>JAMBLF010000002.1:5348620-6685775 GCA_030578115.1 Leucoptera coffeella
TATGTAGTTGGCCAAATTTTATTATCTGCGACAATTTGCCATTCATGTACTTAAAAGTGATCATCGCAACTTTAATGAGCCATCGGGAGTCCTGATTAAAAATTCCTTTTTTTTAAATTTTATCTTTTTATTCAGTTCGATTTTTTTACACTCCACGCTACCTTGTGTGTGTACCTACGCACTAACTTTTAAAGTTTTAAATATTGTTCTAAGGTTCAAGCAGTGAGGAAGTTTTAGTTTTAAAAACATGCGTGTTACGGTACTTTTAGTGTAGTAAGAGATACATTTTACATTAGTGGTTAAAGTTTTTAAGAATACGCTAGCAAAGGTGCTATTAATAAATAAAGTAGAATATTTGCAAAAGTAGAATATTTGCAAAAGTGTAATATTTGCGACCAAACGCGGGGTGTTCAAATTTTTGTAAAATTTGTTTCAAAATGTTTGACATGCTACTACAATTTAAATTTCGCGAAAGTTTAAAAAATGCTAATAAATAACATTATGTATGAGTAAGTATTATATCGGTATTTGTCACGACGATATTATAATTAATTATTTTGTGTATGTTTGTTACTTAATTATTTTGTTATGTTTGCTAGTGACTGTTTCCGAATCGTGTGCTGCCGGAGGACCAATGATGCAGCCTAGATGCATCGTAAACTGAGGCTGCACCTTTTCACTGCACCAATGTGTTATTTATATTATTTTTTTCCCTATTTCTGTTTTTGTAATAATTTTTTTTTTTCAATTTTTCCAACGATGCTCAAGGCTAATCCCGAGTAGTTCTGCAAGTCTTGCAAGGGTCCCTGCACCAATCTTAAGGCACACGGCCATACCGTCAACACGCATTAAAATGTAAGTTCAAGAGGTTGGCAACTACTGAAATCCTATCGTAATGGCCATAACCACACGCTTATTTGGAATGTATAGTTTTTCTTTAAAACTCTTTCACAGCCTGAAATACAATATTTCATGGCGCCCCTGAGGGAAGAACCTGAGTAATCTGAGAGAAGAAGCATTATATCCAGGATGATAATACTAAATCATTTACGAACTGCATAACTACGGGGCGAAACTTGGAGACGCTCGAAACTTGGAGATAACCATAAGCCGTGCAAAAGGTTCGATTTGCTGAGAGCCAGAGAAGAGAGCCAGAGAGAGAGGTGGTGACCGGAACTAAGGAGGAGCCGCGAAATAATCCAGGGAAAGAATATGCCACGCCGTGAAGCGAAAGCATGTGCTGAGGAAGCCGTGACCCAGATTCTGCCCATTGCTCCAAGGGTAATAGTTAGTGCCTGTATATGGTGGTTGTATTGACGGTTCACTACCTATCACGTTGGTTGCGCTCTATCAAATGACACGGTGGCTTTGAGTGGATCATACATAACAAGCCTTCGAAGTTTCGGAGATGGGCACTCAAGCCTCTGACTACCCCGTCAGAATAAAAAAGCGAGTGTGTATGCACAAGTCTTAAAGAGCAAGTTACTTATGCTTATTATTAGTTCGGATGTTTTGAATAGAATTTACTTATGTTATGTTTTGTCTCATAAAGAGCCGTGGTTTGTGGCGTCCTTAGCCGTAGCCAGTAAGTTCGGTTCGTATCACAGTCATTCATGCTTTAACTTTAAGTCAGTGGGTTAAGTAATCAAATCCCCCCTAGGCAATACCAATGAAAATGAAGACTTCTTATTTACTATGTACATTTTTGCAATAAATAAATTCATACATTTTTCTTCCTAACCCTAATGGATTGGAGAAGATGATTAACAATTTTTTTTCCACAGGCCCATGCTGCCTTGATGTATGATGGCGTTCAAGTAATGATTGACGCAATAAGTAGGTTATGGAAAAAGAGATCTGATATATTGAAAAATGCATTTCGCCGAACTGTATTGCAGACAAATAATACCAAAACAATTGATTGCAATCCTAGTAAAACATGGGGTGTACCTTCTGAACAAGGTGATAAAATACTGAGATTAATCAAAAAGGTTTGTAATTAGTATTATTATGACATCTTTATGCTAGTTAGCATTACTGATTTATCTGAAACTTAATTATGGATTAGTATCTCGAGAGTAACGGGTTGGAACGGAAAATTTGTATATTTTTTATTAGTTTTTCATTTCGCATTTTAAAGATATCAATTGTACAGCGAACGTAAACATGACATAGAAACATTCCTATTTTTAAGACTATTTAACGGGGATCCAAGTCCACTAATACTTATTGCAAAATATCAGATCAGTAATAGTGTAAAGATGTTAGTGGATTAGCAAAGCTGATATCATTCCAATATCAACTTCACACTATTACTAATCTGATATTGAACTGCGTTTGTGATAAAACGCATTAGTAGACTAGGGCCCGAGAATGTAGGCTGATGTGTATTTCATCATTTAATAAAATTGATCCGATTTAGAGTATGTTTTTTACGATCATTTAGTGATTCTAATAATATTTATATTGAATAAATATTTCAGATTTTAACAAAACTTTCAATTATGCTTAATAACGTAACTAAATTGTCTATACTTATATTGACAAGAGCTTAATTAATTAGTGACGAGAGTAGTGAGAAGGTTAAAAATAAGTTTACAATATAATTACATCAACAGATTTCGCCAACTAACAAAAATCATTAGTGCAAATATAGCACTGTGTATATTGCCGCGGATACTCTCAGTAGTTAATTTATTGGTCTCCGTGATTTCCGCAGTTACTCCGCATTGGGACCATTTTGCGTGAGTCCAATTGTAGAAGGCATTACTATGTATTTATAGGCGTACCGAAATCACCCCGCTTTCCCTAGGAACTTGGCACGTTCTTCAGCCACAGCCCCACACTCCAATACAACCTAGCCAACGACTTCATAATTGGAACTTACTAAAGAGGAGAGGCAACTGAGGCAAGTTCATCCGCTACATCGTTCCCTTGTGATTCACCATTTTCTCTAATCCACTGCAGAGTCACACTATTCATCGTAGGCGCTCTGGTCAGCAGCTGATGACACTCGTGTTTTTATTTTGACGTGATTGTTACAATGGACAGCGCCATTAAATACTATCTTTATGTGGTACCCTTTGAGTTTACGTTGCAGAACGGCCACCGCTGCCTTGATAACGCTGCACTTAACATAAACAAATAAAGCAAGAAACATTAAACGAATACAATAGGCGATTCTGTAGCTTAGAGCGATTTCTTCCAGAAAACCATTGCGTGAGAAATACAATAAATATTGGAAAACTTTAAGTAAACAAATTTTTTTTAGAAATATAGATTTGTTCCGAGCATCGTGTGGAACATTCGATGCGCATCCGCAGCACGTATACATGTGCTCATACTTATTTGGGTTGTTAACGATATCGAATCAACGAAAGTACCAGAATCCTATTGTTCGCAAATAATAGACGCTTCTATAACTGTAAAGTAAACAACTCTGATGTGAATAAGCGAATGTGGACATAGGTAAAGTGGGTTGCATATACAATTAGTTTTTTTAATAGATTATCGTTCTCATTATCCTCCCCTCTTTTTTTGGGACCAGAACCTACCAAGAGCGGGATATATAAGTAGGCAATAATGTGAAGTGAAAGCAACTGAAAGCTAAGACCCAAGCGAAGGAATACCAACACAGCGAAGGATAAGCAGCACCTGTAGAGTTTTTAGTACAAGTGCGTGTATTGTGTGTGTCTGTACAAATATAGAACGGTCTCGAATTTGGATTTATTTTTTTCGCACAAAACCCAAGCACGTAACATTTGGTGTTAGAAGTGGGTGATAAGAAGGGCGTAAGAACCCGATTCCAGCAACGCCGACAAGATGACGAGGTAAGGTCACCAACCATGTCCCTGACGCTAATTTAAGGTGACGCTAGAGGCATCGAGACTACCACCCCTACGTCAGTGGCTACTTCCGACTTGTCAGTCCTGTAACCGGAATCGATCAAGGATGTCAAGGAGGAGCAACCGAAGATCAGCACGCAAACTTTTCCTGATCTTTCATTGGTATTACACAAAATCCAAACCATGCGTGCAGAGCAGAACGCCAAGTTCGAGGGCTTGGGAAACGACCAAAAAATAATTCTAAATGCTGTGCAATACATTAGTGGTTCGTTATGCAAGCTGATGATGTGGAGCAGGTGGAACGATGAGTCACATCATTGGAGAATGAAATAGGCGGTGTCAAGCTCTTTCGGTTCTGAAAGCCCCTCCAAACTCAGATCAGATTCAAAGACCTTAAGGACGGGCTGGAGTCCAGGTATGGTGAGCGATATTTGAAGCATGTTTTCCGGGCTCAATTGAAAGACAGGGTCCAGCGAAATTCTGAAGAGCTGCAGCAATGGGTCCTTGAGTTGGAGATGCTCGTCCACAAGGCATACCCGAAAGGCAGATGCGAACACGGTAGACCTGACATGGAAGTGAGATCTACGGTAAGATTAAGTCACCATACTTCTCATATGGAAGCTTTGGCGCATGCTCTTGAAGTAAAGGCTGTACGCTAAGAATTTAGGCATGCGCAATGAAGCAAAACCGGAACAAAAGAAGATGTCTGAGCCGATATACTACCAATGTGGAGATATAAGACATCTAAAGTTGAGCTGCCCGAGAAAACGGGCACGTGCAAACATGTCTGAACAGTTAGCTGCATTGAATGTAAGGAAACGATTAAGAGCCAGAACTACGGGGCGAGTACTGACTGACTGGCGTAAAGTCCCAAGCTTTACAGTCTCGCAAATTTGTCATGGGAAAACATAGCTTATCCTCGACTCAGTAATGGCAAGCAGTTCAAGATAACGTTGGACACAGGTGCCTACAGGACGATTGTTAACCCAGATCTGGTAAAAGCTGTTTTGAAAACCAGGGACATTGTCAATTGCCGTCTGCGCTCAGCCGCTGGTCAGCCAATATCCGTCTTAGGTGCGTCAGTGTCAGACACAATTCAAGTAAAAGATTTATCATGTGGTTGATTTCATGAAGAAATTGAACTGCTATATTTACCGTAAGGTGGGCGAGTTTAAGTGTGGATAGGAAGAAATTTTCATCCAATGTGTCCGGACTGGTAACGTGAGTTGCTCAAGGACTATGACCTTTCCTGGCCGTTCACAGACTCTGATACGTGTTAATGTGTGTTTATTCAAGATATCATCAAGGATTCACATCGAAGAAGAGCGAGAACATTGGTGCCCAGCAGACCGAGGGCACTAGTAAGTCTTGTGACCTGGAGGAAGAACACAATCGTTTTAAAGCCGGTGATGTGATACAACGAAATAACCTCACACGAACGCATAGGTCATAATAACTCACTTATGCCGCATTCCATGTAGGTATGGATCTTGTTTTTGCAGGCATTGCATTTATTATAACACATATTTATTGATTTTTGGAATAATATATAATAATAATATAAATATATAATAATAATAATATATAGGGTGTTTCTATAATCCAAATCGAATTTCAATATCTGCTCTATCTATAAGTTGACGTGCGTATCTTGAATAGGTGAGCGAGATGGCTGTCGTATGTCCGCAGTATTAAGGAAACACGTTATTAACTGATCCACAATGAATCACGATGCACAATCACTGCGTTCTCACTGTTATTGAGTGGGCACTTTAACTTTTGTTGTAGGAATATGAAGAAGTATAACTTCATATCACCGTCATAAAGGCTGTGGTGCTCGCAAGTCGTTTTAGTCAAGAAGAAGAATGTGAGCACGCGTTTTGCGTAAACTACCGACCCCTAAACGAAGGAGGACAGTTACTCGCTGCCAAGGATGGACAACTGGCGTATATTGAAGTAGTTTTCAAGCTTGGACCTTAAGTCTGGACACTGGTAGGTCTAGATTTACCTTGAAGACAGAAAGAAGACTGCCTTTTAGATGGGGCAAAGATTATGGCAATTCAATGTGATGCTGTAACCTGGATTTTTCCTGCTTTGCTGAATCTAGACTAAAGTCTAGATAATTTGCTTACCCGGCCAGCAACGCTAAAGTTCAGGAAATATCCAGATTTAGACAGCGAGGTTCGAGGGTCGGTCGGATAGTGTCAAAATAAAAGGTAGGTGATTTCCGAGGAACATCAAGTTTATTTTCCTGAAAATGACTCTAATAACAAAGGAAAGGCATGGGACTTTAACTATGAAAACATCTGGTGTTGGATTACTTTTAATCTAAACAATTTATTTAACTACCTTCGGTCATATGCGACAATAAATGAACTTAAATCAACATTCTACCTAGGAGCCAAAGCGGATTGCTAACGTGAATTCTATTCCTAACTGATCCGTTACATCAGGGTGAAGCCCCAGCTAGGTTTGACGCAAATAAAATGTAAATTGGTTTACCCGTCGAAGAATCTCGGCCTACCGACTCAAGAAGGCGACGTACGCGACTGTTCCCAAGGCGCGACCTTCTAGTAGTTAGTTTCCACACGATGCACTCGAACAGAGCAGAGTTGTGCCCCAGGATTCGATGGACCCTCAACACCGCTCGATTTGAGACTCCTCCGGAAAAAGTCTGAGGACGAATTTCCTAGCATTAAACTTGAACCCAAGCAATGCCCGCCCCAGGGAGAGTGATCCAAGGATCAGATGAAAAACGAGCGACTTACCACAAAATGACGGTATCGACTTGGCGAGATTGTCGCACGACAAAATCCAGCCCTTCCCTCTTTACTTAGGGAATTATGGTGGAACGGAACCGGGAGAAGACTGGAACCACCGTCCACTCACTTTGGCCTATGGGCCCTTGCCTTTGGACTGATTGTCGATAATTTGTTTCCTCGCACCTCTTTGCACGGCTAGTGTCCAAGCGAAAAAGAAAGACCGATTGTCTACTCAAATCCACGACGCCAAGTTCCACAGAGTAACAAAAAAAATAAAAAAAGAGACAAATCAACCAGAGAGAAGCGAAAACCTTGGTATCGAGTATCGAACGAATACATTATGCAATTCGGACATCTATTGACGGACGGTAGGCTTAATTTCGAGAAGCACGTCCTCAGTGTAGTCGGGAACTGCTTCTACCGATTAAAGGTGCTTTACAATATCCGCGAATATCTCAGCGTAGACTTGCGTGTCAACCTGAGTGAAGCGTTGATATTGTCAAGGCTGAACTACTGTGACGTTGTTTATGGTAGCTGTATACTTGGGCGAACTAGGAAACTGATACAACGGGTTCAAAACGCATGCACCCGTTTTTGCTTCCATATACCTTACCGATCCCGCATCACTCCGTATTTGAACGACGCGAACTTGCTAAACATGCAGTCACGTAGGCGACTGCACTTCGCAGCGTTGTTGTTTGGTGTCATTCGGTCGGAGAGCCCTTCTTACTTGTACCGAAAACTCAAGTGGTCAACAAACCCCCGTCACTTTAAGGTTAGGGCTGCTTTGCCAGTGCACCATTCAGCAGCGTTTCGGGGATGTTTCAAGTTCGCGGCGTCCAAATGCTGGAATGATATACCGCCACCTATCCGCGACGTTGCTTCTAGGGGCGCCTTCTACCGTAGGTATAAGGCTTGTCTTCTTGAACAACAGAAATCCTTACCCTAACTCCTATCAATGCCTCACCTTGTCAGTGCAAATACCATATATATATATAAATATTTTCTTTCTTTATATTGTTTGAATTAATAAGTATGTGTCTGAAATATATTAATGTATGTTTATATGATGTTTATTATGTCACTACAGTCTATAGTGTATGTACGTATATGTATGACTGTGTATTTATGTATATGACTATATCTATTTACATGCCTTTAACTAATGTTCTTGTTTATGTTCCCCAAAGTATGATTATGAATTATAGTGTATAAATTTTATGTATGAGTATTATATCTGTATTTGTCACGATGGTTATTATAAATGAATTATTTTGTGTATGTTCGTTATTTATTATATGCAGCTTGTGACAGTTTCCGAATCGGGTGCTGCCGGAGGACCAGTGATGCAGCCTAGCTGCATCGTATACTGAGGCAGCACCTTTTCACTGCACTCTTTCTTTATTGCAAGCTCCGCTATATGTTGACAAGCAGAAAATTAAAGTCATATTTTTCTATCATATATTTGGATGTTTCATTTTGAATTCGACTTGCCAACAGTGATTGAAAACCTTCTGCTGTTTAATGCCTCAGCTACGATGTGGTGATCATGGGGCGGGACCTTTGACGACCATTTGCGGAACCTGGAGCGAGTCTTCCTAAAAATTGCCAACCTTAAGCTCAACCATAAAATTGCAAGTGAATAACCAACGACAGAAGTCAATTATCTCGGCCACGTGATATCATGTGTAGGTGTTTGGACTGATCCTGAGAAGACTGAAACCGTAAGCAAGTGGCGTATTCCCAAGAACAAAACCGAGGTACGAGCGTTCTTGGAGATGGGAGAAATCCAATGGCAGATACTACTACTTACAACTCGTGGTGCTTACGAATAAGGTTGCGGAAGATACGTGATGATGCGTCTGGTCTGTGTTTGAAACCTAGGAGTATGCAAACACTAAAGAAGGTAGGAGAACGATTCCATTGGCGCAAATACACTGTTTGCGCTATCGTCAATAGTCTCCAGATGAGGACCAGAGGTAACTTAAGGTTATACAATGTTCGAGCGTCTTGGGAACGTATTGCAGTCGACGTGGCTGGACCGTTTCCGGTTACTAATTCCGGAAACAAGTATCATAAGATAACATTCAAAGAGAGCTTGTGATATTAAATAATATATATATATATATATATATAATGTTTTGTGATATTAAGCTATTTTAAATACACATATTTTGACTTTGATATATTAATTTGTTTTATTTGAGTTTATAGCTCTGCAACCAAAGACCGTTACAAATGAAACCTATAATGTATCGAGCCGTATGGCACAGTGATTGCTAGTTTTGGCGTGTTTACTGGCAACAGTGAATTATGCAACTGCGCCTCCATCTGCCCTAATATATTCATAATTATAAATATCACAAGCTCTCTTTGAAAGTTATCTTATGATCTAAGTATAAATTAAAAAAACTATTTCAAACATGGCACTGAGCATTGTCTTTACATATTTTTTACCGAGGTTAGATCAGCGGAGACCCTAGCTTGGAGAAGAACTAACAAGAAACTCCGGAAATCAATTTATTATAATCACCCTTACTTAACAAACATAAAAATTACAAAGAGTGGGCAAAAAACACAACGCTGGTAATACTAAATTTACCTTTCATACAAAATAACACGCAATGGCGGAAACGTCAAATTTAGTTCCAAGTTTGGTTACTGCCAATTTATGTGGCGGGATCTCTAAATTGGCAGTTGGAGGCGTCGCCACAGTCGCGTAATTTAGTGTTACCAGTAAACACGCCAAAACTAGCACTCACTGTGCCATACGGCTCGATACATTATAGGTTTCATTTGTAACGATCTTTGGTTGCAGAGCTATAAACTCAAATAAAATAAATTAATATATCAAAGTCAAAATATGTTTATTAAACTATTTCAAACATGATTAATAATTAACGGGACTTATCCTTCTTATAACATATTACATATATTATGTGTTCCTTCACTCTGTCCGCAATAGACCGTTTAGTCTGTCCGACGTAGGATTTCCCACAGCTGCAATCAATCTTATACACACCCTTATATCTTATATCATGAGTATAAATCGCGAATCTCTTAAAACTATTATTTCAAACATGGCACTGAGCATTGTCTTTACATATATTTTACCGAGGTTAGATCAGCGGAGACCCTAGCTTGAAGAAGAACTAACAAGAAACTCCGGAAATCAATTTATTATAATCACCCTTAACAAACATAAAAATTACAAAGAGTGAGCAAAAAACACAACGCTGGTAATACTAAATTTACCTTTCATACAAAATAACACGCAATGGCGGAAACGTCAAATTTAGTTCCAAGTTTGGCTACTGCCAATTTATGTGGCGGGATCTCTAAATTGGCAGTTGGAGGCGTCGCCACAGTCGCGTAATTTAGTGTTACCACTAAACACGCCAAAACTAGCACTCACTGTGCCATACGGCTCGATACATTATAGGTTTCATTTGTAACGATCTTTGGTTGCAGAGCTATAAACTCAAATAAAACAAATTAATATATCAAAGTCAAAATATGTTTATTAAACTATTTCAAACATGATTAATAATTAACGGGACTTATCCTTCTTATAACATATTACATATATTATGTGTTCCTTCACTCTGTCCGCAATAGACCGTTTAGTCTGTCCGACGTAGGATTTCCCACAGCTGCAATCAATCTTATACACACCCTTATATCTTATATCATGAGTATAAATCGCGAATCTCTTAAAACTATTATTTCAAACATGGCACTGAGCATTGTCTTTACATATATTTTACCGAGGTTAGATCAGCGGAGACCCTAGCTTGAAGAAGAACTAACAAGAAACTCCGGAAATCAATTTATTATAATCACCCTTAACAAACATAAAAATTACAAAGAGTGAGCAAAAAACACAACGCTGGTAATACTAAATTTACCTTTCATACAAAATAACACGCAATGGCGGAAACGTCAAATTTAGTTCCAAGTTTGCCTACTGCCAATTTATGTGGCGCGATCTCTAAAGACTTTCCTGCGATTTATTTAATGTCATCGCAAAGGCAAGACGTACTGGAAATTGTAAACGTTTAAAATCGAATAGTAGTAGTTTTCTTTTTATGATTGTTGCCTCAATGACGCTATTCATTAGTTTTTTCACAGCCAGTCGTGTTCCATTGCATAGTCGAGGTTGGTTAATGTTACGCAGCATGATGACCACTGATCCTACTTTTAACTGCAAATTGTGGTGGTAATCCAGACAATTCCAGTGAATCAGTGAATTAAAAACTCCGTGGGATAGTTGACTACGTCATCTTGGTTCATAATGGTGTCGACCAATTTGAAGGAAACCAACTGTCCTGGAAGAAAATCCTGAATGGTCGCATTGAGATCCTCGACATCTTTATTTTTCGCTGCCATTATGCTCGTTTACCCAGCCAATTATGGTTGCGAGCAAAATCATCAGTTTGACAAACTGTGAAGAAACTTGTTAATGTTAACGATGGTGAACGTACCGCTCTGTCTGCCGCGTTCGATTCATTAAAATACACTCGTTGACCATTTTCTAAATGGACCGCCAAATGGACTACTGTAGGGTATCTTTCATGGATCGCAAATGAAAATATACGCCAAATTGCTTTATTGCTACTTACATAGCGCCCCATCTGGTACTGTGATATTTCATCATTTGCATTGGTTACAGCGAAGACAGCCATATCGCTGCCTTTGTTAACTTA
Source organism: Leucoptera coffeella (assembly GCA_030578115.1). Classification (NCBI taxonomy): domain Eukaryota; kingdom Metazoa; phylum Arthropoda; class Insecta; order Lepidoptera; family Lyonetiidae; genus Leucoptera; species Leucoptera coffeella. Next base: position 5,359,934 of record JAMBLF010000002.1, read on the forward strand.
TTTACATATGTACTTTATCAACTTTTAATTTTTACAGAGTTACAATATTCCACATTGATATGAGTCTCAAAAGCTTTGGACAATATTGGCGAGTATGGTACAATCCAACGATTTTCTACATCCACATTTTGTCCTCTCACCTTCACAACTACCGATCGCCCACTGTCCGCAACTGATCGCCGGCGATACATTGGGTATCCATCATTTCCCGTTATGGTTTCAGCAAGCATGTCTCTTGGGTATCGCTTGGAACACTTGCCGTCGACCATACAGGCAGAGTTGTAGTTGAAAAGTCCGCAAGGTCCATGGATCATGTGTTTGGTAACTACTGCATGCAATTTTGGGTCAACTGTTTCACCTGGAATTTCGGCTGAAATTATTGAATCAATCTCATCTGGCCTTATTTTGTCCACTAACCAAAGTAAAATGTGTGCATGTGGCAATCCACACTTTTGCCACTCTATGGACTACATTCAACAACGGACTCGGCCAAACACAATGCTTTATAAGGAATTTCATCAGAGATATTAACTTTTGTTTAAAAACTCTGGCAACTATGTCATGTCTAACAACTGATGTTTGGCTATGTAGAAATTCCCTCTTGATTTCGGGGCAATCTGGGTTACATGTGAATGTAACAAATAAGTCTGGTTGGCCATAGTGCCTATCATATGACATAGCATCCTGATTCGTGCATGTGGCGTGGGCTTCCTATATAAGTGGCTGGCAAAATTGTCATTCTTCCTACATTATTCACATTGCCATCGGCATTTATAGCATCGCGGAGTTAAATGTACTCCTCTGATCGTAGCTGGCGTTGGTTCAAACGGATATATGTTAATCGTTAAGTCTCAATTTTGACATACATGTCAATTGCAAACTGATGAAAAAGACGTTGACACATCAAAATATGATTTATTTCATCTTGACGGATCATGAGTCTGTATGAATAGAAATTCATAGCACTAACTTTTTTGTTGGTTTCAGCACCTGCAATCAAAAATGATAAATTTTACTTAGATGAATGTAATTTAAAATTATTATTTATTTTGTTACTTCATTTACAATTTTGATATTAAAATGATATCCATCTTCACCCTGCCAGAAGATCAAAGGATACTGTGACCAATCATAGCTCCTGTGTGTTTTAGATACACGTTTTAAATCACTATTTCGACGATGAAGCACAATATCTCTTGATTGTAAATTTTCCCCCACAATGACAACATTCACTTCATCAATAGTAGGTGAATTAAACCATCTTATGTGTTCACCGGCAGGTGTTTTATCAGCTCGAATGATAATATTATGGCTATCAGATGGCATCCGATCCAATGCTATTTTAAAGATGTTTACTGAATTTTTATTCTGATGAAGAAACATTTGTAATTCTTGGACAATTGTTCTCTTCACTGTGATTGTGAGCACAACGATTATCAACTTCCGCATCTGAATTGCCCATAAAATAAATTTGTAAAAATTGATGATTTGCATCAGGTAGTGGTAACATTGCCCCCAGTAAGTGATAAATTTGTCCTTGTATCTGTAATATATTAAATTTTATTCATATTTATCATATTTTTATATAGATATCTAAGTATAAACTTGTACATAATAAATAATGTATATTTTAGTACAAACATAAAACACAAAAATTTTGGTATATAATACCTTGGAAGTGGTCATGAAATTGTCCTGTATAATATGTGTAGCGTCAAATGATGTCATCTGGAAACAGTTGATATATTTCTGAATGTTGGTCAAGAAGTGCTTAGAATCATCTCTAATCTCAGAAACTGAAGAGCGTAAAGGTACTGGTAGTGGGACCAATTGTGGCAATTTTACTTGGCCTCCAGCACAACATAATCCAATAGATTCACTAGTGTATTGTAACGCCTTACAATATTTACAAATTATTTTCATTTCCCCAATTGTTACCGACTTGTACCGGTACAATAATCAATTGCAGGACCATAGAGAAATGCACCTCGTGCAAGAATCACAAGAGCACTGCGTCTGCGGATTCGCTCAATTTCATTATGTCGTGCTTGCTGTTGATTTGTTTGATGTGCACGAACTCGTTGCACATTAAGCCTATCCACTTTATTGTCACTCACTAAATAACGCAATTGTGACATAGCAATACGACTATTTTCTCGATCTGTCTATCTGGTCGTCAGTGCGGTTAGCAAGTGAGGTAGCTCTTCGCACATTTAACTGACTGCGACGACCTGAGTCAGGTCGTCTTCTCCTCGGCATCGTTACGTTTAATCAAAGTGACTCACTTGACAAAAACTTAATAGTAAAGTGCCGCCCCTGCCACAAAATATCAACAAAATGCACTCTTAAAATATAGTTATTAAGATAATAATACTCTAAGCAAAGCAATATCTCCGCGTTGTTCTGAAGTGTGACAGAATGAATAACAATTAAGCCCTCACTCAACTCAATTTCGAAGCTTTTGGCATTATCATATCGTTTGGATAATGCCGATTGCATCAAGCCTGCAGTGTTAAGCCGATTGGACGATAAGAAGGATCGTGTATGGCCGCCTTTAGTTGGTTGGCAAATATTATGGTTGCGTTCAGAAACTTAATTACGTTTGTATGGGAAATAGAAAAGAGCTGTTTTTAGAGTCTTCCCGGAAACTATTCGATTCATTTTTGTCATTTAAACCTTCCCTAGACCTCCACGATCATTTCAAGACTAAGATAAGATAAATCCGTTTAGCCGTTCACGTTTAGTGAGACTTACGAACAGCAAATCATTTATATATATAGATTACCCCATTTTTCCAAAAATTTGGGCAAATTTAATTTAAAATCAATAAAATATGATTCGCGGTTTGATAATTTAGAAAAGGAATTGAATCAATTACAATCAGATTCTCATTTTGTCAAATATATGACATACTATTCTACATCACCAACGTTTTGATTTCATGAATATTTTTGTTTGTTATATATAAATTATATAATTGTTTTAGTGACCTAATTGGTAATCATAACAATTCTTGTTGTATACAGGTATTTAAACGTACGCGTTCACGACCATTAACCCTTACGGGGTAGTCAGAGGTTCAGATGTCTATCTCTGCAATTGCGAAGGTAGTAATTCTATGGCCACCTCGAACCCACGTGTTAACCAGATAGTTAGTACGCAATGTGACAGGTGGTCAGCCATGTCGCCATTTACAAGCACTAACTATTACCTCTTCTGGGAAAAGGTAGGTTTCCTTACGATGTTTTTCCCTCACCGTAGTATTCGACGCATTCCGTAAATGTATTTTTATATAAAATTTTAAATAAAAAAAATTTAAATTTTTATTTACAATTTTTATTTAAAATGTACATAGAAATTCATTAAACTTCATTTCCATTGGTACTTGCTCAAGTGGGATTTGAACCCTGCACCCTCGATACAGAGTCAAGCCCCTAACAACTGAGTTACGACAGGTATTTAATCAGTGCCACAATAAGCGGCATACAACTAAATCAAGTAAATTTTCAAATTCTATAGAAATGACTTTTAGTTCGGAATTTATGCATGATATGTCTGTGGACGAGAATTTTAAATTAAGAAGGAATGTTACAAAAAATTTGGTAGTTATGTATCTTCTTAGAATAAATCTTTAACATTCCTTCTATCACTGTGACTATGTCATGTGTTAATCTTAAAGTTTTTGTTTTAATGTATAATAATGCGATTATTTTCGTTTGTAAAGCTAGAAGTTTTCCTACTGTATGTCTTTATCTCGTTTAAATTCCGTATATCTATCTCTAATACTCCTATATAGCTCCGTTTTAAAGGCTATGTAGTTCCTATATATTGTTGACCTTATATCTAGTACTTTACCATAGTACAGAGCCTCACTGTGTTATTACATTTATGCAAGTATGCCCTTTTTCAATCATTGTTGATTTATTCCATTATTTACTGAGTCTCAATCAATCCTCCATTCGCGCCTGTTCTCTCCTAAATATAGTGAGACATACTTTCTAGGGCTACTACGAAGGTATGACTGGCACAAAAGTATTTGGAAGAACAACCATTAGAATTTTAATACAAGGGTAAGATTATTAATCTTAACTGTTTTCGCTGACAACGCCTTGTGCGCATGTTTTCTAGTTTAATAAGCTGATAAAACCAGGGACCTTACTCCACTAATTAACTTTGACATCCACACAACTGCGTCGCTACTGCGTCACTTCTGCGTATCGGCTGTAAAAGTGGCACTCAGCTAATATTTTGATCTGTCCCAGTAAGTAGTGCCTCAATAGCGAGTCAGTGGTGTTTTAGTGGCAACTCAAAGTACAGAAATGTCATTATTGTCTATGGATTACAAATATTTAAAAAAAAACGATGTGCTCTGGCATTGTGGCAAAGCATTGGCATTAATTGTAATGCATATTACATTGATGATTAAATTAAAAACTTTTAAGTTATTAAAAATATCCCGCCGGTCGAAACTTATTCCGCTAATGTATCTAAGTAAAACAACTTTATTCTGCTATTATTTTGTAGTTTAGTTTTATGACAGAAACTAGGAATAGGATATTCTTTCACCCCTATCGCTTGCTTCTTACTTCCGTCGTTTCACTCTCTCTTTCAATATCTTCTTCTGCGCTCTAAATCGTGACATTTTCCACTTACAATAACTAACACTTACAGTGGTTCCTTCATTGTTGGCAATAGAACTAGATCCTGTCATGCTTTTTCATTATTTACATATTTTATAAAACTGAATGTGGTATAAACTTAAACAGGGATGCTGTTGCAGTTTTTTGATTCGAAGTCAAAACTACTGAGCTACACCACTCTTTGTATATACTGGATTACAGAAACTGACAAACAGACAAGAACATAAACGGTTATATCGAGCGACTAAAACTACAATTTATTTTTTGCAGACGGAAATCCAAGGACTTACGGGAAATATTGAGTTCAATGAACGAGGACGTCGGCAAAATTATATCATAAATATTGTGGAAATGTCTATGGCAAATGAAATTATCAAAGTAAGTTCTTATAATACCGTTTAACTGCTACATACTATTTAAATATTTATATTACTATTCTGATTCCATTAATAATAGTCATAAACTTGGGCAATCACCGATGTGTCATCGAAGTACAAGAATTTTAAAACTCAAGAAATCAAAAATATATAGTGTTTTTAAAGATTCGTGATTTGGATTTATTTTATAATAAACTTATTTCGTATATTATTAATAAACAAAGTATAAATAATGTTAAGAGACATACGGAGCCGAGACGTTGAAAATGATAGTCGGGCTAGCCCACCGATTACATGTCGCTCAGCGGGCAATGGAGAGTTCAATGCTGGGTATCTCGTTAAGGGACAGAGTCCGGAACGTAATTATCCGGCAAAGAACCAAGGTGATAGACATAGTCTATCGCTGTTGTAAACTGAAGTGGCGACGACCGCTGAAATAAAGCGGTTCTTGAGTGGAGGCCACGTCTCGGCAAACGTAGTGTAGGACCTGCTAGGTGGACCGATGACCTCAAGAAGGTTGCTGGTAGTGGCTGAATGAGGGCCACGAAAGATCGTCTTTTGTGTCGTACCCTTAGGGAGGCCAAAGTCCAGTAGTGGACTGGTGCAGGCTCATTGATTGATTGATTGAATGTTAAGAGATAAGCACTAAAGTACAAAGTTTTATTAACGATTAGTCCTGGTTTCTTTTAAAATTAACAAAATAGCAAATTTCTTCAAATATTTTCACAATCCGATAAGAGTCGGATATTGTTAATAAAGTGAAACATTCTGAATCGCTTCCTGAGATCGTCTCTGTAACGAAACTGCAACGTAATTTTCTTTTGAATTATCGTGACAATTAATTGATATCAGCGTGATTGAAACTCCAAAAGACTTCGTGCTGTTTTCTTCCTGTATTTAGTCCTTCATGTCTAAGGAGAGTTCAATGGTTTCAATTTTTCAGTTTTGATTGAATATAGAGCGTATCTGCCTCCACTTGAGTATGCCCAACGCTTTCTCTCGGCAGAGTAGAATTTTGAGTCCGAAGAGTCAGTAGAGTAGAGAGTGCGATAAGAATAGATTTAAGATGCAATTAAAGTTCATATTTACTTACATCCACATTACTCGTATAAAAAACAAGTAAAAACTAATGTCTAAGAACTTATTGTCTTGATATTTTCTAAAAAAGAGCACCTTTGAACTGTATTTAGGTCAATACACTAACGCGTGTACACCACTCATACTTCGTACCTAACCTGTTACATTATAAAGTCCTTTATCAGACAAATAAAATAAGTATTTACACCTTTTCAGTCAGTGACTTTTGTGGTTGCCTATTCTTTACAGCTGCTATGTGTTCCTTCTCATAATCATCATCTCATCTAAATAATTTCAATCGTGAGGATGGTTTTAGGCTTTCAGAAACATGGGAACCGGTAATCATGGGATTATATTCGCGTTGCGTAACTGCAGGTGTGTCTTCGGATAGTGTCAGTGTAGAGATCCCGCCACATAAGGTGGCAGTTGGAGGCGTCGCCACAGTCGCGTAATTCAGTGTTACCAGTAAACACGCCAAAACTAGCACTCACTGTGCCATACGGCTCGATACATTATAGGTTTCATTTGTAACGGTCTTTGGTTGCAGAGCTATAAACTCAAATAAAACAAATTAATATATCAAAGTCAAAATATGTTTATTAAACTATTTCAAACATGATTAATAATTAACGGGACTTATCCTTCTTATTATATATTACATATATTATGTGTTCCTTCACTCTGTCCGCAATAGACCGTTTAGTGTGTTCGACGTAGGATTTCCCACAGCTGCAATCAATCTTATACACACCCTTATATCTTATATCATGTGTATAAATCGCGAATCTCTTAAAACTATTATTTCAAACATGGCACTGAGCATTGTCTTTACATATTTTTTACCGAGGTTAGATCAGCGGAGACCCTAGCTTGGAGAAGAACTAACAAGAAACTCCGGAAATCAATTTATTATAATCACCCTTAACAAACATAAAAATTACAAAGAGTGGGCAAAAAACACAACGCTGGTAATACTAAATTTACCTTTCATACAAAATAACACGCAATGGCGGTAACGTCAAATTTAGTTCCAAGTTTGGCTACTGCCACCTTATGTGGCGGGATCTCTAGTGTGCCGTGCTATGAATTAACAAAAATTCCAATTGTGAGGGTAGACAGACATTAGCTGAGACGCTAGTCTTTCCGCGACCACGGCCTATGCAACTGGGTCGAAACGTTGGGCAAAATAAAAGTAATCAGATATCTTTATTCATTTATCGTGATATGACCCGGTCTCTCATAGTAAATAAAATGAGTAAAAATCGCGAGTGTTTAAAAATAACTATCACAGTCCCGTCAATTTGTCTCAAATCATCATTAAAATTGTTGATACCAATATGTGTCTCGAGGACTGACAACATCGTCGTTTAAATGTATTATTTTGTGCGAAACTCCTGATTTTCATAGAAAATAGATGATTGATGAATTTAATGTTTTGCGATTTTCCACAGGTTGCATCTTGGTCAGATGTTCATGGATTAGTTTTTGATGAAATACAATTAAATCAACAAGGTTTTAGAAATAAATTCAATAGAACGATAAAAGTAATATCAATAACAAAACAACCACTATTGAACATAAAAAATAATACAAGCAATAAATCTGTTTCTGATTATTGGAAGGATATTCTAAACTTAATTTCTCATAATTTGAAATTTAAATGTAAGTATGATCATTTGGACTTAATCCATCATCAGCATCATGCAATCATCAAATCATACATTTTATAATCTTTTTGTATTTAAGGTATAAGAGGGAAATTAATACTCAGAGGTGGACAAGATTATGATCAACGCCGCAGGTACATGATGATTTTATAGGTCCCATAGTCGCAATGACGAGAAAAAAATTTGACGTAGCTCAGTCATTGGAGGCTTGACTCTGTATCAGTGCGTACAGAGCTTAAACCTCGAAGTATGTACCAATGGAACAAAAAACTTCAGATTTTCTATGTATTTATTCGCAATAAAAAACATTTGCGAAATTCGCCGAATACTACGAGGGAAAACATTATAAGGAAACCGACAACTACAAACTAGTTTCCCGAACGAGTAATAGTTAGTGCTTGTAAATCGGGACGCGGATTAAAACCTATCACATTGAGTACTGACTATCTCATTACGTGGGTTCGAGGTGGCCATAGAATAACTACCTTCACAAATGCAGAGATGGACAACTGTAGCTCTAACAGCCGCGCAAGGGTTAATGGTCGTGAACGCGTTTGTCCTTCGTCGTACGATGATTTTTACTTTAAATGTTTTTTTAGTCTAGTTTTTCGTCAGGCTAGATACGGGTATGCGACCACGCTACTTAAGGTACCACTACTCTCACCATATTAGCTCATCCGGAGTAGACTCTGCATCATGCATCGGACAGGTAGTTCCAAGGCAAGTTATCCTTTCCTTACTTCTTAAACGTGATACCTGATGAACATCAGGTATAAATGGCTCCTCTCTGGTGATCGTAAGAACAACTTGGGTCAAAAAAAATTACACGCAGGCGGTGATAGTGGAAGACTAAAATTTTTAACCGAAGTAGTTTAAAAGTGTTTAGCATTTATATTAACGTATATAGGTAAAAAATCAAGAAAAATACCGTTAAATGGCACAAAGGAGAATTTTATTATTTAAAATTGAAATATAAAAAATAGAGTTAGAGACAAATACAAGTTGAGCGAATATGCTCGTATTTGTGATGATCACTTTTCTCCGTCTGATTTTATAATGCCGTTGGAATCCTATTGGTATGCATTTAAAATGTAGCTATTTATACAGGGTTACCAGTTAAGTCGACCTATTCCCGTTAAGGGCGTGTACTACATATCATATCTGATTAATATCACTATGGAACACCCCAACCTAAACCTAACCGTTTTTGAGATATTCGAGTTTAAGTATTTTTTATCAAAATAGCCGGTTTTTTTACTATTTTTTTTTTTAATTAATTTGCGACTTTTATCATTATTATTTTTACGTTTTTATAAGCTAGATTAAATGCTTTATAAGATTAATAACTAAAATAGTACATAAGCTGACTGAGTAGGTTGTGGTATACGATTGAAAATGAAAAAGATAATTAAAAATTTACGTAGTTAATTTTTCTCTACAGGATATTAGAAAAAAATAAAATGGAACTTGTTCTGCAGATGTGCTAGATAATATTTACGTTTCATCAGCTATCCAACGAGGTATAACAGTCTAGGGTTTTATTTAAAACGTGAGGCCCAATCAAGTGGTTTGAAATGATTCCCGTCCACACTTTCCATTGTGAGAGTCCCAAATCACGGGCAACAATGTTAGTCGAAGTAGTTGGATCCAAACGAAATCGTTCAACTATCGCATTGTCCCCTTCCTCATCGTCATCAACTTCACGTGGTCTTCCCAAGTCTGTTCTTCGCCTTGAAACAGATCCAGTTTCGCGAAGTCTTCGGTAAAGTCCGTCAAATACGCTCACATCCGGCACTCGACGGTCGGGATGCCGAGCTCTGTAATCATTGCAAGCATGAGCGGACACACAATTGCAGAACCCGTAACAAATTAATATATCCGCATATTCTTCGTATGAATAGACGGCCATTTTCGATAGTTCCGAATCACAAGCAGAATCAGAGTCCAGTAAACAAGCACAGTAGTCACAGTAGGAAAAATCAGTCCGTAAACACAGCCAAGTTGAAAAGAGATAAGAGAGCAAAATAATATCGCATCTACCATGGACGAATCACGAAAGCAGACTAAACTAGCAATAACAAAAAACTTGACCCAAAACTATGGCTTATTGTAAACCAAACCCGTTTTTGTGCTTTGTTTGTCTCACTCACACCTGCGTAAATGATAAATTATCTCCCTCGCACGCACCGACTTAACGTTGATGACAAAAGACCGTGATTACTGCTACCTGAGCTCCGATAATACAAATTTCGTGGAACTAGCTTGAAGTCATTATCTTGCTATCTGCGTCTTTCTAACAATTTTTTTACTATATTTTAAATAAAACCCTAGACTGTTATACCTTGTTGGATAGCTGATGAAACGTAAATATTATCTAGCACATCTGCACAACAAGTTCTATTTTATTTTTTTCGAATATCCTGTAGAGAAAAATTAACTACAGAAATTTTTAATTATCTTTTTCATTTTCAATCGTATACCACAACCTACTCAGTCAGCTTATGTACTATTTTAGTTATTAATCTTATAAAGCATTTAATCTAGCTTATAAAAAAGTAAAAATAATAATGATAAAAGTCGCAAATTAATAAAAAAAAATTAATAGTAAAAAAATCGGCTATTTTGATAAAAAAAACTTAAACTCAAATATCTCGAAAACGGTTAGGTTTAGGTTGGGGTGTTCCATAGTGAAATTAATCAGATATGATGAGTACTACACGCCCTTAACGGGAATAGGTCGACTTAACTGGTAACCCTGTATGTACAATGTCGGTCCAAGAGCCATAGGTTTCCGACATTTTTAAAGTAAACACATTCATTTAGCAAAATCCTCTTTAAACAACAAAAACAAACTCTCCAAGTCCAGTGGCGCCACCATATTTTTTTGAAGAACTAATATCATGCCATTGTTTTTAGCAGCCGGACGGAATATGAAATATAAAAAGGCGCGAATTTCAAAACATCGCGGCACGTTTACGAGAGTTTTAAATTAATAATCGAGTTGAGTTTTAAACGAAATAGTGTGTTGAAAGAAAAAATGTTTAATTGCTAAATATTACATACATTATCTATCTAGCATAAAATAAACATTGTGATGGTTTTTCGACACTCCAGACCGACATCTTACCAGATATTCTCTGTCGAATGTGACAGATAGTTTTGATAATGTCGACGCGCAGCCGAGGCCATTTGCAATTTGCAAATTGCAAATGGCCTCGGCTGTACATATTTTTTTTTATGTTATATAAAAAAATATGTATCGTTTTTATAATATGATGCAACGTATAAACTGATATTGTCCTCCAAATCCAGATAGCAATCAATCTAACACGAAATAAATTCAATCTTTCCAGTGTTTTTAATGATGCTAGTACAGATTACATTATGTATGTATATAGGTATGCAACTACCTAACCAATTATTGTTTGCCTCCGAAAAGTTAACGAATTTGTAAAACTATGTATTAAGATTATAATGCTTTTGAAATAAAATATGGTCTTCACCTAAAAGATCGGCTGTAGTTATTTTTCATATGCGTATTATGATTACCTAGATTAATTCAGTTCATTCACGGTAAAATTATATATTCTACAATACTTTTTACCAAATTGTAGATATAGTAGTCATACATTTTATTAGTTACATTTATCTACACTACATACATTGTAACAAAAATGAGCTCACGAATCTTAAGTGTAAACTCGTTACAATGCATAAAATCTCTCCAACGCTGTTTGATTTTGTAAGTAAAATTAATATTATCTATTTATCTACATAATTATGATTAAAAAAACATCTAAAATACAAATGGAATACCAGGGTCACAGACTTTTATAAGCGGGCAATCGTACGAAAATTCGGATTTCCATAGCAATTTACCCTTCTTGACAGAGATGAGTCTGAGTCGTAAAAAAATCAACATCTAACTAGCTGCCGTTCTTTACGTATAGCTGTCTGGTACCGGTATAACCTATTCTACAGTACGCTAAAAACTCTAATTCAAGTTACCAAAGAGCATCCCAAGTGTGTATTTATGATTTCGAGCATCACAAATGCATACTCAACCTCTGATTACCCTGAATTCGGTCACGGTCGTTATGCATAATATATAGTTATGTATATACAATATATATATATATATATATATACCATAAATAACCTATCCTGGGGTTCACCAATTGCTGCCTACCTACTGGGAAGAAAGCTAAAGTGATGTCAGTAGGTACCATGTATGTATATTCTCAACTTCTTGTCATGATATCCGAAAAATAAAGCGGTAAATCAAAATAACAGTAATTATCATGATTTTTTCAAATCATGTCTGACATATACCTGTCGCATCAAATATGATGTCGCATCAAGTTACTTCTTAAAATATACATGGAGAATAAATCAATTTTAGCAGTTCACTTCGAAAGAAAAAAAAATCGCTTGTATCGACCTCCATGGCGCGATCGGTTAGCCGCCTGAACGTTAATCGTGAGGTCCCGGGTTCGATTCCCGATGGAGGCAGAGTTAAGAACTACGCTTTTCTTCTGCTTTCCAGTCTGGTCGTTGATTATATATGCTATATATGTATTTACCTATGTATTAGAAGTATATATTTCTTAAATATAGTTACGGTGACTAGTACACTTAACACAAGTCTTAACTGTACTTAGCAAGGGGTTAGTTCAATTGGTGTAATAATGTCTAAAAATTATTATTATTAATATAATAAGCAATCTCAATACTTATTGATTGAGACTGCACAAGACCGAAGTTGCTGGAAGATGCTGAAGGAGGCCTACACCCAAGAGAGTGTCGAAAATGGCTGAGAGAGAGAGAGAGAGAGAGATAATAAGCAATAACTTCAAACACCAAAATGATTACTCATTGTTTTCCAAATTTTACTTATTGAATTATCTGATGTGATCATCTAGCAGTTTAGCTGTAATCGCCAACAAAATGGACGTGCTCTCACGCTGGCATTAGCCAAAGACTGCTCGCGATTTATTGAAACTCGCTACTCGTAGCGAATGCGCAAGTTCTCCATATAAAAATGCATGAAAAGATGGCGGCCCAAAATTGGGCATTTTATACTTACGAAAACTGCGGTATTATGAATAAAACAGGATTCGATATGTTTTTAGTAAAATTATTTAGTATTTAGAGAACCCATTATTGTATATTTTGATTTCAGATCTTACTTCGTGACGTAATAAACGAAAAAATACAAAACCCTGGTTGCGTTCATTTTTTTTTATTTTTTTTTATCAAATTTATGCGTTTATATTTACGTAATTATTGATATTTAACTCTTGAAACTACTTCAGTCATCCATTTCAGTCTTTCTTTATGCTACCTTGAAAGTATGATAGGTTTCAGTAAGTTCTAAATAGGTATAAACTGAAAAATGAAAACACTCGTTTCGCTCATTTCCGCCAACAATACCCTTAAGGACATCCCGGACTTTGTTCCATATTTATTGACAGTTGACACAAGATTGCGCTTTCGCCCGGTCCACATTGTTTTTAGTTTGTGATACAATTTTTTATGTTCATTTAATAATCTTTTACCCAAGAATCTGTTGCATTTGATCATCCCCTAAGACAAAACACATAAACATCACTTTTGTTCAATAACACGACAACAAAAAATCGCTCAAAGTTACATAAAAGATAACCATACGCCTAAAGAGCGCATGAGTTTGCTGTATTATCTAAACTATGGTACTTACTGCGAAAATATGGCCATCCCGTAGGAGAGTAAATCGACGTATGAGTTGGTTGAAAAGGACAACTCGATACCTATTGTTAGTCGAAAAAGACAGCACGATATTCATCGCGCGGGCGCTTTTTTGACGTAGGTTAACTTTCTAGGGTTAAAAGTAACTTTTTTAACATATTTAGATTACTGATTCCTATTTTTGTATATCCTGCCCGATAATCCACTTTCACACACCCAATTATTAGTATGTGTATTGTTGTGTTTAGTAATTACGTTTTATGCTCAACAAACTATTGGGTTGGTATTTAAATCGAGGTTCGAGGTGTCAATAGAATTACTACCTTCGCAATTGCGGAGATGGAAACCTGAACCTCTGACTACTCCACAGGGGTTAATGGTCGTGAACGCGTTTGTCTTTTTTTGTAAATTTTTGTTTACCGTTATTTATCTTATCAAAACCATTAGTAACCAATGATATCTTGTGGTCTATTAATTTTTCGTGATTACTTTCTCTATTGCATTACTATATTTCATAGCATCTCGCGTCTTCGTATCTAAATTTCCTGTAATCAATTTAATCACCGGCCCTAAAGGACACGCCTCTTTTTGCTGGGATAGTAGGTAATATCAGAAACTCTGAAACTCAATTTGATATTTTAATCCAGATACTTCTGTTTTGAATAATTCTTTTTCATTGAAGAAATTACTTAAGGCATCAAATTCCCTATCCTTATATTCTATTTGTCCTTCTTATGAACCTAAATATATGTATATATATCCATATAATATTTAATATAAGTTTTATAATATTTGTGTTATTAAAGTAGAAGGTAAGCAAGTGGGACATGTGAGAGAGTTTGTGTATTTGAGAAGTGTGTTCACAGGAGTTGGTAAATGTAAGGTTAATATTGAATGAAGAGTGAAGAAGGGAAATGCAGTGAATGGGGCCGCGAGTGATATGATGTCTAGCCTGTTGATGTCAGAACGGGCACGACTGGCTCAACATAACGCTGTTCTGGTCCCTACGCTTATGTATGGTAGTGAGTGCTGGTTTTGGCAGAAGAATCATAAAAGCAGAACTAATGCGGTTAAAATGAGGTCCCTTAGGAAAACGTGAAATGTAACAATTTGTGAACGTTGTGATATGAAAGAAGATATAGCGACGAAAATATAGAAAGATGTGTTGAGATGGTTTGGGCACATAAAGGAGACGAATGAAAGGAGGGTTACAAAAGAAATCTATAAAAGCCAAAATGGAAGATAGAGTTGGTGAGGTAGGCCGCGTAGAACTTATACAGATCATATTTGAGAGATTTTTCTCTAGGCGGGTGTACGTAGTGTGAAGAACAGAAGAGTATGAATGAGAAAGTTAATGGGTGTGAGTTAAGCAAGAGAGATTTGTCGCGATCGTTCGATGCGTGAATAAGTGTAGGGTTAAGGGTGAAGTAATGAGTCTTTCAATTACATGATTAGTACACGGGATAAGTATTTAATACAACAACTGTATTAGTACTGTAACAGTAGTATTTAATACTGACTGATTTATTATATTTAATAAATATAACTACGATAATTGTTTACTATGCAGAAAGTACTTACGAGAATACAGCGTAGTGTGAGTGCATCGACCTACTTAACATACTACACATGCCACCTCGTTGCTATGTAGGTGCTATGCCTCCAACAGAAAGGAAAGAAAAATAAACGTGAAAGAATTTAAAGAAACATAAAAACTTGAATTTTATTCATTATTGTTAAAAATAATATTTAATTGTAAATTATTAATTACACATAACATTCCTAATATTATAAGTAATCATGATTTACGTGCTTAAGATAAATATCACGCTTATAAACTTTTCTCACTTTTTACACATTCTTCTTATTAGTATCAATCAATCAATCAGCCAATGTCATTCCACTGTCGGACGTAGGCCTTCCCAAGGGTACGCGACAAAACACGATCATTCGTGGCCTCAGCCAACCACTAGATTCGTCACCTTTTCAGGTCATCGGTCCACCTAGCAAGAAGGCGTCTTACACTACGTTTACCGAGACGCGGCCGCCATTATAGAACCATGTCGGTTCTACGACTGTGTCTAACCTTTGGTTCTCTGCCGGATAATCTCGTTCCTTGTTTGTATTTGACTTTGTCCCTTAAGGAGATACCCAGCATCGTACGTTCTATTGCTCGCTGAGCGATATTTAATTGGTTCTTCTACCAATAAGTCTATAAACAGTTTATAAAGTAGCTCTTTAAACAGTATCTATTGAAATCTTAACATGTGGAATAACATTGCAAAAGAACAGAGCGAGATGACGCAAGTGAACAAAATTAACATCTCGGTAGACTTGGTGCACTCCAACCTTTCATGGAAGAAATTCGTTGGCAAAAGACTAGTAGTTTGTTTAACAATAGTGTTGTTTGTGTGATCCATTTTGTTTTTGTGAACTATGTCAATAAAAAAATATCAAAAATAATACAGAAGAATATAAACCCTGCGTAAATGTATTATAGGTACTTACTGTCTATCTATCATAATAATAATGTAATAGAACTAAGTATAGAAGTTTTTTATTTTGTGATTAAATATTGAGAATGTATTTCTGCTTTATTGCTAAATGAATCCCTTTATATTACTGATAATGCAAATTGACTCTATTTGACATTACCAACATACTAGGTAGGAATTTCGGGAAGGGTGGGGATATAAGTACGTTGTAAATATAAAAAACATTTAAAAAAGTAACTCCAAATTGCAAGCCTCACTGGTTGTTTTATGATGCGCCCGCTGTGAGCTAACAATCTTCAGTGTGGGACACCGGCGAGAGAGTCATCGTCTCTTGAGTTGTTAGAGTGCTCGCTATCGCTATACGTGGTAGTCTGCAGTGGTGCGACAGGTGAATCATTCTTATTATCTTGCAATATACATATAATTATTGTATAAAAAAGGTTTTAACCGGTCAATAAATATTCATGTTCATTATATATATATAGTCCATTCTTCTCCACCGTAAACGTTTTGTAAGAGGGTAACATGAAATATATTCTCGGCTTGTATCCTACGGTGCCGAATTAATTGTATACTAACCAATCTAGGTCGTAATTTCTAATGTGGGCGCTTAGATTTCTAACATACTCGCTACTACTATCCTTGACTAAGTCATTATTATTACTATTGACATAAAATCGGATGGCAAGTGTAACTTTGTTCCGTATCATCAGTTAATGGAGCTGCTCGCAACCTAATAAACGGTACCTAATTCGGAAAACCGATTTCCGATTTCAGTGACCGATGCTATCGTTCCACTATCCCGTTGCTTCGTGAGTGATGTGGAGTAATTCTTAGTTTAGAAATTTCTAAATACTTCATTAATTGCGTAAAAAGATTAATCTCGAATTGTCGACTCTGATCGCATGTCAGTTTACCAAAACGACAAATCCACCCTTCATTTTTTTTTAAGGTCAGGAAATCCCCACGGATACCCGTCCGACCCTGGGGAGCCAGAGGGTTATGTCGGACTCGAACCGACTAAAACCTGACGGTGTCCTCCGGGGCGCCTTACTCGGCGGGGTCGCGGGAACGCGTGAGCATAACATCACGCGACCCCACCGGCGCAGTCCGGCCGAAGCCAGACCCATCCCCGGCCAGGTGAACGTAAACCCCCCACCCAGCCAACACCGAGGGGCCGGGGCCCAGCTTACAACCCCACGGCCCTAGGTGGGGGAGAGAGGAGGTCACGATCATCGTAGCTTGACCCCCCCCTCCCCACCACCCAGCCCATCTCCAGAGCCCAGTTTCCCGGGCTAAAGTTATTTTTTATAGAGGTTTTCCTCCTCGTGGTCGCAGGCGCAAGCCCCAGGACCCTCGGCCCTGACCAGAGAAAAACTCCGGAACAGGGTTACGAGATTTGACGGTGGCAGCGCAGAAGCAATCGCGTCGATTGCGTGGCCCGCCCAAAAGCCAGGGACTGACAACCCAGTGCCGGGACCAGGCACCAAGAAGCCGTCCCCGGCACCCACTGCTCCAGGACTCCGTCGGGTCCATCGACGGAGATGGAGCAGCCCCGGGGCAATTGGTTTCACGGCCGCTCCTTCTCGACCGCTACTCACAGGGTGGGCCACGAGAAGGCTTGCCCCATCCACCCCAAATCCACCCTTCATAGATTATCTTCTATGAAGGCTTCGCAACCTTCTCGGCCGTGATGTATGTAACCACAAATGCCTCCAGCCACATCGTACAGCTGTCTATAATAGTCACTAAATACCTATAATCCTCGCTAGTGATAGGTAATGGCCCTACTAAATCTACAATTATGTTAGCGAATCTGTGTACAGGTTTCTCTGTAGTATTGTGTCGCCTTACCTTGGTACGTAACAGTTCACACAGCTCCTAGCCCATATACCTACATCCTTATTTAGGCTGCTTCATCTTACGGGTAATTCTCAGCCATGAATGACTAATGTTATGTACAGATTCAAAAATATTTTGAATTTTTTCTCTGGAATAAAAGGTCGTATATTTCGAATTGAGGAATTTGTCCTGTCACATTGAGTACTATCTGGTTAACACGTGGGTTTGAGGTGGCCATTGAATTACTACCTTTGCAATTGCGGAGAGGGACACCTGAACCTCTGACTACCCTGCAAGGGTTAGTGTTCGTGAATGCGTTTGATTGTCTTTTTTTTGAAGAAATTGGTATTATTATTAGTTTTAAATCCTAAACTCTCTTTTCTAAACATTTAATCTGCACGTTATCCAGACTTGCCGCTAATATGCCTTCATAATTAAATGATGAGCTTAGTTGCAATAGTTCAACACGCGATAGCGTAAGTTAGTCGTAAAATCGCTGACGTACGACAATTAACGAGTACGGTGAAGTATTTTTTCGTTGCTAAGCGACCTAGCAATTACAAGCGTCAATGGTTAATGTTCTGTGTAAATTAGAAGTTCACGTCCCTTAATATAATGTGTAAAATGTATAACTGCTAAAAACATACCTAATAATACCCTATCATATTATTGTGTCACGGCCAATTGCTTAGAAAAAAATCCTAATGGAGTCCAAATGTCACCGTATTTTTGTTGCAACACACTTCCGACGCTGCAGTCTGACGCGTCCGTCAGCGATATCGGTGTTGTCTTGGGCGAGCTAAAGTTGCTGCGTTTGACAATTCAACTTTACACTGTGCGAATGCGTCTACTGATGACTCAATCGATTGTATAACAGTCTTATCTTTTTTTTTGTGTTATGAAAATAACTATTTAATAAAGATTGTTGTTGAATTGCGAGGGGCAAATGGGGTCTATATAAAATTATCGTTCCCAGAAACACGTGGAGATCCTCAATTGTTTTTGGCAGTGAGAAAATGCCAATGGCTTGTATCTTTCGATATAAAGGCTTGGTACCTGTTTCAGAGACCTCGTATCCTAAAAAAAGAAAGAAAGAAACTTTATTCACCACATTAACAAAACACAAACATGGAAAAAAATATGTAAAAAAAACATTGATGCAGTGAAAAGGTGCTGCCTCAGTATACGATGCAGCTAGGCTGCATCGCTGGTTCTCCGGCAGCACCCGATTCGGTAACTGACACAAGCTGCATATAATAAATAACAAACATACACTTTTATTTATAATATACAAATACAGATATAATACTTACTCATACATAAAATTGATACACTATAATTCATAATCATACTTCGGGGAATATTATAGACATGTAGATAGATATAGCCACACACATACACCCTCATACATATTATATATACATTATAAACAGTAGTAACATCGTATAAACATACATTAAAATATTTCATACACATACACATTTATTAAAACTCATATATAGAAAAAATATACATAAATATGGTATTTGCACTGGCAAGGTGAGACATTGATAGGAGTTAGGGTAAGGATTTCTGTTGTTCGAGAAGACAAGCCTTATCCTACGTTAGAAGGCTCCCCTAGAAGCAACGTCGCGGATAGGTGGCGGTATATCATTTCAGCATTTGGACGCCGCGAACTTGAAACATCCCCGAAACGTTGCTGAATGGTGCACTGGCAAAGCATCCCTAACCTTAAAGTGACGGGGGTTTGTTTATCACTTAAGTTTTTGGTACAAGTAAGAAGGGCTCTCCGACCGAATGACACCAAACAACAACGCCGCGAAGTGCAGTCGCCTACGTGTCATGCATGTTCAACAAGTTCACGTCGTTCAAATACGGAGTGATGCGGGATCGGTGAGGTATATGAAAGCAAAAACGGGTGCATGCGTTTTGAACCCGCTGTATCAGTTTCCTAGTTCGACCAAATATACAGCTGCCATAAACAACGTCAGAGTAGTTTAACCTTGACAATATCAACGCTTCACTCAGGTTGACACGCAAGTCTACGCTGAGATATTCGCGGATATTGTAAAGCACCTTAAAACGGTAGAAGCAGTTCCCGACTACACTGAGGACGTGCTTCTCAAAAAGAAGCCCATTGTCCATCAGCAAGCCCAGGTTCCTAACCTCTTCCACCGCCTCTATGACGTTGCCCCTGACAACTATATCATTGGTTAAAAGGACATCCATCGTACTCCGAATTTGCGACCGACTTCCAAGAACTAAAAACTTAGACTTGGATGGGTTCAGCGTAAGACATTTCTATCAGACCAACACGCAATTCGTTCGAGCTCAGAATTAATGCTCTGTATGCAATCCGACATCCCCGACGGTTTGCCTGACGCATACAGCTGCAAATCATCAGCGTAGAGATGATATCGACTGCTTTCGATACTGCTAACGACATCCGCGCTATACAGTATAAAAAGCAGAGGACCTAAGATAGAACCCTGTGGAACTCCCCTCGTCAACACACGAGGGGAAGACCACCGAGTTCCACCGTCCATCCCCCGCAACCCAACGACTTGCATTCGATGAGATAGATAACTATCGAACCACTTCACAGTACCGGTAGAAAATCCATAATACGTCATCTTGGATAATAGCAAGGGTATGCTCAGACTATCGAAAGCTTTAGAAAAATCGAGTAACACCATTAGGGTGCTCATGCCACCGCCCTGGGCCTGCAGAACATCGTTGACCACATTTGCCAAGACGGTTGCAGTAGAACGACCCTTCCGGAAGCCCGATTGATATTCGGGCAAAATACCGTTTTCGTGTCACCTACTAAAACAAGTTTGTCATAATTATTTAAAGATACGGAGTTAGTCAATGCGTTGTAACGTAACAGATTTTCACATTCAAATTTTGGCGCGTTTGTTGTTGATTGTTTTGTTTTTTTCTTTTGGCGTCAATGGTTTCGGCGTCGGTTTTTTTTGTTTAAGGAGATTTATTTCTCTTGGGGTTTTCTTCGCGGAGGCAACGGGTTTTTGTTGGTCAGGAGAGTGACAATTGTCGTGATCTTAAAAGTCTGAAATTATGGACTGTGAAAGCAAAGTGTGCGAAAATGAGTAACCAGTAAAATTTACCAGAGGCACCAAAAACCTCATCTACCAGACAACCTAAAACACCGAACTACCTTCAGCAAAATTCCAGCGGGTAAGTTAGTTTTTTTCTCGGCGAAGTGAAAGGAGAAATTGTGATAGTGATTTGATAGATATTTACAGCGAGACAATATTGTTTCCAGCTATTTATGTAAGCTGAATCCGCGGTCATATCAAATTGTTCCTGCGACCCTATCCTCCTGACGTTGCAGCCATCTCCAGCTGAAGCCCTGTCCTTCTGCGGCCATATCCAGCTGAATCTGTGGCCATAACCAGCGGTTTCTGGGGGCCAGGACCCAGGTCAGAAGTATTTTTTTCCAAATCATATCCAGCGGTGACTACGGGCCAGGTCCCAGGTCAAAAGTACCTTTTCCACATTATTCTGGTATTCTGCGGAGACCCTTAGAAGGGCACTTTGGTAAGGAGCTTACCTTTGTACCTTAGGCCAAATAACCCATCTTTTTAGTATGAAAGGATTTTCACAATATAATTTCTTTAACCGACCCTCGCTTTAATTTGTGTAATAGTAACAGTTTTAAAATTGAATCGTTCTACCCATCCAAGCTGTTTTTCTTAGGAAAATAATAAATGATGCTACAAGTTCCTCAAAATTAATTAGTTTTTTTTATTTCCTCACACCAGACAAAAAGCGCTTCCTTAGTAGATAGAGGTAATAAGTTTTTCTACAAATAAGCAAGCGTAGCAGCGTCAAAAAAATCGTCAACGTCATGCCAAGGCAGCCGGTAAGCCGTCCCAACCACGAGCCGGGTGCCACCAACTACGACGCGGAACCACATATTTTCTACCGTGGGTGACACGGGGTGGGAAACCAGGCACGCACGCAAGCCACGTCGCAGGTAGAACCCAACGCCACCCCCGCGAGCACGCATGGAGCGCGGCCGCGGCACATGGCGCAGGCGATATCCGGGAATGGAGGGCGCGCGCGCCAGTGAGCCCGCATTAAAAAACCCAATTTTGAATCGCTTTATACGAGTCATGGAATCGTTGAAGGAGATGTCTGCATATACCAACGATTTATAAAGATACTTAAACATAATATCACTACTTATAGTACACAAATATATACATGGAAAACATATTTCATACATGTACATATGAATATAATAATTGATATATATATGACAATAAATATACTAAAGACATAAGCAGCGACACAGAGACCAAACCGCACCGAATCAAAAGCATCCATTACTAAACAATTAACATATAAAACAATAATTACAAAGGACTTCACAAACATTTAAACAAAAATATAAATCAAACGGAAAGAGGGCCAAAAACCCTCTCTACGTCCTCCTCTTCCCGGATGCGCTGAACTGGAGCTCCGTCCGCCTTGCGCGCCAGCACTCACAAGTTACGGGTCCAAACGGAGCGCCAGCCGCAAGCCTTGGCCCGCTCGCGCGCCTGCCCGAACAGCTGCCGGTTGAGGCGGGTGAGGCGCTCATTCAGGTAGAACCTACGAGGCTTACCAGGCAGACCCAAGTACGCGGTGGTCACTCCACGGCGCACGCGGGCCGCGCAGATCAGCTCGTCACGAGTCGACCGCCGCGCAAGCCGGACTACTATGGGGCGCAGTCGACGATCAGATCCACCAGCAGCCCCAGAGGCATCGCGCAGCGGCCCCATCCGCACGGCGCTGACTACGTCCCGTTCGTCCAGCGTCACGCTCAACTTCACGGCCACCAGCGCCGCTAAATGCGAGGGGTTCTCACCCGGCACCTCCGGCACGCAGCTGACCTGGACATCATTTGCCAGCAGGTCCTGGGCTCTTTTCGCCAGCTGATGCTTTAGCTCTTGAATAGCCCGCTCCAGAGGCTTTGTGGCAGCCACCACGACAGCGTCGCCCAGCGCAGCACCCTCAGTCGCCCTCTCCTCCAGGGTTACCTTGTTATTGACGAGCGCGATCTCTCGCCTCATCTCTCGGCGGAACTCCTGCAGCTCGTCCCGCAGTCCCACTCGCAGATCCGTAATGGCCGCAACCATCTCCTTCCGAAGCAGTTTCATTTGAGACACCATGTCCCTAGCCTCCCGGACCAGCGGGAGCGGCCTCCTGGACTTGCTGCACTTCACGCACGGGAGTATTCTGGTTGTCCACCCGAGACCGTGTTCGGGCATACTCTGGGCAGGTCCATCGGCTACGGGCTGCCTTCGATTGTCTCTTGTAGACGCTCAAAGACATGCCCAAGCACTTGTAGTGGTAGCAACCACTAGAGGCACCTCACTCCATTACCTCTGTCGCAGACACAGATTTACTGCACGCCAAGCAGTTCATTTTATACAGTAAAAAAAAATCACAATATAAATAAAAAAACAAAAAAAAATGTTATAATAATGAAAATAAAAAGTAATTGAATCAATGAATAATATAAAATAAGTTAATTAATATTTAATATAATATAAGTTAATTAATATAATATAAGTTTCTTAGATCACTGCAAGTCTTGAACCACTTTTACTTGCACTGTTAGTCCTCACTGTTCCCAACTGAGCGAAAGCGAAATATCGTACCAGTATGTAATATCCAAATTATGATTTTTGTTAACCACCCGCAATTTCATATATGCGTGGGCACGATATCTATCTTTTCTGTTTTTTCACTGAAATCTTTTAGGAAACACAAACATTGAATTGTGACAATGATAATTCACTATATCTAAACTTAACTCGGGTGTTTGTAAGGGATACTGGACATTTAAACACTTTTTGGTAATTTAATTTGCGTACGTAAGTAAAAACTCGACCACTCGGTTTGACACTTGTGACAGCTATCCTACCATACGTCTTCTATCGTCTACCACGTCTTCTAAGAGCTTAAACCGCTCAGCTCAGCTTAAGCTATACCAAGAGTTTATAATCAATCAATCAGCCTATGTCAGTCCACTGCTGGACGTGGGTCTCCCCAAGAGTATGCCACAAAACATGATCACTCGTGACCCTGAGCCAACCATTACCAGCGACCTTTTTCAGGTCATCGGTCCATCTAGCAGGGGGCCGTCTTACACTACGTTTACCTAGACGTGGCCGCCATTCGAGAACCACTTTGCTCCAACGGTCGTCGGTTCTATGGCAGACGTGGCCGGCCGACTGTCATTTCAGCTAGCAACAGCGATAGACAATGTCTACGACTTTGGCTGTCTGTCGGATAATCTCGTTCCGGACTCTGTCCCTTAACAAGGTACCCAGCATTGAACGCTCCATTGCTCGTTGAGCGACATGGAGTCGGTGAGCTAGCCCGACTGTCATGTTCCACGTATCGGCCCCGTATGTCATTACGGGTAGGACACACTGGTTATAAACCCTGGTTTTCAGGCACTGCAATAGTGGCGACGTAAAGATATGACGCAGCTTACCGAATGCTGCCCAGCCCAGCTGCACTCTTCTGGAAATTTCACGCTCAAAGCTATCCCTACCCATTTGCAGAATCTGGCCTAGGTAGACATATTCCTGAACCACTTCGAGCGCTTCTCCACTGATCGTAATCGGTTTCGGAACAACAAGTTCGTTGAACATGACTTTCGTCTTGTCCAAGTTCATCCGGAGACCGACCGACCGTGAGGCAGCGTTAAGACTGTGCACCATTGCCTGCAAATCCTGCAGCTAGTCCGCCATTATGACAATATCATCAGCGAAGCGAAGGTGTGTGAGGTATCTGCCATTGACCCACCTTCGCTTCGCTGACGATATTGTCATGATACCCATCCCAGTCCAATCCAGAGTCTTGAAGACGTCCTCCAGTGTATTCATGAACAGTTTCGGGGAGATGACATCCCCCTGTCTCACTCCTCTGAGCAACTGACTCGTCTTTTGGTTTTGGACTTGAACAGATATCGATGCCACCCTGTTGGTGTACACTGTATAGGCTCCTCAACACCTAAACCTAACCTAACACTGTATAGCACATAACGCCAATTGACCTGGCATCGCTGCATGGATTCCAGAACAGCCCAGATCTCGATGGAGTCGAAGGCCTTCTCGTAGTCCACAAAGGCAAGACTCAGCGGCTGCTCATGGGACTTCTATATAACCAGCCGTACTGTGTGGATGTGGTCTACGGTGCTGAAACCTTTTAGAAATTCGGCCTGCTCCAGCGGCTGGAAGGCGTCAAATCTTGAGACGATTAGTGAGCATCCTCGAAAACAATTTGTAGACGTGGCTTAGGAGCGCGATAAGCCTATAATTCTTCAATAGGGTCTTGTCTCCCTTTTTGAAGAACAAGGCCACCACGCTCACACTCCACGCCGTTGGGGTAGTCCCATTAGCTATTACGGACTTAAATAGATGCTTGAGCTTCTGCAAGACTGAAGCATTTAACAGTTCAGAGGTAATTCCGTCTTCACCGGGAGCCTTCCCATTACGTAGATGTTTGAGAGCGCTCTCAATCTCGTCTGCGTTCACGAGCGGAAGATCATCCATGTAGTCACGCACCAATGTGGCTCTTGGGTCCTTCGCATCGGGTGGTGGCTTCGGGGTATGCGAGGCGTATAGACGGCCGTAAAAGCCATCAACCTCGGTAAGAATCCCCGGAATTGAAGTGATGGTTCTGCCCTCTGAGGTTTTTAGCTTCGTCAGATTAGACGTACCCATTCTTTTACTGAAGACTTTCGACCCCCGATTTTGCTCAATGGCCTCTTGAATGAGCTGTACATTGAAACTTCGGAGGTCACGTCTCACTGATTTACGGATGGTCTTATTGAGACGTTGGGTATCTGACGAAGCTCCCTCTGGCAATTCTCGTCGAATCCGCATCAATTCCAGGGTTTCGCTTGAGAGCTTGGACTTTCGGCTGCCTCACCCTCCCTTGAAATATCTCCCACCCACTTCAAGAAGAACCCTCACTACTTCATCGAGTTCTCTGGCATTTTGCGTCGAATAACATTTGCCATGGTCTTCAGTGTATCGAAGCGATTGCGTAGTTCCAACTGGAACGCTTCAGAGCCGTGCACGGATTGGACCATCGTTGGGCGTAGAACGGATCGTCGCAATCGGATTCTCACGGCCTTGAAGTCGAAATTCAAGGTGCCTCTCACTAGGCGGTGGTCACTGCCGGTTTTAAACTTATTGACCACTGAGACATCCCTGAACGCGTACCCCTTGTGCGCTAAGATGAAGTCGATGTCGTTCTTTGTCCTACCACCTGGGCTCTGCCAGGTCCACTTCCTATGGGGCTTCTTCTTGTAGAACGTGTTCATGCAGAACAGCCCCTCATTGTCTAGGAAGTTGACCAGCATTTGCCCTCTGGCATTTCTGCATCCAATTCCATGCGCTCCGATACGCGTTTCATCGCATTCACGCACTCCCACTTTGGCATTGAAGTCCCCCTTGATAACGGTGTAGTGGGTCTTGGTGGTGTTATGCATCGCCTTAGCGATATCTTCATAAAGCACTTCGACCTAACTGTCCGAGTATGCCGACGTATATACCTGCACGACCTTAAAAGAGTATCTCTTGGTCCGTTTCAGTACAAGGTACGCTAACCGGGTTGACACACTCGAAACTTCCAGCACGTTGTCATGGAGAACCCTGTCGGCGGGAAAACCTACGCCACCCACGGAAGTAGAACAGATGACCTGATTCTAGGGTAATGATGTCCTCACCAGCTCTTTGGACCTCCGATATCCCCAGAACATGCTACCTTATATTATTCAGTTCTACTTCCAGTTGCGCCAGGCTTTCGTCCAGCCGTAGACTACGTCCGTTATACGTCGCCAGGGTCAATTTGTGGCAGCTGTCCGTAACCCGGGGATTCTTAGCACCCCCTGTTCTACCGTAACCGAGACCCCTGCCGTGGGCCGGAATAGGAGGGCGACCGGGAACTGGGGGACATGTGCATGTAGCGTTTTTCTAAAGGTAAGGACTTGATAGACTCTGGAAGTTTGTTGTACATTTTTATGCCCAGGCCCATAAACGAATCGTTTATTCTTTTAAGTCTAGAGCCACTATAATACAATTTATTTTTATTGCGTGTGTTACAATTATGAATGTCTCTTACAAGTTTGTATTCATTAATATTTTTTTTAACATAGACTAAGTTGTCATATATATATTGAGAAGCCACAGTCGGAACATTTATTGTCTTAAATATATCTCTTAAAGACTCACGAGGGCCCATACGGTAGATCGAGCGAATGGCTCTCTTCTGCAGCACAAATACTGAATTAATATCAGCAGAATTGCCCCACAAAAGAAGCCCGTATGACATGACGCTATGAAAATAACCAAAATACACAAGTCTCGCTGTGTCCACGTCAGTCAGGTGTCTAATTTTTTTTTACGGCGTAGGCAGCAGAACTTAGCCTTTTCGCCAGACCACCGATGTGCTCACTAAACTTTAATTTTGAGTCCATTGTGAGTCCCAAGAACGTAGTGGACCCCACAATATCTAGAGCCACATTATTAATTACGATGCTAGTAATTGAACTCCTAACAATAGGCAAAGTAAACCTTACACATTAGTCTTATTACAATTAAAAGCAAGATTAATTATTCTAAACCATTGCTCCACCTCCAAAATCACATTACATATCCTTTCTGTTTCGTCTTTTCTTCTACTAACTTTAAATAATATTGAAGTGTCATCCGCAAACAACACCATGTGGCAACGGCCCAGACTTAAATAAGGTAAATCATTTATATAGACCAAGAAAAGGAAGGGCCCAAGAATGGAACCCTGCGGAACCCCCATAGCAGCCAAGCTGCCGCTCGAACGAGCTCCACCAAACTCAACACTCTGGATCCTTCCCCTCAGGTAACATACAATCAGATCTAGTGCCCTATCACCTATACCGTAATGTTTAAGCTTCATGATCAGAGTTTTGTGGTCCACGCAGTCGAACGCCTTAGAAAGATCGCAAAAGACACGCAGAGTATCCTTTGCTTCCTCCCAGGACCCAAATATATATTTCATAAGATCAACCCCAGCATCTGTTGTTGATCGACCCTTTGTAAAGCCAAATTGTTGCTTGTTGAAAATATTATAACTATTAAAATGTACTTGTAATTGATTTAAAATAAGTTTCTCAAATATTTTGCTAAAAGCTGGTAGTATTGAGATAGGACGATAGTTAGCAGGGTCAGTGGTACTACCAGATTTAAATAATGGAATGATTTTACCGTATTTCATCTGATCAGGAAACTCTCCGCATTTAATACATTGATTAAATATAATGTTCAACTCAGGTGCAACTAAATCTACAATGGCTGAATAGACCTTTACTGAATGGCCCCACAGATCAGATGTTTTCTTTTTCTGGAGTGATTTAAAACATTTGATGACGTCTATTGTACTGATTTCTCTGAAACCAAAACAACTGTCACATTTTGGCACATTCTTTTCTAATATACATCTAGCACTCTCTGAACAAGATCTTAGTGGCTCAGTTATTGAGATAGGAATTTTGGAAAAATAACTTTGAAACACATTAGATATCTTCTGATTGTCTGTAATTACCTTATTATTTACTATAAGTTTAGGTTCTTTAATGTAAGAGACATCCCTTCCAGTTTCAAATTTAATTGTTTTCCAAGTTTCCTTGACAACATTTGTGGCATTTTTTATCTTGCTTTGTATGTGCAATTTTTTGGCCTGAGCACAAACCTTTTTGAATATTTTTGAATAATTACTTATGTAATTTTTGAATTCAGGGCTATGATTAAAAGATCTTTCTTTATATAATCCATAAAGCCGCTGTCTACTTATTTTTATACCCCCAGTGGCCCAATCACAAAAATTCCTCCTACCGGTTATCTTATAACTCTTTGATGTAAAGATTTTTTTATATTCAGAATCAATAATACTGAAAAATGAGCTATACATATTATTTGTAGCATTGGTTTTCGATTGCATAGGGAACCGTCTCAATATGTTTTCCCTGAAACTACTCAAACGGGCTCCCGTGACAGGAATACAGGTAACATTCCTGGGCTGGAAACCGCGGTGACACTTAAACTTCACCAACTGACCATGGTGGTCAGATCTAATATCAGTAATAAGTTCAGTATGGGATAAACTAAAATTTGAAAATATATTGTCAATACAGGTAGAGGAGGTGCTTGTTATTCTAGTAGGTTGATTAAAATTATGTTTTAAATTATAACTTAAAAATAAATTTAGAAAATTTATACAAACCATAGTGTCCTCAAGAATATTAACATTGAAGTCACCACACACAATCAGGCGCTTATGTTTCTGAATAAGCTTAATAAGCACCCCCTCAATACACTTTCCAAACCCTATAACATCTGAATTGGGTGGTCTGTAAACACACAAAATAATTACATCCTCTATCTCTATACATGACATTTCTATTAATCGCTCAATAGAAAGATCAACAATATCTTTACGTTCTTTAAATTTAATATCATTATGAGCCAATATCAAGGAGCCCCCACGGATTGCACCATTCCTACAAAATGAACTTGCAACGCTGTGGGCTCCAAAACCAAATATTAATTCACAGGACCTCGCCCAATGTTCAGTTACACAAAATATTCCAACCCTGGAAGAAACCAAAAAAAGCTCAACTTCTAACTCTTTACCTAACAAACCTTGTATGTTTTGGTGCACTAAAGTGACGTCAGGCGCTACTACTAACTCATTTAATATGCCAGAGTCTATCTCTTTTGTCTCTCCTATTAATTTAAATTGAAATTATTCCCTGGTACTTTTTCCAGGGTAAAGTCAGCACCCAATTGGGTATTCTGGCCAATAGGGGCCTGGTCAGAAACCAAAACTTTGGTTCGTTCACATAAAGAATAATGTAGCGATGCTGCTACCTGTCTCTTACAGCTATTAAATAAAAAGTATAAACTATTTTTATATTTTATTTGATTTTTAATTAAACAATTAATGTCAATAAAGTTAAAATTATGACAATGCGTACATATAGTATGCAAGCAGCAATTAAGCCCATGTCTAACCCTATTTTCTTCAGCTGGCAACGATGAGGAGTATGGTAAAGTACAAATAATTAACCTATTATTAAGTTTAGACATTAAGCCATCAAATAATCTGACTAGCTTTAATTTATTCATGTTTCCGCGCCTACCACATAAAATTATTATTGTTTTATTCCAATCGCTTTTGTTTTTACTGATATTATTTATCAGTTGAGTCAAAGATGCTCCTGGGTAGCAACAATTTTGTATAGGTGCATCCATAATGCTCCCTAAGTACCTGCCTAGATTTCTACCTATTTCATCACTATAGATTATGATGCCTGCCTGTCCACTAAGGCTGCCCTCATCACACCTACTCACTTTTGAGCAATTTACAAGTGTTTCAGCCACAGGCTGGACACAATCATCCTCTTTCACATCATTCAAGTGGCCACCGCACATACACCCATCTTTCACTAAATTGTTAAACGCATCAACGTTAGACGCACTCAAGGAAAGTAGTTTGTCCATTGCCTGTATATTTTCCCCTATCTCTGTTTGGGCCATCTCATATTTATAATTTATTGATGCAAGTGAAGCTTGCAACTCATCAATTTTATCATTTAAATGTCTACATTGTAATTTATAGTCTTTTATAGTACTAACATAATTTGAATTCTTAAATAGTTTCTTAATGTTAACCCTATTAATTCTTTTTAACTTATCTGAAGTATTTTTGATCACCTTGTTTAGTTTTTTGTATTTTTTTAATGTATTTCTAGACACTTGATTCTTTGGGTGGTTGGTTTTAGTATTATTTATTCCTAATACAAGCTGTTGATACTGAATATCATTGCATAACTTTTGGTGATCTTCCTTATCTGCCTCAAGAGACACTATGCGCCTGTGTGCATTCCGTAGGTCTAATTCTAATTTCCCGATATGTCTCAGCGCACACTCATATTCATCTCCAAAGTATGCAGCTGAGTCTTGCATCTTTTGCAACCTATCCTTCTCATTCATGATAATTTCCATCTCTCGATGAATCACAGCCATCTCAACCTTCAATTTCCCTTGGGGGGTATTCTCCATAGGGGGGTATTGCCCTTACTCACCACGCTGAGCAGGCGGGTTGGTGAGCGCAGGACGTATCTCTTCGCACCAGTGACGCTGCTGCCCGTCGCTGGTCTGTTGCATTTAGCCACGCTTGATTACGAAATGGCTATATCGCCATTTTTCGGTCGCCAGAGCCTCGTTCGTTAGACAGCAGGATGCATCACGGGCAGTTGAGGTTGGCTTGGGGCACTAGGGTTATAGAGTGCCCCCTTACATCCCGTACAGAGTTTATAATACAAGCAATAAAAGTCAGCTCCTATAATAGGCTGGCTCACATTGACGATAGTAAACGTCCACTTAAATGACCTTCTTAATCCTAAATTTAAATCTAATAACACTGCTCCAAAAGTCGGTATCTCCATCCCGTTAGCTGGAAACGAAAATAACACTTCGTGTTTATCTTACTCTAGGAAAGAGTGGATTTCTGATGAGACCTGGGCCAAAATCCAAATCCGGAAATCCCTCAAGGATAAGCTCAACACCGCACGGGAATACGCCGCCAAAGAGAAAATGGGAAAAGGGGCTCTATGAGGCAGGACCGGAGCTGTGTAAAAAAGCCCAATCAGAACGCCCAATTAAAGGTCTCAATGGACAAATCTTGGTTACAATAGAGGATCAGCTCAAAAGGTGGCATCAGCACTTTAGTGACATATTCCGAGCTGCAGAAACTGGAGTAGAAGAAGAAAACAGACAGCATGCTAATATCTCCCAATGGCAGCTTAACATAGATGTTATTCCTCCAAGCAGAGACGAATTAGCAAAAGCCATGAAATTACTGAAGAGCGGAAAAGCCCCTGGAAATGATGATATTCCTATTGAAGCCCTAAAGGCTAATGCATAGGTAAGAATATCTGGGAAGACGAAAACGTGCCTGAAGACTGGAAAGAAGGGATTGTAGTAAAACTGCCCAAGAAGGGAGATCGATCAGTGTGTTCGAATTGGCGAGGAATCAATCTGTTACCCACATGCTCCAAAGTTATGTGCAGAGTGTTTCTTAATAGGATTGCTCCAGAAGTAGACAAATTCCTAAGGGAAGAACCTCAGACCTTGCCGGTCATGTACCGATCAACTAAGTTTGCTGAGAGTAATTTTGGAACAGTGCAATAAAATGCAGTATGAGGTGTTTGCACTGTTCGTTGACTTCGAAAAGGCGTTTGAACGAGTGAAATGGAGCAGCATTTGGAAGATTCTGAATGCACGCGGAATTCCTAGCAAAATCATAGGAGTTATTAAGGGCCTCTATGAAGGTTCTACTTGTAGAATACTTCACAAGGGTAAGCTTACAGATCCTGTATCTGTCACAGCAGGTGTGAAGCAGGGATGCTTACTTTCTCCTCTTCTTTTCTTGATTGTCTTGGATGATGTGATGACGAGAGTGACTTGCAAGGAATGTAGAGGGTTGCCTTGGATGACAGGGAAACACCTTGAAGACATAGACTTTGCTGAGCTCACAAGCAAAGTCCTTCAGGCCGATAAGTCTCACCTCATTTCTTCTGAAGGCACTGGAGAGGATATGCGACAAACACATAAGAAACACAACACTAATAAGTGCACCACTACACAAAAATCAACATGCGTACACTCAAGGCAAATCAACGGACTTTGGAGCATTACACACTGTAATTGCACGCGTGGAGCAGGCCATCCACAACAAACAGTCTACGCTGGGATGCTTCATCGACATTGAGGGAGCATTCGACAGAATGAGCTTTGTGAGCATAGCAAGGGCCCTAGAGGGGCGTGGCGTTTAGCCCGCCCGCGCTGGTTGGGCGGATGGCATGCAGAAGGGCGGGCCGTCACTGTGACTGTGGGCGCGGCTGTGCGTGCTCAGGTTGCGCAGGGCTGCCCTCAGGGAGGTGTGCTTTCGCCATTTCTCTGGAATCTGGTGGCTGATGGGCTCATCACGGAGCTGAATCACAGATCCTTCTTCACCGTGGGCTATGCTTATGACATTGCCATTCTCCTGAGCGGGCCTGTTGAGAGCACATTGTGTGACAGGATGGGTATGGCGCTCAGGACGGTCGATGATTGGTGTAGAAATAACGAACTGTCTGTGAATCCGTCAAAGACCGAACTTGTGTTGTTCACCAAGAGGAGGAAGAGGGCGCCACTAAAGCTACCACGGCTGTTCGGCGAGCGCCTGTCCCTGGCAACAGAGGTGAAATACTTGGGGATAATTCTTGATGACAACTTACGCTGGAACAAGCATCTGGACAGGAAGCTCGCTAGGGCCTGCGGGCTCTTCTTCCAGTGCAAACGGCTTATAGGCAAAACATGGGGCCTCAAACCTGAAATTACCAAGTGGATGTACACGACGCTGATCCGGCCCGTAGTGGCTTATGGTTCAGTCGTCTGGTGACAAAGAACTGAATTGTCCACGGTAGTACAGAAACTTCAAAGATTCCAGAGAATCACTACGACCGCAATAACCGGATGCATGAAGACGACTCCATCGGCTGCCCTTGAGGTCCTGGTGGACTTGGCGCTCTTGGATCTGTACATTCAACAAGAAGCTACTATGGCCGCAATTAGAATCGATAACTCGGGCCACTGGGCTCGCAGCGATTGTCCTCACACTAGGATACTAAAAAGGGCCCTGGCAAGGGAACCGCTGTTGGGGGCACCGTGTGACAGAATCCCTGCCGTGTGGGCAATGCAACAAAACTACAGCATCAACATGCAGGAAGACGGAGATCGAGCGGAAAGTACGTCCGTATATACACGGATGGCTCCAAGACCCATAATGGCACTGGAGCGGGTATATACTCAATAGATATCAACATAAATATATCACTGTCTCTGGAGGTCCACGGCTCCATATTCCAATGTGAATGTGTGGCAATTATCGAGGCGGCGGTCGCCGTTCTGCGACGTGGGCTCAAGGGATACTACATAAAGGTGGTCTCGGACAGCGCTTCCGTTTTGACGGCGCTGTCCAGTACGACAATAACATCAAAGCTAATACACGAGTGTCATCTCCAGCTTACTAAGATGTCCATTATGAATAGTGTGACACTACAGTGGATTAAAGAAAGAAAGAAAGAAAATACTTTATTCACTGCACAACTGCACAAATTACATTAAATACACAAACAATAACAATAAACATAAAGAATGAAAACCATTGATGCAGTGAAAAGGTGCTGCCTCAGTATACGATGCAGCTAGGCTGCATCACTGGTCCTCCGGCAGCACCCGATTCAAAGACTGTCACAAGCTGCATATAATAAAGATAATAAACGTACACACAATTATATAATTGTAATAAACATCGCAATAATTACTTACATACATAACTTATATAGAATAGATTTATAAATAAATATACAAACATATATACAAATATATATACGCATGTAAATATATGTACACATACATATATAAATTAATTCACGAACATATTTAGAAACATATATATACATACCACTGCAACACATACAACCATATAATGTATACAATTTAAACTCAATACCTATATATCCAGTACATCACAATTATCACTTAACCACACATTAATATATTTCATATACAGACATATTAAAACAAACACATTTATATAAATATCTGGTATTTGCACCGACAAGGCTAGACATAGGTAGGATTTAGGGTAAGGATTTTTGTTGCTCCAGCAGATAAGCCTTAAACCTACGGCAGAAGACTGTCCTAGAAGCGGACATAGTGGATCACTTGGGAACGACGCAGCGGATGAGCTTGCATGAAGGGGCGCGGGGGCGGTGTAGTGTTTCTACAGTTAAGATGATAAAGTTATCCTGTTAGATAAAGTTATCCTGTGCGAGTAAAGAGTCTGTACGACTAAAACGATTGAGTGCTGTTTTGACACTGATTTATTGTTAGAAATTATTGCCTTATATTACAATCGATTAGGAATAAGTAGGTTTGCTGACGTAGTCTAGAGTGCATTGTACTGCGCTAAGCTACTGAGTTAACTAACAATATTAAAACCATTGTACGTTGACCGTACATCTTGGGAACTCTAAAACAAAGAGTAAAAATTAGAATAATAATCGTACAAAAAATACAAACCATTGTACGTTGACCGTACATCTAGGCCACTCTAAAATAAAAAATAAATCAAGTATGAAGTTACAAAAATAACAAATTAATGTTACCTACACAAATGCAGCTAAATCATAACATATAAAATTAAATAGTAAGGTAGGTAAGTACTTAAACAAACTAACATCATATTACAAACTTAAAAAGTCACACTGCACTTTATTGTATATCGTCGACGACGACTGGAATGTCGAGCCTCACGGAGCGCGGCGTGGTCGCGGGGGAGGTCAGCGTCGCCTGGTCTACGCTGAAGGTCGATCTGTGCAGTCCTTGCTCCAATGGGTTGTCTTCACGGGACTTCTTACACTGTGCAGAGCTGTGCTGTGTGTGGGCTACTGTAGTAGTTTGTTCAATCACTTGTCGTCCTCGTCTTTTTTTCAAGTGAATCCATGCCGTTAGGGTGCCGGCTATGATGATGACGGTGAGGATAGCGTATGATATGGAATAGTGATGTATGTCATGGACTGTTAATGGCGCTTGGGCTTGTTCTTTCAGGGTTTCAATCTGCATCTTCATAGATTTCCATTCATTCGCATGGTCTTCTGTGATGAAAGGCTCCAAAGTACTTGTATTCATAATTTGATTCAGCACTGACATTTCGGGAACCACCATGGTGTCCTGTTTTAATTGGACTTGGCTGAGGAATCTGTTGTGTCCTGCAATGGTGAACGTGTTGCTTCTGATAGAGCAGCCTTGACCTATGTCAATGATCCCGTTCCCATGCAATGTTTGTATTGCAACCTTATCGCCCGGACAAAATATGCGCACTTCGCATTCTTCACAGCACGCGTACAACCACCTGTTAGTGTGATGTAATTTGATCCATCTTTCTTCGCATGCCGCTACTCTCGTGTGACAAATCGTATTGTTGTGGATCCTCAATTTGCAAATTGACTGTGTCAGTTGTAGCTCGTAAATTGGTTTGTCTATGGAGCAGAGTACGTGATCTGTAAGTATATGGTAGCAGGACTGTACGTCAGCTTCCGTGAGGAGTAGAAGCAGATCCTTGTGCAGGTTGAATGCCAGGTAGGGCGTCTTCGTTTCAAGGATGTGGTTTTTGTGAGGCAATCCAATCACTCTGTCCAGTTGAAGTGTTTCTTTGCTTACGAGTGGAATTCTTGTTTCTATTATTAGAAGGTTTACACCCAGTTTGACCTTCACTTTCATTATCTTGTAGACTTCTTCCAATTTGTCTTTGTTCGCTGGCAGAATCAAGTCAGATGGCAGGTTACTGTAGATGATGTTGATCTGCTCCTCTAGTTGCTTCGGCGGCAACAGATGTGCGTCCAGGTGTCCGTTGGAGAGGTCCATTATGGTGTTGATAATGTTCTGTTGTACGACTCTTACATTTGAGAGGATAATGTCTGCTGTCATCAGTGAGGAAAGGAGTTGCATTTCGTTGTTTAGGTCGGCTTGCATACGGTTGGCCGAGAGGGATAGCTCCTGTAGGTGTTTTCTTATGTTTTTGAACTGTATGTTCATTATATTCTCATTTCTGTGGAGGATATTGTACTCTGCTTCAATGATACTTGTTTGGTTCTTGAGGAGCGCTTGTAGGTGATTTTCGTTGTAAGTGATTTTTTCTATGTCCTTTTCATATTTCTTCGCAAAGTCGTCGCCCAAGATCCCGAACAAAAAGTTAGCGCCACTCCCAACTACGTTCATTAGGCCTCTCTTCCGTCTCTTGACGGCTTGGCTCTGAAGTATCATGTTATAATGGTCAATTTCGTGCTGCAGTTGATATATGATGCTCTTGTAATGTCTCGGCAGGTTTGATCTTTGTAGATAAGGTTCGAAATGTGTGACGTAGTCTCTGAGGTCCCTTATTCCGGTCCAGTATGTACTCATGTTATAGTACAGTATCAGCTTCCAATCATCTCGAATCAGGGCCGACTTACCACAGCTCCACGTCACCCCCTCTCGCCCCTTCACGCACACAGGGGTGGATTTCACTGGCCATTTCGACATCAAGGTCAACAGAGCACGGGGAGTGAGATCACACAAGGGATATGTGGCCGTGTTCGTATGCCTTGCAACAAAGGCAGTCCATTTGGAGTTAGTTTCTGACCTGAGCACACAAGCGTTCCTGGCAGCCTTTCGCCGGTTTTGTTCTCGACGAGGAACGCCCTCTAAGGTCTACAGTGACAACGGCACTAACTTCGTTGGAGCTAACAGGCTCCTACGTCAAGAATACAAGGCTATACTCGCGACGTTCAACAACACACTAATGTCAAAAGTCACTGACATGGAGATAGAGTGGAGATTTAACGCTCCGGCAAACCCACAAGCCGGAGGTCTCTGGGAAGCCGCCGTGAAGAGCTTCAAGAAACATCTGAAGCGGGTGGTAGGGGAGCAGATCCTCACATACGAAGAATTTCACACCCTCCTTCATCAAATTGAAGCTTGCCTCAACTCCCGGCCACTCGTATCATTGACCGAAAACGTGGAAGACGAATGCTTGACACCAGGACATTTTTTGATTGGCGGTTCAGTCCTATCAAGACCTCAAACAGACCCTGACCATATGCCACTGTCGGCACGGTGGCAGCTAATTCAGAACATGAATAAGCAGTTTTGGAAGTGGTGGTCGGCGGATTACCTGCAGACTCTGCAACTCCGCTCCAAATGGAAGAGAGTAACAAGAAATCTACAGAAATATGATATTGTCCTAGTCAAGGACGATAATTCACCACCTGGGAAATGGCCCCTTGGCAGAGTCATCGATGTACACCCAGGAAAAGAAGGACACGTTCGAATCGTCACAGTGAAAACCCAGAACAGCATCATGAAGCGTCCTATATTGAAACTTTGTTTGCTTCCAACAAGTTCCGAACAGGAAACTGCCCCGACACAACAAGAGCCGAGCGATGGAATCGCAAACACAAGTAAAAGAACAGCTGAGACGAAAACTGCTGACACTAATAAGTCGACGCCGCGATGTAATGCGAGGAAGCCGTGGTCAATCAACTTTACAACCATGACATTACTTTTATTTTTATATGCTGCTAGCACAGTACAGTGCGCATTCAACGTGTGGCTCCGGAGCTTTTGTTGCCCCTACCCTTTAGCAAGTTCAGATCATGGATAAGAACCTGGACCAGGGAACTATAAAATTTGAGATGGAGGGAACACGGTGGCTCGAACCATTCAAAGGAAGTTTTTCCGGATTTGGCCTTCAAATTAACGAACAAATTACTTCAATTAACGAGAAGAGAACTGCGTGTGATGACCGAAAATATCACCGACCATTGCAGACTAAACGGGCACCTATTCAAGCTCGGTATCACGGATAGCCCACTGTGCAGGGGCTGCATTGACTCCACTGAAACCATTGGCCACGTTGTCCTAGAGTGCGAGGCCGTGGCTGAAGAACGGGCTAAAATCCTTGGGAAACCGGGGTCGCTTCGGGAAGCCTGTGAAGACACTAGGCGTCTTCTGCGCTTCTGGCGGGTGCTGGGCTGGCCGGAATAGTCAGCGACATCACGCAAAATGGTCCCAGTGGGACTAATTGCGGAAACCACGGAGCCCAATAAACTAAACTAAACTAGACTTTGCTGATGACCTGTATTTACTTTCAACCAATCGCGAAGACCTACAATCAAAGACCAGTGATCTCGTCAAAGAAGCAGCGCTGGAAGGACTACGCATCAATTGTTCAAAAACCAAGGAAATGCGTCTTCATACCGTAGACGCGCAGTCTCTCTTAATCAGTGATGAGCCCATTGAACGGGTCGACAAATTCACTTACCTCGGTGGAGTAGTGAGCCCGGAAGGAAGAGCAGATCTGGACATGGATTCTCGCATTAACAAGGCAAGGCCAGCTTTTGCCTAGCTAACACCTGTGTGGAAGTCCAACATAATTACCCGTCGAACCAAATTAATTTTTGAGTCTAACGTCAAATCAGTCTTGTTATATGTGTGAAACGTGGTTTGTCAGAAAGAATTTAGCCCAAGGGTCCAAGTATTTGTCAATAAATGCTTGCGACGAATTCTAGGGATTTTCTGGCCACGCACTATTTCAAATACCGAACACTATGGAGATTGACAAGACAAAAAAACTATGAAGGAAGAAATCCGGACAAAAAAGTGGAGATGGCTTGGACATACACTGCGGAGAGACAATTCATATCCTCCAAAACAAGCATTGGATTGGCATCCCACAGGAAAGAGAAGAACAGGCCGTCCTAAGTCCACGTGGCGTCGCTCAGTTCAGAAGGAAGCTAAGTCCATGGGACTGCAGTGGGGAGATCTGAAAGAGAGCAAGATCGCCCACGGTGGAGAAACATTCTTCGAGCCCTATATCCCTGCTAAGGGATAACAGGAAATAAGTGAAGTAAGTAAGTGACGTGTTTATCTTACTGTGTTTCACTTTACTCTTAGGTATCACCAAATCATTTGCTCCTGTGTCGATGAGAAAGAATAACCATTCAGATGCTGAGCCGATTATTTTCAAGGATATCCCTTGCTTCAGAGGGCGAGGAGAGAGTATCTTGCTTATTTAGTTTTAAGCGACCATGGCGGTACGCATTTTTAGCTTTATTACCGCATTTGAAATGATATCGATATTTACAGTTTGGATCTTGCGGTGTGCGCCTCGATATGCCGGAACGAAATCTGTAACCTGTATCGGGATGTGTACCTGTCAGTTAGTTGCACAGACGTATATTTTTGTTCTCTGTAGTAAATAATTTCTAATTCAGTTTATTTTAGTTAAAGTTAAGTGTGTATAGTGTACTTTAATAGCCCTTAAAAAATCATTCAGACTAACTAGTGTTGTGATTCCTAAAGTGTTTTGTGGTGTAAGTGATTACCGAATAAAGATATTGACGTGGTGTAGAATCTTATCACATTGACCTTGAAATTTATGTCAACTAGTTGGAGCGCTGCTATTGGTCAATGCAACTTCTTAATAAATTGATTTAAGTTACGCGGGATATTCAAAATTTTTTAAAATTAATACTTTAAAATAAAATTTAATAAGATACAAATTATAAAAGATATTGAGAACTTTTTAAATATGAAGTGCAAGGCGTGTCTAAGGGCCGAAACTGCGTTAAGCGGGCGCCCGCGCGGGTTCATACAAAATTGCTACGTCGCGTAGACACGCGCGGGCGTCCGTTGCGGAGAGTATGGCCCCGCGGCCGCGCAGCGTGGCCTGTATCCGGGCGACACGTCCGCACGGGGGTACGCGCGGGAACTCGGCAGCGGGAGTACGCGCGGGCTTGTTCAGTCAGTAACGCTGTGTGATACGGGTAGCACGCACGGAGAAAGGCAAGAAGAAAAATGTCTTTCGACACAGAAAGAGTGATGATCGTATTTGTATTTTCTTTGTTTACACCGATTTTTGGCCGTCTTGTCAAAACGTATTTTAAAATTAAAAATTTGTTATGATAAATGCCTATAAAAAAAAAATTCTATATTTTTTATAGTGCTGTATGATGGTAAGAAACCATTTAATGCATAGAAAAAAAAGGGTCAACTAGCGTATTGGGCCGTGTACCGATACAGTCAAATCATAAACATATATACATACCCATTTTTTAAAAGTCAAATATCTCTGAAAATTTTTAAGATAATTTCGCCCTATTATGTGTATTGGAAGATAGGTTAATGTATCTTTTAGTAAGCAAAGTAGTGCGGTGTTGCTTAAATATTTTCAGAGATATTTGATTTTTAAAAAGTTTTTTTTTAGTCTACTAATACAAGAGGGTATCTGAAGGATGGATGACTTTACTTTTGAGAATGTTTTAAAAAATACTACGATCTTGCCACGATACTTTACCACCTGCGACGAAGTAATCAGAGAATTTGTCGCGTATTGTATACGCGTCTCTTTGAGTGTTCTGAAACCCATATTCGACATCACGAATATGGCGTGAATTTATGCCAACATCGTTGACATTATAGTCATCTTGTCTAGATCTAACAAAATTATGTAGAATACATATCGCTTTAATAAAAGAAATAGCGTTCTCTTTTGAAACATTTAAGGGACGATGAAGAATTCTGAATTTATTAGCCATGATACCGAACGTTGACTCAATATAACGTCGAGCTCTTGTTAACCGATAATTAAATATTTTTTTCTTGTGGTTTAAATTAAGAGCTCGAGCATATGGCCGCATGACATGACTAGACAATCCAAATGCTTCATCTCCTACAACGTTTAACTTTAATATTGCTGATCTTCAAGTACGGTTCCAGTTTCGAAAATAATTCGTCGTAGACCTGTGTCGAAACTTTAAAATATTTGTAAAATATGTTTTCATTTTCTCTTAATTTACCGAACTTTACAACAAATTCCCCACATAACAACCTCGATTCAATAAACGGGCTTACTGGCTGCCGTTTCTTTTTTGCCATTGATCGTCGTTTTGCTATGTAATAATATATTAAGCTCTCCATCGACACGACTGTACTTGCAAACCCTTAAAATTGAACTAGCGACGCTGCGATATGCGGTCCCCGCGACGGTTTCCCGTCCCGTCACGCGCGGTGTGACGCGTCGGGTACCCGCGCGGGCGCCCGCTTAACGCAGTTTCGGCCCTAAAAGTCGTCAAACAAGATGAGTTGCTACGCTGTGGTGGTTGTAAAGACTGCTACCATTACTCCTGTCTGAACATTACGACGCGGGACTTTGACGCAAATTCACGGCTTTTGGGATACAAGTGGAGGTGTGAGCGCTGTGCTGGTGTTACCAGTAGGAAGGGTGATGATACCCCCGTTCGCGCTGCTAATAGCCTTCCGCTGGACGAGTGCGCCGTGACGGGTTCTCCTCCTTCGTGCGCAGCTGGTGGCGATGGTGTGTTGGTCGCGAGTGCTGCCCGCGCCGTTTTAACTATGGACGGCATTGGTCAGTTGTTTGACGAGAAATTGTCGAGCATTAGGCAGGCCGTTATGGGTGATTTGGAGGCCAGGATGGAGCATGTGATGACAACCGTCAAGTCGGAGCTTCGATCCGTTGTGGACACTTTCCGGGAGGAGTTAAGGTCCATCACTGGTAGTGTCTCTGCTCTTGAAGAACGGGTGCGTCGTTTGGAGACAGCGAGCGGGACGACTGATTCTAGCCCAAACAAGGATCTCCTGGAGGCTGTTACCCAGCTGAAGTCAGATCTGAATGAAAGAGATCAGCAGCTCCTAGGAAACGATGTGGAGATATCGGGTGTTCCTGAGTTTGACGGCGAGCTATGTGAGAGCGTGGTGGCTTCAATCGCTGTTAAGCTCGATGTCAAGCTTGACGAGCGCGACGTCGTGTGTTGCATGCGCGTGGGCCCCCGGCGTGTGGCCGCTCTTTCGTCGGACGGGCCTCGTGTGCGTCCTCGCCCCTTGGTGGTGCGCCCGGCGCGGCGTGTGACAAGGGACCAGTTCCCGCGTAGCGCCCGCGTGCGGCGCGGTGCTACCACGGCCGAAGTGATGGGTTTGCATACGCATGAGCCTGTTCGTTTCTATGTTAACGAACGACTTACGAGGCTTAACCGCAGCGTGCTGGGCAGGGCCCGAGAGTTGGCTCGGGTGCATGGCTGGAGGCATGTGTGGTCGCGCGATGGGTTGGTCTTCGCGAGGAAGGTCGATGGATCGCAGGTGTTCCGCTTGCGCACTGTGGCGGACTGCGATCGGGTTTTTGGGGTCTCGACGCAGTTGGCCCAGTAGTTTGTAGTGTCAACTTAATTGTAGTTTGTAGTGTCAACTTAATTTTAGATTTTATTATAGTAGTTTTAATTTGTTATGCTTTGTACATTTCATCATTATTTAATGCTTATTGCTGTTGCTTAAGCCATTATAATTTAGTGCCTGGGTCATTATTGTGCCTGTTGAGGATATATTATGCATATCATGTATTATATTATACTAACAACATTTATGCTTCGCTTACATTCATTATTTATTCTCATTTCAATCATCATGCATCATTATTTGCTATATGCCGTTTTCACATTTGCTTTTTAATGGTTTTATGCAGAGTGCTTAATATTACTAATGTTTAATAAAAACCTAATAATTTGTTTCCTTAATGCGGGATCGCTGGGTACCGGTCACGACGATTTCATCGGCACCTTTGTGCGTTTGGCTCCTGATTTGGTCGCCGTGAATGAAACGTGGCTGAGGGAGGGCGGAGAGTCGCGCGCGCCGCGGTTGCCTGGCTATCGTCTGCGCCATGTGCCTCGTCCGGCTGCGGTCAGGGCGCGCAGTGGTGGCGTCGCCTTTTACGTGCGCCAGGGTCTCCGCGTGCGCTCGCTTTCCGTCCCTCCGGTATCGACTGCGGTTGAGCAAATGTGGCTCTCCGTTCGAGTGGCACATGCTACTATTGCGGTTGGTACCGCCTATAGGCCGCCCTGGCTCTGCGCAGAGACATTTATGGAAGCTGTTGCCGATAGCATCACATCGTTTTTAAAATATGATAAAATTGTCCTTTTAGGAGATTTTAATATAAACTTATTAGTTACGCAACATCCTCTCTCTATCTTGTTGAATCGTTTTTTGTCACAGGTGGGTCTTACTAACATCATTACTGAGCCAACTCATTTCACATCGCATTCTGCAACTCTAATTGATCCTGTTTGCACGAATGCAGCAGTGGTGAGTAAATCGGTTGATCATATCCCATCATTAGGCGGTCATGCAGTTTTATCAGTCACATTCCATCTAAAGCGCCCTAAGTCATTTGCGAAAACACTTTGCAGGCGTTGTATCAAGTCGATAAATGTTGATGCGTTGGACTGTATGCTTGGTGCAGTGGACTGGTCGGGGATGGGGCAATTGTCTGATGTCAATGCTCTAGTTGCTACTTACACTGATGCACTTTTGACTATATTTAATGCTTTGTCACCTGTTTACAAAATTACTTTTAAGGAAAGGCGCCCTCCATGGCTAACGGGGACTGTCATTGATATGATGCGTTTGCGGGATAGGATTTATAAGAAAAGCCGTAGGTTGTCCTGTCCAATTCTGCGAGCTGAGTATCTGTCCATGAAACGTCATGTCAGGGTCAGTTTGGAAACTGAAAAGAGGGCTTACTTTAATGAATATATTAATGAACACATAAAAAATTCTTGCAAGCTGTGGTCTAATCTAAGAGTAGTTTTGCCTAGTAAGGAATTCAATGTTTTGCCGGATATCGTGTGGGACCCAGATGTGTTGAATCAACACTTTCTTAATGTCCCTTACACTAATTCAAGTCCAGTAGAATATCAAAACTATATTGATTTATTGCAGTTGTATCCTCAATCATTCCACCTTCATAATATCAGTGATATTGATATATATAAGATAGTGAGGTCTATTTCATCAAATGCAGGGGGTAGTGATGGCTTGACAATGGATATGGTTGTCCTGACTCTTCCAGCGACATTGTGTGTCATTAGGGCTATCGTCAACAGATCCTTGGAGACCTTTCCCTCAAAGTGGAAGGTTGCCTTGATTAAGGCTCTACCTAAGAAAACTAGCATCTCTTCCTTGAGTGATCTGAGGCCTATCAGCATACAACCTTGTTTGTCAAAGGTGCTTGAGAGGCATGTTTATGCCCAAACTATGGCCTATTGCGAGGCTGCTGGTATCCTCCCAGTGCACCAATCTGGTTTTCGCAGGGGTTTTAGTACTGCCACTGCTTTGCT
The DNA here is from genome assembly GCA_030578115.1 of Leucoptera coffeella. Classification (NCBI taxonomy): domain Eukaryota; kingdom Metazoa; phylum Arthropoda; class Insecta; order Lepidoptera; family Lyonetiidae; genus Leucoptera; species Leucoptera coffeella. The sequence continues at coordinate 5,404,601 of JAMBLF010000002.1, forward strand.
AGATGGCCTCATTACGAACAGGGATGAGGGGTTTGGGTCCTTCCTGGTTCTCTTAGATTTCTCTCGTGCGTTTGATTCTCTGAACATTGAACTTTTGCTTTGTAAACTGCGTTGCTATGGGTTTGATAATGCTGCCACTGCTTGGTTCGCGAGCTACCTGCGCGCAAGAACACAGACCACTGTAATTGAAGAATGCACTGGTGTACGGAGATCATCTTGCCCAATGGAGATTACTAGAGGTGTGCCTCAGGGGTCCATTCTGGGCCCCTTGTTGTTTCTGTTGTACACTGCTGATTTAGTCAAAACTATAAGGCATTGTTAGTACCACCTTTATGCAGATGATCTCCAGTTGTATTTTGGGTGCAAGGGTGGATGTCCACTGCGTACAGTGTTTGAGCTGGATGAGGACTTGGGTCGGATTTCTGAATGGGCTGAGTTGAACTCTCTGGTGCTTAACCCAGAGAAGTCTAAGTATCTGTTGGTTGGCACTAGGCGACAGATTCAGTCCATTGAGAGATCTAATCCAAGTATCTGTTTGAATGGGGTTCCTCTTCAGAGGGAGTATTTGGTCAGGAACCTGGGTGTTCTTATGTCTCCCTCATTGAATTTTGAGGAGCATGTGGCAGTTTTGGCACGTAATTGCCTTTATAGGATTAAGCTTCTGTATAGTATAAGAAAGTATATTAGTGTTAATGTTCGTCTTCGTTTATGTAAAACCTTAGTTTTATCTAAAATTAAATATTGTTTAAATGTGTTTGGATCCTGTCTTCGTAAGAAATGTTTTAAAGTTTTGCAGCGTGTACAAAATGCTTGTGCACGATACTGTTTTAATATACCTCCAAGGAATCATGTAACACCTTATATTAATTCAGCAAATATGTTAAAAATTGAGGCAAGGTATAGATTTCATTTTGCAGTTTTGTTGTTTGGTGTTGTGAGGAGTGGTAAACCAGAATATCTGTATGAAAAGCTCACCTGGCGACAGGCTCGGCGAGCTGAAGGACTTCGAAGCATGTGCCCTCCACTCATTATGCCAAAATACAGATCAGCTGGTTTTTCTGGCTCATTTAAATTCATGTCCTGTAAAATTTTTAATGATCTTCCTCCGCCTATTAGGAATTCCGTTTCCAAGGGCATTTTTCGGAAGAAATGTTTCGATTTTATCCTTGCTCAACAAAAAACTGGTGTATAGCATGATATATGGTAAAACTTTAGTTGTTTTTCATGTTCTGTTAGTTAGTTGTATCTCAAATTGTTAGTTTTAGGTTTTTGGCGTATATTTTGAATATCACTTTTGTTTTGTTATTGGTTTGGCTACAATTGGTGGGACAATTATGACACAACCAAGTATCAAGCATTGCAAATTTTTTTTTTAATTATTTATTTTATTTTTTCTCTTCTGCTTCTTTATGTATACACTATATGCATTTTAACTTGTTCACATATTATTATTATTTCTTTTTTACTCATATATTTATTTACAATACAGGTACGCATTTTAAGGGTCTATCAGAATATCAGGGTTGATTGTTTGTCATTTCACACTTCAACCATACACTGAGATGGGTCCATTTCGCACAGGCACATATTTGACAATTTAAGATAGGTTAGTTTTAAGTTTTTTTTGTTAAATGTTGTTGTCATTATTTGTGTCAATTGTGTGCTTTTGTGAATAAAGGTTTATTATTATTATTATTATTATCCTCAGCTGCAGCTACGGCTCCGACTCCTCGACCGCTCGCCGGCAACTTGGCCCTTAAGAGAGCAGATCTCTAACATTAACGCATTTATTTTGCCAATCTGCTCCCTGACTAGCGGTACCTCCCAGTGACTTGAGGATATTACTTCCACCACTTTGCAAGGAATCCATGATCTTGTCTGCGATTAGTGCTAGGTTGTTTGTGTCTTGATCCTGCCTAACTGCCAAGACCGTAAGCACCACCGCCGGTAACCGCGACATGCATAATCTGGTCACCGTATCTTCTGATGGTTGGCAGTTGCGCACTAACTCTTGCATGTGTCGCAACAGCTGACTGGACTTCTGCTCCCTAGCTTGTTAAATTGTTTCTCGGCAGACTGCCTGCCTGGTTTTAATACTTTCATATTTGTCTGTGAAAGTGCTTCTCTTCCGAGCCTCGTTTAAACGAGTTGAAATTTTGTTTCATCCTATTGCTTTTGATTGTTAACGTATGCTTCATACTGGGTGAACTACAGCCTAGTCATCTCCATCCAGAAATCTGAAATTCTTGCAGCCACTGAAATGTAGGCCAACTCCTCCGACTCTCCCTTTTTAGAATTTGCAAAACTTATAAAGCTCATTTTTTTATTCTGTTAACACAAAAATCGAATCAAAACACAAAATGTCCACTAAAGCTCCGGGGTCACCACTGTACATATGTGGAGCTAGAGATCGCCGCGTATGTATGTATATCGTCACATATGAAATCAGTCGTAGTTTTAAATACTGTATCATTAAGCAAAAAGCACTAACATGTTATTGTAACACATTAATATTTTCATATTTTATGTTGTATATCTTTGTATTGTATGTATTTGTAAATATATGTATTGTACACATAATATAAACATTAAAAAACATTTATGTACTTACTATATAATTTCAATATGTTATTACAATACGTAACAAAATAATATATTTGTAGTTTACACTTATTGAAATCGAAATTCTTTTTAATAAAAATACAACATTTTGACTGTTATTTTAAAAATAATTAAAAATACAGATAATAATATTTCTAATATTATTATTTTCTTATACATATTATTATATTAAGATTTCGGGTATCTTTTTTGTAATAAGGGTTATTAAAGGACATGTTACAATTCCGGCTTGCTGTTGTACAGTCTATAACGAGCAGAACGTTACCTTTTTGTCTGTGTTTTAACTTTAATTCTATGGCAATAAGAGCGAGACATAGACAAAAAAAGTAACGCTCTCCTAGTCACAGACTGTACAACAGCAGATCACAAAAACAACCTGATAAATAAAACATGTTTTACCTTAGTTGGGAATGCTTCTTTTGAAAGTCTTCTTATACCACCTTTTGTGGTATATATAAATTTTTCTTCAAAATCTTAAGAGCATACTATACAGTTTGAACTAGGTTTCCAGTAAACATCAACGCGCGCTTTTTGTATGATTTTTATCCATAGAGAACGCCTTAGAGATCGCGCCACATACGGTGGCAGTTGGAGGCGTCGCCACAGTCGCGTAATTCAGTGTTACCAGTAAACACGCCAAAACTAGCACTCACTGTGCCATACGGCTCGAAACATTATAGGTTTCATTTGTAACGATCTTTGGTTGCAGAGCTATAAACTCAAATAAAACAAATTAATATATCAAAGTCAAAATATGTTTATTATACTATTTCAAACATGATTAATAATTAACGGGACTTATCCTTCTTATTATATATTACATATATTATGTGTTCCTTCACTCTGTCCGCAATAGACCGTTTAGTCTGTTCGACATAGGATTTCCCACAGCTGCAATCAATCTTATACACACCCTTATATCTTATATCATGAGTATAAATCGCGAATCTCTTAAAACTATTATTTCAAACATGGCACTGAGCATTGTCTTTACATATTTTTTACCGAGGTTAGATCAGCGGAGACCCTAGCTTGGAGAAGAACTAACAAGAAACTCCGGAAATCAATTTATTATAATCACCCTTAACAAACATAAAAATTACAAAGAGTGGGCAAAAAACACAACGCTGGTAATACTAAATTTACTTTTCATACAAAATAACACGCAATGGCGGAAACGTCAAATTTAGTTCCAAGTTTGGCTACTGCCACCGTATGTGGCGGGTACTCTACTTCGTCCACGGGTAAACTAAAATTAAATAATAATAACTTTTCTAATAATTTCAGACTTTCCTATACATTTCCCATACATTTAAATGTTACAATCCTAAGTTCTCAAGTACCAAAATGCCCACTGTCCTTTCGACAGATAATTTATTTATATTTAAAATTAATTCAATGCAAAAAATATAGTATAGCACTGTTAAAAGAAGGCAAAGAAGACTTGTAAACACAGAAATACGAGTATTAATTGGTTCATACTTTCGGTTGTCAATAAGAAACTACGAAGATTAGAATATAACAAATCAGACAGGTTCAAAATAACATACTGTTGTTTTACTTAAAAACTACCAAGCCACACAAAAGCCAACATTAAATTGGTAGGTTATTTTTCCTTAATTGCTTGCAACACTGAAATGGCTGCTAACATTTTTGTAAAAAGTAAACAAAACTTTCAAACTGAATATAGAGATCCCGCCACATAAATTGGCAGTAGCCAAACTTGGAACTAAATTTGACGTTTCCGCCATTGCGTGTTATTTTGTATGAAAGGTAAATTTAGTATTACCAGCGTTGTGTTTTTTGCCCACTCTTTGTAATTTTTATGTTTGTTAAGGGTGATTATAATAAATTGATTTCCGGAGTTTCTTGTTAGTTCTTCTTCAAGCTAGGGTCTCCGCTGATCTAACCTCGGTAAAAAATATGTAAAGACAATGCTCAGTGCCATGTTTGAAATAATAGTTTTAAGAGATTCGCGATTTATACTCATTATATAAGATATAAGGGTGTGTATAAGATTGATTGCAGCTGTGGGAAATCCTACGTCGGACAGACTAAACGGTCTATTGCGGACAGAGTGAAAGACACATAATATATGTAATATATAATAAGAAGGATAAGTCCCGTTAATTATAAATCATGTTTGAAATAGTTTAATAAACATATTTTGACTTTGATATATTAATTTGTTTTATGTGAGTTTATAGCTCTGCAACCAAAGACCGTTACAAATGAAACCTATAATGTATCGAGCCGTATGGCACAGTGAGTACTAGTTTTGACGTGTTTACTGGTAACACTTAATTACGCGACTGTGGCGACGCCCCCAACTGCCAATTTATATGGCGGGATCTCTAGATATGGAATAGAGATCCCGCCACATAAAATGGCAGTAGCCAAACTTGGAACTAAATTTGACGTTTCCGCCATTGTGTGTTATTTTGTATGAAAGGCAAATTTAGTATTACCAGCGTTGTGTTTTTTGCTCACTCTTTGTAATTTTTATGTTTGTTATGGGTGATTATATTAAATTGATTTCCGGAGTTTCTTGTTAGTTCTTCTCCATGCTTGGGTCTCCGCTGAACTAACCTCGGTAAAAATTATGTGAAGACAATGCTCAGTGCCATGTTTGAAATAATAGTTTTAAGAGATTCGTGATTTATACTCATTATATAAGATATAAGGGTGTGTATAAGATTGATGGCAGCTGTGGGAAATCCTACGTCGGAGAGACTAAACGGTCTATTGTGGACAGAGTGAAGGAACACATAATATATGTAATATATAATAAGAAGGATAAGTCCCGTTAATTATTAATCATGTTTGAAATAGTTTAATAAACATATTTTGACTTTGATATATTAATTTGTTTTATTTGAGTTTATAGCTCTGCAACCAAAGACCGTTACAAATGAAACCTATAATGTATCGAGCCGTATGGCACAGTGAGTGCTAGTTTTGGCGTGTTTACTGGTAACACTGAATTACGCAACTGTGGCGACGCCCCCAACTGCCAATTTATATGGCGGGATCTCTATCAATAAAACATTAAAAATATAAGTAACTTACCGATGAAATTTGATCCCTGGTTCCTTATATTTGGAATCGTTACTTCGATGGCAGGTAGGGAAGGCACAAGACGGCACTTTTTTATTTTTTTATGGAGCTATTTTCACTTACGTCTTCAACAGTTGACAGGCTACTGAGTGATTGGTGCCAATCGCGGCACAAATTAATTGACCTATTTTTACGACTTAAGACTACTTCTTGAGTTTATATATATTCTAAGGTATGTATATAAAGCTCTTATTGTTAATTTTGCCCTCTAGTTGGTTCTAACATAATATCAGCGTTGCGTTTGCCACCAAAAGTAACATACCCGGCTGAGTTAGAACCTTTTTGCTGCGACAATAACATGCACAAGCTATACCTCCTAGTTTGTAAGTTTGATTTGTAAAATATTTGTATTGTGTATGTTTTTGTTGCTGTATATAAATGCCTTTTTTATTAATTATTGTTTCATATTTCGCTTTCGTCTTATAGTTATCACCGAAATACGCGTTCTCTGATTTGAGGACTGAGCGACAACTTTCAAATATGCTTCAAACGTCAACATTTCAACGTGTTAAACAGTATTTACATTGAAACTTCTTATTAAAGTAAATATAATAATTAATAATTACAAAATTCTGTGAAACTTCTGCTAAATCATAATAAGTATGACATATGTGAATGAAAAATAGATATTTTCGAACAAATTATCTCTCGAATTGGAGGATTGAGGAAGCACATATTATTATTTCGTAATGCGATTTGTTTTAAAAATTGAGTCGGGTAAAATTGACTAACAAATTTAGGTTATGTATAAGGGACCATATAAAATGGCAAAACAAAAACTCGTTCACGTCAATCTTCGCAATTGCGAAGGTAGTAATTATACGGCCACCTCGAACCCACGTGTTGACCAGATAGTCTGTACTCAATGTGACAGGTGGGAAGCCATGTCGCCATTTACAAGCACTAACTATTATGATCGTGTATCCCGGAATAATATGTGGGGGTGCGTGTGGTTTGGGCAGCACCTTGATACGGGCTCCAAAGTCTTTATATGTAGATTCGGGAGTCTGTGTTAGGGTTAATGGGGCATACTCAGACTGTTTCAGTATCCGAAAGGGTTTGTGGCAGGGCTGTGTAGCGTCGCCGTGGCTATTCAATCTGTTTATGGATAGTTGTTTGACTGATTTGAAAGAAAGTTACAGAGGATTGCGTATAGACGAGTTGATAAGAGGAAAGGAATGAAAGTTTTTTTTTTTAATTCTTTATTATGCCATTCACCACTAAGGTTATGTCGGCTGAAGCACAAACACTGATGCCACGGAGTTTGAACTTCTTGTTATTTCATCGCCATGGTTACACCAACGCCGCCAGCCGCTACAACCGAAGAAAAACGAAATCGAAGCTCCAATTCTTCTCTTCCTTGTTCTTCAGTTCGTTCCCGTTGAGGATCCAATTATAATCCCAAAGCAAACATATTTAGCCAGTTCGGCATCACAATTGACTAAATATTCAGCCGAAAATAATGATTTGTATTTTAACTTTCACTGAGCTGCTGACTTTGTTGACGCACCATAGACGACTGGAATGAAAGTTAATGTAGGGAGAATTAATGAAAGAGTCTAAAAAGTGAATGATTTTCTGTATTTGGGAACACTATATGGTAATACGGGAAGTGTGAGGGAGATATTGAACGTAGAGTGTGTGTAGGTAATAAGATTAATGGGGGCCAGCCGCCAGCCTAGCCAGTTGGTTTCTCAATCGGCACGTATTGCAATTCATAAAGCAACATTGACTTATGGTAGTGAAAGTTGGGTACGGGAAAAGAAGTATGATAGTAAAATCAATGCCGATGAAATGCGGTCACTGAGAAGCATGTTAGGAGTGACATTAAATATAATGTGATAAGGGAAGATTGTGGTTTGAAAGAAGATGTAGTGACTAAGATTGAAAAGGGCATGCTTCGATGGTTTGGACATGTTATACGGATGAACGATAGCAGATTGACAAAAGAAATATATGTGAGTAAAGTGGAAAGGTGGTTACGTAGCGGCCGACCCAATAAGACATATGACAGTCAGATAGACGCTATATTGAAAAAGGGTGACGTTAGGAGTACCTATAATCGTTAAGTGTGTATGAGTGTCAATGAAGCGAAAGTGGATTGTCAGGATCGTGAGAAATGGAGATCCATGATCTCTGTCTACCCCTCGACAGGGAATCAGGGGTGATGTGTAGCTTCATTTCCATTGGTACATGCTTAACGGGATTTGAACCCTGTACCCACTGATACAAATTCAAGCCCCAAACAACAAAGGCACTTCTCCGAAAACCAAACTTTAAAATATTCCGAGATTACAATTGTTTATGCCTTTAGCTAAATTATTTTTCTGTTTAAAAAAGCTATTCGCATTGACACTATTTTTGCGAACATTGCTACATGTCATGAAGAAGCAGGCAGCACGGTACATTCTATAAAAATCACAGCCACGGGAAATTTTTTTATAAAGTTTTTACGTAAATTTTTAATACAGATGAAATAAAAGTCCTAACCGTTGGTGATCACCCAGATTTCATAGATGAAGACGATATATGCAGAGCTATGTTGAAAAATATTGACGATAAGGTGAAATTAATATACTATGAAACTAAAAAATAAATAATGAGTTTGAAATTTTTAACTGTATAAATCTATAACATTTGATTATATTATACATAGTTTAAAGCTAGAGTAGCACAGGTCGTGGAAAAGTTTAACTGCACTCGCAAGATCAAAAGCGATAAAAGATATATCTTTGCATATAATTTCATACGATTGCAAAATATTTGTGATTCTACAGCGAAAGCAAGAACGGTAAAAAAACCTCCTTATAAATAGTAAAAAAGTGGGCATGTAGTTTTGGACATACATGGAGAGTTTCCAAGATGATGGTTCGCCAAAGAGATTATGATGTATATGTCATGTTTTCTATCAGTTATGTAATGGTGACAACTATAATATAAATGTAATTATGAAAGGCCGATTAGAATCATTCATAGATAAATGTATCATTAGATTTATTTACTACTGTATTCACATAAATATAAAAAAACACTAACTTACTTGCTATACTATATTACTTATAAATAAATTAATAATAAATCTATAAATAAAATGAGCCAAATCATTGTCAGCAGGGAGAGTGCCCAAGATGCTGGCAGCAATGAATCGCTCATCTAATTCGCTGGCCGAAATAGGATCCAGCCCTTGGGTCCCCACAGACCTCTTTTAGGCGACAGCATCTGGACCCTATGGCCCTAGTGTTTTTACCGCAAAAGGGCTAAAGATGTACTCAGGACCCAAATTTGAGTACTTATTCCGCTTCAGGCCTCCTGCGGCAAACGGCACCGAGTCAGCCCCTATAGTAGATCTAGAAACGTGAGACTCAAGTTGCGTCCCTCTCTAATACCATCCCATTTTTTCAAGGAAAGAGCGTGCAACCGTCGGGCCTCTTACATTAGCGCGAAGCAACCCTGGCGGTTCCAGAATTGACTGTACACGCACGCTGGCAAGAGCCCGGCGGATCACGCCATTCAATGATGCGTGCCTGGGCAAGCTACCACCACTACGTGAGCAGGAGAGCCCATGGTAACCAGGCGGTCCATCCTATCTTCTCAGCAACAGTGATGTCGCTCATTGACCTTAGCGCTCAACCTCAGTGTCACTGCAAGACAGAACGTGAATCTGTCGAGAACAGCCCATATTTTCGCACAGGGCAACACTTTCAACCAGTATCCAGACTCTCGCCTAGTAATGACAAGGAGTGAAGCACGTTCTGCCACAGCAGGAGCAGAATTCACCAAGTTTTGTTAAACCTGTCTGTACAACGGCTCTTCTCTTAACCTCTGCGAAGCAACAGAGACGGGAATACTTTGATTGGAAACGACAAAAACCGACTACGCATCTTTGATTCCTGGCTTCTCGAGATGCTGTGGCACGAGCACCTCGACGCCGACTGCGGGGCGGCTGGAACAAAAGCAGCCCGGCCAATTTCAAGTTTATTATATGATTGATCATTTCCTTGATGTTTTTTCTATAGGAAAATAATTGCCAAATTTGTTCAACTTGTTGCTCCGATTTAAGTGCAATACCCTATTACTAAAAGTCAAACCAAGTAGGTAAATCGTTGTGCTCAACTGCGTTTCTTACTACTGGTGGTAATGATTGTGCTACAGCATTAATTGATTTAGATGAAGCATTGAAATAAGCAAAATCGTTTGATTTTATGTTATTAGGACTATTAATTTTGTTAGAAGAAGGTATTGTGAGAATATCTTTATGAATCTGTACAATGTGGATTTTTAAACCGGACCTGCCCTTAAAGAAACGTAGTGGAGCACAATTAAGGCATTGCACATAGACGGTGTCAGATGCTCTAGAGCCCGCAGAGGCACTCACGCTGGATGCCAGGGATATTTAATGCTTTTACTTATATTAAATTATTAGAAAACTATTTTACAAAATATTAAAATAAATTACCTCGAAACCACAATAATGCGATATTTACACAGACTTTAACTATTATATATATATATATATATATATATATATATATATATATATATATATATATACATATTTTACTATTATATAAATATCGAAATGTATATATAAAAATTTGTGCGCAGACAGCTTGAAGTTGTCTCCTTGACCAATGGTACAACTCGATGACAACCTTGCTTTTTGCTACACCAATATTCCAAAGTTTTGGTTTAGGACGAAGTTATATAATGTGAATTGTAAGATTTTAATATACAATAAAGGTAAATGAGTTTTTGTATTTGGGAACACTATTTAATAGTAACAAATTTATAGGTATTTTTAAGACCAATTACCATTATTTAAATGTTGGTGAATGCTAATGCAAATGTTGCAAATGAATCACGCGAGCAGAATCCATGCCGGCGAAATATTGTCGTGAGAGTGCCCAGCAAACTTTAAAAGGGCTTATAGTTTTTAGAGATTCGCGATTTATACTCATGATTAATAACTAACGGGACGTATCGCGATAGTTTTTATATAATAAAGTTACCTTTATTAAACCAACGTTTCGGCTACGTTGCAGCAACCATGGTCATGGGCAGACTGACGATTTATATTTCTTCGCCTCCACCGCAGCGCCCTGTCAGATTCTTTTCCGACTACCCTCACTGGTACGTTTTAATTAATAACGCGCGACCTACACACTACACTAACAGTATCTTGTGGCTTCACACGATCATGCTGAGCCGAATGACGATCTATTACGGTATTCCACGCCGAAGGCAGTTTGTAACCCCCTTCACGATTGAATGTACTGTGCTTTTTTATTTCAATCTCCTCACGTACAATTCTACTGTAATATCGGCGTTCATTGGAGAGCACAGTGGATTAATCAAGCTCAATCTAATGATTTGAACCCTCGTTTAGCAGATGTTCGGCTATTGCTGACCTATTGGTATCCAATTTCTTGACCGCTGCAATGTGTTCCTTCACGCTGTCCGCTAAAGACCGTTTAATCTGTGCGACGTAAGATTTCCCACAGCTGCAATCAATCTTATACACACCCGGTGTTTGGTACGGGATAACATCTTTAGGTGTTCTCAGAAAGTTTGTTACCTTCGAAGATGGAACGAAAATAGGCTTGAGCGATTAGTTTTTCAAGACTGTTCCAACTTTGTCTGTTCACCCTTTACATAAGGCAGGAACACCGGCACGCGATCCACACCCGAGGGTTCTCACTTTTGGATATACGTCTTACCAACTAAGTACCTACGTAATGACCATTTCTCCTTCGTACATCCCGAACGTACTGCAGCTCCTCGTCCAGATGCTCAGGGTCGCACAAATCCCTAGCCCTGCTTGTGAGAGACGTCGCCACAGAAACCATGTGTTTCGGATGATGATGTGAGGATCCATGGAGGTACCGATCTGTGTGTGTAGGTTTTCTGTAGATAGTATGCGAAAGTGTGCCATCAGGTCTCACCATAACCTTAACGTCAAGGAATGCAAGTGATCTACCAATTTCCATCTCACTAGTGAACCTTATAGCTATATGACGACCTCCGTGGCGCGATCGGTTAGACACCTGAACGCTAATCGTGGGGTCCCGGGTTCGATTCCCGGTGGAGACAGAGTTAAGAACTACGCTTTTCTACTGCTTTCCAGTCTGGTCGTTGATTATATATGCTATATATGTATTTATCTATATATAATATGTATACATTTCTTAAATATACATTGACTAGTACCCTTAACACAAGTCTTAAATGTACTCACCGAGGGGTTAGTTCAATTGGTGTAATAATGTCCAAATCTTATTATTATTATTGTTTTTTTTTTATTATATGATTAGCATTCAGGTATATCAACCACTTATCTACTTCTTGTGCGCCTCCTTTCAATTCCTGTAAGTCACATTGGATTCTATAGTTCTGATTGTAAGTTGGGGGAAGGATCTCAAAGGTTGAATTCGGCGGAGCCACTTGTATATCGGGAGGCAGTTCGGCCGCAGGGTTCGATTCTTGGGCCCTTCCTTTTCTTAGTTTATATTAATGACATGACGAGAGGATCAGTGAAGTGAAAGGTTTGGAGTAAACAATCTTGTTTTTAATTTGATTTAAAATAAGGCAGAGAAGAGCACACTGAGATAAGATGAGCTCAACATCGGTGTTCTAGCATAAATGAGACATTTGAGTGACGTGGATACAGCAAGACTTGTTAATTTTAATTATTTCCTATTTTGTATAGACTATCGTTCGCATTTTCTTCCCCTTTCTTTCCGGAACGAGAACTTTCCGTGAGCGGGATATATGAGCCGGTGACCGTTAACGTCAACGTTATGCCAAGGCGGCTGGTAAGCCGTCCCAACCACGAGGCCAGTTCCAACATGGGCGACACGGGGTGGGAAACCAGGCACGCACGCATGCTACGCCGCAGGTAGAGCCCGACGCCACCCCTGCGGGTCCGCGCTGAGCGTAGCATGGTACCCGGGAATGGAACATGGCCACGTCTCGACGATGGCCACCAACTCGCAGTCTGCACGAAGAACCACCTCCACCAGCTCGTCATGGCCGGTCCCCAGGGAGCCCACATTAAACAACCCAATTTGAAATCGCATATTACGAGTCATGGAAACCGTTGAAGGAAATGTCTGCATAAACGATTCATAAAAATACTTGAATATACTATCACTAGTTATAGTACACAAATATATACATTGAAATCATATTAATATATGACAATAAATATAAGCAGTGTCCACAATCACATGGACATACCGCGCCGGCCGAGGTCAGTGCTCTTGGCCACAGCGTTAGAATGCTGACGCCAACCACAGAAAGGTGCAGTCGGACTTTGGTGCCACCAAGCATGCTGACGAGGATCCGGCGCAGTGACAGTGATGGCAGCGATGCAAGAGTGCAAGTCAGCACATGCAGCGGCAGCAGCTTCGAGCCTGCGGGGGCGGTGGCAGTAACATTGACGTCAATCGCTCTTCTCGCATTGTTGTATATAAAGACTGATACTTTACTCAATAAACAAGATCGTTACGAACCTTGTAGCGTTCTCATTTCTTCACCTCTCCTTCCGTAGTGGCAAAGACACCTTCAGTCTCAAATGGTGACGCTGAGTCTGGCGCGCCAGCTACGGGAAAACCCTCTCACGTATACCTTGTTCCCCTAACCTAGGCTCCCGGCCGCGCCTTTAGGTCTAGAGGCGTAGCTTTCCTTACCATTAGGCACTACACACGGCTAGGCACACTTTATGCCCGGTGGCTCCAGGTGCCTCACATCCACGCGCCACACGCCTGACACACCACTCCACACTTATTATATATAAGTATATATTCGGGTTAGGCTATAGGGACTTAGGGCCAGTTAGGTACACACACCTTGTTGGTGGCTAGGTTCGTCTGTAGGCTATCCCCCATATCTTCCCACACTCCAGAGTCGGGACCCCTCTGTTGGTCTGCGGTGTGCCCAAGCAGCGACACAGAAACCAAACCGCACCGAATCAAAAGCATCTATTTCTAAACAATTAACAAACAAAAAAGACGTTCACGACCATTAACCCTTGCGGGGTTGTCAGAGGTTCAGGTGTCCCTCTCCGCAATTGCGAAGATAGTAATTCTATGTCCACCGTGAACCCACGTGTTACCAGATAGACAGTTTTCAATATGACAGGGGTAAGCCATATCGCCAATTACAAGCACTAACTATTATCTATTCGGGAAACAGGTAGCTTTCCTCACGATGTTTTCCCTCACCGTAGTATTCGACGCATTTCGTAAATGTAATTTTATTACGAAAATATACCTTGAAATTCATGAAACTTCATATCCATTGGTACATGCTCAAGCGGGATTTGAACCCTATACCCTCGATACAGAGTCAAGCCCCAAGCAACTGAGCGACATCGAATTACTAACATGTAATGTGTATTGACATATAAAACAATAATTACAAAGGACTTCAGAAACATATGTATCGAACGGGAAAAGGGCCAAAAACTCTCTTTATGTCCTCCTCTGCCAGAATACGGTGAACGTTCACGCGCCTGCCTAAACAGCTGCTGGTTCAGACGGGTGAGGCGCTCGTTTAGGTAGAACCTGCGAGACTCACCCGGCAGACCCATGTCCATGGTGGTCGCTCCACGGCGCACGGCGAGTCGGCCGCCACGCAACCCTGGCTACTATGGGGCGCGGTCGACGATCAAGTCCACCACCAGCCTTCAGCGGCATTGCACAGCGGCCCCCCTTTGCACGGCGCTGACCACTAACTGCAGCTTCACGATGCGGGTTCATATTGGAACCACCTAAAGTTTATTAAAGTCAAAGATCAAAAGATTTTCATTCAATATAAGCACAGTTATAATACATTCATTGAACGTCGAAATAAATTGTGTTCCATTAGTCCGATTCAAGGGCCACATTGACACGCCACTTCACTGAAGACATGCCTGAAATAGCTTTGAATGAGATTGAAATGGCCTTAAAACAGCTTAAAAATGGAAAGGCTCCGGGAGAGGATGGAATCACCTCTGAGCTCCTGAAATCTGGTGGAAGACCGGTTCTGAGGGAGCTCCAGAGAATTTTTAACAATTTCATCTTCTCCGGAAGAACTCCAGAATGTTGGGGCAGAGGTGTGGCTGTTCTGTTCTTTAAGAAGGGAGATAAAGCCCTCTTGAAGAACTACAGGCCGATAACACTTCTGAGCCACATATATAAGCTGTTCTCGAGGGTCAGCCAGGCTAGATAGCTTTCAGCCTCCAGAGCAGGCCGGGTTTCGACGGGGCTTTAGTACCATGGACCACATCCACACGCTGAAGCAAGTTATACAGAAAACTGAAGAGTATAACCAGCCACTATGCCTCGCGTTTGTGGACTATGAGAAAGCCTTTGACTCGGTTGAGACCTGGGCAGTCATGGAATCCTTGCAGCGATCTCAATTCGACTGGCGATACGTGAGTGTGCTGAGACATATCTATGATTCCGCCATGATGACCGTTCAACTCCAAAGCCACGGCACGAAACCTATCCAGTTGCAGAGAGGTGTCAGACAGGGGGATGTTATGTCCCCGAAACTGTTCTCGAGTGCACTGGAAGATGTCTTCAAAACGTTGGATTGGGTTGAACGGGGAATAAATATAAATGGGGAATACATCTCGCACCTCCGCTTTGCTGACGATATCGTCCTGATGGCAGAGTCGCTGCAGGATCTGGAGGAAATGCTGTCCGAACTAGATGCTGCTTCTCGACGCATCGGACTCGGGATGAATTTAGAAAAAACCAAAATCATGTCTAATGATTTGGTGTTCCCGAGACCGGTTGCCCTTGGGGGCACTCCCGTAGAAGTTGTTTCCCAATACGTGTACTTAGGCCAAATTATACGGCTTGGCAGAAACAACTTCGAAAGGGAGGCGGACAGAAGAATACAGCTGGGATGGGCAGCATTTGGAAAGCTAAGGCATGTTCTCACGTCGTCTTTACCACAATGCCTGAAAACTAAGGTTTTCAATTAGTGTGTGCTCCCCGTTATGACGTACGGATCTGAGACGTGGACACTCACTGTGGGACTAGCCCACAAATTCAAGGTCGCTCAGCGTGCTATGGAGCGGAAGATGCTCGGGGTTTCTCTGGTAGATCGCATCAGAAATGAGGTGATACGCCAGAGAACTAAAGTTACCGATATTATGAAAAGAATTAGCACGCTGAAGTGGAGTTGGGCTGGTCACGTATGCAGAAGGACTGATGGTCGCTGGAGCAAAAAAGTCCTAGAGTGGAGACCGCGTCTCAGTAAACGGCGGCAAGGTGGGAAGACGACCTGCGCAGGTTGGCCGGCATCGAATGGATGCGAACGGCCACTGACAGGGAGAAGTGGCGTCATTTGGGGGAGGCCTATGTCCAACAGTGGATTCAGACAGGCTGATGATGATGATGATGATGACATATATTAAAATAAAAAAACCATAGCAACCATTATAACGAAAAATAGCAAAATATTTATTGAAAATTGAATTTTTAGTATTTTTAGTGTTTTGAACGGATAAAAATGATAAATCATGCCAAAATTAATAGAAGAAGAACTTTACTGTTCCCAACAATTGTGAGTCCATCGAATTTCACGTATATTTCGAAGAAATATGCTAAAGCGGCCATTAAGCAGCCCTATGATCTTCTACGCTGGTTTTTTGAGAACTTCCAAGCCATAGTAGAGAAGCGGACCTTGCCCGTCAAACTGCAGTTGGAGTACCCTATTCTCAATACGGAAGATGGATTGACCAGGGAATATTTGAAGGTTATGTGGATGCAGAAAATTTTCAAGATAATGAAGAAGTTAATTTGTGCTTGTTTGTGTTTGTGTTTCAAGATCAAAAATAAATTTTGTAAATAAAAATTAATAAAAAAATTATAAAAAACTGCATGGGCGATAATCTCATGGCCCCGAGTCCCCGGCGCTCCTTAAATGGAGCAGGGGTGCAGATAATCTCCGGGGGGAAAAGCGGCGACGAGGTTCGCCACCCGTCACGAACGGCTCCCCGGAGAGGCGGAGCGTGGGTCACGGAAACCCGGTTTACTTCATTGAATATTTGTGGAGCGGTGGAGAGCAAGATAGACGAAATTTGCAAGATGATGGAATGTAAGAAATTAGATATTTTATGTGTGAATTAAACGAAGCGAAAGGGAATGGGCAATACCCTTCATGGCACGTACACCGCGTGTTGGACTGGAGTTCACAAGATAAGCGGGCGTGCCAGGGGGTTGGTATTGTCCTATCAGAGCGAATTAATAAATGTGTGAAAGAGCATAAATCTGTGAATCCCAGACTCTTATGGTTAAGGCTTAAGGTTGGCCTCAAACTTTTGTTCGTGGTTGGAGTATATGCTCCTGACATGTCGAGGCCAACTGAGGAGCGGAGGGAGTTCTGGGAGAATGTAAGGGAAGTACTAAAAGAATGTAAGCAGAATGAAAATGTTGTTATGATTGGGGACTTTAATGGTCGAGTAGGTGTACAGAGAGGTTCTTATGAATGTGTTTTAGGTAAGTATGGAGATGAAAAAGTGAACGAGAATGGAGAAAGTCTTCTCGAGATATGTTTGGAAAGGGGACTTTTTGTGGCAAACACAATGTTTTGTCATAAAAAGATCCACATGTATACTTGGGAAAGGGGTGTAGACAGAAGTATGATAGATTTTGTTATTGTGGATGATCGATTGAGGAGGCATGTGGTGGACGCCAGAGTGTATCGGGGCGTTAATGTGGGAACGGATCATCATTTGGTCGTCAGCCGATTGAGAGGTCTGTTCCAATGTTGGCGTCATCGTGCTCCTGTGTCCACTACAGGATTGGAAAGAATAAATGTAGGAAAATTGAAAGATGATGGTGTAAATGAAAGATATAGAAAAAGAGTGGAAGAACAAATTAGTACATTGAATGAAGATGTCAAGGAGGACGAAATTGAGAATGTTCGGAGGGTGTTGAAGGATGGTATGGTGGAATCTGCCATCGAAGTATGTGGAGTACATAAGAGGACGAATGCTCCCCCAAAGAATCAAGCTCTATGGTGGGATGAAGAAGTAAGAAAGGTTGTAAAAGATAAGAGAAAAGCATGGCAGGATTTGTTGGCAAGTAAGACCAACAATAAAGCAACCAATATGAGTGTTATAGACTATGAACGGAAATTGTTACTATTTAAAGAATTGAAAAAGAGAGTGAAAGAGATCGTGAAACGAAAGAAGTTAGAATTAAAAGAGAGGACTGAAAGGAAGTTCTCCGAAAGTTTCCATCAAAATATCAAACTATTTTGGAAAATGGTCAAAACGGCCAGGGGACTCTCTGGAGGATCCAGAATGAGTGCTGTTAGGAATAAGAATGGGGATTTGATAAATGATGAGTGTTTGGCGTTAAAAAGATGGAAGGTTGTTTGAAAATGAGGATGTATCATTTCAGGATGATACATCTGAATTAAGTTTGGATGATAATGGCAGTGATATTAGTATGGAAGAAATCTTCAAAGCTTTGAAAGCTATGAAAAATGGTAAAGCTGCAGGGTATGATAGGATTTCCGTGGAGATGTTGAGGGCTGGTGGCCCAGTGGTTGCCAACCTCTTGTACTTACTTTTTAATGCGTGTTGGCGGTATGGCCGTGTGCCTAAAGATTGGTGCAGGGCCGTTATCGTTCCTTTGTACAAGGGGAAGGGACCCTTGCAAGACTGCAAGAACTACCGGGGGATTAGCCTTCTGAGCATCGTCGGAAAAATATATGCAAAAGTATTGATTGAAAGAGTTGTTCGTGAGACTGAAACCAAGATATGGGATGTACAGGCAGGTTTTCGTAAGGGAATGGGATGTACAGATCAGGTTTTTTCCTTACGCCAGGTGGCTGAAAAGTTTTTGGCGAAGAACCAAAAGGTTTTCTGTGCGTTTATGGATTTGGAAAAGGCGTATGATCGTGTATCCCGGAACGATTTGTGGAGGGCGCTATCTGCGTTTGGTTTGGGCAGTACCTTAATACGGGCTCTAAAGTCTTTATATATGGATTCGGGAGCCTGTGTTAGGGTTAATGGGGCCTACTCAGACTGGTTCAGTATCCGAAAGGGTGTGAGGCAGGGCTGTGTAGCTTCGCCGTGGCTGTTCAATCTGTTCATGGATAGTTGCTTGACTGATTTGAAAGAAAGTGACAGAGGAATGCGTATGGGCGAGTTGATCATTAAATGCCTCTTGTACGCTGACGATCAGGTTCTTCTTGCGTCATCGGCGTGTGAGTTGCAGGGGATGGTCACTTGCATGAATGAGTCCCTTAAGAGGAAAGGAATGAAAATTAATGTAAATAAAACAGAGTGCAAGATTGACATAGATAATGAAAGAGTCGAACAAGTGAATGATTTTGTGTATCTGGGAACACTTTTTACTAGTAACGGAATATGTGAGGGATATATTGAACGTAGAGTGTGTGCAGGTAATAAGATTAATGGGGCTATGTATAGTGTTATGGGTAGCCAGTTTATTTCTCAATCGGCACGTGTGGCTATTCATAGGGCTGTGCTGGTTCCAACATTGACTTATGGTAGTGAACGTTGGGTATGGCAAAAGAAGCATGAAAATAGAATCAATGCTGTCGAAATGCGGTCATTGAGAAGCATGTTAGGAGTAACATTGAATGATAGAATTAAAAATAGTGTGATAAGGGAAGGTTGCGGTTTGAAAGAAGATGTAGTGACTAAGATTGAAAAGAGCATGCTTCGATGGTTTGGACATGTTATGCGGATGAGTGTTAGCAGATTGACAAAAGGAAAATATATGAGTGAAGTGGAAGGGCGGTTACGTAGGGGCCGGCCTAATAAGACATATAACAGTCAGATAGACGTTATATTAATAAAAGGTGACGTTAGGAGTACCTATAACCGCCGAGAGTGTATGAGAGGATGTATGAATGTCAATGAAGCGAAAGTGCTCTGTCAGGATCGAGACAAATGGGGAACCGTGATCTCTGCCTACCCCTCTACAGGGAATCAGGCGTGATGTGTATGTATGTATGTGTGTATATATATATATATATATATTCAGAATCTCTGGCCATTGACTCACTGCGGGGTGGAAAGAGACTTCTGCTGGAGTAACAAATCCTCCTTGCTGAATCGTAACGCCCTACACGCAGTAGAAGAATGTTGTGGCAAAAAAAGAGGTGGCACATGTGCCCATGTCAGTCGTTGTTGGAATCACCTTGTCAATTAATAGGTATTTCAGTCAGCTTAGCCATGATCACATCAAATTACAGACATTCAAAAACATCTTCTGCCTGCCTCTATGCTAAGCAGGTTGGCATTGTTGAGGAAAGAAGAAACATGGGTGTGCGGTGGGACGCCTAAACAGTAGAACTACACTAAGACGTGCATTCTGAAATCTCTGTAAGAGCTTCTGAGTCTTTGTAAGGTAGGCAGGGACCGTAAGCCACTACGGCGTGGACTAACGAAGAGCTTTAGGGAAAATCTGCCCTCGTCAAGATAACCTTCTGAGATCGCTGAGTCATGTATGATTAAAACCATTGCATTGTATTGACTAATTGCAAATTCTTAATATGTCAGTTAAGTCCAAAAATAAATTCACGAACTGTTAAAAATCCGACATTTCAAGCGCAGCGGCGCTGAGTACCGCGCGGGTCTGGGCTGTTATATTAGCTGTTTTTTAGCTCCCGGCCGAAATATGAAAAGGCGCGAATTTCAAAACACCGCGACACTTTTATGAGAGTTATATATTAACAACAGAGCTAATTTGTAAACAAAATCGGGTATCGATTGAAAGAAAATTTTATTAATTACTAAATATAACATACATTAACAATCTACCATAACAAAAACATTGTGTCCACGATCACGTGGACATACCGCGCCGGCCGAGGTCAGTGCTCTTGGCCACAGTGTTAGAATGCTGACGCCAACCACAGAAAGGTGCCACCAACGCACGCCTGACACACCACTCCACACTTATTATATATAAGTATATATTCGGGTTAGGCTATAGGGACTTAGGGCCAGTTAGGTACACACACCTTATTGGTGGCTAGGTTCGTTTATAGGCTATCCCCCATATCTTCCTACACTGTAGGGTCGGGACCCCTCTGACACGACTCTGCGGTGTGCCCACATTGTGATGGTTTTTCGACACTCCAGACCGACTTCTTACCAGATATTCACTATCGAACGTGCAGATAGTTTTGATCATGTCAACACGCCGCTGACATGATCATACCTATCTGCACGTTCATCCACACGTCTGTAAATTGCAGACAGTTATATCATGAAGTACGTATCGTTTCCATACGATGCAACGTAAAAACTGATACTCTCACCCAAATCCAGATGGTAATCTTTCCAACACCAAATAATTTCTGGCTTTCCAGTGTTTATAATGCTGCTAGTACAGATTGCATTATGTATGTATGTGGGTATGCAACTACCTAACCAATTTTTTACTAACTCCGAAAGGTTACGGGATTTGTAAAACTACATATGTATTAAGGTTCTTTAACGAAAGATCGGTTGTAGTAATTTTTCATATGCGTAAGTATATGATTACCCAAAAATCTAAAAAGGTCTCTTTCTTAGACGTCAGTCAGTTTAGCATTGACTGTCCATTGTGAGAAACTTTTATTCATAATAACTTTTCGTAAGGTAATTCACGATAAAATTATATATATATTCTACAATACTTTTTACCAAATTAGAGATTCGTTACATTTATCTACACTACATACATTGCAACAAAATCGAGCTCATGAATCTAAGTGTAAACTCGTTACACTGCATAAAATCTAATTTAATTTTGCCCCAACACTGTTTGATTTTGTGACTAAAAATAATATTATGTATATAATTATGTATGTATGTATATGTGACTAAAACTAATATTATGTATATAATTATATATATATGTATGTACATAATATGATTTAAAATACAAGCGGAATACCAGGGTCACAGACTTTTATAGGCGGGTAGTACGAAAAATGTTAATATCTCGATATCCATACAGATTTCTCTTGATCCTGATAAACTACTATGTAGTCGATTATTGGTTTATTTGTTATGTAAATGTTTTTGCAAAAAAATTGGGTAGGTATTTGAATCATGCTTATGAAAAATTATGATGTGTAGTTGTGATCATAAATATAGGATTTTGCGGTTGTGAATTATGCACCGGTTCTCGTTCTATCATCGAAGTTAAGCAACGCAGGCGTGGGAAGTAATTGGATACGTGACCATTTAAATTGTTCATGTGCTGTTGTTTCTGTGAGGGAACCTGGTTTGGTCATATAAGGACATAGTTAATCACCTATTACATTGGCTATTGATAATCAGGTAACGATTGACAAAAGACTGCAAAAAATCTTAGTTGCCACTCAACATCTGACTACCCCGAAAGGGATGTGAATGCATATTTTGTATATAAGATTTTTTTGTTAGTCTGTTGGGTAACGACACGACGCGACTTAGCCATATCAATCAGGGTCGGCTGCGGCGACATAATGTAAGCACAATATTATATAGACTCTAGCACCAGATGTAAGTACCACTTTAGGTGTTCTCTTTAGGTATAAATTTACAAGCACACATCGTGTATTGATATATAATTAACTATTTATATAAGCTCCTCAAAAATACGCTGTATTGTATGTAAGTAATGGTTATTGCACTAAATTATTGTGTTAAAATACCTATTATTTAATTTTATAAGTGCACGCATTAAGGTTGCTTTACACTTTGATTAGTGAGTAGGTGTGGTCAGCTACTGATTAATGCAAGTGATTTCCTGTCTAGGGAAGTGAATAGAAGTTGTTCTATTTTTTTGTGAGTAAATTCGCCCGGCGTGCCCTTACTGCCCCCTCACTTGCAGCGTGCCTGCCACTAAACATGTCTGGTTTAGTCAGTATCCTGGTCTGGTCAGAGTTTAGCGTTTAGTGAGCGTCGACGCTTGTTGTTGTACAAAATGGCAAAGTGGAACAAATACATAACTTATAAATTTGTGAAGGAGTATATAAAACATGAATGCCTTTACAACTTTAAAGCCTTATTTTAATATCCTTAAATCACATGCACTCGCAGTTTATTGGACATTACTCGTACAACACACTCACTCTCGCACTAATCAAAGTGTAAATCAGCCTTTAGAGCAGAGAGCGACTCGCCTCAACTATGTGCACTTCTGTGCTGCTTATGTAAAGCTATTTTATGTCATAGAAAATTATATAGGTGTAAACTCAACTTTAATCTAAAGGACTACCAGACAATAAATATTAGTGTTTTAATTTAATAAACAATATTTTATAGCAATAACAATTAACCTCCTACAGCACCTACACACATTATACCGTATTTTACGACGTTATGTATGTAAATAATTATATATAAACGTTTTTATTTAGATGATGGAGAAGTTATTTTCACTGATTTCTCATAGATACCTATTATTTAATTTTATTTTGCCCGTAATAGAGCAGAGAGCGACTTGCGGCGCACGGCTGTGGCGAAAGCTGCCGCGCCGGCTCGCTCCATGCTCCCGCGTCAACTAGGCATACCCAATAGTTTAGCATAATTGATTAATCGTAATAATAAAAAACAATACCTCGGATATATAGAATACTATACTAGCTACTTTTACGATTTGACGTATAAAAAATAAACTAATAATTGGCTGTGTAAAAGTGGTTTTTTAGACTCAAGAGAAATCTCTATAGGAATCTAGAATTTCTTACATCTTTTAGCTTTTATTTGTTATCAATTAGAGTGGATTTCCATAATATTTTGTACTTGACATAAAATATCAAATCATTATTTATATCGGTTGGTTGTAAATACTATTGTAATGGATGTAGCTATAAAGGGCTAACTGCGGCTGGATAAGAAAGGAAACACACTTGTTCACTGGATGACATTTATTGACGGACTGGTTGGCCCTACCTGCCATCGTACATTGTGACCAAGATTATATTTTACTAACTACCTACACGGGTAACTACATGATCACAAAACGATTAGGTACTGCGAACATCAACGTCTAGACTAATAAGTACTAAGGATACATTTAACTAATAACATAACTTAAGTAACTTATGACACGTATTATTTTTACTTAATTAATCAATCTCAAGATCGTAACCGTATCTGGTAGGTGGTCTGCGGATCCTACCACCGCGAGCCACCGAGGGCGTCGTCGCGGGCGACGGAGAGTGCCCCGGCGACAAAGGCAGCCGCTGAGGCTCGGGGGAATCTGTCTGCTTAAGGCTCCGCTTTTTTTTTCTACGTGGCACACTGCCTTCCACTACTTCCATCCCCAAAATCCGCAACGATGCCCTGCCCTCGATCCATCCTCCGGCTGCTGGGTCGCCACCACATCCCCCGGGTCACTCCGATCACTGCCCGAAGGTTCTATGGAACTCGGGCAAATTAAACCCGACCTACGAGATCTCTGCCTTATCTGGTCTATGTGCCTAGTTATTAGTCGACCGCCACCGCTATCCACTGTATACCCCCACGACCCCACGCTACCGACGACCGTGCCTCTGGCCCACTTCTCGCGCCCACCGAATTCGCGGGCTTGCACTGCCTCCCCAGGCTGCAGGCTGCGCTCCGTGCCGCCGCCAGAGGCCTGTGCCTGGTTGTGTTGTGCGACACCGACCGCATCTGTCAGCCCGCGCTCGCCTCGTAACAGGTCTAGCCTCGAATGTAATGGTCACCTTCGCAGTAACATAGCCGGAGAATCGCCTGTAGTAGAATGCACGCTATTCCTATAAGCAAGTAAGTATGTCTGCAAGGCTGCGTCTATATCTCTTCGTCCCTTACCGCTTTCCTAATCGCTCTTTTACAAAGCTTTACGGCGTTCCCTGCTGCTCCATTTGAAGATGGATGGTAGACCCGAGAATGAATCTGGCGAATACCGTTATTAATTATAAATTGCCTGAATTCGTCAGATGTAAACGGGGGTCCCTGGTCTGAAATTACTTCTGTTGGTAACCCGAACCTCGCGAAAGTGGCGCGGAGTGTTTTAATTACTGACGTCACATTCGTTTAATGCATCTCAAAAATCTCCATCCATTTCGTACTAGAGTCAATAATCGCGAAAAATGTTTTCCTTTGGAAAGGTCCCAGGAAATCAATGTGCAGCCTCGTCCACGGCTGGGCGTAATAGGTCCAGGGCTGCGGCGGCGCGCGGGGCGGTGCCGGCGCCTCCGCAGCGCACGTGTCACACTGCCTGCACGTGTTCTCAATTTGAGCGTGTATCCCGGGCCACCACACAAAACTACGAGCTAATGATTTAGTTTTCACTATTCCCATGTGACTTATGTGTAACTGTTCCAACAAAGTTTCTCTCAGCGAGCTTGGTATAATTGTCCTATATCCCTACATTTAACAATTCCGTTCATTATATATTTCATTTCGTCTCTGTAAATACGGCTTAATGGACTGCTCTACCAAATCCGGCGTTGGCCACCCTGCCTGAACGTACCCAAAAACTCTACTTAAAACGTCTTTGGCTGTTTAGGTTTTTACTTCGCGACTAGTGATGGGCAAGAAATTTTCCACGAAATTCAAATATGTTTTTTTACTTTGTCACCCATGAGTGTGAGCTGAGGCAGTTTTGACAAAGTGTCTGCACAGTTCTTAGCTGAGGTGACGTACTGAATTTAATAATTATACCCCGAAAGCAAAATAGCCCATCGCTGAATGCGCGCCGCAGCCATAACCGGTATGCCCACTTTCTCGCCAAAAATAAAAGTCAAGGGCTTGTGGTCAGCGCGTAGTAAAAATCTCCGTCCGTACAAATACTGATGGAATTTCCGTACCTCGTAAACAATAGCTAGGGCCTTCCTGTCTATCTGTGCGTAGTCCCGCTCAGCCGCGCTCAGTGTGCGCGAAGCGTAGGCGATGGGCCGCTCGCCCTCCGCTGTCACGTGCGAGATCACCGCGCCTATGCCTGTTGCGCTGGCATCTGTCCATTTATTATTATTTATTTATCTCTACTGAAGAATTATAGGCCAATAGCGCTCCTAAGCCACGTTTACAAGTTGTTTTCGAGGGTGCTTACAAATCGTCTCGCCTTAAGATTTGACGCCTTCCAGCCGCCGGAGCAGGCCGGATTTCGAAAAGGCTATACCGTAGACCACATTCACACGGTGCGGCAGGTTATACAGAAGTCCCATGAGTATAACCGGCCGCTGTGTCTTGCCTTCGTGGACTACGAGAAGGCCTTCGACTCGGTCGATATATGAGCTGTTCTGGAATCACTGCAGCGATGCCAGGTCGATTGGCGATATGTGCAGGTGCTATACAGTTGCTCAGAGGAGTGAGACAGGGGGACGTTATCTCCCCAAAACAGTTCTCAAACGCACTGGAGGACCTCTTCAAAACTCTGGATTGGACTGGGATGGGTATCAATGTCAATGGCAGATACCTCACGCACCTTCGTTTCGCTGATGACATTGTCTTAATGGCGGAGTCGCTGCAGGATCTGCAGGAAATGCTGCACAGTTTGAACGCTGCCTCACGGTCGTTCGGTCTCCGGATGAACTTGGACAAGGCTAAGGTCATGTTCAATGAACTTGTGGTCCCGGAGCCGATTGCGATCAATGGAGAGGCGCTCGAAACTGTCCAGGAATACGTCTACCTGGGTCAAGTATTGCAGTTGGGTAGGGACAGTTTCGAGCGGAAATTTCCAGAAGAGTGCAGCTGGGCTGGGCAGCATTTGGGAAGTTGCGTCACATCTTTTCGTCGCCACTAACGCAGTGCCTGAAGACCAGGGTTTATAACCAGTGTGTCCTACCCGTAATGACATACGGATCCGAGACGTGGAACATGACAGTCGGGCTAGCCCACCGACTACATGTCGCTCAGCGAGCAATGGAGCGTTCAATGCTGGGTATCTCGTTAAGGGACAGAGTCCGGAACGAGATTATCCGCCAAAGAACCAAGGTGATAGACATAGTCTATCGCTGTTGTAAGCTGAAGTGGCAGTGGGCCGGTCACGTCTGTCGTAGCACCGACGACCGCTGGAGTAAAGCGGTTCTTGAGTGGAGGCCACGTCTCGGCAAACGTAGTGTAGGACGCCCCCCTGCCAGGTGGACCGATGACCTCAAGAAGGTTGCTGGTAGTGGCTGGATGAGGGCCACGAAAGATCGTCTTTTGTGGCGTACCCTTGGGAAGGCCTACGTCCAGCAGTGGACTAGTACAGGCTGATTGATGATTGATTTATTTATTTGGAAACCTAACGGATACAAATAATAGTTTAAGTATAAAGTATAAGCCTTAAAAATAATAATTCAATTTGTTCCTAGGATTTAGCAACTATCTTTTCAACATGCTGGTCTAGAGTAAGTTTATAATCTAGTAGAACACCAAGATCGCGGATCACAGTTACAGTTTCAAGAGCACTAGCACCAAGGTAGAAAGATGATAGTTGTCTGTTTAATCTCTTTGTAAATGTAATGTGCTTACATTTAGTGAGTGCAAGGGCAAGTTTATAATTTTACAATAGTCTACAAGTCTATCCAAGTCAGTTTGAAACATGGCACAATCAAGGTCGTTATCAACACACGTGAAAATGTTTAAGTCATCTACATATAAAAGAAAGTTTGAGTTTTCAAAACAAGTAGAAATATCGTTAATGAATAAGATGAACAACAGACGGCCAATTATAGAACCTTGAGGCACCCCAGAAGTAACCGGCACAGAATCTGACCTGAAACCGTTGAGTACAACCGACTGAGTACGATTTTGAAGATAGCTGATAAGCCAACGAAGAAGATTTCGACGAATGCCATTGTAAGCATTTTACATAGCAAAAGGAAGTGGTCGACCTTATCAAACGCCTTTTGAAAGTCAGTGTACACAGTTTCAACTTGTAGGCCTTTATCAAGGGCTCTAAATAAGAATCCACCAAAAATGATAAGATTGCTCAAAGTAGATCCGTTGCTCACAAAGCCGTGCAAGTTCATTGATGATTATGTTTTTAAGATGGGCAAACAAATACTTATGGACAATCTTCTCAAATACTTTGGGAATCGCAAATAGTATAGATATTGGACGATAGTTTTAGATGTCATCCTTGGAACCAGATTTAAATATAGGAGTGATAAAAGCATGTTTCCAGGGCTTCGGGAATATACCAGCTGATAGACATTTATTAAATATTAAGTGTAAAGGAATAGAGATGGTTTTACATGTTTTTTTGAGGAAAAACGGGCTTATGAAATCAGGTCCTGCACCTTTATTGCTGTTTATATTTTTTAGAGCAAGGTAGACTTCGACTCTAGTCAGTTGAATGTTAGATAAAATTTGAGAGTTCCCGTCAGTGTCAGTAGAACTCGGCAATTCATAAGCTCCAGACTGCAAAGGCTCAAACACAGATTGAAAAAAAGAAGAAAACAAATTAGCAATATCCATGGGCTGGTCAGATATTGTGTCACCCAAATACATGCTACTTGGGTAACCGGTGTTGCTTTCCTGGAGAGAGGAAGAGTACTTGCAAAAATGTTTAATGTTCTTTTTCATTGATATCTCAACGCTATCTATGTACTTGGCATGACAAGAGACTAAAAGTAGTTTAGCACGTTTTCATAATTTAGAAAATTCGAGATAGTTCATCATATTTTTGTAAATTTTCCATCTGGTCCAAACTTTATTCTTTCAACGCAGAGTTGAGATGAGACAACGAGAAAACCATAAAGGATAATGATGAGACCTACACTTGCGAAGAGGTACATTAGTATCGATGTCATTGTAAACCTCCGAATAAAATTTGTCTACCGCCAAGTCAGCGCTAGAGGGTGTAGTAAGACGTGCCAATCAATCTTAGCCAATTGCTCATTCAATTCTGATAGTCAGCATTATGAAAGTCTCTTTTCACTCTAACGCATGTTGGCATAACTGAAGGTCGAAGCAAAGGACTCACATGGCTCAAATGATTGCGATAGAGGCCAAATGAGATTAGGCAGATTAAAATCACCAACGATTAAATAACTAGAATAAAGGGACCTGGAAATGATTTCTTGCAGATTATTGAAGTAGCTCTCGTAAAGAAGTTTGTTAGAAGAAGGTGGCAGATAACATGTACAAGATAAAAGATTATCCAAAGTTGGGAAGAGTAAATACATATATTCTAATTCACGAGCCTCAAATCTAGACAACCTTGCTACCTCAAGTTGATTTTTGACCAAAACCAGTAGCCCACCTCCATCCAATTTACCTGTAAGCAGCAAATCTCTATCACGCCTAAATACTGTGTAACCATTGTAACACAGTTCAGCATCAAATATACTGTCGTTTAACCATGATTCAAACAATAACATCATAATTTGATAATAACAAACTTAGGCGCAGGTCATGAAGCTTAGAACGCAATACGCCATAATTTTGGTAATAAATAGTAAGAGACTTACTATCGAATTTTAACAAGATCCTTAAAGTAGTGCTCGCTCTCCCACACCGTGAATAAGAATGTAGACTGCTAACGATAAAGTAGGACATAAGCAGTTGACAGGCAACACGTTAGCACAAAAAGTATGGAAACAAAATGAAGAAAAGAAATGAAGGCCAAATGTAACTCTTAAATTAAAATACAAAGTTATAGGTTCCAGTCACATTATCATGTCAAGATCACTCATACAACGGATACGCAGTACTTTGGAGTCCTCAGCTTTTCTTACCAAGATGCAAGCGTTCCTAACCCACACAAACTTATACTGTTTCTTGTTAGCTAATTCACGAGCCTTACTTAACAGTATTTTGTTTTTCAAAGTTAGATGCTCGTTGACAAAGAACCTTGATGTATCCGCGGCTGCGGCGGCAAACTCCGGCTTTCCAAAAAGCTCACTCGTCAGTAATTTGCGTCGCACGCGCGCAGCAGCTATGAGATCGCCACGCAGTCGCCTCGAGCTAACTTGCAGGACAATATTCTTAGGCCGAGTGGAAGAAGTTCCGTGCGCAACGCGGTGGACATAACGGATATCGGATTCCTTCAAGTCAACTCGCAGAAGCTTGCCTATTTGTTGAGAGAGGCTGACAAGGTTTTCCGACCTATTTCCATTATGGACCTATGGACATTATGAATTTCCACGTTACAGGTTCTCGTAGCTTGATCAATATCCTCGAGTTTCGACTTCAACGAACCAACATAGTCGCGCTATCTTGCATTATCTTGACCCAAGGCCGGATCGAAATCACCGCGAGCAAAGCCAGCCTCGAGGGCATCAAGACGAGCCTCCACGGCATCCGATACAGCCTTTACCGATACGGTATCCGCCTCGACACACTTCTTCTTGAGAGTCACAAAACGCTCCTCCCAAGAGCTGATCCTTGCTTGTAATTGTGTGAGATCCTTTTTGAAAGTCTCCGCCACTTCGGAAACCGCAAGCTTAAGGTCTTCCTCAGTCATCTGCGCACGTAAATTGTCCAGCTTCTGGTCTATGTAGTTTGTGAAAATAGCTGTATCGACATTTAACATGGAAGTGGGAGGCTCAGAATGCACTAAAGCCAGGAGTGACAACGCACTTGATCCAGTGCCGCGGACCTTAGCAGCTTTACAAGTAAGACACTTCCATTTCATTTTATTCATAGGCAATATCTTATCATATTCACTCAGCTTTAGACCGGCGGAGTAATAGTGTCGACACGTATTACAAGCAGTACACTTTTCACATGAGTTCTTTATCTTTAATATTAGCATTGCATTTATTACACTCTATAGTGCTAACACAATAGAACAAAAGACTCGCGGCTCACAGCAGTGCAATCACAGCGCACGCAGTACAGCGCACGTAGTACAGCGCGCGTAGTCGCAGCGCACGTAGCACAGCACGCGTAGTCGTAGCACACTACGAGGAGCCGCGTCACTAGATCTGGCGTAGAATTTCGCGCGGCGTAGGCACAGTCTCCGTAGCTCAGTGTGGTTGGCACTGTGAGCTGCAACACAGGCGACGCCGCGCCGGTTCGAATCCACGGATGGCACCTCAGTTTTTCGGCAGTCAAGTGACATCTGACAGTTGAGAGCCAACAGGTGAGTACTGCACAAGGAAAGGGACGCCACTCTACCAGAACCACAATGGCCGCCAGGTCAGATGAGTCTCTCCTCAAGATAGAGCATGAGCCACCGATAATTCGACCACCATGAGCGAGACGCTGCGCTACAAAAACGAAGATGTCCGCCGGGCCAAACGCAGCAGTCCTCAAGAGGAAACAGGAGGGTCCGACCAATTGCTTGTTAAGTGTCGAATAAAAACTTTAAAATCACGGAATATAACAACAACGTCCACTCTCAAAGATCGCTAAACTAAAACTGTCGTTAGCACCAACGGCAGATCGGGAGAATAGTGAATCAAAACTTCGCTCGAGCCTAAAATACGTTTCCCAGTTTAAATGCTTTATCACAACCTTCGTCCCATTAAATTTAACCCCTAGTTTAAGCAAGTTGTACAGTGGTCCCAGTATAGAACTAACATTTCTTATAAATTTACCGTAGTACATCACCATATCTATGAACCCCTCCTCGTGTACCCCTCCTTGCTGATAACATGACCAAGATAATCTACTGACGTCTGAAATAATGAGCATTTTTCCTTCTTCACTTTTAAACCCGACTGTTGAAGACGCGTGAAGACCTTAATCAAGTTTTCCATGTGTTCCTTGTAAACTCTGCCTGTGATTATTATGTCATCAAGAAATACGCCTACCCGTGGTATCTCTGAAAACAATTGCTCGATACGCTTTTGAAACACCCCCGGACTTGATGCCAATCCATAAACTAACCTCTTATACATAAACAGTCCTTTATGCGTATTTATTACTGTATAAACCCGAGAATCATCCAATGGGAACTGTGCGTACACCTGAGATAAATCAATTTTACTAAAGCGCTCCCCATCATGCAATCGAACAAGCAACTCTTCAAATTTTGGTAGCGGATAGCGATCGACCTCAAGTACCTTATTTAACGTCTGTTTGTAATCCAGATTCTAATAGTACCGTCCTTCTTCATTATCGGCACGATCAGAGTAGCCCAATCGGA
This sequence comes from Leucoptera coffeella, assembly GCA_030578115.1. Taxonomy (NCBI): domain Eukaryota; kingdom Metazoa; phylum Arthropoda; class Insecta; order Lepidoptera; family Lyonetiidae; genus Leucoptera; species Leucoptera coffeella. Next base: position 5,436,349 of record JAMBLF010000002.1, read on the forward strand.
GTGCTCCACCGGCTCCAGGATGTCGCCGCGCACCAGCTCCTCCAGCGCGCGCTCCACGGGTTCACGCAGCGCGTAGGCCAGTGGGCGCGCACGCAGGAACACTGGTCGTGCGCCCTCGCGCACGTGGATGCTCACGGCGCCCCCGGTGAACCGCCCAGGCCGTCCGAGAACACTTCACATAACCTGGAACTGAAATCATTCAAGACAAACTCTGATTTCTCCCTACTGACGTTGCACAAAGTATTACTATGTTGAAATGATAAATCAATCCCTAATTCATACATCCACTGTCGGCCTAACAGGCTAGTTTTGGCACCTTTGACTATATACAGGTCTAACTCTTTTTTCCTATCCTTATATATCACAATTGGATGAACCACACCCACTGGGTGCACGACTTCACCCGTTAGGTACCTCAACGCTATCCTGCAAGGCATGATTTCCAGATTACCTAAAACTTCTTGATATAATTCATAGCTTACACAACCGATAGCGCTGCCCGTATCACATTGCATTGTTAATTTTACGCCCTGTACATTTACTCCAATAAAAATTGGTCTGCATTGACTAACCGATAGCGTATTAATTTCGATCAGAGTTACCTCGTCATCGCTGTCATTCTCGATCTGTCGACCACTAGTGAACCTTTGAACTAGTGAGCCTTTCTTCACCCCGTTCATGCAGTAGCTGCCCTCCAAACCGGGGCACATCCGCTTTAGATGCTGCAGCCGATTGCACACTCTGCACACGTAGTGCGAGAAACGGCATGTGGCCGCATCGTGGTTGGCACCGCACGCGCAGCACCACTCGCTCCGCTGCCCGAGCTGCTTCACCGGCAGCACCGTGCCTGCCTTGCGTGGGGCTACTGCCCGGCTAAGAGCGCACCTCGCCGCGCCGCTCCCGCTCGTCGCCGCCGTGAATTCACCCGCTCCGCTGTACCCGCGAGTGCCGACCCCGCTGCTGTGATCACACTGGCCATTGTGTCCTGGCGGAGCTGCACCGGTTCCTCTTCGATCACCGCTGGCCATCGCGTGACAGGTCACCGCTCAGTGACTTGACCCCTCCCCGTCGCGGTAACCCTGAATGACCGTCGCTGCGTCCCGCTCTGCCGCTTCTAAGCTGACAGCCAGCTTGTAAGCCTTCGCAAATGTCAAGCCCTCTTCTGCAAACAGTCTCTGCCGCACATTTTCACTAACCACATTACAAGCAAATTGATCTAATAAGTGATCTTCGACAAATGGCGGTATAACCGTTTCCAAAATTAGCATAGCTAAATACATCAGGTCAGTGACGGGCAGCAGCGTCACTGGTGCGAAAAACTATGCTCTGCGCTCACCAACCCGCCTGCCCAGCGTGGTGAGTATGGGCAACAACCCCCAATGAGTAACAACACAAAAGGTTGGCCCCCAGTTCCCGGTCGCCCTACTATTCTGGACCATGGCAGAGGTCTCGGTTACGGTAGGGCAGGGAGTGCTAAGAATCCCCGGGTTACGGACGGCTGCCACAAACTGACCCTGGCGACGTTTAATGGACGGAGTCTGCGGCTGGATGAGAGCTTGGCGCAACTGGAAGTGGAACTATCTAACATAAGGTGGCATGTTCTAGGGTTATCGGAAGTCCGAAGACAAGGTGAGGACACCATAACCCTGGAGTCAGGCCATCTGTTCTACTTCCGGGAGGGTGACCAGCGGTCTCAGGGTGGCGTAGGCTTTCTCGTCAACAAGGTTCTCCGTGACAATGTGCTGGAGATTTCGATTGTGTCAACCCGGGTAGCGTACCTTGTACTGAAACTGACCAAGAGATACTCTCTTAAGGTCGTGCAGGTATATGCGCCGACGTCGGCATACTCGGACAGTGAGGTCGAGGTGCTTTATGAAGATATCGCCAAAGCGATGCATAACACCACCAAGACCCACTACACCGTTGTCATGGGAGACTTCAATGCCAAAGTGGGAGTGCGCGAATGCGACGAGTCGCGTATTGGAACGCACGGAGTTGGACGCAGAAACGCCAGAGGGCAAATGCTGGTCAACTTCCTCGATAAAGAGGGGTTGTTCTGCATGAACACATTCTTTAGGAAGAAGCCCCATAGGAAGTGAACCTGGCATAGCCCAGATAGTGGGACGAAGAATGAGATCGACTTTATCTTAGCGGACAAGAGGTACATATTCAGGGATGTCTCAGTGGTCAACAGGTCCAAAACCGGCAGCGACCACCGACTAGTGAGAGGCATCCTGAGTATTGACTTCAGGGCTGAGAGAAGTCGTCTGATGCGATCCGTTCTTCGCCCAACGATGCTCCAATCCGTGCACGGCTCTGAAACGTTCCAGTTGGAACTACGCAATCGCTTCGATGCACTAAGGGCCACGGCAAATGTTGACGAGAACCTGGATGATGTAGTGAGGGTTTTTCGTGAAGTGGGTGGGAAACACTTTAAGGCAGGACGAGGCAGCCGAAAATCTAAGCTCTCAAGCGAAACCCTGGAATTGATGCGGATTCGACGCACAATGTCAGAGGGAGCTTCGTCAGACACCCAACGTCTCAACAAGACCATCCGAAAATCGGTGAGACGTGACCTCCGAAACTTTAATGCTCAAATTATTCAAGAGGCTATTGAGCTAAATCGGGGGTCTAAAGTCTTCAATAAAAGAATGGGTTGATCTAGTCTGACGAAGCTGAAAACCTCAGAGGGCAAGACCGTCACCTCAATTACAGGGATTCTGGCCGAGGTTGAGAGCTTCTACGGCCGTTTATACGCCTCGCATGCCACGAGGCCCCCACCCGATACGAGGGACCCAAGAGCTGCATTGGTGCGCCATTTCACAGACGATCTTCCACTCGTGGACGTAGACGAGGTTGGGAGTGCTCTCAGACAACTTAGTAATGGGAAGGCTCCCGGCGAGGACGGAATCACCTCTGAGCTTCTCAGGGCGGGAGGATCTCCGCTCCTGGAGAGGCTCAAGGATTTGTTTAATTCCGTCATAGCCAATGGGACTACTCCGAAGGCGTGGAGTGGGAGCGTAGTGGCCTTATTTTTCAAAAAGGGCGACAAGGCCCTACTGAAGAATTATAGACCAATCGCGCTCCTAAGCCACGTCTACAAAGTGTTTTCGAGGGTGCTTACGAATCGTCTCGCCTTAAGATTTGATGCCTTCCAGCCGCCGGAGCAGGCCGGATTTCGAAAAGGCTATAGTACCGTAGACCACATTCACACGGTGCGGCAGGTTATACAGAAGTCCCATGAGTATAACCGGCCGCTGTGTCTTGCCTTCGTGGACTACGAGAAGGCCTTCGACTCGGTCGAGATCTGGGCTGTTTTGGATTCACTGCAGCGATGCCAGATCGATTGGCGATATGTGCAGGTGCTGAGGAGCCTATATAGTATGGCAACGATATCTGTCCAAGTCCAAAACCAAAAGACGAGTCCTATACAGTTGCTCAGAGGAGTGAGACAGGGGGATGTTATCTCCCCAAAACTGTTCTCAAACGCACTGGAGGACCTCTTCAAAACTCTGGATTGGACTGGGCTGGGTATCAATGTCAATGGCAGATACCTCACGCAGCTTCGCTTCGCTGATGACATTGTCTTGATGGTGGAGTTGCTGCAGGATCTGCAGGAAATGCTGCACAGTTTGAACGCTGCCTCACGGTCAGTCGGTCTCCGGATGAACTTGGACAAGACTAAGGTCATGTTCAATGAACTTGTGGTCCCGGAGCCGATTGCGATCAATGGAGAGGCGCTCGAAACTGTCCAGGAATATGTCTACCTGGGCCAAGTATTGCAGTTGGGTAGAGACAGTTTCGAGCGGGAGATTTCCAGAAGAGTGCAGCTGGGCTGGGCAGCATTTGGGAAGTTGCGTCACATCTTCTCGTCGCCACTACCGCAGTGCCTGAAAACCAGGGTTTATAACCAGTGTGTCTTACCTTTAATGACATACGGATCCGAGACGTGGAACATGACAGTCGGGCTAGCCCACCGACTACATGTCGCTCCGCGAGCAATGGAGCGTTCAATGCTGGGTTTCTCGTTAAGGGACAGAGTCCGGAACGAGATTATCCGGCAAAGAACCAAGGTGATAGACATAGTCTATCGCTGTTGTAAGCTGAAGTGGCAGTGGGCAGGCCACGTCTGTCGTAGAACTGACGACCGCTGGAGTAAAGCGGTTCTTGAGTGGAGGCCACGTCTCGGCAAACGTAGTGTAGGACGCCCCCCTGCCAGGTGGACCGATGACCTCAAGAAGGTTGCTGGTAGTGGCTGGATGAGGGCCACGAAAGATCGTCTTTTGTGGCGTACCCTTGGGGAGGCCTACGTCCAGCAGTGGACTAATACAGGCTGATTGATTGATTGAAGTGATCTTCTAACATGTTACCAAACTGACACGTCACTGATAATTTCTTTAGCTCTGCTACAAACTCGGCGGTACCCTCGCCACTTTTTTGCTTGCGATTCCGAAACTTTCCGAAACGTTCCGCCAGCTTACTTGCTTTTGGTTAAAGATGGTTTCCTAAAATATTTACAATTTCTTTCTTTAAGCACTTCCACTGACGAGATTGGGTTGGGCTTATTATAAACTAAACTTTTCAAGTGCCCCCACACATAAAAATCCATGGGGGTTATGTCTGGACTTCTGGCTGGCCAGGGTATAGGCCCACCTCTTCCAATCCATTTGTTGGGATAGTTTGTGTCCAGCCATTCCCGAACACTTTTCCTGTAATGAGCAGGGCAGCCATCATGTTGAAACCACATGTCACGATGTAGATTGAGTGGCAAATCTTCAAGTAACTCGCTTAAATTATTTCTGAGAAAATTCTCGTAATGTTCTCCATTCAAATTGTCGGAGAGAAAGTCAGGCCCAATCAAGTGGTTTGAAATGATTCCCATCCACACTTTTCATTGTGAGAGTCCCAAATCACGGGCAACAATGTTAGTCGAAGTAGTTGGATCCAAACGAAATCGTTCAACTATCGCATTGTCCCCTTCCTCATCGTCATCAACTTCACGTGGTCTGCCCAAGTCTGTTCTTCGCCTTGAAACAGATCCAGTTTCGCGAAGTCTTCGGTAAAGTCCGTCAAATACGCTCACATCCGGCACTCGACGGTCGGGATACCGAGCTCTGTATTCATTGCGAGCATGAGCGGACACACAATTGCAGAACCCGTAACAAATTAACATATCCGCATATTCTTCGTATGAATAGACGGCCATTTTCGATAGTTCCGAATCACAAGCAGAATCAGAGTCCAGTAATCAAGCACAGTAGTCACAGTAGGAAAAATCAGTCCATAAACACAGCCAAGTCGAAAAGAGATAAGAGAGCAAAATAATATCGCATCTACCATGGACGAATCACAAAAGCAGACTAAACTAGCAATAACAAAAAACTTAACCCAAAACTATGGCTTATTGTAAACCAAAAAAAATTAATAGTAAAAAAACGGCTAGTGAACCCCATTTTGAATAGACTATTTATAATATATATATACAGGGTGGCGCATTCAAAACGGTCAGTATGGGAAAGTCTAAAACTATAAGAGATACGAAGATTTGTTCTTAGAAACCATGTCACCGATTTTGATAAAAAGAAAATCTGCATTCATACTTTCTTTGAATAAACAACTGTATCCAGTACGGGAATCGAACCCGGTTCCTTTGAAAAAATAAATTGGCCCTTTTCATTTTTTCTTTTTAAATATCGATTGTGTAGATCTTAAGCTGTAAATGTCTCTATGAAACATGGTGTCGAAAATGAATAAAATGCATTATTTTGGCATACTTTAGTTTATCATAATAGTTTACATACACCGTAACAATATTCAACAGACATGTAAAATTGTCTCTATGGCTGTTTGTAGTTATACTTCTATACTTGTTACATACACCATATCATGTGGCATTAGCATTGCATTAATCTTTTAAGGAGGTTCTGTTATCTACAGTAATCAAAAACCAACAATCTATTGAAAAGTCCACTTAAAGTGACGTGTTAAACCATATTAGAAAATTTCTTGTAGGATTACGTTAAGGATGACTTTTACAAAACAATCTATGACACCATTGAAGACCTAAAAGTAGCAATAAAGTCAATCGTAACGCAAATTCACCACATGAAAATACAAAATTCAATACTAAGATCGTTACCTAAACGTGTTGAATATTGTATTGAAAACAACGGTGGTCACTGAGAAAACCTACTATGATAAACTTAAGTATGCCAAAACAATGTATTTTATTCATTTTTGACACCATGTTTCATAGAGACATTTACAGCTTAAGACCTACACAATTGATATTTAAAAAGAAAAAGTGAAAAGGGCCAGTTTATTTTTTCAAAGGAACCGGGTTCGATTCCTGTACTGGATACAGTTGTTTATTCAAAGAAAGTATGAATGCAGTTTTTCTTTTTATCAAAATCGGTGACATGGTTTCTAAGAACAAATCTTCGTATCTCTTATAGTTTTAGACTTTCCCATACTGACCGTTTTGAATGCGCCACCCTGTATATATATATTATAAATAGTCTATTCAAAATGGGGTTCACTAATTGCCGCCTACCTACTAGGAAGAAAGCTGAAGTGATGTCAATATGTAACAAGTACGTATATTCTCAACTTCTTGTCATAATATCAGAAACATCAAAGCATGTCTGACATATACCTGTCACAGGCATATTATCAAATATGGCGTCGCATTAAGTAAAATACTTCTTAAAATATACATGTAGAATAAATCAACTTTAGCAGTTCACTTCGAAAGAAAAAAAGCGCTTGTGATATAATAAGCAATAACCTCAAACACCAAACTGATCACTTCTTGTTTTCCAAATTTCACTTACGGAACTAAGAAATAACTGATCTGGTGTGATCATCTAGCGGTTTAGCTGTGATCGCCAACAAAATGGACGTGCTCTCTTGCTTGAATTAGCCCAAGACCGAACGTGATCTATCGAAACTCGCTACTCGCGGCGGAAGCGTAAATCATCCATATAAAAATGTATGGCAAGGTGGCAGCCCAAAATTGGTCATTTTATACTTACGAAAACTGCAGTAATATGAACAAAACAGCACTTAATATATTTTTAATCTAATTATTTAGTATTCAGAGAACCCAGTTTTGTATATTTTGATTTCAGACGAAATAAATGAACAAATAAAAAAGCCTGTTTTCGCCATTTTTCGGATTTTTATCAACTTGATACGTATATGTTTAGGTAATTATTAATATTTAAGTCTTGAAACTACTTCAGTCATTCATTATGCTATTTTAAAGTGTGATAAGTGTCAGTAAGTAATAAATAGGTTTAAACTGAAAAATGAAAACACTCGTTTCGCCCATTTTCGCGATCAATAAATACCCTTAAGCTATTATAAGCTCTATATTGCAACAGTGAAAGACACGAAAGTAGTCAGGTAGTGACTGTGCTGGTAAGCCAATACGTTGTCAATTACGTCAATAAATGTGGTGGTGTTACTATCTTGCCTCCAAAAGCGAGACTGATAGATTGGCCGAATGTTGGTAGCATCCACATACACCGATAACCGCCTATGCATGACTTTTGTATTATTTATTTTGTATTTTTTCTATTACGTTAGAGACGAACCGTAATATGCTTATCGGTCTCAGCTCTGATACGCTAGCAAGTTCGTCGTTTTTGATAATACCGGTTACTAGTCTCACTGACCGCAAGCTGAAGGTAGCTGAATGTCGTGCCTCAGCAAGGAAACCTAGAGACATTGACGAAGATGTAGTGGGACCAGTATAACAGTTACTTTTGAAATCAGTAGTCGAGGACTTAAGAAGCGCACTGAAGTTAAATTGGTGCAGTCTGTGGGTGTGTGTAGACGCAGCGCAAATGCACTTGAGTGTGGCCATGGGCACGCCAGCTGCAGAGGAAGCCGTGGGCGCGGGGAGCCGCTCCGTTGGCACTTGGATGGAGAACACTGCTGGGCTGGTGCTCTCAAGGTCAGTGACAATTTCCACTCTGATACTGGAGCCTGCTTGACTAAACGTGTTGTATGCGGTACTGTGTTATTGTGATCGCCTAGGAGCCAGACACATTTAATACGGATGGGATGGGATAATGGATGTAGTCAGCAATGCTGGTACCAAATTAGAAACATTGTGGTTATTGATTGTCCTGCATGTATCAGGTGAGTTGGTTTTTAAATACAAAATTCTCAATCAGTCACTTCGAATGCTTCTTCCACTATTGTTCTTAGTGAACGCATTATTCGTTACAAGCCCATGTAGTAGTAGTAGTAGTTGCCGTTGTTATTCCAAACGTTTGTTTTGTATTTTGATGAAGTTGTAGCATCTCTCCAGTTCTATGTTCATTTTATTTCTACATTTTATATAACGGTTACTAATCTTCCAAAGGCTGATCTTGATAGAGAGACCATCCCAACAGATGGTATTTGTGTGTTTACATTCGTATAACTTTTTAGAACACACAATGCTTATAGTACAATAATTTTAGGGAGTTTTTTTTGCTATGGGCTATATAACGGAAATTTTGCATTAAAATTCTATATGTGTGCCATAACTCAACATCGACGGTGAAACAACTTGCGACAGGCCCATTTCTAAATGCAATGCATTTTATGAAAGAACTGTAGTTGAAATATTTTTTCACCAAATATTAGATTTAAATGGTAGCGTGTTATGGTACTTGAAAATCAAGGGTGAAAAAAAGAGATGTTCTTAGCACTATATCTTCACGCCACACGTCCCCTCAAAGGTTTCAGTTATCCCTTAATCTCTTCCAAAAAGGAATACGCTTATTTACACAGCTGTCCCAAGGACACAATTATAAAAAGTAAAAAAAAACATTCAGTTACGACGACTTAATTCATATGGATATCTTATTTTTTACATTACTAATAAATGAAGATAAAAAAATTCAAATACTAAACTATACTTTTACTTTGATTAGATAAAATATATGAAAAGTATTCTATGAATATTCTATAAATTTTTGAATAGCTTAGTATTATTCTTATGAATAATATACTCCTTGTTGGCCGTTAGAATTTTAACATTGGGGTCCACATATCTAATGAAATGAGTAAGGGTCATTGTACAGCTGGCATAACTTATCCCCTACCTGAATTTTAATTAATACAAAGTAGCCTTGGTTGTAAATGATACCTCTTCATATTTCGATCATAGCCCTGTTTCCTCTTTGTTTTACTCATAATCAGATTTTTCCTCGCATCCCTTAGAGATTCTATCCATTCGTTCCAAAGGATAATCGTCATATGTAAGTAGCAAAGGGCTCTTACATTTTATCTAGATTGCTAGGTAAAATACATTGCTTTCCAAAGACTATATCATTTGGTGAGTACTTGGTTTCAGAGTGAACGCTAAGAAAAACATCAAAATGGTACCCATTCACTACACGTATTCATAGGTAAGCACTTAGGAATTTTATAAGTTTTTCAATAGATCCCATGGTTTTGGTGGTGAAAGGGGGTGGAATTTATTTTTTCGATATTCAACAACATACATACTTCTCTCATCACACTCGACACAAATTTAGTGACTATGTTATTATTTAACTAGGAATGCCATAGTTCAATAGGAATTTAACTAGGAAGTGCGAAATATGTATAAAATATAATATGTATAATTTATGTATCTTTAGAGCTTAACGCATACATCTCTACATATTTGGATAAATCGCACTGCAACGTGAGAATATATCTCATCCCTATATTATCAACTGGGATAGGTCCCACTACATCAAGACTTAACCTTTTAAATTAACTTTTCAGTGTAGTCGTTATCACCATAGACTATTTTTTATACATATTAGTGTGCTTATGTATTTGACAATGCTTGCATCACTCGACATACTTGATAACATCACTCGTTCACTCGCCAGAAGTAATAACGCTTGATATTGGCAAGCGTTCAATTAATATCCTTTAGTACCACAAATTTTTCGTCACTTTGGAAAAATCTAATCAGATTCTTTGTTATGATCAATCGTGGACAACTTACCTTTATACTTTCACGCCATACATTCTAATAGTAAATAGTTTTAAGGACTAAAGTTTATATTATGTATGATAGATCGAAATTGAGAGTAAACAACTTAACATAAAATCGTGAGGATTCGTTAACTTCTTCATACACAGCTGTTTGAACAATCTGATAAGAAGTAGGTTCGGAGTGGCCCAACACCATCACAATTTTATTTGTCGTGATGTATATGTTTTGTTTTTATATTTGACACATTATATAGTTTTAAAATGAACAATATGCAATATATACAACTATGTCTGAATGTTTTGAACTGCACGCCTAGATCATTTGTGGTCGCTAAAAGCAGGGTTAAACCTGAACTCAAAAATTTTAAATTACAATTTGATGCACCTGTCCATCCCCCTTAATTAAACGGGTTTGATATTTGTGTAATATATCACCGTCATATATGAGTAATCTTATTCTTTTATCTCATATTTTTTTAAACGTCCTGATATATTTTTTATGTTTATTTACTTTAGGAAATGGACTTAGTAATTGCTCCTTGGTACTTATTTAATAAATCAGATAGCGCGATTGATTCCAGCTTCTCTCATCGCTTTGTTATTCACAATGATAAGACATTTAGTATGCTCAAACCTCTTTCCAAAGAAATTTGGGTAAGTATATAAAATTACATAGTTATGCGTTTTTTCTTTGACTTTGACTTAATAATTGACCCAGCATATTTACTTCTTAAGACATAAAAAGTGTTATAAGATTACTGTGTCTGTGTTTCCAAAATAATAATAATAATCCTTTATTGAGATTCCAATTTTATTATAATAATTAACAAAATAATATTTATGATTGATTACACAAGAAAAAAAATGTATTTCGAAAATTAAACGAAACAGATATAAAATTAACAATTATAATTTAATGTCAGTCACGTAAAGCGCGCCGTGGAGATTCCATATGGCGTCCAGGGCCCTTACTCCACTAATTAACTTTGACAGCCACTCAACTGCGTCGCTATAGCGATACTTCTGCGTCTCGGCCGTAAAAGTGGCACTCTGCTAATATTTTGACAGCCACACTTGTGCCTCAATATCGATATTATGGCACTTCAATGGCACCTCAGTGGCCACTCAAGTATGGAAATGTCAATAGTGGAGTACGAAATATAAGGATATTGAACTGACATTGACTGACGTTTGGTTAGTGGAATAGCTTTTTTGTACTTCAGACGCAGATGTAGTTCGATAGCCCCTCAGTGGCCAAAATTTGTTAGTGGAGTGCCAAAAGTGTCAAATTACGGCCACTGAAGTGCCACAATATCGATATTGAATTAATATTGTGGCTAAAATGAATTAGTGGAGTAAGGGCCCAGCTCAGTGGGAATCTACGGAGCGCGGTCTCAGTAGAGATCGCACCACATAAGTTGGCAGACGGCAAACTTGAAACTAAATTTGACGTTTTTTTGAAGTTTCCGCCATTGCGTGTTATTTTGTATGAAAGGTAAATTTAGTATTACCAGCGTTGTGTTTTTTGCTCACTCTTTGTAATTTTTATGTTTGTTAAGGGTGATTATAATAAATTGATTTCCGGAGTTTCTTGTTAGTTCTTCTCCAAGCTAGGGTCTCCGCTGATCTAACCTCGGTAAAAAATATGTAAGGACAATGCTCAGTGCCATGTTTGAAATAATAGTTTTAAGAGATTCGCGATTTATACTCATGATATAAGATATAAGGGTGTGTATAAGATTGATTGCAGCTGTGGGAAATCCTACGTCGGACAGACTAAACGGGCTATTGCGGACAGAGTGAAGGAACACATAATATATGTAATATATAATAAGAAGGATAAGTCCCGTTAATTATTAATCATGTTTTAAATAGTTTTTTTAATTTATACTAAGATCATAAGATAACATTCAAAGAGTGCTTGTGATAGGGCCTATTTTAAATAAAAATATTTTGACTTTGATTTATTAATTTGTTTTATTTGAGTTTATAGCTCTGCAACCAAAGACCGTTACAAATGAAACCTATAATGTATCGAGCCGTATGGCACAGTGAGTGCTAGTTTTGGCGTGTTTACTGGTAACACTGAATTACGCGACTGTGGCAACGCCTCCAACTGCCACCTTATGTGGCGCGATCTCTAGAGTACCCGCCACATAAGGTGGCAAAAAAAACACGGCAAAACTAGCACTCACTGTGCCATACGGCTCGATACATTATATTGAGGTTTCATTTGTAACGATCTTTGGTTGCAGAGCTATAAACTCAAATAAAACAAATTAATATAATATAGTCAAAATATTTTTATTCAAAATAGGCCCTATCATAAGCTCTCTTTGAAAGTTATTTTATGATCTAAGTACAAATTAAAAAAACTATATATTGACAAAAGGAATATATATGAGTGAAGTGGAAGGGCGGTTACCCTACGTAACCGCCCGGCCTAATAAGACATATATGTAACAGTCAGATAGACGCTATATTGAAAAAAGGTGACGTTAGGAGTACCTATAACCGCCGAGAGTGTATTAGAGGATGTATGAATGTCAATGAAGCGAAAGTGGTCTGTCAGGATCGGGACAAATGGGGATCCGTGATCTCTGCCTACCCCTCTACAGGGAATCAGGCGTGATGTGTATGTATGTATGTAAAAAACTATTTCAAACATGGTACTGAGCATTGTCTTTACATATTTTTACCGAGGTTAGTTCACCAACCATTTCGGCTGCTCAAATTGCCACGTCATGAAGACCACAACCGCTCTGATAAGAGCGTAACGATTGAGAAGAAGAAGTTCAGCGGAGACCCTAGCTTGGAGAAGAACTAACAAGAAACTCCAGAAATCAATTTATTATAATCACCCTTAACAAACATAAAAATTACAAAGAGTGGGCAAAAAACACAACGCTGGTAATACTAAATTTACCTTTCATACAAAATAACACGCAATGGCGGAAACGTCAAATTTAGTTCCAAGTTTGGCTACTGCCACCTTATGTGGCGGGTACTCTATAGTAGGGTATTATAAAATAATGCATACATTAAGTCAAAAATATAACGGTGAGTAAAATTAAAGTTAAAGTTAAATATGTAATACTAGATAGTCTAACATCAACTTCCACACCATATCCATGAATCATGTGATTAATTCCGGGAAAGTTGAAGCCAAGGGATTGCAAACCCTTCAATTACTTTTGGAACTTTTTTTAACTTTAACTTTTGTTCACTGCTAGCAATGCTTATACAGAGAATAAGCTTAAAATAGAATAAGATACAATAGCTTAGCATAAATATCCCAGGGCCCCCATAAGTCGACATTAACAGGTTAAAATTTGAGGAGTTTGCCAAACATGTTTGTTGTCCAGGTCTCGTTGGTATTGACTGTGCCATTGATGGCACTCACATCAAAATTGTGTCAATACCATGACATATTTAAGAATAAGAAATTTTACTTTTTTATATATTAATGTACAGGCTGTTGTAGGAAGTATGGAATTTTTAGATATAGTAGCTAGATGGGCCGATAGCATGCATGATTCTAGAATATTCCAAATGTCCAAAGTATATATGGATTATACCCAGTATATTCATACTGAACGCGACGAGCTGGTTGGGGACAATGGATACGTTAACATTTGTCTTAAGCGAATAACGCCACCGTCACAAGATGCTCCTTCCACATTACATATTACAACCATGCTCAAATAAAAACTAGAAACATTGTTGAAAGAACATTTGGCTTTAAGAAATATAGGTCCCCTTGTTTATCAAGATGGCTTGGAATAAACTATCCCTTAGAATATATATATAAACTTTATATATATTCTAAGAAACTATCCATTGTATCGTACATAATTGTATCTTGTGCAGTTTCCCATAACATATCTTTAATATTAAATGATAAGATGTCTTTTCCTGAGGAGTGTCAATGCCTTGCGCTTGGCTCAATAGCCAAGAAGTGACAAACAGTTTGATGCCAAGCTCTGCTTCAGCATTTATTTTATAGGATAAAAGGAAAGTTTTTACTTTAGGTTAAACTTATCTTTTTATAAGATAATGAAATTAAATTGTGTTTGTAATGTGTACCTTTAGCGTATGTTTTAAAAAAGGCAAAACAAATTTTGGAATGTTTTTATAATTAATAAATAATCCATCACAAGTGAATTATTTCAATATCATTCAAATAAATTCACTCAATCTGGTACTGAATCAGATATACTTGAAAATAAGAACTTTACAGATTACATAATTTAAAGGGTAATAATTATACTTAATATACATTACATACTTTGCAACAAAGTAAATTTATTAGTCACTGTTTGACAAGTGCAATGGCATTAAATTATGATGTATATATGTATAAATATATGTTTCGAAGGTTATTCAACCCCCACAAGCAAATATGATTGCAATGTTTATGAATAACATGCGTATTTATTAATCGTAAGCGTAATAATAATATTATAAAGTAATCATGGGTAAACCAATTAAAACTAGAAACTTAAAGTAGAAATAAAAATTAAATTATATAGAATCTTTTTTTCTTTCTTAATATAAAGTTCACATTTATTTAAATTTAGTTTTAAGCCAATACAATTCCGATTCAAAATTAAGTGTTGCAAATCAGAAAAAACTGTCCCTGCTTCGCCTACAAAAGTGCCGTCGTCTAAATATCAAACATTGAATTTATTTTCTGAATATGAGGATGAATAGCTAAACTGAATAAAGCCGGTCCCAGAGGGTCACTCTGTTGGCACCCTGTACTCAAATAAATTAATTTGTTTTTTAATAATTAATATAATAGCATATATCTAAATGCATACTCATAATGTTGCATGTAATCAATCTAGTGCAAAGTGTGTTTGAGTTTTTTTTTACGTTATATCTGAATGCTAACCTACAGTACGCTTTTGCCGATTTATATATTCAGCAAGATCAGATTGAGAGATTGAGTTGTAGGAATGGAGCAAGGGCTGGAAAAAAATAAACATTGATATATTTTTTGAAAAAATGGAATTATTATTGACAAAGTACATGAACAAAAAGATCATAATATTGGGGGATTTTAATATTAACATATTAAAGAATAATAACGACAAAACTAAACTTCAAACTCTGATATCGAGCTTTAACTGTAGATTGATGAGAAAAGACGTAACATTTAGACGTAATGAATACTCATCTTGTTTGGATAATGTAATTACAAACCTTGACGATTCTTTACTTCTCAATATCACAATAGATGACAACAAATTAGGTGACGATCATGATGGAATATTGTGTATCATAAAACAAAACTGTAATATCTTAAGTGTAACACGAAATTTAATAAAGTATCGCAGGGATTTCAGTAATAAGAATCACAATGCCTATAGACAGTCTTTGACAGCTGTCGATTGGCTTAGCGTGGAATATGAGAATTTTGTGAGTGAATTGTACAGAGCTTTTGAAGCATGTATAAAGTAATTAGAGTAGTAATTAATCCAAATAAAGCTAGGAAATTAGCATGGGTTAATAAGGGATTAAAGACAAGTAGCAAAATGAAAAGATTCTTTCTATCATGTAAAGAAAATGCTACCAATAAGAACATTATTAACTATAGAAACAAATAGATAAATATATATAGAAAAATAGTTCGAAATATGAAAAGAATTGAAGTTAGAAATGAAATTAACAACGCCGAAAACAGTTCTAAAGCTATCTGGAAAGTTATTAACAAAGCCAGAAACAAGAAATTAAAAAATATTGATAACATTTACGTAGGAGAAATGGGAGGGTAATAAGCCGTCCTCTAGACGAAGCTAATATCTTTGCAGATGCTTTCGAAAATGTGAGCAGTAAAGCAGTCAAAACAAATTTCAAATATAGCATGTCTTTCACATCTAAAAGAGTGGAGAATAACATGACTTTCAGAGTGGTATCGGTAAATGAGATTGTAATTGTAAAAAATATTAAGAATCGTATCACTACGCATCTGTGTTGTAACAGCATTTTAAGCTTACGTCAGTTTGGTTATAGGCGGGATGTGGGTTGTAAAGAGGCCATTAGTACCTTAGTCTCTGAGATCGTAATAAAACTGAACGATAAATATAAAGTTATAGGTTTATTTTTGGACTTGAGCTCTGCTTTTGACATGATTGATCATGACATTTTATTTTCTAAACTTGATTTTTATGGAATAAGACATGACACTTTAGATTTAATTAAGAACTACTTGGCAAATAGATTTTATATTGTAAAATTAAAAACGACAAATAACAATAACACTGAAGAAACAATTTACTCAAGAAAAGTTTTTGTTAGTAGAGGTGTTCAACAGGGTTCAATATTGGGTCCTGTCTTATTTAACATTTTCATGAATGATTTCATAGATTCCATTTCAAATAAAGTGGACAATTCTAGCCTTGTATTATACGCGGATGACACAAATGCTATTCTTTATGATAATGAAACGACTAAACTCAGTAAAAATATCAATAATTTTTTTTAGAATCGCTGTTATGGTTTGATAGGAACAAATTGAAATTAGATAGTAAAAAGACTTGTCCATGCTTTTCAAACCTACGGTTAATCAAAAAGATATGAATAATATATCAGTAAAATTGTTAGGGGAGCAATTGCAGTTCGTAAATGAGGTAAAATTTCTTGGGGTTTATATGGATCCATTATTCAATTGGAAAAGGGGACTGGAGAGTATTGAAAGTTCAATTAGTAAATCTTGTTTTGCTCTCAGATGTCTTAGAAATGAGGTTAGTAGAATGCAATTAAAAATAGCTTACCACTCATTAATAAAGTCAAAACTAGCCTACAGTATTATGTGTTGCGGAGCCAGTTACAAATACAATTTAACTAGGGGGTTTAGTATGCAAAAAAGGCCATAAGAACAATGATCAGGATTCGTT
This sequence comes from Leucoptera coffeella, assembly GCA_030578115.1. NCBI lineage: Eukaryota > Metazoa > Arthropoda > Insecta > Lepidoptera > Lyonetiidae > Leucoptera > Leucoptera coffeella. The sequence goes on from JAMBLF010000002.1 coordinate 5,453,241, forward strand.
CCTGGGAATCGTGTAAACCTCATTTTTTAGAATTAAAAATTCTTACTCTGCCTTGCGAGTACATATTCATTGTTTTACAATATTTAAGCAAGCATCTCTACATGTTCGAGTCTCAAGCAGATAGAGAGAAACGATGTGCTACTAGAAGAAAGGATCTGAAACTTGCATTTGGTCACGCCTGGGAGTGTCATGTCATATTGTTGAGTATCAAGGTATTAGGTTGTATAATAGGTTGCCATTTCATCTAAAGAATGTTGATAAGACCCAATTGTTTTGTAAAAAACTAAAACAATATTTAGTGGATCATGCGTTTTATACAATAGAAGAATTTGATAATTTTAGTCTTTAAAATCATTATCTTAATGTATTCATTTATTATATAATAGTATTTTTAACAATATCTGACCAGTTTAATTATTAAAGTGGTTTTATGTATAAAATTGGCTGATGGATCTATAAGAACGATTGAATGTGATGTTTGATCACCCAGCTACATAAATATCAAGTGTAATTTTTTATTATGACATGTAATATAATTTAATTTTATTAATATCCAACACAATATTTTTTTGGTAAATGGAATAAAGAACTTTGAACTATCATCCACTCTAAAATATGCAATTGAACCATCATACAATGATAGCAGTGCACACATAAGTTGATTCTCCAACCCAAACATATACAACACCTTCCACATTTCCGTTCTTACCTCCCTATCATAAGCCTTCTCTAAGTTTATGAAGGAGAAATAGACACGAAATTCCTTCGCTAGAAATATATTAAATAAAATAGGACCTATACGGGATCCCAGAGGGACGCCAATGGGGTTAGATTATTCCGACGAGGTAACCACTGAAAGGTAAGATTAGCACCGCCGTAATAGGACTTTAAATAAAAAAAAGAGAATGAGACAGCACTTCATAGACCTGGGAATGCATATCAATGAATGGTATTTGACTCTACATATTTATATAATATTTAACATCTAAGTACGTTTATCAGTTTTTTTATCATTATCATTGTATGCACGTACTATGTGTGTATGTGTATGTATACGTATATATGTATGTATAGTATATATTATATTCAGCTAGTTACAGACTTTGGTTTGGGTGCTGTCGAGTACGAGTATTGTTGTTTTATCAAAATGTGTATAAATAGTGTTATGTCAAAATGTGTTTGTATAGCAGTGAATAAATGTTTTTCTTTCTTTCTATTTATATATGGCCGAAAGTAATTCAACGATGCTTTCTGTGCTTCAACGCACACACGCTTACTGTTTTGATAGATATGATCTTTGACGTTAGGAACACACCTACATTGCTTAGACAATAGTCAGTGCTTGTAATTCAATATGAACTTTATACAATAGCAATAAATCTCAAGTTGACTACGTTTTAGTTGGAAAACATTTGTATGGGATAAAGAAAAGGGCAGTTTATATGGGTTCTGCGGCAATTATTGGAATTTTTCTCGCCGTAAAAACCATCCTTGAACTTCAACGAACATTTAAAAAAAAAAATTGGCCAAATTGGTTTGGGCACTGTTGAGTTATGCGCTTACCAACACATTTTGCGATTCATTTTTATATTATAGATAACAATTAGTTAATAAGTATGATATCATCATGTTAAATAAGATTTAGCTGAACCAGGATATTTATGACCGTGAGCTTTTTGATGACCGTTGGACTGTGTACAGACGTGATCGTGAAATATTTGAAGTCGGGCCTGGGTGACCAATTTGCTGTTTCCAATCTAATCAATTCTCAATAAATGTCATGTTACAAGAGCTGGTCGAAATATATCCATGTTGAGCTGGAGCTTTGTGGTAGAGGAGATCTCCCACTTCCCATGGAGAAACATATCTTGGATCGTTTTATTGTCAATTTTTATCGAATGTTGAATAACGATTTTAGGTTGTTTTGGTCGGGGATTTTAATTTGCAAGGTATTGATTGGGTAGCTCTGTCACAATCTACTGATATGGCTTCTTTCGCAGTTGGTTCATCGAGAATATTTGCGAATGCTGTCCCTAACTGCCTTGTGCTTAGTAATCTTCAACAATATAACTTAAGTCTCAATTCTATAATTATATGTAATTTTCGGATGCTTGACGTGGCCGCTGTGACCGCCAAAGGTACAGTTGACTCTTGGTTCAATCTGTTCATGGCTGACTAACGAAACATTGTCAATCAGCTGCTTCCAACGAATTGGGATCAGTTGTTTTCAACGTGCGACTCAGTTGACGACATGCTAACTCACTTTCGCGATAAGCTTTATAGTCTTTCCTCTGAGTACGTATCTAAATACAAGCCTGAGAGTAGTAAATATCCTGTTTGGTTTAGTAAGGACTTGGTCCGCTTAAGAAATGAAAAATATAGGTGAGTATTCGATAAACTAAATACAATAATCCATTAGATCAACTTACTTTTAGAATGTTGAGACATATATATGACAGTCTTATTACATCTTGTTATAAATAATACATTTTGCTTAAAGAGGAATATTTTCTAAAAGCCCAAAACTGTTTTAGTCATTAATTAAAAAAAAACAAAAAGTTTAAAAAGTTGCAAGTATGTATCTATCCTTATTAAATACATCTTAGTTATTATACGGCTGCTAGTGGTATGGATATTGCCAATGTTTTTGAGTCAAATTTTTCCCAGGTTTATGAAGTGCTGTCTCATTCTCTTTTTTTATTTAAAGTCATATTACGGCGGTGCTAATCTCACCTTTCAGCGGCTACCTCGTCCGAGTAATCTAACTCCATTGACGTCCCTCAGGGATCCCGTTTAGGTCCTATTTTATTTAATATATAATAATAATAATAAAAGCGTTTATTTACAGCCACAAAAACATACACATTACAAAACTTTTACAATTAAAACTTACAAACTAGGGGATAAGACTTGTGCATGTTATTGTCGCAGCAAAATGGTTCCAACTCAGCTGGGTATGTTGCGTTTGATAGCAAACGCAACGCTGGTCTTATGTCGGAACCATTGGAGGGCAACGTTTATATTATGAAGAATTGTGAAATTGTGTATAAATTAAATATTCAAAATAAATATATAAATACATAGGAAATTTAACTAAGATATGAAAACCGATATACATTCTATAATATGGTTAGTTAAAAATATTATAAATATATTTATATAGATAATTTAGAATTAATATATACTCAATGTATTATAATAAAGTCAAGTGGCAACACGAAATCAGTGGCTAGTACGACGGGCAACAGAAGGAGCAGCCGCCTCCCTTTGCTGGCAGAGCAAATGATCCCGGACAGAACGTTTGAAAGTTGGTCTAGACGTCAGTTTTCTAATTGGTGGATGAATATTGTTCCAACATTTGGAGGCGGCGTACTTAAAAGCTCCTCTGAAAGCGGCGGTGCGATGCCGAGGCAGAACAAGCGGTGGTACACAAGCACGGGTCGATTTCTGTAGCTGGGATCGCCACGTCAGTTTATTAAATAAATATTTCGGTTGTTTGTTATGAATAATGTCAAAAAGTAAGCAACTAAGTAGTAGTTTTTGTCGTGATTCAATATTAAGTATGTTAGTATTATTGAGGTACGGTGAAACATGGGTTCGGGGCGGAATGGGAAAGCAATACCGGGTGCACGCATTTTGTACACGTTGTAAAAGCCTACGAGATTTTTCATAGAGGATATATTTTTATATTTCTAGCGAAGGAATTTCGGATCTATTTCTCCTTCATAAACTTAGAGAAGGCTTATGATAGGGTGGTAAGAACGGAAATGTGGAAGGTGTTTGGGCCGAAAATACTGCAACGAAAGGTCACTGGTGGTACAAATTGCCAGAGGGCGATTGGGAAACACTCACCTTTCACGGAGATTGGGTCGGGAATAGATATACCAGGATATACGATTTTTTAGCGATAGTTTACGACCTCGATAGCTGGCTTAATTTATTTAATTTTTAATTGCGAATTCGCTGCTTCCATGCAGCGCCGATACGATACTAATTGTCACGACGTATATAAGGAATGAAGTAAGAGCGAGGTAATGAAAGTGTTGCCAGGAATTGAAAGGTTTGCGTAGCCATTGACCCCGGCCGAGAGATCTCTGGTCTCAATGACAACTGAGAGAACGATGAAAATGTATAGGAAATTAGGGGACAACAACGAATTAATAACACGATAGGTGAAGTATGGGAAAACAAAAGTCCATCAATTGGAACGAAGGGAACCAAGGTACTTAGACCATGTACAAGTTGCAATAGCTAGGCTGGACCGAATGTCCCGAGAAACCACAATAGGTAGGGTCCTAGCTATTGACAGGAAAGTGTGAGCATCGATGTTCACCAACGGCTTCGCAGTTGGTCCATAATATAAGTACATACGAAATACATCAAAATACACAAATAAATTGTTATAATAAAGTGCCGACAATATATAAAAAAAAATATTAAATACAACTACAATAGGTATATATTATAACAATATAAGCAGTAGCTTAATTCATTGACTAGGCAGTGGACTAACTTTTACTACAGATCGCCTGTACACGCCTCGCTGGGTCCTCACCTGTATCACACGTACCACTCCCTCCGAGCCGGGGAAAACCCTGCTGACAATACCGAGAGGCCAATACATAAGCACAGAAAAGTCATCGAGTACCAATACGATTGTACCGACTTTAATCGACTCCTTGTCCCGCAGCCATTTAGTACGCACCTGTGAATTATGCAAATACTCAAGGCGTCAACGCTCCCAATAAGAGCTGACCATTTGATCTAATAACGATTTACGATAGCGCAACGACCTATCCGAAATAGGTACCACAGGCAAGCTAAGCAGCGGTGACGACTGCATGAAATGCGCCGGAGTAAGCGGCTCGATCACCGGCTCTTCATGCAGCACACATAAAGGTCTCGAGTTTAATATGCTTTCGATCATATTTAGCAATGTAAGAAACTCTTCGTAAGTTAACAACTGCTTACCTATAATGTGATACAAATGAGTTTTCAAACTTTTAATATGTGTTTACCAAATCCCACCCATGTGAGGGGAGCGCGGTGGAATAAAGCTCCACTTAATCCTATGAACATTAAGTTCCGAAATCAGCTGTTTATTAAAATTATCAGACGACAACAAATTATAAATATCACGTAATTGAGTCTTAGCTCCAACAAAATTTGTTGCATTATCGGAATACATACAAGACACTGGTAACTGGTACAGGAAACTGTTAAAGGCGACGATGAACGATTCTGTAGACAAACTAAAGGTAAGCTCAATATGAACAGCCTTAGAAACTAAACAAATAAACAAACAAATCCAAGCCTATTGGCCACGTTGGCCTTTACGTCTACACAATAAAACGTCAAAGGGGCCACAGAAATCGACACCTACATGTACATAGGCTTTAGTTTCCTGCACCCTACACGCAGGCAAATCAGCCATTTTAGGGCTCAAGTTCCTAGGATTGCATTTAAAACAAAAGTTGCAAGCACGTACACGCTGCCTAACAACTGTGCGCATAGACATTATCCAATATTTTTGCCTAATTAACGAACCAAGTAAATGCGCACCCGCATGACAATTAATGCGGTGGTAATAATCAATTAAAAGATTAGTGATGTGACTAAAAGGCAAATTAGAATTAGACAACCGACCGCCGATCCTAAGCATACCATTTTTGTCGAGAAAAACGTCTATCGAAATATTTTTATAATTTTTAGTAGCCGAAATAACATCCGAAAAATGAAATTTTTGAATCGATAAAATTAAATATTTTTAGCAACATCCAAATGATGTGCTTCGAGAAATTTGGATTTAGGTAATTTGTTCAAGAAAATTAAAACATAAGCGATTACACGTAACAATTTATCCCAAGTGGACACACGAAGCGATAATTTATGCAAAACTGATTCTTCAAACTCATTTTTAATTACAACGAAAGATTTAGGTGATAATTCAGGCAAAACCTCACAACTATCAGCCTTAAAACTGCTGACTGGCCAATCCGAAATCTGACTGCGCAGCCAAGGTGGACCATTCCACCATAACTCATTAGTGAATAATTGATTAGGCAACAACGAACGAGAAACAATATCAGCCGGGTTTATCTTGCCCGGTATGTGATAAAAATGTGACGCAGGCAAGTACTCCTGGCACTTAGCAACCCTATTACTAACGAAAGTATTCCACCGATGTGGAGATGAATGAATCCAGAAAACGCGATTGTGGAGTACGAGAAGGCGAAAATATTATCTATTCGACTACGAGACGAGAAATTATTATTAACCAACTTAACTAACTTAGACATTAATACAGCAGCACATAACTCTAAACGTGCCAGAGTAACCACCTTAACTGGTGCAACTTTAGATTTAGAACAAACAATATTGACATGTATATTACCGCTAGAATCGACAACGTGTAAATATATGACGCAGCCGTAGGCGTTTATACTGGCGTCCGAAAAAGCAACGATAGTAGTCACCGAGTCGTGAGCTACTCCTAAATGTCTAGGTATTTTTAGCTGAGACAGCAGAGGCAGCTGGTCCTTTAGTTCATCTACAATCTCAACGGGAGGTACTTCATCCCAACCTACCTTTGAAAGCCATAAATCCCTTATCAACAACTTAGCATATAAAATGACAGGTGCAACTAATCCTAAAACATCCCATAATTTGGCCACAGTTGGAAAAACAGTGCGTTTGGTACAAATATCCTCAACATCCTTTGTAACGAACGAAAAAACATCACTACTCGTGTTATATTGCAAACCTAAAATTTTTAATGAGTCTTTTTTATCAAAGTCTATTATTTGAGACAGTTGATGGGACTTAGGCACACTATTTAGAACCGCAACTGAATCACTTGCCCACTTAACTAATTCGAAACCGCCCGATTTTAACATACAAATAAGTTGCGAAGCAGCATCTATAGCTACCTGCTCATCGAGAAGCGATGTAGTTAAATCGTCCATATAAAAATCCTGCAAACCAATGCTCGAAGCCAAAGGGAAGTTAGTACGCTCATCATTACATAACTGATTAACCGTACGCATAGCGAGATAAGGGCTAGATTTCATGGGCGTTGACGCATTGGAACGATATAAAATACGCTGGTACTTGTGATGATCCTCACAGAACAATATGTGCAAGTACATCTGTTTAATATCCGCAGTCAACGCAACCGGAAATAAATAAACGAAAATTAATTAACAACAAAAACAAATCAGCTTGTAAGTTCTGACCTGTATGCAGAATATCATTTAACGATACTCCAGTGTGAGTTTTTGCACTAGCATCTAATAGTAATTTTACTAGTCTGTTTGTCTGTCCGAATGACAGTGTAATGTTATTTTGCTACCATGAAGCCATGGAGAATTTGTTCGACCTCATTTTTGATCTAGTATTCTGTTGTCAAAAGATAAAGTATAAAATTATCGAATAAAAGATTTTTTTGAAAAAGCTTCATGGGAGTAAAAAGACAGAAAACGTGGCCTTTCCCCTGGGATCTTCCCATTGGAGAAGTCGTCCGCATTGGGCGGGCGGATATTTTAGTTTTCTTGTAATCTAATTCGAATATCTTAGTTTTCTTGTAACCTAATTCTTTGTCGAGTCTTCCCGCATAACACGGAGCAAGTGAACCCACCTTCGAAGAGTATTCCGAAGGTTAAATAAATAAATTGTATTATAGTGGCTCTAGACTTAAAAGAATAAACGATTCGTTTATGGGCCTGGGCATAAAAATGTATAACAAACTTCCAGAGTCTATCAAGTCCTTACCTTTAGACAAATTTAAAGTTGGCACTAAAGCGATGCTGATGGAGAAGGGCTACTACACCGTTAAAGACTATATAATGATGTTTTGTGACGTTTCATTTTTGTGTGGTCATGGCTTCACGTTCCGGTTCTTATTGGGACTCTCCTTAAATATGTTATAAAACACTATTTGTTGGATGTGAAGCTTTGATCATGTTCTAATGAATTATGTATTATTAAATTTAATGTACACATTGTCTGCAGAATTTCTTGGCATTTCTTCTCTGCAGAGTTTGTCTTTACGAAGTGCCATTAGTTTTGGTTTTATTAATCTAAATTGATTTATTTTAAGAATAAGTTTTATGTTAATGACATATTTTTATGAAAAATGTTTTGTTTTGACGTTCAATAAGTGATATTAATATCCTTATGTTGAAGAAAAAGATTTTCATTTCATTTCGTTATTAGAAGGGAAGCAGATGTGACGGATAGCGAAACAGATGCTTCGCCAGCCGAGACGCAATATAGGTGCTTTGCCAGCTGAGATGTAATACAGTACTGGAGTGAAGTCGGTGCCTGGTCAGCAGAGGTGCGGTGTGAGGCCAGAGCTAAGTCGGAGCCCTTGTGATGGCGAGCCGCGCGGAGGATAACTAGAGGTAGTTTTCTCGTTTAATGTGCGGTGCCAACGTTAAAGACACTAGCTAACTTAATTATATTTCGTTTAATTAATTTTTATATTAATAAATTGTTTATTATGTTAAAAGGGTATTTCTCTTAGTAGATAGTTACTAATTGTTTAGGAACTTTTTACAACAGGGTGATGTGGAATAACATAGCCATGTTCCGTAGTCGGGAAGGGATCTCATCTAGGTATCCATTCTCAATGTACTCTTGAATCACCTTATTATATTCCGGAGTCAAGTTTAATGACTGCAAACACTTTTCTAACGAGTAAAACCGCCGCAATGCATTACTAAACGAGTTACCAAGCAGGCTGGCAGGATAACGACCAGTAGGTAAACGACAAATCGTATTAACATAAATAGACTCACAATAAACGTTCTCACTAATAAACGTGTCACTAGGAAATTTCTCTAATTTAAAAAACTTATCTAAGTTACAATCTATTACATTGTTCGAGTAACTAATAAAAGACATAGATGCAAAAAAAGTTCTATTACGATTATTATTAACAAACGAGTTAGCGATAGGTACATTACCCGATAAAATATAACCGAACACCGTTTCCATAGCAGCCGGTGCCGGCGGCGGCGATACAATTTTGCCGCTCAACAATAAATGAGGGAACAATTCTGCACCCAAAATAAGGTCAATTTCTCCCGGCAGGTACCAGGATGGGTCCGCGAGTGGAATCCCTTTCAAGTTAGTAATCACTGTAGTATCCAAATGACACATAGGTAAATTGCCTGTTATCGATTCTACAACCAAAGCAAAAATATCGAAAGAATGCAAATTATTATTTTTCGACTTTATTGTTAAGTAAACAAATCCTAAAATAGGACGCGACGATAGGCCGATGCCTTTCAACGACGAGTTACGTAAAGGTGTGATATTTAACTTAAGCAGTTTACAAGTTTTAATTGTTAAAATATTATTCTGCGACGCATTATCAATCAAACAACGAATCGGCATACGTAAATCAATATTGGCATTTATAGCATAAAGCGACGCAGTCGATAGTCACCTCACAACGCCTGCCGCTCATGCGCTCTGAATGGACATGCGATGCACCCCTGACTGCACACACAGCGATACAGGTTCATGAGTCACGATAGCTTCACTTGCAGGCTTGGGCTTCTCGAAATGAAGCAAACTATTGTGCAATGACCCACAAACAGCGCACACGCGCGCACAATTGCATTGCGATACTTTATGCGCTGGGCTAAAACAGACTTTACAAAATCAAACCTAGCTTTAGATGATAACTTTAGGGAGGGTAATCGAATTCTTACCAAATACATACGTGTTCATAAGAGCTCCTAATTAAATAAATCGTAAAATTTCAATTATAGTTATATTTTGTGTAATATTGTGTTGTGTATGTGGAAATAGTGTTTATTCTCATAAATCTTAAAGTGTTAGTGTTAAAAATTGAAAATTATAAATTAACGGTTTCTTTTTTAAATTAGAACAAAGACTTTTAATTTTAAACTTGTTTAATACATTAAAAATGAAGTGCGAGGCCTGCAAATCACCGGTAGGGAGTGAGGAGTTGTTGGTGTGCGTGCTCTGTAGCGCGCGCTTCCACCATGGCTGCGTGGACATGTGAGCGGCGCGGTACTCCGCTTCGCTGGAGAGCCTGCGCCGCGGCTGGCGCTGCCCCCGCTGCGACAACGTCACCGTGGGCCGCCGAAGGGCCGACGACACCCCGGTGCGCCACCAGCACGACGTCGATATGTCGTGCGAGGACGTCGACTGCTCCGTCGTCGGTGAGGTTTCTGTGGGTGAGTCGGGGGCTGACCGTTCCAGCCTTGGTGTGCCGCTCGCGGTGAAGCCTGCGTCCCCGGCGCCCGTGACGCTGGTGGCAATAGCCGCTCTGCTCGACGCCAAGCTGGCAGCTAGTGCGGAGCGGTTTAATGCCAAGCTGGAGGCCAGTAGGGCGCAGCTCACCGCAGAGCTCGAGGCCAGGCTGGTGCAGGCGGTGGTGCGCCACGTGAAAGCCGAGGTGGCCTCTGCACTCGCGGCTGTGGCTGAGGAGCAGCGCGCAATGAGGACGTCCATAGCGGCTTTTGGCGCCCAGGTCGCTGCGCTCGGCGCCGAGAACCAGCAGCTGCGCGACGAGCTGCAATCGTTGCGGGAGCGGCCGGCGGCGGGTGCGTCTGCGCCGCCGGAGCTAGAGGACGCCGTGCGGCAGCTGCGGGAGCGGCTGAACGAGACGGAGCAGGCTGGTCCCGTGTGCGATGTGGACGTCGCGGGGGTGCCGGAGCTGCCGGGCGAGTCGCTGGAGCACATCGTGTTGTGCATGGCGCAGAAAGCCGGCGTAGCACTGGAGGCGCGCGATATCTTGGAGGCGACGCGCGTCGGTACATCGCGCTCTCTTACTACTGAGCGGTCACCCGACCCCCCTGCGCCGGCGCATTCCGCATCCCCACTACGGCCGCGGCCCATCGTGGTGAACTTCGTTCAGCGGGAAGTGAGGGACAAGTTGGTGTCGGCAGTGCGCATGCGTCGAGGGGTCGATGCTGGCGACATCGTGCGGCAAAGCAAGGCGAGCCGCGTTTATGTTAACGAGCGCCTCACTACGACGAACCTGGTGATGTTGGCGAGGGCCAGGGAGCGTCTGCTGCGTACCTTTCGGTGGCAGTCGGTGTGGGTCCGCGGAGGGCGAGTGTTCGCTCGCCGTGGGCCCAGCAGCCGTCCTGTCTGGCTGCGCAGCTTGCAGGTGCTGGATGAGCTCTCGGCTGCTGGCACGGCCCCGCCCTCCTAGTTTCGTCCCATGCGGATACGGCATGCTAGTTATATTGTGTTTTTTGTCTTGTTATTACTTTTGCTTAATGTTAATTAATTGTGCATATTGTTTACTTCGTGTTGTTTGTATGGTTATGGCTTGTGTGTGTTATCGCATTGCAGAAAAACATGAGGTTGCCCTAAACTGTATGTTTAAAAATAACTTTTATTATTTACCTATTGTATTTATTTATAATTATTTTCATTTATATATAAACATTGTTTATTTATTTATTGTGGTAAATCACTTAACATTTAATGCACAACAATATTATACAATATCAACTACATCCCACATTTATATGTGTAATATCTCAAGTACTTTGCTATTTTCATTATTTATTTATTATATTTTACTTAAATACGTGGGAAGTTCACATATACGGTGCTCATTTGTAGATACGGTCTTTGGGGCTTTGCGTCGGGGTGCGATCGGGTGGTATGAAGTGCGGCTTTCGATTAATTTTACTAGTATAACATTTCACCTATAACATGCCTGACCGAAAATTTTGAAACTTGGACTGTTTAATGCTGGGTCGCTAAACACAAAACACGATGAGCTCGAGGTCGCGGTGGCGAATCTAGACCCGTGCCTGCTGGCGGTGAACGAGACCTGGCTCCGAGATCGTGGCAGCGCCGGGGCACCGCGGCTCCCGGGCTACCGCCTCTCGCACATCCCGCGTATATCAAGGGACATGGTTCACCTGATGATGCCAGAGATGCTGGAGACTTTAACGGGGCTTGTGAAAGCTTCCATCGCTACACTCGACAGTTCACACGACTAGTAGGGGAGTCCCACAGGGCTCTATCCTAGGTCCATTATTATTTATTTTATATACCTCTGACATTGCACTACACATAACTAACTGTAAATATCATATCTATGCCGATGACATTCAATTCTACACACATATTGACACTAATAATTTTGACTCTGCTATAGAAGCACTAAATGAGGACTTGAGAAAGGTGTATGACTGATCTGTAGACAACTGTCTGGTCCTCAACCCTGTCAAGGCCAAGTACATGGTGCTGGGCAGCCAGCGAATGGTGTCTGGTGTCTTGATGAGGGGGCCACGTATTCGCGTCAACAGTGTCGCCATAGACAGGGTGGAGGAGGCTCGAAGCCTGGGTGTCGTGATGGATAGTGGGATGCGGTTTGAGAAGCACGTCGCTCAGCTGGTTTCTGCGTGCTTCCATCGGTTGCGGGTTTTATATCAGTGTCGGGGGTTTTTGAGTGTAGACTTGCGGGTCAGGCTTTGCGAGACTTTGGTATTGTCCAAGCTCAATTATGCCTTGACAGCGTACGGCCCGTGCCTGTACAAAAAGACCCGTGGGCTTTTGCAGCGTGTGCAGAATGCTTGTGCCCGTTACTGCTTCCTCGTTCCACCCCGAACCCATGTTTCACCATTCTTGAATAGTCACAGACTACTTAACATTCAAAACCGACAAAAACTACTCCTTAGTTGCCTACTTTTTGACATCATTCACACTAAACAACCGAAATACTTATTCGACAAACTAACGTGGCGATCCCAGCATTTTAGGTCATCCCGCGCTTGTGTGCCGCCGTTTGTACTGCCCCGACACCGCACCACTGCCTTCAGGGGTGCTTTCAAGTACGCCGCCTCTAAGTGCTGGAATAACATCCCCCCACCGATGAGGGAGGTAACGTCTAAGCCAAAACTGAAACGGTTACTCAAGGAACATTTCCTCAGCCAGCAAAAAGAGGCGTGTGCTCCCAACGTTGCCCCCCGATCCGGCCGCTACACTGTGTTGACTGGACAATAACATGTATTTGTGACACATAATTTTTTTTCATATTTTACGTTGTATATCTTTGTATTATATGTATTTGTAAATATATATATCGTACACATAATATAAGCATTAAAAACATTCATATACTGTATAATTTCAATGTTATTACAATACGTAACACAATAATTTATTTATAGTTTACACTTATTAATATGTATGTTTATTAAGTTCTTATAGTTAATTTTGCCCTTTTGTTGGTTCTAACATAATATCAGCGTTGCGTTTGCCACCAAACGTAACATACCAAGCTGAGTTAGAACCCTTTTGCTGCGACAATAACATGCACAAGCTATACCTCCTAGTTTGTAAGTTTGATTTGTAAAATATTTGTATTGTGTATGTTTTTGTTGCTGTAAATAAATGCTATTATTATTATTATAACGATTTGAACGGTAGGCACGTATATATGGCGTGATCACCCCTATTATATTTAAGACATTTATTGAAATTATTTATTTATGTTTTCTTTAGCAAAAAAAGTATATTTGTGGACTGTACTAGAATTATTATTATTTTGCGACTTAGACGAAGTTCCCGCGGCTCCCCTCTGAAAACCAGTGGAAGCGCGCTCGAGCGCCTTAGCGTGGGAATTTAAGAACTTTATCAAATCACTATAAGTAGGTATATCTATATCCCGAACCGACATTTCATACAAATGAAGAGTACTAGAATCTAATTTCTTCAAGGCAAGATTCAACAACATGAAATCGTGTAAATTATCAATTTTTAATAAATTCAAAGCTGAAACCGATGTATGAAAGTTTTCTAAAAAGTTGTTAAGTGAATTTACCGAACCGTTTATCTGACTATAATTAAATATATTATTTATGTAATGTGTCCCCAAGGACCTTTTGTCTTGATATTTATTGAAAATAGTTTCCCAAATGGACGCGTAATTGTCAACAGCAGCTACATACCTAGCTATCAATTTTAAAGCAGTACCTTTTAAGCAGCCAATTAAATATTGCACCTTTTGTGCAGATGACAAAGATACATTCAGGTGAACATTCGAGTTAAAAGATATATAAAAAATAGGCTAATTATCCACATCCCCACTAAAACTAGGCAGCTGAATAGATGGCAATTTTATCTTCGATACTTGTACCGCGGCAACTGAGGCTGATGACTCCGCCTTAGAACAAATCTATCGCGGACACGAATAACATACGAATACAGATCCTCGAATGCACTAATTGTCGAGAAATCTGGTTCCCGCTTAGGATCATACGACATAGATAAAATATTCATATCCTCGACGGCCTTAGAAAATTTATCATTTGATTCGACAATAGACTGAGATGTACAAAGGAATTTTTCTACTTTTCTACTATCGATCGAAGTATCTAATGGCATCGATTTTACCTGATCATAAATCCTTTGTACATGCTCAAAGTACACGTTAACTTTGGCAGCCGCGCACTTATACTTAGCCTCGGCCATGGTCTCGATACACCCACCAAAGTTCTACCAAACCAACGAAATATGTATGGGTATTTTATGGAAACGAAAAAGCAACGAAAATTATAATAATTAGTACGTACGCAAGCGACAAACCCAACGATGAGACGAGTAAAAACAACAATCCGACAAATGCGTGTAGGTGGCAACGCGTCCGAATGACGATGCCAACTCGACAAATACGAATAAAATATAGGGAAATATTGAACGATATCAATAAATCAATACAATAAATACATAAATATAAGGACCAACCACAAATCCGGCCCGCTGGACCAGGTGGTACAAATTGCCAGAGGACGAATGGGAAACACTCACCTTTCACGGAGATTGGGTCGGGAATAGATATACCAGGATTACTTCTAATGCTGTTAGGTTTTCACATCACTTACACACGATTTTTTAGCGATAGTTCACGAGCTCAATAGTTGAATTAATTTATATAATTTTTAATTGTGAATTCGCTGCTTCCATGCAGCGCCGTTACGATACTAATTGTCACGACGTATATAAGGAATGAAGTAAGAGCGATGTAATGAAAGTGTTGCCAGGAATTGAAAGGTTTGCGTAGCCAGTGTTGTACATGTTTGGGTTGGAGAATCAACTTGTGTGTGCACTGCTATCATTGCATGATGGTTCAAGTGCCTATGTTAGAGTGGGTGATAGTTACACGGACTGGTTGGCATCTCTCGGGGTTTTCGCCAGGATTGTGTAGCCCATCTTGGCTATTCAACCTATTCATTGATGTTTGTTTGACAGATTTTTGTGAAAGTAGCTATGGTCTTTGAATGAGTGAGGTTGTCATTAAGCGCATTTTGTATGCTTGCGTCTCAAGCGTTGCTTATGTCGTCAGCGGGTGAGATGCAGAAGATGATGATCATTACACGTAAAGTTTTTGTACGGGTATTTAGATAAATGTAAGTAAAACCAAAATTATAATTTTTAAGAGACTGGAAAGTGTTACTAAAGTGGATGTTAAGGAAGTGGAACAAGTGGGAGAGTTTGTTTATTTGGCAAGTGCTTACAAGATATGGTATATGCGAGGGTGATATTGAAAGGAGAGTGAAGAAGAGAAATGCAATGACTGGGGCTGCGAGCGGTATGATGTCTAGTCAGTTTATGTCAGAACGGGCACGACTCGCTAGTCATAACGGTGTTCTGGTCCCTTTGCTTTTGTATAGTTGTGTGTGCTGGGTTTGGCAGAAGAAACACGAAAATAGAGTTAATGTGGTAGATATGAGGTCCCTCACCAAAATGTGTAATGTAAGATTTTGTGAAATAATACGGGACTGTGTGATTCGTGAGCATTGTAGCATGAGAGAAGATGTACCGACGAATATTGAAAAAGGTATGTTGAGCACATTGGAGCAGATGGATGTC
This sequence comes from Leucoptera coffeella, assembly GCA_030578115.1. NCBI lineage: Eukaryota > Metazoa > Arthropoda > Insecta > Lepidoptera > Lyonetiidae > Leucoptera > Leucoptera coffeella. The sequence goes on from JAMBLF010000002.1 coordinate 5,469,114, forward strand.
AGGCCTGTTAGAGAAGATGAAGAGTTAATGGGTGTAAGTGTAGCAAAGGAGCATTGTCAGGATTGTTTCAGGTGGCCATCGATAGCCTCTGCCCTTAGAGACGTAGAGACGTCAATATATGTATATAGGTAATTACATCTGTAATTTATTAGTAAATTCTACGTCTCAGTTATATGCAGATGACCGAAATATAGCGTGACTAAATGAGGCTCCCCAAGACTATGATTTGTTGTAGGGGGATCTATATCGCCTTTTCGGGTGGTGTGAAGTTAACAAAATGAACTTAAATATAAAAAAAAGCTTTTGTATAAGATTCACACGCAATAAATCCATCGTTTCTCTATAATATTTTTTTGAATGTGTGTGAAATATAGGAGGTGGACGAAGTCAGGGACCTGGGTTTGTTGCTAGATAAAAAGCATAGCTGTAACGTTCATATTAACAAATTGGTTACAAGATGTTTTAAAAAGTAGGATGTTGAAAATTTTTAAACTCCTATAGTCTCACGGCATTATTAAATTTCGTATTCCTCATTATATCCCACATACCGGTAAATTTAAACTTTTAAGCACTACCAGTTCTATAACAAATTTAAAACTACTGTCTGCTTTAGATAGATTATGTAATTAGTATAGCTCTTTGGCCCACAATACCGATTTAGATATCTTCAATGATTCTTTTTTTACGTTCAAAAAGAAAGTCATTGTCACACATAAGCATTTGTGAGTTTGTGAGGACTTTCCTTATTTCGCGTTTATTTTATGTCTTTGCATTGTTTTTATTGGAATTAAATTGTTAAATATTCTTTTCGCCTAACGCATGCAGTGGTGGCCCTCAATCAAGGCAGCACTTACCTGTACACATACGTTTAAAATATGTTTCTTTGTAATATCTTTTGTATGTACCTGTTAGTTACCCGAAAGGAATATAAATAAAAAAATATGTTGCCTTCGTGATCTATTGTACATATATGTATATTCTAAAATTCTAAGATAACACGATACGAATTGCATTTTTCCTACTCATATGCCATCGTATACACTATTCGGCATAATTCTTTTTCGGCGTTCATATATTTGGTCACTTGTAGAATGCATTGATATAAGGTAAAAACATCTTTTGAGCATGTCAATGAGCCAGTCATGGGACTTTGCATTTATGTGACGCTTAAATATAATCGCAGCCGCAGTACTTATGAGATTACTGATGTTATCTGGAAAACTGTCATTATGAAAAAAATTTTAAGTCCTTTTTAAATACGAAATTCTAAAATTCTGCAGAAGTTTCTAGCCGAGTTCCACAAAATTTATATCTAGTTCCAGACAAATCACCCTTCGAAATCCCAATACTTTCAATGTTGATAGTAGTATTATGAATTACGTTAAAGTATATACAAGTTTATATTAAACGTTAAAAACATATTTGCGTATGGTTTTCCAGATATGCGTGATATTTAGTTTCTTTGCCGTCAATATTATGCTGTTCCTCGTTACACGATTTTCGCCATCTGTAACTGTTTTGGAGAATTCCTTGTTAGATACAGGTCTCTGTAAAAATAATTTGGTTTGTATCTTTTATTCTATAATTAATAAACATACGAATTCTTTAAGTTTTCTTTAAGTGTAATCTGAGGGTTGCTTCATCAGTATCATCACAAATACAATAATCATCAAAATATTTATATATTATTTATTCTAAACCAGTGCTCCACGTCCGATAGAACCTCATTAACTGCCGCCGATTCGTCCTTTCCCCAGTTAACTTTAAATAATATAGAGGTGTCGTCCGCAAACAATACCATGTGGCAACGGCCCTAAGTCAAATATGGCAAATCAATAATATATACCAAGAAAAGGAAGGGTCCAAGAGTCGAACCCTGCGGGACACCCATAACAGCTGCGTTGCCACTAGATCTAGCTCCTCCAATTTCTACTGTTTGGAAAAAGGAAGAAAAGGAAAGGCCCAAGAATGGAACCCTGCGGAACCCCCATAGCAGCCAAGCTGCTGCTCGATCGAGCTCCACCGATTTCAACACTCTGGATCCTTCTCCTCAGGTAGCATACAATCAGATCTAGTGCCCTATCACCTATACCGTAATGTTTAAGCTTCATGATCAGAGTTTTGTAGTGCACACATACGAACGCCTTAGAAAGATCGCAAAAGACACCCAGAGTATCCTTTGCTTCCTCCCAGGACTCAAATATTTATTTTATAAGATCAACCCCAGCATCTGTTGTTGATCGACCCATTGTAAAACCAAATTGTTGCTTGTTGAAAATATGATAACTATTAAAATGTACTATCAATCAGCCTGTATTAGTCCACTGCTGGACGTAGGCCTCCCCAAGGGTACGCCACAAAAGACGATCTTTCGTGGCCCTCATCCAGCCACTACCAGCAACCTTCTTGAGGTCATCGGTCCACCTGGCAGGGGGGCGTCCTACACTACGTTTGCCGAGACGTGGCCTCCACTCAAGAACCGCTTTACTCCAGCGGTCGTCGGTTCTACGACAAACGTGGCCGCCCCACTGCAACTTCAGTTTACAACAGAGATAGACTATGTCTATCACTTTGGTTCTTTGCCGGATAATCTCGTTCCGGACTCTGTCCCTTAACGAGATACCCAGCATTGAACGCTTCATTGCTTGCTGAGCGACATGTAGTCGGTGGGCTAGCTCGACTGTCATGTTCCACGTCTCGGATCCGTATGTCATTACGGGTAGGACACACTGGTTAAAAACCCTGGTTTTCAAGCACTGCGGTAGTGGTGACAAGAAGATGTGACGCAGCTTCCCAAATGCTGTCCAGCCCAGCTGCACTCTTCTGGAAATCTCCCGCTCGAAACTGTCCCTACCCAACTGCAATACTTGTCCCAGGTAGACATATTCCTGGACAGTTTCGAGCGCCTCTCCATTGATCGCAATCGGCTCCGGGACCACAAGTTCATTGAACATGACCTTAGGCTTGTCCAAGTTCATCCGGAGACCGACCGACCGTGAGGCAGCGTTCAAACTGTGCAGCATTTCCTGCAGATCCTGCAGCGACTCCATCAGCGAAGCGAAGGTGCGTGAGGTATCTGCCATTGACATTGATACCCATCCCGGTCCAATCCAGAATGTACTAGTAATTGATTTAAAATAAGTTCCTCAAATATTTTGCTAAAAGCTAGTAGTATTGAGATAGGACGATAGTTAGCAGTGTCAGTGGTACTACCAGATTTAAATAATGGAAGAATAAAGAATAACTTTTATATATAATTATTTACATACATTACATCGTAAAATACGGTATAATGTGTATAGGTGCTTTAGGTGGTTAATTGTTATTGCTATAAAATATTGTTTATTAAATTAAAACATTAATTTTTATTATCTGGTAGTCCTGTGGTTCAAAGCTGAGTTTAAACCTATATAATTTTCTGTGACGCAAAAAGCTTTAGATAAGCGGCACAGAAGTGCACATTGTTGACGCGAGCGCGGTGCACGCCGCCGCCGCCGTGGCAAAGGGGCGCGGCGGCAGACACAAATCGCTCTCTGCTCTAAAGGCACACACTTTGATTAGTGCGAGTGGGTTTCGTACTCAACTTCGAATGACGTTGGCTCGATGCTCGATACCTCGATGTCCCTACCTCGATAGTACGTTTTGCCGGTGGGTCGTCACCTCGAAAGTTCAGTACCTCGAGCTACCTACGAGCGGTTCCTACCTCGATGGGTTTTTGCCTCGATGGTACATTTCATCGATGGCTTGTCGCCTCGAAAGATCATCCAAGCAAATTTAAATTATGACGTAAGGTGTAATAAATAATAAAACAGGATAATAATTGAAATCAACAATATTTATTAATTATTTCACAATGTAAGAAAGCCTTTCTGCTATGATGATTATTTCAACAAATTTTTCTTTTCTCCTATAATCAAAATAATTTAAATATTCTTTTTCTTTGATCAAAAAAACGTCATTAAAATGATGTGCAATTAGCAATACAATTCAAAAACTCTCTCAATCCCATCTGATCCCTATTTTTACAAATCTGAGCAATTGCTGTTTGCAATTTCTTACTCTTCTTTTTCGGTGGTGTTTGGTCTATACATGAAAGTGCCTTTTCAATGATGTGATTTGTGTTCATTTGTTCCTTAAGGAGCTCGCGTACAGTCGCATAGAGCCCAAGACGCCTGTTATTCAGTAAACTGTTCCACCGCCTGTGCCATCCTTCAACAATGTACCATCGAGGCAAAAACCCATCGAGGTAGGAACCGCTCGAGGTACTGAACTTTCGAGGTGACGACCCACCGGCAAAACGTACTATCGAGGTAGGGACATCGAGGTATCGAGCATCGAGCCAACGTCATTCGAAGTTGAGTACGAAACCCAGTGCGAGTGTAAATGTGCTACGCTACGCTTTTCTACTGCTTTCTAGTCTGATCGTTGATTATATATGCTATATATGTACTTACCAAGTCTTAACACAAGTCTTAAATGTACTTACCAAGGGCATAGATCAATTGGTGTAATAATGTCCAAATATTATTATTATTAATATTATATCTATTCGAATTTAACAATTAAATTTTTATACGAACTTGTATCTTAACTTACTTCGCTTCATTTTTAAGGATGAAGCTTCGTTTTAGATTTGCGCTGTTACAGCCCTACTTAATTCCCATATAGTGCTGATTATGCACTATTACCAAGTGTTAAGAATTTTTCACGATATTCCTATTGTTGGCGTCATGCTATCGTCAGCAATATTTTGCTTTTAAGTTTTAATTTACTTCAGTTATACTCTGTACTCCGGGAACAGCGGACATTTGCGACTCCTGCGTGTTTTATACCGAGTGTGATTACCCGTTGGTCATCCCCTCATTTGTATTGTCCGAATGACTAGAGTGAAAAAAATCACTCGAGTTGAATATTCACTCGAGTGAGAAAGTTATCACAGAACCGAGTGACTCGAGTGAAAAAAGGTCGCTACTTTGGATTCTGTTTATCCAAATTTTTATGTTTTGGTTACTGATTCTTGCAAAAAATTTACCAAATTCGCAATCTGGGAAATGAGAAATATTAAAAAAAAACCGCAGTATCGACAATATCGATTAGTAACCGATTATTTTCTATATAAATCTTTATGACTGAACCGTTCTTTTATTGTCTTTTCAATTAAAATTCGAGATTCGAGTTCCTTTTCATTTGAATGATTCGAGTCATTTGTGTATTACCCTCACTCGAGTGAAATTTTTAATAACTTCAGTTTTCAGTGACTCGAGTTGACTTTGAACATTCGAGTGGTTTATACCGACGAGCAGTGTCAGAAATTTGTGTGATTACCCGCTGGTCATTGGGGTCGGTCTCGTTCACTCGAGTGAATTATTCGAGTTTCCATAACTAAGTACGATTGTAAATTGATACTTATATTAAAACAAGACAATATTATAAAAAAATAGGTATTCCCAAACACTTAACAACGAGTTAGTATTATGGAGTATTAATAATTTTATAATCATACTTAAGAGAAAGAACCGTTTTACAATAAGGAATATGCATGATTTTTTTATATCTTAAATTAATTATTTACACCTTTATAACTTAGAAAAAAATATAAATAGTCTTGGAAATATAATTATTTGCCAAAATACAATTTAAAACTTTGAATAAATTTGAACCGCTCAAACGCCGCCATTTTGCGCGAACTTTGGCTTACGTCACATGACACGTCCCATGTTTGTTTACTATAGGCATATAAGTTATTTCATGCATATTATTAGTTTTAATTGATATACAGATCATGGAAGAAGCTAAAAACGTTCATACAAGTATTGTATCGTACCGAAGTGCAAAAACACTATTAAAAGTACACCAGATAAAGTGTTTTTCCCTATTTTATGAGATGCGAAAGTAAGAAAACAATGGTGTAATATTATGAGAAGGGATAAAGTATCTCCAACGTCATGTTTATATTGTTGTCAAGATCATTTTAATGTAAGTATGCTATATTTATATACAGCTTAGCGTGAATTAGTCGTGAAGTAATCCAAAGTAGCGACCTTTTTTCACTCGAGTCACTCGGTTCTGTGATAACTTTCTCTCCAAATTTTTATGTTTTGGTTACTGATTCTTGCAAAAAATTTACCAAATTCGCAATCTGGGAAATGAGAAATATTAAAAAAAAACCGCAGTATCGACAATATCGATTAGTAACCGATTATTTTCTATATAAATCTTTATGACTGAACCGTTCTTTTATTGTCTTTTCAATTAAAATTCGAGATTCGAGTTCCTTTTCATTTGAATGATTCGAGTCATTTGTGTATTACCCTCACTCGAGTGAAATTTTTAATAACTGCAGTTTTCAGTGACTCGAGTTGACTTTGAACATTCGAGTGGTTTATACCGACGAGCAGTGTCAGAAATTTGTGTGATTACCCGCTGGTCATTGGGGTCGGTCTCGTTCACTCGAGTGAATTATTCGAGTTTCCATCACTAAGTACGATTGTAAATTGATACTTATATTAAAACAAGACAATATTATAAAAAAATAGGTATTCCCAAACACTTAACAACGAGTTAGTATTATGGAGTATTAATAATTTTATAATCATACTTAAGAGAAAGAACCGTTTTACAATAAGGAATATGCATGATTTTTTTATATCTTAAATTAATTATTTACACCTTTATAACTTAGAAAAAAATATAAATAGTCTTGGAAATATAATTATTTGCCAAAATACAATTTAAAACTTTGAATAAATTTGAACCGCTCAAACGCCGCCATTTTGCGCGAACTTTGGCTTACGTCACATGACACGTCCCATGTTTGTTTACTATAGGCATATAAGTTATTTCATGCATATTATTAGTTTTAATTGATATACAGATCATGGAAGAAGCTAAAAACGTTCATACAAGTATTGTATCGTACCGAAGTGCAAAAACACTATTAAAAGTACACCAGATAAAGTGTTTTTCCCTATTTTATGAGATGCGAAAGTAAGAAAACAATGGTGTAATATTATGAGAAGGGATAAAGTATCTCCAACGTCATGTTTATATTGTTGTCAAGATCATTTTAATGTAAGTATGCTATATTTATATACAGCTTAGCGTGAATTAGTCAGAAGTAAGTTTTGCATAAATATTAACCAGTAGAAAATTCGGTTTCACTCCTTTGACCTCAGCGGATGTAAAATCGGGATTTGAAGCAAAATATGCTGTCGTATTTTCGGTAGATTGTCCGATTGTGCTTTGACAAAACCAGTTTCAGTCATTGTTTTAGATTCATTAAAAATCTAGCTTCACTAGAAATCACCACAGGAATACAGCTTCAAACTATTTTTCTCACAAACACTATCAACACAGTATGAATACCGACGCCAATAAATCTAATGTTGTGTCATATGACGTCACATTTCGTTTCGACTAATCGTGACGCGTTTTGTAAGTTTGAATTTCTCTCTCTTATTTCCCAATTTTTATATAATATTTTATGGGTGTAACTAATAACTAAATAAAATAAATACCTATTAGTTATAATGTGACGATAATAATGATTCGAGAAAAAAATATTTGAGACATATTTAAATTTTATGCATATTCCCTATTGCCATTGCATTGCTCTTATACTGCCTCGAGTAGCAACTCTGATTAGTGCGCTAAGTGTGGAAGAGCCCGTCCATACTTTTTATTTGGTCGAAGGTAACATAGGTAAAAAGCGGCTGTAGTCTTGGGGGTAAGACCTCTGAATTGGTTCTAAGTACGAATCCTGCCTGGTTTTCGCATGTCCCATGAATGAAAATATGTTTTTGTTTATGTACATAATGGCATGATATTAGTTCTTCAAAAAAATATGGTGGCGCCACTGGACTTGGACAGTTTGTTTTTGTTGTTTAAAGGGGATTTTGCTAAATGAATGCGTTTACTTAAAAAATGTCGGAAACCTATGGCTCTTGGACAGTTACTAAACTAAGAAATGAGTTGAGGAAAAGTGCTAAAGTTACAGGAATAAAGGAAACCCTCATTGAAATGTAAATTTAAAAACTTGATTTGTTATTCATAACCTAACCTCAAAACTTTTTAATCACATAATGTTTGTTTATTTATTTAGGTTGATTGCCTACAACCGCAATAATAACTTCGGTTATAATCATATTTTAGAAGCTCATACAGAAGAAGTGCTCGTATCTACAATTTCATGGCCTCCAAATGATACATTTAGTTCCATAAAATTGTCCTCTATACTTCCACCTACTCTAATACTTAAATGCTTTGTGATACTTACGATTTTCCAAAAAGGATTCCAAGGGCATTATAAAATCAGACGGAGAAAAGTGATCATCACAAATACGAGCATATTCGCTCAACTTGTATTCGTCTCGTTTTATTGCCAATATCCACTTCTTCCTTATATTTTCATCTTTTGGGAATCTATGATATGCTTTCTTCGATACGCACAAAGGCATAACACAGCAGTGAGCCATAATTTTATGAATAATTAAAAATCATTATTATATTGAAAACCATGGATGGAATTATATTGAAATAATAACCTCAAATGTTTGTTTACATCGCCAGTCTCCCTAGCGCCACCTAATAATAATAATAATAATAATAATATTTATTTACATTAGGACATTACACCGACGAACACAAAAACCTAAACAATAATACAAAACTTAGATACTAACAAAGAAAAAAACAAACTTAAAACTAAATAGGCCTGTGCAAGCCGGTGCAACGCCAAATGCAAAAGGACCTGCCTCAGCTAAAATGCTAGTAACATGGCACAGTTGTCCATGTAACCAGCGCTGTGTTTCAGTCAGGTCCAAAAAAAACATGTTGGCAACCCAAACGCCCACACGAACACAACCACTTAAACCTATACATACACTCATAACTCACCTACAAAACAACACTAACCTTAACCTACAATATCTAATATTATGCCTAATAAATATGAACCATATATGAGTAAAATTATCGCAGAAATCAATGTATTGTACCCTTCATGGAAATTAATTATAGATTGGAATTGTATTGTGGATTATAGGATGGGAATGTTTTCCTCTACTCTGAGGCTATTATTATTTTGTTTACAAGACCAAACATGAATCTATCTCTATCCTCGGATCTGAAGTGCCAGCAGATGCTCGTAAAGACGACAGCGAAACTCAGACTTATTGCCAATATTCCTGATCGGTGGCGGGATGTTATTATATATGTGACAAGCCATAACCCTAAAGGCACTCGACCCAGCAGTAGTTCTATGGACCGGCACAGTCAAAGGTGGACAAATACTCCGAATACCTTCACCACGTCGCGCCTGACGCCAGACAAGCTTCTCAATAAGGTATGTCGGCCTACCACACTTGATTACACCAAATAACATTGTGGCAACATGTAACTTATGTCTGGCCTCCATCCTCAACAGGTTTGCCCGATCAATGAAAGGTGTCACATGAGTTCTAGGTGGGATATGAAAGCAATATCTGGCACATGCATTTTGAATCCTTTGAAGCAACCGAAACGACCTGCGCAGCAAGCATGATCCATAGACGGTGAGACAGTAATCTACTCTGGACAGTATCAAGGCTTCACACAATCGAATACGTAAATTCACATTCACAAACTGCCGAATTCCATATAATAGCTTCAAACGATAGAAGCAACCACGGGCTAAGGTTGATATGTGCTCCTCAAAGTTTAGTGAAGGATCCATTAGTAGCCCCAAGTTACGAACCAAGAACTCCCTACGCATCTGCACACCATGAAGTATTATTCTATCAGAAATAGCTTGTAAACGCTGGACCTGCGCCCTAGTACCTACTAGCATGTACACACTCTTTGAAGGGTTAAGCACCAAAGAATTAACAAGTGCCCAGTCATCAATTCTTGCAAGATCTTCGTTAAGCCTATCAACCGCTTCACGTTCATGAGAACCTTTGCTGCTTATATAAATTTGCAGATCATCAGCGTAAATGTGATACTGCGAGTGTTTCATGCAGCTCACTATGTCAGCAGAGTATAGTAGAAACAGCAAAGGGCCCAATATCGATCCCTGAGGAACACCCCTAGTCACAGCCTTAACCTCTGATCGATGCAATCCATCTGCTCCAGCAACCACTGTCACCTGAGACCTACCCTTCAGGTAGCTAGAGAACCATTTAACTGTATTATTACTAAAACCATATACACTCAGTTTCTGCAACAAGAGATCTATATTAAGTGAATCGAACGCCCTTGAAAAATCCAGTAGTACTAGAAATGATCCAAACCCTTGATCTCGACTAGTGAGGAGACCATCCACTTCATCCATTAAGGCAGTGGCTGTACTATGGCCCCTACGGAAGCCCGACTGATGAGAGGGCAGCAAACCACTCCTCTCGCAGAAACCTAGAGTCTGCCCATACACTACCTTTTCCAGCAACTTGGACAGGTAGGGGAGGATGCTAATAGGCCTCAAGTCACCGAATGAGCCCACACTGCTCTTTTTGGGTATGGGGTGGACCACAGCACACTTCCACTGTTCAGGAAAGACTGAGCTGGTGATAGAGCCGTTAATAATAGCACGTACCACATCCAATGTCATTGGCATTGTGCGTAACACCATATCCATTACTATTCCGTCACAGCCTTCAGTGTTAGATGAGATCGATTTCATAACCTTATATAAATCAAAGTCATTGATAGTGCTTAACTCAAAAAAAATATTATTATGACTACTTAAACTAAGAGAATTAATATATGAGTTACTTGCAATAGTATTCGAATTTACAACAGGTATATCTAAAAAATAATCATTTAACTTGTTAGGGTCATTTAAGGCATCCGGCAAAACATCATGTTGAGCCCTAGAAGGCAGAACCGTTTTCAAGTTTTGCCAAAGTTTCTTCGGGTCCCCAGCATTATTATTTATGAATGTATTAAAGAAAGCCTTTTTTTCAGAAGCAATGCTGACCTTCACATGTTTCTTGAGCGTAAGATACTCAGCCCTCTGCACAGGACAACCAGTTCTACGAGCCACCCTATACCGCCCATCTCTTAGACGCATCATCTCCCGAACGTTACTAGTGAGCCATGGAGGCATCTTGTCCCTAATGATTAGCCTGCGGACAGGGGCAAGGCTATCAAATATGCCCAGCAAATAGGAGCTATAGGTAGCAACCAGCTCATTCACGTCACCCAACAATGACATAGACTGCCAATCCACCCCCGCCAACACCCCATCAAGATCATCAAGGCTGATGGAACCAAGGGAACGTGTAAACAATATTTGTGGCTTGGGTTTTGGCTTCCTTAACTTAAAATTAACAGTCAGCACAGCATGACCACCCAAAGAAGGAATGTGCTCCACAAGGGAGCCAGCAACCCGTGCATCAGTGGCCACCAAGTCAATGAGGATAGCGGAACTGGCAGTAAAGTGAGTGGGCTCGCCAATAATATTTGAGAGACCAACCTCAAAGAAAAACCGCTCCAGTCTCAGCGTATGTGGATGGCCCCTATCCAGGACATTGACATTAAAATCACCAAGAAGTACCACCTTGTCACATCGTGCAAAAGACAACACACTATCAGCAATAGCCTCCAGGAAAGTGTCAATATTCACCCACGGTGGCCTATAGACATTGCCCAGAGCAACAGACGTACGGCCGCACCTGAACGTCACCCACATCTGCTCCACCTCGGGAGGCGCAGGCGGATGGGCGATGGTGCGCGCACGAAACCCTCGTCGCACGTAGAACCCTACCCCTCCCCCCCCTCGACCTAACAGATGCAGGGCGCGGCACGTGGCGCAGGCGGTAACCCGGAAGGCGCGGCGCACGCGCCTCTCCACCGCTCTCCAGCCAAGTCTCGCCTATTGCGACCACATCCGGAGACAAGCGCATAAATGTCGCGATAAACTCGTCGTGGTTGGTACCTAAAGAACCCGCATTTAAGTATGAGACCCTGAGACTTTTATCAGCCATCAATTGGGAGCCGGAGAAGTTCCAAGGAAGCAACACGGTCATACAGAACCGATTCAGAGAAAAAGTACAAATCACAAATAATTGGCAAAACGAAGACCATAATAAAACCAACACACAACAAACAATTATAGCCACAATACAAAGCGATGCACCGACTCGCACCTAACATCATAAAAAAAAAATAAGTGAGTGTTGAAAATACATCTAAGATCACAATTATACTTAATGCTAAAACAAAGAGGCACATAATATAGTTATATAATAGCAAAAAAGTAATAAACCTTACACTAACAATTACAATTTTTAGTTTTACAGTTTCGCAGGTGATTGTAAATCGCCAATTACTCTCTCGCAATCGGCGACAGAGCGCAGGCGAAAAACCTGCGAGCCATCGGACCTGCGAGCCAGCACGTGGCCCCCGCGAGACCACACATACTTCCATCCTCGCGCGCGCGCCAGCTCCCGTGCCCTACCCAGCACGCCGCGATTAAGCCGAGTTAGCCTCTCGTTAATATAAAATCGGACAGGCTCGTGCTTGGGGAGGCCATCGATGCCAGCTGTCGTCGCCCCACGGCGAACGCGCGCCTCGTTAAGGAGCTGATCCCTCACGACCCGACGAGCCAGGCGAACCACAATAGGGCGAGGGCGCACCCTCGGCCCCTCCGACGAGAGAGCAGCAACACGTCGCGGGCCCGCCCTCGCGCACGAGACCACATCACGCTCGTCAAGGGTCAGCCCAATCTTGGTCGCCACCGCTAGAACCACGTGAGCACAAGACTCGCCCTCGGCCTCAGGGATGCCCGAGATCTCGACATCATCAGCGAGCAACAGTTGATCCCTCTCCTCAAGGTCAGCCCTGAGCCGCTCAACGGACTCCATCAGGGTAGCTGCATCACCCCTGGGCTCCCCATTTCCCCGCTCGAGCTGCGCCACCCGATCCTGCAAGGCAACCACACTCTCCTGGACAGCCTTAAGCTCCTCACGAAAGGCGGCAGTGGCAGCCCGGAACTCGTCCCTCACGGCGGTCATCAGCCGCTCCAATTTGTCGTCCATGGCTTCGGAGGCCGCCCGCATCTTGCAGTCTAGCATCCGAGCGATGTCCTCCACCGAGGCAGGCGCACCAGCAGGAAGCACGGCAGGCGGCGACACGTCGCCCCCGGAGGGCGGACCCTCATCGCGGATCACACGGACCGGCGTCTCATCCCCCTTCCGTCGAGTCACCCGAGCGCAATCTTCACACTTCCAGTTAGACTTGAGGCTGGCAGAACAGGCCATATAATCCCTGGAGGTGATATTCTGGCATGCGTAGTGGTGCTTTTTCTTGCAGGCTACACAGGCCAACACCTCGCCTAATGGGATAGCACGGCGGCAGGTCTTGCACTTATCCATTATTCACCCCTATTAACACTATTTAAAAGATATTAAAATACTCTACGATAACTTCACTAACAAACAAACACAATAACAGCAGCCTACAATGAACTTTTCAGATTACATGCCATTAACAGGTACTAACGGCGCGCCGCGGCGGCGAGAGAAAATATCATAACGAAACCTGCATATCCCTCGGGATAGGTAATAACCAGTGCCTATGGCTATGGCTGTTGTATATCTAGTAAAACAAGGGCTTTGAGTGTCTCTTACCTAACAAGCCATTGTAATTTCAGAGATGGGTACTGAAGCCTCTGACTCTCCCGCGTCAACAAAGAAGGAGGTGTGTATACGCAAGTGGTAAAGCGTATGTAATATCGGTATCGAAACCACGCATACGAGTTGTTTAAAACGTCAGCCAAATAACTATATAGAATTTCGTTACACATTATGTTGTGATGTTTCGTTTCGAAGTCAGGGTTGTGATGTCGTATGTAAAATTTGTTACTGGTTGCTGGCTTATCACCCAATAGAATTCATATACCCTTGTCTCTTAGTTGCTTTTTAAGGCATGCTAGGAAGAATGACAGCTACTTAGCATTATTTTTCGTCGCAGCTAGCACGGGACAACGGGACACGTGGTTTATTAAAATGAGATTGCACACAATGAAGTAATGTTCTTTGTTTTCACTAGAACATGGAACAATTTAGATTTACTCTTTCTTAATTTACAGTTACAGTACAGTGCTTAGTTTACTTACAGTACTTAGTTACAGTTAGTTTTAGTTTTAATATAGAAATTAAAAGATTTCAAAGAAAACGGTGGAGCCATGTCCTATAATAAAATATAACTATCTTTCTCACGAATAGAACAATGATGCATAATCAATGAACTTCATTATAGATAAGTTATTGTCGGTATCATTGTAAAAGAAGAAAAATATAAATCTAACTACATGTTTAATAAAGTATATAAAGGTTGGGTTTGTACTGTACAAATTTGTTTATGTTGTCTTATTGGGATTATAAACAATGTTTAAGGGTATTGTATTCCAAAAATAAATTCACGAGCTGTCAAAAATCCGACATTTCTAGCGCAGCGGCGCTGAGTACCGTGCGGGTCAGTGCTGTTTTTAGCGGCCGGACAGAATATGAAATATAAAAAAGGGCGAATTTCATAACATTGCGACACGTTTACGGGAGTTTTATATCAATAATATAGTTGATTTTTAAACTAAATAGTGTGCCGATAGCAAGAACATTTTATAATTGCTAAATAAAACGTACATTATCTATCTAACATAAAATAAACATTGTGATGATTTTTCGATAATCCAGACCGACTTCTTAGCAGATATTCTCTGTCGAACGTGACAGATAGTTTTGATCATGACGACGCACCGCCGCGGCGTGTAAATTGCAGACAGTTATATCAATAAATACGTATCGTTTCCATATGATGCAACGTATAAACTGATATTCTCCCCCAAATCCAGATGGTAATCAATCCAAAACGAAATAAAGTCAAGCTTTGTAATGATGGTAGTACAGATTACATTATGTATGTATGTAGGTATGCAACTACCTAACCAACTATTTACTGACTCCGAAAGATTATCGATTTTGTAAAACTATGTATTTAGAATATAATGCTTTTGAAAGAAAATATGTTCTTCACCGAAAGATCGGCTGAAGTCATTTTTCATATGCGTAAGTATTATGATTACCTAGGTTAATTCAGTTCATTCACGGTTAAATTATATACCTATTCTATGATACTTTTAACCAAATTGTAGATATAGTAGTCATACAATTTATTAGTTACATTTACCTGAATTTAAGTGTAAACTCGTTACAATGCATAAAACCTAATTTAATTTTGCCCTAATACTGCTTGATTTTGCGACTAAATTTACAAACGGAATATGTACCAAGATCACAGACTTTTATAGGCTCGTATTGCCTCGATTTCCATACAGATTCCTTTTGATCCTGATAAACTACTATCATACAGTCAATTATTAGTTTATGTGTTATGTAATGTCAATAATGTCTTTGCTGAAATATTAGGTAGGTATTTGAATCGCGCTATCGCGTAGTTGTGATCGTAAATAATAGGATTTTACGGTTGTGATTTATACACCGGTTCTCATTCTATCACCGAAGTTAAGCAACGCAGGCGTGGGAGGTAATTGGATGAGTGACCATTTAAATTGTTCACGTGCTGTTGTTTTAGTGCGGGAACCTGGTTTGGTAATGTAAGGACTTAGTTAATCACCTATTGGCTATTGATAATCAGGTAACGATTGGGTTTCGATTGACAAAAGATTGCAAAAAAACTTAATTGCCACTCTACATCTGACTACCCCGAAAGGGATGTGAATGCATATTTTGTATATAGGTTTTTTGTGTTCGCCTGTCGGGTAACGACACGACGCGACATAACCATATCAATCGGGGTCGGCGGCAGCGACGTAATGTGAGCACAGTATTTTGTAACTATTCAGGATTATAAAACAATAAACAGAGATCCCGCGCACTCGTAGATAGTTTTCAGTTACTTTAGTAACTACGATTTCATTATAAGCATTTTGTCACGATGATGTGTCTTCTCGGCATACTCAAAACACATACACCTGACTTGACAAAGCGTACCTACCTACTTTATTATTAGTTAATTTGATATAGAAACAGTCTGGTATTTAAAATGAAAGTGGTGAGATGATTCTTAGCTCTAAGAATTGTAACTGTCGGCTATTTTTTTACGTTGAAATATGGTTTAGACCAGGAACCTTTGTAATTGCTCTTTGGTTTAGAAACTAGCACCAGATGTAAGTACCTCTGTAGGTGTTAAAATTTGCAAACACACATCGTGTATTGATAAACAATTTACTACTTATATAAGCTCCTGAAATAAGTATACTATAATGTATGTAAGTAATGGTTACTGCACTAAAATATTGTTTGTAAAAATAGGTACCTATTATTTAATTTTATATATGCTCGCATTAAGGTTGCTTTACACTTTGATTAGTGACTTTGAGTAATCAAAGTGTAAAGCAACCTTAATGCGAGCACATATAAAATTAAATAATAGGTACCTATTTTTACAAACAATATTTTAGTGCAGTAACCATTACTTACATACATTATAGTATACTTATTTCAGGAGCTTATATAAGTAGTAAATTGTTTATCAATACACGATGTGTGTTTGCAAATTTTAACACCTACAGAGGTACTTACATCTGGTGCTAGTTTCTAAACCAAAGAGCAATTACAAAGGTTCCTGGTCTAAACCATATTTCAACGTAAAAAAATAGCCGACAGTTACAATTCTTAGAGCTAAGAATCATCTCACCACTTCCATTTTAAATACCAGACTGTTTCTATATCAAATTAACTAATAATAAAGTAGGTAGGTACGCTTTGTCAAGTCAGGTGTATGTGTTTTGAGTATGCCGAGAAGACACATCATCGTGACAAAATGCTTATAATGAAATCGTAGTTACTAAAGTAACTGAAAACTATCTACGAGTGCGCGGGATCTCTGTTTATTGTTTTATAATCCTGAATAGTTACAAAATACTGTGCTCACATTACGTCGCTGCCGCCGACCCCGATTGATATGGTTATGTCGCGTCGTGTCGTTACCCGACAGGCGAACACAAAAAACCTATATACAAAATATGCATTCACATCCCTTTCGGGGTAGTCAGATGTAGAGTGGCAATTAAGTTTTTTTGCAATCTTTTGTCAATCGAAACCCAATCGTTACCTGATTATCAATAGCCAATAGGTGATTAACTAAGTCCTTACATTACCAAACCAGGTTCCCGCACTAAAACAACAGCACGTGAACAATTTAAATGGTCACCCATCCAATTACCTCCCACGCCTGCGTTGCTTAACTTCGGTGATAGAATGAGAACCGGTGTATAAATCACAACCGTAAAATCCTATTATTTACGATCACAACTACGCGATAGCGCGATTCAAATACCTACCTAATATTTCAGCAAAGACATTATTGACATTACATAACACATAAACTAATAATTGACTGTATGATAGTAGTTTATCAGGATCAAAAGGAATCTGTATGGAAATCGAGGCAATACGAGCCTATAAAAGTCTGTGATCCTGGTACATATTCCGTTTGTAAATTTAGTCGCAAAATCAAGCAGTATTAGGGCAAAATTAAATTAGGTTTTATGCATTGTAACGAGTTTACACTTAAATTCAGGTAAATGTAACTAATAAATTGTATGACTACTATATCTACAATTTGGTTAAAAGTATCATAGAATAGGTATATAATTTAACCGTGAATGAACTGAATTAACCTAGGTAATCATAATACTTACGCATATGAAAAATGACTTCAGCCGATCTTTCGGTGAAGAACATATTTTCTTTCAAAAGCATTATATTCTAAATACATAGTTTTACAAAATCGATAATCTTTCGGAGTCAGTAAATAGTTGGTTAGGTAGTTGCATACCTACATACATACATAATGTAATCTGTACTACCATCATTACAAAGCTTGACTTTATTTCGTTTTGGATTGATTACCATCTGGATTTGGGGGAGAATATCAGTTTATACGTTGCATCATATGGAAACGATACGTATTTATTGATATAACTGTCTGCAATTTACACGCCGCGGCGGTGCGTCGTCATGATCAAAACTATCTGTCACGTTCGACAGAGAATATCTGCTAAGAAGTCGGTCTGGATTATCGAAAAATCATCACAATGTTTATTTTATGTTAGATAGATAATGTACGTTTTATTTAGCAATTATAAAATGTTCTTGCTATCGGCACACTATTTAGTTTAAAAATCAACTATATTATTGATATAAAACTCCCGTAAACGTGTCGCAATGTTATGAAATTCGCCCTTTTTTATATTTCATATTCTGTCCGGCCGCTAAAAACAGCACTGACCCGCACGGTACTCAGCGCCGCTGCGCTAGAAATGTCGGATTTTTGACAGCTCGTGAATTTATTTTTGGAATACAATACCCTTAAACATTGTTTATAATCCCAATAAGACAACATAAACAAATTTGTACAGTACAAACCCAACCTTTATATACTTTATTAAACATGTAGTTAGATTTATATTTTTCTTCTTTTACAATGATACCGACAATAACTTATCTATAATGAAGTTCATTGATTATGCATCATTGTTCTATTCGTGAGAAAGATAGTTATATTTTATTATAGGACATGGCTCCACCGTTTTCTTTGAAATCTTTTAATTTCTATATTAAAACTAAAACTAACTGTAACTAAGTACTGTAAGTAAACTAAGCACTGTACTGTAACTGTAAATTAAGAAAGAGTAAATCTAAATTGTTCCATGTTCTAGTGAAAACAAAGAACATTACTTCATTGTGTGCAATCTCATTTTAATAAACCACGTGTCCCGTTGTCCCGTGCTAGCTGCGACGAAAAATAATGCTAAGTAGCTGTCATTCTTCCTAGCATGCCTTAAAAAGCAACTAAGAGACAAGGGTATATGAATTCTATTGGGTGATAAGCCAGCAACCAGTAACAAATTTTACATACGACATCACAACCCTGACTTCGAAACGAAACATCACAACATAATGTGTAACGAAATTCTATATAGTTATTTGGCTGACGTTTTAAACAACTCGTATGCGTGGTTTCGATACCGATATTACATACGCTTTACCACTTGCGTATACACACCTCCTTCTTTGTTGACGCGGGAGAGTCAGAGGCTTCAGTACCCATCTCTGAAATTACAATGGCTTGTTAGGTATGAGACACTCAAAGCCCTTGTTTTACTAGATATACAACAGCCATAGCCATAGGCACTGGTTATTACCTATCCCGAGGGATATGCAGGTTTCGTTATGATATTTTCTCTCGCCGCCGCGGCGTGCCGTTAGTACCTGTTAATGGCATGTAATCTGAAAAGTTCATTGTAGGTGGCGCTAGGGAGACTGGCGATGTAAACAAACATTTCGCTGCTTTAAAACTAAACTGAAGAAACTCGATTTTATTCATATGAACATTTTATCTCAAAAAGATTAAATAATAAGTACATAGAACATATTGAAGTTAATAAAAAGGTAAAAAATTTATCATTTTTTTAAATTATATGCAATTTAATGTCGAAAATATATCAACTATATTATAAAACAACGTTTTTTGCAAAATAGCGTTTTTTGAGTTTCTTCAGTTTAGTTTTAAAGCAGCGATTTGAGGTTATTATTTCAATATAATTCCATCCATGGTTTTCAATACAATAATGATTTTTAATTATTCATAAAATTATGGCTCACTGCTGTGTTATGCCTTTGTGCGTATCGAAGAAAGCATATCATAGATTCCCAAAAGATGAAAATATAAGGAAGAAGTGGATATTGGCAATAAAACGAGACGAATACAAGTTGAGCGAATATGCTCGTATTTGTGATGATCACTTTTCTCCGTCTGATTTTATAATGCCCTTGGAATCCTTTTTGGAAAATCGTAAGTATCACAAAGCATTTAAGTATTAGAGTAGGTGGAAGTATAGAGGACAATTTTATGGAACTAAATGTATCATTTGGAGGCCATGAAATTGTAGATACGAGCACTTCTTCTGTATGAGCTTCTAAAATATGATTATAACCGAAGTTATTATTGCGGTTGTAGGCAATCAACCTAAATAAATAAACAAACATTATGTGATTAAAAAGTTTTGAGGTTAGGTTATGAATAACAAATCAAGTTTTTAAATTTACCTTTCAATGAGGGTTTCCTTTATTCCTGTAACTTTAGCACTTTTCCTCAACTCATTTCTTAGTTTAGTAACTGTCCAAGTCCAGTGGCGCCACCATATTTTTTTGAAGAACTAATATCATGCCATTATGTACATAAACAAAAACATATTTTCATTCATGGGACATGCGAAAACCAGGCAGGATTCGTACTTAGAACCAATTCAGAGGTCTTACCCCTAAGACTACAGCCGCTTTTTACCTATGTTACCTTCGACGAAATAAAAAGTATGGACGGGCTCTTCCACACTTAGCGCACTAATCAGAGTTGCTACTCGAGGCAGTATAAGAGCAATGCAATGGCAATAGGGAATATGCATAAAATTTAAATATGTCTCAAATATTTTTTTCTCGAATCATTATTATCGTCACATTATAACTAATAGGTATTTATTTTATTTAGTTATTAGTTACACCCATAAAATATTATATAAAAATTGGGAAATAAGAGAGAGAAATTCAAACTTACAAAACGCGTCACGATTAGTCGAAACGAAATGTGACGTCATATGACACAACATTAGATTTATTGGCGTCGGTATTCATACTGTGTTGATAGTGTTTGTGAGAAAAATAGTTTGAAGCTGTATTCTTGTGGAGTTTTCTAGTGAAGCTAGATTTTTAATGAATCTAAAACAATGACTGAAACTGGTTTTGTCAAAGCACAATCGGACAATCTACCGAAAATACGACAGCATATTTTGCTTCAAATCCCGATTTTACATCCGCTGAGGTCAAAGGAGTGAAACCGAATTTTCTACTGGTTAATATTTATGCAAAACTTACTTCTGACTAATTCACGCTAAGCTGTATATAAATATAGCATACTTACATTAAAATGATCTTGACAACAATATAAACATGACGTTGGAGATACTTTATCCCTTCTCATAATATTACACCATTGTTTTCTTACTTTCGCATCTCATAAAATAGGGAAAAACACTTTATCTGGTGTACTTTTAATAGTGTTTTTGCACTTCGGTACGATACAATACTTGTATGAACGTTTTTTAGCTTCTTCCATGATCTGCATATCAATTAAAACTAATAATATGCATGAAATAACTTATATGCCTATAGTAAACAAACATGGGACGTGTCATGTGACGTAAGCCAAAGTTCGCTCAAAATGGCGGCGTTTGAGCGGTTCAAATTTATTCAAAGTTTTAAATTGTATTTTGGCAAATAATTATATTTCCAAGACTATTTATATTTTTTTCTAAGTTATAAAGGTGTAAATAATTAATTTAAGATATAAAAAAATCATGCATATTCCTTATTGTAAAACGGTTCTTTCTCTTAAGTATGATTATAAAATTATTAATACTCCATAATACTAACTCGTTGTTAAGTGTTTGGGAATACCTATTTTTTTATAATATTGTCTTGTTTTAATATAAGTATCAATTTACAAT
Organism: Leucoptera coffeella; assembly: GCA_030578115.1. Taxonomy (NCBI): domain Eukaryota; kingdom Metazoa; phylum Arthropoda; class Insecta; order Lepidoptera; family Lyonetiidae; genus Leucoptera; species Leucoptera coffeella. The sequence goes on from JAMBLF010000002.1 coordinate 5,490,676, forward strand.
CGTACTTAGTGATGGAAACTCGAATAATTCACTCGAGTGAACGAGACCGACCCCAATGACCAGCGGGTAATCACACAAATTTCTGACACTGCTCGTCGGTATAAACCACTCGAATGTTCAAAGTCAACTCGAGTCACTGAAAACTGAAGTTATTAAAAATTTCACTCGAGTGAGGGTAATACACAAATGACTCGAATCATTCAAATGAAAAGGAACTCGAATCTCGAATTTTAATTGAAAAGACAATAAAAGAACGGTTCAGTCATAAAGATTTATATAGAAAATAATCGGTTACTAATCGATATTGTCGATACTGCGGTTTTTTTTTAATATTTCTCATTTCCCAGATTGCGAATTTGGTAAATTTTTTGCAAGAATCAGTAACCAAAACATAAAAATTTGGATAAACAGAATCCAAAGTAGCGACCTTTTTTCACTCGAGTCACTCGGTTCTGTGATAACTTTCTCACTCGAGTGAATATTCAACTCGAGTGATTTTTTTCACTCTAGTCATTCGGACAATACAAATGAGGGGATGACCAACGGGTAATCACACTCGGTATAAAACACGCAGGAGTCGCAAATGTCCGCTGTTCCCGGAGTACAGAGTATAACTGAAGTAAATTAAAACTTAAAAGCAAAATATTGCTGACGATAGCATGACGCCAACAATAGGAATATCGTGAAAAATTCTTAACACTTGGTAATAGTGCATAATCAGCACTATATGGGAATTAAGTAGGGCTGTAACAGCGCAAATCTAAAACGAAGCTTCATCCTTAAAAATGAAGCGAAGTAAGTTAAGATACAAGTTCGTATAAAAATTTAATTGTTAAATTCGAATAGATATAATATTAATAATAATAATATTTGGACATTATTACACCAATTGATCTATGCCCTTGGTAAGTACATTTAAGACTTGTGTTAAGACTTGGTAAGTACATATATAGCATATATAATCAACGATCAGACTAGAAAGCAGTAGAAAAGCGTAGTTCTTAACTCTGCCTCCACCGGGAATCGAACCCAGGACCTCACGATTAGCGTTCAGGAGTCTAACCGATCGCGCCACGGAGGTCGTCAAAGATGAATGGTAAACTTTGGAAAGCGTTTTACAAATGAAAATAAAAATTCTTAATTAACACGAAATCACTTACATCATCACACGAATCACATGTGAAAATGAATCTATTATGTAATTGTGATCATTTCGTAGCCGCGATTTATACAACGGCTCTCATTCTGTCACCAAATTTAAACAACGCGGGCGTAGGAAGTTATTGGATGGGTGACCATTCGATTGACCAAAGATTACAAAAAACTTAATTGCCACTCAACATCTGACTACCCCGAAAGGGATGTGAATGCATATTTTGTATATAGGATTTTTTGTTAGTCTGTCGGGTAACGACACAACGTAGCCATATCAATCGGGGTCGGCGGCGGCGACATAATGTAAGCACTATAATATGTATACAGGATTGTAAAACTTTAGACAGAGATCCCGCGCACTCGCAGATAGTTTTCAGTTGCTGTAGTAACTGCGATTTAGTTACATGCATTTTGTCACGATGATGTGGCTCATGAGTACCTGTAAAAGCGTACGTATCTACTATATTATTTGATATTACATATATAGCAGCAGTCTGGCGAATTTACAATGTAAGTGGTAAGATGATTAATAGCATTCATATATTGTAACTGTTAGCTATACTTGTACGTTTAGACATGGTTTAGACACTAGCACCAGATGTAAGTGCCTTTTTAGGTGTTAAAATTTACCACTTTACACTTTTATTAGTGACTAGGTGTAGACAGTGACTGATAAGTGCAAGTGATTTCCTGTGTAGGAAAGTCAATAGAAGTGTGTTCTATTTTTTTTTCAAGTAGCTTCATCTGGCGCACCCGCATTGTCCACTTCATTGCAGCCTGCTTGCCACTAAACATTCTGGTTTAGTCAGTAGTCTAGTCTGGTCGGTGTTTAGTGTTAAGTGAGCGTCGACGCTCACTGTTGTACAAAATGGGAAACTTTTGCGAATACATTACATATAAATTTGTGCAGGAGTATATAAAACATGAATGCCTTTACAACTTTAAATGTCATATCCTTAAATATTATCCTTAAATCACCTGCACTCGCAGTTTATTGGACACTACTCGCACTACACACATTCACTTGCACTAATCAAAGTGTAAACCAGTCTTTGTACACTTCTCTGCCGCTTATCTAAATCTATTTTACGTCACGGAAAATTATACAGGTATAAACTGAACTTTGAGCTACAGGACTACCAGACAACGAAAATAAATGTTCTCAAATGAGATAATCAATAATATTTTATAGCAATAACAATTAACCACCTAAAGCACCTACACACAATTTACCGTATGTTACGACGTTATAAATGTGAATAATTATATGTAAAAGTCGCTACATGCTCTCCCGTTGTTTATCTCTGGGACAAATATTTTTGAGGTTACTTTTCTTTTGTAGTAGGAGTAGCCAATAATGTTTTTATATATAAAATAAGTTAAAATTAAAGTTCAATATAAGTCAATATTAAAACGGCATGATGATTTAGATTTGTAGCAGATAAATTTGTTGTTTTATTTGTAAATTCTTATGCTACGAGTGACGAAGAATTTTCCTATAAATTTCGACTCACCAAAAGTAACTATTTGGGCGGGATAATAGCGGATCTTTTATGTAATGTTATTTATGTTTGCGATATAAACAGGTTCTACACTATGATAGTTTTAAAAACACTGAAATAAATAACATCAAACTTGATTTCACAAAATCAATTGAGTTGAAAACGAAACAAACACTAACCTTTGTCTTGTCTGACATTGATTCAATTATAATCAGATTATTTCACTACTTATTATTTATTAATATATATTAAAAACATTTTAGTCATAAATTTATAAAAGTAATAAAAAATTAAACAATTAATCACTTGTGTTAAATAATTGTAATTTTATAGTAACATTAACAGATTGTGTAAAAGGGAATATATTTGAGTAAATACCCTAACCCGACCTGCTGTAGGAGTCTGTGATCCTAGTAATGCGCTTGTATTTTCGTATGGCATTGAACTGAGAAAGAACTTCACGACTCAACCTTCGCAAGCGTCAACTTTCCGTACGAAATAGTAGGGAGGTTTTTTTTGATTTTTTTATCAACTTCATACGTAGGTATATATTTAAGTAAATATTGATATTCAACTCTTGAAACTACTTCAGTCATTAATTTCAGTCTTTCATTATACTACCTTGAAAGTATGATAGGTGCCAGTAATTCCTAAATAGGTTTAAACTGAAAAAGGAAAACACTCGTTTCGCTCATTTCCGCGAACAATACTCTTAAATAATCATAAGTCTCATGAGTTGTTGTTTAGACTATTGGGAAGTTTTGACTGAATGTTCTTCCAAAAGGATGCATTATCACTCCTGACATGTTGGTTTACAAAATTATCGATGTAAGCTTTTCACACTCTTAGTCGCTAATTTCTTTAAATCCAACCAGTACGCTCTATGGCTATCTTCTGGTAGAATCTGGTAAAGGCCTTGTTTGAAGAGATAGAGATCGCCCCACATAAATTGGCAGTAGCCAAACTTGGAACTAAATTTGACGTTACCGCCATTGCGTGTTATTTTGTATGAAAGGTAAATTTAGTATTACCAGCGTTGTGTTTTTTGCTCACTCTTTGTAATTTTTATGTTTGTTAAGGGTGATTAAAATAAATTGATTTCCGGAGTTTCTTGTTAGTTCTTCTCCAAGCTAGGGTCTCCGCTGATCTAGCCTCGGTAAAAAATATGTAAAGACAATGCTCAGTGCCATGTTTGAAATAATAGTTTTAAGAGGTTCGCGATTTATACACATGATATAAGATATAAGGGTGTGTATAAGATTGATTGCAGCTGTGGGAAATCCTACGTCGGACAGACTAAACGGTCTATTGCGGACAGAGTGAAGGAACACATAATATATGTAATATATAATAAGAAGGATAAGTCCCGTTAATTATTAATCATGTTTGAAATAGTTTTTTTAATTTATACTTAGATCATAAGATAACTTTCAAAGAGAGCTTGTGATAGGGCCTATTTTAAATAAAGATATTTTGACTTTGATATATTAATTTGTTTTATTTAAGTTTATAGCTCTGCAACCAAAGACCGTTACAAATGAAACCTAAATATAATGTATCGAGCCGTATGGCACAGTGAGTGCTAGTTTTGGCGTGTTTACTGGTAACACTGAATTACGTTACTGTGGCGACGCCTCCAACTGCCAATTTATGTGGGGCGATCTCTATGATGAGTTTTATATTGTCAGTCAACCAAGGCGGTGCACGATCAATTTTCAATTAAATTTTTTTAACCGGAGCATGAGTGTCAAACAAAACCTGCATACAATATTCGAAATAATCAATCATGTCATCAATGTCAGATGACGTTAATAAATGTTCCAAATTAATATTATATGTTTCAGTACTGTGTACGTTATACATTAATATGTATATGTGTTATAGTATATGTTACCTAGGAGCCGACTTAGGTTTGGGGAGACAATCAAAAAAGTTGACTATCAAATGTCTATAAGAGCCATTTACTTTATTTAGATTTATGTTTTTACACGAACATTAGTACAAACCAGGTCTCGCGTGATGTTATGCTCACGTGTTCCCGCGGCCCTGGCCTATGGGGCACCCGAAGGTCACCGTCAGGTTTTAGTCGGTTCGAGTCCGACATAACTCTCCGGCACCCCAGAGCCGGTGGGTATCCGTGGGGATTTCCTGACGTTAAAAAAAAAAGTACATACCAGGTCAATTAAGGTCTCATAATCCGATGTCAAGTGAGTTGGTTCTATTATCAGCTGTTTAAGGTCTATATTGTTGAGAAAATATGGATTTTTTTTAATTCGGTATATGTAAACTACTATGATTAACTAAAGTATGCCTAAACAATGCATTTTATTCATTTTTGACACCATGTTTCATAGATACATTTACAGCTTAAGACCTACACAATCGATATTTAAAAAGAAAAAGTGAAAAGGGGTAATTCATTTTTTCAAAGCAACCGGGTTCAATTCCCGTACTGGATACAGTTGTTTTTTTCAAGAATGTATTTAATTATTATACTACAATTATAATATAATTATATTACTTATATTAATAGAAAATACATTTAATAATTAAAGTCCGTGAAGAATCGGACGTGATGTGAACAAATGTATGTATGTATGTACATCATCAAATTGACAATTCTGGAATACATTAATAATAATTTAAAATATGTTTAAATATAACATCTTATTAAAGTATTCTAAGGTTAGTTAAATATACACAATATTCATTATAAACAGTTGCTAGAACTTATTATTGATGACGGTACAATGCTGTCACACACACATATTTAACCACTAGAAATTATATACAATGCGTGATATTACAACCTATCTTATAACGTATACAATTCTCAGGTAGCATAAAATGTTTTCGTTTCATCAGGTATAGAATGATATTTTAACGCTTATCAATCTGTCTATCTCTCTATAGATACATTTTAGTTTATTTTAACAAACAAGTTGAACATTCAAGTTCTATTGCTAATTTAGGTTAAATATTTTTCAGATTAACTCACAAAGTTTTAATGGTTTCTGGTATTCTTTATGTATTTTTCTACTCCAAGGCACAAGATTACCATCAAGGTAATTTTTTGCTAACCAAAATTTTTCTATCTTACCCCATGATGTACAGAATGTTAATTTTTATTTCGAATGTGATTATACGCAAAATGCATTGACTACTACGGTGAGGGAAAATGTCTTAAGGAAACTATCCTGTCCTGAACAAGAAATAGTCAATGCTTATATTTATACACATCGAGTACCTACTGACTGTTTTGTCAGTACATGGGATTTAAGTGGTCATAGAATTACTGTCTCCACAATTGCAGAGATAGACACCCGAACCTGCAACCAACGTGCAAGAGTTAATGGTCGTCAAAGCGTTTGTCTTTTGTCTATGATGGGACAGTCCCCATACAAGAAACAAGTCCTTAAAAATTCCATTGTCATAAAGGACAAAAATACTCTTCATATTAAATTTCCTATGCTGACTTGCAAAATTGACATTCTTTCTACATCATTCACATTGACATCAGCATCTCGGAGTTAAATGAATTCCTCAGATCCTAGCCGTTGTTGGTTCAAACGGATGTATAAAAATTGTTTAGTCTCAATTTGAACATACTAACTAAACTGCAAACTGTTAAAAAAGTCGTTAACACAACAAAATGTGATTTACTTCATACCGACGGATTATGAGTCTGTATTAATAGAAATTCATAGCATTAACTTTTTTGTTGCTTTTCAGCACCTGCAACCAAAAATTAGAATTAAATATTTAAATTGTTACTGAGATGAATAGAAAATAAAAATGTTATTTAATCTTTTTAAATTTATTTACCTGTCAATTGATTTACCATTTTGATATTATAATGGTATCCCCTTGCCAGAAGATCAAAGGATATGTAGTGCATCATAACTCCTATGTGTTTCAGTGGTCATCAGTGTTAGCACTTGTGGTCGCCCTTCGCACATTTGATTGACCGCAACGATGTAAGCCAGGTTGTCTTTATCTCGGCATTGTAAATTGTAATCAATTAAAGTGAGAAAAAATCTCCCTCACTTAGTAGTAAAGTGACCCTATCACAAAATATTAAGAAAAAAAGAGCATATTATTGAAATGTCACTACCACAAAGGATCACTAAAGGAAAGAAAGTGCTCGTGCAGGTAGCTACAAAGATAGAAGGATGCACTCACAGATATCGTAACACAATATCCTAATTTGTTGTCCCATGCTAGTCTGGAACATAAAAAGAATGCTAACTTGCTGCCATTCTTTTAAGGCATGAAGTGGCCGGCGACTTATGGACTAGGGGTAAATGGGATCAGTTGGGCGATGGATTAGCAACCTGTCACAAATGTTTCATGTGACATCATAATCCCAATATTTATGCTAAAATGTGACCTAGGAGATACTAAATCTGCGAGGTTCTGTCCATCCTGAAAAGGACGTTAATGTATATACAAAATCGTAATACTTACTCCCTGTTCTGAAGTGCGACAGGATGTTCGGATAGTGTGAGTGTAGTGTGTCGTGTCATGAATTACCAGAAATTCCATTTGTGAGGGTAGACAGACATTAGCTAAGATACTAGAGATCGCGCCACATAAATTGACAGTTGGAGGCGTCGCCACAGTCGCGTTATTCAGTGTTACCAGTAAACACGACAAAACTAACACTCACTGTGCCAAACGACTCGATACATTATAGGTTTCATTTGTAACGGTCTTTGGTTGCAGAGCTATAAACTCAAATAAAATAAATTAATATATCAAAGTCAAAATATGTTTATTTAAAATAGGCCCTATCACAAGCTCTGTTTGAATGTTATCTTATGATCTAAGTATAAATTAAAAAAACTATTTCAAACATGGCACTGAGCATTGTCTTTACATATTTTTTACCGAGGTTAGTTCAGTGCAGACCCTAGCTTGGAGAAGAACTAACAAGAAACTCCGGAAATCAATTTATTATAATCACCCTTAACAAACAAGATTACAAAGAAAGTGAGCAGTGTGCCAGTTTTTCCTTAACAATAATTATGATCCATATGGATACGTTTATCGCCTAACGTGGTAAGCGGTAAAAAGTTGCTTTGTCCAGCTATCCTCAAAATAAAGATTTTTGCTTTTTAGCCACTCTTGCATCTCAGATTTTCGTGACGATATTGTTGGCAAACTTGGAACTAAATTTGACGTTTCCGCCATTGCGTGTTATTTTGTTGTTGTTTACTGTTTGTGCTTGATTCGATTTAATTCATTATTCGTGGTAAAACCGCTTAAAATGGAGGAGAAAGTTATCAGAAGTGCTGCCAGAGAAATCATATCAAAGGTTTACTCATTTTGTGAAAGAGAGAAGGAGAATAAAGCACCTTTGATTCCACTTAAAAATGTTGGCGAAAGAGTAGCCGCCATGACAGGTAAATTCAGTACTACCAGCGTTGTGTTTTTTTCCATAATTTCAAATTCAAAATAGGCCCTATCACAAGCTCTCATTGAAAGTTATCTTATGATCTAAGTATAAATTAAAAAAACTGTGATTACTAGCAAACGGAACTTATCGCGTAATCGTTTTTAAATCATAAAGTTACCTTTATTAACCCGACGTTTCGGCTACGTTGCAGCAGCCATGGTCACTGGCAGACTGACGACGCATATTTCTTCGCCTCCAACGCAGCGCCCTGTCAGATTCTTCTCCGACTACCCTCACTGCTTCGTTTTTATTAAACACACGCGACCTACACACTACACTCACAGTATCTTGTGGCTTCACACGATCATGCTGAACCGAATGTCGATCTATCACGGTATTCCACGCCGAAGACAGTTTGTAACCTCCTTCACGATTGAATGTACTGTGCTTTTTTTATTTCAATCGCCTCGCGTACAATTCTACTGTAGTATCGGCGTTCATTAGAGAGCACAGTGGGTTTATGAAGCTCAATCCAATGATTTGAACCCTCGTTTAGTAGATGTTCGGCTATTGCTGACCTATTGGTATCAAATTTCTTGACCGCTGCAATGTGTTCCTTCACTCTGTCCGCTATAGACCGTTTGGTCTGTCCGACGTAAGATTTCCCACAGCTGCAATCAATCTTATACACACCCGGTGTTTGGTGCGGGATTACATCTTTAGGTGTTCTCAGAAAGTCTGTTACCTTCGAAGATGGAACGAAAATAGGCTTGATTGAGTAGTTCTTCAAGACTGTTCCAACTTTGTCTGTAACACCCTTCACATAAGGCAGGAACACCGGCACGTGATCCACACACGGGGGTTTCTCTCTTTTGGATATACGGTTTACCAACTTTATCCGGACCTTATATTCGGATGAATAGCATTCAGGTATATCAACCACTTATCTACTTCTTGTGCGCCTCCTTTCAATATACAAAAGATATCATCGACATATCTTAACCACAGTTTAATATTCTGAGCTCCACTATTCAAAGCCTTCGAAAAAAAAAAAAAAACCTTTGTAACATCAAAATCAGCTCTAACTTTTTAATTGATATTTAATTGTTTATATGCTCATTCTGAGTATTTAGAGACCATTTAAACCGAAATAAGTTAATACTTAACAGTGTTTTAGTGTTTTAAGTGTAAATTATATTGATATAAAGTGTTTTTGATCCACTTAAAGTATCTGTTACCGTTGAGTGTATTTGAAAGTTCTCTCTCATTTAATTGCCAAAAACGTAAAATTATACTAAATATTCGTGGTATAATTGTAGTGTGGTGCATTTCTTTCTCGTTTCCTAGTTTAATCTACTAATAATAACCTTAGCAAAATATCAATTCAACATTCAATTATTTATTATCTTGTCTACCTTAATGGCGACTTATAAAATGAATACTCGGTCTCAAACCATTCGTGAACTCGAATTAAAACTCAGAAACACCCTTAGTGAACTTCAGACTACTAAGGACAAGTGTTCCGGACTAATCTCGGAGCACGAGGATAGCGAGAAGGAAGTGTTACTCATAGTTGAGAAAAACACTAGGTTAAAGTCCGAATTGGTATTGAAAGATCGTGAGTTGGCAGAGGTGGTGGCGGAACGGGACTATGTGCGCAGTGCTCTGGCTGGTTTCCATCAGTGCGGTTTGGAGTATGAAGATGCCCTGTTGCAGATCTCACAACTGAAGTTGGCCTTGCGTGAGTCCGAAGAGGTGGTGAGATCCCTGAACACGGAGGTGAAGAGACTTCAATCTGCAGAAGCTAACCAGCAGTATCAGCGCCTTGTCATGAAGACCGGCTTCAGTGCTTCTGCCACCCCTATGTCAAGAAATTGTAGGAAAAGGTTAAGAAAGTTACATAAATTAATAAACAAAACTTATCTTTGTGTAGGAAACAAAAAATCTTTTACAAATAATAATATAAACAATAAACTAAAATCAGTTTACATACACCACAAATTAGCTAGTAGTAGGCATGACTGTGAGATACAGGCTTTTCACCGGAAGGTAGTTCTGCTTGAGGGTGAATTGAGCGCTGTGACTCAAAGTTATGAGAGTTCTCAGGCAGATATTGCCCGGTATACTGAGGAGATGGATGAGCTCCTAAAACTTTGTAGGGAGAACCAGGAGCGTTTTGATTCGCTTGTGGCTGCAGGATGTCCTTGTGCCGATGTGTCACAGGTTTCTATAGCTAGTTCTAAGAAAAATACTAAATGTTCATCACCCAAACAAATTAATTTAAATAAAAAGTTAAATCACAAATTAGTTCATATTTATGGTGATGAAATGGTGAAAAATATCGGTGTAATGGTGAGTAGTGAACTTTCAAATACAGCAATTTACAACAATTGCCTACCAGGAGCTGATTTTGACAACTTAATTGACAATATATTGAGAACTAGGTTAGAATGCAATATGACATTGCTTCTAATGTGTTGTCGCAGGGGGAATCTAAATAAACATAGATTAATTAAACATATAGATAATTTAATAACTCAAAAACATATTAAACGTATAATCCTATGTACCTTGCCTTATTCTATGACATTGACCCCTGCAGAAAATAAATCTAGGTATATATTAAATCAGACTATGCACACTATTTCAGTGCATAATAGTAATATTAAATTAATAGATACAAATTGTATTTTAAAGAACAAATTATATTTTACTGGAGATACTTACTATCTCAACAATAGTTGTAAAAAACAAGTAGCTGAAATGCTACAATTTTATTTTAGTTTTGACCAAGCCAATTCACTGGCCTCTGACATTGCCCCTTTTGGGCTTGATTCATGCATCTCTTCAAAGGAAGAGGTTGCAAATATTAATTTAAATTAAGTTATTTGACAAAAGAGGATTCCCCTTGCATCGGAAATGAAACTTGTGCACAGCTTAACTCCACACAGTGTCTTAGTGTTGTTCATCAGAACATTCAAAGCATAGCTGGAAAGGAATTGGAAATTGAATTATTTTTAAATAATAATAATATAAATGTATTTTGTATTTGTGAACACTGGGCCAAAGATTATGAATTAATATATAATTTTAAAAATCATAATATTGTTAGTTCTTTTTGCCGTGAAAATTCAATACACGGTGGCTCTATGATAATTATGCATAAAAGTATTAAAAATAAGGTTCGCAATGATATAATCTCAGAAAGTGTAGAAAAAATAATAGAAATGTCCTGTGTGGAGGCAGATGCATTCATTGTTTGTTGTTTATATAGGCCACCTAATGGCGACTTCTGTGTCTTTGAGAACATTTTGGAAATGGTATTGCTTAAACTGTATAAATCTAATAAGACCATAATCTTTTGTGGTGATTTCAATGTTGATCTTTTGGAGTCCTCGACACGGGCTACTAGACTTCTAAATTTGTTTTGGTCTTTTGGGTTGGATAGAATATTTGAAAGCCCAACAAGGGTGACCAGCCATTCTGCTACATGTATTGATAATATATTCAGTAATGAGAAGCCAAACAGCAGCAAAATTATTAATGTTTTGAGGTCTGATCACAGTGGCCTGTTAGCTTCATTTAACAAAAATATATATTCTATTAATTCTCAGCTTATAACTTGTATTCCGGTAACTGAACGGCGTCTGGAGCGTTTTAGAGAACAAATTAACAACAAATTAAGATCGTTTAATATTCATAGTAGCTGTCCTAACAAAATGTTCCAAACAGTTTTTGATCTAATTAATGGGGAACATAAATCTGTTTTTATTCCAAAAACTTTAAATATAAATTCAAGGAAAAAGTTTAGTGATTGGGCAACACCGGGTATCCATGTTAGTAGGACAAAATTGTATCAATTGTATGAAGCAAAAACAACAAACTTTAGTGTAGCTTTTAGAAACTATGTAAAATTGTATTCAAAGATATTCAAAAACGTTTGTGTCCAGGCTAAGTCGCTGTATATTAGGAATAAAATACTCAAATCTAAAAATATAATCAAGGAAACGTGGGATGTCATTAGATCTGAAACTGGTAGAGTTAAAACTTATAATCAAAATAATCTAAAGCTGAAACTTAATAATAAAATTGTATGTGGCGAAGCAGATGTTGCTTCATGTTTTGAAGAATATTTTGGAAACCTCCCTTTGATGACATCCAGCTCACTAAACAGTTGCGCTGAGAAGGCTTGCAATCTGCTTGCGTTGTCGGCCCCGTGTTGTGATGGTGAGTTCCGTTTTAGGCCTACAACTCCATTAGAAATAATAAAAACATTCAAAACTTTTAGTAAGAAAAAAACTGTGGATTTGTTTGGACACTCGGTCAAAACAATTAGTGTTATTATTGACTTGTTGGCACCTTATCTGGCATCGGTTTTCAATGCCTCGATAGAATCAGGTTCGTACCCTGATTTAATGAAACTAAGTAGAGTAACACCGATATATAAATCTGGTAGTACCTTGGACCCATCTAATTACCGTCCAATATCCGTGCTACCAGCATTAAGTAAAGTATTCGAGAAAATCTTGTTAAATCAGATGTTGTACCATTTTAATTTGAACGGACTACTACATTCTAAACAATTCGGCTTCACAAAAGGTTTGTCCACCACTGATGCTGGTGTAGAACTAATAAAAGGGATTTTTGATGCCTGGGAACGGTCACAGGATGCATTTGGTATCTTCTGTGACCTTTCTAAAGCGTTCGATTGTGTCCGACATGATATAATAATAAGAAAATTAGAGTATTATGGAGTTAAAAATAATTCACTAAATGTAATAAAATCATATTTAAGTAATAGAGTACAAAAATTAACTATTGGTGTGGAGCAGTCGTCGGGTCGTAGAGTCCAGATGGGGGTGCCTCAAGGTTCAATATTAGGTCCGTTTCTTTTCCTAGTATACATAAATGACTTACCTTTTGTAACTAAAGATAGGTGCAGGACGGTCCTTTTTGCTGATGACACATCCCTAATCTTTAAAATTAGCAGGAAGATTGATGAGTCGCAAGCAATAAACTCGGTGATAGGAGATGTAGTTCAATGGTTTCAATATAACAATTTAGTTCTTAATAATAATAAAACAAAATGTATTAAATTTACTTTGCCAAATGTTAATGGTGTCGAAACCAATCTAATAATAAATAATGAGAAAATAGATAAAATAAATACTACTGTCTTCTTAGGGATAACTTTAGATTCAAAGCTGCAGTGGGGAGACCACATTTGCGTTTTATCTAAAAAACTTAGTTCCGCGGCATATGCTGTTAAACGGATTCGGGAATATACGGACGAGTACACGGCTCGGATTGTTTATTTCAGCTACTTTCATAGCATTATGTCTTATGGCATCTTGCTGTGGGGTTGTGCTGCTGACATAAACACAATATTCGTTTTGCAGAAGAGGGCTGTTCGCTGCATTTACAGAATGGGCCCCAGAGAGTCACTTCGCGAAAAATTTAAAGAAATTGATATTTTGACGGTTGTTGCTCAGTACATATATGAGTGTGTCATTTATGTACATAAAAATATAAATATTTTTAGAAGAAACTGTGATTTTCATAAAATTAATACTAGGAACAAACATAAGCTGTATGTGGCGCCCTCGAGGCTTCAAAAGGTCAAGAAATCTTTTGTTGGAAATTGCGTGCGTTTTTATAATCATTTACCGGACTGGATTACGCGATTGTCCTTACCTAAATTTAAGACTATAGTTAGAGGCCGACTAGTCCGGGGCGCTTACTACGCGGTCGGGGACTACCTCGCCGATGCTCAGGGTTGGCAATGAGTGCATCTAAGCTATATGTGCAAAGATAATTTATGTTAATAAGTGTATAAATCTTATGTTTCTTTATACATAATTTGCTTTTGTAACTGACACTGGGCAAAAAATCCTGAAAGCCGGAGTTTCTTGTTGGTTCTTCTCCGAGCCAGGGCTTCCGAACCAACGGTAGAATTTCAATGCCAAGAGACAACCAGTGTCAGGCAAATGTTTTGACTTTCAATGAATGTACTGTACTTGTACTTATATTGAATAAAAACATTTGACTTTGACTTTGACTTCTGCTCAAAATGCTCCATCCAAATATTGGCCATCACTGGGGCTACAGGACTACCCATAGCCACGCCATCAATTTGAAAAAAGAAAGAAGAATTGAAAAGAAGAATTTGAGCAGAAGGCTTTGAATAGTGGAGCTCAGAATATTAAACTGTGGTTAAGATATGTCGATGATATCTTTTGTATATTGAAAGGAGGCGCACAAGAAGTAGATAAGTGGTTGATATACCTGAATGCTATTCATCCGAATATAAGGTTCACTTGTGTGATGGAAATTGATAGATCACTTACATTCCTTGACGTTAAGGTTATGGTGAGACCTGATGGCACACTTTCGCATACTATCTACAGAAAACCTACACACACAGATCGGTACCTCCATGGATCCTCACATCATCATCCGAAACACATGGTTTCTGTGGCGACGTCTCTCACAAGCAGGGCTAGGGATTTGTGCGACCCTGAGCATCTGGACGAGGAGCTGCAGTATGTTCGGGATGTACTTAGGAGAAATGGTCATTACGTAGGTACTAAGTTGGTAAACCGTATATCCAAAAGAGAGAAACCCCCGTGTGTGGATCGCGTGCCGGCGTTATGTGAAGGGTGTTACAGACAAAGTTGGAACAGTCTTGAAGAACTACTCAATCAAGCCTATTTTCGTTCCATCTTCGAAGGTAACAGACTTTCTGAGAACACCTAAAGATGTAATCCCGTACCAAACACCGGGTGTGTATAAGATTGATTGCAGCTGTGGGAAATCTTACGTCGGACAGACCAAACGGTCAATAGCGGACAGAGTGAAGGAACACATTGCAGCGGTCAAGAAATTGGATACCAATAGGTCAGCAATAGCCGAACATCTACTAAACGAGGGTTCAAATCATTGGATTGAGCTTCATAAACCCACTGTGCTCTCTAATGAACGCCGATACTACAGTAGAATTGTACGCGAGGCGATTGAAATAAAGAAGCACAGTACATTCAATCGTGAAGGAGGTTACAAACTGTCTTCGGCGTGGAATACCGTGATAGATCGACATTCGGTTCAGCATGATCGTGTGAAGCCACAAGATACTGTGAGTGTAGTGTGCAGGTCGCGTGTGTTTAATAAAAACGAAGCAGTGAGGGTAGTCGGAGAAGAATCTGACAGGGCGCTGCGTTGGAGGCGAAGAAATATGCGTCGTCAGTCTGCCCGTGACCATGGCTGCTGAAACGTAGCCGAAACGTCGGGTTAATAAAGGTAACTTTATTATTTAAAAACATACGCGATAAGTCCCGTTTGCTATTAATCATGAGTATAAATCGCGAATCTCTTAAAACTATAAGAAAACTATTTCAAACATGGCACTGAGCATTGTCTTTACATATTTTTTACCGAGGTTAGATCAGCGGAGACCCTAGCTTGGAGAAGAACTAACAAGAAACTCCGGAAATCAATTTATTATAATCACCCTTAACAAACATAAAAATTACAAAGAGTGAGCAAAAAACACAACGCTGGTAATACTAAATTTACCTTTCATACAAAATAACACGCAATGGCGGAAACGTCAAATTTAGTTCCAAGTTTGCCTACTGCCAATTTATGTGGCGCGATCTCTAGCCTTACCGTGACCACGGCCTATGCAACAATATCTTTATTAATTTTATCGTCATACGACCCGCAGGGCTATTATATATATTGCGATCAGTTAACGATCGACGAAAATTGCGAGATTTTTGCTGTCAAACCTGACTTGCGAATTATGTATTATGAATCGCTTTTGCAAAAGCAATCGAAACAATTCTGCCACCAACGAGCAGTCAGAGAACTAAAAAACATATAAAAACAATAATGTTTAGTATTATGTATGCATTTTTGACAGCGGCTGGCTATTCTTAATAATTTTCTGGTTCCTACACTTATGTATGGAAGTGAGTGCTGGCTTTGGCAGAAGAACATGAATGCAGAATAAATACAGTAGAGATGATCTCCCTCGGGAAAATGAGTAATGTAAGATTTTGTGATATCTAAGCACGAACTAGTGTGATTCATGAACGCTGTGGTATGAAAAAGATGTAGTAATGAACATAGATAAAGGTATGTTGAGGTGGTGGCATATGGATCAGAGGGTTAGAAAAGAAATTTTAGAACTAAAGTGTAAGGTACAGGACAGGGTAGGCTGTATAGAACATGGGGTGGATGGGGCAAGCATTCTCGTGGCCCACCCTGTGAGTAGCGGTCGCGCAGAAACGGCCGTGAAACCAATTGCCCCGGGGCTGCTCCATCTCCGTCGATGGACCCGACGGAGTCCTGGAGCGGCGGGTGCCGGGACGACTTCTTGGTGCCTGGTCCCGTCACTGGGTTGTCCGTCCCTGGCTTTCGGGCAGGCCTGGCAAACGACGCGATTGCTGGGCAGGCAGCTTCTGCGCTACCAGTGCCAAATCTCGTAACCATATTCCGGAGTTTTTCTCTGGTCAGCGCCGAGGGCCTAAGGGGCTGGCTCCTTGGACCGCGAGGAAGAAAACCTCTATAAAAATTACTTGAGCCCGGAAAACTGGGCTCTGGAGATGGGCTGGGTGGTGGGGAGGGGGGGTCACGAAATTTGCGCGTTAACTCCTCTCTCCATAACCTAGGGCCGTGGGGTGGCAAGCTGGGGCTTGCCGCTCCTTCGCGTTCGGCCTAGCGGTGGTGCGCGTGTGTCCCGCGCTCTCTCGGTGTTGGCTGCGTGGGGGGTTTCCCTTCACCTGGCCGGGGATGGGTCTGGCTTCGGCCGGAGAGCGCCGGTGGGGTCGCGTGATGTTATGCTCACGCGCTCCCGTGACCCCCCCGAGTAAGGCGCCCCGGAGAACACCATCAGGTTTTAGTCGGTTCGAGTTCGACATAACCCTCTGGCTCCCCAGGGCTGGACGGGTATCCGTGGGGATTTCCTGACGTTAAAAAAAAGGCTGTGTAGAACATATACAGATCAAATTGGAAACATTCTTGTCAAGGTGGTTGTACGCAGCGGGAAGGAAAAAAGAGCATGTATGAGAAGGTTAATGGATGTGAGTGAAGCAAGGGACATTTGTCAGGAACGTTCCAGGTGGCGATCGATAGTCTCTGTCTATCCCCTTAGGGACGTTGAGGCATGAATATATGTATGTATATTAATATTTCATCGTATATGTGCAACCAATGGACATGTCTGTACGTATGTCATGAATTTAAAATTTTCAACTTCAGAGTGGTCATGCCAGCGTTGGCCGGTTTTACTTTAGTTGCCACTCTCTTTTGCACCATGTCAATCAATCATTTAAACACTCAAGAAACCTCCACCTAGTAAATACATATAAAAAATGCATAAATTAATAAACACATTTCCATAAAATCATAAACAATTACGGAAACAAATAAAAATTCATATGATTCTCATTAAAATGTAGATTGTTTCTTTTAACACTTCAATTATTTTTCTCTACTAGAAATCAAACAAATATACTAATTTGTCAGCACCCAGAAGTCGTGAATTAACTTATTTGGTAGATTTAAATTATTTTTACTGTGTAACCTTCTAAATACATATTATGTTATGATGAAAACAACAATGTTACTCCTAACATGCTTTTCAGTGATAAAGTAATAATTTACATATTTTCACATTTATGTTCATTTCACTATAGATTTTAGTGTACAATACTTACCATTATTTCAAATTATGACTTATCCGCCAGCTCTTGACTTCCCACATTACATTACAGTTGAAACACATTGTAAAAAATATTTCAAGAGTTTAAAACAGTGTTCGGAAAACCCATTTAAAAGGGTAACCGATATAAACGGTTAACACCCTAAACGGTTAAACAAATAAACCGTTAACCGAAATAAACGATTAACCGAAATAAACCGTTAACCGAAATAAACGGTTAAGCGTATTAAAAGATTTTATCGGAAATAAAAAGTTATAGAGTGTGAGTTTTTGGTTAGTAGGTATAATATATTAAAAATTCTAATACTAGACCTTATTTTAAACATGAGGAAAATGAAAACAATCTCAATATAAATTTCAAATTCCTAAAGGTATTATTTACTATCGGTATGGTTATGATTTGGAAATGATGTTGTAACAAATTTGATTCAATAGCACCGAATATAAAATGTTTATCTAAAAACTCGCTTCGTCTCCTCGGCGCCCCTTTGAACGACGAATCCTTACCCACCTTCATTCAAGAAAAAAATACAAAATTCCATTAATCATCCGTACGGTTGGAAAACATATCACCGCATTTGGCTTACACCATCATTAAAAATTGTATATTTATTCCAAATTTTTTATATTTTCTTAGAAGTAGTTATCTTTGGAAACATTATCTTTTTTAGAACAGTTGGATAATATTATTCGGTCAACCCTATCCAAAATCCTAAATTGTAATTTCACTGATCATTGTTGGACACAGGCATCACTTCCCATTCGTTTCGGCGGGTTGGGCATTCGTTGCGGTGTGGCGCTCCCGGCCTTTCTCTCTTCCGTCTATGGCACGTCGGAATTTTGCCTGAAAATCGTCGACACTAGTATGGGTATGGGGCGAACATTAATGACGAGTCTAGATTCAGCGAGGGAGGCCTGGTTAGTTTTGGTTGGTCCCGCGACCGATACACTTCTTAGTTTGGCATCGCAAAGGCTATGGGACGAGCCGCTATGTAAACAGATTCAATTAAACTTTTTGAACTCAGTTTCTTGTGATACACAACGTGCTCGGCTCTTAGCGGCTGCCAGGCCAGAGTCGGGGTATTGGTTAAACTCCCCGCCTTCTGCAGTAATAGAATTTGTGGGACACATTGCGTTGTTGGACAGATGTCGATCCCTTCGGGCACCATGGGCTATCGTGCCAGCGCAGTGCAGGTCGCCTGTTACGTCACGCGGCTCTGAATGGCGTCATACGCCACGCTCTTGTCAGCGCTCGTGTGCCTGTAATACTGGAGCCATCCGGTCTGGTTCGCGACGATGGCAAGAGACCGGATGGTATGACGCTCATTCCATGGAAGAGTGAGGCTCTGGTGTGGGATGCCACCTGTGTCGACACTCTGGCAAGGTAGCATAATGAAAGACTGAAATTAATGACTGAAGTAGTTTCAAGAGTTAAATATATAATAACGTAAATAATAATATGATACGTATAAAGTTGTCATTTTTTTGATTATTTGGTCACACACAGCCCTGAAATCAAGATATACATAAATAGATTCTCAAAATAATAAATAATAACTACGACTAAGAATATATTAGGTACTGTTATACCTGTTTTCATGCTTATAAAGCGTCCAATTTGGGCCGTAAAATCCTCTCACTATTTTGTATGGAAAGTTGACGCTTACGCCAGTCGAGTCGAACAATATTAGATCGCATCAGATTGTAGGCTAATGCCAGAGTGACATCACGTCCATTTTGTTGGTGATCACAGCTAAACCGCCAGATAATCAAAATATTGTGTTTCGTTGAAAGACCTGACGTCGTTCTTGCTTTTTTAATTCATTTTCAAGTGTTTTAAGTGTTCCCAGTATAACCAAATGTATTTATATAGCTTGTGATGAACATTTTTTGATGTGAATATCGTTTCATAATCACGGTTTTAAGAAGTTATTGGAGTACTAAATATTGTTATAGTTAACTACCCTCATTTTTGGATCCCCGCACAAGAATCGCCGCGCGCGAAGTCTGTTTCTTCAGGGGTCGGCAACATTTTACATAATGAAGTGTTTCAGTTGTAATGACTCCATCTCGGATGCTGTGACATGTGGCCTATGTAAAAAAACTTACGGATTTTGCTGTGCGAACATCACTGAGCTTGGTTATCGTAAGCTTGGTTCGCGGCAGGCTAACTGGCGCTGTACTTCTTGCAAAGATAGTACGCCTATGTCACCTATCTCATTAGAAGCTATAATGTCGCAGCTACAGGTTATGCAAAAGTCGTTGGACTGTCTGCCTCAAGTACTTAGCGAGATCAAGACTATCAAGCAAGATATTATTGAATTGAAAAAATCTGGTGATTTTGTTTCCGAGGTGGCCTCTAATAATGAGAAAAGAATTACTGCAATTGAAAAGGTACTTCCAAACCTGAACAACGTTGAAATCGGTCTAAACACACTCAAGCTGCAAATGGAATCGTGTGACCAAAGGGCTAGACTTAACAGTGTTGAAATTAAGGGCGTACCCCATTCTCGATCCGAAAATCTGTTTAAGATTCTTCACAACGTTTCGGATGCTATTAGATACCCAGTGCAGAAAGAAGCAGTGACTTACATCTCAAGGGTTCCAATGAGAAACACCACTGACAATCTCACCATAGTCAATTTTACTAATAGATACGTTAAGGAAGATTTCATCGCCGCAGCTCGTGCCAAGAAGTCCCTGGTTACATCTGACATTGGTTTGGAGGGGTCAAATCGTCTATTTGTAAACGACCACCTTGCGCCTAGTCAGAAGCAGCTGCTCACCACAGTCAAAAATGCAGCCAAAGAAAGAAGCGAAGATTCACGTGAGGAAGAATGACTCATCGCCAGTGCTCATCATTAATAGCAGTGCAGATTTATACAAGTTGCGTTAAAATGGAAATTCCCCATATTAATTTATATTTCTTTTTACATAAATCATATTTGCTCAATAGACCAAACTTGTTGATAACCTCTGCATGCACTTTGTGTATGCAGGTAGTATGTAAAGGAATGTACTTATCTTTGTTAATGTCTTTACTTAAATGTTATAGTACTATTACATATATTATTATTCATGGTGTTTATGGGGCAGTGTTGTTCCTCATGGAGGCTACTCTTAGTGCAGTTTTTACTGAGTTGCTAAATGGATTTCGCTTGAAGGTTATTTTTGGTTTTTAAATTCTTTTTATTACATACTTTGTTAGGTTGTTACATACTAAATATCTGTCATATACTTCTAATATATATGCAGGTAAGTTTATATTGTACGTTATGCATAGTGTGAATGCCATAAGCTCTTCTCATAGTGTATTTTTAGCGTTAACTTATCAGTTTCACATCTACTTATTCCATGCATTTGGTCCAATGCCAAAAAATATTTTCTGTCTCGCAGTTGCAATTAATTTCTTAATATTAAGTGTTAATTATAGCTTCAGCACACTAATTTCTGAATTAGCTCATACTACTTACCTGTTTTCATGTCGCGTTAGCCTAGTTTTCAGGTCATACTATTTTAAAAACTATCTACATATTAGGGATAGTAAGCTTCTTATATACTACCAGAATACTAGGAGTTTACGCTCAAAGACTAATGTATTTTTTAGAAACCTTTGTCTTAGTGATGGTAAGTACGATCTTATTATTATGACTGAAACATGGCTAATTGACAGCATATTGGATACTGAGCTGTTTAATAGTGGATATGTAGTATGGCGCCGTGATAGGGACTATTCATTGACTAAGCAAAAATTTGGTGGTGGTGTCCTTATCGCAGTGCGGAGGGATATAAAAAATTTGCCTCAATTAGGAGTTCAGTCTAGTGCTGAAGATATGTGGATTTCAAATTCTGTTAATAGTAACCCCCAAGTCAGACTAAATGTTTGTGTCATCTATTTAATTGATCAAAATCAGGGACTACCTTTTCATGAGCAGCTAAGAAACCATCTATATAAAGTAAACGAATTAATGACAAATACACCTACGGATATTTTTACGACATGCGTAATATAACATGGGTACCTAGTCATGATAACACCTCATTTATAGGTACTAATTATCGATCCGTAAGTGACTGCTTGTTAGTGGATGAATTGGCTTCTTTGGGGCTGAAGCAATTATCTAACGGTTTGTTAAATAAATCTGGCGTTATTTTAGATCTTGTTTTGTCAAATTTTAATGCTGTTATCAGCCCCTGTAGCGAAGCACTTGCGACGCCTGTAGATGGGCATCACCCAGTTTTTAATATAACTTGTACTTTTAGATATTTCTGTCGTCTAAAGACAAAACCTTTTGTTAGATTTTTGTATGATAAAGCTGACTACAAAGCTATTAATAGTGAGCTTGCATCTATAGATTGGGAACATGAACTTTTGCGCCGGCCTTTTACTGATGCTATAAATTTTTTCTATACAACTTTTGAGGGCGTCAAAAAAGATTTGTGCCTAGTAAACCTGCTGCTAAGAGTAATTATCCCAAGTGGTTTTCATCGGCCTTGATTTAAATGATTAGAGAAAAATATAAATACTTTAGACGTTTTAAAACTTATGGCAATTTACATGATAAGCAAGCGTACAAGTTACTTAGGAATAGAGTAACACGCTCCGAAAAAAAGTGTTACGACATGTATTTAGCCTCTGTCGAAAAATCTATTCAAGATAATCCTAAGTGTTTTTGGACGTTTATTAAATCGAAAAGTAAGAATTTTTGGGGTTCCAGCTTGTATGAGCTATGAGGGTGAAGCTTTGAACAACGGACAAGATATTTGTGAAGCTTTCTCTACTTACTTCAGGTCAAACTTTATGAATCCTACGACTTTGCCTTTTGCTGATTTTGCCGTTCCTCCTCAAAACCAGGTAACTGGTATCTCTAACATTCCAATTAATCCACAAGATGTTTGTCTTCTTCTTAAAAAACTAGATGTGCTTAAGTCAGCTGAACCGGATGACATGCCGGCCAAATTCCTTGTTGAATGTCATCAAACCATTGCATTACCACTGTCCATTCTCTTTCGTCTCTCTCTTGCTTCAGGAATTGTACCTGCTATTTGGAAAAGTGCATATATAACGCCCGTTTTTAAAAAGGGTTCTAAAGGGTTCGTTCGGACCCTACGAATTATCGCCCAATAGCAATCACCTCCATCATGTGCAAGGTGATGGAGCGTGTTCTCAATAAGAAGTTACTGGCATACCTAGAATGTAACGACATCCTCAGTGATCACCAGTACGGCTTTCGTGAAGGTCGATCTACTGGGGATCTGTTGATCTATGCCACTCACTTATGGGGAGAAGCTATCGAGAATCATGGCGAGGCCTTAGCGGTTTCTCTTGACATTTCGAAGGCTTTTGATAGAGTTTGGCATGAGGGTCTGTTAAGTAAACTTCCAGCGTACGGACTTCCTGCTGTTTTTTGTGATTGGATTAGAGATTTTCTTGGAGCACACAGTATCAGAGTAGTATTGATGGCTGTACCTCTGATCTTAAAACCCTAAATGCGGGCGTGCCCCAAGGATCAGTGCTCTCGGCAACATTGTTCTTGCTGCACATTAATGATCTTCTGCAGCCTGGGATCGTGGGATATGCAAACGACAGCACTGTTGTTGAGAGGTATCTATCCAGTCCGAAGGTCAGCAGTGACAATGTCCGTCCTCAGCGGGAAGCACTAGTTCTTCGCACAAATCAGAGTCTGGAACGTGTCTCACAATGGGGAGATGCAAATATAGTTGATTTTAATGCGAAGAAGACGCAGGTGTGTCTATTTACGGCCAAAAAGTCAGTATTTGACGCTGCCCCTACTTTCCGGGGTACAGTCTTACCTGTAACTGACCACCTTAGTCTGCTTGGCACTGAGCTCACTAATACCTTGAACTTTGGTGAAAACATAGAATCAAAGGCCAAACTGGCAGCGAAAAAACTTGGCATCCTCACCAAGGTTAAGCAGTATTTCCTACCAGGGCAGCTCTTAACATTATACAAGGCTCAGGTCCGATCTTGTATGGAGTACTGCAGCCACCTCTGGGACGGCTCTGCCAAGTATCAGCTGAATGCCCTTGATTCTATCGAGCGCAGAGCTAAGCGACTGATTGGCGAGGATAAACTTGTCTCTAGGCTTCATAGCCTAGCTCACAGACGCAAAGTTGCCAGCCTTTGCGTTTTTTACAGGCTGTACTTCGGAGAGTGTGCGAAAGGATTGCACGAGCTAATACCGCCCTCCCCTTTTTACCACCGAACACGAAGATGCACAAAGAGGTATCATCCACAACTTGTGAATTTGCCAAGTGCCCGTACGAATCGCTTTAAAGCGTCCTTTATTATGCGGGCCGGCAAGGAGTGGAATTCCCTGCCTGCGTCTGTGTTTCCGGGAGGGTACAGTCCACAGACTTTTAAATCGCGGGTGCACAAGCACTTTCTGGGAGAGCTCGGTCCACCTTAGGCCTGACCAATCCAACTACTTGGATTAGTACGGGCCAAGAGCAATCCCATTCTAAATAAAAAAAAAAGTAGATGTTGCCAACTACTGACCAATAAGCAAACTATAGGAGGAGGGTACTTAGCTTTCAAAAGTGAATGTTGCATTTAAAATCGCTCTTATATTCAAAAATAGTTTTTAATCGTAATTGTTTATAATTTTTAAGTTCTTGTGGTGTATTTGCGTGTATATACTACTATACCTGGATTTCCGGAAATTGGGCACTCACGATCACTTTGAGAAACGACAGATAAGCCTTAAGCACTTTTTGGCACTACCACTAAATACAATATTCGGAATGTCTTCTGCGGCCGGCTTCAAGTGTTCTGGTTGCCCCAAGCTCATCCAGGACCGGCAGTACCTGGCGTGTCGTCTCTGCAAGGAGCGGTTCTACTTGGAATGCGCCAACGTCTCCATGAAGCTTTTCCGCGAGATGAGCCGGGAGCTGAAGGCTGGCTGGGAGTGCGCTCTGTGCCGCAGCAAGGTGCCCAGGGGTGACAACACCGACACGCCGATCCGAACAGCGCCTGACTCCGTGTCCTTGCGCCGTGGTGGCGCTCTCTCCAGTCCGGATCGTGTCTCCAGAGTGCCGGCAAGTCGTCCCGATGATAGCGCCGCTGAGCGCGGTACGATGGCAGAGGAGATGCGCCTGTTTCGCGCTGAAATCAGAGCCATGAGGCAGGAGATCGGTGCTTTCACTGCGGCTGTGTCTGCAGTCATGGATCGCCTTGATGCCTGCGACGATCGTATCAGTCGGCTCACTGATAGGGTTGCAGATCTGGAGCAGCGGAAGAGTGAGGAGGTGACGCCCACCAAGGTCCAGGCGTTGATGCGCTCGGTTGATGAGCTGAAGCTGGATCTCAATGACCGCGACCAGGAGCTTCTTCTGGATGAGCTGGAAATTACTGGCATCCCAGAAGAAAAGGTCGGAAGGCTCCAGCACATAGTGAGGGCGGTTGGAACGAAGCTGGGGGTGGAGCTTCATGAACAGGACGTGGCACACGTGTCACGTGTCGGCCGTGTGGGCCGAAACACCAGTGCTCCCGCGCAACCTCGGGTTATCGTGGTGAGGCTGGCGCGCCGTGCTGTCCGGAACCAGTTGCTCCAGCAGGCCAGGGTGCGACGCGGTGCCACGACGGAGGGCTTCGATCTCCCTGGCAGTCCCCGTAAGTTCTACGTGAACGAGCGATTGACCCATCACAATCGCCAACTGTTCCGACGGGCGCGGGAGCTGGGCTCCAAGCTTGGCTTCCGATTTGTCTGGACCCGTGATGGGAAGATCTTCGTCCGTGAGCGTGCGGATGACTCGCCTCGGCTTCGGGTACGTAATGAAGGTGATTTGCTGAGGGTTTTTGGGTGTCTCCACGTTGGCTCTGAAAATAAATAGAATCAAATGTAATTTTAATGCCGTATTAATAAGTTATATAATTATTATTTACTTGTATAAATGTACTCACATTGATTATCTTAATGTCCTGTGCGTGGTGGTTGCTGTGGTGGTCCTAAAATGCTCAATCAGAGTGACTAATTCATTTATAATAATATTACTAACCATTTATTTAAGTACAATTTTATTGTTTCAATATTGTATAATCATTCAACACAATAATACTTCACAATTATTTTACACTACCCTCAATTACAATTCGTATTTTAATGACATCAATTTTTCTTATATTGACATTAGCTTTGACGTGAACCTACTATTATTTAAGGGATGTGAACATTATAAATTGAATATCAATTTATTTTTAATTCGATTATTAGATTTTTTATTAGTTCGTTGTTTTAACTGGGATATTAGTTACGGGAATTTAGTTTATGTGTGATAATGACTGCAAAAAATAAATTAATTCAGTTTGGTTTATATAATGCAGGGTCGTTGAATACCGGTCATGACAATTTTACTGCGGCAATGACTTTGCACCAGAGCGATGTAGTGGGCATATGTGAGACCTGGCTATCTGGGCGAAACGCGACGGCTCCAATGGTGCCAGGATATCGCCTGATCAGCCAGCCTAGGCCGAAATCTATGAAGGGGGGTCGTGGTGGTGGTCTGGCCTATTATGTTAGGGATGACTTTTGTGTCCGTCGTTTGACGCACGTGAGTCAGGGTCTGGAACAGATGTGGCTTACAACCAAGGCGCATGGCCAGCGAGTGCTCATTGGGTTGGCTTATCGACCAAACTGGGTAGGCGTTGACATTTGCATTGAATCTCTCACAGAGACTATCACTTCATTTGGTTATTATGACTATATTGTGCTGTTGGGAGACTTTAACATAAATTTTCAATTAAAGACGTCAGATACAATAAAAATGACAAATTTTCTGAATAACATGGGTCTTAAGCAGGTGGTATCGGAGCCTACGCACTTGACATGTAATAATGAGACTTTGATTGACCTAGTGTGTACGAATGCCCGTGTTAAGGATATTAGTTTATATAATGTTACTGGCTCATATGGACATCTAATGATTAATTTATCTGTCTATATACCCAAACCAAAGGTCATTCCTAAAATTATAGAATACCGAGCATTGAAAAATATTAACATGGAACTATTTAATTTTGACTTATATAACATTGACTTTGAACATTTATTGAGATTGACGGATATTGACGACATGCTTAATTATTATGAACATTGTATGCAAATTCTATTTGACACTCATGCACCTCTCAGAATAGCCAAGGTAAGAAGCGATCGTTCTCCCCCCTGGTTAACAGATAACATTAGATTGATGATATCGTTACGTAACAAAGCATTCAACAAATTCAAAAGAAGTCATAAAACGCACATAAATTGTATTGGTTGGAACTTAAAAAATTAGTAGCTAAAAGTGTAAAAAGTGAAAAACGAGCGTATTTTAACGATTTTGTCAACAGACATGTCGCAACCAACAGTAAAATCTTTTGGCAAAACATCAAAACCAGCCTTGCAATGAAGCAAGAAGTTACTTCTGTTTTTGAAAGTTTTAATAATGCAGATACAATTAATGATCATTTCCTCAATATCCCGGGTTCAGATAAAGATCTAGTTACTGAAATTACTAAATTTCAAAACTCCCGCTTCAGCAATAATAGGTTGCACTTACATGAGGTATCGGAGGACACAGTATTGAAAGCCATCATGTCCATTAAATCTAACGCTTCGGGGGTTGATGACATTAGTAGGGATATGGTACTGTGCACATTGCCGCGGACATTATCAAGTATTACTCACATGATAAATGTGTCCATTTCTCATGGGAGGGTGCCGCGGCGGTGGAAGCATGCTCTGGTGACACCTATACCCAAGCTTGATAATGCGTCAGCACTGAAGGATCTTAGACCCATTAGCATATTGCCGTTTCTATCCAAAGTGTTGGAAAAAATAATTTATTCACAACTGTCATCTTTCATAAATTACGAGGGAATTCTCTCTAAATATCAATCTGGATTTAGGAAGGGGCGGGGAACGATCACATCTTTACTCAAGGTAACTGATGACATTTTGACGGACCAGGACAGGGGATTGGGTACAATACTGACATTATTGGATTATTCGCGTGCATTTGACTGCCTAAATATAAATTTATTACTTTCCAAGCTCCAATACTATGGTCTTGGCTCTGCATCGCTGAAATGGTTTGCGTCTTACCTCAGTGACAGGAAAGTAAAAATAGTTAAATTGACTAAAAACGAAGGTTCCACTATTTTCTCCCAGCCAGGCGATTTGAGTCGCGGAGTTCCACAAGGATCTATCCTTGGGCCTATGTTATTTATTATATATACTGCAGACTTAAACCATGAAATTCAAAACTGCCGATATCACCTGTACGCAGACGATGTACAACTTTACATTTCTGCTCCTCCGGGGGAGATTGCCTTGCACGTGTCCCGTCTGAATGATGACTTGTTGAGAATACGGGAATGGTCTGACCGTAATGCTCTCGTTTTGAACTCTTCTAAATCTAAATTCTTGCTGCTGGGCAGACGGCTACATCTAGATGTTATGAAGAAACTCAATCCAGTTGTCATGATTGAAGGTGATGCCCTTGAGCGTGTTATTGAGGCTAGGAATTTGGGGATTATCTTTGATGAGCGGATAAGTTTTAGATCGCATGTACAAAAAACCATATCGGGTTGTTTTTTCCGCCTTAAGGCATTGTACAGTGTGCGTGATGTCCTATCTGAAAGGTCACGGGTGGCCGTATGTGACGCCCTCGTGTTATCAAGGCTTGGCTACGGAGACGTGGTCTACGGGCCTCGTATCAGTGCTAGTCTGGCGGGAGCGGTGCAGAGGGTGCAAAATGCATGTTGCCGGTATTGCTTTAGTGTACCGCGTCGTGGGCGCGTCACTCCGTATCTCAATAGGGCTAACTTATTGAGAATGGGGTCTCGACGTCAGTTGCACCTTGCATGCCTTACTCACAGTGTAATTAAGTACCAAGATCCCCCATACGTGTATGAGAGGTTGAAGTTCTCACGAGGTGGTCGCTCTGGCAGGGACCGAGTTGCTCGGGCGCCTCTGGAGCTCAATAAGCACCACTCGGCTGCGTTTGAGGGCGGCTTTCATTTCATTACGCAGCAACTAAGTGCTGGAACAACATTCCACCTCCTTTGCGACAATTGAAGAGCACACACACTTATAAAGATCACTATAAACAATTGTTATTATCCTTACAAAAGGAGGCTCCGTAATGAAAGTCGTCGTAGAGCAACCTTAATTTAAGTACATTAACATTGCACACGTCCATTACACTCACTCGTATTTATAGTTTTAATAATAGTTTATGTACACGTAATTCACTTCACATTTTACTTACCGTTATATTTTTGATTTTATGTATGCATTATTTTATAATACCCTACTATACTACCCTCTGTGAGCCGCCAGCTGAAAATCGGCGGATTTACTGAGCTCGCGCTCCGTAGATTCCCGCCGAGCTTGTCGCCATTTGGGATCTCCACGGCACACACTAATAATTGACTGACATTTAATTCTGATTGGTAATTTTAATATAATAACTTAGTCTTGTATAACATTTTTATTATTTAATTTTTTATTGTATGATTGTTCGTTGGTACTACTGTGTCATTTAATTGTGGAGTTTTCAATAAAGGATTATTATTATTATTATGCATAGTTTCCAAAATTTTTGAAAAAAATATTATATAAGTATACGTACAATGCGATTAAACATTCATTTAGCGATTCGCAGCATGGTTTTTTAAAGGGCAGATCTACTTCTAGCAACCTAGTACTACTTAATGAGTTTTTGACTTCTTCAATGGATAAGGGACAACAAGTAGACGTTATATATACCGATTACAGCAAGTCTTTTGACCGTGTATGCCATGTTTTACTTATTAAGAAGCTAGAGCTTGTCGGCATAAGTGGAGACCTTCTTCGTTGGTTTTCATCTTACATCGAAAATCGAAGCCAAGCTGTCGTTGTGAATAATTATATATCGGGGTGGGTCAGCGTGCCAAGTGGAGTTCCACAGGGGTCTTTATTAGGCCCTCTGCTCTTTCTTGTTTTTATCAACGATATTGATCTTTGTCTCAAAACTTCTAAATTATTATGTTATGCTGATGATATGAAATTGTTCTCACCAATTATTAGTCACCAAGATGCTATTGACTTGCAAGCGGATCTTTCTAGACTTGAAAATTACTGTCAAAAGCACTATCTTGACCTCCATGTATCTAAATGTTGCGTCATGACCAGAGATCGGATAATCGGATGCATATTTACCTAAACTTATTTTTTGGCTAAGAAAATATGGAGACGGCTTCTTTTTTCGGAATTGTCTTTTTCAATGTCGGGATTCGAAAAAAATCAGGGATTTTGAACTAATCGGATATAAAACAAATTACGAATTTACGAGTTAGTTGGTTACCTACCTATCAAATTATAATATTAATGCTCCTCATTTAAAAACCTTTATTTGAGTGTGCATTCAATTATATTTATAACCAAAACGCTAACGGTATTCATCCCGAAACATTCGGGTTTTTTTCCATACAAGTAATGTACCTACAAATAATATATTGTAATAGAAAACACTACAAACGTAATTAAAATACATTTAATTCTATATTCCGAACATTAAACGCATCAATTCCGAAATCCCGAAATCTTTACGATAAAGAAGTGCTTTCCATACTAAGCCGCCGGTCAACTTTAGGTAAATATGCATCCGATTATCCGATCTCTGGTCATGACCTTTAGCCGCAAACAACAAACTATAAAATTTGATTATGTAATCAAGAATATCATTTTACATAGGGAATCATGTGTTCGAGATTTAGGGGTTTGGTATGATCCAAAGCTTCTTTTTGATTCGCATATAGATAAAATTGTCAACAAGGCTTACAAGGCACTGGGTTTCTTAAAGCGGTGCGCCAAAGATTTCAAAAGTATTAAAACCTTAAAAATACTGTACTGCTCATTCGTCAGAAGCAATCTAGAGTATTGCACCCAAGCTTGAAATCCACGATATGATGTTTATATTGACAGAATTGAAAATATTCAAAAAAAATTCATACGGCACATTCATTTTAGGACCTATGAAACATGTAAGGACTATGAGACTCTTTGTAGGAAACACCATGTACTACCTCTTTTGATTAGAAGAGAAATTTGTGATGTTGTATATCTTCTTAAAATAGCGCGAGGTTTTATTGATTGTCCAAAACTGTTGTCTTATTTGTACCTCCTATTAGACAGTTACGAAATGTTCCACCCTTAGTAATTCCATTAGTTAAAAGTAATTATAGGCAAAACTCTTTCTTTGTTAGAACACCTAAAAAATTAACAAACTTAGCAAGGAGCTAGCTGATCTTGATATTTTTAATACGAGCATTACATCTGTGAACACTAAGTCGGCGTTTTTTTGATATTCAGATGTAAACATAGTTTTTCTTTTTTTTTGTGATGATACTGTTTGTAAACTCAGGTATTACGTGTTAGGCTTCCATGGTTTTAGATGTTGAAACCTTTCATTGGCTTAATGTTTATTATTTATATTTTTATACTGTTTGTATAGCTCTTGGTTTCACGAATAAAATAAAATAAATAAAAAAATAAAATAACCGCACCAGATCATAATCAGATAAGTGAGAGTTGGAAAACAATAAGTAATCATTTTGTTGTTTGAGGTTATTGCTTATCATTTATAAGCGCTTTTTTTCTTTCGAAGTGAAATGCTAAAGTTGATTCATTCTAAATGTGTATTTTAAGAAGCATTTAACTTGATACGACCCCATATTTCATAATGTCAAATCATTCATTCATCATTTATGCCTGTGACAAGTTTTGAAACAATCATGATAATTATGTTTTTTTGATTTACCGCTTGATGTTGCAGATATTATGACAAAAAGTCTAGAATATACATACATGTTACATACTGACAACACTTCAGCTTTCTTCTCAGTAGGTAGGCAGAAATTAATGAACCACATTTTGAATAGGTTATCTATTCCTTCAATAAATTTTGTTTTCACGTTATATACATATATAACTATGTTTTATGCATAACGACCGTAATCCTATTCAGGACAGTCAGAGATTGAGTATACATTTGTAATGCTCGAAATCATAAACATGCATTTGGGAAGCTCTTTGGCAACTTGAATTCGAGTTTTACATAAGGAAGCAGTTGATGATAAAAATTATGTTCATTTCCATAGACTAGCCTTCATATTTCATGTTAATATGTTTAAATAATTAGCCATTCATGATTAGTTCGGCGTTTCGAACAGATGTTGGAATGGAGTACTTTATTTCTTTCTCTGATATCCCGCTCGGACATAAAGCCAGACCTTGCATTGCATGCCGATTGTGCTAAAGCCGATGCTGTAAAGCAATCAGCTTATGGTGCCTGGGTTGAGGCCCGTGATGGCAAGGTCAAAAGTCGTAGGGTAAAATCCAAAAAGAGAGCCTACAACTATGCAGCCAAAATGTGCAAGAAAGTCCTAGCGCAAGCACGTCTTCTTCATATACGGCACATAGGAATCAAACTTGCTAGATATCCTTCTGGAAGTAAGCGATTTTGGTCTCTATCAAAATCAGTAGAACCTAATTTCTGTCACCCTTCCTTGCCCCCACTGTTACAGCCTGATGGCTCACTGGCTCACACTGCGTTAGAAAAGGCAAATCTTTTTGCCTCGATATTCGCTGACAACTCACGTTTGGACGCAGGATGTAAACATCCGTCTACAATACCGTCGTGCAATACTACTACGCAACAAATCGCAATTCATTGCATAGAAGTCCGCAATGCTCTATAAACGCTAGACGTGAATAAGGCCAGTGGACCGGATGGTATACTATGGTATACCGGATGGGGTCCTAAAATGTTGCACACCTGAGTTGGCCCCTGTATTGACCCGCCTTTATCGTCTGTCCCTGAAGATGTCCACTGTTCCTGACTCCTGGAAGATAGCAAATATGCAGCCTGTTCCTAAAAAGGGAAGTCGTTCGGACCCTACGAACTATCGACCAATAGCAATCACCTCCATCATGTGCAAGGTAATGGAGCGTGTTCTCAATAAGAAGTTACTGGTATACCTAGAATGAAACGACATCCTCAGTGATCACCAGATCTGTTGATCTATGCCACTCACTCATGGGGAGAGGCTATTGAGAATCATAGCGAGGCCTTGGCGGTTTCTCTTGACATTTCGAAGGCTTTCGATAGAGTTTGGCATGAGGGCCTGTTAAGTAAACTTCCAGCGTACGGACTTCCTGCTGTTTTTTGTAATTGGATAAAAGATTTTCTTGGAGCACGCAGTATCAGAGTAGTTATTGATGGTTGTACCTCTGATCTTAAAACTCTAAATGCGGGCGTGCCCCAAGGATCAGTGCTCTCGGCAACATTGTTCTTGCTGCACATTAATGATCTTCTGCAGCCAGGGATCATGGGATATGCAGACGACAGCACTGTTGTTGAGAGGTATCTATCCAGTCCGAAGGTCAGCAGTGACGATGTCCGTCTTCAGCGGGAAGCACTAATTCTTCGCACAAATCAGAGTCTGAAACGTGTCTCACAAAGGGGAGATGCAAATCTAGTTGATTTTAATGCGAAGAAGACGCAGGTGTGTCTATTTACGGCCAAAAAGTCAGTATTTGATGCTGCCCCTACTTTACTTAACAGGTACTGTCTTACCTGTAACTGACCACCTTAGTCTGCTTGGCACTGAGCTCACTAATACCTTGAACTTTGGTGAAAACACAGAATCAAAGGCCAAACTGGCAGCGAAAAAACTTGGCATCCTCAACAAGGTTAAGCAGTATTTCCTACCAGGGCAGCTCATAACATTATACAAGGCTCAGCTCCGATCTTGTATGGAGTACAGCAGCCACCTCTGGGACGGCTCTGTCAAGTATCAGCTGCATGTCCTTGACTCTATCGAGCGCAGAGCTAAGCGACTATTGGCGAGGATAAACTTGTCTCTAGGCTTCATAGCCTAGCTCACAGACGCAAAGTTGCCAGCCTTTGCGTTTTTTACAGGCTGTACTTCGGAGAGTGTGCGAAAGGATTGTACGAGCTAATACCGCCCTCCCCTTTTTACCACCGAACACGAAGATGCTCAAAGAGGTATCATCCACTTCTTGTGAATTTGCCAAGTGCCCGTACGAATCGCTTTAAAGCGTCCTTTATTATGCGGGCCGGCAAGGAGTGGAATTCCCTGCCTGCGTCTGTGTTTCCGGAAGGGTACAGTCCACAGACTTTCAAATCGCGGGTGCACAAGCACTTTCTGGGAGAGCTCGGTCCAACTTAGGCCTGACTAATCCAACTACTTGGATTGGTATGGGCCAAGAGCAATCCCATTCTAAATAAATAAAAAAAAAGATGTCGCGTGTGTAGTAGAAAAAAAAAACCTATGTTTTGTCTTACAAAATGCCGTGTTTTAATTGGTTCTAATAGCCCTACTCCATCCAGCGTACCTCATTCACCTCGCGTAATGCCGCGCTAGATTCCGTACAAATACCTCATAGGGCCTACTCCTCTTAGTAATTGCTCCATGGATTAGAACACTAACTTTCGTTTTCTGAAAGAGGGACTGTTCTGCATGAACACGTTCTTGAAGAAGAAGTCTCATAGGAAGTGGACCCGGCAGAGCCCAGATTGTTGGACGAAGAACGAGATCGACTTCATCTTGACGGCGAGGGGAACGTGTTCAGCGATGTCTCAGTGGTCAATAGGTATAAGACCGACAGTGACCACCGCCTAGTGAGAGGCACCCTGAATTTCGACTTCAAGGCCGAGAGAAGCCGATTGAGACGATCCGTTCTTCGCCCAACGATGCTCGAATGCACAGCTCTAAAGCGGTTTACTTAGAATTGCGCAAACGCTTCGAGGCACTGAATACCACGGCAAGAGTTGACGAGAACCTTGATGATGTGGTGAGGGTACTTCGCGAAGTAGGTGGAAAATACTTCAAAGGAAGGCGAAGCAGCTGAAAGTCCAAGATCTCAAGCGAAACGCTGTAATTGATGCGGATTCGACGTAAATTATCAGAAGGAGCTTCGTCAGATACACAATGTCTTACCAAGACTATCAGGAAATCGGTGACACTTGACCTGCAAAGCTACAATGCGCAACTCGTTGAATAGGCCATTAAGGATAATCGGGGGTCGAAAATCTTTAGTAAAAGAATGGGTACGTCTAATCTGACGAAGCTGAAAACCTCAGAGGGCAGGACCATCACTTCAATTCCAGGGATTCTTACCGAGATTGAGGGCCCCACCCGATGCGAAGGACCCAAGAGCCATATTAGTGCGCAACTTCACAGATAATCAAAAATATCCCACATAACACTAATATTTAAGTCTGGATCAAAGGACGACATTGAGAATTATGGGCCTTTATCAATTCTTTCAGTTATTCCAAAAGTTTTTGAAAAAATTGTTTACAAATATTTAATTTCACATCTTAAGCGAATATTAATGAATGAACAGCATGGTTTTGTGAAGAATAGGTCAACAACTAGCAATCTTTTAGTTTTTATTAATTGCTTTTTTAATGCTTTTGATAAAAAACAGCAAACTAAAACAGTTTACACTGATTTCTTATTTCTGAAAAAAATGTCTTAGAATGGGATCAAAGGTAATCTTCTCGAGTGGCTTGCTTCTTATCGGCATAAGCGCGTTCAGTCAGTTGTCATAAATGGTTATGTTTCTAATAGGCTATTTGACACTATTAAAAATATGTTACTAAATGTGGTCATCCTATTAGATAATAATATAAAAAACCATATTTAGCTCTATTTTATCCGAAAATATTTATTGATTTTGCAAAATAAACATAGTAAATTCATATATTTTTTTGCATTTCTTCCTTCACGAGAACGCTCTGTGATTTGCTACGCCTCGCGTGACGTCACAAGCAAGTAAACATTGTTTATTGTTATGCACTTAGTGTGATTTTATCGTATTCCCATCGTTTCTTGTACTATATTTAAAGGTGTTTAAAGCCTCTGTCAGCTAGGATGATAGTGCCCTGTTTCAATTCATCTTAAAATTTGCAGTTTTCTACTACTGTTTACTTGCCTGTAACGTCACGCAGATCATATGGCGTCCGCCATTACAGAAACAGCGTTTTTAGTGCGAATATTGTAATTTAAATTTTAACTCAATATTTTACGGAAAATATTGCGAAATTTGCAGAAATATACATGTGGTGTATTAATCATATACCAACGAATAATTTGAAACAATTTTTCAAAATCAGTCAAATAGCCTATTCAGTTTATGTCATCTCAGGTGTCCCTCGGGGATCTATCTTAAGGTCTTTTCTTTTTGTCGTGTTTATTAATGATATAAGTAGTTCTTTTATTAGTTCTAAGTTTTTATTATACGCAGATGATCTCAAAGTATTTTTAACTATCAATAACCAAAACGACTGTGATATGATTCGGGCTAACCTCAATTGACTGGATAACTATTGTTCTGTAAATAAATTGTATCTGGCATATGATAAGTGCAAACACATCTCTTTTAGTAAAAAGAGGCACAAAATTACTACTAACTTTACTCTCGGTCAGCATATGCTTGAAACGGTTACTGTTATTCGCGATCGCGGTGTTCTCCTGGATTCCAAACTCACTCTTGACCAGCATGTTGATAAAATTGTTGTAAAATCATATGAGTTTCTAGGCTTTCTGACGCGTATCTCAAAGCCCTTAAAGCGGAGAAACAGAAACCTTTATTTCTCTATTTAACTCTCTGGTTTGCTTTCAGCTTGCATATGCATCGTCAGTATGGAATTTTCACTACAATATTTTTAAGGAAAAATTGAGAGAGGTCAAAAGAGGTTTACTCGTACCCTTAATTACCGTTTACTTCCACCGGCCTCATATGCTAATCGTTTAAGTAGAGCTAAATTAATAACCCTGAGCGCAAGACGAACTTTGACTGATCTCTTAACTATCCGTAAAATTTGTACAAGTGAGCAAGATTGTCGTGAGTTGCTATCTGCAGTGAAATTCCGTGTCCCGGTAAAGCGAACGCGCTGCCAGACTCTCTTCCAGGTCTCCAGATGCAAAACAAATGCTGGCAAGCGCATGCCTCCCAACAGGATGTGTGTTCTTTACAACTGTAATTGCTTAGAACTTGATTTGCTTTCGTGCTCCCACAATGCATTTAATTCATTTATGTGTAAGCTTTCTTTATGACTGGTTTTCGAAATAAAATTAGGAGGACGTCTTCAAAACTCTTGATTGGACTAGGATGGGTATCGATGTCAATGGTAGGCACCTCACACACCGTTGTTTCACTGAAGTCATTGTCATAATGGCGGAGTCGTTGCAGGATTTACAGGGAATGCTGTACAGTCTTAACGCCGCCTCACGGTCCGGTCGGTCTCCAAATGGACTTGGACAAGACGAAAGTCATGTTCAATGAACTCGTTGTCCCGGAGCCGATGACGATCAGTGGAGAATATGTCTACCTGGGCCAGGTTAGCAAATGGGCAGGGACTGCTTCGAGCGTGAGATTCCCAGAAGAGTGCAGCCAAGCTGGCAGTATTCGGGAAGCTGCGTCATATCTTCTCGTCGCCACTGCCGCAGTGTCATAAGACCAGGGTTTTCAATCAGTGCGTCCTACCTGTAATGACATACGGTGCCGAGACGTGGAACATGACAGTCAGGGTGGCTCACCAATTATATATCGCTCAGCGAGCAATGGAACGTTCGATGCTGGATATCTCGTTATGGGTCAGAGTCCGGAACGAGATTATCCGGCAGAGAACCAAAGTCGTAGACATTGTGTATCGATGATGCAAGCTGAAGTGACAGTGGGCCTGTCACGTCTGTCGCGGAACCGACTACCGTTGGGGCAAAGTGGTTCTCGAATGGCGACCGCGTTTCGGTAAACGTAGTGTACAACGCCCCCCTGCTAGGTAGATCGATGACCTGAAAAGGGTCGCTAGTAGTGGTTTAGTGGCCCTGCAGAACCGGTTCCCTTCCTCGCCGATTATTTTGGTCACATTTTCGAGGTCCTCGTCAACATTGGTCGCGGTGTGCAGAATGGCAAAACGGTTCTGGAGTTCCAACTAGAACTTGGATGAACCAGCGGCCATTTGCAGTCTGGTAGGTCGGAGCTTGGACTTCATCATGCGCATCCTTTCTAGCATATAATTGATATTCAGGGTGCCTCTTACCTTGCGGTGATCACTTCTGGTGTTAAACTTGTTGATAAAGGAGACATCCCTGAATATGTTTT
The DNA here is from genome assembly GCA_030578115.1 of Leucoptera coffeella. Classification (NCBI taxonomy): domain Eukaryota; kingdom Metazoa; phylum Arthropoda; class Insecta; order Lepidoptera; family Lyonetiidae; genus Leucoptera; species Leucoptera coffeella. The sequence goes on from JAMBLF010000002.1 coordinate 5,528,641, forward strand.
TTTATCCGCCATGATGAAGTCGATCTCATTAAAGGTTTTTCCGTTGATACTTTTTCTAGTCTACTTCCGTTGAACTAATAGATAGTGTGTTCAAAGATACAGCCCCTGCGATTAAGAAAGTGGACCAACATGTGTCCCCTGAGATTCCAACTGCCAAGACTGCCAATACCATGTGGCCCCATCCTCGATTCACCACTCAGCGTTTGACCAATTTTAGCGTTGAATCACAACGTTGTAGTAAGTGGACGTGGTATGATGTAAGGCCCGTTCGATATCATCGTATAGGGCCTCGACCTCTTGGTCTGATGTACCAATGTGGGGGCGTACACCTTTATAATTTTGAGTGAGTATCGATCCGAGAGCTTAAAAACGATGTACACCACCCTTAGTGACACACTGGACACTTACATAATGTTGTTGCAGAGGTATTTGTTGACGAGGAAGCCTACCCACGGACTTGTAGTCTTCTTCCCGGAAGTAGAAGAGGTGGCCAGAGCTTAGGGTTAAGCAGTTATCGCCATGTCTTCGGATCTCGCTTAGACCCAGGATATGCCACCTGATTTCGTGGCGTCATCGGCTTTGGATTTACTCTCCCTACCCTTTTTGGGTGGATATACCGCTATCGGTCGGTCGCACAATAATATTTCATCGTATTACTTTCATATTAAATTTAAAACCCAATTTTAACGTGATAATCAATATCTAATGTGATAGGTGGTAACCGATGTCCTAATATAAACAAACCAGGTTTTCTTACCGCAACAGCAAATGGACAATTTAGATGGGCACCCATCCTCTTCATTCTTACGCTTGCGTTTCTTAGCTTCAGTGATCGAACGAGAAACGGTGTATAAACGCGGCTACAAAATAATCACAACTCTAAAATCCCATGTCTATGATCACCCGGCCCGATTTAAATACCTATTCAATAGTTTAACATAAGACGCAATAATGAAAAACAATACCAGAGATATAACAATACTATACTAGTACGTAAAACATAAACTAATAATTGCGGGTGTAAAAGTGGTTTGTCAGACTCATCAGAAATCTGTGAATGGGAATCTAGAATTCCTTATATTTTTTTAACTTTTATCTGTTATCGACTAAAGCATGATTTCATATTTTAAATCAAGTCAATCAATCAACCCATGTCAGTCCGCTGCTGGACGTAGGCATTACCAAGGTTACGCTACAAAACACGATTACTCGTGGCCCTAATTCAACCACTACCAACGACCCTTTTAAGGTTATCGGTCCATCTAGCAGGGGGGCGTCCTACACTACGTTTACGACGTGGTCGCCATTCGAGAACCGCTTCGCTCCAACGGTCGTCGGTTCTTCAGACGTGGCCTGCCCACGGTCACTTCAGCTTGCAACATCGATAGACAATGTATACAATAAACAATAGATAGTCTCTAACAAATATACATGTGCCTCCTCTATTTACGTTTTTTTTCTGACATAAGAAGCTTCTAGTTTATAATTTGGCAAAGACACTATTCCTTTAAAACCCACTACATCTATACTGCTCTTTAATTGATTTAATTTCTCCAGAACTACTCGCACCACATTACTTTTGCTGTAGAGACTTCTACTTGCACTTCGCCAATATTTTGCTGAAATATATTGACATCATTTCTAGAGAAAAATCTTATAATTGTTGTTGCTTTCTGCTTCTGTAATATCAGATCACTTAATATGTATATATGTATGTACTAACGATCACTCTTATATGTATATCTTTTGTGTCTGTCAAATTATCATAGTCCTTAAATCTTCTATGGCAATGTATTGTCGTAGGAAATGGAAAAAATATGATAATCCCAAATAGTTGAAATGGCCGTTAGTCCATGAAAACTGAAGTAAACTAACTGTACTAATTCACTTAAGTAAATTAACTGAACTAACTCACTGAAGTAAATTAATATTTAAAACATAAAAACAAAGTATTGCTGACGACAACATGACACCAACAAATATAATTCAGTGGAATAATCATTACACGTATAGTAGTGCATAATCAGCTCTATATGGGAACTAAGGATTGTAACAGCCCCAATGAAGTCACGAAAATACTTTATGATTAATAACTAGCGGGACTTATCGCGTATATTTTTATATAATAAAGTGACCTTTATTAACCCGACGTTTCGGCTACGTTGCAGCAGCCATAGTCACGGGCAGACTGACGACGCATATTTCTTCGCCTCCAACGCAGCGCCCTGTCAGATTCTTCTCCGACTACCCTCACTGCTTCGTTTTTATTTTTCTTAAAACTATGAAAATACTTTAATCATCTTGTTCACCCTCCATGTATCGGCTTCGGTTGGAAGCACAATCAAATTATTGAGGTATCGATTGAATTTCTCCAAACTCTGTAAAGCAGCACGCGTGAATGTCCGATAAAAAAAGGAAGCAAATATCGCCTATGCGAGATACAACTGTATCAAACAATACTTCATAATTAAATGAAATATTCTCACTTTTATTATTAAACTTTCCAGTATTATATTTTGTAGTCACAGAGCAAATATTTTAAAATAAAGAAAAAAATACTTTATTCATTTCACTAAATAACATTGACACAAACAATAAACATCAGGAATGAAAAACTTTGATGCAGTAAAAAGGTGCATCCTCAGTATACGATGCAGCTAGGGTGGCTGCGGCGGTGCAGCGCGGGTGCATGTGCCCTGCCTGCGTGAGGCTATAGTCATTAATGATCTGAAAATAAAAATAAATATAAAATATAAATAAACTCTAAATTTAAAACAAAATTAAAATAAACAGATTAGGTAAAATACGGTTTGTCTACACCTCCACATGCACACACACACACACACACACCCACACACACGCACACGCACACACACACACCACACATATAAAAAATGGATTTTAGACTCCCTTCCACTAAAGATGTTTTTATTGTAGTCGTTTTACTTTTTGTCCGAGAGGTGGAGGCCAGGAGCTCCAAGACACAGGTTCTACCTAGTTTGGAATCCTGTCTCCCACGCCTAAATTTTATGTTCTGTATTTGTTCTGTCTTGTATCACTTTTTAAATGGGAGAAATAAATAATTTTTATTATATTATATTAATAATAATTTGCCCGCCGTGGTTGAGGATGCGGGGTGCCTACTGTTCGCTGACGATCTTAAACTATTCCTCAGCGTGGACGGCGTGAGTGACTGTGCAAGGCTGCAGTTCGACATGGACAAGGTCGCGCGGTGGAGTGCGGCGAACGGCCTTCGCTTCAACACGTCCAAGTGCGAGGTGATGTTGGTCATCCGGGCCCGCGAGCCTCTGGCGTATACGTACCGGATGGGGGGCGATTGTGTGCGTCGCGTAGCGGGGGTCAAGAATCTGGGCGTGCATGGCACGTCTCGGCTCTCGTTCGGAGAGCACGTTAAGACAGTCTGCAAGCAGTCCTACAGGAACCTGGGCTTCATTCTTCGTCGGTGCGCCCACTTCAACAGTCCCAGGGTGGTAAAGGCGCTGTGCGAGTCCCTGGTCCGCAGAAGACTAGAGAGTAGCGCCTTGGTATGGTTACCCCATGAGAAAAAATATATTCGTATGGTGGAGCGCATCCAGAACAAGTTCGCGCGGTTCCTGTACAGGAAGCTGTATTGGGTGTGTTCTTTTTACCCCCTCATGTGCCCCTCCTTGTTCGTCCTCGGGATGGTGGGGTACACGCGGCTGTCGGGGCGATGGGACATGGCGCTGGTGACCGTCCTAGTGCGGGTGCTGCGGGGCGCCCTGCAGCAGCCGTCCGTCTTGGCGGAGCTGCAGCTCGTGCGGCCGGACGCGCGCTTCCCCCAGTGGGTGGGGCGGCTGCTGCAGGAGCCCCAGTGCCGCACGCAGCTGCTGCGCTCCTCCCCCCTCGTGAGAGGCTCGAACTGTTCGCGTGTTCTATGCCCGAGTTCTCGGGGGTCGCCTTGCACTACCTGAGCTAGGAGGTATAGGTGTGTGGGTATTTGTTTTTATTGCAATATTGTAATTATTTAATTTTATTTCAGTTATTGATATATAGTAATTAATATTATTTGTAGTTCTTATAACCTTGTAATTAGTACGTCAACGAAAGGTGTGTTAGGGTGACGTACATTTGAGAATTAAATAAATGAATAAAATAAATACATCACTAGTCCTCCGGCAGCACTGGATTCGGAAACTATCACAAGCTGCATGTAATAAAAATAATAAACGTACCCACAATAATATAATTATAATAAACATCGCAATAATTACTTACATACATAATATAACTTGTATATAATATATTTATAAATATTTATACAAACACATATATAAATATACATATACACACGCACAGATATATACACATACATTTATAAACTAATTCAGAAGCATATTTGAAGGAAAACTAATCAGGCACAATAAATAGTAAAGAAAAAGAAAGAAAGAAAATACTTTATTCATTGCACAAAATACATTAAACACACAAATAATAAACATCAAGGATAAAAACTACATATAATCATTACACATTATATATCCAGAACATCATCTTCATCACTTAACACATTAATATATTTCATACTAAACTTAATAATAAAATTATATGTGGCGAAGCAGATGTTGCTTCATGTTTTGAAGAATATTTTGGAAACCTCCTTTTGATGATATCCAGCTCACAAAACAGTTACTCTGAGAAGGCGTGCAATCTGCTTGCGTTGTCGGCCCCGTGTTGTGATGGTGAGTTCCGTTTTAGGCCTACAACTCCATTAGAAATAATAAAAACATTCAAAACTTTTAGTAAGAAAAAACTGTGGATCGGTTTGGACACGCGGTCAAAACAATTAGTGTTATTATTGACTTGTTGGCACCTTATCTGGCATCAGTTTTCAATGCCTCGATAGAATCAGGTTCGTACCCTGATTTAATGAAACTAAGTAGAGTAACACCGATATATAAGTTTGGTAGTACCTTGGACCCATCTAATTACTGTCCAATATCCGTGCTACCAGCATTGAGTAAAGTTTTCGAGAAAATCTTGTTGAATCAGATGTTGTACCACTTTAATTTGAACGGACTGCTACATTCTAAACAATTCGGCTTCACAAAGGGTTTGTCCACCACTGATGCTGGTGTAGAACTAATAAAAGGGATTTTTGATGCCTGAAGTAAACTAACTGTACTAATTCACTTAAGTAAATTAACTGAACTAACTCACTGAAGTAAATTAATATTTAAAACATAAAAACAAAGTATTGCTGACGACAACATGACACCAACAAATATAATTCAGTGGAATAATCATTACACGTATAGTAGTGCATAATCAGCTCTATATGGGAACTAAGGATTGTAACAGCCCCAATGAAGTCACGAAAATACTTTATGATTAATAACTAGCGGGACTTATCGCGTATATTTTTATATAATAAAGTGACCTTTATTAACCCGACGTTTCGGCTACGTTGCAGCAGCCATAGTCACGGGCAGACTGACGACGCATATTTCTTCGCCTCCAACGCAGCGCCCTGTCAGATTCTTCTCCGACTACCCTCACTGCTTCGTTTTTATTTTTCTTAAAACTATGAAAATACTTTAATCATCTTGTTCACCCTCCATGTATCGGCTTCGGTTGGAAGCACAATCAAATTATTGAGGTATCGATTGAATTTCTCCAAACTCTGTAAAGCAGCACGCGTGAATGTCCGATAAAAAAAGGAAGCAAATATCGCCTATGCGAGATACAACTGTATCAAACAATACTTCATAATTAAATGAAATATTCTCACTTTTATTATTAAACTTTCCAGTATTATATTTTGTAGTCACAGAGCAAATATTTTAAAATAAAGAAAAAAATACTTTATTCATTTCACTAAATAACATTGACACAAACAATAAACATCAGGAATGAAAAACTTTGATGCAGTAAAAAGGTGCATCCTCAGTATACGATGCAGCTAGGGTGGCTGCGGCGGTGCAGCGCGGGTGCATGTGCCCTGCCTGCGTGAGGCTATAGTCATTAATGATCTGAAAATAAAAATAAATATAAAATATAAATAAACTCTAAATTTAAAACAAAATTAAAATAAACAGATTAGGTAAAATACGGTTTGTCTACACCTCCACATGCACACACACACACACACACACCCACACACACGCACACGCACACACACACACCACACATATAAAAAATGGATTTTAGACTCCCTTCCACTAAAGATGTTTTTATTGTAGTCGTTTTACTTTTTGTCCGAGAGGTGGAGGCCAGGAGCTCCAAGACACAGGTTCTACCTAGTTTGGAATCCTGTCTCCCACGCCTAAATTTTATGTTCTGTATTTGTTCTGTCTTGTATCACTTTTTAAATGGGAGAAATAAATAATTTTTATTATATTATATTAATAATAATTTGCCCGCCGTGGTTGAGGATGCGGGGTGCCTACTGTTCGCTGACGATCTTAAACTATTCCTCAGCGTGGACGGCGTGAGTGACTGTGCAAGGCTGCAGTTCGACATGGACAAGGTCGCGCGGTGGAGTGCGGCGAACGGCCTTCGCTTCAACACGTCCAAGTGCGAGGTGATGTTGGTCATCCGGGCCCGCGAGCCTCTGGCGTATACGTACCGGATGGGGGGCGATTGTGTGCGTCGCGTAGCGGGGGTCAAGAATCTGGGCGTGCATGGCACGTCTCGGCTCTCGTTCGGAGAGCACGTTAAGACAGTCTGCAAGCAGTCCTACAGGAACCTGGGCTTCATTCTTCGTCGGTGCGCCCACTTCAACAGTCCCAGGGTGGTAAAGGCGCTGTGCGAGTCCCTGGTCCGCAGAAGACTAGAGAGTAGCGCCTTGGTATGGTTACCCCATGAGAAAAAATATATTCGTATGGTGGAGCGCATCCAGAACAAGTTCGCGCGGTTCCTGTACAGGAAGCTGTATTGGGTGTGTTCTTTTTACCCCCTCATGTGCCCCTCCTTGTTCGTCCTCGGGATGGTGGGGTACACGCGGCTGTCGGGGCGATGGGACATGGCGCTGGTGACCGTCCTAGTGCGGGTGCTGCGGGGCGCCCTGCAGCAGCCGTCCGTCTTGGCGGAGCTGCAGCTCGTGCGGCCGGACGCGCGCTTCCCCCAGTGGGTGGGGCGGCTGCTGCAGGAGCCCCAGTGCCGCACGCAGCTGCTGCGCTCCTCCCCCCTCGTGAGAGGCTCGAACTGTTCGCGTGTTCTATGCCCGAGTTCTCGGGGGTCGCCTTGCACTACCTGAGCTAGGAGGTATAGGTGTGTGGGTATTTGTTTTTATTGCAATATTGTAATTATTTAATTTTATTTCAGTTATTGATATATAGTAATTAATATTATTTGTAGTTCTTATAACCTTGTAATTAGTACGTCAACGAAAGGTGTGTTAGGGTGACGTACATTTGAGAATTAAATAAATGAATAAAATAAATACATCACTAGTCCTCCGGCAGCACTGGATTCGGAAACTATCACAAGCTGCATGTAATAAAAATAATAAACGTACCCACAATAATATAATTATAATAAACATCGCAATAATTACTTACATACATAATATAACTTGTATATAATATATTTATAAATATTTATACAAACACATATATAAATATACATATACACACGCACAGATATATACACATACATTTATAAACTAATTCAGAAGCATATTTGAAGGAAAACTAATCAGGCACAATAAATAGTAAAGAAAAAGAAAGAAAGAAAATACTTTATTCATTGCACAAAATACATTAAACACACAAATAATAAACATCAAGGATAAAAACTACATATAATCATTACACATTATATATCCAGAACATCATCTTCATCACTTAACACATTAATATATTTCATACTAAACTTAATAATAAAATTATATGTGGCGAAGCAGATGTTGCTTCATGTTTTGAAGAATATTTTGGAAACCTCCTTTTGATGATATCCAGCTCACAAAACAGTTACTCTGAGAAGGCGTGCAATCTGCTTGCGTTGTCGGCCCCGTGTTGTGATGGTGAGTTCCGTTTTAGGCCTACAACTCCATTAGAAATAATAAAAACATTCAAAACTTTTAGTAAGAAAAAACTGTGGATCGGTTTGGACACGCGGTCAAAACAATTAGTGTTATTATTGACTTGTTGGCACCTTATCTGGCATCAGTTTTCAATGCCTCGATAGAATCAGGTTCGTACCCTGATTTAATGAAACTAAGTAGAGTAACACCGATATATAAGTTTGGTAGTACCTTGGACCCATCTAATTACTGTCCAATATCCGTGCTACCAGCATTGAGTAAAGTTTTCGAGAAAATCTTGTTGAATCAGATGTTGTACCACTTTAATTTGAACGGACTGCTACATTCTAAACAATTCGGCTTCACAAAGGGTTTGTCCACCACTGATGCTGGTGTAGAACTAATAAAAGGGATTTTTGATGCCTGGGAACGGTCACAGGATGCATTTGGTATTTTCTGTGACCTTTCTAAAGCGTTCGATTGTGTCCGGTATGATATAATAGTAAGAAAATTAGAGTATTATGGAGTTGAAAATAATTCACTAAATATAATAAAATCATATTTAAGTCATAGAGTACAAAGTAACTATTGGTGTTGAGTAGTCTTTGGGTCGTTCAGTCCAGATGGGGGTGCCTCAAGACTTCCTAGTATACATAAATGAATTACCTATTGTAGCTAAAGATAGGAGCAGGATGGTCCTTTTTGCTGATGACACATCCCTGATCTTTAAAATTAGCAGGAAGATTGATGAGTTGCAAGCAATAAACTCTGTGATAGGAGATGTAGTTCAATAGTTTCAATGCAACAATTTAGTTCTTAATAATAATAAAACAAAATGTATTAAATTTACTTTGCCAAATGTTAATGGTGTCGAAACCAATCTAATAATAAATAATGAGAAAATAGATAAAATAAATACTACTGTCTTCTTAGCGATAACTTTAGATTCAAAGCTGCAGTGGGGAGACCACATTCGCGTTTTATCTAAAAAACTTAGTTCCGCAGCATATAATATTAAACGGATTGGGGAATGTACGGACGAGTCAGGGCTAGGGTTGTTTATTTCAGCTACTTTCATAGCATTATGTCTTATGGCATCTTGCTGTGGGGTTGTGCTGCTGACATAAACACAATATTCGTTTTGCAGAAGAGGGCTGTTCGCTGCATTTACAGAATGGGCCCCAGAGAGTGACTTCGCGAAAAATTTAAAGAAATTGATATTTTGACGGTTGTTGCTCCAGTACATATATGAGTGTGTCATTTATGTACATAAAAATATAAATATTTTTAGAAGAAACTGTGATGTTCATAAAATTAATACTAGGAACAAACTTAAGCTGTATGTGGCGCCCTCGATGCTTCAAAAGGTCAATAAATCTTTTGTTGGAAATTGCGTGCGTTTTTATAATCATTTAGTGGACTGGATTACGCGATTGCCCTTACCTAAATTTAAGACTATAGTTAGAGGCTGACTAGTCCGGGGCGCATACTACGCGGTCGGAGACTACCTTGCCGATGCTCAGGGTTGGCAATGAGTGCATCTAAGCTATATGTGCAAAGATAATTATAAGATAAGATAATTATAATAAACTGGCACTGGGCAAAAATCCTGAAAGCCTTCTCCGAGCCAGGGCTTCCGAACCAACGATAGAATTTCAATGCTAAGAGACAACCAGAGTCGGGAAAATGTTTTGACTTTCAATGAATGTACTGTACTTGTACTTATGTTGAATAAAGACATTTGACTTTGACATAAACGTATAAATTAAATCAAAAAATTAAATAAATATCTGGTATTTCCACCGACAGGGTTAGACATAGGTAGAATTTAGGGTAAGGATTTCTGTTGCTCCAGCAGGTAAGCCTTAAACCTACGGCAGAAGACTCTTCTAGAAGCAACGTCGCGGATAAGTGGCGGTATATCATTCCAGCACTTGGACGCAGCGAACTTAAAACATTCCCGAAACGCTGCTGAATGGTGCACTGGCAAAGCAGCCCTAAACTTAAAGTGACGAGAGTTCGTTGATAACTTGACTTTTTGGTACAAGTAAGAAGGGCTCTCTGACCGAATGACACCAAACAACAACGCCGCAAAGTGCAGTCGCCTACGCAACTGCGTGTTCAACAAATTTGCGTTGTTCAAGTACGGAGTGATGCGGGATTGGCGAGTTATAAGAAAGTAAAAATGGGTGCATGCGTTTTGAACGCATTTTATCAGTTTCATAGTAATACAGTCGACCAATATATGTATACAGCTACCATAAACAACATCACAGTAGTTAAGCCTCAACTGTATCAACGTTTCACTCAGACAGACACGCAATTCGACACTCAGATATTCGCGGATATTGTAAAACACCTTTAAACGGTAGAAGCAGTTCCCAACCATACTGAGGACATGCTTCTCAAAACGAAATTCACCATCCATCTGTAAGCCCAGGTTTCTATCCTCCTCCACCGCTTCTATGACGTTGTCTCTGATAACTATACCATTGGTGGAAAGGACATCTACGTACTTCGAATTTGCGACAGACTTCCAAGAACTAAAACCAAAGACTTGGAAGGGTTCAGCGTAAGACCCCTCCTATCAGACCAACTTGCAATTCGTTCGAGCTCAAAATTAATTTTCCGTATGCATTCCGACATTCCCTAAGGCTTGGCAGACGCATAAAGCAGCAAATAATCAGCGTAGAGATGATATCGACTGCATTCGATACTACTTACAACATCTACGCTATACAATATAAAAAGCAGAGGACCTAAGATAAGACCCCCTTGGAACTCCCCTCGTCAACATAATTAGTGCTTGTAAATGGCGACATGGCTGACCACCTGTCACATTGAGTACTGACTATCTGGTTAACACGGGGGATCAAGGTGACCATAGAATTACTACCTTCATAATCGCGGAGATGGAACCTGAACCTCTGACTACCCCGCAAGGGTTAATGGTCGTAAATGTGTTTTAACTATTACCTGTTCGACGAACAGGTAGGTTTCCTCACGATATTTTCCCTCACCGTATAATTCGATGCATTTGGTAAATGTGTTTTTTATTATGAAAATGTACATAGAAATTCATTTCCATTGGTACATGCTCAATCCTCTGATACAGAGCCAAGCCCTAAACAACTGAGCTACGTCGAATACGTCAGTAGTCATTGGTAATGTCAATAATAGCATGTCACCGTTGCAGCCGAAACTGGCTTCAGCGAGAAAGACAAAGCACCAAACTGGTGAAATTCATTATATGTCAAGTCAATAATAGTCACGTCTACTTTTCCAGATATGCCCAGGAAATCCCTGTTGATAGAGTCGGGATTATCTAAAAACTGTGGCAAGTCAGTTTGGTTATTGTCTGTAAGAATTACCTTTTTTGTGTTTCCACAATGCCAATGTTTCATCAAAATATGCCTGTTTTTCAGAACGCAGAGCCTGAACGGCAAGTCGTTTCAGGTCCTAATAGTACTGCTTATGTGCCTCGATTTTAGTTCGCTAGAAACGCCTGTAAGCGTTGTCGCGTAGCCGCATCATTAGCAGTACAGTGTCAGTCAACTTAATCATGCCGTTGCTTAGGAGCATCCTTCACCGATATACTCCTCTCCAGGGCGTGTTTGTTAAAAAGTTGTGTTATATTGTTAGTCAAGAAATTTACCATGTTATCAACGTTCTCATGAGTTGTCATACTAGTCCAGTCTATCTCAGTCAAGTCATTGTTAAAATTGCCCAAGTTAATGTCCTTCAGCCGCCGGTACACAGCGTGTTCTGTTACTGGTCCTTTCTGCTTCCATCAAGTTCAGCTAAAACAAAGGCATGTCTACCTAAGTAAAGGCTGTGTCGTACGTCAACAGAACGAACCAGTGCTTCAATTATCATCAGGTCAATTGTATTTTGTGAATGGTTAGTAAAGTAAATCAGTTTATTTACATGCTGTGTTAGTTTTAGAATTGTCATAAAGACCGTCAAACATTTATAGTTTCTGGCAGGTATGTCTGCAAAATTTATATTCATGTCACCTACTAAAACAAGTTTGTCATAATTATTAAAAGATGTCACGGAGTTCATTAATGCGTAAAAAAATTCGTCAGCTTCATGCCAAGGCGGCTGGTAAGCCGTCCCAACCACTTACGACCACATTACGACGCGGACACGCGGCCTGTCGACACCAATTATGACGCGGAACCACATTTGTTCTACTGTGGGCGACACGGGGTGGGAAACTAGGCACACGCGCAAACCACGCCGCATGTAAAACCCGGCGGTTTTACATGTAGTCCCTAATGTTATCCCCGCGGGCACGCATAGAGCGTGGCTGCGGCACATTGCGTGGGGGATACCTGGGAATGGAGGGCGCGCGCCTCTTATCCCCTCCCCGCAGCCACGTCTCGTTGATGGCCACCAACTCGCAATCCGCACGAAGAACCACCAGCTCGTCATGGCCGGTCCCCAGGGAGCCCGCATTAAACAATCCAACTTTGAATCGTTTAATACGACTCATGGAAACCGCTGAATGCAATGTCTGCATACACCAACGATTCATAAACATACTTAAACATAATATTCCTAGTTACAGTACACACATGTATAAATTTAAAACATATTTTAAAGATATACATATGAATGTATAGTAATTATTATATATAATAATAATATTAAATATACAAAATATAAAGGCAGCGACACAGATACCAAACCGCACTGAATCAAAAGTATCCATCACAACATGGTTCACAACAAACAATTACAAAAACGAACACGTGTACAAAAATGATCAACAAACAGGGAGGGAGCCAAAAACCCTCTCCACGTCCTCTTCTTCCCGGGTGCGGTGAACAGGGGCCCCGTCCGCCTTGCGCACCTGCACTCGTCCGTCACGGGTCCACATGAAGCGCCACCCGCAAGCCTTGGCCCGCTTGCGCGCCTGTCCGAACAGCTGACAGTTGAGGCGGGTGAGGCGCTCGTTCAGATAAAACCTGCAGGGCTTATCCGGAAGACCCTGACCGCGGTGGTCGCTCTACGGCACACGCGGGCCACGCGGATGAGCTCGTCGTGAGTGGACCGCTGCGCAAGCCGGACCACCATGGGCCGTGGTCGACGATCTGGTCCACCAGCGGCTCCAGCGATATCGCGCAGCGGCCCCATCCGCACGGCGCTGACCACGTTCCGTTCTACCAGCGCCACACCCAACTTCACAGCTACCAGCTGCAACGCCGCGAAGTGTGACGGATTTTCATCATTTGCCAGCAGGTCCTGATCCCTTTTCGCTAACTGATGCTGGAGCTCATGGATAGCCCGCTCCAGAGGCTTAGTAGCAGCTGAGAGGACGGCATCATCCAGCGCAGCACCATCACTTGTCCTCCCTTCCAACTCGACTAGACGGCACTCGAGATCACTCACTTTGTTGTTGACGAGCGCGATCTCCCGCTGCACATTTTGGCGGAACTCCTGCAGCTCGTCCCGCAGTCCTACTCGCAGCTTCGTCATCGCTGCAACTATCTCCGTCTGGAGTAGTTGCATCTGCGTAGCGATGTCTCCTGCCATCGGTGACGGTGGTCAGCTCAAGTCACCGGAGTCCTATGAATCTTGCACTGCTTGCACCAGGCGCACGGGAGTGTTTTTATTGTCAGCCTTCGGTCGTACGCGAGCGCACTATGGACAAGTCCATTTACTGCGGGCAGCCTTTCATAGCCTTTTATAGGCGCTCAAGGACATTTCCAAGCATTTGTACTGGTAGGTACCACTACAGCTGCTGCAATCCATAATATCCGACGCGGACACAGTTTTCTTACACGTATACTATCAATCAACTCATCAAATAAAAAAACGAAAAATAAATAAAAATAAAAAAACGAAAGAAATGTTAAAAAAAGCTTTAAGGGTATTGTATTCCAAAAATAAATTCACGAACTGTCAAAAATCCGACATTTCTAGCGCAGCAGCGGAGTACATTGCGCGTTAGTGCTGTTTTTAGCGATTGGACAGAATATAAAATATAAAAAGGCGCGAATTTCAAAACATCGCGAAACGTTTATGGGAGTTTTATATTAATAATATAATTGATTTTTAAACTCAATAGTGTGCCGATTGCAAGACAATTTTTTAATTGCTAAATAAAACGTACATTATCTATCTATCTAACATAAAATAAACATTGTAATGATTTATCGACAATCCAGACCGACTTCTTAGCAGATATTCTCTGTCGAACGTGACAGATAGTTTTGATCATGACGACGCGCCGCCGCGGCGTGTAAATTGCAGATAGTTATATCAATAAATATGTATCGTTTCCATATGATGCAACGTATAAACTGATATTCTCACCCAAATCCAGATGGTAATCAATCCAACACGAAATAAATTCAAGTTTTCCAGTGTTTGTAATGATGCTAGTACAGATTACATTATGTATGTATGTAGGTATGCAACTACCTAACCACTCATTTACTGACTCCGAAAGGTTAACGAATTTGTAAAACTATGTTTTTAGATTATAATGCTTTTGAAATAAAATATGTTCTTCAACGAAAGATCGGCTGTAGTCATTTTTCATATGCGTAAGTATTATGATTACCTAGGTTAATTCAGTTCATTCACGGTAAAATTATATAAGTACCTATTCTACAATACTTTTTACCATATTGTAGATATAGTAGTCATACAATTTATTAGTTACATTAACCCACACTACACATATTTAAATAAAATTGAGCTCATGAATTTAAGTGTAAACTCGTTACAATGCATAAAACCTAATTTTATTTTGCCCTAATACTGCTTGATTTTGCGACTAAATTTACAAACGGAATATGTACTAGGGTCACAGACTTTTATAGGCGGGCAGTCGTACGAAAAATGTAAATGTCTCGATTTTCATACAGATATCTTTTGATCCTGATAAACTACTATTATACTGTCAATTATTTGTTTATGTAATGTCAATAATGTTTTTGCTGAAACATTGGGCAGGTATTTGAATCGCGCTATCGCTTAGTTGTGATCGTAAAATAGGATTTTACGGTTGTGATTTATACACCGGTTCTCGTTCTATCACCGAAGTTAAGCAACGCAGGCGTGGAAAGTAATTGGATGGGTGACCATTTAAATTGTTCACGTGCTGTTGTTTTAGTGAGGGAACCTGGTTTGGTTATGTAAGGACTTAGTTAATCACCTATTACATTGGCTATTGATAATCAGGTAACGATTGGGTTTCGATTGACAAATAATGCAAAAAAACTTAGTTGCCACTCAACATCTGACTACCCCGAAAGGGATGTGGGATGCGACGTAGCCATATCAATCGGGGTCGGCGGCAGCGACGTAATGTGAGCACAGTATTTTGTACCTATTCAGGATTATAAAACTATAAACACTGCGCACTCGTAGATAGTTTTCAGATACTTTAGTAACTACGATTTAATTATATGCATTGAAATTGTCTTGTTGCTTGTTGTTTTGTCTCGATGATGTGTCTTCTCGACATACTCAAAACACATACACCTGACCTCACAAAGCGTACCTACCTATTTTATTATTTGCTAATTTGATATAGTAACAGTCTGGCGTATTTAAAATGAAAGTAGTAAGATGATTATTAGCTGTCGGAATCTGTAACTGTCAGCTATTCTTTTACGTTTAAATATGGTTTAGACCACGAACCTTTGTAATTGCTCTTTGGTATAGAAACTAGCACCAGATGTAAGTACCTCTGCGTCCAAATGCTGGAATGAAATACCTCCATCTATTCGCGACGTTGCTTCTAGGGGAGCTTTCTACCTTAGGTATAAGGCTTGTCTTCTCGAACAACAAAAATCCTTACCCTAACTCCTATCAATGTCTCACCTTGTAAGTGCAAATACCATATTTATATATTTTTCTTTCTATATATGAGTTTGAATAAATGTGTATGTGTATGAAATATATTAATGTATGTTTATACGATGTTACTACTGTTTATAATGTATATATAATATGTATGATTGTGTATGTGTGTGCCTATATCTATCTACATGTCTATTATATATATATATATATATGTTCTTGTTTATGTTGCCCGAAGAAT
The DNA here is from genome assembly GCA_030578115.1 of Leucoptera coffeella. Classification (NCBI taxonomy): domain Eukaryota; kingdom Metazoa; phylum Arthropoda; class Insecta; order Lepidoptera; family Lyonetiidae; genus Leucoptera; species Leucoptera coffeella. Next base: position 5,544,708 of record JAMBLF010000002.1, read on the forward strand.
GATTATGAATTATAGTGTATTAATTTTATGTATGCGTATTATATACATACATACGCTTCACGATTTGTGTATACACACTCCTTTTTTATTATGGCGGGGTAGTCTGAGGCTTGAATGCACATCTCCGAAATTTCGAAGGCATGTTAGGTATGGGTCATTCGAAGCACGCGTCTCACTAGATAGACAACACCCAACGTGATAGGTAGTGAACCGTATCGCCGTATATAGGCTTTGACTATTACCTATCCTGAGGGATAGGCAGGTTTCCTCACGATGTTTTTCCTGACCGTTAGCGACTGTAAATTATATACGTAAATTAAAAACAAATATTTAAATTTCATTCATTGGTACATGCTAGAGTCGGGATTCGAACCTAGGACCTTTCTCATACGAAGTCCGAGTTCTTAGCCACTGGGCTACAGCCGAACTCGTATTATATCTGTATTAGTATATTATAAATTAGTTATTTTGTGTATGTTTGTTATTTATTATATTATGCAGCTTGTGACGGTTTCCGAATTGGGTGCTGCCGGAGGACCAGTGATTGCAGCCTAGCTGCATCGTATACTGAGGCAGCACCTTTTCACTGCATCAATGGTTTTTTACATACCTATATTTTTTCCATGTTTGTGTTTTGTTAATGTAGTGAATAAAGTTTCTTTCTTTTTTTCTCTGTAGGTGTTAAAATTTGCAAGCACACATCGTGTATTCATATACAATTTACTACTTACATAAGCTCCTGAAATAAGTATACTATAAATTTAGTTATAGTCTATAATGTATGTAAGTAATGGTTACTGCACTAAAATATTGTTTGTAATAATAGGTACCTATTATTTAATTTTATAAATGCTCGTATTAAGGTTACATTACACTTTGATTAGTGACTAGGTATGGACATCTACTGATTAGTGCAAATTATATCCTGTGTATGGAAATGAGTTCTATTTTTAGCGAGTAACCTCGTCCAGCGTTCTGTCACTGCCCCCTCACTCATCTAAAATAAGTTAAAATCAACGCTAATATAAGTCAATATCAAATCAGTATGATGAATTAGATTTAAATTTAATTAATAATAATTTAGATTTAATACTGGCCTTACAGAAAAAAATAAGATGACAAATTATCTGCGCGTATCGTTACAACTTGGTTACAACAGCACGATGTCCAGGCTTTAGACTGGCCTGCGCAATCTCCAGATTTAAATCCTATTGAGCATGCCTGGGATATGCTTCAGAGAAGAGCTCTAAGAAATTTCCCAGAAGATATTGTCAGTGAAAACCATCTTTTCTTGCATCTTAGCAGGACTTGGGACAATATTCCACAACGCGATATTGACACCCTTGTTTTAAGCATGCCGAACCCCTGCAGATGTGTCAGGAATGTCTTAGGAAGATCTACACATTACTGATTTTCAGTGGAACACGATTTTAGTAAAGAAAAGTAAATGTTATGTTGAAGTTTTAATGTTTTAAAAATAAAGTTTAGTTTGAAATTTTATCAGAGTTTTTTCTCTTGTTCTAGATTTTTATAAATTACAACTTTCACTAAAATATTTTCATTTAATCAGATAGGCTAATAATCAAGGTTTAATTTAATATACAGGCACAGGTAATATAATACTACAGATACAGGTGTCTTAACTAAAAGGTAGTATAATTTTAGTTATTTAGGTTTGAGTTAAATATCCCTAGACCATGTTGATGTGTGTATGTTCTTACAGATACCTACCACCTTATTCCAAAACAAAGTCGATGTTTTGTTATAGAAACAAGTCCGTGTAAAACAATTGCAGCTTCGCAGCCCCTTGTTTATCTCTGGGATAAATACTTTTGAGGTTACCTTTCTGTTTTAGTAGTGGCCAAGTATGTTTTTATATCTAAAATAAGTTAAAATCAAAGTTAATATAAGTCAATATCAAATCAGTATGATGAATTAGATTTCTCGCAGATAAATTGTTGTTATTTCATTTGTAAATTCTTATGCATGAAGCATTTTTCTATAGATATCGATTCACAAAGCAATGCGGCGGGATAATAGGGGATATTTTATGTAATGTTATTTATGTTTGCGATATAAACAGGTTCCACACTGCGATAGTTTCAAAAACACTGAAATAAATCACATCAAACTTGATATAACAAAATCATAACAAACTTTACTGTCATGGCGGATCGCATTACGTACGTTCCGCGTATCAATTTGTAAACGAAACAAACACTAATAAATTATAATCAGATTATTCAACAACTTATTATTTATTAATATATATTAAAAACATTGTAGTCATAAATATATAAAAGTGATCAATATTTAAATAATAAATCACTTGTGGTAAATAATTGTAATTTTATAGAAACAATAAGAAATAGTGTATTGGAACGTACTTGAGTGAGTACCCTAACCCGACCTCCTGTAGGAGTCTGTGATCCTAGTAATGCGCTTGTATTTTCGTATGGAAAAGAGCTGAAAAAGAACTTCAAATATATAAAATTCGATTTATGCACAGACCTCTATAACCTAGATACCGCAAGTGTACGTACTTTGCGTGTCAAAAAGATTATAATTGATCAACCTTTTGTCTGCGGTCATTTAGTTCCGTCCCGACCGTCATCGTTGGCGAACGTGAAGCGCTCCTCAGAAAAATGCCTAGTTGTGCCGTAATATCTTGTAAAAATGATTCAAGAAAAGTAAGCCGAGATCATGGAAATATTTCTTTTTACCGGTAAGTAAATTTGTTATTTAATTGTGCGTATTTTATTTATAAATCAATTATTTTATCTTATTTGTGTCTATTACTATGTAAACCACCAAAATACATGTAAATGTGTGCATACTACGTGTTTCAATTACATTGCTGCATTTAGTTCCAAAGGTGTTGTATCAGTTCATATAAAGCAAGCAGTGAACACGGAACGATCGATACTTTCAGTGGTAGTTGCGCTTCGTGGTACAGAGGTTATTCTCATTCATCTTACCAAATAGGCAAATAGTGTTGTGCACATGAATCGATTCCAGTTATGGTTGTCGATTCGAATCGATTTCAAAACTACAAATAGGTACTCTAACTGATTAAAATTATAAGAAAATTATGTTTGTAAAATTTGTTCATGTTGTATTTATTTGTTAAGAATTAGAATAACGTAAAGTAAATTTTCATTACAGGTTTCCAAGCGACCCCTATATTAAAGAAAGGTGGATTGATGCTACGGGGCAAATTAATTGGTTTCCAACAAATTACAGTACAATAAGCTTATTTTATTTCAGGGAGAGTAATTAGAGATATTCTGTTTTACGAAGTCCGTTTGATTATGAATGTGTGCCGGCATGCACGTGTACCTATACATTGTTTAGTGTAGGTAGGTGCCAACGATCCCCACCTTAACGCACACAATCGAACTACTTGTATACACAACTACAACCAAAGTTAAACGGACTTCGTGAAATATAATATCTGTAAATAGTATTTATTATAAGTAATAAAACGACGATTTGATTTAAATTTTTATTATGTTTTTTGGTCAAAAGAATAATTAAATAAGTCTCATTAATTAGATAAGTCACTTGTGTACCACTAAGCCAATCATATACCTACTTAATAGTAACTTTAGATTAACTTAAAACTATATTATATAACATAACAATATCTTACATGAATAAACTTTTCATAATCACATTTGAAGTTTTATTTGGCACCAATAATTTGTACTATTATGCGTCGCACTCCGTTGAATCGTTTTGATGCGCGAGTATTTTCCCATCACTAAATCGCCGCTGTGACGTCATAATACCTACGCATATTTCGGCACGCGCGGTTTTCATAGAAATGAGTGCATTTGCGGCATCTAGGGTTATAGAGGTCTGTGGATTTATGCGTAAAGTTTGCCGAGGCAAACAATACCTACAGACTACTGAGCAAAATTTTGAGCAGCAGGATATGTATAATAATTATACATTTTTTTTGGTGCGACCTCCAACTCCGTTATGAGAGCCTAGTTACCGAATTCGGATTTCGATAGCAATTTGTCTCTAAAAAATTGCTCCGCGGTCTACCCTTCTTGAGAGAGATGAGTCTGAGTCGAAAAAAATCAAAATCTAACCAACTGTCGTTCTTTCCGTATATCTGTCCGGTACCGGTATAACCTATTCTGCAGTTCGCCAATAACTCAAATTCAAGTTGCCAAAGAGCATCCCAAATGTATATTTATGATTTGGAGCATCACAAATGCATACTTAATCTCTGACTACCCTGAATTCGATCACGGTCGTAATGCATAATATATAGTTATTAATAATTATGTATATGTGTGTGTGTATATATAATATAGCATAAAGTATCCCGAATGGTTTGACGGAAACATAGTACGCGCCGTGAAAGCGAAGTCAATACTCCATAGGCGGTTTAAGCGCTCCGGTACTGTGGCCGATTACGATGCTTTTTCTCGGTGTAGGGCGCAGCTCAAGGTGAGTATTGACAACGCGTTTCGTGCCTATCAGACACGTTTGGAGCGTGGATTCGGGAGCGACCCAAGGTCGTTCTGGGCTTTTGTGAGGTCTGAGAGGTCGAACCGTAGTAGCGGCGCGTTAGTTAGGGACGGGGTGCCCCTCGGGGACGGTGAGTGCGCCGAGGAGTTCGCGAGGTACTTCCACTCCGTGTACGGGCGCGATGAGCCGAGGCTTGACGTGCGCGAGGCGATGGCGGCGGCGGGTGGCTGCGGCGGCGCGGCGCGGGTGCATGTGCCCTGCCTGCGTGAGGCCGACGTCCGCGCGGCCCTTCGCCGCCTCCCGGCCAAGCGCTCCTGTGGCCCCGACGGCATTCCGCCGTACCTGGTTAGGGACTGCAGAGCGGCATTTGTGGGGCCGCTCCTTTACGTTTTCAACTTGCTGCTCATTCACCAAACATATCCAGAATGCTGGAAGCTCTCCAGGGTCGTGCCGATACAGAAGGGCGGGCCGGCGACGTGTGCCTCGAACTACAGGCCGGTGGCTATTTTGTCAACGTTTGCCAAGGTGTTCGAGGCCGCCGTGCAGCAGAGCATGCTCGCCCAGGTGAGTCCGTTCTTGAGTGAAGCACAGCACGGGTTTAGGCCGGCGCACAGCGTGGCCACCAACCTCATGTGCTTCATGAATTACGTGGCTCCCAGGGTCGACGCTGGTGGGCAGGTGGATGTGGCGTATTTTGATTACCGGAAGGCCTTTGACACGGTTGATAATGACGTCCTTCTGAGGAAGTTGGCTGGGGTTGGTTGCACAGAGGGGCTTCTCACATTCTTCTCCCGGTATCTGGCGGGCAGGCGCCAGTACGTGGACTTCAGGGGTTCTGTGTCGCTGCCATACAGGACCCTGTCTGGCGTAAGCCAGGGCAGCACCTTGGGGCCCTTGGAGTTCACTATCGTCATTAATGATCTGCCCGCCGTGGTGGAGGATGCGGGATGCCTACTGTTCGCTGACGACCTTAAGCTATTCCTCAGCGTGGACGGCGTGGGCGACTGTGCGAGGCTGCAGTCCGATATAGACAGGGTCGCGCGGTGGAGTGCGGAGAACGGCCTTCGCTTCAACGCGTCCAAGTGTGAGGTGATGTCGGTCTCCCGGGCCCGCGAGCCTCTGGCGTATGCGTACCGGATGCAGGGCGATTGTGTGCGGCGCGTAGCGGGGGTCAGGGATCTGGGCGTGCATGTCACGTCTCGTCTGTCGTTCCGAGAGCACATTAAGACAGTCTGCAAGCAGTCCTACAGGAACCTGGGCTTCATTCTCCGTCGGTGCGCCCACTTCAACAGTCCCGGGGTGGTGAAGGCGCTGTACGACTCTTTGGTCCGCAGCAGACTAGAGAGTAGCGCCTTGGTATGGTCACCCCATGAGGAAAAGTATGTTCGTATGGTGGAGCGCATCCAGAATAAGTTCGCGCGGTTCCTGTACAAGAAGCTGTATGGGGTGTATCCTTTTTACCCCCTCATGTACCCCTCCTTGTTTGTCCTCGGGATGGTGGGGTACACGCGGCTGTCGGTGCGACGGGACATGGCGCTGGTGACCTTCCTGGTGCGGGTGCTGCGGGGCGCCCTGCACCAGCCGTCCGTCTTGGCGGAGCTGCGGCTCGTGCTGCCGGACGCGCGCTTCCGCCGGCGGGCGGGGCGGCTGCTGCAGGAGCCCCAGTGCCGCACGCAGCTGCTGCGCTCCTCCCCTCTCGTGAGGGGCCTACGCCTGCTGAACGCGCTCAGCGAGAGGCTCGACCTGTTCGTGTGTTCCATGCCCGAGTTCTCGAGGGTCGCCTTGCACTACCTGAGCTATGAGGTATAGGTCTGTTGTGTACGTTTGTTCTTATTTTTTTTTTTTTTAATACTATGTAATTTATATCATGTAATTAGTACGTCATCGAAAGGTTGCCTGTAAGGATGACGTACATTTTTGAATGAAATAAATAAATAAATAAATAAATAAATAACCTATCTTGGGGTTCACTAATTGCTGCCTACCTACTGTGAAGAAAGCTGAAGTGATGTCAGAATGTATCATGTCTGTATGTTCTGAACTTCTTCTCATAATATCCGAAACATCAAGCGGTAAATCAAAATTATTTACATTCATTATCATGATTTTTTCATATCATGTCTGACATATATAATATACCTGTCATAGGCATAAATGACGTAAAAATAAATTTATATCAAATATGGCGTCGCATCAAGTAAAATACTTTTTAAAATATACATGTAGAATAAATCAACTTTAGCAGTTCACTTCAAAAGAAAAAAATCGCTTGTAATATAATAAGCAATAACCTCAAACACCAAAGTGATTACACTTTGTTTTCCAAATTTCACTCATTGAACTAAGAAATAACTGATCTCGTGTGATTATCTAGCGGTTTAGCTGTGATCGCCAACAAAATGGACGTGCTCCCCACGCTGGCATTCGCCAAATTCTGAACGCGATCTATTGAAACTAGCGACTCGCGGCGGACGCGTAAACTGTCCATATAAAAATGTATGAAACAGATGGCGGCCCAAAATTGGGCGTTTTATACTTACGAAAACTGCAGTATTATGAATAAAACAGGACCTAATATGTTTTTAGTCAAATTATTTAGTATTTAGAGAACCCATTATTGTATATTTTGATTTCAGATCTTACTCCGTGACGAAATAAACGAAAAAATACAAAACCCTGTTTGGGCCATTTTTCTGATTTTTTATCAACTTTATGCGTTTATATTTACGTAATTATTGATATTTAACTCTTGAAACTACTTCAGTCATCAATTTCAGTCTTTCATTATGCTACCTTGAAAGTATGATAGGTGTCAGTAAGTTCTAAATAGGTTTAAACTGAAAAATGAAAACACTCGTTTCGCTCATTTCCGCGAACAATACCCTTAAATTAACTATTGATTTATTTACTTAGCACTGTTAAATCTTATTGAGGTCGAAATCAGACAAGTTAAATTTAAATAATAATGTATATTTTTTGTTAACTACCCACGAAATTTAGATATTTGAGTACGTTATCTATTTTCACAGTATTTCGCTATGAATTCCTTTGAAAACACTATTATAATGCGTGAAAAACTACACTGCACTATAACTGCGGTTTTAGACACTGTTACTGAATTAAATTAGCGGACGTTAGTAAAAATTCAATCACTTGTTCTGATACTTGTGACAGACTTCCTACAGACAGACAGTTAATTTGTGTTATACAGTTGTGATTAAATTACATTATAAAGTAAAATCTTAACCCTTTCAAAGTAAAACGTCCATAATAAGTAAACCACGCTATTAGAGTTGCGCTAATGGGATGATAATAATTATTTTAAAACTCAACACAACTCAGAGTCGATCCTACCTACAGTAAACTCACGTTTCCGTATTTCATCATCAGCCTGTCTGAATCCACTGTTGGACATAGGCCTCCCCCAAATGACGCCACTTCTCCCTGACAGTGGACGTTCGCATCTATTCGATGCCGGCTAACCTGCACAGGTCATCTTCCCACCTTGCCGGGGGCCACCTTGCCACCATGCTTGCTTGTATATAAATTCTTAACTTATGAACGAATTAGCTTATTTATCAGAATAAAGCGAATGTAATCTATATTTGGCATTGTTGCGCGATATTGCAAGTAGTAAGTAGAAGTCTTAATTAATAATTGTACTCGGTTTAAATCCATTAGAAAGTAAAAATTTTTTTTTTTTTGTATTTTGCTTGTATGTGAAGTTCAAACATTTATATCTAAGTAGGTACTATAAACTTCTGCCTACCTCTTCGGGTATGAAGGAGCAATACATTTTTATGTGACATGTTGTTAAAAGTCAGTGTTCCTCAACTTGACCACTAAAAGAAAAATGATATATGAACAATTTTTTCATACATTTTTTTCAAGTTCAAAACAAGCGGAGTAAGTTGCTCGTCCAGATTTTCCCACACTTGAAGGATGCCCTGTAGCTTTACATATAGTAATCTTGTTTGTTTTATTTCTTTTATGTCGCCTGCCTACGGCGTCGATACAAGGGGACATTAAAATAGATATATTTTAATGTCGCCTTGTATCGACGCCGTAGGCAGGTGAGTGCTGTCTGATAATGACGTCTTACTCACAAAACTAGCGGGGTTCGATTGCATTACACAGCTTCTGTCGTTATTCACCAATTATGTACTACAGTCCTCCATGTTATAATGTCGTTACAGGGTCTCCTGATCGGACCTGTATAACACGCGTATGGAATAATTTTGGACTCCTTGGTATTTTCGATCGTGATAAATAACCTACGGGAGATGGTTATGACTTGCAAGCAAGCCTTCCGGAATTTATAGTTTAAATAATAATTTTCGAGACACTATTCCGCCGATTGAAATAGCCTCTTGAAAAGTTCAATTTAGACTTGTGTTAAGGATACTAGTCAACGTATATTTATTAAAATACATAAAGTACCTCCTAGGTCACTTTTTAGCATAAATATTCGGTTTATGATGTCATATAGAATATTGGTGACGGGTTGCTAGCCCACCACCTAATTGATTCCATTTATCCGTAGTTGATTAGTCACCTCTTACGACATGCCGGGAAGAAAGGCAACTAGTTTGCATTCTTTTAAGTTCTAGACTAGCACAGATTATATAAACATATGCTATAGGTATACATATGTATTTATATCTATTTTAAGTATACTATATTTCTTAATGATTGACGTAATATATACTTATCATAAATATATTAATACTTATGTATAATGCATACATAATCTACGATCAGACTGGAAATCAGAAGACAATTTAGTACTTAACACTGCGTCCATCGGAAATCAACGTACGTTCAAGTGGTTAACCGTTCGCGCTACCGAAGACGTCAAATAAAACTTAATTATTTATACTTTTTATTTTTAGGTCTATTTCAGGAAGTATCATAAAAATCATATGGTGGTTATTTACTCTAATATTGATCTGTTCGTACACCGCTAATCTGTCCGCTTTTTTGACAGTAAAGGAGTTGAAGAAATTAAGCGTAATAAATATAACCTCGATCGAAAATTATAATATTGAGGTTAAATTCTAGTAATAATAACTTAAAAGTGTGAAGTTTAACGATTTGCAATGTTTTAATAATTAATACTAACAATGTAACAACTAATAAGTATGATTGATTGCAGGGTGGAGCAGTTTTACATAAGTGTAAAGCAATAAAATCATAAATTCGTGAACTTTGGTTAGAGTTATGTTACTCATAATACTCTGACTAATAGTTCTGGATATATTCACTCATGAATTCATCCGTTACTATGATTTATCCGTAGTATTAGCAGTAAAGAACAGCAAATGAAACAGGTTTTGTTACAGTGTTAGGGCCGGCGCCCACTGCCGGCACGGCACGGCAGAGCATCCCGCGGCGTGCAGTGGCATCCCGTGGCGTTCCGCATCCTGCTGAAAGCCCAGCCACTCTGGCATCCATTAGTTTTGCTCCGCGCGTATTCGAAGTTGGTTGTGTCGCAAAAGAACATTTTGTTGTGTCGTTATGGTTGACATCTGGGTGCATAATTTATGGAAAACAAGATCTACAAATGGTGAATTGAGCAACTTATTTAATGATTTGAGATACGACATCCGAAAATTCTATGATTATTACAGAATGGACTAGATCTGATTATTACAGAATGGACTAGATCTAGATCGCGCCACATAAGGTGGCAGACGGCAAACTTGGAACTAAATTTGATGTTTCCGCCATTGCGTGTTATTTTGTATGAAAGGTAAATTTAGTATTACCAGCGTTGTGTTTTTTGCTCACTCTTTGTAATATATATTTCTCCAAGCTAGGGTCTCTGCTGATCTAACCTCGGTAAAAAATATGTTAAGACAATGCTCAGTGCCATCTTTGAAATAGTTTTTTTAATTTATTCTTAGATCATAAGATAACTTACAAAGAGAGCTTGTGATAGGGCCTATTTTGAATAAAAATATTTTGACTTTTGACTTTGAAATATTAATTTGTTTTATTTGAGTTTATAGCTCTGCAACCAAAGACCGTTACAAGCCCTGAAGCACCGCGTGGCCACCAATATTATGTGCTTCATGAACTACGTGTTTCTTAGGAAAGACGACGGTGGTTAGGTGAATAGTATTCGTCCCTGTTCCCTGATGGGGTATACGCGGCTGTCGGTGCGACGGGACATGGCGCTGGTGACCTTCCTGAGTTCATCTTGGCTGAGCTGCAGCTCGTGCTGCCAGTCGCGATCTTGCGCTGGCAGAAGGGTTGGCTGCTGCTGCAGAAGCCCCAATGCCGCATGTAGCTGCTGCGCTTGTCCCCTCGTGAGAGGCCTACGCCTGACGAACGCGTTCAGCGAGTAGCTCGACTTGTTCCTTCGAGTTCTCGAAGGTGGCCTAGCACTATCTGAACTACGAGGTATAAGTGTGTATATTTGTCTATTCATATTATATAAGTAATTACATATTATAAATTGTTGTATATACGAGTGTATATGTGTGTTTCGTCGTAGCTAAGTTGTTTGGAGCTTGACTCTGTATCAGTGGTTACAGGGTTCATATACCGCCTGAGCATGTACCAATGGAAATGAAGTTTAATGAATTGCTACGTACATTTGTGTAATAATTCGACGTAGCTCAGTTGTTTGGGGCTTGGGTCTGTATCAGTGGGTACTGGGGTCGAATCTCTTTTGAGCATGTACTAATGGAAATGAATTTCTATGTACATTTTTATAATAATTTTTTTTTTACGAAATGCGGCGAATACTACGGTGAGGGAAAACATCGTGAGGAAATCTACCAAGTCTCTGAACAGGTAATTGTTATTGTTTGTTAATGGCGATATGGCTTACCACCTGTCATATTGAGTACTAACTATCTAGTCACCACGTTGCACTATGGGAATATAAGGTACTCTCCGTGTCGAAAATCTGTAACTTTCTTTCTGTACCTCCTTTTTATGTGAAATTTGGCCCATATATACTTTAATAAATTTCCCATCGAATGAATGCAGCTAATATTAGTTTTATAATTTAGTTTTGTATTTATTTGATAATAAATTTTTAAATTTGTAAAATTTCATACTTTATGTAGAGAAATGAATTCAAAACTAAGTTTCAAAATAGAATTGAACATTCAAAATATCTTACAATATAAGACTACATTATAATTTTATATAAAATATTTTTTTTATTTAAATGATGGGCCTTATTGCTAATTTTAATTTATATTCGGAGGTACGAATTGACTAACTTGTAACTTCAAGGAGAGATTTCGCTTCTTCAAACAACTCTTTGTTTATCACAACACTCGGCTTGCTTAAACTTGTAATATACGGATCAGACGTACAGAGCAAAGTATGAAAAACATCTTCGTTTGTAGCCGATTGCGATCATTTTCTGGCATGATGCAATCGAAATTTCTTGTAAGTTCACTGATTGGTAACACAGCAAAACATTAAATAATCTTTGCGCCATGTATAAGAATTTTGTGTACAGATGAGGGCATATAGTACCAGTTATACTTATTAACATATATAGTTTCAGTCAGTTCCTGTGCAACTTTTCCATCAATCGTCGTCAAGAATAATTTGTGTTCCACTTGTATGACATCTTCATTGTGAGCTATAAGTGTTGGAGCTAATTCGTTAATGTCATTTTCAATCTCACGAACTGTAGATTCTGTTTTTTGCGGAGTTTCTTTGGAAACCTTACAGAGAAACAGGTTGGTTTTCAACAACATAATTATTTTTGTCTATAAGTCTCAAAGATACGAGTGATACAATAAATAGATTGGCGTCTGATACTTTTCCTCCCGTAAAATTTGCTTGTATTCACTTTGTCCTGATGGACCATCACATCCCCATTTACTAAACAGCTGAAGGTGCTGCGAATCTGTTGTCACTGAATTTATTTTCATAATGCGTCTTACTGTATGATCCAAAAGATTATGCAACTTTACGTTAGCACCGATATTAGTAACAATGATATTAGGTGTGTTACATTCCTTTTAAGCTTCATTTATCTGACTTTAAGGCGGTAAAATAGCTCTTAAGTGCTTCTGAATGAGAGCTATTGTCAAATAACTGTATGTATTGAGCTTTTGACAAATTTATATCTATGTATAACGCAAGAGCTTCTTCTTTATCGAATGTTAAGTGCTCTGACTTGTGCAATATGTTTTGCAAAACATAGCGTTTTTCGTCTTTCTCTATGATGTGCACGATGCTCACAATTGAAGCTTATTTGTTCTCACCTGACGATCTCAGCCTTTGAACATAAGCGTTATGAGCTCCATATTTTTGCGCTTCTTTGTCCTTTCAGAACATTCTTCATAACTCTTAGATAGCCGACCACAGACACTGGAAGAGTCATGAGTGCAGGGTTCGAGGGTTAAGGAAATTCTGAATTCACCATTTAACCATTCCAAATTCTCCTGCTCAAAACGATCTTATTTTTTTTGGGCCTTGCCATTTGGATAACAATTGCTTCTGGAAACTTTTTATTACAGTAACAGCAATTCCACTCAATTTTATGCAAACTCAACGAGTGCAAAATTGCATAACCTTCCTTTATTTTATAATCAACATTATTTTTAACATTGTTATCATTTGTTAACACAAATCTGAAACCACCAGTGTCTATCTTGCTTCATCATAAACGACAAACATTGCACTAAAATAACTACTTAAATACTAAGTAACAACAAAGAGTAAGTAATTGTATTCTCAACAAAAACTATAATCAATTAATATTTATTGAAAAAAGGTTCATTTTATATTAGTTAATACTTAAAATAGCAATTTACCATAAAATCGAGATTTTACGATTTCCTTCCCTTTTGCGTGTTTTACCTAATTAATCCATTTTGCGCAAAATTTGCGCAAAATTTTATTTTGGATTATTATAATTTAATAGATTAAGCATCCAAAACTGTAAAAAAATCAACGGAGGCAGCTGGAGCTAACAATGATATCTCTGTTCAAAAATCGGAGTAATTGTAATCAGCTCTCGTTTTTTATTGATATGTATAATTATTTTTTTATGATTATTTGGATTTTTATTTCTTTATTCTTTAAAAGACTAAGAAATGAGCTTTCTAAAAATATATAATATGTATATGTTTCAGACGTATATAGGGTCGGAAACGTATCATGAAGTCAACAAATTTATTCATGTGATTTTACGTAGAATCAAAGTTTGAACTTTAGGTGTTCTAAACACATATTAATACTAAAAATATGATAAAAAAAACTTTACCATTGGAAAGAACGTTTATTTATGTACATAAAACCATGCATAGTTGATTCATATCTAACCATTTGTAAAACCTATTTTCGGCACGGTAAGTACTTCATATTCCCATAGTGCGTTGGTTCGAGGTGGCCATAAAATTACTTCCTTCGCAATTGCGGAGATGGTCACCTGAACCACTGACTACATTACAAGGGTTAATGGTCGTGAACGCGTTTTTCTCTTGTTTGTCTTTTATATGTGTGTATATGGAAATGTGTATATGTGTAAGTGTATAATCCAGAATGAGTGCTGATTGGAATAAGAATAGGGATTTGATAAATGAAGGCTTTGGCTTTAAAAAGATGAAAGGAATGCTTTGAAGCTTTTTGAGATTGCGTGTGTATCAGGTCAGGGTGGTATATATTAAGCGTGGGTGGTAATGACAATGATATTAGTATGGAAGAAATCTTCAAAGCTTTGAAAGGTATGAAAACTAGTAAAGTTGCAGGATGTGCTTGTATTTCCGTGGAAATGTTGAAGGTTGGTGGGCCGGCGGCTGCCAACCTCTTGTACATACTTTTTAATGCGTGTTGGCGATATGGCACTGTGTCTTAAAATTGGTGTAGGTCTATTAACGTCCCGTTGTACAAGATTACAGAAGTATTAGCTCTAGATTGACGACCTCCGTGGCGCGATCGGTTAGACGCCTGAACGCTAATCGTGAGGTCCCGGGTTCGATTCCCGGTGGAGGCAGAGTGAAGAACTACGCTTTTCTTCTGCTTTTCAGTCTGGTCGTTGATTATATATGCTATATACATATTTATTTATCTATGTATAATAAGTATACATTTCTTAAATATACGTTGACTAGTACCCTTAACACAAGTCTTAAATGTACTTACCTAGGGGCTAGTTCAATTGGTGTAATAATGTCCAAATATTATTATTATTAGGCTAATACCTTCTGAGCACCGTCCGAAAAATGAATGTAAAAGTATTGTTCGAAAGAGTTATTCGTGAGACTGAAACCAAGATATGGGATGTGCAGGCAGGTTGGAAGAGAAAGGGATGTACAGATCAGGTCTTTTCCTTATACCAGGTGGCAGAAAATGTTTTGTCGAAGAACCAATAGGTTTTGTTTTCCCCTCAAAAAAGGGAGTGTGTTGACACAAGTCGTGAAGCGTATGTATGTTATGTTTATACTTTACAATATTTAGCAATATCAAATAATTTGCCAAATTTTTATTTTTCAGAAGTTTTCATTACATGAAAGATAGATGGCACTGTAATTATAATTTGATTTTTATATTATATACTTCGCTCTTATTAGTAGCAGGGTGATGTATATTTTTTTTGTGGAACCACTGTAGGTAATAAAATAAGTAATCATAATTTTAGCTTATGTTAAATTGGCGTAGCTCAGTTGTTGGGGTTTGACTCTGTATCAGTGGGTGCGGGGTTCAAATCCTGCCTGAACATGTATGAATGGAAATGAAATATAATAAATTTCTATGTTTATACATTATCATAAAAAATACAGTTGCAAAATGCATCCAATATTACGATTAGGAAAAACATCGTGAGGAAACCTAACTGTTCCATGAACAGGTAACAGATATTGCTTGTAAATTGCGATATAGTTACCACCTGTCACATTGAGTATTGACTATCTGGTCAACACGTGGGTTCGAGGTGGCCATAGAATTACTACCTCCGTGATTGCGGATACAGCTGCCCAGGAGTGGCAACACCGATACGTTGATCCAAACAGCTCCTGACCCCGAGCCCTTGCATCGTGGTGGCGCTCTTCCCAATCTGGATCGTGTCTCCAGAGTGCTCGAAAATCGTTCCGATGACAGCAGATGCGCGTGTTTAGCACGGAAATTCGAGACCACCTACCAAAGCCCAGGCGTTGATGCTGCAGCTACAGCTGCTTAATCACTTGAATCCAGGAGGAAAGAAAGAAGAGTCTCCATCATATAGTGAGGGCGACCGGAACAAAGCTGGGCGTGGAATACAGTACCGTGCTAGCTAGGACGTAACAATGCTAACTAGCTGCTTTTATTCACAAAGTGGGTCACGAGTCGCGTTGAGACAGGCTCGCCGTACTGGCCGTGACCAGCTGCGCTAGTAGGCCAGAGTGGAAAATGGTGCTACGACGGAAGGTTTCGACCTCCCTGGCAGCCTCCAGATTGCAGATACAGGGGGACCAGAACAGGCAATCGTTCCACAGGACTGGGAGGGAGGTTATTCCCTCGATTACAGTTTATATTTCAATGACATTAATTCATATTGTATGGACTTGAGTAGCTCTGACATGAAACTTCTATTGCTGAAGTGTTGAGGAAATTGTAAATTCAATTACATTTATTTTCATTGAGGAAGTGCTTCTCAAGCTTTTACATAAAGCTTTTTCTGATAGTTGGGGTGACTTCAGTGTTAATAAAAACAAAGAAACGCTTTCACGACCATTAACCTTTACGGTATAGTCGGAGGTTCAGGTTTCCATCTCCGCAATGGCGGAGGCAGTCATTATAGGGCCACCTTGAACCCACGTGTTCACCTGATAGTCACTACTCAATGTGCCTCCTGGTAAGCCATGTACCCAAGCACTAACTATTACCTGATCGGGGAACAGGTACGTTTCCTCCGGATGTTTTCCCTCACCGTAGTACTCTTGAGAAAATGTTCATACAAATTCAATAAACTTCATTTCCATTGGTACTTGCTCAGGCGGGAGTTGAAACCTGTACCCACTGATACAGAGTCAAGCCCCAGCAACTGAGTTACTCCGAACTTATTGCCAAATTGTTAATATATTCGAGAACATTGCGGAGTGTATAATTTTTCGTAATTTTTAACCAACCAAATACAGTTACAAGTACATCCTCTATTAGTATTGGACATATTTTTAATTTTATTGTATCTGATACAGACTGATGATACAGAATTATTCTATTTATAAAAAAATTTCATGCTCAGGGCAAAAAGTTATACTTATAGAGATTATAGAAAATACTACAAATATTGTCAAGGACACTTTTAATAATCACGTTAATATCACTTATATTGAAGAATTCATATTTGCTATTCGTAGAAAATACCTCTATATTATTTAAAGTTGAGGAAAAGATGAATCAGCAAGAATAAATGAGGATTGATATATCCTATATAGGTATGAGGAGGTAACAATGCTTTAAAATAAATAATCTTGTATTTAATTCTACTAAAGCCAAAAGTGTTAGATTTTCTTTCCCAAATGTTAGAAATTCTAGTACTAGCATTGCACTCAATAATGTGACATTGTATATTGTGGAATCCACTAGACACATCTGCAGTTACGCCACGCGAATATGAATATGTAATGTCTTCGGATAGCGTGAGTGTAGTGTGTCGTGCAATAACTTAACAAAAATTCCAATTGTGAGGATGTAGACAGACATTAGCTGAAACGCCAATCTTCCCGCGACCACGGCCTATGCAACTGGGTCGAAGCGTCGGGTGAAATAAAGGTATTTATATCTTTATTAATTTAATTTATCGTGACATGACCCGCAGGGCTACTATGTATCTTGCGATCAGTAAGCAAACAACGAAAATTGTGAGATTTTCGCTGTCAAACACGACTTTCGTATTATGTATCATGGGATCACATTTGCAAAAGCAATCAAAACAGTGCTGCCGCCAACGAGCAATCAGAAAACTAAAAAACATATGAAAACAATAATATTTGGTATTATGTAAGCAGTTTTGACAGCAATTATGAGCGAAAACTTCGCAAACACAAATGTCAAATAGCGATCAACAAAAAGGTGGTTGCTTCCAGATTGATAGAAAGTTTTGCAACTTTAAACAAGCAAAACAAGTAATTTAGGCACTCGTACTAGTAAATTATGAGTTTGGAGAGTCAGGAAACAGTAGAGGGAAACACAACGCAGGCGAATGTCGGCGAAAACTGCGTAACAATTAAGAAGCCGAAAACTCCTGATTCTCTGTCTGATGATGAGTTTCCTCAGCCTTGCGATGATCTAAGGCCATTCATGTCCATCACAAAGTCATTGCACGAATGGCATTGGCTTCTTACGTACGTGACGTGCTTATTGGGAGGCTCCATCACCCGGACATATTGGGTCTGGTTGATCTCTGTATTCCGGATGGGTACGTTGGGAGTAAGCGCCGCCGGTCCTTGCTGGCGGTGTTGCGTGGGCGCATGCGATTGTCGCAGGACTGCCCGATTACGCGCGCTCTTACTGCTCTTAACGCTGTGGTTGAGGAGGGGGATTGTTTGCTTGTGCTCTGAGTGAATTCACAAGAATTACTATGTATTTACTGTGTTATAGGTGAATAATTACTTGTGTTAGATTTAAGTAATGCAAATAGTTTTACTCTGTCGTATTAGGGTCACCCTGTAAATATAGTTATAAGTTATGATAACAATGAATAAATATATATATATATATATATCAATATATATATATATATATCAATATATATATATATATATATATATATATATATATATATATATATATATATATATATATATATATATATATATATATATATATATATATATATATATATATATATATATATCGCCCCACATAAATTGGCAGTTGGAGGCGTCGCCACAGTCGCGTAATTCAGTGTTACCAGTAAACACGCCAAAACTAACACTCACTGTGCCATACCCTATCACAAGCTCTCTTTGAATGTTATCTTATGATCTAAGTATAACAACAATAAAGATTATTATTTTTATAATTAACGAACATAAAGATTACAAAGAAAGTGAGCAGTGTGCCAGTTTTTCCTTAACAATAATTATGATCCATATGGATACGTTTATCGCCTAACGTGGTAAACGGTAAAAAGTGGCTTTGTCCAACTATCCTCAAAATAAAGATTTTTGCTTCTTAGCCACTCTTGCATCTCAGATTTTCGTGACGATATTGTTGGCAAACTTGGAACTAAATTTGTCGGTTCCGCCATTGCGTGTTATTTTGTTGTTGTTTACTGTTTGTGCTTGATTCGATTTAATTCATTATTCGTGGTAAAACCGTTTAAAATGGAGAAGAAAACTATCAGAAGTGCTGCCAGAGAAATCATACCAAAGTTTTACTCATTTTGTGAAAGAGAGAAGGAGAATAAAGCACCTTTGATTCCACTTAATAATGTTGGCGAAAGAGTAACCGCCATGACAGGTAAATTCAGTATTACCAGCGTTGTGGTTTTTTTCCATAAAACTGAAAAAAAAAACATTTGTTTATTTTTTGTTTCAGGCGTATCTATTAGATCAATATATCGAATCATCAAAGAGGCAAGAATAGCCAAATACAACCTATAATGTATCGAGCCGTATGGCACAGTGAGTGCTAGTTTTGGCGTGTTTACTGGCAACAGTGAATTATGCAACTGCGGAGACGCCTCCATCTGCTATAATATAGTCAAAATTATAAATATCACAAGCTCTCTTTGAAAGTTATCTTATGTTATGATCTAAGTATAAATTAAAAAAACTATTTCAAACATGGCACTGAGCATTGTCTTTACATATTTTTTACCGAGGTTAGATCAGCGGAGACCCTAGCTTGGAGAAGAACTAACAAGAAACTCCGGAAATCAATTTATTATAATCACCCTTAACAAACATAAAAATTACAAAGAATGAGCAAAAAACACAACGCTCGTAATACTAAATTTACCTTTCATACAAAATAACACGCAATGGCGGAAACGTCAAATTTAGTTCCAAGTTTGGCTACTGCCAATTTATGTGGGGCGATCTCTAGCTCTGCAACCAAAGACCGTTACAATTTAAACCTATAATGTATCGAGCCGTATGGCACAGTAAGTGCTAGTTTTGGCGTGTTTACTGGTAGCACTGAATTACGCGACTGTGGCGACGTCTCCAACTGCCACCTTATGTGGCGCGATCTCTACAGCTACTGTAAATGACCACACGCGTTACAAAAACCATCTACCTGCATTATACACACTACCCCTCTTTCATAGACAAAAATTAATCAATTATAATTACCGATCTACAAAAGATTATTATTGTCCATACAAAAGGAAATCCCGTAGTGAAAGTCGTCGTTATCTTAAAATTTAAATTAATTAAAATTTAATTTGACATAAACAAAAAGACAGACAAACGCATTCACGACCATTAACCCTTGTGGAGTAGGCAGAGGTTTAGGTTTCCATCTCCGCAATTGCGAAGGTAGTGTAGGATCCACTGTGTCCTACATGAAAAGAGGAAGCTTCCTACCTGGGCAGGTGTTCGCCCAGGCTAATAGCCTGAGTTGGAAATTTGTATATATCTTGTTTCCGATAAATATTTCACTTGCGCGTTCTAGGAATTGATTTGTGTGCAATTATTATATATTATTCTTGGCGGCGTCATCTGTGGTAATTATGTTTAACTAATTGCAACCTAGGTTAACTTAGGTTTCTCTGTGTGTGTGGCGCTCTAGAGGTCGCCACAGTACTCCCCTTCTTATAAGGTTTTTGCGTCATTTGTTATTGTCGTCATTGCTCGGCTGTTGTCACTGAATCAGCAATTCACCAGGCGGTCAGTGGGTCGACTCATATTACCTGAGAGATTAGGAACAGGTAGCGTATTTCTGCATTCGTTGCTCCTAGTATCTCGTAACTATTCCTCGTTTTTGACTTCAATATATGTTTATTTTTATGACATTGTGTCTGTTCATCACGTTATGTATATCTTCACGACGGTTTTACCAGCACATTGGTTTGATCACGTTGGGTTGCATCATCACGTCGGGTTTGATCACGTCGGGGTCACCAATTGTAGGATCCACTGTGTCCTACATGAAAAGAGGAAGCTTCCTACCTGGGCAGGTGTTCGCCCAGGCTAATAGCCTGAGTTGGAAATTTGTATATATCTTGTTTCCGATAAATATTTCACTTGCGCGTTCTAGGAATTGATTTGTGTGCAATTATTATATATTATTCTTGGCGGCGTCATCTGTGGTAATTATGTTTAACTAATTGCAACCTAGGTTAACTTAGGTTTCTCTGTGTGTGTGGCGCTCTAGAGGTCGCCACAGTAGTAATTCTATGGACACATCAAAATAACATGTTGACCAGATAGTCAGTACTCAATGTGACATGTGGTAAGCCATGTCGCCATTTACAAGCACTAACTATAACCTGTTCGTCGAACAGGTAGGTTTCCTCACGATGTTTTCCCTCACCATATAATTCGATACATAGGGTAAATGTGTTTTTTATTACGAAAATGTACATAGAAATTCATTAAACTTTATTTCCATTGGTACATGCACAAGTGAGATTTGACCTCTGTACCCAATGATACAGAGCCAAACCCCAAACAACTGAGCTACGTTGAATTTTAACATTAACAGTATGTAATATACTTACATGACACTCACTCTTATTAAGTTAAGTTGTTAAGTAGTAAAGTTTTATAATAGTTTATTATTACCCTACTATACTACCCTCTGTGAGCTGCCAGCTGAAAATCGGTGGATTTACTGAGCCCGCTCTCCGTAGATTCCCGCCAAGCTGGAAGCCATTTTGGATCTCCACGGCACACACTAATTGGCTGTCATTTAATTTTAATTGGTTATTTTAATATAATAACTAATTCGTGTTTAACATTTTTCTTATTTAATTTTGTATTGTATAATTATTTATCAGTACTATTGTGTCATGTAATGTATTGTGGAGTTTTAAAACAGGATTATTATTTTAATTTTTTGAATTTATTATTTTTAAACATGCGCTATTTATACTCATTTTGTTTACTATGTGAGACCGTAGGGTTATTATGTAAAAGTTTGTAATCAGCAGTGGTTGCAACTCAAAGTGATCAAGTCCAAGACAAAAGATTTTTATTCAATATAAGCACAGTAATAGCACATTCATTGAACGTCGAAATATATTGAGTGGCACTGGTTGTCTTACAACTATGACTCTACCGTTGGTTCGGAAGCCCTAGCTTGGAGAAGATCAATCAATCAATCAGCCTATGACAGTCCACTGCTGGACGTAGGCCTCCCCAAGGCAACGCCACAAAACACGATCACTCGCGGCCCTCAGCCAACCACTACCAGCGACCTTTTTCAGGTCATCAGTCCACCTGGCAGGGGGGCGTCCTACACTACGTTTACCGAGACGCGGTCGCCATTCGAGAACCGCCTTGCTCCAACGGTCGTCGGTTCTGCGACAGACGTGACCGGCCCACTGCCACTTCAGCTTGCAACATCGATAGACAATGTCTACGACATGTGTTCTCTGCCGGATAATCTCGTTCCGGACTCTGTCCCTTAACGAGATACCCAGCATCGAACGTTCCATTGCTCGCTGAGCGACATGTAATCGGTGAGCCAGCCCGACCGTCATGTTCCACGTCTCGGCACCGTACGTCATTACAGGTAGGACGCACTGATTAAAAACCCTGGTCTTAAGACACTGCGGTAGTGGCGACGATAAGATATGACGCAACTACCCGAATGCTGCCCAGCCCAGCTGCACTCTTCTGGAAATCTCACGCTCGAAGCTGTCCCTACCCATTTGCAGAGCCTGGCCCAGGTATACATATTCCTGGACCACTTCGAGCGCCTCTCCACTGATCGTGATCGGCCCCGGGACAACGAGTTCGTTGAACATGACTTTCGTCTTGTCCAAGTTCATCCGGAGACCGACCGACCGTGAGGCAGCGTTAAGACTGTGCAGCATTCCCTGCAAATCCTGCAGCGACTCCGCCATTACGACAATGTCGTCAGCGAAGCGGAGGTGTGTGAGGTATCTGCCATTGACATTGATACCCATCCCAGTCCAATCCAGAGTTTTGAAGACGTCTTCCAGTGCGTTCGTGAACAGTTTCGGGGAGATGACATCCCCCTGTCTCACTCCTCTGAGCAACTGTATAGGACTTGTCTTTTGGTTTTGGACTTGAACAGATATCGATGCCACGCTGTATAGGCTCCTCAACACCTGCACATAACGCCAATCGACCTGGCATCGCTGCAAGGATTCCAGAACAGCCCAGATCTCGATGGAGTCGAAGGCCTTCTCGTAGTCCACAAAGGCAAGACACAGCGGCTGGTTATACTCATGAGACTTCTGTATAACCTGCCGCACTGTGTGGATGTGGTCTACGGTACTAAAACCTTTTCGAAATCCGGCCTGCTCCGGCGGCTGGAAGGCGTCAAATCTTGAGGCCAGACGATTTGTGAGCACTCTCGAGAACAACTTGTAGACGTGGCTTAGGAGCGCGATAGGCCTATAATTCTTCAATAGGGTCTTGTCTCCCTTTTTGAAAAACAAGGCCACCACGCTCTCACTCCACGCCGTCGGGGTAGTCCCATTAGCTATGACGGAATTAAACAGGTGCTTGAGCTTCTGCAGGACTGGAGCTCCTCCCGCCTTTAGAAGCTCAGAGGTTATTCCGTCTTCGCCGGGAGCCTTCCCATTTCGAAGTTGTTTGAGAGCGCTCCCAATTTCGTCTTCATCCACGAGCGGGAGATCATCAGTGTAGTGGCGCACCAATGTGGCTCTTGGGTCGTTCGCATCGGGTGGAGGCTTCGGGGCATGCGAGGCGTATAGATGGCCGTAAAAGCCCTCAACCTCGTTTAGAATCCCCGGAATTGAAGTGACGGTTCTGCCCTCTGAGGTTTTCAGCTTCGTCAGATTAGATGTACCCATTCATTTGCTGAAGACTTTCGACCCCCGATTTTGCTCAATGGCCTCTTGAATGAGTTGCGCATTGTAGCTACGGAGGTCGCGTCTCACCGATTTCCGGATTGTCTTATTGAGACGTTGGGTATCTGACGAAGCTCCCTCTGGCAATTCACGTCGAATCCGCATCAATTCCAGGGTTTCGCTTGAGAGCTTAGACTTTCGGCTGCCTCGCCCTCCCCTGAAGCATCTCTGACCCACCTCGCGAAGTACCCCCACCACATCATCGAGGCTCTCGTCAACACTTGCCGTGGTATCCAGTGCCTCGAAGCGATTGCGCAGTTCCAGCTGGAACGCTTCAGAGCCATGCACGGATTGGAGCATCGTTGGGCGAAGAACGGACCGTCTCAATCGCCTTCTCTCGGCCTTGAAGTCGAAATTCAGGGTGCCTCTCACTAGGCGGTGGTCACTGCCGGTCTTAAACCTATTAACCACTGAGACATCCCTGAACACGTACTTCCCGTCTGCCAAGATGAAGTCGATCTCGTTCTTCGTCCTACCATCTGGGCTCTGCCAGGTCCACTTCCTATGGGGCTTTTTCTCAAAGAATGTGTTCATGCAGAACAGCCCCTCTTTATCCAGGAAGTTGACCAGCATCTGCCCTCTGGCATTCCTGCATCCAACCCCGTGCGCTCCGATACGCGATTCATCGCATTCACGCACTCCCACTTTGGCATTGAAGTCCCCCATGACAACGGTGTAGTGGGTCTTGGTGGTGTTATGCATCGCCTTGGCGATATCTTCATAAAGCACCTCGACCTCACTGTCTGAGTATGCCGACGTCGGCGCATATACCTGCACGACCTTAAGAGAGTATCTCTTGGTCAGTTTCAGTACAAGGTACGCTACCCGGGTCGACACACTCGAAACCTCCAGCACGTTGTCACGGAGAACCCTGTTGACGAGAAAACCTACGCCACCCTGTGACCTCTGGTCGCCTTCCCGGAAGTAGAACAGATGGCCTGATTCTAGGGTAATGGTGTCCTCACCAGGTCTTCGGACCTCCGATATCCCCAGAACATGCCACCTTAAATTCGTCAGTTCCACTTCCAGCTGCGCCAGGCTTTCGTCCAGCCGTAGACTGCGTCCATTGTACGTCGCCAGGGTCAATTTGTGGCAGCTGTCCGTAACCCGGGGATTCTTAGCACCCCCTGCCCTACCGTAACCGAGACCCCTGCCGTGGGCCGGAATAGTAGGGCGACCGGGAACTGGGGGCCATGTGTTTCTCGCTTTTTTCATGGGGGGTATTGCCCTTACTCACCACGCTGGGCAGGCGGGTTGGTGAGCGCAGAACGTAGGTCTTCGCACCAGTGACGCTGCTGCCCGTCACTGGTCTGTTGCATTTAACCACGCTTGATTACGAAATGGTTATACCGCCATTTGTCGGTCGCCAGAGCCTCGTTCGTTGGACAGCAGGATGCACCACGGGCAGGTGAGGTTGGCTTGGGGCACTAGGGTGATAGAGTGCCCCCTTACATCCCATTGGAGAAGAACCAACAAGAAACTCCAGCCTCAGGGATTTTTGCACAGTGCCAAATTACAAAACTGAGTACATTTTTGTTTCAATACTAAGTCCTTTTTTTGTTTTTGCACATCCTTGACGCATTCATTGCGAACACCGAACATCAGTGAGATAGTCGTCAGACGAATAGTATGCACCCCGAATATGCCTGATTCGGAGCAGCAATCTAAACTTATTAAAAGGTAACTGCTCAATTCGGCGTAAGGTTATAAAATCATGTACAGTTACCACCGAAAGATTTTCCAACTTTTTGAAGCCTCGATGCAGCCATACAAAGTTTATACCTCTTCTTGGTGCTACACTGATGCACACCAGAGCCCGTCCTATAATCATCTATGTTCCTATGAACATATTTTAAACACTCATATATATATATATTTATTCATTGTTATCATAACTTATATCTATCTTTACAGGGTGACCCTAATACGACAGAGTAAAACTATTTGCATTACTTAAATCTAACACAAGTAATTATTCACCTATAACACAGTAAATACATAGTAATTCTTGTGAATTCACTCAGAGCACAAGCAAACAATCCCCCTCCTCAACCACAGCGTTAAGAGCAGTAAGAGCGCGCGTAATCGGGCAGTCCTGCGACAATCGCATGCGCCCACGCAACACCGCCAGCAAGGACCGGCGGCGCTTACTCCCAACGTACCCATCCGGAATACAGAGATCAACCAGACCCAATATGTCCGGGTGATGGAGCCTCCCAACAAGCACGTCACGTACGTAAGAAGCCAATGCCATTCGTGCAATGACTTTGTGATGGACATGAATGGCCTTAGATCATCGCAAGGCTGAGGAAACTCATCATCAGACAGAGAATCAGGAGTTTTCGGCTTCTTAATTGCTACGCAGTTTTCGCCGACATTCGCCTGCGTTGTGTTTCCCTCTACTGTTTCCTGACTCTCCAAACTCATAATTTACTAGTACGAGTGCCTAAATTACTTGTTTTGCTTGTTTAAAGTTGCAAAACTTTCTATCAATCTGGAAGCAACCACCTTTTTGTTGATCGCTATTTGACATTTGTGTTTGCGAAGTTTTCGCTCATAATTGCTGTCAAAACTGCTTACATAATACCAAATATTATTGTTTTCATATGTTTTTTAGTTTTCTGATTGCTCGTTGGCGGCAGCACTGTTTTGATTGCTTTTGCAAATGTGATCCCATGATACATAATACGAAAGTCGTGTTTGACAGCGAAAATCTCACAATTTTCGTTGTTTGCTTACTGATCGCAAGATACATAGTAGCCCTGCGGGTCGTGTCACGATAAATTAAATTAATAAAGATATAAATACCTTTATTTCACCCGACGCTTCGACCCAGTTGCATAGGCCGTGGTCGCGGGAAGATTGGCGTTTCACCTAATGTCTGTCTACACCCTCACAATTGGAATTTTTGTTAAGTTATTGCACGACACACTACACTCACGCTATCCGAAGACATTACATATTCATATTCGCGTGGCGTAACTGCAGATGTGTCTAGTGGATTCCACAATATACAATGTCACATTATTGAGTGCAATGTTAGTACTAGAATTTCTAACATTTGGGAAAGAAAATCTAACACTTTTGGCTTTAGTAGAATTAAATACAAGATTATTTATTTTAAACCATTGTTACCTCCTCATATATAGGATATATCAATCCTCATTTATTCTTGCTGATTCATCTTTTCCTCAACTTTAAATAATATAGAGGTATTTTCAACAAATAACAAATATGAATTCTTCAATATAAGTGATATTAAAGTGATTATTAAAAGTTTCCTTGACAATATATTGTAGTGTATCTCTATAAGTATAACTTTTTGCCCTGAGCACGAACTTTTTTTATAAATAGAATAATTTTATACAAATTTCTTAAAATCTGCACATAGATACACGGTTTTTTTTTATATAACTTGTGTAACCTTTGTCTATGAAATTGGATACCTCTAGTTTTACACTCTCAGAAGGTATTTTTCCTACCTGTTTTAAAAGTATTTCATTGAACAAAATTTTTTTTGTTTAATTTTTTTTAGCTAACTTTAGAGTGACATTCCTTGTTTGTATATGCAATCGCCTCGCAATGATTTCCCTAAATTTATTTAAGCGAATCTTAATAAGCTTAATTAAGCGAAAAATGAAATATTAAAAGGCGCGAATTTCAAAACATCGTGAATTGTTTACGAGAGTTTTATATGTCGGAGAATGATTCAGGATGGATCAGTTGTTTTAGTAGCTAAGAATACCTAGTTTAGTTTATTGCTTAGATCATAAGTTACGTAAATTCTAGTTGTTGATTTACGAACATTTTAAATAAGTTAATCTTTTGTTAATTTTGCACTTATTTCTGAACGAATATAGTTTGTTTTGAAACTCGATGCTTACGTCACGCGATCAGGCGACTTTTTGTTAGCTAATAGGAAACGAGTAGCGAGTGGCGTGATTTAACCTACCAATGAGAGAGCCGGGGCGATATTGTGCCTAGAGTGGGGTCGGGATGCTGGGTTGAGGGATTTTCACCAGACTAGAAACATTCAATTTGTGAAGGTGAAGTCGGTGGGTCCTCTCGACCATAGTGTCGCGAACCTACTGCTCTAAGTAAATGTACTCTGAAAGTAAATTAAGTTAATCTCTAAGTTAATAATTTTGTGAATAAACTGTTAAACTATACAGTGTTTCTTTGTGCTTGCTAATACCTACAATGCCGCCCACGGATCCTTAAGATCAACATCTTGTTGATGATAGTTCCTCGACATATATTATTAACTGAGTTGATTTCAAACTAAATAATGTACCGATGGAAAGAAAATTTTATTAATTGCTAAATATAACATACATTATCTATCTAGCACAAAATAAACATTGTGATGATTTTTCGCCACTCCAAACCGACTTCTTACCAGTTATTCTCTGTCGAATGTGACAGATAGTTTTGATCATGTCGACGCGCTGCCGAGGCGTGTAAATTGCAGACGGTTATATAAAGAAGTACGTATCGTTTCCAGATGATGCAACGTATAAACTGATATTCTCACCCAAATCCAGATGGTAATCAATCCAACACGAAATAAATTCAAGCTTTCCAGTGTTTGTAATGATGCTAGTACAGAATACATTATGTATGTATGTAGGTATGCAACTACCTAAACAATTATTTACTGACTCCGAAAGGTTAACGAATTTGTAAAATATGTTCTTCACCGAAAGATCGGCTGTAGTAATTTTTCATATTCGTAAGTATTATGATTACCTAGATTAATTCAGTTCATTCACAATAATATTATATATTCTACTTTATATACTTTTTACCAAATTCTAGATATAGTAGTCATCATGGAGTAATTAATAAGAGAAGTAACTCGTGTGGCATTACGTGGGGTGAAACGAGGTATGCGAGATGGAGGGAAGATATTACAACCAATTAAAATACGGCATGGGCCAATCAAATCAGGTATCCTCTTTTTACTACTCATTTTTAGACTCCGCACCAATTAAAACACTCCATTTGGACTCCGCACCGCGTAACGAGGACCGTTCCTTACGCCGGGTCCTCTTTATATTTACATTTATCTATACTACATGTAACTAGAATGTAACAAAATTGAGCTCATGAATCTAAGTGTAAACTCGTTACAATGCATAAAATCTAATTTAATTTTGTCCCAACACTGTTTGATTATGTTACTAAAAATAATAAAATGCATTAAGTTATACTAATAATAATATGTTATTAACATAATTATGATTTAAAAGATATCTAAAATACAAACGCGGTCACAGACTTATATAGGCAGTCGTACGAAAAATGTAAATGTCTCGATTCCCATACATATTTCGGCTATTCTATTTCAAAACATAGCAAGTTTTTGCTAATTTTAACTTTATTCACCTATATACACATGCGAAAGTCCTTAAAACACCCATTTTTCTACTACTTTTCCATAAAAAAAATATCAAGTCGAGGTTTTTTGATAGAAATATTGTAACTTCTATATAAAATCTATTTCATAACATAGCAAGTCATTTTACTTGCTGTGTTTTCAATTTGAAAACCTGACATGCTATGTTATGAAATAGAATTTATATAGAAGTTACAATATCTCTAGCAAAAAACCTCGACTTGATATTTTTTTTATGGAAAAGTAGTAGAAAAATGGGTGTTTTAAGGACTTGTATGAGATCATGTAGATCATAACATAGTAATTCAACTTACTAAGTTTCGAAAATGAAAATTGAATGTGATTTCTTATAAACAAACCATATATTTTGCAGTAAGTCCTATAAAACAGAAACAATAAAATATTCCTGAATTTAGAGTATAGGGGATGAAAGTCAAGGATATTGCGCACCTTTTCATGTAAAAATCATTTCTCTAGCTATCATAGTTTTTGAAGGGATGGGTTCGCAAGTTGGCAACCTGTTTTTCTGCTCTCCTGTAAAATTTGTAAAAATGGACTTGCTATGTTTTGCTTCAGAACAGCCGATTTCTTTTGATCCAGATAAACTACTATTATACAGCCAACCGCAGTAGACCGTTTAGTCTGTCCGACGTAGGATTTCCCACAGCTGCAATCAATCTTATACACACCCTTATATCTTATATCATGAGTATAAATCGCGAATCTCTTAAAACTATTATTTCAAACATGGCACTGAGCATTGTCTTTACATATTTTTTACCGAGGTTAGATCAGTGGAGACCCTAGCTTGGAGAAGAACTAACAAGAAACTCCGGAAATCAATTTATTATAATGACCCTTGACAAACATAAAATTACAAAGAGTGAGCAAAAAACACAACGCTGGTAATACTAAATTTACCTTTCATACAAAATAACACGCAATGGCGGAAACGTCAAATTTAGTTCCAAGTTTGCCTACTGCCAATTTATGTGGCGCGATCTCTATATCACAGTTACTAGGACTATCTGAGTAACTTACTTACTAAAATACATTTTACTCCGTCTCGCTACACAAGGTAAAACAGAGATCATGAATTCCCATTGATACCAATCATGGTAAATAACTTTTACTAGATCTACATCATACACATGATCAGATCAGTCAGATTCTTCTCCTACTACCCTCACTGATACGTTTTTATTAATAACACGCGACCTACACACTACACTCACAGTATCTTGTGGCTTCACACGATCATGCTGAGTCGAATGGCGATCTATTACGGTATTCCACGCCGAAGACAGTTTGTAACCTCCTTCACGATTGAATGTACTGTGAATGTACCCAATAGGAGAAATGACAGTTAGACAGACTCCATATTGAAAGTGATGTAAGAAGTATATAATATAACCACTGAGAGTGAGAGTTTACAAAGAAGCAAAAGTGGTTTGTCAGGGTGGGTATCCGTTATCTCTGACTACCCCTCTACAGAGAATTGAGTGTGATGTGTATGTATGTATGTTATTAGTCAGGATCATTCTAGGTGGCGATCAATAGTCTCTGCTTGTCCCCTTAGTGACATAAGAGGTGTGAATATAATTATGCATGTACTACAAATATTGTTGCTTTCTTCATAACATAATATGTATTTAGAAGGTCAGATAGTAAAAATCATTAAAATTTACCAAATTAGATAACTTATGACTTCTGGGTGATGACAAATTAGTATATTTGAAGTTCGATTTCTGGTAGACAAAAAGAATTAAATTGTTAAAATAAAAAAGGTACAAACATGAATTTTTATTTATTTACATAATTGTGTATAATTTTATGGAAATGTGTTTATTAATTTATGCATTGTTTATATTTACTAGGTGGAGGAGGAAATACATTCATCTTAACAGACATGCATCACATGACACACATACAGACACGCCCTCTGGTTGCACATATGAGATGAAATATTAATACAGATTCATGGCTCTACGTCCCTAAGGGGATAGACAGAGACTATCAATCTCCATCTGTAATGATCCTGTCAAATGTCCCTCGCATATGAACACTCACACCTATTAACCTTCTCATACATGCTTTTTATTCTTCACGCTGCATCCACCCACCTTGACAAGAATGTTTCCAATTTGATCTGTATATGTTCTACGCAGCCTAGCCTGTCCTACTCTACCTTCTACTTTAGATCTGTAAATTCCTTTCGTAACCCCCCTCTCATGTATCCGCTCGATATGCCCCAACCTCCTAACATACCTTTCTCTATGTTCCTTACTACATCTTCTCTCAGACCACAGCATTCGTGAATCATACTATCATTGATACAGCGTTCATGAATTTATACTGAGCTATCATACAATCTAACATAATACATTTTCCTCAAAGAGATCATCTCTAACTATAAATTCTGCATTCATGACAATTCTGCGAAACCCAGAACTCACTACCATACATAAGTGTAGGAAATAGAACATCATTATGAATAGCCAGTCTTATTTTACACCAGTCCGCTCACAGCCCCATATTAATAACCTAAATGATCGAAGTGAAATGCAAAAATATTGTGTAGTGTAAGGGTAAGTCATATTATAATACATAGAAATGTTAAGCCCGTTTTTGTCTATGTAATAAGAATAATATAATTCTATTTAATTATTATATAATACTGACCTTCACACTATATACATCCAATCTGATTGACCCTGAGGAAACTATAATATTTTCTGAATATATTTATTGTTAAGTGCAGCTATAACTTCAAGCACAGTGTTTGAATCACTGGGCTGCCCCCAATGTTATATGTAGCTCATCCCAATAGATTTGTGGTCTGAAGCAGTAAGATATAAATGCAAGGGCCGCCAATATCTGTAAAGAAAATAATGTTCAAAGCTCAAACTCGTGCAATGACTTTGTGATGGACATAAAGGGCCTTAGATCATCGCAAGGGTGAAAAAACTCGTCGTCAGCCACAGGATCAGGAGTTTTCGTCTTCTTAATTGCTACGCAGTTTTCTTAGCGCTTTCACCGACATTCGCCTGGGTTGTGTTTCGTTCTGCTGTCTCCTTGCTCTCCTCACTCATAATTTTCTAGTGAAAGTGCCTAAATTAGTTTTTTAGCGTATTTAAAGTTCCAAAACTTTCTACCAATCGGGAAGCAACCACCTTTTTGTTGATCGCTATTTGACATTTGTGTTTGCAAAATTTTCATTCATGATTGCAGTCAAAACTACTAACATAATACCAATTATTATTGTTATCATGTTTTTTAGTTGTCTGATTGCTCGATGGTTGGCAGCCATTGGCAGCACTGTTTCGATTGATTTTGCAAACGCGATCGCATGAGACATAATACGAAAGTCATGTTTGACAGCAAAAATCTCACAATTTTCGTCAATTGCTTACTGATCGCAAGATACATAATAGTCCTGGGCCCTTACTCCAATAATGCATTGTAGGCACAATATTACTTCAGTATCGATACTGTAAAACTTCAGTGGCCGTAATTTCACACTTTAGGCACTCCACTAAGAAATTTTGGCCACTGAAGCGCTATCGAACTACATCTGAAGTACAAAAAAGCAACTCCACGTCAGTGAACAGTCAACACCACTGACTCGCTATTGAGGCACAACTGTGGCAGATCAAAATATTAGCAGAGTGCCATTTTCACAGCAGAGACGTAGAAGTGACGCAGCAGCGACGCAGTTGGGTGACTGTCAAAGATAATTAGTGGAGTAAGGGCCCTGAACGTCTGTCTAACTGACATTTGTCCTATTGGGCCAGCCCTTACGTAATCGCCCGTCAAATTTACCCACATAATTATATTCCTTTTGTCAATACTTTTCTCCATCCTCATAACATGTACAAATGATCAAAGCATGCCCTTTTAACAAAAAACCAAAGTCGTAGACATTGTCTATCGAAGCTGAAGTGGCAGTGGACCGGTCACGTCTGTTGCAGAACCGACGACCGTTGGAGCAAAGCGGTTCTCGAATGGCGACCGCGTCTCGGTAAACGTAGTGTAGGACGCCCCTCTGCCAGATGGACCGATGACCTGAAAAAGGTCGCTGGTAGTGGTTGGTTAAGGGCCACGAGTGATCGTGTTTTGTGGCGTTACCTTGGGGAGGCCTACGTCCAGCAATGGACTGTCCTAGGCAGATTGATTGATCTTAGCATCTACATCTTTTTTTAATTCTATCATTCAATGTCACTCCTAACATGCTTCTTTGTGTGACCTATGGGTATGGTTTGGCGTGCATATGCCCGTGGAAGTTCAATTATGACTATGATAAGAGTAATGTAGGGTAAAGAATAAAGGTGCATGATGTAGATGAAGTAAAAGTTATTTTCCAGGATTGGTATCAATGAGAATTCATGATCTCTGTTCAACTGTATGTAGCGAGACTGAGTAAAAAGTATTTTAGTACGTAAGTTATTCAGATAGTCCAAGTAACTGTGATATAGTCTTTGTTATTATGTATTATAAGTTTTTACCATGAAACTTATTATTCAAGAAGGCAGTTCCTGCATTTTCCAAGAGCTGTAGCTGGGACCCCTCTTCTATACATAATACCAATTTGTATAAAGGATCAGCGGCCTTACTCCACTAATTAACTTTGACAGCCATCCTCTCTGCGTCTCGGTTGTAAAAGTGGCACTCTGCTAATATTTTGATCTGCCACAGTTGTACCTCAATAGCGAGTCAGTGGTGCTTCAGTGGAAACTCAAAGTATTGACATGTCAATAGTGGAGTATCAAAAATAAGGCTATTGAACTGACATTAACGGACGTTTGATTAGTGGAGTAGCTTTTTTGTACGTCAGACGCAGAAGTACTTCAGATGTAGTTCGATAGTGCTTCAGTGGCCAAAATTTGTTATTGGAATGCCAAAAGTGTGAAATTACGGCCACTGAAGTATTACAGTATCGATACTGAAGTAATCTTGTGCCTACAATGCATTAGTGGAATGAGGCCGCAGCAATTGATCGCGCGATCACTTTGCGACCACTGCTGATTGCAAATTTTAACATAATAACCCTATCAATATAGTACGGCACATAGTTTCCCCTTTTTAAAAAAAAATATATAAATGAAATTATAACAATAATATTTTGTAAAAAATTATCCAAGAAGACCAAATAAATCATATTGTTAATCTTAAACAATAATAAAAACGGTATTCAATAAACGTCTAAATAGAACATAAAATCCTGTAAATAAATTATCAAAAGTGTCAACTGTTTTATTTGTACAAGCTTAAATTAAAATGACATTGAATACTTGATTACACATTACGCGCTAGTTACATATATGGCACGCGAATTCAACAAACTTGTTTCTTAGTTTTTATTGGGTACACTGCATTCACAATCACTACACTATGATGTGCTGGCTAAGCGATCCACCATTTTGTCCGGACTCCAACCACTGGCACTTCTTGTAACTCCCGTCTCATGTACTGCCCATACTGCACCTTACAGCGCTTCCATATGCAGTAGCCAATAATAAACAGCAACGTAGCAACTATAGGCTATTTGTCTGATTTTGAAAAATTATTCGTTGGTATATGATTAATACACCACATGTATATTTCTGCAAATTTTGCAGTATTTTCCGTAAAATATTGAGTTAAAATTTAAATTACAATATACCCGCGAAAAACGCTGTTTCTGTAATGGCGGACGCCATATGATCTGCGTGACGTCACAGGCAAGTAAACACAAAGATCAAGTACGACAAACAAAAATAATAGCTAGTTTGCGGATTCACATAGAGTGTGTAATAAGGCGTATCAGAGAATTCCATATGCAACATTCAGTAATTAATTTAAATATACTTTGTGTACTTGATCATGTTATTATTCTTGCATGTGCACTATTTGAAGGGGATTAATAAACAGAACCTATATATTTTGTGAAACAGCGACGGAAATTAATATAAAAAGTAGCTTTATAAATAAATACTTAGATGCTTACATACCATCTTTTATATTTTTGAGCTCTGCAGCATAATAATCAGAGTTATTTTTAAAGAAAAGTGCAACCATAAATGCGTCATCTTGGGTAGATTTCTATTGTCGACTTGTACAAAATTCTTGTCCATTTTGACAGCAAATACTGTTGTTTATATCACTGGTTAATAGTGTCCTGCGGAGTTCTTGTAAAAATAGTACAAGAAACGATGGGAATACGATAAAATCACACTAAGTGCATAACAATAAACAATGTTTACTTGCCTGTGACGTCACGCGAGGCGTAGCCAATCACAGAGCGTTCTTGTGAAGGAAGAAATTCAAATAATTATATGAATTTATTATGTTTATTTTGCAAAATCAATAAATATTTTCGGTTAAAATAGAGCTAAATATGGTTTTTTATATTATAACCTAACAGGATGACCACATTTAGTAACATATTTTTAATAGTGTCAAATAGCCTATTGCCAGCAGATACATCTCCATGCGACTGTTGTAATTTTCCTGGTTCTCCACGTGCTCCAGCACAGTTCCCAGCGCCGTTTTGCGCTTTGACAATGTTTTTCGTTTATTTCTCTGTTCTGTTGTTTGCCCATTGTATGTAGTTACTTAGAAATCTTTGGATTGTACCTTCGTGAAAATCGTGAAATGATGTGTTTAGGGCGTGAATAGGATTACATGTCTCACTATGCGTCCCGGTCTAGTAGTCATGGGATCTTTGCTAATATTTCATATTAATCGATCTATACTAGTGGCTTTCTGTGTATCTCCCTGTTTAACTATAAAATATTTGTTTCTTCATTCCAACATTCGAAATGGTCCTGTATATGGTTGTGTCAGGGGCCTAACAACTTTATCACACCGTACAAAAACATGTGTACAACTTTCTAGATTCGGATTTACAAAAAAATTTTTTGTAGTAACTCTCGTCTAGGAACGGATGCTAAATTCGCGATCTTTCTCCTCAATTCTTGCACAAACGATGCATCATTCGAGATATCAGGCCTATCCGGGTCAAAGAAATCTCCAGGTAACTTAATCGTTTCCCTATAGACTAGTTCTGCAGCACCCACTTGCGTGTCATCTCTTAAGCTGACTCTTAAGCCTAGCAGTACACTTGGTAGCTCAGTAAAATTTTGTAAATTAAATGTATATAAATTCGACGTAGCTCAGTTGTTTGGGGCTTGGCTCTGTATCAGTGGGTACAGGGTTCAAATCCCACTTGAGCATGTACCAATGGAAATTAAGTTTAATGAATTTCTATGTACATTTTCGTACTAAAAACACATTTACGAAATGCATCGAATTATACGGTGCGGGAAAACATCGTGAGAAAACCTACCTGTTCGTCGAACAGGTAATAGTTAGTGCTTGTAAATGGCGACATGGCTGACCACCTGTCACATTGAGTACTAATTATCTGGTTAACACGTGGGTTCCAGGAGTCCATAGAATTACTACCTTCGCAATTGCGGAGATGGACCTAAACCTCTGCCTACCCCACAAGGGTTAATGGTCGTGAATGCGTTTGTTTGTGTGTTATTATTAGTAAAACTACATTTAAAAAAGTTTAATGTGATAATAGATTTTTTTGACTAAAGCTTGTTTAACTCGTTTTTGTATAATAATTTATCCTCCATCTCTGTGATATCTTTCGGAAGGTGATTATAAATACGCTATGCACAAGACACTGTTTGATATCAGTGCTGTCTTACATGGCCGCATCTCAAGTTTCGTCATATCTTTATAGTTGTCTATTATTATTGGATTGTTGGTCTTTACAAATAAACACGCTTCCTAAATGTATACATATATTTGGCAATGACATGATAAGTCATCTTTTAAAATATGGTTTGTAGCTGTCCGTGCACTTTAACCAGAACATACAACGAATAATGTGTTTTTGATGTTTAAAAACCGCCCTGAGGAGATCCCCTAGAACAGAACTTACATTTAAAATCTTGTACCAGATTTAAATGTTTTCCTGAGTTGTAAATTGAAATAGTCTATAACTGCAGGCTTGTTGAAGTATTGGTAACTTCTTCAATGCATTTAGAGACAGATTTTTTGAGTCATCCTTATAGCAACTCCTATTGTAGTTTGATGAGACCCACTAATAATAAAGCAATTAATGCCTGTAAGGTAAAGAGACGAATATTTAAATATAAAAGATCCACAATAAAACGGAATTCGCTTTCAATAAACGGTATTTAGAAACAAAGTTGTTATGTAGCGTTTCTCTCTTTGCGCTCCTGTTAATAAAGGGTCTAGCAGGCTAAGGGAACAAGATTGGCCCCCGAAGCCGATCTGGCAGAATTTTATGGTGGGGTACCGGTTTAAGCCAAGGTTACTGTGTGCCAAAAATCAGCCATCGATCTTCTTTTGTTTGAGAGATTTTTGACATATTACCAAATCATCAAGGTATCTTTTAAACTTATATTTTAGATAAACTACGCAAGATAGAACATAGTTTATTTTTCAAGTACATTTTTTTACTATGTAAACTCTTTAGTGTTAATTAGATTCTATTTATGAAGATAACATTTTGACATCTAACATTTGCAAATAGTATACGTATACTACTCTAGTACTTAAATACTGGTGTTGTATTGCAAATATTTTCGATTTTTGACATGACGCACCACGATTTCTTGAAATTTTATTGATGCACTTGTACATGTTTTTAGTAGCTTATTTTGAGATTTTTTTGGTGGAGGTACCTTCGCGGCAAACGTCACAAAAAATGTACTTGAAAAAATAAACTATGTTCTAGCTTGCGTAGTTTATCTAAAATATAAGCTTAAAAGATACCTTGATGATTTGGTAATATGTCAAAAATCTCTCAAACAAAAGAAGATCGATGGCTGATTTTTGGCACACAGTAACCTTGGCTTAAACCGGTACCCCACCATAAAATTCAGCCAGATCGGCTTCGGGGGCCAATCTTGTTCCCTTGGCCTGCTAGACCCTTTATACCGAACATGATAACAAACTATAATCTTTCCAAAAACAACAAAAGCACAACACTACGCGGCGCAAGAATGATGGAAGACGACACCATTTTAACTTTCGACTTGACTTTCCAGGACGAGAACGTGCGATTAGAAAATAAATGGTCAATTTCGACTTGCGCCTTGCAATTGAATGGTCACGTGACTTGGCGAGTCTCCCAAACAAAACAACAAGTATCTGTATTTTTCTGCCTGATTCTTATAACTTAAAGAATAACTTGGTTGGCTTCTGTTTGCCCAGGTCTAGTGCAGAGACTACACTTGTGAAACTGGCACTCCGCTGTGTTCTCCTAAGCATGCAATAAACGTTTCTACTTAACATGATCTGTTATATTGTATTATATTATATTCTAGTGGCTAAGTAATCAAAAGATCATCATGCTCCAATTTACTGATCACTTAGTTGAACTTTACATGCTCTCGTATTCCCCTCCACTATGCTATTTTATACGTCGGGTTCATAAATGTACTGTTGCTGTCTATGAGTATCGTAATCGATCAGTATGAGAAAGTCTGAAACTATAAGACATACGAAGATTTGTTCTTAGCAACCATGTCATTTTGATAAAAAGTAAAACTGAATTCATTCTTTATTTGAAAAAAAAATAACTGTATCAAGTTTGGGAATTGAATTCGGTTGCTTTAAAAAAATAAACTTGCACTTTTCACTTTTTCTTTTTAATATCCATTGTGTAGGTCTTAAGCTGTAAATGTCTCTAGAAACATGATGTCGAAAATAAATAAAATGCATAGTTTTGACACACTTTCAGTTTATCATTATTTACTGATCTTGTGAAAGACAATGTGGAAACATGAAATTGTGTGTTCAATATACGTCAATTACGTAAGTAAGCGGTTCAATCGATCAGCCTATACTAGTCCACTGCTGGACGTAGGCCTCCCCAAGGGTACACCACAGAAAACGATCATTAGTGGCCCTCATCCAGCCACTACCAGCGACAGTCTCGTTCCAGACTCTGTCCCTTAACGAGATACCCAGCATTGAACACTCCATTGCCCGCTGAGCGACATGTAGTCGGTAAGCTAGCTTGATAGTCATGTTCCACGCCACGACTCCGTATGTCATTACGGGTAGGACAACATAATCTTAGTCTTGTCCAAGTTCATCCGTAGCGATATTCATATTAACCGACCGTGAGGCAGAATTAAAACTGTGCAGCATTCTCTGCAAATCTTACAGCGACTCCGCCATTCAGACTTTGTCATAAGCGAAGCGAAGGTGCGTGAGGCATCTGCCATTAACATTGATACCCATTCCAGTCCAATCCAGAGCTTTGAAGACGTACTCCAGTGCGTTTGAGAACAGTTTTGGGGAGATAACATCCCCCTGTCTCACTCCTCTGAGCAACTGTATAGGATTCAACTTTTGGTTTTGGACTTCAACAGATATCGTTGCCATACTATATAGGCTCCTCAGCACTTGCAGATACCGCTAATCAATCTGGCATCGCTGCAGTGATTCCAGAACAGCCCAGATCTCGATCGAGTCGAGGGCCTTCTCGTAGTCCACAAAGGTAAGACACAGTGGCCAGTTATACTCATGGGACTTCTTTATAACCTGCCGCATTGTGTGAATGTGGCCAAGGTACTGTAGCTTTTTCGGAACCCAACCTGCTCTAGCGGCTGGTAGGCGTCAAATCGTAAGGTGAAAAGATTCGTAAGCACCCTCAAAAACAACTTGTAAGCGTGTAGAACGTCGTGGCTATAATTCTTCAATAGGACCTTGTCTCGCATATTGAAAAACAAGGCCACCACGCTCCCATTCCACGCCTCTAGGGTAATTCAGGTAGGGCTATACGGAATTATACAAATCCTTGAGCTTCTCCAGGAGTGAAGCTCCTCCCGCCCTGAGAAGCTCATAGGTGATTCCGTCCTCGCCGGGAGCTTTCCCATTACTAAGTTGTCTGACAGCACCCCCAAACTCGTCTACGTCCACGAGTGGGAGATCGTCCGATAAATGGCGCTCTAATGCAGCCCTTGGGTCCTTCGTATCGGGTGGAGGCCTCGTGGCAAGAATCCCTGGAGCTGAGGTGACGGTCGTGCCCTCTGAGCTTTTCAGTTTCGTCAGACTAGATCTACCCATTCTTTTAATAATAATTCCCGATTAAGCTCAATTGCTTCTTGGATGATTAGCGCATTGAAGCTTCGGACTGCACGTCTCACCGATTTTCGGATGGTCTTATTGAGACGTTGGGTGTCTGGCGAAGTTCCCTTTGGCATTGTGCGTCTAATCCGCATCAATTCCAGGGTTTCGCTTGAGAGCTTAGATTTTCGGTTGCCCACTTCACGAAGAATCCTCACTACATCATCGAGGCTCTCGTCAACATTTGCTGTGGTCTTCAGTGCATTGAAGCGATTGCGAAGTTCGGAGCATCGTTGGGAGGAGGAAGCGGTTGGATAACCAAGAAATGTTCCATTCTACAGCTAACTTAATATTTCGAATTCATATGTTTAAATAATTGGCCATTCATTATTAGTTTAGATGTTTCGACTAGATGTCGCGTGTTACGTAAAAAAATACCTGTGTTTTGTTTCACAAAACGGAGTGGTTTAATACCCTCTATTCAACGTTCCTCGTCTGACCCCCGCGTAATACGCGTTAGGCCCACTCTTAAAAATTGCACTATGTGACGATCCGACATTCCTTAGATATTCATATATAATTTAAGTTAGTCGAGAAACAGTAAATGGTTAACATCCTTAATCACCCTGGGCATATCATTAATTATCATAATGAACTCAAGAGGACCGAGCTACTACCCTAACTCACACCGGATCTAGTAAAGGGTCCAGTTTGTATTCAGCATATTCTACATATTGCATACAATTTCTGATATAGCTTGCAAAAAGGCTAAGTGATTGTGGCGTAAAATGAAACTGAGCCAAATTTCACAAAAATAAATAATTCTGCACCAGACCGACGCTTTCTTGAAATCAAAATATGCATAATCAACCTGGCCGTCAGCTTTCTCAGTAGATAACAAGTTTGTTGTGTAGTTGACCAAGTTGCTACTAGTGCTATGCCTAGGGCGAAAACTGTGCTGCTCATCGCACAACTGTGCCCTTACATGCACCATGCCCATTACATGCTCCAACGGTCGACTATGAAGAACCGACTCCAGTATTTTAACCAGTGCCGATAGCACCCCCACCTGTTTATAACCATCAACACCTTTTTTCAAATTTGTTTCAACGAGCGTCAACTTCTATGTGTCAGAATACACACCTCCACTTATACAAAAGTTATAAATATTCAGAAGTGGCTTTTCCAATACTAATCTACAGTTCTTGACGAAGTAATTTGGTGTTCCATCTGATCCAGCTGATCTCTTTGGTCACGGGGGCCCGCCTCATATCGGCGAGGTGCAGAATGTCCACTTGAACTCGTGCTCCCCGTTACCGTCCCTTGCTTGACCGATACGGCAAATTTGGGTGCATCGGTTCTATAGACCGAGTGAAAATACCTAGCAAATGCCCCTGAGCATTCCTCCTTGGGTAGGACCTCCGTATCCCTCAATATTCATTATTGATCTCTGGAAATTTCTTTTTACATTGTCACACTTTCAATCTACATTTGGATCCTCGATTAAATGTGACTGAATTCAATCAATATAAAGATCCCTCGCGTAAAAAAATACATACAACAATTACATACAACATGTCTATTTTATACAGTGTGTAATAAAATCAGTCAATGCACTTATCTAAATCAACACTAACAGACTGACGATCCCTGTGGGTGTCCCTCATCGACTGACACAAAAGCTGTAAATAAGGTTTGTTAAAGGTGACTGCTGTTCCTGGTAAAGGTGGTCCTCGGTTGTTGCCACTGAATGAGCAATTCACCTGGCGGCTAGCCGCCTGACTCATGACATGAGTGATGTAAAAACAGGTAGCGTAATTCTACAATCGTTGCCCCTAGTCATCTCGTGACGATTCCTTGTGTTGAGTTCAATATCACTTCGAATTTTTCATCATCACGTCGGTGTCATCACGTTGGGTATGTATATCACGTCAAGGTCACCAATTGTAGGAACAACTGTGACTCCTATAGGAAAGGAGGTAGCTTCCTACCTGACCAGGTGTCCGTGCGGGCTAAAGCCTTTAGTTGGAAATTTGTAAATATATTCTAAGAAAGGGTTTGGCCAAAGGTTTTTTTAAAAAAAGAACACGGAAATACCCTAATCTTACAATCAGCTTTAATTACAAGTAAATTGGAATAGTCTTACAGAATAACACAGACGTCACCAGAGCAGCGTTTCCTCTTGAGATCTCGTACCAAAGTGAGCCCTAGGACGACATTACACCTGCTTATATAGGGTCTACCCCCACTCGCCCCCGTTCATCCCTAATACGGCCTTCCTGCTCATGCGTCACCCTCGACCGCATCCGAGATGTCTGGCAGCGTGTCCATCCGCCACGATGGTCCGGGAACATCCTCGTCCCCGCACAGCGTCGTCGCTCGTTGCAGCGGAGACTCGGCAGCGTCCTCTGCCTCTGTCCCCTGTTCGCCACCAGCATCTGCGGTGGTGTCCTCCCCGTCAGGTTCTAGTGGAGGAGATACATTTCTAAATCTCTAAATGGAAAATAAAGGTAATCAAATTTAGTAACTACTCATCATCCCCTAGGAATCGTTTATACTCCTTTAGGTACTCAGTAAATGTAATAGTAGAAGTAGGACACAAGTATTGAATTTGCTGGTAAGATCTTTACGATACGCACGAATGGGATTTTGCTTCATCAACATTTACAACATACTCTTACTCACAATGACGCCTAGGAATACGATAAAATCAATAAAACACAATGTAAGTAGGTTTTAGTTATTAGTTAGTTAGTACATATGTAGTTAGCTAGTGCTTATTACTCATAAAATAAAGATAACAAAACTTAACTAACGAGCTCGTTGGTTGTATTGGGTTGTGCCTGTAATTGTGTTTTAGGTGTTGTTTTTTGTGCTTTTTATCCCAGTGTCCTGCTACCCTGTACAGTACAGTACAGCAATCAGTCACACTGAACCTAGTCCCATGCACTGCTACCATGATAGGCACTCAGTCACAGGGTTAATCACTGTTTAGAGTAGCTGTTTATGTATATACCGGTTTTTATTTATCTTTCATATTATTTCTCACATTGTTTCTCATATTATTTCTCACATTATTTCTCATTTCATTGAACACGTGCTGACGTCATCAGCCCGGGGGCCCCCAAAACAAATTTCACTCACGCTCGAAGAATGCAGCGCAAGTCTCAGGACACTACTCACCTCGCCACGGCACCATGTACTGGGCTGCAGCTTGCGTGACCTTGCCGTATGAACCGCCCAGCAGCCTGAGCTCATAGCGTCCAGCATCGAGCACGCGCGTCACCTTGTAAGGCCCACGCATGCCGGAGTCCAACTTTCCAGAAGACTGTGAAAACTTAATGACAAACACATGGTCGTTGACATTAAACACACGTGGTGGACGTCTATCCCGGTTCACACGAACATCTTGTGCGACCTGGTTCTGGTGCAACAGGTCTCTGGCGGTTGGGCCGCGCTCCCTCCACAGCGATGTCACGTACCAGGTTCTGGAGGACAGGTGTAACGCCTTCCGAACCTATTAGTAAATTCATTGGGGAACATTGGGTAGTTTTATGCTTAGTGATGTTGATGGTCAGCTGTAGCTTCCAGATGCGATCAGACCAGGCAGGGCCCTTTTGATGCACCTCGATACGAAGCATATTGAGGACGGTGCGCACGTAGCGTTCAACTTGGCCGTTCGCGTGGTGCATCTCCGGTGTGATGAAGTGAAGATCAGACCCTAACTCATCAACAAACTTTCTAAACTTTGAGCTTTCAAACATTCGCCCCTTATCAACTACAATAAGCTTCGGTACCCCGAATAAAGAAACAGCATTGCTAACAATAAGAACAAGTGCGTCTGCATCTTGTTTTTGCAAAGGATATAACAGAACATATTTCGTAAATGAATCAACTAAAATCAAAACATATTTGTTGGAATTAGATTCAGGCAAAGGGCCAAGTACATCGAGATGAATAGTAGCAAAAGGTTTATCGGGTTTTTCCCAAGACATTGGCACGCGTTTGCGTGATATACATATAAGGCAGTGCTCAATATACTTTTTTACAAACTGTCGCATTTTGGGGAACCAAAAATGCTTAAGTATGAGATCAACAGTTTTTTCAAAACCAATATGATTATGTTCGTCATGAAAAATGCGGAGTAGGCTTAGTCTATGCCCTTTAGGTATAAAACAAAGCAATTTTGGCTCCTCACCCACC
This sequence comes from Leucoptera coffeella, assembly GCA_030578115.1. NCBI lineage: Eukaryota > Metazoa > Arthropoda > Insecta > Lepidoptera > Lyonetiidae > Leucoptera > Leucoptera coffeella. Next base: position 5,588,870 of record JAMBLF010000002.1, read on the forward strand.
GCTGTGTACCTATAATACAGCAAATCATGTTGAACCACATATCGCCTTTGGTCCAGGTTGCCATCATCCAACTGCTGGATAAGTTGTTGAGTCTCGTTGTCAGCAGCTTGAGCAATCTGTGCCCAGCTGCGAGGCCTAGATATGTTGTGGACCTCGGCTATGGGGTTCCTGCTCAAATAATCTGCATGTGACATCATTGTCCCCTTTCAGTATTCCAGCTCAAAGGTAAAATCCTGCAGGTAGACCCACCAACGAGCCACACGCGGTAGCAAGTCTTTTTTTCTTTCTGTCGCCTTAAGGGCATTACAGTCGGTCACGACTTTAAAGTTTATTCCTATAAGGTAATGCCTGAAATGACACAGAGCCCTAACTACGGCCAACGTTTCGAGCTCATAGGAGTGGTACCGTGATTCCGCTCCCTGAGTGGCCTTGCTGAAGTACTCGACCACCCTCTTACCAACACCAGGGTGTGTTTGTAAGAGGATAGCACCGTGCCCAATAGAACTGGCGTCCGTGTGCACCTCAGTCACCAATGTGGGATCAAATATAACCAAAACGGGCTCCGTTGTTAGGTGAGCAATAATCTCCTGCCGGACAGATTCTTGTTCGGTGCCCCAAACGAACGGATCGTCTTTTTTCACAAGGCGCGCAATGCATGCCGTTTTTGATGAGTAGGCTTGAATATACCTCGTAAAATATCCGGCTAGGCCAAGAAACTGCCGCACTTGTTTTGTATTTGTAGGAACCGGCGCGTCTACGAGGGCCTTAATTTTATTTGGGCTCGGCCTAACCTGACCGTTACTTATTACCCGACCTAAGTACTCGATTTCGGTCGCTAAAAATACACATTTGCGTAAGTTAATGGAAAACCCGGCGCCTGTCAACGTCGTAAGCACCTCCCGCAGGAGTGCAAGCCCCTCCTCTACAGACGAGCTCATCAACAAGACATCATCTATGTACACAAGAACCTTTCCGTCATCAATAAACTTGCGAAGAGTCCTATTAATCGTGCGCTGGTACACAATCGGTGCGTTACATAAACCGTATGGCATTTTCAAAAACTCGAAATGACCCTCCGGCGTGACAAACGCTGTTTTGTGAATAGAATCTGGGTGTACCTTTATTTGTTAAAACCCCGTAGCCATATCGAGTGAACAGAAGCGCGTAATCCTTCGATCACCTAATCGGTCGATATGATCTTCGATCAAGGGCAAAGGGTAACGCTCCTTAATTGTGATTCTATTCAATGCGCGATAGTCGATGCACATCCGATCTGATCCGTCCTTCTTTTTTACAAGGAGGATTGGGCTCGCATACTCCGAATGTGACTCCCTAATCACTCCTTTTTCTAACAAATCATTTATAATTTCCCGTACCTTTAGTTTTTCAACGTAGGCAAGCTTATATGGACGGTATGTGATAGGTACTGTACTATTCAGATTGATATGCATCTCCCCGGTGGTCACAGTTGAGGTAGCAGTGCCCGAGATAAAGAAACGTGCAAAATATTCTCCAATAAGGGCCATAAGGGCTTCACGTTCCGGCCCTAGAAGAGGGGTGGCAACACCAGAAGTGTCAATCACGTTCGTAGAACCGACGGTCCTGGCAGATTCCGTAACCAGTGAACGGGTTAAATATTGATCTTGTTTCGTTCTAACGTACGTAATACCCTCCCGATTCAAAACATCTGTCCCTGTGATAATTGGAGTAGACATACATTCAGCGGGTACTACCACCAAATCAACCTAACCTAATGCTATGCGCTCGAGTTCAATAACGAGGGTAACATACGACTGTGCCACGATTTCGCCTCGACTTAACCCCTTCAATGTACACTTCACAGGTTTAGGCTGGCATGCGAAACGCCCAACAACACTAGAAGAGATCAAGGAAACGTTTATGACCCCACTATCGATAAGTACGTCAACTGGTATCCCTTGCACAATCGCTATGACAATATCACGATTATTCGTGGTGGCGTTGCACAGGTTAACATTCGATGGGTTACGGGAACCCGATCTCTCTTTGGCGAAACATCTATCAGCTGTGTGCCCCGGTTTCTTGCAATACGTACACGAAATAACCGCACCCGGCTTCGAATAACACTTATCCGGACTATGCCCGTCCTTCTTGCAGTTAGTGCAGGTCACAACAGGATCACGACGAAAACAACACTTTTCCGATGAGTGTGTGGCGACCTCTAGAGCGCCACACACACAGAGAAACCTAAGTAAACCTAGGTTGCAATTAGTTAAACATAATTACCACAGATGACGCCGCCAAGAATAATATATAATAATTGCACACAAATCAATTCCTAGAACGCGCAAGTGAAATATTTATCGGAAACAAGATATATACAAATTTCCAACTCAGGCCATTAGCCTGGACGAACACCTGCCCAGGTAGGAAGCTTCCTCTTTTCTGTAGGATACAGTGATCCTACAATTGGTGACCCCGACGTGATGATGCAACCTTCTGCTGGTAAACCCGACGTGATACAACCTGACGTGATGATGCAACCTTCTGCTGGTAAAACCCGACGTGATGCAACCCGACGTGATGATGCAACCCAACGTGATCAAAAACCGATGTGCTGGTAAAACCGTCGTGAAGATATACATATCGTGATGAACAGACACAATGTACATACATTGAAGATATTGAAGTCCAAAACGAGGAATAGTTACGAGATACTAGGAGCAACGAATGCAGAAATACGCTACCTGTTCCTAATCTCTCAGGTAATATGAGTCGACCCACTGACCGCCTGGTGAATAGCTGATTCAGTAACAACAGCCGAGCAATGACGACAATAACAAATGACGCAAAAACCTTATAAGAAGGGGAGTACTGTGGCGACCTCTAGAGCGCCACACACACAGAGAAACCTAAGTAAACCTAGGTTGCAATTAGTTAAACATAATTACCACAGATGACGCCGCCAAGAATAATATATAATAATTGCACACAAATCAATTCCTAGAACGCGCAAGTGAAATATTTATCGGAAACAAGATATATACAAATTTCCAACTCAGGCCATTAGCCTGGACGAACACCTGCCCAGGTAGGAAGCTTCCTCTTTTCTGTAGGATACAGTGATCCTACAAGTGACCTACCTTTCTGCACACGGTACAAGTAATCGACGACGTAGGATTACTCACTCGTCTACAATTGATACTCTTATGACCCATCTTACCGCACCTGAAACATCTACTTCGCTGGTCCGCCTCGTTACTCTGCATAACACGTGGACTAGGGCCTGTAAGAGGCTTATCGTTTCGAAAATTAACCGTTGGCTTAGCGTAAATCGATAAGAACGAGACTATGGTAGTTGGAGTCAAGTCCGCGTTCGCGGCAGCAGCACGAACCTGTGGTTCCTTGATTCCCCTAATTACAATAAGCGTCATGAGTTCGTCGCTTAACCCCTTTACGACACGCAGGCGAAGAAGGGTACGTCGCGCATATTCAGCATAAGTAGAAAATTTATCTGACGTAGTGGACATAGTCTCAAATAGCGTGTCGTATTGGCGTAGTCAAGCTTATTCGGGCACAACGATTTGAAATCGGCCTTAAAATTGGACCAAGAACGGTCATTGGTCGACCACTCATTCAGCCAAACACGTGCATCTCCCTTTAAACAACCCGCCACGCGCGATAGACATTCTCGGTCATCCCATCTATTCGCCACTTGAGCTCTATCTACCTCAGTACACCAATCGTCAATATTGTGAATCGCGGGGTCAAAACTTTAAATAAAATATGGGCCCCTTGAAGGGTTAATGGAACTTAACGCTTCCACAATCATTTGAGTCGCCGTCGGTTCGGAATGCGTTTTTGACGTTTTAGCGATGCTATCTTCGAGTGATTTCAGTCGGTCAAGTATAGCGGTATATGCCAAATTAGAATCACAATGTACCCCATCGATCACTTGACCCTGATCGTCTTCGCGAGACGGCGCGCGCAAGCGCAGGCGAGGAGGGGTCGCGCCTTCACGGCGAGTGCGAGAACGCGCACGGGAACAGCGGGAACGGTGTACACTCTGACCACCTGAATTGTTATGGCTGCGCGACCTGTCACGATCATTACGATGACGACTAGAACGGGAACGCGATCGGTACCTCCGCGGAGTATAGCCCCTAGGTTTCTCCCGTGAGGACCTAACACGACCGCGGCTACCCGATTTACTCCTTAGACGGCGGTGTGATCTGTCCCGCGAGCGAGATCGTCCACTTGTAGGCATATTTATATTTTCACACAACAGACACAGATAATAAAACACTACAGGAATAGGAGAGTCACAGAACTATTGACACAAAACAAGCAACTGTAAGGTTAGGTTTAAATCCGTAGATTTGATTATTAAAATTTATCCTCAATACAGAATTATGCAATACAAATAGAAATTCCAAGTAAAAGAAAAAAAAATAGGGTAGATTTAACGAACAATTTGAAATGTGATGCAATTTTGAGAAATTTACTAGAAGGTTGGTCCAAAAAACTAATTGTAACTGTAAATACATACAAAAGCGGTCAAAAATAAGCTCAGATCCCACTTCTGATCTAAGAAAGGGTTTGGCCAAAGGTTTTTATAAAAAAAGAACACGGAAATACCCTAATCTTACAATCAGCTTTAATTACAAGTAAATTGGAATAGTCTTACAGAATAACACAGACGTCACCAGAGCAGCGTTTCCTCTTGAGATCTCGTACCAAAGTGAGCCCTAGGACGACATTACACCTGCTTATATAGGGTCTACCCCCACTCGCCCCCGTTCATCCCTAATAATATATTATTCTCCGTTAATTATTTCATTGCTCGTTACGATATGGATTTTTATGCTGGCGGTGTGTTTTGTATTTACGTTAATCTAACGACAACCAACCAGGTAAACCAGGTCGTAGAAGAACATCATGGCTCAAGAACCTGAGGGAGTGGTTCGGCCTAAGCTCACGATCCCTGTTCCGTGCCGCTGCGTCCAAAGTAAAAATAGCCATGATGGTCGCCAACCTCCGCTGAGGAGATGGCACGAGAAGAAGAAGAACGACAACTAAAATCAGCCTTTGCTGAACATCTGCTCAACGATACCTCTCGTTAGCTAGTTACCTAATCACTGGATTGAGTTGCATAATCCCAAAGCTCTCTCCTGTGAACACCGTTTTTATACTAGACTTATCCTTACGGCCTTTAAAATTATACAACATAACATATTAAATCATGAAGAAAGTTATAAACTTTCTTCGGCGTGGAATTCAGTGATTAAACGAGGTTGTAATAGATGCGAAAGTGTAAAACACCATGATACTGTTAATTTAGTAAGTAAAAGTGACTTAAGAAAAGTTGAAATGACCCTCAGACGGTGAATGTGATCGAACATTTCGATAAACATTTCGGTAAACATCTTGCTCGCACGTCTCTTGACCTGTAATCAAGGCTATTGCAAGATTTCCGAATCGTCGCTAAACAAAGCTTTGTTTATAAAATAAACTAGTTTTTTCAATTTTATCCGATTCACTTATGTGATTATAGTAACGCTGAAACTTCCTCCAGGGTCGTTTTCGGTGCAAATGACCACGCTTGTATGTACTTCATTCTATCAGACGATTTAGGTTGGATTTCACCGAATGCATAGCAAAGTCTGATTAGTTAAACAGAATTAAACTTAATCCCAATCAATTTTCGTAGTTGATTGTGATTATCGCAAAATGGATTTCACGGTGCTGTTTTTAATCGTGGTTAAGAAATCGCCAAATTTCGTATTGTTTACGCGATTTGACATTGGCAAATGTCAAAAAACGCATAAAAAAAATGATACATTAAAAAATGCCGTTTATTTTAATTTTTTTTAATCTATTCGCCCAATATTTTGACAGCTGCCTTAACCCGGGTTAGTGACTTTAATTGACGAAAATCGGCCAATTAAGCCTTAACCACGTTTAAGCCTAAACATGATTATTTTTGCAACGGTGAAATCAGAAAACCGTGATTAAGCTCTTTAACCCGCATTAGCGTGTCTTAATCGTGTTTAGTAAGTTTGGTGAAAACCGCCCTTAATTACGTCGTCTGCTTCTCCCGCGCATACAACAATGGATCTGCGCATTCTGTTCTTAGCGGTGACTGTTTTCCTTCTGGTTCAATATATTGTACTTGAGTTGGATTCACGGTCGGGTCGGTCGCGATCAATAGTGCATTGCCCTCGGGTACTTGAAACATTATGGTTATGACTGATGAGCTCAAAACACCACATCTGAAGGCTCCTCCAGTGACGGTCACCTGATCTACAAAGTTTTTTTCTGAGTTGTTCACCTTGGTTTAGACTTGGTTTTTCATACATACATACATTCATATGACGGTCAGATAGAGGCCATATTAAACAAGGGTGCCGTAGGAACTAGCTAGAACCGCCGGGCGTGTCTGAGGAGGGTTATGTGTGTCAATAAAGTGAAAGTGGATCATCAGGATCGGCACAGATGCGGATCCGTAATCTCTGCGTACCTTTTTACAGAGAATCATGCGTGATGTGTATGTATGTAATCCATCGTGTGAACATAATTGGAATTCAACTTAATGTGGGCATTGCCGACTGGCATTAGTGATGATGATTAAGTGTTTTTAACTTCCACGGTTAATGTATTACACACTTCCCATTTATGCTTACAAATACCAAATCGTACTATAGTATAGTGTAGTAAAACATTCTATGAAATACACCGATTGTATCTTCATATTGCAAGCGTTGCAGCAAGTATACCGAGCATAATTTATCTACATACTTCACAAGGCAAGCATATGGCAATAACTTTGAACGGTGAATTATAATAAATTGAGCACACAATTGATTTTGAACACAGATGTCTAAATCACGAACAATTATTATACAATCACTACGAAACAAATAATAATATGAAATACTTCTCAATTTCGAAATACGTTTCAATGCGTGCGACCCTTTCATAGGTCAGTTGTTAACTTTTAAAGACTATAATTTCATTTATACTTTTATTTCAGAGACATATTACTACAGTTTTAAAATTTATATACAAAAATTATACCGTTATTAGTGTAGCGGATCAATCAATCCATAAATTTACCTTTCGGAATGAGTATTTGTTTAGTTTCGTTTTAGTTTTTCCAAAGTTATCTGATTTAGTGTAAGTTTGGCCACTTTTAGTTAAACTTTAAGAACATTCTTTAACTTTAATAGCAGTTTATACAATATTTTATAAAACAAATTATTTCCCAATACTAATAAAATAATATTAATCGTTTATATTAATCATATTAGATAAGCTACATAAATAAAATCCTAGTTCGTATTTCAAAAATTTTGTAACTTCACATTTTATCTTTGGGGTTTATTAAAAGATGTATTCTCTTAAGGAAGGACAATATTAACAATGCTGTTGTTGTAATTGCACGGCAATGTCCAAAGAGTCAGAAGTTATTTATTGATGATGGAGGTGGTCATAGAGAATGTTCGTCATTTTCATAAACGTTTATAAGCTCTCCATCAGTGACGTCTATCATCTTTGCCGATGATACAAATGTGGTCGTCTGTGCTAGACCGCCCAAAAAAATTGAGCCTAAAATCAGAAGACTGTAGCATTTTCTCAACCAATGGATTGCTACTTAAGACACGACGTCAATTAATGCTCTGTCCGGCCTATGCCTGGATATTAATTAACGTGTTCCTTCCCCTTAAAATGTAATCCAATCTCTATGCGACAGTCTTAGGCCATGTAAGCACAAATAGGGGGTTTTGATGTCGGGTGCACTGCGAGCCCTATGCATAAAGCCCCTGAAAACGAGTAGACATCTATGAAACCGTTTGTCTCGTTATAGATAATATTGTAATCTTTTATGCATAGGTTGCATAGGTGGGCAGCGAGAATTGCGTAACATAATTCGGGTCCAAAAAATTGCGAATCTTCAAAAACCAACTACCTGATGCTTGTGATGACAAAGCGTTTTATCGCCCGATTGGGAGACCTTTTACTGGACAATAAATTAATCTTGTCATTGTTATCATGAATACTAAATGAGTTTTTGTTCTTTGTTATTAATTTTTTTTTTTATATTAGCGGTTTTTAAATACTATCTGTAAATAGGTTGTACGAGGTAAATGAATCTAAAGTTAATAAATCCCAGTATGAAATGGTACATTAACTTAACTCGGAAATATGAAGGTGTACCCATGCTACTCTCGTATACAAAAAAAAAAAAAAGAAAATGCGGCTGAATTTTTTTTGTGCACAACACAGCTGTGATATACCATAAATAAAGTATTTGATAACATTCAGCATAAACGGGTTTATAAAGAATAAAAGGACAGGTACTATATAAACAAAATTGCATTTGATTGTAATTTAAAAGTATTTTATAAATTGTTGGTACTTATGAGGATGATTACTGCATGGAAAGTTATCTGTACGATCTAATAATACAATTTTCCGAGAGTTTCCGTCAAAATTTTAAATAGTTTTGAAAAATGTTGAAAACGGCCAGGGTAAGGGTAAGTACTGTTAGGAATAAGAATGCGGATTTGATAAATGATGAGCATTTGGCTTTAAGGGTATTGTATCCAAAAAATAAACTCATGAACTGTCAAAGATCCGACAATTCAAGCACAGCGGCACTAGAGTACCGCGCGTGTCAGGGCTATTTTTAGCTATTAATTAAAAAAGGAGGGCGTTTTAAAACAGTACGACACGTTTACAGGAGATTTATACTAATAATAGAGTTAATTGTGTTAACGACATACTGTATCAATTGAAACATAATTTTAATAATTGCTACTACGCACGATACGATTATTTATCACTTTCGAACTCGATAGGTAGTATTGATCACGTTGACGCACCACCGCTGTGTAAATGCAGACAGTTATTTCAAGAAGTATTAAGCGTTAGCGTAGGGACGATGCAATGTTTTAACTGATAATCTCACCCAGATCCAGATGGTAATCAATCCAATACGAAGCTGTTAATCAAGCTTACCAGTGTTTGTAGTTATGCCAATAGATTATGTTATGTTTACAGGGGGAAAGTCTGAAACTATAAGAGATACGAAGATTTGTTCTTAGGAACCATGTCACCGATTTTGATAAAAAGGAAAACTGCATTCATACTTTCTTTGAAAAAACAACTGTATCCAGTACGGGAATCGAACCTAGTAGCTTTGAAAAAATAAATTGGCTCTTTTTACTTTTTCTTTTTAAATATCGATTGTGTAAGTCTTAAGCTGTAAATGTCTCTATGAAACATGGTGTCGAAAATGAATAAAATGCATTGTTTCGACATAATTTAGTTTATCATAGTAGTTTACATACGCCGTAACAATATTCAACAGACATGTAAAATTGTCACTATTGCTGTTTGTAGTTTTGTACTTCCCTACTTGTTACATACACCATATCATGTGGCATTAGTATTGCATTAAACCTTTAAGGAGGTTTTGTTATCTACAGTAATCAAAAACTAACAATCTATTGAAAAGTCCACTTAAAGTGACGAGTTAAACCATATTAGAAATTTTCTTGTGGGATTACGTTAAGGATGAATTTTACAAAACAAGCTATAACACCATTGAAGACCTAAAAGTAGCAATAAAGTCAATTGTAACGCAAATTCACCACATGAAAATACAAAATTCAATAGTAAGTTCGTTACCTAAACGTGTTGAATATTGTATTGAAAACAACGGTGGTCACTTAGAAAACCTACTATGATAAACTAAAGTATGCCAAAACAATGCATTTTATTCATTTTCGACACCATGTTTCATAGAGACATTTACAGCTTAAGACCTACACAATCGATATTTACTAATTTCCTAAGAACAAATCTTCGTATCTCTTATAGTTTCAGACTTTCCCATACTGACCGTTTTGAATGCGCCACCCTGTATACCTACCTAACCTTTTACCTACTGACTCCGAAAGGTTACCGAGAGTAACCTTTCGGAGTCAGTAGGTAAAAGGTTAGGTAGGTATACAGGGTGGCGCATTCAAAGTGGTATATTTTTTATATTCGTATGTAAGTATTATAATTACGTAAACATCAGAAAAAGATATATAAAAAGATATATAGCTGATCCGGCAAAGGTTGTTTTGCCATATACATAAGGTGAAAATATGTATATGGAAAATTTGGTGGTGGAGGCAAAATGGTGAATTCGATAACGTTTTTCATCAAACTTCGAATGACGTACCGTTGCATAGCCGTGGCAGGCTTAAACTACGACGCAAGGTAATTGGAGATCCAATCTTCAATTGTAAATTATGCTATGGCATGTCAATATAATCAAGTCCGTCTTATTACAAAAATATCATTCAGTCTTGGCTTAACCCAGACCATAAAGTACAGTCTTGGTACTGTACCACAGTTGTAACAGAGCTAAAAACTGTGTCTTATTACAAAAGAAAACAAATGGCGGACAAGATAGTCCGAGAACTGTAATCATCCGATCATTCACTCAATTAAATGCCATTTGACAAAATGTGATAATGTTACTGCAAACCTACAATTATTTAACACAAGTGATGAGTGATGTAAATATTTATATATTTATTGCTTAAATCTTTTTAATATGTAATTAGTGATTGAATAATCTCATTATTAATTAATCAATGTCCGTCAACCAGTTACTGTTTTTTTTTTCGTTTACAACACAATACGCATGATGACAACAAGTGAATTTCATTGAAATATTTTGTGTGTATATTATTACACAATTCCTCATTCAAAAACTCTGATTCTTTTCATAATTAAAACCAAGATTAATATAATAATCGATAAAATAAAATCGCTAAATATGACAATCCGCCATGACACGTTGAACGCCAATCAGAGCGCATGACGTCACATTAGAGTTCTTTCTCTTTGTTTACATTTGTATTACTACACACTCGCTCGCTTTTTTAATTAATTACGCCGCTAATGTTTTATTAACTTCAATTTCTTTTCTGTAAATTGATTACGCTAAATTGAGTCATGGAACAAGGATTTACAAAAGCTTCAAGTGCAAATTTACCAAGAATCGACTTGATAATGCTAGGAACGTTTCTGGCATCAAACAAAGACTTCTGTTCAGCAGAATTTAAAAATGTTAAAAGTTCCATGTAAGTATTGTGTAACATATTAACGAGTTAATTAACTATTTAAACCATAAAAATAATTCTTTTTAATAGCTCATTCATTGAGGATTTGATTTCAATAAGTAACAGTGAGTAAGAGAATCATATCCTCCAAAAATTTTGTAGGTAGGTATATCAATGTTTACTTCTTCCCATAAAATTAGCTTATAATTAATTTAGGCAACAAAATTCTACAAAATAAAAAAGAAAATACTTACGTCAAAGTGATCTTCATAGAAATAAAGCTGTGTAGTGGGTAATATTCCTTCCAAATCACGTCTTGCAAGTTTAAGCCACTTCTTTCTTAATTTCTTATCGAAAGGAACGAAAATAAATAACTTCTCAGAAGTTTTTATGGACGTATTAGTACACAGAGGGACGGGACACCACCTATATGCTTTCGAAGTCATGTCTTATAATGTAAAAACTAGTAAAATGTCCAAATTAAATATAAATTCGATAATGTTTACATCGGGGCAATCAAGCGGTAGTGACTCTAGGCTAAAAAGAATAAACGATTCGTTTATGGACCTGGGCACAAAAATGGATAACAAAAGGTCCTTACCTATAGACAAATTTAAGATTCGCACTAAAGCGACGTTGATCGAGAAGGGCTACGACAAAGTAAAAGATTATCTAAACGATGTTGTGTGACTTTTCATCTTGATGTGATTGCAACCTTACGATGCATGTTCTTATTGGGATGCATGTTCTTTTAATATGTTGCTCATAATATTCGTTGGTGGGCTGCAGTCTCATTCTGATGGATTGTTTAAATAAGTTATATTGAAATATGTCTTCAGAGTTTCTTGGCATTTCTTCTCTGCAGGATTTTGCTTTACGAAATGCCAATAGTTTAATTGGATTTATTTTATTTTTTAAGATTAACTAATTTTAATGACAACTTTTCCTGTGGAAATGTTTTTTTTTTGACTTTCAATAAGTGATTTTAAAAATCCTCATATTGAATAAAAAGCATTTCATTTCATTTCCTTATCGGCTTTTATCCCGCTCAATTGATTTGTGAATCAGTATTTATAGTAGTAGAAGAATTTCTTCGTCACTCATAACATAAGAATGTACAATTAAAACAACAAATTTATCTGTTACAAATCTGAATCATCATACCAATGTCATTGGCACATATATTAATCTTTAATATACATTTAATTATAATGTTTTTGTTTCTAAAATAAATACATACTTAAAAAACTAGAAAATTTTAACAATAATAATAGTAAAAAAGGTGAAAGTTGGGTATGGCAAATGAAGCATGAAAGCAGAATCAATGCCGTCACTGAGATTTATCTTTGGTACTCCTACATTGAATGATCCACATTGAATGATAGAATTAAAAATAGTGTGAGACTGATAAGGGAAGGTTGCCATTTGAAAGAAGATGTAGTGACTAAGATTGGAAAGGGCATGCCTCGATGGTTTGGACATTTTATGTGCATGAATGATAGCAGATTGACAAAAGGAATATATTTGAGTGAAGTGGATGGGCGGTTACTAAGGGGCCGGCCTAATAAGACATATAACAGTCAGATAGACGCTATATTGAAAAAAGGTGACGTTAGGAGTATATATAACCGCCAAGTGTGTATGAGAAGATGTATGATTTTTAATGAAGCGAAAGTGGTCTGTTAAGATCGGGACATATGGGGATCCGTGATCTCTGCCTTCCCCTATACAGGGCATCAGAGGTGATGTGTATGTATGTATGTATGTAAAATAGTAATCTCAAACATATTTGTTCCAGAGATAAACTAGGGGCTACAATAGTTTAACTTTAGTACCACAGATGTTACTGTACTAAGGAATAGTTCGTTTTTTGTAATAACGTTTTAGTAACATCTATGGCTTAAACCTGACATGTTTCTAGTTCTAAACTTTTGGAATAAGACGGAACAAGTTTGATGTGATATATTTCAGTGTTTTTGAAACTATCGTAGGGTGGAACCTGTTTATATGGCAAACATAAATAATATTATGTAAAATATCTGCTACATTGCACAGTTTCAATAGTATTTTCAGTTAGAACTATACAATATAAAATATTTTATATTACATGACGCTATGAAAATAATTCAAATAAAAAAATAACACAAGTCTCGCTGTGTCCTCGTCAGTCAGGTGTCTAATTTTTTTTACCGCGTAGGCAGCAGAACTAACCCTTTTCGCTAGACCAACGATGTGCCCCCCAAACTGTAATTTTGAGTCTATTGTGATACCTAGGATGACAGTGAACTCAAAAATATCCAATGCCACACTATTGATTACAATGTTAGTACTAGGTTTTCTAACATTAGCTAAAGTAAATGTCACACATGTAGATTCATTAGAAATAAAAGTAAGATTATTTATTATAAACCAGTGTAACCCCATTGACTGCCGATTCGTCCTTTCCTCGGTCAACTTTAAATAATATACAGGTGTCGTCCGCAAACAACACCATGTGACAACGGCCCTAAGTCAAGCAAGGCAAATAATTAATATATACTAAGAAAAGGAAGGATCTAGAATCGAACGCTGCGGGAGACTCATAACAGCCGCGATGCCACTTGATCTAGCTCCTCCGATTTCCACTGTTTGGACCCTTCCCTTCAGGTACTTAGCTAACAAGTAGATCTGGTGCCCTATCACCTAAACTGTAATGCTTTAGTTTCATGATCAGAGTTTCGTAGTGCGCGCAGATGAATGCCAGAGCATCCTTTGCCTCCTGCCAGGCCCCAAATATAAATTTCGTAAGATCAACTCCAGCATCAGTTGTTGATCGACCCTTTAAAAATCCAAACTGTTGTTTATTAAAGATATTGTATTGGCTAAAATGCACTAATAGTTGATTTAGAATAAGTTTTTTTAATATTTTGCTAATGGTCGGTGGTACCGATATTAATAATTAGCTGGGTCAGTCTCAATACCAGATTTAAATAATGGGATAATTTTGCTGAATTTCATCTGATGTGAAAACTCACCACATTATATACAATGATTAAAAATAATGGTCAGATCAGGTGAAATCAGATTCCTAATGACAGAATACACCTTAACCGAATGACCCCACAGATCACAAGTTTTCGTTTTCTGTAGCAATTTAAAACTCTTGATAATATCAACCGGGCTGATTTTTCAAAACTAAAACACGTATTATATTGAGGTACGTTCATTTCTATTATTCTAGCAGTCTCTGAGCAAGAATTTAGTGGTGAAGTTATTAATATAGGAATTTTGGAGAAATATTCCTGAAATACATTTGATATATGTAATTGGTCTGTGATTACATTGTTATTCTATAACTATAAGTTTAGGTTCTTTTATATAAGAGACATTTTTATCTGTTTCAAATGTAACTATGTTCCAAGTTTCCTCGATAACATTTATGGCATATATTATTTTTTCTGAAAGTATAATTTTTTGACCAGAGCACAAACGTTTTTAAAAATCTTAGAATGATTCCTTACATAGTTTATAAAATCTGAGCTATAATTCACAGTTTGTATGTTATGCAGCTTGTATAACCTTTGTCTAATAATACGGATCCTTCTAGTTGCCCAATCACAGAATGTCCCTTTACTTGCTATTTTAAAAGTCATTGGTTTACAAAAATTCTGATAATTTGAATCAACGAGGCCAAAAATGAAGCATACATATTATTTAGTGTATCTCTTCTTAATTATATAGGTAAACGCCCTAAAATAATTTGTCTGAAATTATTTGAGCGAGCCCCTGTCACAGGTATATAAGTAACATTCCTTGGTTTGACCCCCGGGCAAAAACTAAACCTGGTCAACTGACCCTGGTGGTCAGAATTAATATTAGAATTAAGTTCTGTATGTGATACACTAAAATCAGTATAAATGTTGTCAATACAAGTAGAGGTTGTGCTTGTAATTCTAGTTGGTTTGTTAAAATTGTGTTTCAGATAATAACTTAAAAGTAATGATAAAAAATGCACACAAATCGTAATATCATTAAGTATATTAACATTTAAATCACCACACACTACTAGACGTTTATATTTCTGCAGAAATTTAAGAGGCATTTCCTCCATTCATTTTTCAAACGTTATAAAGTCAGAATAGGCAGCCTGTAAATACACAAAATTATTACATTTTCCATCTCAATACAAGACATTTCAATTACTCCCTTAACTGAAAGGCTAACTACATTTCTGCGTTCTTTGAATTTAATATTATTATGAGCTACTATTAAGGAGCCCCCACGACGCTCACCGTTTGTACAAAATGAACTTGCTACCTTGTGGCTCCTAAACCGAAAATTAGTTGAAAGGACCTCGCCAAATGTTCAAGAATACAAAAAATTCCAACACTAAAGGCCTAAAAAAGTTCAACCTCTAACTCTTTACTTAACAAACCCTGCATGTTCTAATACACTAAAGTGACGCTAGGTGCTACTACCACTTTGTTTAAAATGCCAGAGTCTATCCCTTTTATCTATCTTAATTATTTAAATTCAAATTATCAATTGGTTCGTCTATATAAACAATAATGCAGCGATGCTGCTACCTGTTTCTTACAGCTACTAGATAAAAAGATATAATTATTTTGAAACTTTAATTGTTTATTAATTAAATGTCAATAAAAATTTGTGTCAATAAAGACTAATTTAGTACTATGCATACACATAGTATGCAAGCAGCAATTTATCTTATGCCTAATCCTATTTTCTTTGGTTGACAATCATGTCCAATACGGTAAAGTACACAAAATTAATCTGTTTTTTATGTTTGTCAATAAGTCATTAATTTAATTTTATAAGTTTTAATTTATTAATGTTACCGCGCCTACTACATAAAATTATTATTATTTTGTGCCAATCACTTTTGTTTTTATTGATATTGGCAATAAGTTGAGGCAAAGATGCCCCTGGGTAACAACAATTTTCTATTTGTTCATCCATAATACTCGTAAATAATGCCCCTCAATTGGTTCGTCTATATAAACAGTATTCAAAAGGATGTCAGCTCCGGCTGTGTAACGTCACCATGGTTGTGCAGTAGGTTTAAGGGTAGTCATTTATTAATGTAAGAGATAGTTACTTGTGCTAGTCTGGGATCTAAAAAGAACACTAACTAGCTGGCGTTGTTCCTGGATGGCATGTCGCAGAAGGTGACTAAGAGACTAGGTATACTGGACATTTGAACAATGGGCTAGCAACCTGTTACCAATGTTCCGTATGATATCACAACCCTAATATTTATGCTAAAAATTGCTAGGAGATATTATTATGACACCAAAGTTTTGTCCGCTCCGAAAGGGATTGAATGACTTAAATTTTTGACTTAGTTCTTCTTGCTTTGACTTTATAACGTTTGAAAAATGAATGGAGGAAATGCCTCTTAAACTTCTGCAGAAATATAAACGTCTAGTAGTGTGTGGTGACTTAAATGTTAATATACTTAATGATATTACGATTTGTGTGCATTTTTTATTATTACTTTTAAGTTATTATCTGAAACACAATTTTAACAAACCAACTAGAATTACAAGCACAACCTCTACTTGTATTGACAACATTTATACTGATTTTAGTGTATCACATACAGAACTTAATTCTAATATTAATTCTGACCACCAGGGTCAGTTGACCAGGTTTAGTTTTTGCCCGGGGGTCAAACCAAGGAATGTTACTTATATACCTGTGACAGGGGCTCGCTCATATAATTTCAGACAAATTATTTTAGGGCGTTTACCTATATAATTAAGAAAAGATACACTAAATAATATGTATGCTTCATTTTTGGCCTCGTTGATTCAAATTATCAGAATTTTTGTAAACCAATGACTTTTAAAATAGCAAGTAAAGGGACATTCTGTGATTGGGCAACTAGAAGGATCCGTATTATTAGACAAAGGTTATACAAGCTGCATAACATACAAACTGTGAATTATAGCTCAGATTTTATAAACTATGTAAGGAATCATTCTAAGATTTTTAAAAACGTTTGTGCTCTGGTCAAAAAATTATACTTTCGGAAAAAATAATACATGCCATAAATGTTATCGAGGAAACTTGGAACATAGTTACATTTGAAACAGATAAAAATGTCTCTTATATAAAAGAACCTAAACTTATAGTTATAGAATAACAATGTAATCACAGACCAATTACACATATCAAATGTATTTCAGGAATATTTCTCCAAAATTCCTATATTAATAACTTCACCACTAAATTCTTGCTCAGAGACTGTCTTGCTAAGTTCCTCCATGACCATTATTTTCCTTTTATTCATATTAATTTTCATTCCTTTCCTCTTAAGGGACTCATTCGATAAGATAATTTTTGCGATTAAGAGCACAATTGATTCTAACACATCTGAAGTTTTGTTGCCAAGACGTAAACGAATAGTTAAGCCCTGGATCACTCCTGGACTTCTACGCTGCATACGCAATAAAGATAAGTTACACACCAAGTATAGGAAAGACCCAAACAATATGGTTGCTAAGACAACATACAGTCGCTACCGTAGTTTCTGTTGTAAGCTACTGAAAACAATGAAAACTGAATATGAGAAGGAATTAGTCGAAAATGCAGGCAAGGATAGTAGCAAGGATAGTAAAACTATGGAAAATTGTAAAAGGATATTCGAAAAATAAGAAATCTACAAACTCTGACCTACTCACAGGTTCTGACGATCCCATTGAGACAAACAATTCTATCAATAAATACTTTGTTAAGATAGGTCACACGCTTTCTAAAGAAATCACAATTACAAAATCTGGCAATAAAACTACGTGCAAGCTACAAGTGCAAACATGTAACTCATTTTTAATTTTTGGCACTATTGAAAAGGAAGTAGATGGGCTCATCAAAAAATTGAAAAATAATTGTACAAAAGGTATAGATAACATCGACAATAAGACTTTAAAAATGAACTCTGCTACTCTTGTTCCTGTTCTCACAAACGTATTCAATGCCTGTTTTAAACAGGGTGTGTTTTCTAAAGCGCTAAAAAAATCAGTCGTTTGTCCAATTTACAAAAGTAGTGAGAGGGACCGTATCTCCAATTTCAGAACAATCTCCATATTCCCTTCAATATCAAAAATGCTAGAAAAACTATTGTCTAGAAGAGTAATAACCTATTAAGTGATAATCAATTTGGCTTTCATGTTGATAAATCTTCTGATAATGCTGTTCTAAAACTTGTTAACAGTATTTCAAATAATCTTGATAAAGGTAAAAAATGTATTGGAGTATTCATCGACTTAGCAAAGGCATTTGATACGGTCCCAATCAACATTCTCATTAATAAATTGGAACGAGTTGGTGTTAGAGACTGTCCTATTTTGCACAATTATTTGTCTGGAAGGCCACAACGAGTTAAGGTAGGATCTGTAATCAGTAATAAGCTCCCTGTTACCATCGGCGTCCCTCAAGGCAGCATTTTAGGGCCCCTGCTGTTCCTGGTATTCATTAATGATGTCCTTGATTTACAGATAAATGGTAACATATTTGCATATGCTGACGATACTGCCTTACTTTTTATGGTAACACATGGGACGAATGCTATATTAACGCTCAAACCGGTCTATCAATGGTTACTCAATGGTTTCAGGATAACTTGTTAACACGGAACACTGAGAAAACCAAATATATCTGCTTTTCAATACGCAACTTCAAATCCACAATTAATAGAAATTTGATTGTTCATAATTGTAATTTGCCATTAAAAGATGACTGCTCTTGCAATCCATTAGAAAAAGTCTCTTCTATTAAGTATCTCGGTGTAACTCTTGATAATAACCTTAACTTCAAATCACACATCCAGGTGTTGTGTGGACGAATCCGGAAGCTCATGCATCTCTTTAGAAACATGAGGCACATACTGGATGGCAATCAGCTAAGACTAATTTATTTGTCGTTAGCTCAATCAGTTCTTACTTATTGCATTTCGTCTTGGGGCGGAACTCATAAAACAACAATTAAAGCTCTGGAGATTGCACAGGATTTGCTAAAACTGTGCATACTCGTATTTAAGCCCTTTTACAATTCTTCGATTGAACTATATCGTTTTTGTGAAGTCCACAGTTCGTCAGTTATACATAAAAGACGTAGTTCTCAAACAGCACAAACTTATATCGTATGTTGATAACCAGCAAAAGGGAAAAAGAAGGTGTAGGTTCAAATATGTTGCAGTTCCAAAGGCTACACGTACATCACTAGCACGTCACTTCTTTGAATTCACTGGGCCCCACCTGTATAATATAATTAATAACTCAATTGAACTGTCTCAGTTAACCATGTTTGAATGTAATATAAGTTATAACTACTGTTTTATGTATGAAATCTATTTACGAGTTTAAGTATTACATATATGTATGTACTTACCTATCATAAACTGCTTTCAATCATTATATTTTCTAGGCTCACTCAATCATAATTCACTAACTCACAAAAGGGGTTCACACTACACAAAATATATTTATGTCATATTAATGTTATCTAGGCCATGAGTGTGTAATTTCTTGTAATTAGAATTAATAATATTGTCAAAAATTTATTTGTGCTTGCAATTTATTGACCATATTTGGCATTTTCATTGTACCTCTACAAATTAAACTTGATTAAGAACTTCTAAGAGAAGAGTGTCTCTCCCGAGATACAGTCAACAGACTAGTTTAGGAGAGCACTGCCCATTTTTGTAACTAGTTTAAGATTTTTGTGAAATAAACTTTTTTAATCTTTTTTTTATAGGGTTGAATATGTAATTATTTAGGTTTATAACTTGTATACACTTACATTAAGAATAAAAGACTGTTTAGTAGAGATTTTGAATAAATACCCAATGGTAGTTTTAAGGTATAATACAGGGTTACAGGTAAAGTCGACCTAGATCCGTTAAGGGCGTGTAGTACACATCATTTCTGAATGATTTCACTATGGAACCTCCCATCCTAAACTTAACCGTTTTCAAGATTTTCGAGTTTTAATTTTTTTTTTATGAAAATGCCCAAGTTTTCGGCTAATGAATTGAATATATAACATTTTTTTGACTCTTATGATTATTTTTTGGTTTTTTACATAAATAATGAGATGCTTAATGACCTCAATGACTAAAATTGCACGTAAGCAATTTTTCGGCTATTGAATTGAATATATTGAATTTTTTTGACTCTTATGATTATTTTTTGGTTTTTTACATAAATAATGAGATGTTTAATAATATGATAAACGTCAATGACTAAAATTGCACGAAAGTTAAATAAATAGGACGTTGTAGACGATCGAAAATAAGTACAAATTATAAAAAATATTTTTCATTTCTGTATATCGCAAAAAAATATTATGGCACTTGCTCTGCAGATGTGCTTAAAAACGTCTACTTTTTTTCAGCTATCCAACGAGGTATAACACTCTAGGGTATTTATTAACCTTAAAGGTGAAACTTATTTTCTAAGGCTACATGGCAGTCAGAATAAATAGCGCTTATTTAATCTACTTAATTTGACTTTAGTTCAGCATCATCATTTCAGCCTACTGGCTTCCACTACTGAACATAGGATCTAGGTCGACTTTTCCTGTAATCCTGTATAACTATAACTTATATCATTGCATTCTTGTTGCATTGTAAAATGGATGCCTATGCAGTTATTAATCTAATTTGACGATGAGATAACAACCTCTTACAAAATTTGGAAATATGAACCATACTTTCGAAGATTCATGCAAGTGACCATCTCCTGTAACTCACACGCCGATGACGCAAGAAGAACCTGATCGTCCGCGTACAAAAGGCATGTGGCATAACGGCAGAATGTCCGTTGCCAATAAAATATAATAAGACATATTTCTCCTGTCAGAAAATAACAACTAATAAATTCGTGTTTCCACCGTAATTTCGCAGCCTCATTTTAATTGTTATTTTGGGAAATGTCTACCCATCCCCAAACTGGTGACCCCGTGGAGAAGAGCACATGCGGTGGAGTATTGGAGTCCTACAGGGTGAGCGCAAAAATTCCCCCATTTTGGCCTGCCGAACCTGAAATATGGTTCGCTCAGGTGGAGGGTCAATTTGCTCTGGCTAATATCACGACCGACGTTACTAAATTCCATCACACCATTGCTATGTTGGACCAGAAAACCTCTATTGAGGTGAAGGACATTATAGTGAATCCTCCCTGTGACAACAAGTATGTCAAGCTCAAAGAGGAACTCATAAAGCGCCTCAGTGCATCAAAAGAGCAAAAGATAAAACAACTTATCATGCATGAAGAGCTAGGCGATAGAAGACCATCACAGTTTCTAAGGCATTTACAATCATTGGCTGGTCTAAGCATTCCCGATGAATTCCTACGCACTATATGGCTGAGTCGTTTACCATCGTCGATCCAAGCAGTGCTTGCTGGTAATGTGTCGTCATCGCTTGAAGTAATTGCGGATTTGCCGACAAGATCAAGATCAATGATGTCAACCATGTTAAACCTCCGAGCAGCATTAAAGGATGACATAAAATCTATGATTACTAAGGAGATTGACGAAGCAATGATAAAAGTTAAGAAAGATTTCACTACTACGACCGATTTTATAATGGACCAAGTTAAGGATCTTCAAAAGAAAATGAAGGAAAAGGATGATTTCATAAAGAATCTAGAGCAAGAACGTACCAAACTTCATAGTGACTACACAAATTTATCAAATCGCCTCTCTACCTTGGAGAAAATGTCCCGGGGGTGTAATATCGAAATACAAGCAGTTCCCGAAGGAGAAAATGAAGACTTAATAGAAACATTCAAAAAGATATGTGAAGTTATTAACACTCCCATCCTGGATTACGAGATAAAATCCTGCCGCCGAGTTGCTAAATTGAATCCGTCATCAAACAGACCTCGCAATATTATTGTAACTCTCGCAACGCCCCGGCTTCGTGACAATGTATTATCAGCAACGAGCCGCTACAACAACAAAGCTCATCAAAACGATAAATTGAGTTCTAAACATGTTGGTATACAAGGTGATACGCAGGATATATCTTTCCGAACATCTCTCTCTGGAAAGTAAGGAAATTCATCGTGCCGCAAGAATCTATGCTAAAGAAAATGATTACAAGTTCGTGTGGGTCAAATACGGCCAAGTTTACTTACGAAAAGATATCGATACGGACACCATTCGAGTGAAAAGCGTGGACTTTCTTGGTAAAATTAGCAAATAATGCAAATCCGTTAAAGTACATCTGCTTCTGTTTCTGTTATTTTTCTCTATTTGTGTTAATTTTGATATGTATCGTAATACACTCTACAACTATAAAAACTACATTATTCCATTTAGTATATATCTATACACTATCTATAAACTTATTACTCTACAAAACTATAGTTAAAAAACATTATTTACGTAATCTCAAGATAATTCAAATTATATGCCTATATTATTATTGTACATTTAATTATACTCATTTGTCGCTGAAAATTTATGTACTGCAATGCTTTACCACAACTACCATATTTCTTTTACTTCTGAAACTATTGTCAAGTGCCTTTGAAAGCTCAACGTTAACTCTTAATATGAGCATTATTGAATTGATAAAAGTGTCAAAAATAATTTTCTATTACCTGAATACAGTTAAAAACATAACTATGTCACAAAGTACAAAATTGGTCTACACAGTAAAAATATTGTTCAGAATGTATAGTTTAATCTTCAGAATTTTAAATGGCGAATCACAAAATTAAAATTTTCTACCAAAATGTTCGTGGAATAAGGACGAAAACTTTGCAATTCTACAATAATTTATTAGCGTCTGATACGGACATAATTTTAATTACCGAAACATGGTTACATTCTGGCATTTTAGACACCGAAATCTGTGATAATAGATACGACGTGTTCCGTAATGATCGAACTACTACCACCAAGGGCGGAGGGGTAATAATGTGTGTTAGGAAATCACTATCAGCCATGTTGCGTACTGAATGGGCTCATTCAGATTCCGAATACCTGTGGATCACTATACCAAAACATGCTCTTATAGGGTTAACACACGACTTACATGTCTGCATCGCGTATATTGTGGGTGGTAAAACGGATCAAGCCACACACATTAATAACTTGATTGAGTCAGTCACTAATATTACTAATTTATTTCCTCTAGATTATGTCCTAGTCGCCGGTGATTTTAACCTACCATGCATCAAATGGTACCAATCACACTCCATGGTACAACACGAAGGCCACACTGAGACACAAGTAGCCGCTGAAAATTTATTAGCTGACTTCAATACTTTGGGTCTCAATCAGTATAATTACTACCCTAATATTCATGGTAATGTCTTGGACTTGGTGTTTTCAAATCAGTTAATATTTCTAACCAGCCACTAGTAGTGGAGGACTCCTCCCACTCCACTCTGGATATAGAGGTCAGGGATTTATTTGTACCACCTTTGCGGAAAACCCATTCTCCAACACCAAAGTTTCATAAGGCTGACTATGAGAAAATAAACAGCACAATTTTAAATATCCAGTGGAACTCTATATTATCTGAGGGCACAGTAAACAATTTGGTTGAAAAGTTTTACGTGGAAATTGCCAAATTAATTAAATTACATGTACCTATGACTCGTCCCAACAGTAGTGAACAGTACCCTGTATGGTACTCCTTACCATTAATTAAACTAATTAAAAATAAAGCCGCGATACACACAAAATGGAAAAAATCGAATAATCCCAGAGATTATGACGAGTTTTCCCTACTGAGAGTACGTCAAAAGCTCCTACAAGAACGATGCCAAAATAATTATATCAAAGTCTCACAGGAAAATATTAAACGCAATCCGAAATTACTTTGGTCTTTTGGTTACCCACAGGCATTGTCTAACGGTATAGAAACATTCACTAATGGTAAAGATATATGTCAGGCTTTTAGTAGATTTTTTGAAAGTGTATTTATTTCACCTGTGGCTCGTAGTTCCGCGACATATAATATGAATAGTATTCCATCCATTAGCGATACTGGTTACGTCCATACGGTGATTATATCTAAAGATAGCGTAGAAAAATACGTACGAAAACTCGACACAAACAAAGGAGCAGGTAGTGACGGAATTCCTCCAAGATTTTTTAAAGAGTGTGTCGAGAGCATTTCTGAACCTCTCTCGTTTATTTTTACAAAATCTATTAATACGGGCACATTCCCTGATGATTGGAAAACGGCACTCATTGTACCCATTCATAAAAAGGGCTCCAAGACATTAATCCAAAATTATAGACCTATTTCTATACTCAATACTGTTGCAAAGTTATTTGAGAAAATAGTTTACGATAAGATATACAATACAATATCATCCAACATCAGTGAATGGCAGCATGGGTTTATGCGTCAGAAATCTTTTAACACTAATTTGAGCGTTTTCTCTAACTATGTACTGCGAAGTATGGATGAGCGAGCTCAGGTTGACGTGATCTACACGGACTTCGAAAAACCTAGATGAAGGAATGTCTCTCAATGAACATGTGGACATCATCACAGATAAAGCCTACAAGAATCTAGGTTTCGTAATGCGGGTATGTAAACAGTTTGATGATATTAGTTGTGTAAAAATAGTATATATTATGCGTTTGTTCTTAGTATTCTAGAATTTGGTAGTATAATTTGGAATCCGCATTACGTTACATACAATGATAAAATTGAACGAATTCAGAGAAAGTTTACTAGGCATTTAAATTATAGGTCTAAAATATCTTTCCCATCATACGTGGAAGCATGTCGTCACCATCGCATCAACACATTGAAATCTAGAAGGACAATGCTGGATATGGCTTTTCTCTATGACATTGTTAACTCCAATTTTAATTGCCCAGCTCTTACATCTCTAGTTTCCCTCTTTGTACCACAACGTCGACCCCGGCATTTAATTTTGTTACACAATGTATTCTGTGTTCCTTCTACTAGAACTAATTACGGAGGTAATGAATTCATAGCAAGAGTCACAAAACAATATAACAAAAATTTCAGTGACATTGGCATCTTTGCTAACTCTAAAAATAAATTTAAAACAGAAATACTAAAAAGACTTCGCGAATAGTAATGAGTTGAGTACTTAAGCGTTTCTTATTAATAATAAAAAATATAAAAATAAATTAAAATAAATAAGTTATAAAAGTTAACATAAATATATACTTGATATCTTTATAATTATTAACTGTAGAGTATATAGCATAACATGTTTACACGATCTATTTCTAGGTATAATACTCAGTTTTCTACCTATCACATGCAAATTAATATATATTAGTTTTATATGTATTTTACTTATATATCATAATATGTATGTGTATATTCATATATTTTTATTATATTTACATTCTTATTTTTGTGTATATTTATTATTTACACAGTTTATTTGTTTTATTGTCGTATTTATATCTTGATCAGGCTCGATATTTTTATTACACAAGACACTGCACACTTTTGCTTAGGTTCTACTTGGTTACATAGTTTTTGCAATGATATCCTGTTATTGGCTTAGTTAAGAACATTCATGTATTGTATTAAGAATTAATGTAAATATGCTGTTGGATATCTGAATAAATAAATAAATAAATGTCCCGCAAGTCGCAACGGTCAAGAACTCAACGCCTTAAAGGCTGAAATAGACGAAATAAAACAGCTTATTCGAGACTGAAATCGACAAAACGGACAAAGACGACCAAGACCAAACACTCGGAGTGGTCACGAAAACGTAAGTCAGCGGTCGGAAAACAATTACCGTAGATACCCGTTTTGCTATTACCACAACAAGTACGGTGAAAAAGCAACAAAATGCGTCCAGCCCTGCGATTTTAAGAAGAAGGAAAACTAGGAGAGCGATTGGTGCAAGCGGCCAGCAGCGATCAGTCCTACATTCCCGGTCGACTTTTCGTGATGGATCAATACTCAAAGATGCAGTTTCTCGTCTACACTGGCAGCGATATCTACGTCTACCCACGTACACTACTGCAAGAGCGCCGAGCACGAACAACATTCGATCTGAGTGCGGCAAACGGGACCACGATCGGTACATACACACGGGTTTGTTACTCTTAAGCTAAATTTAGGGTCACGTAGAACATTTTTGTGGCGTTTTGTTGTAGCCGATGTCACAAAGCCAATATTAGGTGTAGATTTTCTTAACCACTACAACCTCATGGTGGATTGTCGTAACAAACGTTTGGTTGATAATGTGACAAATCTTTCCGCATCGGCTAACCATGTAACATCCAACAAAATTAATTCAGTGAAAATTATGACAGGTGACACAATTTTTCATCAGATTTTATCTGAATTTCCTGAAATTACTTACCCATCTGGAACTTTTCACTCAAAGCCTGTTCACAACACATTACACCACATTCGTACAACCCCAGGCCCACCCGTTGTTTCTAACCCTCGTCGTCTAACACCAGATAAGCTAAAAATTGCCAAACTAGAGTTCGAAGCTATGCTAGCAAATGGTACCGCTCGTCCGTCGGAAAGCCCGTGGTCCTCTCCACTACACTTGGCGCCCAAAAAAGATAATAGCTGGCGGCTATGAGGAGACTATCGTATGCTTAATGCCCGAACAATCCCGGACAGGTACCCAATTAGGCACATTCACGATTTTAGTCATAGTTTAGCTGGTTGCCAAATATACAGTACGCTCGATATGGTAAAAGCCTACAACCAAATCCCCGTCTGTCCAGACGATATTGCAAAGACAGCCATCACCACTCCTTTCGGCATGTTCGAATTCCCTTATATGACCTTTGGTCTACGTAATGCAGGACAGACCTTCCAACGTTTCGTTGATGAAATGACTAGGGGGCTAGATTTTGTATATTGCTACCTAGACGAATTTCTAATTTTTTCTAAGACGCCAGAAGAACATAAAATACATCTCCGTAAAGTTTTTGAGCGACTCAAGCAATATGGAATGATCATAAACGTCTCAAAATGCAATTTTGGTCAAAAAGAAGTAACATTTCTAGGCTATCGAATCTCAGCCGAAGGAGCTAAGCCAGTAGACTCAAAAATTGAATCGATTCGCAATTTTCCTATACCTAAGACAGTACGTGAACTAAGGCGTTTCTTGGGCATGATTAACTTTTACAGGCGATTCATTCCTCACGCGGCTAAATATACATTACTCACTGGATCAGTAAAAGGATCACATCCTGTCGATCTCTCAGGTGAAAATCTAAAGGCATTTAATGACTGCAAGGAAAGCTTATCACAAGCAACGCTTTTAGCACACCCTATTTGTGATGCCAAGCTTGCATTGGTAACAAATGCGTCAGATCTAGCCATCGGTGCAGTTCTGCAACAACGTGTAGGCAAAGACTGGCAGCCCCTTGCTTTCTTTTTAAAGAAATTAAATAATGCCCAACAAAAATACTCACCCTTCGATAGGGAACTTCTAGCTATTTATGAAGCCATCAAGTATTTTAGGCACATGCTAGAAGCTAGACATTTCACTGTATATACTGATCATAAGCCCATCACATTTGCGTTTAGTACTAAGCAGTCAAGCTGTTCACCTAGGCAATTCAGACACCTAGATTTCATCAGCCAATTTACGACTGATATCATATTTATTGCTGGTAAAGATAACGTAGTCGCCGATAGTTTATCTCGCATTGAAGAAATACAAACACCGAAATACAAATCCGATGATGAACTTCAGCAACTACTTTCATCAGGTTCATCATTAAAACTAGAGAAGCGTAAGATACCTGGAAGTCGGATATACATACACTGCGACGTCAGTACATCCACACTCAGGCCATACGTACCAAATTTTTATCGTAGGCGAGTATTTGATAGCCTTCACTCACTTAGCCATCCTGGTGTTAGAGCTACACAGAATCTGATTTCAGACCGTTTTGTGTGGCCAGGAATGTGCAAAGATTGCCAAACGTGGACGCTAAGTTTCATATTTTGCCAACGTGGAAAGATAATTCGTCATATTTCGGCACCATTAGGCTCTTACACATTACCAAGAGCTAGATTTAGACACATACATATAGATCTTATTGGGCCACTTCCAATTTCCGAAGGTTTTAGGTATTGTTTAACAGTTGTAGACAGATACACACGCTGGCCTGAAGTAGTGCCAATCATTGACATGACCGCGGAAACCGTAGGCAAGGCACTTATCAACACTTGGGTTGCGAGATTTGGCTGCCCTACCGACATTGTCACAGACCGCGGTCGTCAATTCGAGTCTGCTCTCTTCAAATTTCTTTCTAACACAATTGGTTTTACTCACAAGCGCACCACAGCATACCACCCAGCGTGTAATGGAATGGTAGAACGCTTTCACAGACAACTCAAAGCCTCAATCATGTGTCACGCTAATGATAAATGGTCAGAGTCTTTACCTTGGGTTTTATTGGGCATTTGCAGTTCTGTCAAAGAAGACTTACACATATCTTCAGCAGAACTCGTATACGGCGAACCGCTACGTCTTCCAGGAGAATTCTTCGAACAATCACCAATCCATAACTCTACCGACTTATCTGACTTCACTTCTCGATTACACAACATAGTTCAGTCAATCAAACCACACCCAGCATCTCGACACAACAGGCATGATAAACCTCCCTTCATTCACAAAGACTTGGCTACAGTATGCCACGTATTTGTCAGGGACGACACGGTACGCGGCTCTCTGACAACCGCTTATTCAGGGCCATATAAAGTCATTGCAAGATCTGACAAGTGTTTCAAAATAAAGGTTAACAGTAGGGAGCAAACCGTTTGTATCGATCGCTTAAAACCGACGTATATTACGAGTACATGCAATTTTTCTTTTCTGTCATCCTTAAGACAGTTTTAAGTTTTTTTTTTTAGTACAGTTTGTTGTTGTTAATCCCAACTGTTATTTAATGCAACTATCCATCCTCCAGATCTCTGGTGGTGGGTGATGTGGCATAACGGCAAAATGTCCGTTGCCAATAAAATATAATAAGACATATTTCTCCTGTCAGAAAATAACAACTAATAAATTCGTGTTTCCACCGTAATTTCGCAGCCTCATTTTAATTGTTATTTGGGGAAATGTCTACCCATTCCCAAAGGTATTTAATTATCAACTCACCCATACGCAATCCTCTGTCACTTTCTTTCAAGTCAGTCAAGCAACTATCCATGAACAGATTGAACAGCCACGGCGACGCTACACACCCCTGCCTCACACCCTTTCGGATACTGAACCAGTCTGAGTATAAAACATATATAAAACTTTAGAGTACGTATTAAGGTGCTGCCCAAACCAAACGCAGATAGCACCCTCCACAAATCGCTCCGATATACACGATCATACGCCTTTTCCAAATCCATAAAAGCACAGAAAACCTTTTGGTTCTTCGCTAAAAACTTTTCTGCCACCTGGCGTAAGGAAAAAACCTGATCTGTTCATCCCATTCCCTTCCGAAAACCTGCCTGTACATCCCCTAAACTAAAGAGGCACCATTTTTTTACTTTTGCTCTAATTAGGCACTAATTACGCAGTTTTTTTGAAATAGAAATCAACTCAATCTAGTTCTCGGGTACGCCAGCATAACGGACACTAGATAATTACACACAATGTCGTTTTAAGAGATTCGCGGTTTATACTCATGATTAATAATTAACGGGACTTATCGCGTAAGTTCTTATATAATAAAGTTAGTGTACGCGCCACATAAGTTGGCAGATGGATGCGTCACCACAGTTGCGTAATTCAGTGTTGCCAGTAAACATGCCAAAACTAGCACTCACTGTGCCATACGGCTCGATACATTATATGTAGGTTACATTGGTAACGGTCTTGGGTTGCAGAGCTATAAACTCAAATAAAACAAATTAATATATCAAAGTCAAAAGTCAAAATATTTTTAACAAAAATAGGCCCTATCACAAGTTCTCTTTGAAAGTTATCTTATGATATAAGTGTAAATTTAAAAAACTATATATTGACAAAAGGGATCTAAATGAGTGAAGTGGAAGGGCGGTTACGTAGGGGCCGGCCTAATAAGACATATAACAGTCAGCTAGACGCTATATTGAAAAAAGGTGACGTTAGGAGTACCTATAACCGACGAGAGTGTATGAGAGGGTGTATGAATGTCAATGAAGCGAAAGTGGTCTGTCAGGATCGGGACAAATGGGGATCCGTGATCTCTGCCTACCCCTCTACAGGGAATCAGGCGTGATGTGTATGTATGTATGTAAAAAAACTATTTCAAACATGGCACTGAGCATTGTCTTTACATATTTTTTACCGAGGTTAGTTCAGCGGAGACCCTAGCTTGGAGAAGAACTAACAAGAAACTCCGGAAATGAATTTATTCACATATTTATTATTTTTTATTATTATAATTTATTCACATTTATTCACATATATACATCACCCTTAAGAAACATAAAAATTACAAAGAAAAAAAACACAACGCTGGTATTACTGAATTTACCTGCCATACAAAATAACACGCAATGGCGGAAACGTCAAATTTTGTTCCAAGTTTGCCGTCTGCCAACTTTTACCGACGATTCGGCTACGTTGCAGCAGCCTTGGTCACGGGCAGACTGGCGATTCATATTTCTTCGTCTCCACCGCAGCACCTCACTGCTACATTTTTATCAATTCCGCTCGGCTTACACACTACACTTACATA
This sequence comes from Leucoptera coffeella, assembly GCA_030578115.1. Classification (NCBI taxonomy): domain Eukaryota; kingdom Metazoa; phylum Arthropoda; class Insecta; order Lepidoptera; family Lyonetiidae; genus Leucoptera; species Leucoptera coffeella. Next base: position 5,619,643 of record JAMBLF010000002.1, read on the forward strand.
TACATACTTTATTATATAAAAACTTACGTGATAAGTCCAGTTAGTTAATAATCATGAGTATAAATCGCGAATCTCTTAAATCTAGAACTCTAATATACAGACTGGTTCAGTATCCGAAAGAGTGTGAGGTAGGGCTGTGTACCGTCGCCGTGTCTGTTCAATCTGTTTATTGACAGTTGCTTGGCTGAAATGCAAAAAAATGATAGAGGATTGCGTATATGCGAGTTGATCATTAGATGCCTCTTCTACGCCGATGATCAAGCTCTTTTCCGTCGTCGGCACGTGAGTTGCAGGATTTGGTCATCATAGACATTCGCTTGAATAAGTCCCTTTAGAGGAAAATAATGAAAGTTAATGTAAGTAAAACGAAAGTGATGGTTATGGACGGACTTGGAATAATATATATATATATATATATATATATATAATATTATATATCAGCGTGTAAGATTGAAACAGATAATGAAAAAGTCGAACAAGTGGATGATTGGATGACATTTCGTTCGTTCAGCACATGGACTGGAAGACTGGATGGATGTTTTATTTACTATGTGAGACCAGGTCGTATCACGATAAATTAATAAAGATATCTGATTACCTTTACTTTACCCGACGTTTTGAACCAGTTGCATTGGCCGTGCTCGCGGAAAGACTTGCGTTTCAGCTATTGTCTGTCTATTTTCACAATTGGAATTTTTGTTAATTCATAACACGACACACTATACTCACACTAAAAAGTAAAAACGTTTATTCAGTAAAAACTTAAATCTAGTGCACATACAGCGAACTCCCTAATAAAGGGCATAGCCCTGTGACTTAGGGTGGGTTAGCTCAACCCAGATTATGAACAGTTTGATTTACAATATATTGGGAACTGAAAATATTATAAAATTAAACTTATACGCAAGGTTTTCCACATTAGTGACACATCACCAAACTATGGAACAGCTTTTCTCATTGCAAGCCACTACAGGCATTTTAAATTCATAAAAGTCTATATAAATGGCCTCAAAAATCTTTCAGTTTCATCATAAGATAATGAAAGAAGCCATTTTAACAGTTTTTTCTTACATTCATATTTATTTAAGTTATACATTTTAAAAATTTTACTAATAGAATTATACAGCATTGGAGAAAGATAGATACTATGATGAGTGCAAAACATCGTGCTAAATGTTTCTCTATAGCAAACTAAATCAATCCTTCGCTTAGAAACATTTGCACATTTATACGCAAACTGATGCTGAAAAAGAGTTGATTCCAAAACGAACAACTGACGCACAGTAAGCAAGCCAAAAAACCCATACAGTGATACGGTAGGGAAACTGAATGGCTTCCTATAAATTACCTTTAACAAAGCTCTTTGAGCTCTCTCTATTCTTAACAATGTAGTCTTATGTATGCCGCCCCAAGAAGTGATGCAGTATGTCAAAAGGCCTTGGCAGAGTGCGAGATAAACATTCTTAAGAATTTTTTGGTTCATGACATCACGTAACTTCTTAAAAACACATATGAGAGTCCTTACCCTTCCACAAAGGCTATGGATTTGATGCTGATTTTCTGTCACAAGCTGTCAAATCGTTTAGTTCATTTTTACTTACATCTAGTATTTAAATTTGAAAATAGTGTTAAATTGTCCACCACACATAGTAATTAATAGTATACAGAGTAATAATAGTCTAAAGTGCAGTTGGGTTAAGAAAAATTTGTGTTTTGAATAGTGTTTAGTGATAAAAATAGTGAAAAAGTGATCGCCCTTGTCTTACAAATCTATGCATACATTAAATAGCGGGTACTTCATAAAAAAAGTGATTAAGTTCGACAATATACTTCGTTACTCCGTGGCTCAATTGGGACTATAGTGAACTGAAGCATATCTGTGGTGGTTCGAGACTCGCCGACTCCATGCAATTTTCTTTGAATTTTTAATCTTAAGTAGCTAATTTGTCCGTTTTTATCTTTTTAATTATTTTTCTAAATTTTGTTTTGTTTATATAATCACAACAATATAACAATTCATCACGCAGAATATCAATCATATATATATATATATATATATGATTGATATTCTGCGTAATGAATTGTTTGGCGTGCGGTGGGTCTGTGCCCGCTACTGAGGCGATGGAATGTAGCCGTTGTAGTGGAAATTACCATTACAAATGTTTGGGCATGTCTTTGAGCATTTTTAAAAAGCAGACAAAGGCAGCCCGAAGTAAGTGGACGTGTCCGGAGTGCGCTAGGGTGCGACCCCGCACCGACAACCAGAAGACTCCTGTGCGCGAGGCGGTCCGGGGCTCGGACAGCGATGCGAGTCGACCGCAGTCACCGGTGGCCAGGGAGGATGCAGATGGCGTGATAGCTCAGATGAAGCTGTTCCGGGCCGAGATGGTTGCGGCGATCACAGACCTGCGAGTGGAGTTGCGGGACGAGCTCCAGGAGTTCCGTCGGGATATGCGCCGAGAGATAGCGCAGGTCAACTGCAAGGTGACCGATCTCGAGTGCCGGTTGGAGGAGCTGGAGAAGAGGACAGGCGAGGGTGTAGCGCTGGACGATGCCGTCCTGTCCGCTGCCACTAAGCCCCTGGAAGGTGCGATCCGGGAGCTGAAGCACCAGATAGCGGAACGGGATCAGGACTTGCTGGCGAACGATGTCCAGCTGAGCTGCATACCGGAGGTGCCTGGGGAGAGCCCGTCGCACTTGGCAACACTAGTGGCGGTTAAATTGGGTGTCACGCTGGACGAGCGTGACATTGTCAGTGCGGTGCGCATAGGGACGCAGCGCGATTCTGCCGGGACTGCTGGTGCCTCGAACCGTGGTCCGCGGCCGATAGTCGTCCGGCTTGCTCGACGTTCGACGCGTGACGACGTGGAGCAACCACCGCAGACATGGGCCTGCCGGGTGAGCCTGGTAGGTTCTACCTAAACGAGCGCCTCACCCGCCTCAACCGACAGCTGTTCGGGCGGGCGCGCGAGCGGGCCAAGGCTTGCGGCTGGCGCTTCGTGTAAACCCGTGACGGACGAGTGCTGGCGCGCAAGGCAGACGGAGCCCCAGTTCACCGCATCCGGGAAGAAGAGGACGTGGAGAGGGTTTTTGGCCCTCTTCCCGTTTGATATGTATTTTTGTATATAATATGTTTGTGAAGTCCTTTGTAATTATTGCTTTATATGTAAATTGTGTCGTAATGGATGCTTTTGATTCGGTGCGGTTTGGTCTCTGTGTCGCTGCTTATGTCTTTAGTATATTTATTGTCATATATATCAATTATTATATGCGTATGTATGAAATATGTTTTCAATGTATATATTTGTGGACTATAAGTAGTGATATTATGTTTAAGTATCTTTATAAATCGTTGGTATATGCAGACATCTCCTACAACGGTTTCCATGATTCGTATTATGCGATTCAAAATTGGGTTGTTTAATACGGGCTCGCTGGGGACCGGCCATGATGAGCTGGAGGCGGTGGTTCTTCGTGCAGACTGCGAGTTGGTGGCCATCAACGAGACGTGGCTGTGGGGGGGCGACGAGGGGCGCGCGCCCTCCATTCCCGGGTATCGCCTGCGCCATGTGCCGCGGCCGCGCTCCGTGCGTGCCCGCGGGGGTGGCGTTGGGTTCTACCTGCGGCGTGGCTTGCGTGGGGGCCTGGTTTCCCACCCCGTGTCGCCCACAGTGGAACAAATGTGGTTCCGCGTCGTAGTTGGTGGCACCCGGCTCGTGGTTGGGACGGCTTACCGGCCGCCTTGGCATGACGTCGACGATTTTTTTTACGCATTGACTAACTCCGTAACATCTTTTAATAATTATGACAAACTTGTTTTAGTAGGTGACATGAATATTAATTTTGATAACATACATGACATAAACCACAAATCATTGACTGACTTTATGACAATTCTAAAACTAACACAGCATGTTAATAAACCGACTCACTTTACTAACCATTCACAAAGTACAATTGACCTGATAATGACTGACGCGCTGGTTCGCTCTGTGGACGTTCGGCACATCCCTAACTTAGGCAGGCATGCCTTTGTTTTGGCTGAGCTTGACCTGAAGTGGAAGAAACCGGCACCAAGGCACATTATATACCGCCCGCTGAAAAACATTGATTTGGACAAACTTAACAATGACTTGACTGAAATAGACTGGGCTAGTATGACAACACATGACAACATTGATGACTTAGTAGCTCTTTTCACTGACAACATAACACAACTTTTTGACAAACATGCCCCAGTCAGGAGTATTTTGGTGAAGGATGCTCCAAAGCCTTGGTTGACGAGCACTGTGCTTCTTATGATGCGGCTACGCGACAACGCTTACAGGCGTTTCAAGCGTACTGGAATCGAGGCACATAAGCAGTACTATAAGGACCTGAAACGACTTGTCGTTCAGGCTCTGCGTTCTGAAAAACAGGCATATTTTGACAAGACAATTAATAACACGACTAATCCAAAGACAATGTGGAAACACTTGAAAAAGATAATACTAACTGACAATAACCAGACTAACTTGACTGAACATTTTGACGACCTTGAAGATATTAACAAGCATTTCCTAGACATTCCAGGAAATGCAGAGGTGACTATTAGTGATTTGACGTATTACGAATTTCACCGATTTGGTTCTTCGCCATTCTCGCTGAAGCCGGTTTCGGCTGAGGCGGTGACAAAGATTGTCTCAGCGATCATGACGAAGGCCAAGGGTGTTGACGACATTGGCATTGACATGCTATTATTGACATTACCAGAGACTATTGACGTATTGACAGCGATTGTGAACAGGAGCCTCAGCACTGGTATCTTTCCGACCAGTTAGTCTAGTCTAGGAAAGCTGCCAGGGTCCTGCCGTTGCCGAAAATACCTAACCCGACTGATATATCCCACCTTCGTCCTATAAGTATCCTTTCATGTTTGTCAAAGATAGTGGAGAGGGTTGTGAGTGATCAGCTTACGTCTAGAATCTAGAAGAAAACGGTATTTTGCCCGAATATCAATCGGGCTTCTGGAAGGGCCGCTCTACTGCGACCGCCTTGGCGAATGTGGTCGACGACGTTCTCCAGGCCCAGGGCGATGGCATGAGCACCCTAATGGTATTACTCGATTTTTCTAAAGCTTTCGATAGTCTGAGCATACCCTTGCTTTTATTCAAGATGACGTATTATGGATTTTCTACCGGTGCTGTGAAGTGGTTCGATAGTTATCTGTCTCATCGAACACAAGTCGTTAGGCTGCGGGGAATGGACGGTGGAACTCGGTGGTCTTCCCCTCGTGTGTTGACGAGGGGAGTTCCACAGGGTTCTATCTTAGGTCCTCTGCTTTTTATACGGTATAGCGCCGATGTCGTTAGCAGTATCGAAAACAGTCGATATCATCTCTACGCTGATGATTTGCAGCTGTATGCGTCCGCCAAACCTTCGGGGATGTCGGAATGCATACGGAGCATCAATTCTGAGCTCGAACGAATTCCGTGTTGGTCTGATAGAAATGGTCTTACGCTGAACCCCTCCAAGTCTAAGCTTTTAGTTCTTGGAAGTCGGTCGCAAATTCGGAGTACGATGGATGTCCTTTCCGCCAATTATATAGTTATCGGGGGGAACGTCATAGGGGCGGTGGAAGAGGTTAGGAACCTGGGCTTGCTGATGGACGGTAGGCTTAATTTCGAGAAGCACGTCCTCAGTGTAGTCAGGAACTGCTTCTACCGTTTAAAGGTGCTTTACAATATCCGCGAATATCTCAGCGTAGACTTGCGTGTCAACCTTAGTGAAGCGTTGATATTGTCAAGGTTAAACTACTGTGACGTTGTTTATGGTAGCTGTATACTTGGGCGAACTAGGAAACTGATACAACGGGTTCAAAACGCATGCACCCGTTTTTGCTTCCATATACCTTACCGATCCCGCATCACTCCGTATTTGAACGACGCGAACTTGCTGAACATGCAGTCACGTAGGCGACTGCACTTCGCGGCGTTGCTGTTTGGTGTCATTCGGTTGGAGAGCCCTTCTTACTTGTACCGAAAACTCAAGTGGTCAACAAACCCCCGTCACTTTAAGGTTAGGGCTACTTTGCCACTGCACCATTCAGCAGCGTTTCAGGGATGTTTCAAGTTCGCGGCGTCCAAATGCTGGAATGATATACCGCCACCTATCCGCGACGTTGCTTCTGGGGGAGCCTTCTACCGTAGGTATAAGGCTTGTCTTCTCGAACAACAGAAATCCTTACCCTAACTCCTATCAATGCCTCACCTTGTCTGTGCAAATACCATATATATATATAAATATTTTCTTTCTAGAAATTGTTTGAATTAATGTGTATGTGTCTGAAATATATTAATGTATGTTTATATTACGTTTATGATGTTACTACAGTCTATAGTGTATATATATGTATGTGTGTGTATATATATAATGTGTATGTACGTATATGTATGAGTGGGTATTTATGTATATGACTATATCTATATACATGCCTATAACTAATGTTCTTGTTTATGTTCCACAAAGTATGATTATGAATTATAGTGTATAAATTTTTTGTAACTGTACTTGTATTATATCTGTATTTGTCACGATGGTTATTATAAATGAATTATTTTGTGTATGTTTGTAATTTATTATATGCAGCTTGTGACAGTTTCCGAATCGGGTGCTGCCGGAGGACCAGTGATGCCTAGCCTAGCTACATCGTATACTGAGGCAGCACCTTTTCACTGCATCAACGGTGTTCTTTGCATATTTTTTTTTCCATGTTTGTGTTGTATGTTAGTGAATAAAGTTTTTTCTTTCTTTCTTCTTCTTCTTTCTTTCTTGAAAGTTCAAATTGCCATAATAAATACACCGAGGTATTTGACAACATCACATCTCTCAATATGTGGGCACTGCTGACATGTCAGTTGGTTCCTACAAACAGATGAGTGGACCTTCAATTTCATGTCACTGCCTGGCTGAGTAGAGTTCCGTATATAGAAAGGTACATACTTGGTTTTGTTTATATTTAGCGTAAGTAGGTTCTGATTCAACCAATAACACACCAAATCAAAGCTCTCTTGTGCTGTACGAAAAGTGTCCTGCAAGCTTGAACCACTAAACAAAAGTGCCGTGTCATCAGCATAAGAAATAATTTTGACTGATTGAGGTAAAGATAAGGATAGTAAATCATTCATGTATAATAGGAACAATTTAGGACCTAGAATACTACCCTGAGGGACACCATATTGAATATTTAAATCAAGACTTTGATGCTGATTAATTTTGACACATTGGGTACGGTTTGTAATATAATCTGAAAAGATTACTAGCCGAAGACATATTTGCAGTTACGCCACGCGAATATAATGCCACTATTTTGGATTGAAATTATTGGGATGTTTTTCATTTTAATTTGGATGAATGTTGTTTCGGTGAGGGAATTCTCATATCCGCTATTTTCCCGCCCAATCTCCTTATGAAACGATACTTATTTTAAAATTCTTTGTCATTCAGTGCAAAAGGATTTACACGTTATTATTAAAAATGTTTCCGTCTAAGATCTAGAAAGCGTATAAACCATCCAGTTTATTTGTGCTCGCTAAAGATGGGCTAACAAAAAATATTTTTCTCGCTTTAGCATCAAAAGATTGATGTTATAATATGTAATTTTAAGAAATAAACTGTAAATACTCGAAAATAATATTGTTGGGCGTTTATTATTTTTGTTTTCTCTTATCGTTTATAGTGCTCCATGCCTATTGCACGCATTTACCACATACTTACACACTTTCACCACAGATAATAATAATATAATACTACAGTACCCCATCCCATACAGATATTTTGGTAAGTGCTAACTTCTTATTTTACTCCGCTTATTTTTAAAGCCAAGTTGGAAAAACAGATGGCGTGTCATAAATCGTCCATCTTCTCAATAATAGAGGTCACTTTTTTATTTGTCAATACTAGAGCGATTAGGTAGTTAAATTAAGTGAAATAGCTCCATCTAAATTTGAGTAGGGTGTATTATACTCGCCGATACTTTTTTTTTCATTATTTTTTATCTCTATTTTAATTGGTCCCACCTAACACGTTTTACGGCTAAGACGGACCAGAGCGTGGACGCAAGGCACATATTTATTAGAAATAAACATTGGTGCCGCCGGGATTCGAACCTGGATCACCCAGAGAGTTAAGGCGCTAATCCACTCACCTTCAAGGTGCTTTCCTTAAAAAACTTGAATGACATACGAGTAGGTATAAGCTTTATACTATAAACGATCTGATAGGCAGGGTATGTCAAATACTGTTTGCTCAATTTGTGGTTCATTTCATAAGGTGATTAGATTCATAAGGTGTTTCTATAAAATTAAGTAGGTATGTAAAATTCACCGCAGAGTCTATTTCTAGTAAGCAAGTATCCGTCCTCAGACGATTTTACCTCGATGTGCCTCGATCACGATTCACGGACTCTTTAATAGGTACTCACAATTCAGTCTTCTGTGCTTGGTCACAGGTCTCACAGATGGAAAAAAACCTGCATATATATATATACAGGTTTTTTTCCATCAAACTGTAAGAGGCGACAAGGAGACTAGGGACAATGTTGATAATGGTCGTGAGCGCATATACGAACTGATTGGATTGCTGATTGGATTGCTGCCTCATAATGATTGGAGAGAAAGATTTTCGTCAAACAGGAAACTACTATGAAACCATCATCAACATTAGGGAAAAGGTAGAAAAATGTAAACATACCAATATCATAGTATTTTTACCGACATATAAATTAGGAAATTATTATAACTTACACAATAGTAGAATTGAAAAATTCAATGATTTGTTATTCTCCGACTTCATTCAAAATGAATACGCACAAATTTTCGATACAAATAACTGTCTGTACTATGATTATACAATGTTCTCGAAAAACAATGGCCGCGTCAATAATATCGGCCTTTCTATAATCTTTGAATGTCTAAAACAATATATCGACATAAACTTAATCAATTACAACCTGACATATAACGAACATGACAAACCTATTAACAATAATAATATAAAGATATTAAATGAAATGAATAGTCTCAATGTAAAAAAGTCTAGTACGACGGTTGAAGGGAACACTCACAGTAGTTTTTTTCGTTTATAAACACATTAACATATTGCAACAAAATATCAATGGACTTTTGAGTAAAATAGATGAGTTTAGTATACACTTAGCGTACCTCTCGGTTCATCGTACTATTGATCTGATATGTGTAACTGAGCATAATATGATCGAAACTGATACCTCTCTCTTGATGTTCCAAAATTTTAAACTTGCAGCGTGTTTTGCTCGTCTTAAGCGAAATGGAGGTTCTTGTATCTTTGTACGTAATGGACTGGAGTTCAAAGCAATTGTAGAATTGAATAAATACTGTATAGCGAATGTAATCGAATGCTGTGGCATAAGCCTGCTCACTCCTAAAGTGGTTATTATCTGTATGTATAGAGTACCAAATAATTCAATGAACAAAATAAATATATTTTTCGATCAATTTCAGAAAATAATACAACATGTAGAAGTGTATAAATCAAAGATTGTTATATGTGGCGACTTCAACATCAATACACTCAAACCTAACAAAGCAACAACATTATTTGAACAGCTTCTCTTGGGTTTTAATTTGAAACTCGAGATTAAAATTCCTACACGTCTAATTAGTCAAACGTGTATTGTCAATTTCATTCATGGCGTGAGAGGCTGTAAAGCCGAGGTTGTAGAACTTGGTATTTCCACACAGCGCAGATACTAACGTATCCCGTGAAAAAAACATGTGTTTTAAACTATTGGTATAAGTACAGACGGGATTTTTCAAGGGATAATCTGTCAAAGTTTAAATATTATCTAAGCTGTTTGATCTTCAATGATGTGCTCAGTGAAAAAGACCCAAACTTGGCTTACTCCAGTTTCTATGACTTGTTTAAATTGTTGTACTGCCTTTGCTTTCCGGTAATTCGTATCAGGGTACTCGTCTACAGGGAGGCAGAATTGGATGAGTACGGGAATCCAACAATGCTGTAAGCTGAAGAGAAAGCTCTTATGGGAAAATAGAGTATCCGGAAAAAGAAAAACCAAGCATATGTTTCAAGCTGTTTCTAAACGCTTAAAAAAGATCATAAATTGACTCAATATGCACGAATCAATAACTACATACATACATCAGACAACAAGTCTAGGGCTACATGGACAATAATCAAGGTCATCAAACAATGTTTTCCTAGAGATGACGTACCTCGTATTAAATGTAATAATACTGACATAACAAGTCCACAGGACATAACAGAGACATTTAATTCATTTTTTACATATAATGTACAAATAACAAATTCTAACAAACTTTGTAATAATAATCTGGCATCACACACTTCTAATTCACTCTTCATTAAGCCAACGACTCCTGAAGACATTTCAAATATAATACGTTCGTTAAAAAATACTTCTAGTGTCGATTATGATGACATATGTACCAAGGTATTGAAATACACAGCACAGCACAGGAAATATCCGCTATCATCGTTTATTTGGTAAATCTCTCGATAGAATGCGGCGTCTTTCCGGATTCACTTAAAATTAGTGTAATCAAACCTTTATACAAAAAAGGTGACAAAACTGACCTGCATAGCTATAGGCCCGTGGCACTTATACCAGTTATCTCAAAAATATACGAAAAGGTCATATACAACTCCCTCTATACATACTTAGAGAAATATATGTTGCTTGCACCTGAACGAAAAAGGTTTAGAAAGAACATGGGAGTAAATTCAGCTATTTATGATCTTCTGACTGGGATTCTTGAGGGATTAGATCGGAGACTCTTTACTACTGCACTATATATGGACCTCTCAAAGGCATTTGATTATGTAAAGACTTCTATCCTCATTTAGAAAATGTTTGCATATGGTATCAGAGGGGTTTCCTTGGACCTACTTGAATCATACTTGTCATCACGTAGGCAGCAAACAGCGGTAACGAAGATTTGTCCTAAATCAAAAACGGAAATAGAGTACAGGTCGGGCTTACTCGATGTCAGGGCAGGTGTTCCACAGGGTTCCATACTGGGTCCTTTACTATTTTTAATATACATTAATGACATGCCGAGTATAGCTAATCACTCGACTATATTATTCGCGGATGACAGTACTATTTTGTTTCAAAATGATAATATAGAACGACATAGAGAAAACATACAGAACACTTTGATCCGCGTGCTTGAGTGGCTTAAATCTAATAATTTAAAAATTAACCAAGATAAATCAAAACTAATGACATTATCAATCAAATCTAACAGTAAATTACAACTTGACATACAACACTTAAATTATAATATACAAGAGATAGATGTAACAAAATTTTTAGGAATACACATTGACAACAATTTGACATGGAAAACACACTCTCTTCATGTTTGTGAAAAATTGAGTAAATTCTCTTACATGCTGTATCAGCTATCAAAAAAAGTTAATAGGGGTGCATTGTTGGTCGCTTATCATTCATATGTTGCATCTGCACGTAGGTACGGTATTATATTTTGGGGAAATTGCTCACAAAGAAAAATGATTTTCAAGGCGCAAAAGAGGTGCATAAGAGCAGTACAGCACTTAAAGCCAACGGACAGTTGTAGGAAGCACTTTAAAGATTTAAAAATTTTGACATTTCCCTCTCTCTATATATTCGAAATTTGTGCTTTTGTGGCATTGAATAGAAATTTATTTGTTCAGAATAGGCGGCAACGGCATAGGTTTGATATAATTACGGCGAGACACCGAACCGCCTGCGTTTCAAACAATGTTTCAGGGATGGCGACTCGTGTCTTTAATGCCTTGCCTAGGTCACTGAAACAGATAGAGCTGCTGGCCGTGTTCAAAGTTCAGCTTAAGAAGCTCCTACTAGATAGAGCTTACTATTGTATTAAAGAATTTTTTAATGATAAATCGCTTAAGCGATAATTAGATGATGCATTTAAAATATTTTGACATTATTGACTATTTATACTTTTGATTTATTATTGCAATGTAATTTAAACTATTTTAATTTTGACATTTTATAGTTAATTTGTACGCCGAAGCATGACGGCAGACCATGTTGAGACCCTGTAACTTAGATTAATATCTTTTGTACACATGTTTCACAAATAAATAGATTTTGATTTTTGATTAAGTCATGAATTAGAATTACATATATACATACGGGTCACGCCCGCTTCCCCTTAGAGGGGTGACAGAGATTACGTAGCCCCATTTCTCCTGATCCTGGCATGCCACGTTCGCCTCTTTAACACCTTTGCATACATGGTTGCCAATTACAGGTACTCCTTACATCCCCTTTTCTCAGTACTTCTAACTAATATAGAAAATTACAAATAAAGCATGTCTAATACTGTTTTCTTATTTTATTTTATATATATAAGGTCACAGATAATAAAATACTAAGGTGTGCTAAGGTGTTTCTATAACATTAAGTAGGTATGTAAATTTAATAAAGTGGTATGCCAGCATCAATATTTATCAAGTCACGGGTGAGGGGTTGCCAAGCCCTTATTCCACTCCTACAACATCCACGGGGAGAGATGGGGTGGCGGACCGCTGATTAAGTCCTATTAATCCGTGTATCGCCAATATAGTTTGACACTCCCATCCCCCCTGTAGGTGTAAAAGGCGACTGAGGGATTTAGGTAATTTCTAGTATTACTAGAGTCAAGACAGTTTAATTTGCTTTGCATTATATTATTCGATTGAGATTATTAGATTACTATAGGCAGTTACATTTGGTCAAAGAGTTCACCTAAATAAATACCTAATCCTAATGAGTATTCTGGAATACCTACAATTTATTATAGAATTTAAATGCATAATTAATCCGTGTTTCACCAATACAGTTTGACACCCTTCGTGTAGGTATCGTAAAAGGCGTAGTAACTGCCTATAATAATCTAATAATCTCAATCTAATAATATATTGCAAGGAATTTAACTGTCTTAACTCTAGTAATACTAGAAATTACCTCAATCCCTCAGTCGCCTTTTACACTTACAGAGGGAATGGGAGTGTCAAACTATATTGGTGATACACGGATTAATAGGACTTAATCAGCAGTCCGCCACTCCATCTCTCCCCGTGGATGTTGTAAGAGTGGAATGAGGGCTCTAGGTTGATTTTTATCTATTTTGGGCAATGGGTTGGCATCCTGTCACCCCATGACTTAATTTCAAGTCCACCAACCGATTTCTCCCCGTGGATGTTGTAAGAGTGGAACAAGGGCTCTAAAGTGATTTTTATCTATTTTGGGCGATGGGTTGGCAACCCTTAACCCGTGACTTGATTGATATTGATGCTGGCATACCACTTTAATAAATTTACATACCTATTTAATGTTACAGAAACACCTTAGCACACCTTAGTATTTTATTATCTTTGACCTTATATATTTAACTAAGTCCTTACATAACCAAACCAGGTTCCCTCACCAAAACAACAGCACGTGAGCAATTTAAATGGTTACCCATAAAATTACTTCCCACGCCCGCGTTGCTTAACTTCGGTGATAGAACGAGAACTGGTGTATGAATCACAACCGTCGAATCCTACATATATGATCACAACTACACATCATAATTTTTCATAAGCGCGATTCAAATACTTACCCAATATTTTAGCAAAAACATTATTGACATTACATAACACAAACTAATAATTGGCCGTATAACAGTAGTTTATCAGGATCAAAAGAAATCTGTATGGGAATCGAGGCATTTACATTTTTCGTACGACTGCCTGCCTATAAAAGTCTGTGACACTGGTATTCCGTTTATATTTTAGATGTTTTTGAAATCATAATTATGTAATATGTTCTGAATACATTTATTTATAGGTAGTTATACTAACCGCCAATACACAGCGACATCTGCTTTCGAAAAGAAAAATCTTGCTTCTACATGTATTGACTAGATGGCAGGATTAAATAAATTTTACTTACTTTATTATTTATAAAATTGATATCCGCACTTTACATTACTCACTAGTAAGTACATAAATTCATATTATCACATATTATGATGAATTATGTATGAATATAGCTAAAAATCGCATAAATTCAATAATTATTTTTTATCTGGCTTTTATGACTTATAGCGCCACCTATTGATGCTTCAAGTTTTGGTCGAAAAAAATAGTATGAAATGGGACCCCATGCTTTTACATTACTTTTTGTCTACACTAGAATTTATCTTAGAAACTAGAAATAATTTATATGGTACAACAACTTTTGCCGGGTCAGCTAGTACTTATATAGGAATACCAAATTAATTAAAATGTTTTACAAATAAAACTAAGCTTACATTATGTTAATTCATGTACTAATAGAAAGTTACTGTGACAAAATATAGCAAAAAATCGCAAAATTTTTCAATAATTATTTTTTATCTGGCTTTTATGACTTATAGCGCCACCTATTGATGATTCAAGTTTTGGTCGAAAAAAATAGTATGAAATGGGAATAGGATATGTTAATTCATGTGCTAATAAAAAGTTACTGTGACAGAAATTGCGGAAATTGGTCATTTGAACCTCCGAAAGGTTAAAAAACATGAGTATTTGCTTGCTTATACCAAAGACAAACGCTTTCACGACCATTAACCCTTGCGGGGTAAACAGAGCTTCAGATTAGAGGCAAATGCGAAAATGCTCATAGAAAAACAGAAAACTTTATTTCCATTAATTCATGCTTCAATGTTTGAACTCTGCACGCACCGAGTTAAACCCCCATAGAGTAAGCTATGCCGAAATAATGTAAAATTAAATTTTATGGAGTTGTAATATGTGCCACATGGCGTACACATAAAATTTCAAATTTAATTTATTTTAAGATACTTGAATTTGATTATATTTTTATTATTACTAGTAAATGGAATATAAACGAGCTGCCAATCTTTAAAGTATGTTTAAGTCGGTGAGGAGGCGACTTAGACAATAGGGGTCAGTAAAATGTATTGTGCGCTTGTAACCTGTCACCTATCCTATATCAATGCTATCACTAGAGATCGCGCCACATAAGTTGGCAGACGGCAAACTTGGAACTAAATTTGACGTTTCCGCCATTGCGTGTTATTTTGTATGACAGGAAATTCAGTAATACCAGTGTTGTGTTTGCGCACTTTCTTTGTAATTTTTATGTTTGTTAAGGGTGATTATAAGAAATTGGATGTAAGGGGGCACACTGGGATGTAAGGGGGCACACTATCACCCTAGTGCCTCAAGCCAACCTCACCTGCCCGTGGTGCATCCTGCTTTATAACTAACGAGGCTCTGGCGACCGACAAATGGCGGTATAACCATTTCTTAATCAAGCGTGGCTAAATGCAACAGACCAGTGACGGGCAGCAGCGTCACTGGTGCGAAGAGCTACGTTCTGCGCTCACCAACCCGCCTGCCCAGCGTGGTGAGTAAGGGCAATAACCCCCCATGAGAAAGGTTACGAACACATGGCCCCCAGTTCCCGGTCACCCTACTATTCCGGCCCACGGCAGCGGTCTCGGTTACGGTAGGGCAGGGGGTGCTAAGAATCCCCGGGTTACGGACAGCTGCCACAAATTGACACTGGCGACGTACAATGGACGCAGTCTACGGCTGGACGAAAGCCTGGCGCAACTGGAGGTAGAACTGACTAATTTAAGGTGGCATGTTCTGGGGATATCGGAGGTCCGAAGATCTGGTGAGGACACCATTACCCTAGAATCTGGCCATCTGTTCTACTTCCGGGAGGGCGACCAGAAGTCACAGGGTGGCGTAGGTTTTCTCGTCAACAAGGTTCTCCGTGACAACGTGCTGGAGGTTTCGAGTGTGTCGACCCGGGTAGCGTACCTAGTACTGAAACTGACCAAGAGATACTCTCTTAAGGTCGTGCAGGTATATGCGCCGACGTCGGCATACCCAGACAGTGAGGTCGAGGTGGTTTATGAAGATATCGCCAAGGCGATGCATAACACCACCAAGACCCACTACACCGTTGTCATGGGGGACTTCAATGCCAAAGTGGGAGTGCGCGAATGCGATGAATCGCGTATCGGAGCGCACGGGGTTGGATGCAGAAATGCCAGAGGGCAGATGCTGGTCAACTTCCTGGATAAAGAGGGGCTGTTCTGCATGAACACCTTCTTCGAGAAAAAGCCCCATAGGAAGTGGACCTGGCAGAGCCCAGATGGTAGGACGAAGAACGAAATCGACTTCATCTTGGCAGACAGGAAGTACGTGTTCAGGGATGTCTCAGTGGTCAATAGGTTTAAGACCGGCAGTGACCACCGCCTTGTGAGAGGCACCCTGAATTTCGACTTTAAAGCCGAGAGAAGCCGATTAAGACGATCCGTTCTTCGCCCAACGATGCTCCAATCCGTGCACGGCTCTGAAGCGTTCCAGCTGGAACTACGCAATCGCTTCGAAGCACTGAATGCCACGGCAAGTGTTGACGAGAACCTCGATGATGTGGTGAGGGTACTTCGCGAAGTGGGTGGAAGATGCTTCATGGGAGGGCGAGGCAGCCGAAGGTCTAAACTCTCAAGCGGAACCCTGGAATTGATGCGGATTCGACGTGAACTGCCAGAGGGAGCTTCGTCAGATACCCAACGTCTCAATAAAACTATCCGAAAATCGGTGAGACGCGACCTCCGAAGCTACAATGCGAAACTCATCAAGGAGGCCATTGAGCAGAATCGGGGGTCGAAAGTCTTCTGTAAAAGAATGGGTACGTCTAATCTGACGAAGCTGAAAACCTCAGAGGGCAGAACCGTCACTTCAATTCCGGGGATTCTTAAAGAGGTTGAGGGCTTTTACGGCCATCTATACTCCTCGCATGCCCCGAAGCCTCCACCCGATGCGAAGGACCCAAGAGCCACATTGGTGCGCCACTACACTGATGATCTCCCGCTCGTGGACGAAGACGAAATTGGGAGCGCTCTCAAACAACTTCGTAATGGGAAGGCTCCCGGCGAAGACGGAATAACCTCGGAGCTTCTAAAGGCGGGAGGAGCTCCAGTCCTGCAGAAGCTCAAGCACCTATTTAATTCCGTCCTAGCTAATGGGACTACCCCGAAGGCGTGGAGTGAGAGCGTGGTGGCCTTGTTCTTCAAAAAGGGAGACAAGGCCCTATTGAAGAATTATAGGCCTATCGCGCTCCTAAGCCACGTCTACAAGTTGTTCTCGAGAGTGCTCACAAATCGTCTGGCCTCAAGATTTGACGCCTTCCAGCCGCCGGAGCAGGCCGGATTTCGAAAAGGTTTCAGTACCGTAGACCACATCCACACAGTGCGGCAGGTTATACAGAAGTCTCATGAGTATAACCAGCCGCTGTGTCTTGCCTTTGTGGACTACGAGAAGGCCTTCGACTCCGTCGAGATCTGGGCTGTTCTGGAATCCTTGCAGCGATGCCAGGTCGATTGGCGTTATGTGCAGGTGTTGAGGAGCCTATACAGCGTGGCATCGATATCTGTTCAAGTCCAAAACCAAAAGACAAGTCCTATACAGTTGCTCAGAGGAGTGAGACAGGGGGATGTCATCTCCCCGAAACTGTTCACGAACGCACTGGAAGACGTCTTCAAAACTCTGGATTGGACTGGGATGGGTATCAATGTCAATGGCAGATACCTCACGCACCTCCGTTTCGCTGACGACATTGTCATAATGGCGGATTCGCTGCAGGATTTACGGGGAATGCTGCATAGTCTTAACGCTGCCTCACGGTCGGTCGGTCTCCGGATGAACTTGGACAAGACAAAAGTCATGTTCAATGAGCTCGTTGTCCCGGGGCCGATCGCGATCAGTGGAGAAACGCTCGAAGTGGTCCAGGAATATGTCTACCTGGGCCAGGTTCTACAAATGGGTAGGGACAGCTTCGAGCGTGAGATTTCCAGAAGAGTGCAGCTGGGCTGGGCAGCATTCGGGAAGTTGCGTCATATCTTCTCGTCGCCACTACCGCAGTGTCTTAAGACCAGGGTTTTCAATCAGTGCGTCCTACCTGTAATGACATACGGTGCCGAGACGTGGAATATGACAGTCGGGTTGGCTCACCGATTACATGTCGCTCAGCGGGCAATGGAACGTTCGATGCTGGGTATCTCGTTAAGGGACAGAGTCCGGAACGAGATTATCCGGCAGAGAACCAATGTCGTAGACATTGTCTATCGATGTTGCAAGCTGAAGTGGCAGTGGGCCGGTCACGTCTGTCGCAGAACCGACGACCGTTGGAGCAAAGCGGTTCTCGAATGGCGACCGCGTCTCGGTAAACGTAGTGTAGGACGCCCCCCTGCCAGATGGACTGATGACCTGAAAAAGGTCGCTGGTAGTGGTTGGCTGAGGGCCACGAGTGATCGTGTTTTGTGGCGTTACCTTGGGGAGGCCTACGTCCAGCAGTGGACTGTCATAGGCTGATTGATTGATTGATTGATAAGAAATTGATTTCCGGAGTTTCTTGTTAGTTCTTCTTCAAGCCAGGGTCTCCGCTGAACTAACCTCGGTAAAAAATATGTAAAGACAATGCTCAGTGCCATGTTTGAAATAGTTTTTTTAATTTATACTTAGATCATAAGATAAATTTCAAAGAGAGCTTGTGATAGGGCCTATTTTGAATAAAAATATTTTGACTTTTGACTTTGATACATTAATTTGTTTTATTTGAGTTTATAGCTCTGCAACCAAAGACCGTTACAAATGAAACCTTTATAATGTATCGAACCGTATAGCACAGTGAGTGCTAGTTTTGGCGTGTTTACTGGCAACACTGAATTACGCAACTGTGGCGACGCCTCCATCTGCTACCTTATGTGGCGCGATCTCTATCCCGACAAATTTGCTAAAAGTGGCCAAAGAAATAATATATCTTTAATATTTCCACCTCAAATGGGATAAGATATACATCACCAATAATATATTAAGCTACTTTGAATAACATATTTATCTCAGAGAGCCGTTGTATCAAACTATTTTAAAACTTAAGGACGATGGAATTCTTGAAAATGTAGTAGATAATTATCTTCAAGAACAATCAAAATACATTTTTGGCATTGAAAAGGTGAGTAAATTGATTTTAAGTTGATTGGTAAAGAAAGAACGTCCCAGCTAGCACGGGACGGCAAATAAATATAATAAGTAAATAAATGAATTATTATATAATCGTATTAATGCGGTTTTATAACTTTATTTTAATAACTTACTTCGTGCTAATCTAGGACGTAGAAAGGAATGCTACCTATCTATCGTTCTTCCCGGCAAATTTTAAGAGACGACTAAAGGATTAAGGGTAAATTTAATCTTTTAGGCGATGGGCTAGTAACCTATCACCATTGCTCCATATGACATCACAATCGCAATATTTATGTTAAAAGTGACCTAGGAGATATTATCGTGTCTCCGAAGTTTTTTCCACAGCGAATCGTATTGACGGACGTGAATGTATGTAATAGATACACATATAGACACTTAACATTTTAAATGAGATTCATTTTATGAGAAACAAATAGATTGACATGCATCATTTTCTATATGTATGTTTTATGTATGTATTAAGAATTAAAAAATAATATATATGTACAATCAATGGGGATGGCTACTTGTTCTTTTTGTACACAAACGGACGTTTTACGTATGCAGGTGTTCATTGATTCGCAACTGTATGAAATACCACTTTAGGTGCTCTATATCTGCTGAAAAATGGGTTGCTTGGTGGCCATAAAAGTCTTCTTCCTCAAATGAGGAGGTGAACATGCAAAGCTAGACCAAAAACGATAACTTAAGAATAAAAATCATTATTAAGGGAATTTAATTAAATTGGTAATTTAAATATTTTACGGTCGGCTTTACTTAGACTTTTATGTTATAGGATTTTAAGCCCGACGAAATGACTGTCAATCAAATGGCTGGCGTATTTTATATTTTTTTTGGTGGACTTATTATCTCTCTTGCAGTAGCAATTATTGAGTTTAGTCAACAAGGATTTCGGTGTCCTACAACATCTTACATTAAAGTGCAATCATCTGATAACAATAAAAGAATTCCAGTTAGACAACTGCTAAGAAAAAAGCAATTTCATTGGGACGAGCAAAATTGGATTGATTACAGAGAAAAACTATTTCTAAATGTAGGTTGTACATACTGAAACAGTGACATATCATTAGGAAGTTTTATTAAAGGTATTGTATTCCAAAAAAAATGCACGAGCTGTCAAAAATCCGACATTTCAAGCGCAGCGGCGCTGAGTACCGCGCGGGACAAGGCTGTTTTTAGCGGACGGACGGAATATGAACCCTAAAAAGGCGCGCATTTCAAAACACGTTTACGAGAATTTTATTTTAATAATAGAGTTGATTTTTAAACGAATTTGTGTACCGATTGAAAGAAAATTTTATGAATTGCTAAATATAACATACATTATCTATCTAGCATAAAACAAACATTGTGATCATTTTTCGACACTCTAGACCGACTTCTTACCAGATATTCTCTGTCGGATGAGACAGATAGTTTTGATCATGTCAACGCGCTGCCGCGGCGTGTAAATTGCAGACAGTTATATCAACAAATACGTATTGTTTCCATATGATGCAACGTATAAACTGATATTCTCACCCAAATCCAGATGGTAATCTATCCAGCACGAAATAAATTCAAGCTTTCCAGTGTTTTTGATGATGCTAGTACAGATTCCATATTGTATGCAATTACCTAATCAATTATTTCCTGTCTCCGAAAGGTTAACGAATTTGTAAAACTATGTATTTAGATGATAATGCTTTTGAAATAAAATATATTCTTCACCGAAAGACCGGCTGTAGTCATTTTTCATATACGTAAGTATTATGATTACCTAGATTAATTCAGTTTATTCACGGTAAAATTATATACCTACATATTCTACAATACTTTTTACCAAACTATAGATATAGTAGTCATACAATTTATTAGTTACATTTACCTACTCTACATACATTGTAACAAGACTAAGCTCATGAATCTAAGTGTAAACTTGTTACGATGCATAAAATCTAATCTAATTTTGCCCCAATACTGTTTGATTTTGCGATTAAATTTACAAACGAAATACCAGGGTTACTTTTATAGAAAAATGTAAATGTCTCGATTTCCATACATATTTCTTTTGATCCTGATAAACTACTATTATACAGTCAATTATTAGTTTATGTGTTATGTAATGTCAATAATGTTTTTGCTGAAATATTGGGTAGGTATTTGAATCGCGCTTATAAAAAATTATGATGTGTAGTTGTGATCGATGATTTTGGATTTTACGGTTGTGATTTATACACCGGTTCTCGTTCTATCACCGAAGTTAAGCTACGCGGGCGTGAGAAGTAATTGGATGGGTGACCATTTAAATTGTTCACGTGTTGTTTCGGTTTCGGGTCGGTTAAATTGTTTCGGTGAGGAAACCTGGTTTGGTTATGTAAGGACATAGTTAATCACCTATTACATTGGCCATTTATAAGCAGGTAACGACTGTATTTCGATTGACCAAAGATTGCAAAAAAACTTAATTGCCATTCAACATCCGACTACTCCGGAAGGGATGTGGATGCATATTTTGTATATAGGTTTTTTTGTTAGTCACACAATTCAGCCTTCTGTGCTTAGTCACAGGTCCCACAGATATTATAATATATACAGGTTTTTTCCCATCAAGCTGTAAGAGGCGACAAGGAGACCAGAGGCAATGTTAGTAATGGTCGTGAGCGCATATACGTACGCATACATAATATTAAGTTATGAATTAGAATTACATATATACATACGCGTCACGCCCGCTTACCCTTAGAGGGGTGACAGGATCACGTAGCAGGGAATATATCGTTTCGTTTGAATAGACGCTTTACAGCATTGAGACAGAACGCAAGTGTTTTTTTTCTTACACATTAGAATATCACGCCATCAAGTCTAGCTAGTCACCCTAGGGCGCCTACAGGGTCCTTCGAGCCGGATTTGCTATATACAAGGAATCAGCGAAGACTTTTGGTACTAGTGATACCTAAATATAAGGATGAAACCAACCAAGCGCATTATAAAGGAGAAGGACAAAAAGATTGGAAGCCTGGAGCAACATACGCTTAAGGCGATGGGTTCGACCTTTCTTTCTTTATTCCTAGTTTTGTCTTCTTTGTTCTAATATCGTGCTCAATTCCAGTACTGCCGGGTGAGTGCAGCGTGAGTTTAATTGCAGTCGCAACGTGACGCAGCATATTCAGTGAGTACCTGCATTTCATTAATTCAATGAGTGTGATTGGTAGCAAATCGCCACGTTCGTGCGTAGGAATAGATAATAACGTTTTAATCAAATAATTTAATAGAAAACGTGGTGCAGTAAAGAGTAAACTTACCTTATTTGCCAAATATTTGAATTCATTGTGTGATCTGGAGGCCCTTACCGACAAACAGCGCTCAGAACTAACACTTAGAACGGATTCCGCCAAAGATTATTCTAAGAATATGACTTCATTCAATCAAAACTCGATGAAATAATACCTGATTCAGATGTTCAAGAACAGCTTGACTATAGAGAAAGTTTTGAAGACATGTTTTATAATGCTTTGTCGGACGCCGAACTTTTGTATGCGAAAAATATTCCTTAATCTAGTGACTGTTCCAAGTGCGAAGTAGGTACTTCTTTCGTGAAATTACCAACCATTAACCTGCCGTACTTCGACGGAAGGTTGGACGACTGGTTGGAGTTTAGGGACACTTATCTTTCAATGATTCATAACACAAACCTTGATGCCATACAAAAATATCATTACTTACGCTCTGCTTTAAAAGGCAATGCATTACAAGTAATAAAATCCATTGAATTCTCATCAAGTAATTATGCCATTGCTTGGGATTTGCTCGTAAATAGGAACAACAATAATAACTTGCTTGTACACAACTATATAAAATCTTTGTTTTCCTTGCCATCAATTAGCAAAGAATCACCTGCACAGGTTCGTAAACTGATGGATTCTGTACTGAAGAACTTGAGGGCATTAAAATCTTTGGAAGAACCTACTACATATTGGGACACCCTTGTCATTTAATTACTGAAAAAGAATGGGAGCAAAATAAGTTATTGAAATTAGAAGATAACAAGCAAAAAATAACCTTGCAAACTTTACTTAATTTTTTGGGCAACAGGGCGGACATGCTAGAAATGGTCAAAGTTGGCCATGACTCACATACACATCACACACACTCATACAACAACACACAAACAAAAACTCACACAAATACAAAAATACACGCTTTAGTATCTACACCTGAACATTCACGAGTAAATAAGTCTAGGCAACCTGTCTGTCCTATGTGCAGCAGTGGTCATTCGCTTTACGCCTGTGACAAGTTTCTCACAATGAATGTAGGTGAATGACAAAAAATTGTAATCGAGAAAAAGTTGTGCAATAACTGTCTTAGGGTAGGCCATAGCACGGAGCAATGCTTTTTTGGGCCTTGCCGTATTTGCAATGTGAAGCATAACACACTATTGCATGTAGATAACGTCGCTTTACTTACAGCAATAACAGATTCACAAGTTTCGCATTATTACAACGGTGAATCTGACTATTCTAGTTCAGTTTGTCCACAGCAACAATACGCATCAAAACAGGTGTTATTATCGACTGCCATCATACGCATTAAGGCCGGTGATAATACCTACCACAAGGCGCGAGTTCTATTAGATGCGGCAGCGAGCGAACTATAGCAACTAGTGCATTAATTAAACGATTAAACGTTAAAACCATAAAGTCCATTTGCAAAATCACAGGAGTAGGTAATTCTATTTCTCGTTGTACTGAATCATGCGACTTACAATTCAAATTGATGAGAAATTATTACGAGAAGCGCATTAGCTGTCTTATTTTACCTAATATCACTACTTTATCGCCACGCGTAAGTAACGGTTGCATAAAAATTAGCAGTGATTATTATTTAGCCGATCCATTATATTATATATAAGTCTTCCACAATAGATTTACTGCTCGGAGCATATTGTTTCTGGGATTTATTACAAGATGGTCACATTAAACTACCTAGTGGGGCCTACTTGCAAAATACCAAGCTAGGTTGGATTATCTTGGGTAGGATTAATTCGCATTATTTTAATAAAAACACTCGTTGTAACTTTTTGCAGACGTCCGAATTAGACGTTCAATAACGTAAATTTTGGGAAGTAGAGGAAATCATTAGTCCTACTAAGTACCTAACACCTGATGAACGAGCTTGCGAGAAATTATTTAATGAAACTACTATGCGTACTGTTGTGAATTTGATTAGTTTAGAAGAATGTTTCATTGTTTTTATATTGTTTTGTTGAGTCTAAGCCACGATTGCGGTGGCGTAGCGCAACTATTGAACATCGCTATCAAGTTTAAAAAAAGGTAAGCCTACATAATGGATGATATCCTCATGTTGATATACATAACTTAAATTAAAAGCATATTTAAGATGTTCCTATAAGCAATCCAAGATGAAATTGTATGATTTACGGCTGCTTTTTGTAAGCTGTGTTGTGATGCCCTGAAATACAGCAACGTGATTGGTCGAAATACAAACTGCCACTAGGTGGCGCTCTAAATGCGAGGTATGGTGTGGGGCATCACAAGACAGCAAGTTAGTTTTTCGTGTAACTCTGATCAAGACTGGTCGAATAAATCTAGTGAAACCTATGTGCGTTATTTAATTTACAGTACGAGTGACGGTCGTTTTGTTGTCCGTATTCCGCTGAAAGAAGACTCGCATGTACTTCGATGTTGCAAAAAACCGGTTCTTATCTCTCGAGCGCCAGCTGAATAGTAACTCGCAACATAAGCAAATGTATAGTGCGTTTTTGAAGGAATACGTTGATTTAGGCCATATGACACGTATAGATAGTTACGATGTACCTAACTATTTTTTGCCTCATCATGGTGTATTTCGTGAGCAAAGTCTTACAACTAAATTACGAGTAGTTTTTGATGCTACTCAAAAAACTTCGTCTAGCAAATCGTTTAATGATATTCAATATACGGTTCCCGCGTTACAAAATGATTTATTTAAGATACTTTTACGTTTTCGTCAGTTTAAGTATGTAGCGTGCGCGGACATAGAAAAGTTATAAAGTTAAAAAAACATAGAATAGTTAAGTTAGACAAATTTTAATTGTACTTGATCAAAGACAATTACAGCTAATTGTGTGGCGTGAGGATACCTCCCAGCCTGTTAGCATATACCAACTAAATACGGTTAGTTATGGAACCGCTTCTGCGCCTTATCTATCAAATAGGTGTTTACAACAGCTAAGCCTGGAATCTAAATGATTTTTACGTTGACGATCTTATAACAGGTTACGATTGTAAAATGAAGCTAGCAAAAATAGTTAATAAGGTAAATAGCGTTTGTAAGTTAGGTTGTTTTCCATTACGAAAATGGATTTTTAATTTTAATGATGTTTCACAAGGTTGCTTATCAGATAATAGTGATGAGATCAAGTACTTATCATTGGATGACCATTATTCGTGTAAAACTTTAGGTATAGGGTGGTTTAGTCAGGCAGACGAACTGTATTTTGTGTCTAAGTTAAGTGATAATTTTAATAAAGTCACTAAACGGATTTTATTATCGGTGACGTCACAAATTTACGGCCCTTTGTCGTTGCATGGGCCAGTAGTAATAACAGCTAAGATTTTGCTTCAGCAATTATGGCTAAGCAAAGCCGGGTGGGATGACATATTACCACAACACATAGATGATAGTTGGCGTGAGTTTATACGTTCTTTAGGTAAGTTAGGCGCTATACGTATACCTCGTTGTGTAGTAGGTGACGTATCAGCTGATAAGGACTTATTTTTTCGGACGCTAGCGAAAGCGCGTACGGTGCCTGTGCGTACGTACGTACTTGTGATAGTCAAGGTTAAGTTAGTGTTAGGCTTTTGGGCTTGAACTTTGCGGTAGGTATTCTCATTGATGCACGTTTGTATAGTAAAATTAAGAAGTCGTTACGGTAAAGTTTTTCTAGAGTAGTATTTTGGTTAGATTCTTCTATTGTTTTAGGTTGGCTTAAGATGTCGCCTCATTCTCTTAAAACTTTTGTACAAAATCGTGTTGTAGAAATAAACGAGATAGCTGGTAATTGCATATTCCCACACATCAGTGGCAAGAATAATCCTGCCGATGTACTCAAGGGGTATGTCGTTAGACGCTTTATTGTTGTGTGATATGTGGTGGTACGGTCCATCATTTTTACACAAACAGGATTTATTTTTCTCACTTGACAATGACATAAACGAATCAGATTTGCCAGAGACCAAGATAAAGAGTTTTCAATGTTTTTCTTCTAATGTTAATGAGCTTAGTTTAGTAGATTTTACTCGTTTTTCTTCCTTCGTGAAATTGCAACGAACAATGAGTTATGTTTTACGTTTCATTAAAAATATTCGATCGAAAAGTAATCGTAAACGTGATGTTCTCTCTGTGGACTAATTAGACGATGGGTTGCAAGTAGTACTTGTCAAAATAGTGCAGCAACAATCGTTTCACGAAGAGTACAACGCACTTAGCAGTAATATTAGGATTAAGTCTAAGCATTTATTAAGTTTATCCTTATTTTTAAATGAAAATAAGATTATACGTGTCGGTGGTAGAATTAATAACTCTCAACGATTTAGCTGCGATAAGAAACATCCTATTTTAGTCAGTAGCAAACACTACTTCACACAAATACTATTTACACATACACATACACACACACTTGTTACACCCTGGTCCTCAGCATATACTCTTTCATATTAGGGACCAGTGGTGGCCACTGGGTGGCCGGAATCTAGCTAAGAAAACATTTAGGCAATGTGTCAAATGCTGTAGAATGCTTGGCAAGACGGTGCAGCCATTGATGGGCAGCTTACCAGCTGAGCGTTTGACACCTGGCTTTCCATTTATGTATAGTGGGGTTGATTATTTTGGACCACTATATATTCTTAACAAAAAAGGCAAGAAGCTAGGCTTGAAAAGTGTTATGTGTGTCTATTTATGTGCTTCACTACCAAAGCTTTACATTTGGAACCAGTCACTTGATTGTCTAGTGAATTTTATATAATGGCGTTGAATCGCTTTATGTCACGCCGAGGCAAACCAAAAGTAATTTATTCTGATAATGGTAAGAATTTTGTAGGCGCTGCGCGAGAGCTTACAGATTTTTTCAGAATGAATTCAAATAAAATTATCGAGTATGCATCTAGTAACGAGATAAAATTTAAATTTATGCCTCCATACTCACCTCATTTTGGCGGTCTATGGGAGGCAGGTGTGAAATCGAGTAAGCATCACATTACTCGAGTTGTAGGCAATGCTAACCTAACGTACGAGGAGTTGAGCACGGTTTTAGCTTCAATAGAAGCCGTCCTCAACTCCCGTCCCTTACATCCCATGTCTACAGATCCACGCGACCTTACCTCTTTGACCCCAGCGCACCGCTGACTTCGCCTGCCACCGCTGACGTCACACATGTACCTACAACTGCCCTCAGCCGCTTTAAACGAGTCGAGCAGATGAGATGTCACTTTTGGACGAGATGACATCGCGAGTACATAGCCGAGCTGTTGAGACGTACCAAATGGAACAAGGGCAACCACACTGATCTGATGGCTGGCACAATGGTGCTGATCAAGGAAGATAATGCCCCGCCACTGCACTGCATTGTATCTCTGTTTCCAGGCACTGACGGACTAGCACGGGTGGCCAATGTGCAAACGGCAAACGGAGTAATCAATCGGGCGTACCCTAAGCTGTGCTCATTGCCGATATCAACTACAATAGAGGATTCTAATATTGAGAGGTAGATGTTCTCAAGGCGCGCGAAGATGTTAACACGCCATCTAGTGGACAAAGGAACAAAACGACGCGATACGAATCTTACGAAAAAGAATAAATATGACCAGGCAGGGAATATATCGTTTCGTTTGAATAGACGCTTTACAGCGTTGAGACAGAATGCAAGTGTTTTATTTCTTACACATTAATATTTCACGCCATCAAGTCTAGCTAGTCACCCTAGGGCTCCTACAAGAATAATTTTCTGTGACATGAAATAGCTTCTGATATGCAGTACAGAAATGCACATAGTTGACGCCAGTCGCTCTCTGCTCTATTTTAAGCACAAATAAATTTAAATAATAGGTATCTGTGATAATATATTAAAAATAACTTCTTCTAAATAATAATAATTCTAAATAATATTCTTTAATACATACATACATACACATCACGTCTGATTCACTGTAGAGGGGTAGGCAGAGATCACGGATCCCCATTTGTCCCTATCCTGACCGATCACTTTCGCTTCATTGACACTCATACATCTTCTCATACACTCTCGGCGGTTATAGGTACACCTAACGTCACCTTTTTTCAATATAGTGTCTATCTGACTGTTATATGTCTTATTAGGCCGGCCTCTACGTAACCACCCTTCCACTTCACTCAAATATAATTCAATTCACTCTATCATTCAATTTCACTCCCAATATGCTTATCAGTGACCGCATTTCGACGGCATTGATTCTACTTTCATGCTTCTTTTGTCATAAACAAATTTCACTACCATAAGTCAATGTTGGAACCAGCACAGCCCTATGAATAGCTACATGTGCCGATTGAGAAATCAACTGGCTATCCATAACACTATACATGGCCCCTTTGATCTTATTACCTGCACACACTCTACGTTAAATATCTCCCTCACACTTTCCGTTATTAGTAAATAGTGTTCCCAAATACACAAAATCATTCACTTGTTCGACTCTTTCATTATCTATGTCAATCTTACACTCTGTCTTGCTAAGTCCCTCCATGACCATTACCTACTTTAGTTTTATTTACATTAATTTTCATTCCTTTCCTCTTGAGGGACTCATTCATGAAAGTGACCATCTCCTGCAATTCACACGCCGATGACGCAAGAAGAACCTGATCGTCCGTATACAAGAGGCATTTAATGATCAACTCTGTCACTTTCTTTCAATTCAGTCAAGCAACTATCCATGAACAGATTGAACAGCCACGGTGACGCTACACAGCCCTGCCTCACACCCTTTCGGATACTGAACCAGTCTGAGTAGGCCCCATTAACTCTAACACAGGCTCCCGAATCCACATATTAAGACTTTAGAACCCGTATTAAGGTGCTGCCCAAACCAAACGCAGATAGCGCCCTTCACAAATCGTTCCGGATTTATAATTATTTACATACATGACCTCGTAAAATACGGTATAATGTGTGTTTTAGTGGTTAATTATTACTGTTATGAAATATTTTTGATTAAATTAGAACACTTATTTTCGTTATCTGGTTACCCTGTAGCTCAAAGTCCATTATTTACCTATATAACTTTTCTGTGCCGTAAATAAGTTTTAAATATGCGGGACATATGTGCACATAGTTGACGCGAGATAAAGAAAACAGATATTCGGCACGGTGGCAAAAGGGCACTCCGAAGGCTCGTTTACATTTTGTTTAGTGAAGGTGTCAAAATGTCGATCCGTGAGAACATAAAATACGAGAAGATACACGTCGTGGTACTGTGAGAGTTCAAGTTGCTAATTACTATGAACTTTAAGTTATAAGATGCAGTTTAACTTGACGTACCATATAGCACCGTTATATTCTTTTTTATTATTGAAGTTTTATATCTTCAAATTTATGTATTTTTTGTTTGTTTTCTTTGATTCACATAAAGAGACAACAAGCATAGCATAATGGCAAAAATCAAAGCAGAACGATTAGAAGCGTTGTCCGAGACTTCCGAAAGGGTAAACCTTTAAGTTTTAGCTAAATTTATCAAAACCTATAATGGTGATAAGGATTGGAATAAAACCATAATAATTTTATGTGGTAGGCGCGGAAACCTTAATCAATTAAAACTAGTTAGATTATTTGATGGTTTATTGTCAAAATTTAATAATAGGTTAATTCTTCGCACTCTGCTTTACTCCTCATCGTTGCCAACTGAAAATTAGAGTTAGACATGGGCTCAATTGCTGCTTGCACACTATATAAACGCATTGACATAATTTAGACTATATACACATAAATTGTTGAATTAATATTAATAAAATTTAAAAATAATTTAAGTTCAGTTAATTAAAATTATATAATAGCTGTAAGAGACAGCATTGCTACATTATTCTTTATGTGGACGAACAAAGTTTTGGTTTCTGATCAGGCCCCTATTGGCCAAAATACTCAATTGGGTAATGTATATAATATATTATTGCTTTTCCATAGAAAAGTTTCAGGGAAAAAATTAAATTAATAGGAGAGACAAAAAAGATAAACTCTGGCAAACAAAATAAAATTTTACAACAAAGAGTTTTAAAATAACTAGTAAAAGATCTTAGTGTGATTAGGTAACTAGAGGTATAAAAATTAGTAGTCAGCGATTATATGAACTATACAAAGAAAAATCTGTTAATTAGTGCCCAGATTTTCAAAACTATATGAGAGATTATTCTAAAGTCTTCAAAAAATTTGTCCTCAGGCGAAAAAATTGTACATACAGAAAAAAATGCCACAAATGTTGTGAAGGAAACCTGGAACACAATTAAATTTGAAAGTGGTAAAAATGTCTTTCACATGAATGAACCAAAACTTATAGTTGATAATAATGTAATAAAATGATCTGTGGGGCCATTCAGTAAAGGTTTATTCAGCCATTGTAGATTTGGTTGCATCTGAGTTAAACATTATATTTAATCAATGAATTAAAAGCGGAGAGTTTCCTGATCAGATGAAATACGGTAAAATCATTCCATTATTTAAATCTGGTAGTACTACTGACCCTGCTGACTATCGTCCTATCTCAATACTAACAGCTTTTAGCAAAATATGTGAGAAACTTATTTTAATTCAATTACTAGTACATTTTAACCGTTATAATATTTTTAACAAGCACAGTTTGGTTTTACGAAGGATCCATCAACAACAGACGCTGGAGTTGATCTTATGAAATATATACTTAGGTCCTGGGAGGAAGCAAAGGATACTCTGGGTGACTTTTGTGATCTTTATAAGGCATTCGATTGCGTGCTGCGAAAAACTAATCATGAAGGTTAAGCATTACGGTATAGGTGATAGGGCACTAGATCTAATTGTATTTTACCTGAGGGGAAGGATCCAGAGTGTTGAATTGGGCGGAGCTAGATCTAGCGGCAGCTAGGCTGCTATGGGTGTTCCGCAGGGTTTCATTCTTGGGGCCTTCCTTTTCTTGGTTTATATCACTGATTTATTTTATTTTATCAAAATTTAATAATAGGTTAATTCTTTGCACTTTGCCTTACTCCTCATCGTTGCCAGCTGAAAATTTGAGTTAGACATGGGCTCAATTGCTGCTTCTACACTATATGTACGCATTGACATAATTTATTAATTTCCTTTTTTTGGTTTATGTCACTGATTTACCTCATTTAAGTCAGAGCCGTTGCCACATGGTGTTGTTTGCGAATGACACTTCTATATTATTTAAAGTTAACAGAGAGAAAGACGAAACAGGAGTATATGTGGGGTGATCTCAGAGCTGGAGCAATGGTTTAGAATAAACAATCTTGTTTTGTCGTATTACAATTAAAAGCAAGATTGTTAATTCTAAACCATTGCTCCAGCTCTGAGATCACCCCACTCCTAATTTTCAGCTGGCAACAATGAGGAGTAAGGCAAAGTGCAAAGAATTAACCTATTA
Source organism: Leucoptera coffeella (assembly GCA_030578115.1). Taxonomy (NCBI): domain Eukaryota; kingdom Metazoa; phylum Arthropoda; class Insecta; order Lepidoptera; family Lyonetiidae; genus Leucoptera; species Leucoptera coffeella. Next base: position 5,651,391 of record JAMBLF010000002.1, read on the forward strand.
TAAAATTTTGACAATAAACCATAAAATAATCTAACTAGTTTTAATTAATTAAGGTTGCCGCGCCAACCACATAAAATTATTATAGTTTTATTCCAATCACTTTTGTTTTTACATATATTATCTATAAGTTGAGCCAAATGTGCTCCTGGGTAGCAAACATTTTTTGGTCCATCAATAATGCTTCCTAGGTACCTGCCTACATTTCTATCTATCTCATCACTATAGATTATGATGCCTGTCCACAGGGGCACATTCGACTAGTTCATATAATAAGTAGGTAAAATTCGTGTTTCTTCTTCCTAATCTTAGTTTTAGGTTATTTCTTAGGTTGTATTGTTTTTATTATTTTATTTGATTATAGAATGGGCTATTGTGTTATTTTCAGGTATTATTTGTTTGAAACGCTTTCTATGCAATCTTCTAAATATGTTTCGCTCAGATTTGTCTTTCAGCAAATTGTTAAGTTCCACTGAAATTCTCACGGCATATACATTTATTTTAATGACTTTTGTAGATGTATATGCTTTTAGTTTGTTACGGCCATCATTATCAATCCATTGTTTATGTGTGTGTAATATGCGATACTTTTGATATAATTACTGAAATTGATGATCCATTGGAGCCTAATACCCTTGAGTCTGATCCTGATGGCTGTTTCAAGTTGCTTCCGGCCCAGGGAGGATTAAAGATCCTAACACTTAACATTAGAAGTATTGAGCATGAAAAACGCTTGCATGATTTTACTCTATCCTTGAACAGATTAAATGTTAATTGCGATGTTATGATTCTGACCGAATTTTGGCTTTTTAGTTGTGCGGTTATACCGAATTCAGTTGGTTATAACAGCGTTTTAACAAAAATTAACTGATATCAATATAATGGGATTGTGTTATTTATCAAGAGTGGCTTGCCTTTTAATTAAGACTATATTGACATAAATTATTGAATTAATGAACAAACAAACGTCAGTAAAACAACGCGTAACATTTATTACTTACATATTTTGGATTATTTAATGACCTCTGATTGGTTTTTTGTTGGTTTAATTTCCGAGTCTTATGACCCTAGTGTTGGAATTATTTTGCTTATCGATCTCTTACAGAATTCTATTGAGGCACGTTCTAAGACAGAAGTAAAGTAGAAAAAAGTTGTAAAGTCACTCTTAAGCCATGGATGACAAAGGGGTGAGTCAGATGTAAAAAGAATAAAGACAAACTTTACGCCAAACTCAAAAGCAATCCTAATGATGAAATCGCCAAGACAAGTTATCATAGATATAAATCTTTTTATTTTATCATATTCCAAACAAAATCATTAAGATAGCAAAACCGATCATTACCCCTTTTGCTGGTACGCGTCTTTAATGGTTGCATGGTAACTGCTGACGTTCTTAAAAAAGCAGTCGTTGTGTTGATCCACAAAGGTGGTGCAAGTGATGAAGTCAATGATTATCGTCCGATTTCACTTCTTCCTGCACTTTCCAAACTATTGGAAAAGCTCCTAAGTTATAGGCTTACTTCATTCATAGAAAGAAAAGGTGTTTTATCCAATAACAAATTCGGTTTCAGGAAAGAAAAGTAAACGACTAAAGAAATTTTAGCGTTAACTTCATTTAAAGTATTTAATCTAGATTACTAAAAGAAATTTTTGGGAGTTTCCCTCGATTTGGCTAGGGCGTTCGACACTGTTTTTATACTTTTGCTGTTATATAAACTTGAAGTTATTGGCGTTCGAGATAAGATTCTGATTACTTATCAAATCGAAACACGATGTATGAGAATTGGTCAGCATCTTAACAATGATTTATCAAACAGGGGATATTTTGTGTCCCACGCTGTTTTTGATTTATATAAACGATCTACTTTCTTCGCCACTCTCTGTCAGAATCATAACGTACGTAGACGAAACTGCCTTGTTATTCGTTGATGACACACGGAAGGTTGCTTTTCGAAAAGCCCAGACTGGTCTCAATATGGCAACGTACTGGCTCAAACAAAACGTTTTAACTTTAAACGCTAGTAAGACTAAGAGTATAGCGTTTTCAATCAGAAAATACTCTCAGCATAAGTGGTTGAGTTTAAAGGTTGAAAGACATTATATCACCACAACTACTTGAAAGGGTGTACCTTGCTCTTTGTGAAAGTATGTTAACATACTGTATTACCTCCTGGGGTGGTACCTCCAAAACCACACTCTTGCGCGTAGAGAGAGCTCAAAGAGCACTGCTGAAAGTGATTCACGGAAAACCTCTTCGTTCTCCTACGGTCTCATTATATGTTGTATGTGATATTCTCACTATACAACAACTTTGTGTTATGGACGCTGTCTTTTTTTTTATCGTCAGGAAATCCATACGGATACCCGTCCAGCCCTGGGGAGCCAGAGGGTAATGTCGGACTCGAACCGACTAAAACCTGACGGTGTCCTCCGGGGCGCCTTACTCGGGGGGGTCGTGGGAACGCGTGAGTATAACATCACGCAACCCCACCGGCGCTGTCCGGCCGAAGACGAACCCACCTCAGCTGGGCGAAGGCGAACCCCCGCCCAGCAACACCGAGGGGCGCGCAGGATACGCGCGCACCACCTCTAGGTCGAACGCGAAGGAGCGGCAAGCCCCAGCTCCAGGGCGTGGGAGGAGGAGGCCGCGACTGTGTTGAAGTCGCGGCCCCCTCCCGCCGCCACCCATCCCATCTCCAAGGCCCAGTTCCTATCTCCTGGACCCAAGTAATTTTTTATAGAGGTTTTCTTCCTCGCGTAGCATCACTCTAGAACAGTGTTACGAGATTTGACGGTGGCAGCGCTGACACTGCCCGCCCAGCAATCGCATTGATTGAAGAGCCAGAGACGCGCGCCACCAGGGAGTGGTGTCTCTCTGGGAATTGCGCGGTCCCGGCACCTCCACTCCTGCAGCACTCCGTCGGGACTCTCGACGGAGGTGAAGCAGCCCCGGGGCAATTGGTTTCACGGTCATCTCTCTTGACCGCTTCTTGCAGGGTGGGCCACGAAAAGGCTTGCCCCATCCACCCCATGGCCGCTGTCCTTCATCAACATCGGTTTACTAGTGGCAATGTTAACTATTCAAAGAGACGTGTCGACCTTGTTTGTTCAAGACCCATTGCCAACTCTGGCTTTTTTAATAATTTTTGTTCTTTCTTGAGTCCAATGTTATTTAGTAAAATAAGCAAAATTTGTAGGTTATCTAGATATGAATGCAGGCAAGAACTGTTGAAATGGTTGTCAACTTTAAATTACCATCAAACTGAAATACTTTTGAAGCACGTTCACGTTTTCGTTAGAGACGCCCGTCTAATTAATATAAGATGTTAATTTTTTAATAATTTACTTATGACCCAATAGCACTTATGACAGTCAGATACACATTTTATTGTAAAAGGATGATTTCAGAAGTACCTATAATCGCCGAGTGTTTATGAGGAGGTATATGAGTCTCTATGAAGACAAAGCGGTTTATCAGGATAGGACAGATGGGTGTCTATGATCTCTACTCTGTATGTATATTTGTTATTGAGTAGCAAATTGTCATAGACATAATATCATGATATAAAATTATAAATGCAATTGGTTTTTTTAGTGTGCTGTACTGACTTGTATTTTAGGTGTGTCATGAGAATATTTGTTTTGAGGATATGAATATGATATAATTAATGAGATGATGTAACATGCATAATTGTATTTAGAAATGCAATTAAAGATCCTCCTTGAGTGAGATTTAGCTCATCGAAATCTATGCGTAGACCTGCTTTAACATAAATAACAACTCCTCATGATGTTTTCCGTCACCGTTAGCGACTGTAACGTGATAGGTAGTGCACCATATCCCTGTATACAGACACAGGCTTTTATCTATGCCCAGTCCTCACCATGTTTATCCATTACATTGGGTGCTGTCTATCTAGTGAACCGCGGGCTTTGAGTGGCTCATACCTAACACGCCTCCGAAAATTCATAGATGGGCACTCAAAGCTCTGGTCACTCCGACGCAATATGTCTATTTCACTTTCTCAGTCCGACTCCTACGGGGTCGCCATGAAAAACTTGACCAATGTTTAATAACTAAAGAAAAGATGTTTCGTGGTTTAGTGAAAATATAAAATATATTTATTAAATATTTGTGTCTTTTTAAATACGGAAGATCATGTTTTTTGCTACTTGAAATGATATTGTTCTTCAGGTTTGATTGACCTCACGTGGCTAAGAGTTCGGGAAAGTGCAAGTTTTCACAAGTTGTAATATTAGTACAAGTTGTTTTAAATAATCAGGCTGAATCCAAGGAAGATTTTTAAAATAATTTACATATGTAATGTTTGAGTATGGTTATTAAAATATAAATGTGTGCGGTTACATTTGAATATCCCTTCTTGTTTTTCAGAGTTACACTCCAATGGGTAATTTTTTTGGCAATGATAATACACAAAACTCTTTTGTTCATGTTTAATGTTAATATAAATCAATACTTAATAAGCATTAAAATAAATATTATTGCTGAAAGGTTGTGTGTTATTAATATTTTCACAATTGTTTCATTCCAAAGTGTACTCAATCTGTAGAAAAAAAAAACCTCCGTTAAGAGACTTGCAGGACGATAGTCTGACGTGTTGCAAACAGATAAACGAAGATGTGATGAAGGTTTTGTGAAGTGATGAAGATTGTGCTCGATGAGGAAAAGTAAACATCTTAAGGGAGGTATATATTCATCAGAGAAAATATAGTCAGTGTCTTTCTCGTATAAGATTTTCATTATCAGGTTAACGTGTCAGCTCGAGGTAGTGATAAAATTAATAAACTCTGCAGTTTTAGAGATGGATAGTCATTCTATTTGACCATAGAATTACTATACATCGTACCTGACTTGCCACGGACCTGTTGATTAACCAAGGTAGGTGATGATCCTCAGCACCACTGGAGTTTCAAAGAATACAACACACTCACCCTCACGCATATATGTATATATACCAATATCGAGATATAGAGCTTCATTAGTGCAGTACTCGTAATGAATTGCTTATTTTCGTACAAAAGATAAATTACCAATATTCAAAATAGTGTTCAGTATAGCTTTAGTGGATTGATCATACTACATTTGGTGAATGTTTTCGGAGCATTATGGCTGTAGAACGACCGGCTGAGCTGTATTGTAAACAATTTGAATAGGTAACAGTGTCCACATCTGGCACAGTATAATGGTCAATGGCTATTATCGTAAAAGTATAAAAAAGTTTAGGGTCTTTTGTAATTCTTAGAAACAAAGCACATGCCGCAACCTCAAGGCCCGTTTCGTCATATCTCTTAAGTCAGTTTGTTACTTATCTGTACACAAGACGCACTAAAACATTGTTGAGTTAACTGTGAAAATTGTAACATGTCGCAAACAAAAAGAAAACAAATCAATATCGAAGAAAAATCGCGTATTATTTCAAAGCTACAGAAGGGATTTCCAAACAACGACCTGGCAAAAGAATATGGTGTATCACACTCGACAATTGCAAAGAAAGGGAGAAAATTCAAATCCTTTATGACAAGAATTTTTTGAAAATGAAACGAGCCAGAACAACGCGTCATATGAAGACTGAGGAAGCTTTGTTAAAGTGGTTTAAATATCAAAGGACAAATAATGTGCCAATAAATGGACCAATTCTTCAACAAAAAGCAAACGATTTTGCTCAACGTTCCGGTGAAGATTTTGTTTGCTCGTCTAGTTGGATTCAACGTTTCCGGGCTCGACATGGCATTGTCGGCGGGAAAATAAGTGGTGAAGCTGCCAGTGTGGATAAAGGTGCTGTAGACGAATGGATGACGCAAAAGTGGCCTACATTATGCGAAGGCTACAGTCCAGAAGACATTTACAATGCAGATCAAACCGGACTTTTTTACAATATGACACCAGATAGGACTTTAAAATTCAAAGGATAGAATTGTTCGGGAGGAAAAATGTCCAAGGCGAGACTAACAATCATGGTTGCAGCAAATATGACAGGATCTTGTAAAAGGAAGCTTTTAGTTATTGGGAAATCTAAGAAACCGAGATGCTTTTAAAACATACACGCATTGCCGGTAACATATGAAAACAATGTGAAGTCATGGCTGACATCGGAAATTTTTGAAAGATCGTTACGAAACTGGGATGCTGAATTAAAAGCAAACAATAAGAAAGTTCTTCTTTTAGTTGATAATTGTCCTGCTCATCCGGCTGTTACTAATCTGAAGTGCGTTAAACTCGTGTTCTTACCACCAAATGTTACTTCTGTGCTGCAACCTATGGACCAAGGAGTAATAAGATGTTTAAAATCTCATTATAGAAGACTGCAAGTGTTAAAGTTAATACAAAGCATTGACAGTAATAATCAGAACAGCTTTACGATTCTTGATGCCATATTAATGATAACAGAAGCATGGGAAAATGTTTCACCAAAAACTATAACTAACTGCTTTGGGCACGCAGGCTTTAAAGATGTTACAAGTCTTATAAAAAGAACCTCGGATGATATGAGTGACGAAGATGAAGAGGACAATATTTCTTTGGCTCAATTAGCTCAAAATTTACGACCTGCTTTCTCTACTACTGAATCAGATGAGTTCATTGATGTCGATCAGTGTATTGCAATTTGTGCACCAGCTACGGAGGAAGACATCGTACGAGAAGTTCAAGAGGAAAACGAAAACGAACAGGAAGACTCGGAAGAACAGTTTACAGTACCAACTTTGATTGATGGTCTCAATTCTGTTAGTATACTACGAAAGATTATTCTTTTCAATGAACAGTTCCACATGCAAGGAAATTGGGACGATACACTGATTAAAATCCAACGTGAATTACAAAATGTGTATGCACGACAGAAGTGTTCCAAACAAACTAAAATTACAGATTTTATGCATACAAAAATGATGGAAAAATGATATTGTTCTTTTATTATTCCTCTCCCCTCTTGGATCACGTTGAGTGTGGACGTCTTTGTTGTGCTAAAATTATTTCTGGGTGTAGTTAGACTGTGAATTTTAGTGTGTTGCAAGTTGGAGTTGACTGATAACGCCATCTGTCGTGGAAAGTGGAGATTGCTTCACTGGAGGGTGGAGTTTGCCCGGAGTGGAAGCCGTTCTTTGCCTGACCTATTGTGAGTTGAACATCACTAGTAGCGACATCTATTGTGGAAACTTGTGAAACTATCTTTTGTTAGTTCGTGTCACACAATTTTGCGCACTGATAGTGCCTTGTAGGTTTGATTGAGATTTTTTATTAAATATGTCTGTAAAACGTTCACCGCCAACTACTCCAATCACGGCTGGAATAATTTCTCAATCTAACTCAACGCCAAATCTAGCCATTTCTGATGGAAATGTCACCCATAGACCCCTAAAAAGGAAACAAATTGATGATTTTGAACAGCTTATGGAGCGTATGCAGGATATGTTCACTGCCTGGTCGGATAAACAAGAACGTAAATATGATATTCTACTGCAAAGTGTGGAGAAAATTCGTGAGCAAAATGAGGAAATCAATAAAAACATCGAATTTCACAACCAAAAATATGAAGAACTACAGGAAAGAGTAGGAAAGTTGGAAGATGAAAGAAAAAATGATAAGTTGTACATATCTAGCTTAGAAAACAAGTTGGAAAAATTAGAAAAAAACACCCGGGTTTCGTGCCTTGAGGTCAGAAACATTCCCATTCAAAAGGACGAAAAACCGGAAGATTTGCAAGAGTTTTTTCTTAATATTGGAGAAAAAATCGACCTACCGTTAAAGCCAACTGACTTACGTAACGCGACTCGAGGATTCGCAAAGGATGTCACGAAAAAACCTATTATACTGGATTTCTCAAGTACGATTATGAAAAATTAATAAAATACAATGTGACATTATCGTACTCTCAGAATGTTGGTTATCGGTCGTCAATAACTTACCTACGCTTGAAGGTTACTCTCAGTATAAAACAAATAGAAACTATAATCAAAATGATGGGGTGACAATTTATATGAGAAATACATTAAATTGCATAGTTGAAGAAGCAGAGTTAATGGAAGCCAATTGTATGGTAATCAAATTTGGTCGGGAAACGGTGGTTATTGCAATCTATAGACCGTGTGCATTTAAGGATATTGATCCTTTTCGCAACTCACTTCAAAAATTAATTGAAGAACTTAAGGTTTTTAACAACATTATTATTGTAGGAGATGTGAACATAAATATAGCCGAAATGGATAACAAAACAATGAATTATCTTGACATACTAACTTTCTGTGGCCTACTTCCGGCACATTTTGTGCCCACTAGAAAAACAAGCTGCCTAGACCATGTCATCGTTAAAACAAAGTTAAATTCTATTACTTGTATAATTCAGTCTGCAATAACTGATCATTACGCAGTACTTTTTGGACTTAAAACTAAACAAAACCATAATTTGTTGAAAACGATTTATAAAACAAAAATTGATTATGAAAATATTATGAAAGAGAGTACACAAATAAGTTTTGATGACATATTAGAATCTACAGATGTAAATTGGGCTACAGATACTATAATACACAGAATACATCAATTAATAATTAGTAATACACTAAAAACTAAAATACCGCGAAGTAAAATGACTTTTAAACCTTGGATTACAGTAGGTCTTGTCAGATGTATACGAAATAGAGACAAAATGCATATGGCACTTAGAAAAGATTCTGAAAATGAGGTTATTAAAACTACATACAAAAGATATAGAAACTATTGTAACAATATATTAAAGAGATGTAAAAGGGCTTATGAGAGAGAAAAAATACATGCATCTAAAGGAAATAATAAAGAAATGTGGAAGACCATAAATGATGTCACACACATAAATAAAAAAGGAAGCCCACCTACAGAACTTCTTAATATAGCATCATCACCATCAGAATCACTTAAAATAGTGAATAATTACTTTAAAAATGAAGCCACTGACCTTGCAAAACAAATTTTGTCACATAATATACCACCTTTTACTGAAGCACAAGTTTCTGCTAGCAATTTGTCAAAGTCTTTCGTTCTCCTAGAAACAGATCAAAGTGAAGTTGAGTGTATCATACAAAACCTAAAGAATAAGAAATCGGTCGGTTGGGACGGCATATCTGCGTTAATAGCCAAGCTCTTGAAAGATCAAATTGTTCCGCCTCTTACTCACATTTTCAATAACTGTCTAAGTCAAGGTAAATTTCCAGATTCTCTTAAAAAGTCGATAGTTGTTCCAATTCATAAAGGAGGTAAAAAAGATAGCGTCAATAACTATCGACCCATCTCACTACTACCGATAATGTCAAAAATACTGGAAAAAATCATAAATAAAAGACTTATAAAATACCTGGAAACAGAAAAATTGCTTTCGGACGCACAGTTTGGTTTCAGAGCAGGGAGATCCACAGATGATGCCGTTGCCAATTTTACAAATTTTGTTACCACTAAACTGGACCAAGGATTAAAATGTATCACAATCTTCCTTGACTTAGCAAAAGCTTTTGACACCGTTTCAGCTGATAGACTAATTGTGCAACTTGAAAAGCTTGGTATCAGAAATAAGCAACTTGAGCTGTTTGAAGACTACCTGTCCAATCGTGTACAAAGCCTTAAGATTGGTGACAGTGTCAGTGCGGAGGTGAATATTTCGCTAGGTGTTCCCCAAGGTAGCATACTTGGTCCTACCTTATTTTTATGCTACATAAATGAATTGTGTCAAATGAAATTGGAAAATTGTAACATTATAGCATACGCAGATGACACTGCACTGACCTTTTATGCTGATACGTGGGAGAGCGTTTTCAAAATAGCACAAAAAGGCTTCAACAAAGTTTGTCACTGGTTAGCAGCAAGTGTCTTGACTCTAAATGCTTCAAAAACTAAATATATCGCCTTTTCCATAAAAAAAGCAAAAGAAAATTTTGATTGTCATGCATTGCTTGCTCACCATTGCTGTAGCCCAGAAAACTGCACCACATGCCCATCCATTGAACGAACAAGTAATATAAAATACCTTGGGGTCAAAATTGACGAGCATATGTCCTTCGAAACACATATCAACACCCTATCCCAAAGGATTAGAAAACTGACGTTTGTGTTCAAACAGCTGAGGCATGTCGCAGATAAGGACATCATGAAAACCGTTTACTATGCTTTTGCACAGTCACTATTAACATACTGTGTGTCATCATGGGGAGGTGCAAATAAAAGTAACATGTTACGCATTGAACGAGCCCAAAGACTTATCCTAAAAGTAAGCCTCTTCAAGCCACGAATGTTCCCTACAGTAGAACTTTATAGAGAAGCTCAAGTGCTGACGGTAAGACAGCTCTTTATCTTGGCGATTCTTTTGAGAAAACACTCTGAAATACAATATGATAAGGGTGACTACATGGTATCAGTTTTGTCAGATAGACGTTTTTATGAAGTGTGTGATCAGGTGACTGTTAGAACAAGTTTTGTAAAAAAGTTCTACAGCTTTCAGAGCAGTAGGTTGTACAACCTAGCAAATAAAAAAAATTCTATTTTTCCTAAATGTAGGTTTGAAGCTAAAACAGCTCTCACCAAATGGCTACAAAGCCTAACCTATAATGAAACTGAAAAGTTGTTGGAAGTTGTGAAATAACTCGTATCGAATAGTCTGTAAAAAATTTAATAAATATAAATAAACTCTAAATTTAAAACAAAATTAAAATAAACAGATTAGGTAAAATACGGTTTGTCTACACACATGCACACATACACACACACACACACACACGCACACGCAAACACACACACACACACCACACATATAAAAAATAGATTTTAGACTCCCTTCCACTAAAGATGTTTTTATTGTAGTCGTTTTACTTTTTGTCCGAGAGGTGGAGGCCAGGAGCTCCAAGACACAGGTTCTACCTAGTTTGGAATCCTGTCTCCCACGCCTAAATTTTATGTTCTGTGTTTGTTCTGTCTTGTATCACTTTTTAAATGGGAGAAATAAATAATTTTTTTTTTTTATTATCTTTGTATTATTATCTTTGTATTGGAGTAAACAAAAAGTGGTTTAATTTCCTACATGAATATACGTATTATTTTTCCTATTAATACTTGTCACTATCGGTTTTTACGACTAAATATGAGCAGTCCCTTCGATGTCGTTATAACAGATTTGGACTGTATATATATAGTTATGTATATATATATATATATATATATATATATATATAGTTACGTATATATAATTATGTACATGTATATATATATTTTACTACTTTTGGGAAATTACGCGACGTGTTCAAGTCAAAAATCCCACAGAGCCTTAAAACACGGGTTTTCAATCAATGTGTCCTCCCTGTATTAACGTACGCTTGCGAAATGTGGACGCTGACAGCCGAAAGAGTGAGAAGGCTAGAGGTCACTCAGAGAGCGATGGAGAGAGCAATGCTTGGCATCTCGTTACGAGATAGAGTGCGGAACGTCGAAATACGACGACGCACCAGAGTTGCCGACATTGTAAGGAGAGTCGCACAACTAAAGTGGCGAAGGGCCGGTCACGTTTGTCGCTGCAAAGATGACAGATGGTCATATAAATGTCTGATGTGGCGACCTCGGACGGGAGCGAGAAGCGCTGGCAGACCAACAGCCAGATGGTCGGACGACATCCGAAAGACGGCAGGGCCGACCTGGAGTAGATACGCCGCACTAAGATCTCGATGGAGAGAAATGCAGGAGGCATACATCCAACTATGGACACAATTGTGCTGAAGAAGAAGAAGGAGAAGAAGATATATATATATATATATATATATATATATTATTTTTTTTGACGACCTCCGTGGCGCGATCGGTTAGACGCCTGAATCTAATCGCTAATCGTGAGGTCCCGGGTTCGATTCCCGGTGGAGGCAGAGTTAAGAACTACGCTTTTCTTCTGCTTTCCAGTCTGGTCGTTGACTATATATGCTATATATGTATTTAGCTATATATATAATATGCATACATTTCTTAAATATACGTTGACTAGTACCCTTAACACAAGTCTTAAATGTACTTACCAAGGGGCTAGTTCAATTGGTGTAATAACGTCCTACAATATTATATTATTATTATATTTATATATATATACATAACTATATATATAACCTAATCAAAATGGGGTTCACCAAATGCTGCCTACCTACCTACCTACTGGGAAGATAGCTAAAGTGATGTCAGTATGTATCATGTATGTATATTCTCAACTTCTATCCGAAACATCAAACGGTAAATGAAAATAACATTAATTGTCATGATTTTTTCAAATCATGTCAAATTATATGTTTCGCTCATTTTCGCGAACAATACGGAAATGAGCGTAACGAGTGTTTTTGATTTTCACTTATTGATGACACTATTTAGAACTTTTTGATACCTACCATACTTTCTAAGTCATCATCATCAGCCTGCCTGAATGCACTGTTGGACATAGGCCTCCCCCAAATGACGCCACTTTTCCCTGTCAGTGGCCGTTCGGATCCATTCGATCCCGGCCAACCTGCTCAGGTCATCTTCCCACCTTGCCGGGGGCGCCCCACTTTCTCGGTAGCATAATGAAAGACTGAAATTGATGACTGAAGTAGTTTAAAGAGTTAAATATCAATAATAACGTAAATATATACTTAAAAAGATGATAAAATATCCGAATAATGGCGCAAACGGGGTTTTTAATTTTTTCGTTTATTTCGTCACGGAGTAGGATATGATCAAATATACAATAATGGGTTCTCTAAATACTAAATAATTTGACTAAATACATATAAGGTGCTGTTTTATTCATAATAATGCGGTTTTTGTAAGTAAAAAACGCCCAATTTTGGGATGCCATCTTGTCATACATTTTTATATGGAGAATTTATGCTTTCGTCGCGAGTAGCGAGTTTCAATAGATCGCATTCAGTCTTTTATGTATTCAAATTTGGAAAACAATAAGTAATCATTTTGGTGTTTGAAGTTATTACTTATTATATTATTACAAGCGCGTTTTTCTTTCGAAGTCAACTGCTAAAGTTGATTCATTCTAAATGTGTATTTTATAAAATTATTTTACTTGATGTGACGCCATATTTAATAATATCAAATCATTCATGCGTAATTTATGCCTGTGAAATGAAATGAAATGAAATGCTTTTTATTCAATATGAGGATTATAAAATCACTTATTGAAAGTCAAAAAAAAACATTTCCACCGGAAAAGTTGTCATTACAATTAGTTAATTTAAAAAAAAATTAATTAAATCTAAATAAACTAATGGCATTTCGTAAAGCAAAATCCTGCAGAGAAGAAATGCTAAGAAACTCTGCAGACATATTTCAATACAATACAACTTAATTAAATAATCCATCAGAATGAGACTGCAGCCTAACCAGCAACCAACGAATATTATGAGCATCATATTAAAGGGGTCCCAATAAGAACATGCATCGTGAGGCTGCAATCACACCAAGATGAAACGTCACATAACATCATTTAGATAGATACATGATTTGATGTTTCAGTTATAGATGTTTCAGTCAAGAATTTGAGAATATACATATATCATACATACTTACATCACTTCAGCTTTCTTCCCAGTAGGTAGGCAGCAATTAGTGAACCCCATTTTGAATAGGTTATTGATTGCATATATAAAATGGTCGTGAATGCGTTTGTTTTGTTTGTTATATATACGTAATTATATAAACATAACCATATATTATGCATACCGACCGACCGTGACCGTATTCAGGGTAGTTAGAGGTTGAGTATGCATTTGGGATGCTCTTGAGCAACTTGAATTAGTTTTTTGCGTAATACAGAATAGATTATATATAATTTTATCGATCTCCAATTTACGTGATACCATTTTAAAAGCAATTTTATTTGCTTAGGTTAATGTTTTAAACATTCGTGTAATCAGCCCTTTAAATTTATTGAAAGAATAAGCGAAAAATAATAATCAAATCAACAAACAACTGGACTTTCTAGTTCGCCTTAATGTGAATAATATTCACTTATTCAATGTAATTCAATAAAAAATTGTATTTTAAGAAGGTTATAAAAAATTGTGAGTACATTACAAATACCGGTAATAGCTCTAGATGTAAGTGCATTATTTATAAAAATATTCTTTTACCTATTTCCCATGATGACTCTCAAACCAGAAAATTTGCTCTCATTCAAACTTCTAATAATTCTTTCGTTAAGTGACGTGCACTATAAGACTTAGAAATAATAAATGGATATAATATACGTTCAATCTTCGCCTAATAAAATTACCATAAAATGTGATAATGATGTCATTGATTATCCTATTGTCAGTACAGGTATTGTTAAACTAACTGCTAATAGGCTAATTGACACTATTAAAAATATGTTACTAAATGTGATCATCCTATTAGGTAATAATATAAAAAACCATATTTAGCTCTATTTTATCAGAAAATATTTATTGATTTTGCAGAATAAACAAATAAATTCATATATTTTTTTGAATTTCTTCCTTCACAAGAACGTTCTGTGATTGGCTACGCCTCGCGTGACGTCACACGCAAGTCAACATTGTTTATTGTTATGCACTTAGTGTGATTTTATCGTATTTCCATCGTTTCTTGTACTATTTTTACAAGAATTCCGCAGGAAACTATTAACCAGTGATATAAACAAAAGTATTTGCTGTCATAATGGACAAGAATTTTGTACAAGTCGACAATAGAAATCTACCTAAGCTAGACGCATTTATGGTTGCACTTTTCCTTAAAAATAACTGATTATTATGCTGCAGAGCTCAAAAATATAAAAGATGTTTGTGTAAGTATCTAAGTATTTATTTATAAAGCTAATTTTTATATTAATTTCCGTCGCTGTTTCACAAAATATATAGGTTATGTTTATTAATCCCCTTCAAATAGTGCACATGCAAGAATAATAACATGGTCAAGTACACAAAGTATATTTAAATTGCTTACTGAATGTTGCTTAAACATAATATGGAATTCTCTGATACGCCTTATTACACACTCTATGTGAATCCGCAAACTAGCTATTATTTTTGTTTGTCGTACTTGATCTTTGTGTTTACTTGGCTGTGACGTCATGCAGATCATATGGCGTCCGCCATTACAGAAACAGCGTTTTTAGCGCGAATATTGTAATTTAAATTTTAACTCAATATTTTACGGAAAATACTGCAAAATTTGCAGAAATATACATGTGGTGTATTAATCATATACCAACGAATAATTTGAAACAATTTTTCGAAATAAGTCAAATTGCCTATTGTATTGTTTTTTGTAAAACTATTCAACTCATTCCGTCGAGCTCCCGTTCCACGCTTATCACATCATCATTACTAACTAATTTTGATATAACCTTAGATGATTGTTGTAAGAAAGAAACCTTAAATCACATATTTGATTCTCTCTCTATACTATCAGCTTAAATAAGATTAACTTGGAATCTTTACAGTATTACTATATCTGTAACTAGATAACCTAGAATATGGAATTAATAATTTACAGACGGAGTCACACTTTGTTAAATATTCTACTTACTATTCTTCATTGACCTATGTTTTATGTATTTTTTTAATGCATAGAACATGTTTTACTATTACCAAAGGTGCAAAGGTGAAACCAACGCTTCTTGTTGCGTACAAATATTGTAGTGTAGTTTTATTTAAAAAAAGACAATCTTGAAAGGTTGTCTAACAGCACGATAGATTCCATTTTCCTCTGAAATGAAATACTTTTTAATCAACATAAGGATCATAAAATCACTTATTAAAAGACAAAAAAAAAACATTTTTACAATAAAAATTGTCATTAAAATTCGTTAACCTATGATGAATTAAAAATAAATCTAATAAAATAGAATAAATGCCAAGAAACTCTGCAGACATTATTCAATACAACTTCAGTTAAGTGATGCATCAGAATGTGACTGTAGCCCAACCAGCAACCAAACGAATATTCTTAACAACATATTAAGGGGGTCCCAATAAGGACATGCATCGTGAAGCTGCAATCACGCCAAGATGAAACGTCACATTACATCATCCAGATAGTATTTTATTTTGTAGTAGCCCATTTCCATTAATGTCGCTTGAATGCCAACTTTAAATTTGTCTAGACGTTAGCTCTTGAAAGACTCTGGAAGTTTATTATACATCTTAATGCACTGGCCACTAAACGAATTGTTTATCTTTTTCAGTCTGGAGCCACTATAAAGGTCACAGCACACATATCAACTCGGAAAGGGATCGCCACCGTATCGCCTTTCGCCTCGCCGTCAACCAGGCGTCAACCTAACGTATGCATGTAACCATTTGCATCAGCAGCTCCTGTACGTCAACTCGGCTACGGCTAAGCGTCACCGCGCTTACGGCTCGCCGACCGCTGGCTGAACTGGTTGGCACCAAATCAGTTTGAATCCAATCGTTGAGTGTTGCGCACGGTTATGTCTTGATTTACAATACGTGAGATGGCTATCATAGCCATAGCACTTGATGAAGAGGAAAAAGAAAATAGGAAGAATCGAAGGAAAAGATATTGGGTACACAATAAACGTAAGCGCGGAGACGACGAGCCGTAAGCGCGGGAACTGCAAGTTGACGACGCACCGCATCGCGGTTCGGAACCTGTTCCGAGGCGAGGCGATTACGTTACGATTCCAATTAGTGTGCGTTGCAGTTGGGAGTTTCATACAAACAATACTGAACGGCTCGAGGCGATACGGTGGCGATCCCTTTCCGAGTTGATATGTGTGCTGTGACCTTAATACTGTTTATTTATATTTCGTGTATTACAAGTATGCATGTTTCTCACAACTTTGTAATTGTTAATATTTTTCATAATCAATTATACCAAATTATCATAAATATATTGCGAAGCCACAATTAATATATTTTTCTCCTTAAACACATCTCTCACGGACTCATAGGGGCCCCATACATTATATCGAGCGAACAGTTCTTTTCTGCAACACAAATATTGAATAAATATCGGCAGAATTGACCCACAAAAAAGGCAGTATGACGTGACGCTATGAAAATAACAAAAATAAACAAGTCTTGCCGTATTCACGTCAGTCAAGTGTCTTCGTCAAGTTCTTGAAAATTCTACTCGCCACGCCACGGACACGCCTCGGGTGTTATATATGATAAGTTTTCGATTATATCTCGAAAAGTACATGAAACGTTTTATTAAGAATTGATGTACATGGTATTTACGACACGAATAACCATATATTCACGTGGTTTCTACTTTGAAAGAAGTAATGTTTATACTAAAAACGAATACCTTGTGTAATGCCAAGAACACGCTACGCGTGTCCACTTTGAGTATGCGACCAGAGGTTCTAAAAGTTTGTTTAACTTTCCATCAAACTCACTACGTTAGCTTGTTTATTATAATATTAGTTCTTACACAATAATATGTTTCTGAGTGATTTTAGTCGATAGTTGAGTAAATAATTTATATACCATACAAACAACAAAAAATATTATAAATTTAATAATATATAAGTAAGTTTGAGAATCACATCATATTTTATTTACCTATTTACTAAAATATCCATATTCCGCCATAATTCCTGGTTTAAAATCACTATACTGTTGCCACAACCTTATCTCTTTCGTTGCACAAACAGAACTAAGGAAATAAACTACCATAATGTATTATTAACGTATTTAGAAAGATTAAACTTCGCGTAGAGCCAGTGGACACGCATGACGTGTTCATTTTTTCTAATCCGCAGAGCCGCGGACACGCTTAGCGTGTTCTTGGCCGTTTGTATGGCGACTCCGCTAGTAACACGCTGAAAAATGGCGTGGTGTCGAATGAGTTAAGCTCCTAACACTAGGCAAAGTAAATCATCAAACAACGTTTAAACATTTTTATTTTACATTTTGTCGTATTACAATTAAAAACAAGATTGTTTATTCTAAACCATTGCTCCACCTCTCAAAATCACCCCACATATACTCCTGTTTCGTCTTTCCTTCTGTTAACTTTAAACAAATTTAGAATATAGAAGTGTCATCCGCAAACAACACCATGTGGCAACGGCCCTGACTTAAATAAGGCAAATCAGTGATATTAACTAAGAAAAGGAAGGGTCCAAGAATGGAACTCAAACGAACTCGCTCGATCTATTTCCAACGAATTCAACACTCTGCATCCTTCCCCTCAGACAAAATACAATTAGATCTAGTGCTCTATCACCTATACCGTAATGCTAAAGCTTCATGATCAGAGTTTCGTGGTGCACGCAATCGAACGCCTTAGAAAGATCACAAAAGTCACCCAGAATATCCTTTGTTTCCTCCCAGGACCTAAGTATATATTTCATAAGATCAAGTCCAGCGTCTGTTGTTGATGGATCCTTCGTAAAACCAAACTGTGTGCTTGTTAAAAATATTATAACGGTTAAAATGTACTAGTAATTGATTAGAATAAGTTTCTCAAATATTTTGCTAAAAGCTGGTAGTATTGAGATAGGACGATAGTTAGCAGAGTCAGTAGTACTACCAGATTTAAAGAATGGAATAATTTTACCGTATTTCATCTGATCAGGAAACTCTCTGTTTTTAATATATTGATTAAATATAATGTTTAACTCAGGTGATCTTCAATGGCTGAATAAACTTTAACTGAATGGCCCCACAGATCACGTGTTTTTTTTTCTGAAACGTTTAAAACATTTGATGACATTTATAGTACTGATTTCTCTGAAACTAAAACAACTGTCACATTGTGGCACATACTTTTCTATTATATATCTAGCACTCTCTGAACAAGCATTTAGTGGCCTAGTTATTGAGACAGGAATATTCGAGAAAAAGTCCTGAAACACACTTGACATCTGCTGATAGTCTGTGATTACATTATTATCAACTATAAGTTTTGGTTCATTAATGTGAGAGACATCTTTACCACTTTCAAATTTAATTGTGTTCCAGGTTTCCTTCATAACTTTTGTAGCTTTTTTTTCTGTTTGTACAATTTTTTCGCCTGAGCACAAACATTTTTGAAGACTAGAATAATTTGTTATATAATTTTGAAAATCTGGGCAATAATTAACAGGTTTTTCTATATATAGTTCATATAATCGCTGTCTAGTTATTTTTATACCTCTAGTTTCGCAATCACAGAAAGATCTTTTACTGGTTATTTTAAAACTCTTTGTTGTAATTTTTTTTTATAATTAGTATCACCAATTTTGATAAATGAGCTATACATATTATTTGGAGTATCGGTTTCCAATTGTTTAGGGAAACGCGTCAAAACGTTTTCCCTGCAATTGATGAAGCGAGTCCCCATCACAGGAATGCAAAATTCCTAAGCTTGACCTTTCGGTGACACCTAAAATTAATCATCATGGTGGTCAGAGCTAATGTCCATAACAAGTTCTGTATGTGACAAACTACTACTCATCTACTTGTATTGTGCTTGTGATTCTAGTCTAGACCAAAATTATGTCCTAAATTGTAACTTAAAAGTAAAGTTAGTGTACGATTCCGTACATTTATGCTTGCTTTGCGTTTACCTACTTTACCTCGCACTGTGTGCATTTGTATACAATCAACAATTTAGTGTCAAATAAACCACCAACAGTGACACTCGTGTATATTATTTAACATAACTAAAACAAACATACAAGACGTACGCCTTACACCGTACATCTAATGGTCCTTCGAGCCGGATACAAATTCAACAGGATATTATCGTCCTAACTACTTGTAAGTACCGCTACTAAAGGATCTCGGTTCTTGACCACTAGACACGTCATACTCTTAGACAAACTACCAAGTTGGCCTTCCACAAGCGGACCTCCCCAGTTTGGTATAGGGTGTGATAATCCGAGAGCCTGCCCAGGTACTTGCCCGAACCATATCCTGTCGAGAAAGAACCAGTTACCATCTCGATAACATCATGGAAATATTAATCACTCAACAAACTCTATTTAACATTATCAAACAAACTTGCATTAATTATGGCAAGCACGGATCCTCCAGTAAAACTAAAGACTACCTAACTAACAAACTTTCTAAACTGGAAGCTAGCTGGGAAGAATTTGACACCAGACACTCAACCCTCTGCGAAGTAATCCCAGACAAGACTATTGACTACTTCGCTAACGATGTCTATGGCAAGACGAAGCAGATGTATCAAACTCTTAAGGCGGACATCTTAGAGCGACAGAAGAAGTCGACAGAGTCAGTACCATCGTGCTCAGTTACTTTTGACTGGGCCGGGATACCTGAGGTAAAAGCCTACGAAACGAACATCGCTCTTCTCATCGCTAAGCAGGAAACTTACATCAAGGCCCTCGACCGCACTGTAAGAAAAATCAACGCTGACTCAACTAACGAAAAATGGGAGTTAGAAGATCATCTGTCCATGTTGAATGCGAAGTGGGACCCCGTCGACAAACTGCATTGGGAGATCGATGGGAAAGTGGAAGGAGAGTCGGAGGTGGCATACAACAATATGTTCCTAAAAACCTAAGAAAATTATGAAAGTTTACGTAGAAAACTTAAATCGAAACTTAACTCTACCTTGCACTATCAGCATTCGGCTCCTAGAGTCAACATACCGGAATTTAAAGGAGATTACAAACTGTGGATTTCCTTTAAAGACCTGTTTGTGGAGACCATCCACAACAACCCAACCATCAACAAAGCCCAGAAAATGCAACACCTTAAAACTAAACATCGAGGCGAAGCCGAGAGAATCGTACAGCACCTGTCTATTAGCGCGGACAACTACGACGCCTGTTGGGCAATACTAGTGCAGAGATACGATAATCGTCATCTCCAATTCGTCAACTTTATGAACACCATGATGAACTTACCAACAATAATCAATGAAACTATTAACGGGATAAGCAACATTGGCCTAGACGTACAAACCTGGGATCCTATCATAGTTTACTTGATGTCACAGAAACTCGACGCTAACAGTTATGATGACTATGTTAAAACCTTGGACGATCAAAGGGCGATTCCTAAACTTCAAGACTTTATGAACTATCTGGAAGGGGCATTTCTCGCGTTTGAAGCTAAGAAAAACTCGAGAAAAGAAGGCTCTTCCAAAACTATCAACCAACATTCCTATCCATCTAAAATCAAACAACTACAAGACAAGAAAAACTACGAGTATAAACCAACATTTTCAAGAATCTATCATACTACATATGGTCACTGCCCGCTTTGCAACGACAGTCACGTGTTGATGCAATGTGCAAAGTTCGTTGACATGGACACTGCGCAGCGAAACAGTGTTGTTGCGAAATTGAGGCTATGTAAAAACTGTTCATTTAGCCATGGCACTGGCGATTGTAAATCAACGAAAACTTGCAAAGAATGTAACATGAAACATCATACGATGCTACACTACAACAATAAGAAACAACTTGGGTTAACAGTGAACAGGCAATCGTCAGGTCAGCAAACAGCGACGCGGTCCGCACCCGCCCAAGCAAATATTTCCAACCACGTAGCATCGAAAAAAAACAAGAGATTTTATTGCCAACACTACAGTTGAATATAAAAACCATAGATGGAACTTATAAAACTCTCCGCGGCCTCCTTGACCAAGGTTCACAAGTAAACCTTATCACTGAGAGAGGTGCGTAACTTTTGAGACTGCCGAGACAGAAGATGAATGCTACTGTTTCTGGTGTCGGTTCAGCCTCCGGCGGCGACTGTAAAGGAAACCTACAACTAACATGCAAATCTATTCACTCGGATTACTCATTCGAAACTTGAGCGTTAATTATGACAAAAATAACAAACAACTTACCTCATATTTCATTTTCGAACGCTAACTGGCCGCAGTTAAATAACTTCGAAGAAACTCGCTGACCCGGAGTTTAACGTTTCTCAACCTGTAGACTTATTGCTCCGGGCAGAAGTGTACGCCGAAATCCTGTTAGACGGTGTGCTCAAAGGCAAACAACAACAACCAACTGCTCAACAAACTCAACTAGGATGGATTGTAAGTGGCAACACAACCTCTTACAATTGTCACGTAACACTGGTGGACTTAACTGAACTAACAAGATTTTGGGAGACAGAAAACATATCGCAGGAACAACCGGATACTCCCAAGGATGAGCAATGTGAAGAGTTTTACAAGAAAACTGTTCAGTGAAACTCGCTTGGACAATACATTGTTCAGATGCCCTTGTGCCCGGACTTTGAGAACAAACTTGGAAAATCTAAGAACATAGCTATTTCACAATTTCTTCAACTAGAAAAGGGATTCGAAAAACAGAAAAAACTGGCGTACATGTACAAGGACTTTATGAAGGAATATGAAGATCTGGAACATACGGTACCAACTGAAAACACAACATCTACTCTACAATGTTTTTTGCCTCACCACGGGGTCCTGAGGGAAAATTCACTACCAACCAAACTTCGCACCGTGTTCAACGCCTCTCAGAAAACTACCAGTGGCTACAGCCTTAACAGCTCGCTAAAAAAGGTACTAACCTGCAAAAGGATATCCAAGCCCTAATTCTGAAGTGGAGAACATATAAGTTTGCCTTTACTGCAGACATTGAGAAAATGTACCGCTGTCTGTGGATACAGGAACAACAACAAACCCTGACCCAGATTATTTGGAGATCATCGCCCACCGAGAAGTTGCAAGAATACAAATTAACAACTTTAATCTACGGAATCAAGTGCGCACCGTGGCTTGCCATGCGAACTCTAAAACAGCTAGCTTTAGATGATTGCAACAAAGTGCCGTACCCGGGGGCAGCGGTCATTCTCCAGAGTGAGTTCTAGATGGACGATCTGGTCAGCGGACATTCATTGCTAGAGGGAGCACAACAACTTCACCGAGCACCCATCACGTTGCTCAAAAGAGGCGGCATGAATTTAACACGTTCTCTGCCGACGCGGTCAGCACTGAGAACGAGTTAAGAAAGTGGCGAACAAACAACCTAAAACTATTAAAAACTTAACATCAGAACAAATATCAACTAACAATAACTTTGACTTCAAAAATGATGAATCTCAAAAAACACTCGGCCTTGGCTGGAATCCGGAAGTTCACACCTTTATCTTTAACTGGGCACTACCAGAAATTGCCAGGCTAACAAAACGAACTCTGTTATCCGAGATCTCAAAACTATACGATCCCTTGGGCTGGCTTTCCCCTATAACGATCGCTTTTTCAAAAACTATGGATCTACAAACTGAGATGGGATGATAAGCCACCAAAAGAAATCGCTAACGAATGACTTAAACTTAAAACCGAATTACCATTGGTCCAGAACATAAGAATTAACAGATGGATTGGATCATATGACAACAAAATAGACCTACTAGGATTCAGTGATGCAAGCGAAAAAGCATTTTCCTGCGTCATTGATACGCGAACCGTGAATGAACAGAATAAACCAATTATATCCCTACTTATTGTCAGAACACGAGTAGCCCCTCTAGCACAAAAAATAACTCTCCCAAGGATGGAGCTGTGTGGAGCTCTGCTGCTTGCTGAAGCCATGGAAAAGGTGCAATCCCCCCTTACCAATTACAACGTGACAATGCGGGCATGGAGTGACTTACAAGTAGTGCTAGCCTGGATCCAAGGCGAAACATCGCGATGGGAGACTTACATCGCAAATAGAGTAACTAAAATAAAACGTATAGTGCCAGCTGACAGATGGGAGTATGTGAAAACGGAACTTAACCCAGCCGACTGCGCATCTCGAGGCCTTCATCTGAGAAAACTAGTTAACTTTGGCCTGTGGTGGCAAGGCCCGGAGTTCTTGAAAAACATACAACCGGATGAGTCACAAACCGCATCCCAAAAGCGCGTATTTGTGACTAACTTAGAAATTAAAAATAGCATTCCCCGAAATGACTTAATAAGTACTATTAAAAACAACGAACATTTTATCATAACATTACTCAGCAATAGCAGTTCGTTCACCCGAGTTCGCCGGGTCACGGCTTGGATTTTGCGCTTCGTTGCAAAATCTCGACACGGGGCGCGTTGTGACATACCGCACTTAGCAACTGGTGAACTACTACAAGCAGATGAACTAATAATAAAACACGCTCCTGTGCGTGAATGATTTTCCAAATGAACATAAACTTTTACTAAATAATGAAACTTTACCAGCTAAGAGCAACATCAAGAATCTTTGCCCGTACCTGGATGAGAAGAAGATCCTGAGAGTAGGGGGAAGACTTAACAAATGTAACTTGCCGGCTGGTATGAAAAATCCTATCATACTTTCAAACAACGGAAGACTGACAAAACTACTAATCGAGCACGTGCATCTGATAACTCTACACGGCGGAGCGCGACTCACACTAACATATCTACGACAGCGCTACTGGATTGTTAGCGGAAACCGAGCCCTAAAATCTATACTACGCAACTGTGTACGCTGCCGCCGGTTCAATCCTGCCAAAAATTATCAACTTCTGGGGGACTTACCAAAACAACGTATTACTCCCTCGAAGCCGTTTACCCACGTTGGCGTAGATTTCACCGGTCATGTCGACATAAGGATCAATAAAGGTCGGGGAGCAAGAACATCCAAAGGCTACATTGCAGTATTTGTTTGCATGGCAGCAAAGGCCGTGCACCTTGAACTTGTGTCCGATCTAACTGCGGAAACATTCATCGCCGCATTCCAGAGGATGTGCGCGAGGCGCGGCGCACCTAATCATGTATATTCGGATTGCGGAACGAATTTTATTGGAGCGTCTAGGGTACTACGTGAAGAATTTGTTGGCTTCAAAAGAATGATGGACGAAAACTTCTTTAACGAAGTTAACAAATTGGAGGTTGAGTGGCACTTCAATGCACCTTCCTGGCCGACTGCAGGGGGCTTGTGGGAGGGAGCAGTTAAGTCTACCAAGCATCATCTTCGCCGGGTACTTGGAGAGCAATGCTTAACATTCGAAGAGTTTTCTACATTGCTAACAAAGATAGAAGCGTGCCTGAACTCAAGACCGTTATGCCCCTTGACTGAAGATCTGGAGGAATTTTACAACAGTTTTACTCCAGGGCATTTCCTCAATGGTAGTGGAACCCTAACATTGCCGCTTTCGGATTACAATGACGCTAAGAGCATCAATATACGGCGACGGTGGCAATTAACCGAACACATGACACATGTAATGACATCAAATACTTGGATTACTGCACTGGAACCGGATCGACAGATTTACTATGACGAAATGGGAATGGTTCAAGTAATACACGACGAGTGGACGTTAGTAATGTATTACAACTTAACTAATTATTGGGATGGAACAAGACGCATTAAAAGCTATCTCAATGACATTAAAGGGTTATCTGAAAAAACTGACCCAAGATACTGCTGGACAACTTTAACTCAACTTTACCACGTAAACGAAGAACTGAATAGCTACAACAACATACTTCTGGCGCCGCAAACTCACCTGAGCGAGAATAGGAAGAAACGTGGCCTAATTGACGGAGTGGGCTACGCTGCGAACAGCCTCTTTGGTTTACTAGACCAGCATTTCGCCGAAAAATATCAAAGTGATATTCAATCTGTACAGGAAAACGAAAAGTATCTCTTACAACTCATCAAAAATCAAAGCTCCAGAATACTCTGCTGAAAAAGAACGAGGACAACATACATCGGCAGTTTGGTATGATAGAAAGATTAATTAACGAAACCAACACCAACATATTGACCATCAAACAGGATATAGAAATCGCTATAGCAACAAGCTACTTCAACTCAGCCTCACTAGCAGCATACATGCTCATAAATAATTTAAATAAAATACAAGAAATTATTTTCAACACTCTCACAGATGTGTATCAAGGTCATATTGTTCATCTCATCACGCCTGCAAAACTGATGGAGCAACTAACAAACATCAATGAGCAACTACCTAAGACCTTATCGATTCCTGGAATTGAAGCCAACAAATCCACCAGAAAACTATACAAACTATTACGAGTTAAGGCCCGTGTAACTCAAAACTTTTTTATTTTCGAGATTCATATACCGTTAGTATCGGAAGAAACTTATGATCTCTACCGTGTCATCCCTGTACCTACCAAGATGGGTAAAGAGTCTGTCAGCATCAACCCAAAAACACCCTACATCGCAACCAACTAACTTGCACCGTACACGATCAAGATCTCTACATCTGTTTCAAGAATGTACCTGTATTCAACTTTAACAATAACATCGGCAAAACGCCTTGGGAAGCAAACATACTACGTCATACAGCAACCTTGCCCTGTGACGTAGCACTGACGTCGTGCAAGGATGAATGGATAGAGTTGCATGACGCAAACACATGGCTGGCGATATGCTGCGAGAAATGCGCGCTCCGAACTATTTGCAACGACAACATATCTACTTACTCGATAGCATCGACCTCTACCATAACAATAGAACAAGGATGTGTTGTGCAGTCGAATGAACTAACTATATTCGAACACAACCAATATAAAAGCAAAGCAACAACTTATGGAAGCAACATTAAACTCAACGATAAATAACATCGTGAACCTGACCTACCACAAGGTGCCGTATCAGCTTACGAATAGTAATGCTGCGATACAGAAATTGAAGGAGCAGATCGCGTTCCAGAAAAATAAAGAAGCCTTCACCTATAACTAAGCATGACCTGCACCACTATGCCATAAGTTATTCAATAGTGATGATATTTATCATCATTGGAATCGTTTGGGTGGCGAAGAAGCGCTGCTGCCCTAAACGTCCAGACAAACATCATGTCTCAGTCTCTGCTCCTCTTGGGTCATCTGACCACTGTCTGGTGAAATCCGTATCAATCAGCTCGCCACCTGACTTAAGTGAAAGAGGCACGCGGCGAGTCTGGCGATATGAGTCAGCAGTATGGGACGAAATGCGGTCATTTTTTGCCTCATACCCTTGGCAGCTGACTTGTTTCTCATCTGGTAACTCTACGATTTCTGCTAATGCTATCACGGATGTGATCCGGCAGGGAATGGAGTACTTTATTCCCTTCTCTAATATCACACTCGGACATAAAGCCAGACCTTGGTATAGTGCCGATTGTGCTAAAGCCGATGCTGTAAAGCAATCAGCGTATTGTGCCTGGGTTAGGGCCCGTGATGGTCAGAGGTCGTAGAGTAAAATCCAAAAAGAGAGCCTACAACTATGCAGCCAAAATGTGCAAGAAAGTCTTAGCGCAAGCACGTCTTGTTCATATAAGGCACATAGGAACCAAACTTGCTAGATATCCTTCTGGAAGTAAGCGATTTTGGTCTCTATCAAAATCAGTAGAAGCTAATTTCTGTCGCCCTTCCTTGCCCTCACTGTTAAAGCCTGATGGTTCACTGGCTTACACTGCGTTAGAAAAGGCAAATCTTTTTGCCTCGATATTCGCTGACAACTCACGTTTGGACGCAGGATGTAAACATCCACCTACAATACCGTCGTGCAATACTACTATGCAACAAATCGCGGTTCATTGCATAGAAGTCCGCAATGTTCTAAAAACACTAGACGTGAATAAGGCCAGTGGACCGGATGGTATACCAGCTAGGGTCCTAAAATGTTGCGCACCTGAGTTGGCCCCTGTATTGACCCGCCTTTATCGTCTGTCCCTGAAGACGTCAACTGTTCCTGACTCCTGGAAGATAGCAAATGTGCAGCCTGTTCCAAAAAAGGGAAGTCGTTCGGACCCTGCGAACTATCGCCCAATAGCAATCACCTCCATCATGTGCAAGGTGATGGAGCGTGTTCTCAATAAGAAGTTACTGGCATACCTAGAATGTAACGACATCCTCAGTGATCACCAGTACGGCTTTCGTGAAGGTCGATCTACTGGGGATCTGTTGATCTATGCCACTCACTTATGGGGAGAAGCTATCGAGAATCATGGCGAGGCCTTAGCGGTTTCTCTTGACATTTCGAAGGCTTTCGATAGAGTTTGGCATGAGGGTCTGTTAAGTAAACTCTCAGCGTACGGACTTCCTGCTGTTTTTTGTAATGCGATTAGAGATTTTCTTGGAGCACGCAGTATCAGAGTAGTTATTGATGGCTGTGCCTCTGATCTTAAAACCCTAAATGCGGGCGTGCCCCAAGGATCAGTGCTCTCGGCAACATTGTTCTTGCTGCACATTAATGATCTTCTGCAGCCTGGGATCGTGGGATATGCAGACGACAGCACTGTTGTTGAGAGGTATCTGTCCAGTCCGAGGGTCAGCAGTGACGATGTCCGTCTTCAGCGGGAAGCACTAATTCTTCGCACAAATCAGAGTCTGGAACGTGTCTCACAATGGGGAGATGCAAATCTAGTTGATTTTAATGCGAAGAAGACGCAGGTGTGTCTATTTACGGCCAAAAAGTCAGTATTTGATGCTGCCCCTACTTTCCGGGGTACAGTCTTACCTGTAACTGACCACCTTAGTCTGCTTGGCACTGAGCTCACTAATACCCTGAACTTTGGTGAAAACATAGAATCAAAGGCCAAACTGGCAGCGAAAAAACTTGGCATCCTCAACAAGGTTAAGCAGTATTTCCTACCAGGGCAGCTCTTAACATTATACAAGGCTCAGGTCCGATCTTGTATGGAGTACTGCAGCCACCTCTGGGACGGCTCTGCCAAGTATCAGCTGAATGCCCTTGATTCTATCGAGCGCAGAGCTAAGCGACTGATTGGCGAGGATAAACTTGTCTCTAGGCTTCATAGCCTAGCTCACAGACGCAAAGTTGCCAGCCTTTGCGTTTTTTACAGGCTGTACTTCGGAGAGTGTGCGAAAGGATTGCACGAGCTTATACCGCCCTCCCCTTTTTACCACCGAACACGAAGATGCACAAAGAGGTATCATCCACACCTTGTGAATTTGCCAAGTGCCCGTACGAATCGCTTTAAAGCGTGCTTTATTATGCGGGCCGGCAAGGAGTGGAATTCCCTGCCTGCGTCTGTGTTTCCGGGAGGGTACAGTCCACAGACTTTTAAATCGCGGGTGCACAAGCACTTTCTGGGAGAGCTCGGTCCACCTTAGGCCTGACCAATCCAACTACTTGGATTAGTACGGGCCAAGAGCAACCCCATTCTAAATAAAAAAAAACGTAACAAAAGCAACAACGCTATAAAGGAACTGCGAGAAGAAATCGAGCTATCGACCATACGATCGGAAATACACCGCCGCGAGAGACCAGCAGAGAGCACACCTGAACTGAGGACGCTGCCGCGAGGGAACGAGTCTTCACGACGGGACAATTCTTAGCGACGGGACTTCAAAGGAATCACCAACATAGCCTTCGATTTATATTAATTTTATTGTTTGATCTTTATTTATAACTAAATTTAATTATTTTAACTTCTATTTTTTGTGATTTCCAGTATTTACGATTCCGTACATTTATGCTTGCTTTGCGTTTACCTACTTTACCTCGCACTGTGTGCATTTGTATACAATTAACAATTTAGTGCCAAATAAACCACCAACAGTGACACTCGTGTATATTATTTAACATAACTAAAACAAACATACTAGACGCACGACTTACACCGTACAGTTGTTTTACAGTACAAAATTTATACAAACCGTAGTGTCCTCAAGTATATTAACATTGAAGTCACCACACATCAGGCGCTTACATTTCTGAAGTAGCCTAAGAAGCACTTCCTCTATACATTTTTCAAACTCTAAATAGTTCGAATTGGGCGGTTTGTAAACACACAAAATTATAACATCCTCCATCTCTATACATCACATTTCTATTACTTGCTCAATAGAGAAACCAACTTTATCGTTACGTTCTGTTATAATCTTGAATATAAGGTAATAACCGATTACCTCAGACCTCAGTATTCCTACCGATGACGTCAATACGATCAAGTGCAAGCTCAGCATATTTTATTCTTTACTTCATTTCTTATAATTAAATGAGTTCTTAGCAAACACTCAACCGCGTCAGTACTAATAGCTATCAAACATCGAGTTCATAAAACTTAATTGTACTTTTAGTGAATAAACTTGGTGTTCAGTGAAAAAGAGTTTTTTTTTAAAAAGCCTGAACCAACGGCCGCCCTAACAAATTGGTGTCAGAAGTGGGATCCTGGCAAGAAGACCCAGGACCATTGTGCAAATGCTTCCCACATTCATTCATTGATGACAGAGGCTACCTTATTGGCCCCCGAACTCAGGGTCTTGGTCGACGATTAGATTTGGACTAAAGTCAAGCCCGCGCCACTACTCTTCATCACCGTGATTGACGGTAAGCATCCACATCCGTGAGAGGCCGCATCACGCCATACTCATCCTGTTGGCTCATCTTAGATGCGTAGTCTGAACCTGGGACTGTGAAGAACTCCGTCACATCAACTCCACGTGTCACGCTCTACGCCGTTGCCGCGCGCCCCGCCGCGCGCTGACCTACTTAATAGCCGCGCGCTCGCTGGCCGCTGCTGCTTCCCGCGCTCTCGGCCCCGATTCTCCTATCGCTGACACGTTGCCGTCGCGCCGTGCATTAGAACTGCATCATCACTGCAACCTGCGGTATGCTGTCCCTGCTCATCGTCCTGTGAGTTATCAGTTTTATTTGTGTGTGCGACGTTAATTATTTTTAGTGATTTTATTATTAACTGATTTTAATATATCTAGTTCTAATACAATTTCGCCATTCTAAGGACAATAATTCAGAATTATTTGTCTATTGTGATTTATTTCGTTATTGCATTAACTTCACTATGTCGATCAAGGAAGAAAAACAAGCTCTTGTTCCACTTACTATCTTGACAAAATTTATTAAGCCTTATAGCGGAGACATAGAATCGCACCCTTCATTCTTAAATAATTGCGACAATGCTATATCTCTATCTACACCCGATCAACAAAACGTGTTTTTCAAGTTTATTATATCCCAACTAGAGAGAAAAGTGCAAATCGCAGTCGGAATCAAATCCTTTAACGAATATTCAGAATTAAAAGAATTTCTTAAATCTACGTACGATTGGCCAAAAAAAAACACGCCACTCACCTATTAGTAGACTTGCAAAATTGACGCCAAAGTTCATCTGAGTCAGTAGCTCAATATTCCTTAAGGGTTGAGTCCTGTTTAACTAGGATTCAAGCCGACATTGAAAACAGCTGCACAGATAGGACCAAGCTCCCCGGCAGGATCACCGCTATGGAGGATCTCGCCCCCAATACATTCTTATTGGGTCTAAACTCTAGCTATAGCCATATCGTCCGGTGTCGTAACCCTAGAAACCTTAATGAGGCTGTTAACCACGCGATTGAGGAAGAAATATTATTCAGATTTTATCAAATCTCTCTTAAGCCTGATAAAACGTGTAGTTTTTGTCACAAATCAGGACACAGTTCATTTGAATGTTATATTAAGAAGAATAAACCACCACATAAGACATTCCATGTCCCCAAACTTAACCTCGCGCTCAATAATCAACCTCTTAATTCTCATTGTAATCCAAATTTTAAGCCAAAACCTAATTTCTCCTCATCATCGTCACAAACTTGTGCCTATTGTAAAAACAAAGGGCATAATATTAATGACTGCCGAAAACGGCAATATAATAACTGACAGCGCAAACAACGAGCTCAAATGCCTTCTGAAACTTCTAATTACAACACCCCTAAAAATGTACATATTGTCGAAACACATGTACCTATTTAACATGATGCTAATTCTTTAAACTAATGCCATTTCGGAATTGTGTCGGCCGAAATTTCAGGCTGAAAAGGACACACACGCCACCGTATCTTTTCGTAATTCTAAGTCTTGTAATACTAATTCTTTAAATAGCAATACTAAATCTTACCCTACTAATTCTTATACTATTTTTTTTAATACTAATTCTTATGATACTAATTCTTATATTAGGACAGAGCCTTTATTTAACGCCACGAATGCCACTGAGTCTTTTAGTTCTCCTATATCTCCTAAACCTAACTCAAAAACAAATTTTAATACTAAATCAATTTGTGAGAATAAGTCCCAGAAAACACAAACTTGTGTTCCTAAATCTTTAACCGCACAAGGTTATAGTGAAAACTGTTATAAGGTTAATAATATAAATAACAAGTTATCTTTACCTCAAGTGTATCTGAAAACTAATTTTAACCACAACCCTCTATGTTTTCTTATCGACACAGGATCTACTATATCTATCATAAAATATTCTCGTCTCTCGTCTCAACCGAAGCTTTCCTTAGTTTTTTATTGTTTAATTAAGTTAAAGGGCTTTAGTGACAACGATTCATATTGTGAATCTTTAGGCTCTATCCGTCTTTACTTAACGAATTCACTTTTGGTTACGAGTTCATGCAATTAGTGACTCTATTACACTCCAATATGATGAAATTATTGGAAGTGATTTTATTCAACACTTTAATATAGATGTACACTATTCTACCAATTCCCTAGTTTTTGATAAGTTTTCTATACCCATTTGTTTCTCGAAAACTTGTTATACGATTCCTGCCCGTTCCGAAGCTATTGTCGAATGCGAGGTTTCAAATATAGATGAAGTGTATAATCTTAGTGAAGCACTTGTCTTAGACCACACCATCAGTGACGGTGTCCAAGTTGCTAATAGTTTAGTTAGTATTAAGCCTAATTACCGTAATAATATTACTATTTTAAATACCACTGAGTCCGACGTGTTAATTAATAATGATGAAGTTTATCTTACCACGTTTGAATTTCTCAAATCTGACTCTGAACCTTCTTCCCATATCTTTAATCTATCTGCTAATAGTTCTTCATCATCAGCCTGTATCAATCCACTGTTGGACATAGGCCTCCCCCAAATGACGCCACTTCTCCCTGTCAGTGGCCGTTCGCATCCATTCGATGCCGGCCAACCTACGTAGGTCGTCTTCCCACCTAGCCGGGGGGCGCCCCACAATACGTTTACTGAGACGCCGTCTCCACTCTTGGACCTTTTTGCTCCAGCGACCATCAGTCCTTCTCAACTCCACGTGACCAGCTCAACTCCACTTCAGCGTGCTAATTCTTTTCATAATGTTGGTCACTTTAGTTCTCTGGCGTATCACCTCATTTCTGATGCGATCTACCAGAGAAACCCCGAGCATCTTCCGTTCCATAGCACGCTGAGCGACCTTGAATTTGTGAGCTAGTCCCGCAGTTAGTGTCCACGTCTCAGATCCGTACGTCATAACGGGGAGCACACTGGTTGAAAACCTTCGTTTTCAGGCATTGGGGTAAAGACGACGTGAGGACATGCCTTAGCCTTCCAAATGCTGCCCATCCCAGCTGTATCCTTCTGTCCGCCTCCCTTTCAAAGTTGTTTCTGCCAAGCTGTATGATTTGGCCTAAGTATGTGTATTGGGAAACAACTTCTACGGGAGTGCCCCCTAGGGCAACCGGTCTCGGGACTACCAAATCATTAATCATGATCTTGGTTTTTTCTAAATTCATCCCGAGTCCGATGCGTCTAGAAGCAGCATCTAATTCGGTCAGCATTTCCTCCAGATCCTGCAGCGACTCTGCCATCAGGACGATATCGTCAGCAAAGCGGAGGTGCGAGATGAATTCCCCATTGATATTTATTCCTCGTTTAACCCAATCCAACGTTTTGAAAACATCTTCCAGTGCACTCGAGAACAGTTTCGGGGACATAACATCCCCCTGTCTGACACCTCTCTGCAACTGGATAGGTTTCGTGCCGTGGCTTTGGAGTTCAGGAATCATAGGTATGTCTCAACACACTAACATATCGCCAGTCGACCTGAGATCGCTGCAAGGATTCCATGACCGCCCAGGTCTCGACCGAGTCAAAAGCTTTCTCATAGTCCACAAACGCGAGGCAAAGTGGCTGGTTATACTCTTCAGTTTTCTGTATAACTTGCCTCAGCGTGTGTATGTGGTCTATAGTACTAAAACCCCGCCGAAACCCGGCCTGTTCTGGAGGCTGAAAGCTATCTAGCCTGGCTGAGATTCTATTGGAGATGACCCTCGAGAACAGCTTATAGATGTGGCTCAGAAGTGTTATAGGCCTGTAATTCTTTAAGAGGGTTTTATCTCCCTTCTTAAAGAAAAGAACAGCCACACCTCTGCCCCAACATTTTGGAGTTCTTCCGGAGAAGATGACGTTGTTAAAAATTCTCTGGAGCTCCTTCAGAACCGGTCGTCCACCAGGTTTCAGGAGCTTAGAAGTAATTCCATCCTCTCCCGGAGCCTTTCCATTTTTAAGCTGTTTTAAGGCCATCTCAATCTCATCCATGGCTATTTCGGGCATGTCCTCTGTGAAGTAGCGTGTTAATGTGGCCCTCAAATCGGAAGCGTCAGGAACCGGACATTGGCAGCGCGAGCGGTATAACTGGCCGTAAAAATCTTCAATCTCAGACAAGATCTCTGGTTTAGAGGCGACTATGTCTCCAGGAGCTGTCCTCAACTTCGTCATGTGGCTACGTCCCAGTTTTCGGGCGAATACGCGCATCCCACGGTTTTACTCGATCAACTCTTTTATGAGGAGAGCATTAGCCTTACGTAGGTCACGTCGTATTGCCTTCTTTATCTGTTTGTTTAGCGTAGCACTTTGCGAAGGAGATCTCTGTGGAGTTTCTCGTCTTAACCTCATAAGATCCAAAGACTCATCCGAGAGATCCGACTTTTGGTTCCCCGCTCGCACCCTGCAAAACCGGCTCCCTTCCTCACCGATTAGTTTGGTCACATTTTCGAGGTCCTCGTCAACATTGGTCGCGGTGTGCAGAATGGCAAAGCGGTTCTGGAGTTCCAGTTGGAACTTGGGTGAACCAGCGGCCATTTGCAGTCGAGTAGGTCGGAGCGTAGACTTCATCATGCGCATCCTTTCTAGCTTATAGTTGATATTCAGGGTGCCCCTTACCATACGGTGATCACTTCCGGTGTTAAACTTGTTGAGGGTTTTCCGTCGGGACTTTTCCAGGTCCACTTTCGTTGGGGCTTTTTCTTATAAAAGGTGTTCATAAGATACAGCCCCTGCGATTCAAGAAAGTGGACCAGCATGTGTCCCCTGGAATTCCGACTGCCAATGCCGTGTGGCCCCAACCTCAATTCACCACTCTCCCTTTGACCAACTTTAGCGTTGAAGTCCCCCATTACAACGCTATAGTGAGCGGACGTGGTATGATGTAAGGCCCGTTCGATGTCTTCGTATAGGGCCTCTACCTCTTGGTCTGAGTGTGCCGATGTGGGGGCATACACCTGGATCATTTTAAGTGAATATCGATCCGAGAGCTTAATAACGATGTACGCCACCCTTGTCGACACACTGGACACTTCCACAACGTTGTCACAGAGGACTTTGTTGACGAGGAAGCCTACGCCCCCCTGGCACTTGCAGTCTCCTTCCCGGAAGTAGAAGAGGTGGCCAGAGCTTAAGAGTTAAGCAGTCCTCGCCCTGTCTTCGGACCTCGCTTAACCCCAAGATATGCCACCTGATTTTTGTAAGTTCTACTTCCAGTTCGGCAAGATGCGAATCTAGCCGGAGACTGCGTCCATTGTACGTCGCCACGGTCAGTCGTTTTGGTGACTCGTTCGACGCCTGGGGATTCTTCGCACCCCTGGCACTGCCGCTACCCCGACCGTCACCGTGGCCAGGACGACAGTGCCGCCAGGAACTCGGGGCCATTTTTTCAGTACCATTATTTTATTTTGTGGGGGGTATTGCCTTAATCTCCACGCTGGGCAGGCGGGTTGGAGATCGCAGGGGTAAGGACTTTAGCACAAATGACGCTGCTGCCCGTCATTGGCTTTGTATTTGGCCTCCCTACCCTTTTCGGATGGATATACCGCCATCGGTCGGTCGCACAATAATGTTCATGGATTATGATGCACAACTATATTAAAAAAAATAATTTATAAAAAGATGACGGTGGTATGCAAAAATGTTTACTATCAAAATGATATTTAATTTAGAAGTAAATTTCATACCACCGCCAAAATATATGTATTATTATAACTGATTAAATTTTGAACGGGTACCCTCCAAAAATAAAATTAATAAATAAATTTAAGTTAATGTTTATGATATGTATTCTATCAATAAATAATATAATCATAATCCGTGAACACTATGTGACATGGAACCTATGGTTATTAAAGGTCCAATTTAGTCCCTTAGTCGCCTTTTACGACACCCACGGGAAGAGATGGGGTGGCGGACTGCAATAATGTACTACAGTCTTATTCTAAAGCCGCCGCCACACGGCAAATAGTTCTTATAGGTCACAAAAAGTTATCGAACAAATTCGTTGTTTACATTT
Source organism: Leucoptera coffeella (assembly GCA_030578115.1). Classification (NCBI taxonomy): domain Eukaryota; kingdom Metazoa; phylum Arthropoda; class Insecta; order Lepidoptera; family Lyonetiidae; genus Leucoptera; species Leucoptera coffeella. The sequence continues at coordinate 5,687,638 of JAMBLF010000002.1, forward strand.
AAATTATGCAGAGAAGAAGAAGCTCTTAGATCTTTGTTCTAATTTTACTGACATCTTTCACTTCGATGAGAAAAAATTATCTTTCACAAGTACCTTCGAGCATTCAAGTAATTCTGGGAATGCACGACCTATTCACGTAAAATCGTACAGATTCACTGAATGCCACAAGCAAGTCGATTCCCAAATCAAGAAAATGTTAACCCAAAACATCATTCGCCCCTCTGTATCTCCATGGAACGCTCCAGTTTGGGTCGTCCCTAAGATGTTGGATGCCTCTGGACGACAAAAATGGCGTGTTGTCAGACAGTCAGAAACAGTCTCGGAAATTTACCCGCTACATCTAATCACTGACATCTTAGACCAGTTAGGAAATTCTAAATATTTTAGCACTCTGGACTTTGGATTTCATCAACTGAAAATGTCTCCCGAAGACGCTCCCAAAACAGGGTTCACTGTTTCCACTGGTACAAGCATCTCAGGGCATTACGAGTTCGTGAGGATGCCTTTTGGGCTAAAAAATGCCCCTCCCACTTTTCAGAGACTTATGAATATAGTTCTTTTCGGCTTGCAAGGCCTACACTGCTATATATATATATATATATATATATATATATATATATATATATATATATATATATATACTACTCTGTGTAAAAAGTATCGGGAATATGTCAATAAAAAGACCCGCGTAAAAGAGGCCGTTCTAATTTTTTTACTGCATGTTGGTAGCACTGTACTGATTTAGCGCGCGAAATTTCAGCGGGATCTGGCATTTAATTTGTTTTAAACTACACTTTTTGTTGGTCATAGTTTTGAGTTCTCGGCGATTTTCACAATGGAAAATATTGTTGAACAAAGAGTGTGCCTTAAATTTTGTGTTTCGAATGATATTTCATGTGGTGAATCACTAAAAATGTTGCGGAATACCTATGGCGAATCGTGTTTATCGAAAACAAGGGCTTATAAATGGAATAAGGCTTTTAAAGAAGGCCGAGAAGTAGTAGTAGACTTGCCTCGTTCTGGTAGACCTTCAACTGCTACGACCAAAGAAAACATCGACAGAATCAAGAAGCTAGTGCTCGAAAATCGACGTATGAGTCTGAGAGAGTTGGTTAGTGAGGTGAACATATCTTTTCAGTCCGTCCACAACATTGTCATTGACATTTTAGGCATGAAACGCGTCGCCGCTCGACTAGTTCCAAAAGAGCTCAATTTTGTTCAAAAAGCGCAGCGAAAGCATGTCGCTGAAGACATGGTTTCCCGAGCTTCTACGGATCCGACCTTTATGAAACGTATTATAACTGGCGACGAAACATGGGTTTATGAGTACGACATGCAAACAAGCCAACAGTCTTCAGAATGGCGTCTCGAAAACGAGCCGAAACCCAAAAAACCGCGGCAAAGTCGCTCCAAAATCAAGGTGTTGCTGACAGTTTTTTTTGACTACCGTGGAGTGGTTCACTCCGAATTCCTTCCAGAGGAAGAAACAGTCAATAAAGAATATTATTTATGCGTCATGAAGCGTTTGCGTGAGAGTATCCGCCGAAAACGTGCAGATTTGTGGCAACACAACTCATGGATGCTGCACCATGATAATGCACCATCACACACAGCCATTATAGTGCAAGAGTTTTTAGCGAAAAATTCAACAAAAGTTCTCGACCAAGCACCGTATTCACCTGATATGGCTCCGTCTGACTTTTTTTTATTTCCCAAGTTAAAATTACCACTTCGAGGAAAACGTTTTGAGTCGATAGAAGCCATAAAGGAAAATTCGCTGAATGAGCTAAAGGCCATACCGCAAATAGCCTATCAAAAATGTATGGAAGACTGGGTGAAGCGTTGGAGATGTTGTATTGCAAGCGATGGGGCCTACTTTGAAGGCGATAAAATAAATTTAGATGAATAATTTGTATTTTTTGTTTTATTGACGAATTCCCGATACTTAGTACACAGAATGTATATATATATATATATATATATATATATATCTCGATGACTGTATAATATATTCAAATGATCTTGATTCCCACATCCAAAAATTAGAGTTAGTGTTTGACCGCTTCCGTCAACACAATCTTAAGCTTCAGCCCGATAAGTGCGAATTTCTCCGAAGAGAAGTCGCTTATCTGGGACATGTTATCACCGATAAAGCTGTTACGTCAAATCTTGAAAAGGTCAAGGCCGTCTCTAATTTCCCTTGTCCCAAAAAACAAAAGGATGTCAAGTCATTTCTAGGTCTGAATGGTTACTACTGTCGATTCATTGACAACTTTTCGAAATTGACGAAACCTTTAACGTCCCTTCTTAAGAAAGATTCAAATTTTCACTGGTCCTCAGAACAAGAACATGCTTTCAATCTTCTCAAGGAAAAATAAATATTTACTCCACTTCTCCAATATCCCGATTTTTCCAAGCCTTTTATTATTACCACCGACGCCTTAAATTATGCTCGGAGCAATCTTATCACAAGGTGAAATAGATTTAGATAAACCTATAGCCTTTGCATCCCGTACTCTAAACAAGGCCGAAGGAAACTTTTCCACGACGGAAAAAGAACTTCGGCAATCGTGTTCGCTGTTGGCACATTTCACCCATATATCTATGGTAACAAATTCACGATAGTCACAGGTCATCGACCACTTCAATGGGCTAGTAAATTTAAAGACGTTGGAGGTCGCTTACTAAGATGGCGCCTTAAATTAGAACAGTTCGATTATAACATCGTATACAAACCAGGTCGAATAATTCAAATGCAGACGCCTTGTCTCGCAACCCTGTAAATGCGATATGTCACTTTAGGTTAAATAAGGATTCATAAGACCAATATTTTAAAAAACGATTTACAAAACCTTTAACGTGTGAAACCTTTAACGTGTGACACCTTTTATTCAAGAGCATAATGAAGCACTTCATCATTCTCAATTCAAACTCATGGCATGCCCGACATCACTAGATTTTGATTCTTCCATACCCAATTGTAAAAATTTATGAACCTTAATGGAAAATCCTAATGAAGTCCTTGAAGGTGAACGCACATGCGAATCTATTCAATGCATAAATAATCAAAATCACATCTTTTTCCTATTTACAAAAGTTACAAAACCATTACGAAGAAAGTTCCTATAGAACCATTTATAATTTTACTTATGAAATTAAGAGACGTAGTCCTAACCGACAGGGTAACCAGCCCCAAACCGACGAGACACATTCCACTGAATGTTTTATCGATAAGTACAATTCTAAATCTCGTAGTCCTAACCGACAGGATAACCAGCCTCAAACCGACAGGACACATTCCACTAAATCTTTTTACGAGCGTATTAATTTTAAGCCCAATAGGGACATGACTCATAAGTCTAAAACTAAATCTTTAATTACTAAATCAAACTCAAGCCTTCCCTTCTGTGTGCCAACTCTTCTTTCCTCACATACGAGTTAAGGTCAGTCATTATGTCCTGAATCGAAGGATAAACCCTCAATATCTCTTCCTCAAGTTCATTTAAAATTCAACTAGTGATCGCGCCACATAAGGTGGCAGATGGAGGCGTCGCCACAGTTGGGTAATTCAGTGTTGCCACTAAACACGTCAAAATTAGCACTCACTGTGCCATACGGCTCGATACATTACAGGTTTCATTTGTAACGGTCTTTGGTTGCAGAGCTATAAACTCAAATAAAACAAATTAATATATCAAAGTCAAAATATTTTTATTCAAAATAGGCCCTATCACAAGCTCTCTTTGAAAGTTATATTATGATCTAAGTATAAATTAAAAAAACTATTTCAAACATGGCACTGAGTATTGTCTTTACATATTTTTTACCGAGCTTAGTTCAGCGGAGACCCTAGCTTGGAGAAGAACTAACAAGAAACACCGGAAATCAATTTATTATAATCACCCTTAACAAACATAAAAATTACAAAGAAAGTGAGCAAAAAACACAACGCTGGCATGGGGTCCCATCCCATACTATTTTTTTCGACCAAAACTTGAAGCATCAATAGGTGGCGCTATAAGTCATCAAAGCCAGATAAAAAAATTATTATTGAAAAATATTGCGTTTTTAGCTATATTCATACGTAATCATAATATGTGATAATATGAATATATGTACTTACTAGTGAGTAATGGAAAGTGCAGATATCAATTTTATAAATAATAAAGTAAAATTTATTTAATCCTGCCATCTAGTAGAATCTAGTCAATACTTGTAGAAAGCCAACACAAGAAGCCACATTTCAGGCACGTTTTCTATTCGAAAGCAGATGTCGCTGTGTAAACATAGACATATACATACATAGTGTGTGTGTGTGTTGGCGATTAGTATAACTACCTATAAATAAATGTGATTGTCAATTAGATACCTAGTTTCAATGAATAATATGTATTGAATTAATATGTATTGTTATTACGTATTATGAATACTTGTTTATTTACTTAAGTATACGTTTTTATAGTTTGTTAGCTCAAACTAAGCACTTCTTGATTACGCGCCGCCGCGGCGTGTAAAATGTAGACTGTTATATCAAGAAATACATATCGTTTCCATATGATGCAACGTATAAACTGATATTCTTACTCAAATACAGATGGTAATCAATCCAACACGAAATAAATTCAAGCTTTCCAGTGTTTGTAATGATGCTAATACAGATTACATTATGTATGTATGTAGGTATGCAACTACCTAACCAATTATTTACTGACTCCGAAAGGTTAACGAATTTTTAAAACTATGTATTTAGATTATAATGCTTTTGAAATAAAATATGTTCTTCAACGAAAGATCGGCTGCAGTAATTTTTCATATGCGTAAGTATTATGATTACCTAGATTAATTCAGTTCATTCACGATAAAATTATATATTCTACAATACTTTTTACCAAACTGTAAATATAGTAGGTAGTCATACAGTTAATTAGTTACATTTATCTACACTACATGCATTGTAACAAAATTGAACTCGTGAATGGAAGTGTAAAGTCGTTACAATGCATAAAATATAATTTAATTTTGCCCCAACATTGTTAGATTTTGTGACTAAAAATTATATAATGTTATTATTTACATAATTATGATTTAAAAATATCTAAAATACAAACGGAATACAAGGTCACAGATTTTTATAGGCAGGCAGTCGTACGAAAAATTTAAATGTCTCGATTCCCACACAGATTTCTTTTGATCCTAATAAACTTCTATTATACGGCCATATTATTAGTTTATGTTATGTATGTGACAGATGTTTACAGTCCAAAAACATGCCAACATAAAATATAAAATAGGTATTCTATTGCATTTTATTAAAATGTGCAAATTGAAAATATTTTTTCTGCATTTGTAATAAAGTCTATTTTGCATCATCATAGAATGATTAGTGTTTTCACAGTCCAAAAACATGCCAAAATGAACTTTGATTACGAATAACCGGTATCGTTTCGGTTTATGTTAACCGCTATATTTATATTCTATATTTATATATATATTTTCGGTTATTTTCTTTACCTGTTAATCGATATCTGTTTGGGTTAATAGCAGATACATTTCGGTTATTAACCGTAACCGTCGGAACGCTGCTAGGTACTACGCACATAAACACAAGTCACGCACACTCGCACGATAAGGTGCGGCACCTGTCTGTGGTCAAGGTAGTCGCGCGCGTCGCTTGATTTTGATTTATAAATGAATATGTAGGTACCTTACATTCACGGGAGAAACGGGGCTACGTAATTTCTGCCACCCCTCTAGGGAGAAGCGGGCGTGACGCGTACGTACGTAATTCTATTCCATAAATATGTATACGTACGTGTATGCGCTCACTGCTAAGACAGTACCTACTTTTACCGGTCTGCATCCCTCAGTCGCCTTTTACGACACCTACACGAAGGGTGTCAAACTGTATTGGTGAAACACGGATTAATTATCCATTTGAATTCTATAATATATTGTAGGTATTCCAGAATACTCATTAGGATTAGGTATTTATTTAGGTGAACTCTTTGACCAAATGTAACTGCCTATAGTAATTTAATAATCTCAATCTAATAATACATACAATGCAAAGCAAATTAAACTATTTTGTTGATTTTTATCTATTTTAGGCAATGGGTTGGCATCACGTCACCCCATGACTTAATTTGAAGTCCACCACCCGATTTCTCCCCGTGGATGTAAGAGTGGAATAAGGGCTCTAAAGTGATTTTTATCTATTTTGGGCGATGGGTTGGCAACCTCTCACCCGTGACTTCATTGATATTGATGCTGGCATACCACTTTATTAAATTTACAGACCTACTTAATTTTATAGAAACACCTTAGTATTTTATTATCTGTGACTTTATGAATCGAAAATTAATCATAAAATGAGCAAACAGTATTAGACATGCTGTATTTGTAATTTTATATATTAGTTAGAAGTACTGAGAAAAGGGGATGTAAGGAGTACCTGTAATTGGCAACCATGTATGCAAAGGTGTTAAAGAGGCGAACGTGGCATGCCAGGATCAGGAGAAATGGGGCTACGTAATCTCTGTCACCCCTCTAAGGGGAAGCGGGCGTGACGCGTATGTATATATGTAATTAAATTCACGACTTAATATTATATATGCGTACGTATATGCACTCACGACCATTATTAACATTGTCCCTAGTCTCCTTGTCGCCTCTTACAGCTTGATGGAAAAAAACCTGTATATATTATAATATCTGTGAGACCTGTGAACAAGCACAGAAGGCTGAATTTTGAGTACCTATTAAAGAGTCCGTGAATTGTGATCGAAACACATCGAGGTAAAATCGTCTGACGACGGATACTTGCTCGCTAGAAATAGACTCTGCGGTGAATTTTACATACCTACTTAATTTTATAGAAACACCTTATGAATCTAAACACCTTATGAAATAAACCATAAATTGAGCAAACAGTATTTAACATGCCCTGCCTATCAGATCCTTTATATCTACTCGTATGTCATTCAAGTTTTTTAAGGAAGGCACCTCGAAGGTACCTATACATAAGCGGCGGGGTAGCCGAGTGGATTAGCGCCTTAACTCTCTGGGTGATCCAGGTTCGAATCCCGATGGCACCAATGTTTATTTCTAATTTCTAATACCATGTGCCTTGCATCCACAGTCTGGTCCGTCTAAGGCCGTAAAACGTGTTAGGTCGGACCAATTAAAACAGAGATAAAAAATAATGAATAAAAGTATCGGTGAGTATAATATACTCTACTCAAATTTAGATGGAGCTATTTCACTTAATTTAGCTAGCTTATCGCTCTAGTATTGACAAATAAAAAAGTGACCTCTAATATTGAGAAGATGCACGATTTATGTCACGCCATCTGTTTTTCCAATTTGGCTTTAAAAATAAGCGGAGTAAAATAAGAAGTTAGCACTTGCCAAAAAATCAGTATGGGATGGGGTATCTGTACTGTAGTATTATATTATCTGACGCTGGTTTTACTGAATTTACCTGTCATACAAAATAACACGCAATGGGGGAAACTTCAAAGGAGATCACCCATATTGGGCTAAATTTAAAAGTGCCGGCCAAAAACCAAAAGTGACTGGAAACGATCGATAATATTTTTTAATGCATTTTTTTGTATGGCAGTAGTTTTCTGTTGTTTATACCAAAAGAGTTATTCTACGTTGAAAAATATTATTTCACTCAATTATTTCTTGGATTTTTGTCTTTGCTCGACTATTTTCTTATTACTTTTCTATGCTCTTCTATTGTTATTCCCTGGAACCAGTTAGTTGCTTGGTTCAATTTTCCGTAAAGGTGTTGCTTGTGCATGTCGTAGCTCCTCCCCCCCCTTCTCAGCGCGAATAATTAGTATTAATAGAGCGCAATGTAAACCACTTTCAACAAAATGAGAGGAAAGGTACAGAGAGATTAAGGAATCTTCCTGTGTACTGTGCACTCACTTGAGCACAATAGATCAGCACCAAGCAGTAAAGTGAGATCAGGGTCACTCAACGAGCGATGGAAAGAACTATGCACGGAGTATTCATTTTGTCCGGCAGTGGACGTCGAAGGAGCTGAAATGAATGAAGCAGTTGTGGTAAAAATGAAAAGAGTTCTGACTGACGTCCTGGTTTGGTCCGAAGGACTATTAGTTACCCGGGCCAAAGCTCCCAGCTAGCACAATTAGTCATCCAAGGGAAATTCGAAACTTATTTCATTCATTTAAGTACTGTCGTTAATATTGTGATCTTGTACAGTGACAGTTTTCATCAAAATCGCTTTGTATTAGGCATAACTTGAGTACAACTTGCACGTAGAATTAAGCCAAGCAACTAGCAACTAACTAGCAACTCCAGGAAATAACAATAGAAAAGAATTGAAAGGAAACAATAATAAATAGACGAACAATGATAAAAGTCCAAGAAATAATTGAGTAAAATAATATTTATCAATGTAGAATAACTCTTTTGGTATAATTAACAGAAAACTACTGCCATACAAAAAAATGCATAAAAAATATTATCAATCGTTTCCAGTCACTTTTGGTTTTTGGCCGGCACTTTTAAATTTAGCCCAAAAATGTATGGAAGATGAATGATCTCCTTTAGTTCCAAGTTTGCCGTCTGCCAACTTATGTGGCGCGATCTCTAGAACTAATTTTAGAGATCGCTCCACATAAATTGGCAGTTGGAGGAGTCGTCACAGTCGCGTAATTCAGTGTTACCAGTAAACACGCCAAAACTAGCACTCACTGTGCCATACGGCTCGATACATTATAGGTTTCATTTGTAACGGGTCTTTGGTTGCAGAGCTATAAACTCAAATAAAACAAATTAATATATCAAAGTCAAAAGTCAAAATATGTTTATTTAAAATAGGCCCTATCACAAGCTCTCTTTGAAAGTTATCTTATGATCTAAGTATAAATTAAGAAAACTATTTCAAACATGGCACTGAGCATTGTCTTTACATATTTTTTACCGAGGTTAGATCAGCGGAGACCCTAGCTTGGAGAAGAACTAACAAGAAACTCCGGAAATCAATTTATTATAATCACCCTTAACAAACATAAAAATTACAAAGAGTGGGCAAAAAACACAACGCTGGTAATACTAAATTTACCTTTCATACAAAATAACACGCAATGGCGGAAACGTCAAATTTAGTTCCAAGTTTGCCTACTGCCAATTTATGTGGCGCGATCTCTAACTCAACTATTTCAAGACTAAACCAAAACGAATTAAGGATTCATTCACAATTAACAAGTATGAATGAGATCTTATCCCAGATTACAAAAGTAGACGATTTATTTTATTATGTATTTAGGAATAATAGTTTATTTAATTGAAGGCTCTCTACTTTTTGTCTATAAGTTGCTAGATTCTACGTTGAATAGTGTTTTATTTTCAAAATTTAATATCCTTCATCCTAGTGTATTAAGTCCGTTAGCTCTTTTTAAGGAATTGGCCGCTAAAAGTAATAGAATTAATAAACTCACTTTTCCTCTTAGGAGCGCCAATTTTAGATTCAGCTTACTCTAATTTCGTAAAAGAAAAAATATCTAAATTTAATGAATCTTCTTCTCTTTTTTTTGATTTAAACCCACATTTAGCATACACTATTCTTAAATACATTTTTTGTACCTAAATTAATGTACAGTTTAAGATGCACTCATTTTTGGAAGTTCAGTCATCTTCTTAGCGATTTCGACTCAGTAATTATAAAAACACTTTCCAAAATTTTAAATTGCCCTATTGATGATCGCTGTTGGACGCAGGCTTCTCTGCCCATTCGGCATGGTGGTCTTGGCGTCCGCAGTGCTTCAGCAGTCGCGTTGCCCGCATTTTTGTCTTCGGCACACGGGTGTTCAGAACTTTTTAACAGAATTATGTCCCCATCGTTTGGACATATAGATATTTTAGGTTTGGCAGAAGCCAAAGATGCGTGGTCGGTTGTTGTCGGTCCCAATCAGAGTATTCCTGTCTCTGTTGCTTCGCAGAGGTTGTGGGATGAGCCGTTGTGCAGACAGGTTCAAAAAAACTTGCTGAATTCTGCTCCTGCTCTGGCAGAACGTGCTCGTCTTTTTGCTGTTGCTAGGCGAGAGTCGGGGTACTGGTTGAATGCGTTGCCCTCAGCGAAAATAGGCACTCTTCTTGACAGACACACGTTCTGTATTGCGGTGGCGCTGAAGTTGGGTGCTAGGGTCAGTGAGCCACATCGCTGTCGCTGTGGAGAGTGGGTGGACCGGTCTGGTTACCATGGTCTGTCCTGCTTACGTAGTGGCGGTCGCTTGTCCAGACACGCAGCATTGAATGACGTGATCCGTCGGGCTCTTGCCAGCGTGCGTGTCCCGGCAATTCTGGAACCGTCCGGGTTGCTTCGCGTCGATGGTAAGAGGCCCGACGGTTGCACGCTCGTTCCTTGGAACAGTGGGATGGTGTTAGTGTGGGACTCAACTTGTGTCGCAACTTGTGGTGCAACATTGGCCCCATCTCACATTTCTAAGTCTGCTGTCGGGGCTGGATCGGCCGCGTCTACCGCAGAAGGACTGAAGCGGAATAAGTACTCGAATTTGGGTCCTGAGTACATCTTCAGCCCTTTTGCGGTAGAAACTATGGGGCCATGGGGTCCAGACACTGTGGCCTTCTTCAACGATTTGTCTGGTTGCCTAAAGGAGGTCAGCGGGGACCCAAGGGCTGGGGCTTATTTTGGCCAAAGGATAAGTTTGGCCATTAAGCGCGGAAATGCTGCCAGCATCTTGGGCACTCTCCCTGTTGGCAGTGATTTGGCTCAAATATTTTATTTATAGTTTTATAATAATTTATTTATAAATAATTTAGTAAATAGTTTAACAGGTAAGTTTATATTCATGTGAATATAGTTGTAAATAAATCCTAACAATTGGCAGAATTAATAAACGCCTAGATTTCCCGATACATTTAAACATAAATAATATACATTCTTTGATAGATGTCTCATCTCTTGGCTCTTACTATTTAAATGATAAGATAATTTTTATAATACGCATACCCTTTGTAACCTTAGAATCTTTCACAGATTATAAGAATATTCCTTTACCTATCCCTCATAATGATCCGAAAATTAGATCACGCGCTACACGCCTGACACATCACTCCACCCTTATTATATATAACTATATATAGCTTTGAACCACAGTATAAGGGCTTTTTCAACGTTTTGATGCGTCGGCTTGCACGTTTTCTTAATTTTTAAGGATTTGGACTCAAATCATTGTAATAATTTTATCATGGTTTTTCCACACATTTTTTATACGAAACTTGTATTCTTTGTGTAAATAAGCACTGTTTGCACCATTTTTAAATTTTGATATGATTTCCGCCTATTCTTTAACAGAGAACGTGAATCTAGGAGCCATACTTATTCACATTTGCTACTCTGAATATCAATTTATACCTAAACCATTTTAAAACTCGGAATCGTTCACTCTTACTTGCAGAATTACCTAGCTAATATTTATGAACAAAAAGTAAAGTGTGCTGACCATCAGTGCGAATGTAAAAAAAAGATTAGAAAGCTCTTTTGTGTTTTTGGCGCCGACGCGGCAACTCCGGTCGCGATATCTGCAGGGGATTTCCGAGACTTTATTACACACAGTCGCTATAGCTGGATGAAAATATATGTTTGTACATACTAAAGTATGCTTTAATTCAAGACGTCGCTATAGACGAATGGTTGACAACCAAGGTCGTAATAAATGGAATCTACTGTAATTATAAATTGAAAGAAAGTTACCGTACTTTTATTTAACTTATTCCTATTCTAATATCTTACCCATCGACCTATTGACATAGTATTAATGTGCAAAAATGTTATCAGTGTTGGGCATACCCCAGTGTCTTGACAGAGGGGTCCCGGCCCTGGAGTGTGGGAAAATATGAGGATAGCCTACAGTCGAACCAACGAGGTGTGTGTACCTGACTGGCCCTAAGTCCCTATAGCTTAACCCGAATATATACTTATATATAATAAGGGTGGAGTGATGTGTCAGGCGTGTGGCGCGTGGATGTGAGGCAGCCGGAGCCACCAGGCATATTGTGTGCCTTGCCGTTTGTAGTGCCTAACGGCAAGGAAAGCTGCGCCTCTAAACCTAAAGGCATGGCCGGGAGCCTAGGTTGGGGGAACAAGGTAAGTGTGAGAGGATTTTCACGTAGCTGGCGCGCCAGACTCAGCGTCACCGTTTAACACTGAAGGTGTCTTTGCCACTACGGAAGGAGATGAGGAAATACGCTACAAGTTTTGTAACGATCTCGCTTATTGAGTAAAATTTCAGGGTTTGTGTAATAACGCGAGAACGAGCGATTGACGTCAATGTTCCGCCGCCTTCCCGCGGGCTCGGGGCTGCTGCCGCTGCATGTGCTGACTTGCACTCTTGCACCGCTGCCATCACCGTCACTGCGCCGGAACCTCGTCAGCATACTTGGTGGCTTCAGAGTCCGACGGCACCTTTCTGTGGTTGGCGTCAGCATTCTAACGCTGTGGCCAAGAGCACTGACCTCGGCCGGCGCGGTATGTCCATTCATATCCACGTCATTGTAGACAAGTGTCAAAAAGTCACTTGAACTTTAAATTGTTATACACTAAGATTGTACTTTACTAATCAAAGTAACCTAAATATATTAGTTACACCTTTTCTATATCACATTTCATTTAAAAAAGTGCAACAATATCTTAGTATAATGAAATGAGTGGGAATTATGATATTTACTGAGTACATTGATTAACAATTCTATTAAATAAAAATTCTATGACATAAAATTGATGATGTTTGTGTTTAGTTTGTGGTTATAAATTGCGTATAAATTGATAAGTTAATGTGAAAAGTGTCTAAAACGTTTATCATTGTAGTTGGAGAAGTTTTTGCTCTTATTCACCGCATATGAAGTCAATTAAATTTGGCCTTGGCTGAGCTTGCCCCCTCCCCCCGCCACCCATTTACTACGCGTTAATTCCATAAAAGCAGCTCCGTAATTGGTATTTGTAATTTGATTTGGCTAAGTTAAAATCAAGTCGACGGTGTTTGCAGGATTTTTTTCCTTATGTAAAGTTATTTTTGCACCATTATACTGCATAGAAATTCATTTTTATTTTGATTTGGTTCAGTGCGCGATAAATCCTAGAGAACAGCTATTTTATTGAGCAGCGGTTACATTGTTCATTAATAAATCCAATTCTTCTCATTTTACATATATACACATCACGCTCGTTTTCCTATAGACATGACCTAGGACTAGGAGACTTCAACGTTCTGTTCACCCTGAAAGGGATTAAAGGACGTGAACGTGTATGTATGGAATAATAATAAGAGGCCTCGGATATTGGCAATGGTTCATGTTATTATAACGTTATTATTTGTAAAAGGCTGGAATAAGTTTACTAGCTGTATATCACGTTTAATTTTAATCAATGTTATTACTAATTAAACATTTGTTAAGTCCCTGAATACTTTATCGTCTCTTTAGCGTCTCTGTTTATAATGTTGTATAACCACGCGATTGTAGTTAATAAGATTAAGAGAATAGTTATTAAATTAGTAGCCTCTATTAAGGTTTCTTTTTAGTATCTTATTTATTTTATAACTTCACAGTCGTACAAATCAATATGGAAGGTGAAAAATTTATACAAATTAATATAAATTTATTTACAGTGTAGTAGTATGTGATTGATATAGTACAATTACAAAAATATATCAAATTTCTTCATAATTTAGGTCCGATCAATTGAGCATAACATGCCTTTTTGTGCCTGAATTATAGTATAACTAAGATAAGGTAATGGTGACTAAGAATTTTTATTCGCAAAAAGGAACATGACATTAACAATTACAATTTTATGGTAATAATAATCATTTGCCACCGTGATTCTGCAGTAAGGTACAAATGGATTCAAGTCAGGTGCATATTTAGTTAATGGCTAGTAAATAGGATAATAAAATAAAGCTTTTACATTTTTATAGGTAAGTAAAGTTAAAACAAAACAGTGAGAGTATGAGGAAGAATTTCAAGGTACAAATATTTTACTCACAATATAAAATCAAATAGCTGGAACAAATTAATCATTAGAGACATTACGATTGGATGAAAGAAAATTGACACTTTTCGATTTAGTCATTTCATAATAAGGTACGTTCACTGCTTTTAATTCTTCTTCTGAACTAGAAACCGCAGTCATCTCAATAGAACTGAAAAAATGTTATGGCATTGATTAAAAATATGTATTCGATAATTTGAATTACATGTTTTAGATTAAAATACTTATAAATGTTAAACACTTACGTTAAATTTGAATTATATGTAGCATACTTTATGAAGCCTTCCGGCCACAGAAGCAGCCCGGATTTCGAAAAGGTACCGAAGACCACATTGACACGGTGCGGCAGGTTTTACAGAAGTCCCATGGGTATAACCGTAGACTACGAGAAAACCTTCGAATTGATCAAGATCTGGGCTGTTCTGGAATCACTGCAGCGATGCCAGATCGATTGGCGATATGCGTATGTGCTGAGGAGCCGATATAGTATGTCAACGTTATCTGTTCAAGTCCAAAACCAAAAAACGAGTCCTATACAGTTGCTCAGAGGAGTGAGACAGGGGGATGTTTTCTCCCCAAAACTGTTTATCAAACGCACAGGAGGACGTCAACTCTGGATTGGCCTGGGAGGATGGGTATCAATGTCAATGGCAGATACCTCACGCACCTTCGCTTCGCTGATGACATAGTCCTAATGGCGAAGTTGCTGCAGGATTTGCAGAGAATGCTGCACAGTTTAAACGCTGCCTCACGGTCGGTGGGTCTCCGAATGAACTTGGACAAGACTAAGGTCATGTTCAATGAACTTGAGGTTCTGCAGCCGATTACGATCAGAGGAGAGACGCTCGGAGCTGTCCAGGAATCTACCTTGGTCAAGTATTGCAGTTGGGTAGGAACAGTTTCGAGCGGGAGATTTCCAGAAGAGTGCAGCTTGGCTGGGCAGCATTTGCGGAGTTGCATCATATCTTCTCGGGGTTTGTAACCAGTGTCTCCTACCCGTAAAAACATACGGGGCCGAGACATGGAACATGACTGTCGGGCTAGCTCACCGACTACATGTCGCTCAGCGAGCAATGGAGCGTTTAATGCTGGGTATCTATTTAAGGGACAAAGTCAACCAAAGTAATTGACATAGTCTATTGCTGATGAAAGAAAGAAAGAAAGAAAACACTTTTTTTTATGTAAGCTGAAGTGCCTGTGGGCCGGTCACGTCTATCGTAAAACCGACGACCGCTGGAGTAAATCGGTTCTTGATGGAAACGCGTCTCGGCAAACGTAGTGTAGAGATCGCGCCACATAAGGTGGCAGTTGGAGGTTAGTTCAGTGGAGACCCTAGCTTGGAGAAGAACTAACAAGAAACTTATATATTAAAATGTTAGGTGTTAAACGTATCCATATGGATCTTAATTATCGTTAAGGAAAAACTGGTACACTGCTGACTTTCTTTGTAATCTTTATGTTTGTTAAGGTTGATTATAATAAATTGATTTCCGTAGTTTCTTGTTAGTTCTTCTCCAAGCTAGGGTCTCCGCTGAACTAACCTCGGTAAAAAATATGTAAAGACAATGCTCAGTGCCATGTTTGAAATAATAGTTTTAAGAGATTCGCGATTTATACTCATGATATAAGATATAAGGGTGTGTATAAGATTGATTGCAGCTGTGGGAAATCCTACGTCGGACAGACTAAACGGTCTATTGCGGACAGAGTGAAGGAACACATAATATATTTAATATATAATAAGAAGGATAAGTGCCGTTAATTATTAATCATGTTTGAAATAGTTTTTTAATTTATACTTAGATCATATGATAACTTTCAAAGAAAGCTTGTGATATTTATAATTTTGAATATATGATGGCAGATGGAGGCGTCGCCGCAGTTGCGTAATTCAGTGTTGCCAGTAAACACGCCAAAACTAGCACTCACTGTGCCATACGGCTCTATACATTATAGGTTTCATTTGTAACGGTCTTTGGTTGCAGAGCTATAAACTCAAATAAAACAAATTAATATATCAAAGTCAAAAGTCAAAATATTTTTATTCAAAATAGGCCCTATCACAAGCTCTCATTGAAAGTTATCTTATGATCTAAGTATAAATTAAAAAAATTATTTCAAACATGGCACTGAGCATTGTCTTTACATATTTTTTATCGAGGTTAGTTCAGCGGAGACCCTAGCTTGGAGAAGAACTAACAAGAAACTCCGGAAATCAATTTATTATAATCACCCTTAACAAACATAAAAATTACAAAGAGTGAGCAAAAAACACAACGCTGGTAATACTAAATTTACCTTTCATACAAAATAATACGCAATGGCGGAAACGTCAAATTTAGTTCCAAGTTTGCCGACTGCCAATTTATGTGGCGCGATCTCTAGCAGGGAAGCGCCCTGCCAGGTGGACCGATGACCTCCATAATGTCGCTGGTAGTGGCTGGATGAGGGCCACGAATGATCGTGTTTTGTGGCGTACCCTTGGGTATAAGTTGTATCGGTATAGGTTGATTTATTGATTGATTTGACTTTATAAAATGGGATGCGATTCTAATTTATAATTGTCCATCTCCAAATTATCCATTTTATGTGAAGCAAAATGTCATATGAAGCATACGAGTATGTATGTCACCTGTGCTAGTCTGGGACGTAAAACAGCTGCCGTTCATCTCAGCCTGTCGTAAGAGGCGACTGAGGGACTCAGGGTCAATGGAATATATTGGGCGATAGGCTAGCTACCTGTCACCAATTTTCCTTATAACATCGCAACTCCAATATTCATGCCAATAAGTGACTAATGAGATATTTTCATGTGTCCAAGGTTCTGTCCACCCCGAAAGAGATAAAAGGACGTGAATATATGTATGTATCGCGTGGAACATTCTATGCGCAGCCGCGGCACGTATAGATGTGCTTATACTTACATGGGTTGTTTTATTTTTATTTTATTTAGGTAACAAGCAGTCATTTACTTAAAATATAAAACATAGATATGTATAAGACTAGACCAAAAGTTACCATTATTTTACATAAATATAGATACATACAGCAAAACTGGTAACAGCAAAAACAAAATATTATACGTACATACAAATTAAATGTAATTAGTGTAGGTGAGGATAAATTATTAGGAAAATTTACAATTTTGAACTAATACATACTTTCAGAAAATCTGCTTTGAATTGGTTGAGAGAAAGATGAAATATATCCAAATGGTTGAAGTAGTGATTATATGTGTCTGAAGATCTAATAAAATACCTGTTTTTTGTATAATTAGTTCGGCCACGGTTGACAAAGAACTTTAAAAGAAATAATTTATCCATAAGATTACTGCAGTTTGTGTGGTTATGAAGGATCTTATGCAGCATTATGACATCAGCTATGGCTCTGCGCTTTATAAAAGGAGTAACTTGGTATTTAGCAGCAGAATTATTATAATCACCATTATATTCTCCAGTTCTATATTCAAGACATTTTATAAAGTATTTTTGAATTCGTTCGATACGATCCACATGAATATTGTAGAAGGGATTCCAAATAGTGCTGCCAAATTCCAGGTGACTACGAACTAATGAGTAATACAAGGTCCTTGTAGGTCAAGGCGTTTTTGAATTTAAGGCAGATTCTTAACATAAAGCCTAACATTTTATATGCCTGAGAGACTATATGATCAATGTGCATGTTAAATTGGAGTTTATTATCAATTATTACACCTAAATCTCTCACATGATCTACGTGTTTCAACACATTACCTTTGAGTTGATAAGGAAAACTTATATCGACTTTTTTCCAAGAAAAAGATATAATGTAACACTTGTCCACATTCAAGAAAAGAGAATTGGAAGAATAATAATTAGCGAATGACTCCAAGTCATTTTGTAGAGAAAGACAGGCCTAAATGAGACCCCTGGGGCACTCCACTGCTTATGGGTAAGAACCTGAAAACATAGCCTTTAAGAGCAACAGCCTGAGAACGACGACTTACATTTCTATTCTACCAAAATAAAAAATAAAATAAAATAAATTAATGGATTCTACCCAACGTAAGAGATCTCCATGTATCCCTAATTGAGAAAGTTTGTGGATTAATGTCTTTTGACTGATTTTATCGAAGGTTTTTGAGAAATCTGTATAAATAGCCTCAACTTGGTATTCTTTCTCAAGAGCACATAATAAATAATTAAGAGAGAAAAGATTAGTATCCACACTGCGACCCCTTAAAAACCCGTGCTGGAAAGGAGACATAACAGAAGATAAAGCAGCTGATAATTGGTTGGTATCTATCTTTTCGAAAACCTTGCCAAATATGTTTAATTTAGAGATAGGTCTATATTGCGTCACCATGTGATTGTCGCCTATCTTAAAGATTGGTGTGACTAATGCAATTTTCCACAAATCAGGAAAAAATCCTTCTCGAATAGATTTCCTAAAAATAATTGATAAGGGTAAACTTAATATATCTGCACACCGCCTAATGAAATATGAACTAATTTTATCTAACCCAGGTCCTTTATTAATATCAAGCTTTTGTAAATAACTATTAATCAACTTTTCCGTAATGTCAATAGTGTGCACGTTAATGAGACAGTCTACAGCAGAGTCATCGTAGACCAAAGTATCGTTTAATGAAGATTGCTCAAAAACTGAGTGAAAATAATGATTGAAACAATCTGCTATAGACTCCCCACCAGATACTGTATGACCCATATATGACATAGTATCAGGAACCGAGTTATGATCAGATTTGGAACTAACATATGACCAGAAATGCTTAGGATTCTTAAGAATAAAGATTAGAGATAAAAGAATGATGGCAATTTTTTTCTAACTTTTTGAACCTACGCCTCAGCAGACTAAATTCAGCCCAATCCTTTTGGTTTCCATAAGTTTTCCATCACCTGTGCACCTTACATTTTTCCTTATCAACTTTAATAAGGGGCTTCGAATACCAGGGGGGATATTTATCTCTGTTAAACATAATCTTTTGTGGAACATATAAATTCATTACCTCATACAACACCGAATAGAAATAATCAATAGAGTCATTAGTATTGAATTTATAAAGATATGACCAGTATTGCTTCATAGTTGTCTAAAAAGGCTTACTTTTGTTGGATTATACCTTAAAGGTGGGAGCGTAGTTGAGATTCATAATTATATCTAAAGATTTATGGTGAACATCTTCTTTAACTAGGGGTTGTAAGCAAAGAGAGACCGAACAACAATCAGAATTACATAAAACGAGGTCTAAGATCCTATTATTGGTATTTCGATGAGTGTTGTACTGATTTAATGAATTTAATGATAAGAAATCTCCTAGACTAGACAATAAAGCAATAGCATTGTCTTGTGGTAAAAGTTTGAAATTATTATATTCTGCCTTGGCAATATTGAAATCACCAACAATCAAAAAAGTATCGCCCTGATTATTGAGAATTATTTGAGAGGTGTGGTCGTAAAAAGTCTGTAAGTTAAGAGCATGGTTGTGGTTATGCGGGAAGTATGCACTGGCTATGTGAAGACGTGACGTAGCGGCGCGCGCGTGGGAGATGCAGGTGGCATCGGCACCCTGCGCTACCTCGATGCTGACCCAGAGCACCTCAAGACCGGTGTGGCTGGCACGCAGCGGCACCCAGTCGGTGCGACAACTCACCCGCAGCTCACGTCGAACGGCTATCAGCATCCCCCCCCCGCCGACCGTGCTCACGTTACGCACCTTCTCTCGATCCAGTCGATACACATTGTAACGAGAGTCAAAATATTCAGCACTATTGAATCCACTGCATAGTTTAGTTTCGGTAAGGATAATTATATCATAATTACTAGCTAATGTGTTTTGGAAAAACTCATAACATTTACTGCGTAGACCATTCACGTTCTCATAAAAAATGTGCCAGTTATTATCACCCAGCATTGTAATAACGAAAAAAGAAAGCAAGAAAATAATTAGATTCAACCATGGCCAGACAGTACACAAGCATAACAACAAATTTAAACAATAGATCGGCACAATACATTTTAGACCAAAACAATTTTACAATTGGATAGACATAAGCACCTGAAAATACGATATACAAGAAAACTATTATGCTAGGTTTTCGGTGGCTCGTTCAAAATTTAAAATTAAAATTGACCACGCTTATTTAGCATATCAGAAAAAGTTAGAATATCAGTTTATTTCAGATCCTAGATCTTTCTGGGGATTTGTAAGGTCTCAGAAAACCAGTGCGGGGTGCGATCGGCTGCAGAGGGGGGTGTTTCGTTGTCGGACGATGAGTGTGCCCACGAGTTCGCGACTTACTTCCGCTCTGTGTACGGGCGGGCGGCTCCCAGGCTCAGCGTGGACGAGGCGATGGCCTCCGACGGTGCTCATCGTTGGGGGACGACGTGGGTGCATCTGGTGGAGCTCACGGGGCAGGAGGTGGCGACGGCTTTGCGCCGCCTGGCGGCTATACGTTCGTGTGGCCCCGATGGGTTTCCGGCCTTTGTCGTGAGGGACTGTGGGCCCGTGCTGTTTGCCCCGCTGCTACATTTAATGGGTTCCTGCGGAATGGGGTCTATCCGGAGCGCTGGAAGATATCGCGTGTTATACCTATTCCGAAGAGGGCGCCGTCGGGCTGCGCTCCGGGTTATAGGCCCGTGGCTGTCTTGTCGGTGTTGGCGAAGGTATTTGAGTCCGCCATTCAGCGCAGTGTCACGGGTCAGGTGGCGCCGTACCTGAGCGATGCCCAGCACGGCTTCCGGCTGGCATGGAGCACCACCACGAACCTGATGTCGTTTCTATCCTATGCGGCGCCGGTGGTAGATGCTTCGGGGCAGGTCGACGTTGCCTACTTTGATTTACGGAAGGCTTTTGACATGGTGGACAATGATGTCATGCTCGCTAAGCTGGCAGGAATGGGCTGCACCCCGGAATTGTTGGCGTTCTTCGCGAGCTACCTCCGAGGGAGGTACCAGTGTGTGTATTCCAGGGGTTCAGTGTCTCGGCCGTATCTGACGCTCACTGGTGTCAGCCAGGGTTCGAACCTGGGGCCTCTGGAGTTCATCATACTTATAAATGATCTTCCGGAGGAGGTGAAGTATTCGTAGTGCTTGCTGTTTGCGGACGACCTTAAGGTTTACACCAGAATAAGGAACTTGGAGGACTGTCTCCGCCTGCAGGAGGACATCGGGAGGGTCTTGGAGTGGACGGCGCGAAATGCCCTTTAGCTCAATGTTACGAAATGCGAGGTGGTCAGCTACAGCCGGGCGCGTAGCCCGCGGCGCACCGCTACTTGCTGGGTGGCGAGGTGCTGCCCCGCTCATCCGCGGTGCGTGACTTGGGCGTTCCTATCACCTCGGACGTGTCGTTTAGGGAGCACATACGAAGCGTGTGCAGTCGATCGTTCCGCAGTTTAGGGTTTATCCTTCGGCGTTGAGCACACTTTGAGAACACACATATTGTCAGAGTGTTGTACAACACACTAGTATGAAGTACATTAGAAAGTATTGCTATGATTTGGTCTCCACGTGAAGCTAAATATGGCCTCATGTTGGAACGAATTCAAAACAAATTTGTTAGAGTCCTGTATTTGAGAGAGTCCGTAGAGTAAGAGTAAGGGTATCCGTACTACCCGCTCATGTGCCCGAGATTATGTGTGCTGGGCATGGCAGGCTACACGAGGCTTGAGGTGCGCCGGGATCTGTCCCTGGTCGTGTACCTGTTACCAAGTTACCAAGTAGAAAATATAGTAATAACTTTATTTATATATAATTAACTACTTATATAAGCTTTCAAAATACGCTATAATGTATGCAAGTAATGGTTACTGCTCTAAAATATCGTTTGTTAATATATCATTATTAAGGCTTCTTTACACTTGGATGAGTGTCTTACTTTATTATATAAACTAAAACTAAACTAAATCACACTATACATGGCCCCATTAATCTTATTACCTGCACACATACTACGTTAAATATCTCCCTCAGACTTTCCGTTATTAGTAAATAATGTTTTAAAATACACAAATCATTCACTTGTTTGACTCTTTCAATATCTATGTCAATCTTACACTCTGTCTTGCTTAATCCCTCCATAACCATTACTTTCGTTTTACTTACATTAACTTTCATTAATTTCCTCTTAAGGGACTCATTCATACTACTGACCATCTTCTGCAACTCATACGCCGATGATGCACGCCTGATCGTTCGTGCTATGAATTATCAAAAATTCCAATTATAAGGGTAGACAGACATTAACTGATACACCAGTCTTCCCGCGACCACGGCCTATGCACCTGGATAAAACGTCAGGTAAAACAAAGGTAATCAGATATCTTTATTAATTTAGCGTGATACGACCCGGTCTCACATAGTAAATTTAAGTAAAATTAGTATAAATCGCGACTGTTTAAAAATAACTATAGCAAACCGATACGTGCAGGAAAGTGCAAATAAAATACGCCATCTTAGCGAGGAAGCGGATTTTTCTGGAAACGTCATTGTCGTTTTTAACAAAGTGCCGTGAGAACAATGTTATACCGGCGTGTGTATGTGTTAAAAGTCGTAGGGACATTGCCTATTCCGAACGCATTCTCAATAACGTGAGTGTCAGGCTACTACACACACTAATACGGAATCATAGACGAGAACTGTTCCAGGTACAGAATATATTTTATAGACTGCATTTTGAATATAGTGAAGTGTTTTGTATCATGATTTTGAACTAGTGGAACGTATTACATAGAGATCGCGCCACATAAATTGGCAGTAGGCAAACTTGGAACTAAATTTGACTTTTCCGCCATTGCGTGTTATTTTGTATGACAGGTAAATTTAGTATTACCAGCGTTGTGTTTTTTGCTCACTCTTTGTAATTTTTATGTTTGTTAAGGGTGATTATAATAAATTGATTCCCGGAGTTTCTTGTTGGTTCTTCTCCAAGCTAGGGTCTCCACTGATCTAACCTCGGTAAATAAAAATATGTAAAGACAATGCTCAGTGCCATGTTTGTAATAGTTTTTTTAATTTATACTTAGATCATAAGATAACATTCAAAGAGAGCTTGTGATAGGGCCATATTTTAAATAAACATATTTTGACTTTTGACGTTGATATATTAATTTGTTTTATTTGAGTTTATAGCTCTGCAACTTCGTTACAAATGAAACCTATAATGTATCGAGCCGTATGGCACAGTGAGTGCTAGTTTTGGCGTGTTTACTGGTAACACTGAATTACGCGACTGTGGCGACGCCTCCAACTGCCAATTTATGTGGCGCGATCTCTACCTTCAAGCTGACCGTTTTTTTTTAAATTTTTATTTTATACATTGCATTTGAAATCCTCACAGGTTACCCCAATACAATATCAAATAATATAATATTTACAAAATATAAGCCGAAAATTCATTAACAATAATCTCAAATAATAAAAAACGTAATTCGTATTAATTAATTCATTCAAGTATTCATGTCAATAACATGTATAATGTAATAAAAAATAAATGATTAAAGTAAGAAAATAATAATTGATTCATAATAAATATAATGTTAATATGCGGATGAATGATAGCAGATTGACAAAAGGAATATATATGAGTGAAGAGAAAGGGCGGTTACGTAGGGGCCGGTCTAATAAGACATATAACAGTCAGAGAGACGCTATATTGAAAAAAGGTGACGTTAGCCTAACAACCTAACCTAACAAAAATAAGAGTTTTAATTTAATAAACAATATTTTATAACCAATAACAATTAACCACCTAAAGCACTTACGCACATTGTACCGTATTTTACTACATTATGTATGTAAATAATTATAAAGAAAAGTTATTATTAGAAGAACAAGTTATTTTCAATATATTCTCCTCTAAAAATACTATTTAAAAATTTATTAATGCCCGTAATAAAGCAGAGAGCGACTTGTGGCGATCCTGGCGGCGCACAGTGGTCTGAAAATCGAGCTCCATACTCATAGAAACTTCTAAACTTTAGACAAGTTTATTTAATTACGCCAACAAATTGGAAAATTCCAAAACGGAAATTCTAAATTTTACTACAAACAAAGCGGTGATGCATTAATTGTATGTCATATTAAACACCGCGTAAACGTGTGACTACCAGCCCTTAAGTTTCATTCAGTTTCGAAATAATGCATTTAAAATATTTTCTCCCATACAAAATCTCTCTTGCTCCATGCTCTCGCGTCAACTATGCCTATCCAATCTTTCTCTTTCTTCTTCTCAGCCACTCTCAACCAGTTTGGTGTAGGCCTCCTTTAGTTTGCGTCACTCAACTCGGTTCTGGGCCACGTGTATCCAGTTTGACCCCCCTATCTTTTGGATGTCGTCCTTCCACCTCATCTGTGGTTTTCCTCTGGGCCGCTTTTCCCCCCAAGGTCTCCACTCCAAGACTTTCTTGCACCATGACCCATGCTTCCGGGCGACGTAACCCGCCCACTGCCACTTGAGATTTGCCATTCGCTGGATAGCGTCTGCGACTTTACTTTGCTCTCTAAGCCATATACTGGTGTTGCGATCCTTCAGTGCAACCTCCACCAGGTTCCTCTCCAATGCCCTCTGTGCTACCTGTATTTTATGGATACATTCTCTTGTCAGAACCCAGGTTTCGGCTCCATAAGTAAGTACTGGCAGGATACACTGATTGAATACTCTGGCTTTTTGTTCTGCTGTGATGTTCATTTTAAAAGCAAACTCAAGATTCGAGTAGGCGGCCCACATCAAGCGTTTGCGTCTGTTGCTTTCGTTGAGCTGGTTATCTTTCCCCATTTTTACTTCTTGACCGAGATAAACATATTTCTCAACCCTTTCTATGGTGGTTTGGTTTACTGAGATCT
The DNA here is from genome assembly GCA_030578115.1 of Leucoptera coffeella. Lineage (NCBI taxonomy): Eukaryota > Metazoa > Arthropoda > Insecta > Lepidoptera > Lyonetiidae > Leucoptera > Leucoptera coffeella. The sequence continues at coordinate 5,712,527 of JAMBLF010000002.1, forward strand.
TCGCAGGATTTACACTTTCGTTAGTCATAACCTTGGTTTTATTGAGATTCATTTCCAAACCAACCTGTAGAGAAGCTTCGTTCAACTCTCGAATCATAAAATGTAAATCCTCGGGATTGTCACTGAGGAGGACGATATCATCAGCGAATCTCAGATTGTTCAACCTGGCTCCAGGCAACACAAGATCACGTTCATCCCATGAAAGTCTTTTGAACACATCTTCAAGTACTAGGGTGAACAACTTTGGTGACAAAGTGTCGCCCTGTCTTACGCCCCTTTTGATGTCTATGTGGTTGGTATGATCCATCAAGGTTACTTTCATAGTAGCGTTATTGTAGATGTTTTCAATAAGCGTAGTGTATCTGTGATCTATTCGAGCATTTTGAAGTGATTGAACAACTGCCCACGATTCCACACTATCGAAGGCCTTCTTATAATCAATAGGGAATATGCATAAAATTTAAATATGTATTATCGTCATATTATAACTAATAGGTATTTATTTTATTTAGTTATTAGTTACACCCATAAAATATTATATAAAAAGTGGGAAATAAGAGAGGGAAATTCAAACTTACAAAACACGTCACCATTAGTCGAAACGAAATGTGACGTCATATGACACAACATTAGATTTATCGGCGTCGGTATTCATACTGTGTTGATAGTGTTTGTGAGAAAAATAGTTTGAAGCTGTATTCCTGTGGTGATTTCCAGTGAATCTAGATTTTTAATGAATCTAGGACAATGACTGAAACTGGTTTTGTCAAAGCACAATCGGACAATCTACCGAAAATAGATGCATTTATGATGACAGCATATTTTGCTTCAAATCCCGATTTTACATCCGCTGAGGTCAAAGGAGTAATTCACGCTAAGCTGTATATAAATATAGCATACTTACATTAAAATGATCTTGTCAACAATATAAACATGACGTTAAAGATACTTTATCCCTTCTCATAATATTACACCATTGTTTTCTTACATTCGCATCTCTTGGAATAGGGAAAAACACTTTATTTGGTGTACTTTTAATAATGTTTTTGCGCTTCGGTAAGATACAATACTTGTATGAAGGTTTTTTAGCTTCTTCCATGATCTGTGTATCACTTAAAACTAATAATATGTATGAAATAACTTATATGCCTATAGTAAACAAACATGGGACGTGTCATGTGACGTAAGCCAAAGTTCGCGCAAAATGGCGGCGTTTGAGCGGCTCAAATTTATTCAAAGTTTCAAATTGTATTTTGACAAATAATTTGAATATTTCCAAGATTATTTATATTTTTTTCGAAGTCATAAAGGTGTAAATGATTAATTTAAGATATAAAAAAAAATCATGCATCTTCCCTATTAATGCTAACCAAAGCGGTTAATGATATTCTGTGGCTTTCTCGATTACAATTCTCATCGACAAAATGTGGTCCATAGTACTATATCCGCTTCTGAAACCGGCTTGTTCGGGGGGTTGGTAAAAATCAAATGTGTTGGTCAAACGAAGGGTTATTATTTTGGTGAGCAGTTTATACAGTTGCGATAATAAACAGATAGGCCGGTAATTGTTAAGATCAGCTTTGTCGCCTTACTTGAACAACATGATAACATTTGCTGACTCCCATTCTCTAGGAATTTCTCCTTCCTCCAGACACTTGTTTAGGAGTGTGTTTAGGCCTTTTAATACGTAACAACCTCCTTCTTTGACCATTTCAATTATCATCCCGTCTTCGCCTGGAGCCTTACCGTTTTTCATCTTTCTTAAGGCTGTTTTGATTTCGTAGCACAGTATTTCAGGTATGTCTTCAGACCCAACATTCATAACTCGTTGTGGTGCACTATTCGGTTGTCTTGGGCTTATCGATGTATAAAGCTTTTGGTAGTATTTTTCTACGGTTCTCAGGAGCAGCTTTCTTTCGGTTACTAAGTTTCCTTCTTCATCCAGGAGTCTGGTAATTTGTTTCTCACCAGGAGATAGAGACTTCCTGAATACTTTAGGGCCTTTGTATTTTTCTACAATAGCTTGCACAGTTCTTTCGCGGTATTCCTCTATATCCTTTTCGACCTGCCCTCTTACTTCTTTGCAAAGACATCGACTCCTCTGTCACCATTTGACCCTGATTTATTAGTTGCTTTCTCTTTTCTAACAGTTCTTTTGTGGTACTTTTTACTTTCTGGCTGCTGTTTCTGCCCTTCGGGACTAACTCTTGTGCTACCTTGTAGAGAGTCGATTGCAGGTGACTAGCTAGCTCATCTTTGTCCGAAACTTCTACTGGGGATCTGTTGGTGTACGTCACGCACTTATGGGGCGAGGCCATTGAGAAGCATGGTGAGGCCCTTGCGGTCTCCTTAGATATCTCCAAGGCCTTTGACAGGGTTTGGTATGCGGGACTCCAGAGTAAACTTCCAGCCTACGGACTTCCAGACAGTTTTTGTCAATGGACCAGAAGTTTCCTCAGTGCCCGAAGCATCAGGGTGGTGGTTGACGGTTGAACATCGGACCTTAAGACCCTACACGCAGGAGTTCCACAAGGATCGGTCCTCTCTGCAACGTTGTTCTTGCTACATATAAACGATCTGCTGAGGCCAGGGATAATAGGCTACGCGGATGACAGCACAGTTGTAGAGAGGTACCTACCTGGTCCTGGGGCCAACGTGGATGAAATAAATCTCCAAAGTGTAGCAATGATCTCGCGAGTGAATCAAACGCTGGAACACATCTCCCAATGGGGAGATATGATCCTCGTGGGATTCAACGCTAAAAAGACCCAAGGATGCCTTTTCTCTGCTAAGAAATCTAAAATGAGTATTGCTCCACTCTTTCGAGGAACGAAGTTGCCAGTCACCAGTCGTTTGAGTATGCTTGATAACGAGCTTACAAATGACCTAAACTTTGGGAAGAATATAGAGTCAAAGGCCAAGCTTGCAGCGAGGAAACTTGGCATCCTGAACAGGGTTAGGGAGTGTTTCACACCGGAGCAGTTTTTAGTTCTCTACAGAGCACAAGTGCGGTCGTGTGTGGAATATTGCAGTCACCTATGGGATGGCTCTGCCAAGTACCAGCTAAATTCCCTTGACTCTTTAAAGCGTAGAGCCATTAAGCGCATGATTGGCGACCAAAAACTTGCGTCCCGTCTGAATAGCCTAGCGCACAGACGCAAGGTTGCCAGTCTTTGCGTGTTTTACAGGCTCTATTATGGCGAGTATGCGAATGAGCAGCACCAACTAGTACCTCCTTCGCCTTTTTATCCCCATTTTGTAGAGCTACCGCGTGCCCGCACAAATCGCTTTAAAGCGTCATTCATAATGCGGGTCGGTAAGGAATGGAATTCCATGCCTTTTTTTTTTTTAACGTCAGGAAATCCCCACGGATACCCGTCCAGCCCTGGGGAGCCAGAGGGTTATGTCGGACTCGAACCGACTAAAACCTGACGGTGTCCTCCGGGGCGCCTTACTCGGCGGGGTCGCGGGAACGCGTGAGCATAACATCACGCGACCTCACCGGCGCAGTCCGGCCGAAGCCAGACCCATCCCCGGCCAGGTGAAGGGAAACCCCTCACCCAGCCAACACCGAGGGGCGCGTAGGACACGCGCGCACCACCTCTAGGCCGAACGCGAAGGAGTGGTAAACCCCAGCTTACCACCCCACGGCCCTAGGTAGGGGAGAGAGGAGGTCAAGAAGTAGCCTATTCGTGACCCCCCCTCCCCACCACCCAGCCTATCTCCAGAGCCCAGTTTTCCGGGCTCAAGTAATTTTTTATAGAGGTTTTCCTTCTCGTGGTACAAGGAGCTAGCCCCTTAGACCCTCGGCCCTGACCAGAGAAAAACTCCAGAACAGGGTTACGAGATTTGACGGTGGCAGCGCAGAAGCTGCCTGCCTAGCAATCGCGTCGATTTCCGGGCCCACCCAAAAGCCAGGGACGGACAACCCAGTGCCGGGACCAGGCACCAAGAAGCCGTCCCCGGCACCCGCTGCTCCAGGACTCCGTCGGGTCCATCGACGGAGATGGAGAAGCCCCGGGGCAATTGGTTTCACGGCCGCTCCTTTTCGACCGCTACTCACAGGGTGGGCCACGAGACGGCTTGTCCCATCCACCCCATGGAATTCCCTGCCTGCCTCTGTATTTCCGGAGGTATTTAATCCACAGCTGTTCAAAACTAGGGTGTATAGGCATTTTCTGGACAAGCTCGCTACATCTTAGACTCTGTCTGTCGCCTCCTTCGAGGTACAAACAGGGTCAAGGGTGAACCCATTTCAGTTAAAAAAAAAAAAACTTCGCCATATCCTTCGACAAATGCCTTTTTTACCCTTTCCTCATATTGCTCTCTGTTTATGGTAAGGATGATTGGATCTATTCTTACTTTCTTCGATCTTATGGAAGCATATCTAGTCATTTTAGCGTTTATTTCAACCCTTGCCTGGACAAGTCGATGCTGTCGCTGCCTGTGTTGAAACTATTAAGAACGCTAACATCTTTTATAATACTTTTGTGGCTGCTAAACACATAATCTATTTCATTTTTATGTCTTTCACCTGGAGATAACCATGTCCATTTTCTGTCTGTTCTTTTTTGATAAAAGGAGCTCATGTGAAAAAGGTTTTGTTGTTCTAAAAAGTCCATTTTCACCCCAAGTTTCGCATTAAAGTCCCCGGTAATGATTGTATAAGTGGATCTAATATCTGTCCAACAACGCTCTATATCTTCATAAACCATATCTATGGTTTCTTATGATATAAAATATCAAATCATTCTTTATATCGGTTTGTTGTAAATGAATACATTTGATATCATTTTTGAACAGTATGTGTCAAGTTAGTTTACTATGTTCTCATAGATACCTACCCCCTTATTCCAAAAAAAAGTTTGTTATAGAAACAAGTCCGGTGTAAAAATATTGCAGCCCCTAGTTTATCTCTGGGATGAATAATTTTGAGGTTACCTTTCTGTTTCAGAAGTGGCCAAGTATGTTTTTATATCTAAAATAAGTTAAAATCAAAGCTAATATAAGTCAATATCAAATCAGCATGATGAATTAGATTTGTTGCAGATAAATTTGTTGTTTCATTTGTAACAAATAGTGGGACAAATAGTTTTGAGGTTACTTTTCTGTTTTAAAAGTGGCCAAGTATATCTTTATATCAAAAATAAATTAAAATTCAAGTTCAGTATAAGCCAATATCAAATCGGCGACCTCTAGAGCGCCACACACACACACACACACAGATAAACCTAAGCTAACCTAGGTTGCAATTAGTTAAACATATTATCACAGATGACGCCGCCAAGAATAAAATAATAATTATACAAATCAATTTCCTAGAACGCGCAAGTGAAATATTTATCGGGAACAAGATATATACAAATTTCCAACTCAGGCCATTAGCCTGGACGAACACCTGCAGGTAGGAAGCTTCCTCTTTTCCTGTAGGACACAGTGGATCCTACATACATAAATGACACTCTCATATATGTACTGATCAACAACCGTCAAAATATCAATTTCTTTAAATGCCCAGGGGCCCATTCTGTAAATGCAGCGAACAGCCCTCTTCTGCAAAACGAATATTGTGTTTATGTCAGCAGCACAACCCCACAGCAAGATGCCATAAGACATAATGCTATGAAAGTAGCTGAAATAAACAACCCTAGCCATGTACTCGTCTGTATATTCCCTAATCCGTTTAACAGCATATGCCACGGAACTAAGTTTTTTAGATAAAACGCGAATGTGGTCTCCCCACTGCAGCTTTGAATCTACAGTTATCCCTAAGAAGACAGTAGTATTTATTCTTTCTATTTTCTCATTATTTATTATTAGATTGGTTTCGACACCATTAACATTTGGCAAAGTAAATTTAATACATTTTGTTTTATTATTATTAAGAACTAAATTGTTATATTGAAACCATTGAACTACATCTCCTATCACCGAGTTTATTGTTTGTGACTCATCAATCTTCCTGCTAATTCTAAAGATTAGGGATGTGTCATCAGCAAAAAGGACCATCCTGCACCTATCTTTAGTTACAAAAGTTATTTCAAATTACGGCGTATATTATAGTTTATATATACTTGTATGATTGTCCAATCAACACGCATATTTTTTTAAATAAAATGCATTTTCTAAATGTATACTACGGTCGGAAAACACAAGGAAATCTACCCACTGTTTGGAACGGGTAATGACAGTGTTTGTAAATCGCAACATGGCTTTACTGCCACATTAGATACGGACTATGTGGGTAACACGTGGGTTTGAGGTGGCTATAGATTGAAGGGTTAGTGGTCGTGAAAAGTTTTGTTTACACGTATAAACTTATTACTATTTTAGTTTAGTTTTTCCACACAAAGCCTCATCAATACAACATATTGTAAACTTACATATTTTTCTGAGGGTCCTCATTTATTTCTGAAGAAGACCGTATTAGTTCTTTTCAAGTTCTTCTTATACCAAGCCCAATGCTCACAAATAAACTGAACGTAAACGTAGGAATAATAACGGCAGCATAAATAACCCTTCGAATTGACGTGACAGCGGAAACTATTGTGAGTAAAACCACACAGAGACCCTAAGAGAACTAGTCGAAATATACCCAGCCTGCAGCGGCGTCTCTTAATAATATCAATGTGTATAGCTCATACAACACTTGTAATGAAAGTAAGTTTCGAGGAATCATGTCCACTCGTGGGTTCCAACGGGAAGACCAACAAGGGGTCTAAATGGTGGAGTCCGGAGATGGGAACCCTTAGAAACAGGATGCGCAAACTCTTCAACAGAGTGATGAATACAAGGGATGACGACGACTGGCTGGCTTATCACAACACTCGTGCAAAATACAAGAAACTAATCAGAAAATGCAACCGTAATAGCTGGCGTCATTTCTGCAGTAACATTGAAACGACTGACCTAGGCCGTGGTCAATCATTGTATGATGGTTCGAATGCATGTCTGAGAGTGCGTGATGGTTGCACGGACTGATTTAGCATCCCTCGGGGTGTTTCCAGGGTTGTGTAGACCTGGGCCTATCAACCTCTTCATGGATGATGGTTTGACAGATTTACGTGAAAGTAGCTACGGACTTAGAATGGATTAGTTCGTTATCAAGTGCTTCTCGTACGAGGACGATCAAGAGCGGAGGATAAGTTGCAGAAGATAATGGACATTATATATGTAAGCCTGTTGAAAGAAAGGATATGAAGGTGAATTTAAGAAAAACCAAAACTATGGTATTTAAGAGACGTGATAGTATGATAGAGTGTATTATTAAAGTGGGTTTTAACTATTTTTTTTTATTATTAGGTAGTGAAGTTTGTTTAATTGGGAAGTGTGTTTAAAAGTGAAGGAAAATGTGAGGGTGATACTGCAAGAACAGTGAAGAAGGGAAATGCGGTGAGCGGCATGATGTCTAGACAGTTTATGTTCTAATATCACGACGGGCCATTTATAAGACTGATTTGGTCCCTATGCTTATGTATGGAAGTGAGTGCTAGTATGAGTAAAAGAATCATGAAAGCAGAAATAATGCGGTAGAGATAAGGTCTCTCAGGAAAATGTGTAATGTATGATTGTGCGCTATGGTGCGGAATAAGTGATTCGCGTTTCGTTCGTCTATTCGTTACGCTGCTTATACCCACCTTGTAAAAAGTGTTTCCAATTTAATCTGTATACGTTCTACGCGCCTACCTCGTCCAACTCTACCTTCCATTTGGGCTACATTTCCATTCAGTTTTCCTATCGTAAGCCTCCTCTCATCTGTCGCTCATGTGCCCAAACCGCCTCACCTTTCTCTTTTTTCATCACTTCGTCTTCTCTAATACCATAACGTTCACGAATCACACTATTCCGCACCATAGCGCAATAAATCTTACATTACACATTTTCCTGAGAGACCTTATCTCTACCGCATTATTTCTGCTTTCATGATTCTACTGCCAATACCAGCACTCACTACCATACATAAGCATAGAAACCAAATCAGCGACCAAATAACGGACCGTCTGTGAATCCGTCAAAGACCGAACTTGTGCTGTTCACCAAGAGGAGGAAAATGGCGCTACTAAAGCTGCCACGGCTTTTCGGCGTGAGCCTGTCCCTTGCAAGAGAAGTGAAATACTTGGGAATAATTCTCGTCGACAACTTAGAGATCGCGCCACATAAGTTGGCAGACGGCAAACTTGGAACTAAATTTGACGTTTCCGCCATTGCGTGTTATTTTGTATGACAGGTAAATTCAGTAATACCAGCGTTGTGTTTTTGCTCACTCTTTGTAATTTTTATGTTTGTTAAGGGTGATTATAATAAATTGATTTCCGGAGTTTCTTGTTAGTTCCTCTCCAAGCTAGGGTCTCCGCTGAACTAACCTCGGTAAAAAATATGTAAAGACAATGCTCAGTGCCATGTTTGAAATAATAACATAACATAACATACGCTTCACGACTTGTGTATACACACTCCCTTTTTTATTATGGCGGGGTAATCAGAGGCTTGAATGCCCATGTCCGATATTTCGAAGGCATGTTAGGTATGGGTCATTCGAAGCCCGCTTATCACTAGATAGACAACACCCAACGTGATAGGGAGTGAACCGTATCGCCGTATAAAGGCACTGACTATTACCTATCCTGCGGGAAAGAAGCTCACAAGGGCCTGCGGGCTCTTCTTCCAGTGCAAACTCAAACCCGAAATTACCAAGTAGATGTGCAGTCGACTCTAAAAAGAAAGTCCCAAAATTTATAAAGTGTTCTGTAAATTTCCTTCCCACTTAAGACATTCTTCGATTAAAATATTATGCGCGTATATTCGTACACAATAAAGCCGTAAAAACGTACACATACACAATATCACCCAACCCGACATTAACTTTTAAATAGCTGTAGCGGAGTTTGGGAAGCGTTGCTATTACGAAGAGAGGTCGTGAGTTCAAATCTTAATAAAGTTATACATATTTTATTTTAATTTTTTTATATTATTGAAGTTTGTCGAGAGTAGTTTGTTTACTTTATTTTATTTGGAAACCAAACAGTACTCAATAACTAATTAAATAACAGAAATAGATAAACAAAAGACCATTTAGATTTTGACATATAAGACATACTCATCATTGCCCTAGTATTCATAAATACAATGCCAGCTAATAATGATTTATAGTTTTAAGAGATTCGCGATTTACACTCATGATTAATAACTACCGGGACTTATCGCGTATGTTTTTATATAATAAAGTTACCTTTACTAACCCGATGTTTCGGCTACGTTGCAGCAGCCATGGTCACGGGAAGACTGATGATGCATATTTCTTCGCCTCCACCGCAGCGCCCTGTCAGATTCTTCTCCGATTACCCTCACTGCTACGTTTTTATTAATATCACGTGACCTACACACTACACTAGCAGTATCTTGTGGCTTTACACGATCATATTGAGCCGAATGACAATCTATTACGGTATTCCACGCCGAGGACAGTTTGTAACCCCGTCACGATTGAATGTACTGTGCTTTTTTATTTCAATCGCCTCGCGTACAATTCTACTGTAATATCGGCGTTCATTAGAGAGCACAGTGGGTTTATGAAGCTCAATACAATGATTTGAACCCTCGTTTAGCAGATGTTCGGCTATTGCTGACCTATTGGTATTCAATTTCTTGACCGCTGCAATGTGTTCTTTCACTCTGTCCGCTGTAGTTACTGCAGGTGAGCGAAAAGCATTGATGAACTTTAGAAAAAACAAAGACGTTTTAGTTCTCAAAGCTGATAAAGGGAATGCCACTGTATTAATGAATGTACAAGAATATAACGCTAAAATAGGTCAGTTGTTGTCGGACACGAGTGTATATAAGTCGGTGTCGTATAACCCCACAGCGAGAGTAAACAAGTGAATACGTGAACTTTTGAAGTGCCATCAGAATGTCTTTACGAAGGATGAGTTTAAAACATTTTCACGACCCAGGATAACTCTATCACCTAAGTTATACGGATTGCCGAAGGTACATAGAAATATATCATGCACACGATTATCACCCTTCCGGTGGAACTGCAATTATAGAGTCGACTGTACACGACGCTGATCCGGCCCGCCTACCGCGCCCGGTCGGGCGGGCGCGGCCGTAGATGAAGAAAGGGCCAAAATCCTTGGGAAACCGGGGTCGTTTCAGGAAGCGTGTGAAGACACTAGGCGTCTTTTGTGCTTCTGACGGCAGCTGGGCTGGCTGGAATAGCCAGCGACATCACGCAAAATGATTCCAGTGTAGACTAATTGCGGAGACTACGGAGTCCAATGCACGAAACTAAATAAAAGTAGCCCTCCGAATTCAATCTGACTTGAAGTCAAATAATAATAAGTTCGATATTTAAAAAAATTTATCCTTGTAACTCCAGGTGGTAACCTTAGGTGATAACATAATTTCTTAAATGCTATTTCCTTTATTACCTTTTTGCAGGCCGGCGTAGATCTATACCAGTTTTGTACGTTGCGGGAACTCATTATGAAATTGGTTTCGATACGGTAAAGCAAAAAATTAATATGTGTGTCGAGTATATTTATATGTTAAATTATTATGTATTTTCTAATATTATTTTACCTAAAACTGCTACAGTTTACTACTGAATACTACAGTGAAGTGAGGAAATCTACCTGTTCCCGAACAGGTCTTAGTGCTTGTTAATGGTGACATGGCTTATCACCTATGGCATTGCGTACTGACTATCTGGTCAACACGTGGGTTCGAGGTGGCCATAGAATTACTACACCCGAACCTCTGACTACCCTGCAAGGATTAATGGTCGTGAACATGTTTGTCTGTTTATTATACCGAATCTACGCAACTGATTATTTTATTATAAGGTGATATATATATATATACATATATGTCGAAGAACTATGATCAACCTGATGTTGATCTTTAGGATCCGTGGGCGGCATTGTAGGTATTTGCAAGCACAAAGAAACACTGTATAGTTTAACAGTTTATTCACAAAATTATTAACTTAGAGATTAAATTAATTTACTTTCAGAGTACATTTACTTAGAGCAGTAGGTTCGCGACACTATAATGGTCGAGAGGACCCTCCGACTTCGCCTTCACAAATTCAATGTCTCCAGTCTGGTGAAAATCCCTCAACCTAGCATCCCGACCCCACTCTAGGCACAATATCGCCCCGGCTCTCTAATTGGTAGGTTAAATCACGCCACTCGCTACTCGTTTCCTATTGGCTGACAAAAAGTCGCCTGATCGCGTGACGTAAGCATCGAGTTTCAAAACAAACTATATTCGTTCAGAAATAAGTGCAAAATTAACAAAAGATTAACTTACTTAAAATGTTCGTAAATCAACAACTAGAATTTACGTAACTTATGATCTAAACAATGAAGTAAACTAGGTATTCTTAGCTACTAAAACAACTGATCCATCCTCAATCATTCTCCGACACGGCCTTCCTGACGCCTCACACGCCCTCGTGTGATGTAGAGGCTTCATCATCATTGCCATCTGTAATAAGAGAAAACATTTTCTTTTGGTACCCGCTCATCCATCCTGACTATAAAGCCAGGTATTTAACAAACACAGTTATCAAATTATCATAACTCTCTGTTCATCTGTTCTCACTCACTATGTTACGCAAGTCACAGCATACAAGCTTATTATACATTCTCCGCTGTAAGTACAGCCTCCGCCGTCAGAAACGGCCTCCGCCAACAAATGGCCTCCGCTGTCAAAAACAGCCTCCGCCGTCTAAAACGGCCTTCGCCAACAAATGGCCTCCGCTGTCAGAAACAGCCTCCGCCGTCTAAAACGGCCTCCGCCAACAAATGGCCTCCGCTGTCAGAAACAGCTTCTAACTACATTTTTAACATCCACTACTGAACAATTATCTCCGCCTTTAGTCAAGTTATAAAAAGCTATTTGAGAAAACCATGAAGTGGCTGACCCTTTCATAGCTTTAGCAATAGTAATAAAAAGGTTACTTCCTTCAAATGGAATTTCCGATAGACAAATGTCGGCCGTTGATAGCCAGGCCTGTGCATCGGCGCCATCAGCTTCAGGGTTGAATTCGGGCAGCGTCATTTCCGGTGTTTTAGGCACGCTTGGATTACGCAACGCCTCGACGAGATGCTGGATACTTTTGTTGTAGCAGTCAAGCATGTTTTGCCATCGATCGTCATTCTTTTGCTCTCGGTTGGTGGTGATGTTTTGTGCCTGCTTTGATCCCACTTCTGATGTCGAAGAACTATCATCAACATGATGTTGATCTTTAGGATCCGTGGGCGGCATTGTAGGTATTTGCAAGCACAAAGAAACACTGTATAGTTTAACAGTTTATTCACAAAATTATTAACTTAGAGATTAAATTAATTTACTTTCAGAGTACATTTACTTAGAGCAGTAGGTTCGCGACACTATAATGGTCGAGAGGACCCTCCGACTTCGCCTTCACAAATTCAATGTCTCCAGTCTGGTGAAAATCCCTCAACCTAGCATCCCGACCCCACTCTAGGCACAATATTGCTCCGGCTCTCTAATTGGTAGGTTAAATCACGCCACTCGCTACTCGTTTCCTATTGGCTGACAAAAAGTCGCCTGATCGCGTGACGTAAGCATCGAGTTTCAAAACAAACTATATTCGTTCAGAAATAAGTGCAAAATTAACAAAAGATTAACTTATTTAAAATGTTCGTAAATCAACAACTAGAATTTACGTAACTTATGATCTAAACAATAAAGTAAACTAGGTATTCTTAGCTACTAAAACAACTGATCCATCCTCAATCATTCTCCGACATATATATATATATATATATATATATATATATATATATATATATATATATATATATATATATATATATATCAAATTATTTAAAAAATAAATTAACAGGAAAACCCGCCTGGTCTGAAATAGCACAACTGATCTGTGCACAACTTAATGAACAACTGCATGATTTGAGTGATTTAATTAAACTTGTTTGATAAAAAACTTCCCAGTATGAATGTTGATATTACTTTAGCGTTCGGGCAATTTATAAGAGAGAAATTTTTATTTGCATCAACACTTGCAACTCCTGGCCAATTTGCATATTGCCGAACATCCTGCAGTGATGGGTTCGGACTTTAACTAGAAGAATAGTGTGCTACTGCCAAAACATCAGACTGATATAACGCGTGGGACGAATATAGGATTGGCTTCTCCTTCGTTTCCTTTTTTCCAAACGTCGTACATGTAATGTCTATCATCTCTTGTAACTTTTCTACAAACAACGTGCACGTACAATAGGCATTACACATCAGCAGAACTCTTGGCAGCTTTTCAACTGGTCTGAAAGATACCATTTTTTTGTCTTCATTGGACAACACACAATAAATTTACTTACACAATAAATTCATGTTCGACTTAATATTTACCACGTAGGTAGGTACTGTAACGGGCTGGTTCAGGCTTAGGTTTTTAAAAAAATACTTTCATTGAATTAAAATAAAAAGAAGTGAATTTAAGACAAGGGCTGGCACTTGAGTGGCGTTACAAAACTAAAAATAGAATCATTAAAAAAAATGTACTGACATTACGAAGATGCAGCATCATCGAGGAAGATGATGCGTAATTACAAGTAAAACATTGCTTAACTAATGAAGTTACCTAGAAGCTACGACTCTTACAAAGTACGTCATACACTAAGTTAAAAGTATACTCGAAGATTTTTAAATTATAAAGAAAACAAATCAGCGTTACGGAGATTAACCAGAATGGTAGAGATCGCGCCACATAAATTGGCAGTTGGAGGCGTCGCCACAGTCGTGTAATTCAGTGTTACCAGTAAACACGCCAAAACTAGCACTCACTGTGCCATACGGCTCGATACATTATAGGTTTCATTTGTAACGGTCTTTGGTTGCAGAGCTATAAACTCAAATAAAACAAATTAATATATCAAAGTCAAAATATGTTTATTTAAAATAGGCCCTATCACAAAGCTCTTTTTGAATGTTATCTTATGATCTTAGTATAAATTAAAAAAACTATTTCAAACATGGCACTGAGCATTGTCTTTACATATTTTTTACCGAGGTGAGTAAGTGGAGACCCTAGCTTGGAGAAGAACTAACAAGAAACTCCGGAAATCAATTTATTATAATCACCCTTAACAAACATAAAAATTACAAAGAGTGAGCAAAAAACACAACGCTGGTAATACTAAATTTACCTTTCATACAAAATAACATGCAATGGCGGAAACGTCAAATTTAGTTCCAATTTTGCCTACTGCCAATTTATGAGGCGCGATCTTTAGTACATTATTCAGTATGAAGTGAGGTGCTAGAGATCGCGCCACATAAATTGGCAGTTGGAGGCGTCGCCACAGTCGCGTAATTCAGTGTTACCAGTAAACACGCCAAAACTAGCACTCACTGTGCCATACGGCTCGATACATTATAGGTTTCATTTGTAACGGTCTTTGGTTGCAGAGCTATAAACTCAAATAAAACAAATTAATATATCAAAGTCAAAATATGTTTATTTAAAATAGGCCCTATCACAAGCTCTCTTTGAATGTTATCTTATGATCTAAGTATAAATTAAAAAAACTATTTCAAACATGGCACTGAGCATTGTCTTTACATATTTTTTTACTGAGGTTAGTTCAGCGGAGACCCTAGCTTGGGAAAGAACTAACAAGAAACTCAGGAAATCAATTTATTATAATGACCCTTAACAAACATAAAAATTACAAAGAGTGAGCAAAAAACACAACGCTGGTAATACTAAATTTACCTTTCATACAAAATAACACGCAATGGCGGAAACGTCAAATTTAGTTCCAAGTTTGCCGACTGCCAATTTATGTGGCGCGATCTCTACTAGACAAGATATTTCTCTTACAATAGGGATTTCTGCGAGCGGTTCGGATGTTATTGCAGGTATTGAAAAATTGTCCTTGATATTAATGTCCTTTTTGGAACATTGGTTAAATATTTAAATACATTTTTTTATACTTCTAGATTTAAAAAGTAAGTAAATTAGTATAAAGAATATTACAAAATAAATGCCCGATAGATATCGATAGCCATATTGTTGTAAATGTGAAGGATTTTCTAATTTGTTTAGTTCATTCTCTAATTCATCGAGGCTAATACTAGCTGCCAGGAGGTTATTTATATTTTCTAGGTTGTTCAGTTGGCTGAAAGGCAAAGCGTGTAGAGATTTATTTAACTTGGTTTTTTCACAACAGTCGTCTAAAATTATGTTGAAGTTGAAACAATTTTTGAAGTACTATTTGAACTTAAGGGTATTGTTCGCGGTAATGAGCGAAACGAGTGTTTTCATTTTTCAGTTTAAACCTATTTAGAACTTACTGACACCTATCATTCTTTCAAGATAGCATAATGAATGACTGAAATTGATGACTGAAGTAGTTTCAAGAGTTAAATATCAATAATTACGTAAATATAAACGCATAAAGTTGATAAAAAATCAGAAAAATGGCGAAAAATAAATTTTGGGCCGCCCAATCTGTTTCATACATTTTTATATGGACAGTTTACGCGTCCGCCGCGAGTCGCTAGTTTCAATAGATCGCGAGCAGTCTTTGGCGAATGCCAGCGTGAGAGCACGTCCATTTTGTTCGCGATCACAGCTAAGCCGCTAGATAATCACACGAGATCAGTTATTTCTTAGTTCAATAAGTGAAATTTGGAAAACAATGTGTAATCACTTTGGTGTTTGAGGTTATTGCTTATTATATTACAAGCAATTTTTTTCTTTCGAAGTGAACTCCTAAAGTTGATTTATTCTACATGTATATTTTAAGAAGTACTTTACTTGATGCGACGCTATATTTGATATAAATTTATTCTTGCGTCATTTATGCCTATGACAGGTATATGTCAGACATGATATGAAAAAATCATGATAATTAATGTAAATAATTTTGATTTACCGCTTGATGTTTCGGATATTATGACAAGAAGTACAAAATATACATACATGATACCTACTGACATCACTTCAGCTTTCTTCTCAGTTGGAAGGCAGTAATTAGTGAACCCCAAGATAAGTTATTTATGCTATATATATATATATATATATATACACATCCATACATACATACACATACATATACACACACACACACACACACATATATACATAATGATATATTATGCATAACGACCGTGACCGAATTCAGGGAAGTCAGAGGTTGAATATGCATTTGTGATGCTTGAAATCATAAATATACATTTGGAATGCTCTTTGGCAACTTGAATTAGAGTTTTTAGCGTCCTGCAGAATAGGTTATACCGGGTCCGGTAATTTTTTTAATTTTTTTACGACTCACAATACGGCAATTTTTTAGAGACAAATTGCTTTGGGAATCCTAATCCAGTCACTAGGCTCTTATAACGGAGTTGAAGATCGCACCAAAAAATGACCCTATTTATTATACATATCCTGCAGCCCAAAAATTTACTCAGGTATTTGTACTTTTACTGTAGGTATTTGTTTGCCTCGTCAAACTTTACGCATAAATCGAAGAAATTATATTTTTCGAAGTTCTTTTCCAGCTCAAAACCATACGAAAATACAAGCGCAGTACTAGGGTCACATACTCCTACAGGAGGTCGGGTTAGGGTATTCACTCAAGTACGTTCCATTATACTATTTGTAATCCTACTATAAAATTACAATTATTTACCACAAGTGATTTATTATTCAAATATTGGTTTCTTTTATATATTTATGACTAAAATATTTTATAATATATATTAATAAATAATAAGTTGTTGAATAATCTGATTATAATTTATTAATGTTTGTTTCGTTTACAAATTGATACACAGAACGTACGTAATGCGATCCGCCATGACAATAAAGTTTGTTATGATTTTGTTATATCAAGATTGATGTGATTTATTTCAGTGTTTTGAAACTATCGTAGTGTGAAACCTGTTTATATCGCAAACATAAATAACATTACATAAAATATTCGCTATTTTACCGCCCAATTGCTTTGTGAATCAATATTTATATGAATATTCTTCGTCACTCATAGCATAATTACAAATGAAACAACAAATTTATCTGCAACAAATCTAATTAATCATGCTGATTTGATATTGACTTATATTAGCTTTGATTTTAACTTATTTTAGATATATAAACATACTTGGCCACTACTAAAACAGAAAGGTAACCTCAAAATTATTTATCCCAGAGATAAACGAGGGGCTGCGATTGTTTTACACGGGACTTGTTTCAAGTCGCTCTCTGCTCTATTACGGGCACTAATAAAATTAAATAATAGGTATCTCTGAGAATACACTGAAAATAATTTCTTCTTCTTCATCTATGTAATAACTTTTATGTATAATTATTTACATACATAACGTCGTAAAATACGGTATAATGTGTATAGATGCTTTAGGTGGTTAATTGTTATTGCTATAAAATATTGTGTATTAAATTAAAACACTAATTTTTATTATCTGGTAGTCCTGTGGTTCAAAGCTGAGTTTAAACCTATATAATTTTCTGTGACGCAAAAAGCTTTAGATAAGCGCCACAGAATTGCACATAGTTGACGCGAGCGCGCTGTGGGCCGCCGCCGCCGCCGTGGCAAAGGGGCGCGGCGGTAGACGCAAATCGCTCTCTGCTCTAAAGGCTGGTTTACACTTTGATTTGTACGAGTGTAAGTGTGTGGTGCGATTAGTATCCAATAAACTTTGAGTGCAGGTGATTTAAGGATAATAAAATAAGGATTAAAAGTTGTAAAGGCATTCATGTTTTATATACTCCTTTACAAATTTATAACTTATTATACTTCCACTCGTTCCACTCGTTCCACTTTGTCATTTTGTATAACAACAAGCGTGCACGCATTCTATACTCTGACCAGACCATTTACAGTCGCTAACGGTGAGGGAAAACATCGTGAGGAAACTTGCCTATCCCTCAGGATAAGTAATAGTCAGTGCCTGTATACGGCGATACGGTTCACTACCTATCACGTTGGGTGCTGTCTATCTAGTGAGACGCGGGCTTCGAATGACCCATACCTAAGATGCCTTCGAAATTTCGAAGATGTGCATTCAAGCCTCAGACTACCCCGCCATAGTAAAAAAGGAGTGTGTATACACAAATCGTGAAGCGTATGTATGTATATAATACGCATACATAAAATTGATACACTATAATTCATAATCATACTTCGGGCAACATAAACAAGAACATATACACATGTAGATAGATATAGGCACACACATACACAGTCATACATATTATATATATATATATATATATATATATTATATCATATATATATATATATATCGTAGTTACTAAAGTATCTGAAAACTATCTACGAGTGCGCAGGATCTCTGTTTATAATCCTGAATAGGTACAAAATACTGTGCTCACATTACGTCGCTGCCGCCGACCCCGATTGATATGGCTACGTTGCGTCGTGTCGTTGCCCGACAGACGAACACAAAAAACCTATATACAAAATATGCATTCACATCCCTTTCGGGGCAGTCAGATGTTGAGTGGCAACTAAGTTTTTTTGCAATCTTTTGTCAATCGAAACCCAATCGTTACCTGATTATCAATAGCCAATGTAATAGGTGATTAACTAAGTCCTTACATAACCAAACCAGGTTCCCTCACTAAAACAACAGCACGTGAACAATTTAAATGGTCACCATCCAATTACTTCCCACACCTGCGTTGCTTAACTTCGGTGATAGAACGAGAACCGGTGTATAAATCACAACCGTAAAATCCTATTATTTGCGATCACAACTACGCGGTAGCGCGATTCAAATACCTACCCAATATTTCAGCAAAAACATTATTGACATTACACAACACATAAACTAATTGACTGTATAATAGTAGTTTATCAGAATCAAAAGAACTGTATGAGACATTTACATTTTTCGTACGACTGCCCGCCTATAAAAGTCTGTGACCCTGGTACATATTCCGTTTGTAAATTTGGTCGCAAAATCAAGCAGTATTAGGGCAAAATTAAATTAAGTTTTATGCAGTAACGAGTTTCCACTTAGATTCATGAGCTCAATTTTGTTTCAATGTATGTAATGTAGGTAAATGTAACTAATAAATTATATGACTACTATATCTATAATTTGGTAAAAAGTATTGTAGAATAGGTATACAATTTTACCGTGAATGCACTGAATTAACCTAGGTAATCATAATACTTACGCATATAAAAAATGACTACAGCCGATCTTTCAGTGAAGAACATATTTTATTTCAAAAGCATTATAATCTAAATACATAGTTTTACAAATTCGTTAACCTTTCGGAGTCAGTAAATAATTGGTTAGGTAGTTGCATACCTACATACATACATAATGTAATCTGTACTAGCATCATTACAAACACTGGAAAGCTTGAATTTATTTCGTGTTGGATTGATTACCATCTGGATTTAAAGAAAGAAAGAAAGAAAGCCGCAATGCAATTTACACGCCGCGGCGGCGCGTGGTCATGATCAAAACTATCTGTCACGTTCGACAGAGAATATCTGCTAAGAAGTTGGTCTGGATTATCGAAAAAACATCACAATGTTTATTTTATGCTAGATAGATAATGTACGTTTTATTTAGCAATTAAAAATATTTCTTGCAATCGGCACACTATTTAGTTTAAAAATCAACTATATTATTAATATAAAACTCCCGTAAACGTGTCGTGATGTTTTGAAATTCGCGCCTTTTTATATTTCATATTCTGTCCGGCCGCTAAAAACAGCCCTGACCCGCTCGGTACTCAGCGCCGCTGCGCTAGAAATGTCGGATTTTTGACAGTTCGTGAATTTATTTTTGGAATACAATACCCTTAAAGTATAATTGCTATTGGAGCATAGTTGGATAGTTTTGTAGAAGGCTGTACATGTTTTAGGTATGTTTAATATACCAGTACCTGAGAGCACTGCTTCTATTGTATTGTTGTCCTTGTCACATATGATGTGACATTTGTCAGGATTAGATTGAACATAGAGCCATTGAGTACTTGGTAACTTATGAAATTCGTCCACAGAGCCGTGAAAGAACTTAACATTACATATAGTAGATAACTTGACTATGACGTCACTTAATAAAATTGTCTCGGACGTCGGGTTAGCTATAGTGGAATAAACTCTTATCATTACACACATAACACTTGTCTTTGATTCGTTTACACATGCTTATGTCGTGTATCGGTGAGTAGAACATGCGATCTGTTGTTATTGCCACGAAAGGAATCGAAGGGGAGATTAATGGATATATATTAGGTTTACTTAGATCATAAGGTAGAGGTAGGGTTTTATATAAGTTTGAGGCATAACTAAAAATATTTTCATAATTATTATAATTCGATAGAAACATAGTAGATTAGAGATATCAATAATGTCATGTATATTTTGTAAAGATAGAGAAATTGAAAGGTCACTATGTTGAGGTAGGTTGTTCCTATTCGCATCGAGTTCGTTATAAAGTTGATGAGGACTAAGTACCATAGGGTGCAGAATATTTAGCTTCGAGAATAAAATTGCATTATTGACGTCATCAATGTGGTTAATATAAAATGAAAACAAGTTGTTTCTTATAAGAAAACTGAGAAATACTTTATTTAATTAACAGACAGACCAAAGGTATTGACTATCAAGAAACATTTGCACCTACTGTCAGGTATGATTCAATCCGCCTGTTACTCTCAGAAGCTGCCCAACATAACCTTCAGATAATACAATTAGACATCAAAACAGCTTTTCTCTATGGTGAGCTTGAGGAGGACTTATATATTACTGTACCTGAAGGCTTAGACTGCAATACTAATATGGTATGTAAGCTTAATTGCATTATATGGTTTAAAACAATCTCCCAGATGTTGGAATTTTAAATTTGATTCACTTTAAAGAAATTTGGGCTAGTCAGTAGTAAAGCTAATCATTGTGTGTATGTGGGTACCATTCATGGAGAAAAATGTTATCTATGTTTATATGTTGATGATGGACTGATATTTTCTAAGGATAGTTCAACCTTAAAGGAGTTATTAATGACTTATAATCAATATTTGAAGTAAAAACTTTTCCAGTCAGAAATTTTGTTGGTATGGAAATATTGAAATCTGACAAAATAATATATTTACATATATCAATCAAGCTATATTGAAAAACTACTAATAAAATTTTATTTGAATATTCTTAAACCTAACAGCATTCCAGTTGATCCACATAAAATATTGGAAAAAGGAGAAGGTGAAACAGAAAAGAACATTCCATATAGAGAGGCTGTTGGATCATCGATGCACCTTGCCACAGTAAGCCGACTTGGCATTTCTTTTGTTGTAAGCCTAGTGAGTCGATTTTTGAATTCTTACAATGAAACTCATTGGTATGCTGTGAAGAAAATTTTGAAATATTTAAAGGAAACTAGAGAGTATGGTCTGTACTACAATAGGCCTTGTGGCCGATGAAGTTATGATCATTTGTCTTAGGGACTTATTTATTTGACACGATTTACAATTCTTAACATAGTTTTCTATGTCACTATTCATTGATTTCCATCAATATTGTGATTTGATACGGACGGTCATTTTAGAAATTCCGGGTTGGCCGGATATAGGAGAATCATGATTATCTTTGAGGATTTTCGGCACTTCATCTGGAGTAGGATATAAGATCGAGTCATGATATATATTTACCTTGATATTTGTCGTATGGAGTAGCATGATATTATAGTATGCGATGATATTGTATGATTTCGACAATGATATTTTATTGAAAAGGTCCTTGAAATCGGAAATAGCAAATTCAGTTTCTTCTGTATACCAATATTTTATCATGCCCCTTTAATCGCGAAGGATGTTGAATATGGATTTGTAACTAATTTCGTCGTAATGGCGAACTTTTAGAAAGAGTAAATAAATGTTTTTTATTTTCGGTTGATAGGTATGCGTCCATGTCTCTTTCTACTCCTCGGATATCGGGTTGACTAGTTGATATTTCAAGGATTTCACGACAGCGTGGGATTGAATCATCAAAGTCGAGTGCTGACGGATAAACAATTAAATTACAACTAGCTTTGAGAAGTGATGGTGATGGTGCAGTGGAGAAGTGTGGGATGTAAGGGGGCACTCTATCACCCTAGTGCCCCAAGCCAACCTAACCTGCCCGTGGTGGATCCTGCTGTCTAACGAACGAGGCTCTGGCGACCGATAAATGGCGGTATAACCATTTCGATATCAAGCGTAGCTAAGCGTCACTGTTGTGAGGAGTTACGTTCTGCGCCCACCAACCCTGCCAGCCCTGCCCAGCGTGGTGAGTATGGGCAATACGCCCTAATGGCAAAAGCCAGAAACACACGGTCCCCAGTTTCCGGTCGCCCTACTATTCCAGCCCACGGCAGGGGTCTCAGTTCTCAGGTCAGCTCAGGTCTCAGCTCGGTAGGACAGGGGGTGCTAAGAATCCCCGGATTACGGACGGCTGCCAAAAACTGACCCTGGCGACGTATAACGTACGCAGTCTACGGCTGGGCGAAAGCCTGGTGCAACTGGAAGTAGAACTGACTAATTTCAGGTTGGCGTAGGTTTTCTCGTCAATAAGATTATCCGTGACAACGTGCTGGAGGTTTCGAGTGTATCAACCTGGGCAGTGTACCTTGTACTGAAACTGACCAGGAGATACTCTCTTAAGGTCGTACAGGGATATGCGCCGACATCGGCATACTCGGACAGTGAGGTCGAGGTGCTTTATGAAGACAATGACCCACTACACCGTTGTCATGGGGGACTTCAATGCCAAAGTGGGAGTGTGCGAATGCGTTGAATCACATATCGAAGCGCACGGGGTTGGATGTAGAAATGCCAGAGGGCAAATGCTGGTTAACTTCCTGGATAAGGAGGCTGTTCTGCATGAACACGTTCTTTGAGAAGAAGCCCCATAGGAAGTGAAGCGGATTGATGAAGACACCTTCAGTATTAATTGGTGACGTTGAATCTGACGAGCCAGTTTACATTATGTGTGCAATACATATATCTACAAATAGATACAATACAGAGATATACAACGTAAAATATGGAAATATTAATGTGTCACAATCACATGTCATTCTCCAGTCAACACAGTGCAGCGGCCGGATGGAGGGCAACGTTGGCAGCACACGCCTCTTTTTCCTGGCTGAGGAAATGTTCCTTGAGTAACTGTTTTAGCCTTGGCTTAGATGTTACCCGCCTCATCGGTGGGGGGATGTTATTCCAGCACTTAGAGGCGGCGTACTTGAAAGCACCCCTGAAGGCAGTGGTGCGGTGTCGGGGCAGAACAAGCGGCGGCACACAAGCGCGGGATGACTTAAAATGCTGGAATCACCACGTTAGTTTGTCGAATAAGTATTGCGGTTGTTTAGTGTGAATGATGTCAAAAAGTAGGCAACTAAGAAGTAGTTTTGTCGGTTTTCAATGTTAAGTAGTCTGTAACTATTCAAGAATGGTGAAACATGGGTTCGGGGTGGAACGGGGAAGCAGTAACTGGCACAAGCATTCTGCACACGCTGCAAAAGCCCACGGATCTTCTTGTACAGGCACGGGCCGTACGCTGTCAAGGCATAATTTTTATGTAAAATTCACCTATGTTTTCCTTACCCAATTTTATTTACCAAACGCCGATTTCGTTTGTTACGGATTGCTTAGTTTGTTTACATCTAACTTAAATATGTTATTATCTTTTACTTGCGTTAAGTTCATGATTCTCTCTGGTGAGTATTGTTCATCAATACTAGCTACGAGCCTTCATCACCTTCTACTGAAATGACCAGTTTAAATTACTTATTCGACAAACTTGACTCACATTCTGTTGCCCAAGTGTTCACTGCTACTCCTGAACGATGTCGAAATTATGTAGGGAATGAAAGTTTGCATATTTTGTCTCTTAATATACGATCCATAAACGAAATTTTGTGGAATTGCAGACGTTATTGTTTCGTATAAGCACTAAAATAGATTTTGTGGTTTTGACGGAGTGTTGGCTGAATTGTAGTACTAATTCCATTTTACCGAGCTTGCCCGGCTACACCGCTGCTAAAACTACGACTCACGTCAACAGAAGCGATGGTGTGGTTGTTTACGGTAGGAATGGGCTGTCGTTCGCGGTTGATGAAATAGATTTTGACCTGAATGCGTCGGGCCTGGTGATGAGGTTACCCAGTGATATGGCTATTGTATGTATTTATCGTTCACCATCGATACATAATACAGACACTTTTTTTATATCTTTAAACCAACTGTTATCTTCGTTGTCAGGAAGCAAAAGTCTTGTTTTGGCAGGTGACTTAAATATTGATATTGCATCCAGTTCCCTTGGTAATGAACGCTCAATCGATTATCAAAGTCAACTGGCCTTCCATGGTCTCCTACCTGCACATAAATTAACAACGAGAGATACTGCTTGTCTGGATCACATCTTTTTGCGTTTATGCTATCCTGCTAAACTTCTATTGGTCGAGTCTCCATTCACCGACCACTATCCCCTGCTGCTCTCACTTAACTATGCAATTCCTCGACAATATGCAGTTACATCCATAACTAAGATTGATTATGCTGCTCTTGATAAATGCATGGCCGAGTTGAAATTTGACGAAATACTTCTGTGTGATGATCCTAACAGAGCTGCCCTCTTGCTTGTTGACCTTCTTTCTACCACTATAACTAAATACACTACTACTAGGGTACTGCGGAAAAAAGATCGACTCATTAAGCCGTGGATGACACCTGGTCTGCTTCGCTGCATAAGGAACAGAGATCGGTTACACCAACAATCTAAAAAATCTCCAAATAATCAGATCTTACGCATAACATATTTAAGATATCGAAACTTTTTAAACAAAATTCTGAAAAAGACTAAGCAAATATTCGAATCATCTACATTGCAAAGAGCTGGATCTAATACCAAGAAGCTATGGCAAACGATTAAAAAAATAACTAATACGACGAAAGTTAGACATCCTCCTATAGAGCTTTTCACATCCGGTACACCCAAACAATCTCTAAACAAGGTCAACCAGTTTTTTGCTGAAGTGGGGGAGACACTTGCAAATAATATTAAACAACCTCCTAACTGTTCCATCGTGACTGACTCCGGTGCTAAGATGTCCTCTTCGTTTGTCCTTCTCCAGCCTGGACCTTCGGATATAATAACGACCATAAAGTCTTTAAAATCTGGTGCTGCTGTGGGGTGGGATGGTATCCCAACAGTCTTCCTCAAAAGGTACTCCAATGTTTTGTCACACGCACTCTGCCATGTCGTGTGTCTCTCTTTTGATCATGGTGTATTTCCAGAGTGTTTCAAAAAGGCTTTAATTCATCCGGTTTATAAATCGGGAGATAAGTCATTGAGTACAAACTATCGACCAATAGCTGTGTTGTCTTCGATTTCAAAGCTGGTGGAGCGAATACTTAATGAACACTTGCTTAATTATCTCGAGTCAAGTTCAATTGTATCACCCAACCAATACGGATTCAGAAGAGGTATGTCCGCATCTGATGCAGTTCTGCACCTCACAAATAATATTGTCGAACACTTGAATAAATCCAAACGCATTCTTACAATCTTTTTGGACCTGCAGAAAGCATTCGACTCCATACCCACGTCTTTACTTCTGTCAGACCTGTATTCGGTGGGCGTAAGGGGCGTTCAACTGGATCTTCTTGCATCTTATCTTACTGGACGCACTCAGATCGTGAGGTTTGGTGAATTTGCTAGTGATGAACTGAGTACGCGGTTTGGAGTTCCACAGGGGAGCGTGCTGGGTCCAACACTTTTCTTGGTGTATATTAATGGGTTGTGTGCTCTTCGGATCCCCCAGTGTACAGTAACCTCATTCGCTGATGATACTGCAGTGACTTTCGTTGCAGACTGCTTATCTGATTTGAGTCGTGTGGCACAGGAGGGACTCACGAAGGTTCATGCTTGGCTATCTTTACATTACCTGACCCTTAATATCGCCAAAACTAATTGCATCCTACTTTCAATTTCGTCATTTGGCCGCCTCAAAGATCTTCCTCCTCTTCGGGTCCATGAATGTTCCCAATCGTCTGTGTGCTGCTGTCCATCCATAGCATATGTGGATTCTGTTAGATATCTGGGTGTCACTATGGATTCTTTGCTTTCATTTAAGATGCACGTAAGCATACTGGTGTCAAGAGTGCTGAAATTGACATACATTTTTTACAAATTACGAGATATAGCGAGCTCTTCTCTTATTCGTACCACATATTACGCACTATGTGAAAGTATTTTGAATTACGCTATTGCTTCGTCGGTTGGGATCGCTAAAACTTTGTTAAAGCCACTAGAAATTGCGCAGCGAAGGATACTGAAAGTGGCCACGCACCGACCTCTATTATTTTCGACTCACTCACTATACTATCAGTGTAAAGTCCTTTCAGTACGGAAGCTGTACGTACTCAGTTTTGTCATGTGCCAACATAAAAAACTACCATTTACTGAAATAAGCAAACGTAGAGCGGACCTGATTTGTATGAAGCCCTTTCCACATTACAGTTTTACTCTAAGACATACACTGTTACTAGGACCTCATCTTTATAATAAAATAAATAGGGAGACTAATATATATCCGAAGTCTCTATTCGAATGCAAAACAATAGTTAAAAAGTATTTATATGAACGATCGTACGATGAAGTCGAGAATATGATTGTATTCATTTCATAATTTTACTACAAATTTTGTAATGGAAGTTTAACTACCAGAAAACGGCTCTATCTTGAGTGATCGACAATGAAGTTGGGTGGATTATGTTTTTTGTCTTTGTTTGTTTGTTTTTCTTTCTTATTGGCATAGTGCCGTGGGCATGTGTTTGGGTTGGACACTCTACTTATTATCTTATTATTTTGTTATTGTGTAATGTAGGGAATGGCCCTGTCTGTCGGTTACGCTATGGCGTGACCTAGTCTGTGACAGCAGGACGATCAATTACAAAGTGTACTTTAATTAAAATGTCTAATTTATAAGGTTTAAATTGTATCTTTTGGAAAATAAAGAATTATTATTATTATAATTGAGCTTGGACAATACCGAAGTCTCGCAAAGCCTGACCCGCAAGTCTACGCTCAAAATGTAAGCTTGTGTTCTCTAATTTTTTTCTTCCAATATACGTTCGTTGCATTTTCATCATTTTGTTTGTTTATTTCCACCTAAATATCAACATGGTAGCAGGGCGTGGTTGATTGCTACTTGTGAAAATAAGAGAAAAAGTAAACGCAGTGATAACTAAGTAAACCGGCCGGCGTGTTTTTTCCCTCTAACATTTTGAGGTTAACCGGGGCGGTGTGCTCGTTCAGAAACCACATAAAAATATATGCATAGAAGATGTCGAATTTAGGTTACAATCCATTCCACATCGATAGACTAGTTGGAAGAGATAACTACGCCCGTTGAAACTTTGCAGTCCAAGCATATTTCAAACTCGACGATTTATGGAGTTGTGTCACCGGTAGTAATACAGACCATATAAAGGAAACCAAGGCGAAATCTAAGTTGATTTTATTTTTGCACCCTATTATTTACGTACATGTTCAGAGTGCAACTATTTGTAAAGAAGTCTGGGACAGTTTCGAACAGGCTTTTGATGACAGTACAGAAGAGTAGCCTTGTTGAGAGACCTGATAATAACTACAATGGAATCTTCTCGAAGCGTAGATGATTATGTGAATAAAATAATGTCGACCGCCCACAAGCTCAGGAATATTAAGTTTGACATTGATGATGAATGGCTCGGTACACTGATGCTAGTCGGCCTCCCTGAAGCTTATAAGCCCATGATCACGGGACTGGAGAGCTCTGGCATTAAGATAAGTACTGATTCTATTAAATGTAAACTCTTGCAGGAAGTTCAATGCTCCTTTAATTTAGCATTCTTCACAAGGAAAAAAGTCATTCAAAGAAATCAACATGATTCAACAAAAGCCTAAAAAGGACCACGGTGATTTAATTGTAACATGTATGCAATTTGCTAAGAATTGTAGTGCTCAGAAAAAGAAAAATATAGAAAATACAAGGGACGAGAGGGTACTCGATTACCGTTGCGAGAGGACCTAATTTTGCGTTACGCGAGTTGCAATATTCAGATACATACATATTGGCTAAACAAAGTTGTCATAAACCCTTTATCTAATTGTGTATATTTAACTGTGTCTTTGTGTGTAATTTGTGTCGTATTTCTTGTGTCTTCGCCAAATAGTGATATAACAGTTTTACTGAGTACACTCAGTAACGGCCACCAATTTAAATAAACAAAGAGTTTTTGGAAATAATTTCTTTTAATTCAAATGAATTGTGCGGCGTGTTCACGACCCGTTGGCGAGGAGCAGCGGCTGAGCTGCGTGCTGTGCCACGACGCTTTCCACCACCATTGACTCAACATCTCCACAGCGCAGTACATCTTGTAGTAGTAGTAAGTATGTAACTATGTAATCCGTTGTGTATAGCCTTTAATAAAAGAACAGTCAACAGTCAGATCTCGTTTGATTCATACGCACCTTTGGCCCCAACCCATGGCAACAACGACAGCGCGAAATTAAAATTAAATAATGTTCAAGTAATAAGTAAACTAGTGAAAAATGTGGTGCCTAACATTTTAGTAGTTCTCTCGATTGTGGCGTACGTTATCCTGTATTTGTGGTTTGTGCACATATTTTCGGGCGTGGAGATATAACATGTGAATGGCTCTCGTATGCATCATCATCACGGCGCTGACAAATGAATTATTAAAATTGAAAATGGGGAGCACCAACACGAAACCCACTGAAGAAGTGATTATAGCCCAGAATGGCAATGGTAATTCAGCTGGAGTAGAGCAACTACAGGTACACCTGACCACCAACATTCTGCTCATCATTATCGTGAACATCATGTGCATCGCGGCATGTGTCTTTGCGGCTAAGTGCTACAAGAATTGCCACCAACAGATGATTCGACGGGAGATCAACAGCGGCTACATGGTCCCAGAAATACGCGGCGCTACATTGAAAGTTTAGGTTTTTAAGTGGAAATGGATTTTCTTTAAAAGTGTAAGTACTTTAAAATAACAATTATTTGAAGGTGTTATAAGTACATTTAAAACAGTGATTAAAAGTGCACGGAGCTCAAGTGAACATGATACGCGCTGACGAAAAAGGAAAGTGTATGCATTCCAGACATTATTAGAGTGGAGAAAACATTTTTAGGGTTCTGTGGTTCAATGTTTATCAATATTTTATTCTTTATTTTACAAAATGATTTTATGTTCATGCGTATATTTTATATCTACTTATTTTTTTTTACATATTATCTTTGTGTGTGAGGTATAGAGTAAACGTCCGTTCTCAGGTTTTAAATATTACTAATGGAATTTGTCGATGTAATATTAGGAAAAATAAGATATCTTTATGACAACTTAGTTAAATTAAATCAAGGTAAAAGAAATATACAGATAGAATTATATCATAAGAAAATTTTAGACTTTTGTAACAAATATTTAGTTGAAACACCTACTGTTAAAATGGAGAAATTTGATTTAAAAACGGCTATTATGCTGTTACCGGAGATGAATGGAGACGAAAATATAACTAAAAAGCTAATTAATTCACTCGAAATGTATAGTGGAATGATTGACAAAACGACGGAACCCGTGCTTATCAAATTTGTTCTCACTTCTAGATTGTCAGAAAGCGCTAAAATGAGGCTTTCCGAAAACTATTCTTCCTGTGTAGAATTAATTCGTGACATGAAAACCCATCTTTTGACACAGAGGTGCAATAACGCTATCCAACTGGAACTTATGAAAATTCGACAAAATGCCTATACATTAGAGGAATATGGTAAGAAAATAGAAGACTTATTTACCAACCTTACGATTTCACAGGCCAAGGGAGACTCAGATGCATACAAGACGCTAAAACCTTTGAACGGAAATTTTGCGATAAACAGGCTTACAGATGGATTACGGAGCCGAGAGCTAGGAGTCATCTTAGCGGCCCGCAACTACTCTGCATTGAAAGATGTGATACGTGCAGCGAAGGACACGGAAACCAGTACATCAGGGACACAGCAGCACAACGTGTTTGCAGGTCGAGTGCATACAGGAGTCCCAGGTAGGTCAAGATTTTTTACGAATGGGAACCAAAACAGTATTTTCCGAGGTCGAGGTGAATTTTCGAGAACTCCCAGGTACAACGGTCATTATAGAGGTAACCCGGCAACAAAGTTTCAAAATCGTTCGTACCAACCAACCCACCCACGAGGTTTTCCTGGTAATCGTTTTCAAGGTACGCAACGTGGTGGTAGAGGTTTTTCTAGGCCACATTATCCAAATGGTCCGCATAGAATTCACTATATGCATGAAACTCGAGAAGTTCCAAGGGAAATGACTAACAATTCCCGTAACAACCAATCGAACGGTGAAACATTTTTTCGTGACTGAAAGCATATTTTCTTGTTATTATGGAAATTACGTTAAGATATCAATCAATGGTAAAATACGAAAGTTTTTAGTAGATTCTGGCGCAACAATTTCTGTTATTAATCATGAAACTTTAGACACAAGCATTCCGATATATAAACAAAGCATTAGGATTAAAGGATTGGGAGGTATGTTGACTTCAAAAGGTTTTGTTTATTTAAACATGGACTTAGATGGCCACAAAGCAAAACATGAGTTCCATGTGCTTAGAAACTTACCATGTATGTACGATGGAATTCTTGGACAAGACTTCTTGGAAAAATTTAAGTGCAAAATAGATTACCAATACAATACTTTTATTTTGAATTCATTTGATACAGCGATAACTTTAGGCTTGAATATTATCGACGCATTTAATGATAAACAGTTTTTTATACCAGCGAGGTGCGAAAAAATATTTTTTGTGGATTGTAACGAAACTTTTGATTGTTTAATAATGCCGAAAGATTTATGTGAGGGAGTTTTCCTTGCAAACAGCATAGGAAGGTCCTTGAATGGTAAATTACCAATACAAATACTGAACACTAGAGATGAATCAGTAACAATTAATTATTTTGAACTACATACAGAACCATTAGAACATTATAGCATACAAACTTTTGATAAATCACCAGCTAATCCGACAAGAGTCAGAACTTTACTCAATAGTTTAAATTTAAATGACTTAAATGACGAAGAAAGAGGCTCAATCATAGAAATATGTGCTAAATATAATGAAATATTTTATTTACCAGGTGATAAATTGTCTACGACAAACATCTATAACACGGAAATAAAACTAAAACCAAACGCACAGCCCATGTATACAAAACAGTACCGTTTACCACATGCACAAAAAGATGAGTTAGAAAAACAAATAAAAAGCATGTTATCAGAGAATATTATAGAACCAGCAACTAGCGAATGGTCTAGCCCAGTGCTACTCGTACCTAAAAAATCACAAGATAATATTAAAAAATGGAGATTGGTTGTAGATTTCAGAAAGTTGAACGAAAATATTTTAGACGACAGATTTCCGTTACCTAATGTTGTAGATGTTTTAGATTCTTTATCAGGCTCAAGTTACTTTAGCCATCTCGATTTAAATTCTGGATATTATCAACTGTCATTAGAACCAAAGAGTTGACAGTTTACAGCATTCACAACACCGTCTGGACAATATCAGTTAACAAGACTACCAATGGGTTTAAAAACTTCACCAAGTTCTTTTTCCCGTGCTATGACAATAGCAATGGCAGGTCTTAATTACGAAAAATGTTTTATTTACTTAGATGATTTAATATGTTTTGGACGCAGTTTAGAAAACCGCAATAAAAACCTAATGTCCATATTCGAAAGACTACACTAAGTTAATTTAAAACTTAACCCACAAAAATGTAAATTCCTAAAGGAGGAAATGGTTTATCTAGGTCATACAGACACTCCTAAAGGCATCTCTCCAGACCCAGAAAAAATTAAAACACTAGAACAATATCCCACACCTAAAAATCAAGATGAAGTTCGCAGATTTGTAGCTTTTAGTAATTATTACAGAAAATTCATTCAAAATTTTGCTACAATAACAATACCATTAAATAGATTGCTGAAGAAGAACCAATCATTTGTTTGGACAAATGAATTCGAAGAATCATTTCAAAAATAAAAAAAGTCTTTAAGTACAACACCAGTCTTACAATACCCAGATTTTTCTGAAAATAACACTTTCATTCTTCAAACTGATGCATCGAATACAGCTATAGGCGCAGTATTGTGCAACAGTAACATGCAACCAATAGCGTACACGAGTAGGCCACTAAACAAAGCTGAACAAAACTATCCTACTGTTCAAAAAGAGCTTGTAGCCATAGTTTGGTCAGCCAAATATTTTCGACTTTATTTGTTCGCACGAAAATTTATTATTCAAACAGACCATAAACCATTATTGTATTTATTTAGCATTAAAGATCCGTCTAGTAGATTATTAAAATTCCATTTAATATTAGAAGAATATGATTACACAATTCAATACATTAAAGGTAAAGATAACGTTACAGCAGATGCTTTATCTAGAATCGTTATGACTTCTGACGATTTAAAAAATATAAACATGCACGCTAGCATGAATGTAATGACGAGAGGACTAAAGAGACGTAAAGAAGAAGAAGATAGAAAGGAAAATGAAAATGTAGAAGACCCGATTCTTAGAAACCCTTCGAATTCGAACGATAGGACTGATCACCCTAGAATTGTAGAGTTGCTAAGAAAACCGAATGATAGTATAGAGTTGTTACTTACAGAAGAAGAAGATATATATAAATTAAAGAAAAATAGTGAAAATATTGAGGAACATGAATGCTTAACATATGAACATGAAAAAAAGATTCTGCATGTAAATCTTAAACATAGGACACATTTTTTGCGAGACGAATTTGTGACAGTATTAAGTTATTTCTGCAGAAAAATAAACGTTGAAAGACTATGCATGATAAAAGATAATAAGAATATAAACTTTATAAAAAGCCTATGCAATGCCATAAAAAAGAAAGACACGTGGACCGGCCCACAGGTATGTATTCTAAGAGGAATACGTAGAATCACGGAAAAAGACGAAAAAACTCTGATTTTGAAGGATTATCATCTACTGCCAACAAGTGCACATGTTGGTATACGTAGAATGGTAAATAATATAAAAAGGAAATACTACTGGCCAGGATTAGAAAAAGACGTGAAAGAATTAATACGGAAATGTGACAAATGTCAACGCTATAAATATTCGAAACCAATTAAAGAACCTATGACTATAACATCAACAGCATCTTATGCATTCGAAAAGATTTATCTTGATTTGGTAGGACCCTTGCCAAAGGAAAGTGAAGGTTATTGCTATATCTTAACACTCCAATGTGAATTAACAAAATACATAGAATGTTTTCCATTAAGAAACAAAGATAGTGAAAGTGTAGCTAGATCATTAGTAGATAATTTTATTTTAAAATATGGAATACCAGAAATTATTGCTACGGATCGCGGTACAGAATTTCTTTCAGTGACGTTCGAATCCATTTGCCGATTATTAATTATTAAAAAACTTAATTCCACCACATACCACCATGAATCGATAGGAGCTCTAGAAAACAACCATAAACATTTAGGAGCATTTTTAAGAATGCAATGTGAAAATAAACCAGATACATGGAATTATTGGATTCCCTATTGGTGTTTTAGCTACAACAACACTGTTCATAGCGAAACTAAGTATTCGCCTTATGAATTAGTCTTCGGAAGACCTTGTAATTTACCAAGTAATCTGACAGACACTATACAATTCGGATGATTATGCTTTAGAATTGAAGTATAGACTTCAAGTAGCGCATAAGGACGCTCAAAATAATTTAATATTAAGTAAATTAAGACGTAAGTCAATGTACGATCAATATGTTAATCCTATAGTTTATAAGAAAAATGATTATGTCTTAATCAAAAATGAAACTGGAAATAAATTAGAAAGTTTATACAAAGGCCCATACATTGTAGTAGAAGTTGTAGAACCCAATGTCAAAATTTTGAAAAATAAATAAAATAGATACCGTCCACAAAAACAGAACGAAGCCAAATTATATTTAGATATAATTTTTTTGAAACATTTATAATGTTTTTGTTATTGCATTACTATTCTTTGTATAACCTCAGTTAGGTAAAAAAAAAAAACATAGCCTATATATTTTTTTTTCTTTTTCATTGCGAGGGAGGTGTAGTAGTAGTAAGTATATAAGTATGTAACTATGTAATCCGTTGTGTATAGCCTTTAATAAAAGAACAGTCAACAGTCAGATCTCGTTTGATTCATACGCACCTTTGGGCCCAACCATATAATCTCCTCGTTGGCGGAGCTGGAGCGCTCTTGGGCGTGCCCCGCTGTGACAGGATGAACTCCACCCGCCGTCGCCCCCGAACGGACGACACGCCGGTGCGCTCACTGCACTCCACGGTCGTCGAGGCGGAGATGTCTTGCGATGAGATGAGCCTCTCCAACGCCAAAGCTGACGATGTGGCTACGCCCAGCGTGCTGCCCCCGCGGTCCACTACAGGTGTCGCCGGGTCGGCGCTCGCGGGCATGGCGGAGCTGCTGGACGAGAAGCTACCGGCTGACCGGGCCCGGCTGACCGCTGACCGCAGGGCTGATCTTGTGGATGCCATCACGAAGCAGGTGCGAACCGAGGTGGCCGCCGCACTCACCGCCTTCACTGAGGAATTTCGCAGCATGCAAGGAACCATGGCGCAGCTTGGCATGCGGCTTACCACCCTTGAGGCCGAGAACGTCGAGCTGTGCGGCCAGCTGCGCGCGCTCCGAGAGAGCACTTCGTGCGCGGTGCCGGCGGCGCTTGAGGACACGGTGCGGCGCCTCGAATGCGAGCTGAGTGAGCATGATCAGGCGTCACTCATCAACGATGTGGAGATTAGCGGTGTTCCGAAACTTCCTGGCGAGAGTCTCGGACACGTGGTGACGCTAGTGGCTCGGAAGCTTGGTTTTGAGCTCAACGGCAGGGACATAGTCGACTTGAGGCGCGTCGGCGGGGGAGTGCGCGCGCAGCAGACTGAGTCTGCGCCGCTCGGGAGCGGTGCTAGCTGTGCGCCTCCCACCCCGCGCCCGTGCCCCATCGTTTTGCGATTGGCCAGGAGGTCACTTCGTGATGACTTCATCAGGTGTGCGCGGGTCAGAAGGCGACTGGAGTGCTCGGACATCGTGCAGGCGCCGCAGCTGCCCCCGGCGATGAAATACGTGTATGTTAACGAAAGGCTCAATAAATGCAACCGAAATATATTCGGCAAAGCTCGCGATGTGTTGCTCAATTCCTTTCGTTGGCGTTCCGTGTGGACTCGCGAGGGCAGAGTGTTCGCGCGCCGGGATGAGAAAAGCCGGCCCGTCTGGTTGCGGAGCATGCATATTATGGTCGATGAGCTCTCGAAGCCGCGACCAGCCACCCCTGCACCATGAATGCTTTTTATTTACATTATAGTTTTAAGAGATTCGCGATTTATACTCATGATTAATAACAAACGGGACTTATCGCGTATGTTTTTAAATAATAAAGTTACCTTTATTAACCCGACGTTTCGGCTACGTTGCAGCAGCCATGGTCACGGGCAGACTGACGACGCATATTTCTTCGCCTCCAACGCAGCGCCCTGTCAGATTCTTCTCCGACTACCCTCACTGCTTCGTTTTTATTAAACACACGCGACCTACACACTACACTCACAGTATCTTGTGGCTTCACACGATCATGTTGAACCGAATGTCGATCTATCACGGTATTCCACGCCGAAGACAGTTTGTAAACTCCTTCACGATTGAATGTACTGTGCTTTTTTATTTCAATCGCCTCGCGTACAATTCTACTGTAGTATCGGCGTTCATTAGAGAGCACAGTGGGTTTATGAAGCTCAATCCGATGATTTGAACCCTCGTTTAGTAGATGTTCGGCTATTGCTGACCTATTTTTATTTACATGTTTTTCATTATATTTTTGTGTATGCTTTTGTCAATGTGTAAGTCCTTTGTATCTTTTCGAAGTGTGTGTGCTTATTGGCGCTGTGAGGGGGCTCACTCGCTTATGTACGACTGTGCCATTTTACACCGATGATATATTATATTTTAATAATTATAAATTTCATACATTTATTGTTGCTACAGTATATATAAGATTAGTTTATGTATGCATTTTATATATGTATAGTTTATATGTACTAAATGATATTCTATCTACTACGTTAAAATTAATTTCTTGTTTATTACTTATTTATTTTGAAGTTGGTATTATTTTATTTTTTACGTACTATGATTATAAATATTTATTTACGTAAATTATACACTCAGAATTTCTTTTCTTACTTATTTGTTTGCATTTGGGTGAGTTATGCGTATGTTCTCGGAAACTACTACTGTCCTTGCTGCTTACCCGTTTTTTGCTTATCGGTGACATTACTCATATAAAGATCATGTGTTGTTTGAATTCAGTGTTTGTCTATGGGTGTGTTGCGTGTTATCTGGATGCGTGTCTTCAATGCTTTGGTGGTTTGGTTCCGGTTTGCTTACGTGTGGACCGTTCATGTCTAGGGTACAGGTTTGGTGGGGGGGGCTATAAATATCTATTGATGGCTACATGTAAGCATTTCAGGTTAGGCCTTTTCAATGCCGGTTCACTAAGGACTGTCCACGACGAGCTGGAGGTCGCGATGGGGCGGTTGGCCCCGGACCTGTTCGCCGTGAATGAGACGTGGGCTCGGGCTCAGGATGGCGAAGCTCTGCTCCCTCACGTGCTGGGATACCGGCTGCGCCACGTGCCGCGGCCCGCCGGCCTCGGCCGCTCGCGGGGTGGTGGGGTGGGGTTCTTCGTGGGCGCTCACCTCCGGGCTACCACGTTGGCGCACCCGGTGTCCTTCAAGCAAGTGGAGCAGATGTGGCTGTCATTTCGTGTTAGGGCGGTCAGGTTTGTGGTCGGCACTGCGTATAGGCCTCATTGGGTTAACATTGACGATTTCTTTGACGCTCTGACAGAGACTATTGCAACATGTGGTTTACATGACTGTTTAATTCTTGTGGGTGACTTTAATGTTAATTTTATGGACAAGCATAGCGCATCGACAAAAAGGCTCGAGCAGTTCCTCGCCACTTTTGGCCTAATCAATTATGTTCGCGAGCCAACCCATTTTACTGACCATAGTGCGACCGCCATTGACTTAATTTGCTATCGGGGCTCGAGTCCGGTCGTGGGTGCCAGCGTCGAGCACATACCTCGGCTTGGTGGGCATGCGATCGTGTGCCTGACACTCAAAGTGCGTAAACCTAGGGCACCCATCAAGTACGTGGCTCTGCGGCCTCTGCGCCGGATTGCCCTTGACCATTTTAATGACGACCTTCGGGGAATTGACTGGGACTTAATATTTAATTATGATTCAATGAATGACATGGTATTATATTTTAACATCTTAATAATTCATCTTTTTGACATTCACTCTCCAAAAATTAAATACAAAATTGACGATAAGAATAAACCGTGGCTGACATCTAATCTTAAGTATATAATGAGACTAACAGCCGGTTTCTCGCACGCCAATCAAATCTGACCAGAGATTAACTAATAGTTAACAAGAGAATGATTACTCTCGGGTTGCTGGAAACAAAATCAACGGCTTATCAAATCAACGCATTGTCAAAGTCTGATCAAAATCATTTTTGTATCGAAATTGGGTTTCTCAAAACTATAACAGACTGTCAACCATTTGTTGACAAGCCGTTGACAAGCCAAAAATAATCATAGATTTTCGCCTTGTTATTCCTCGTTTTATTCGGATTTTGAGTAGTTTTATTGCAAAATAACTCAGAACTACTCTTTTCTTCTGATTTCCAGTCTGGTCGATGGTTATATATGTATTTATCTATGTATAATATATATATATTTCTTAAATATACGTTGACTAGTACCCTTAACACAAGTCCTAAATGTACTTACCAAGGGGCTAGTTCAATTGGTAAAATAGTGTCCTACTATATATTATTATATCCCGTGTTAATCGGGGATGAAAAATGCTAACTAGCTGCCGTTCTTCCCGGCATGTCGTAGGAGGCGACTAAGGGACTTGAGGCAATGGAATCTATTAGACGATAGGCTAGTAACCTGTCATCACTGTTCCATATAACATGACAACACCAATATTCTTATTGGACCTATAAAGTAATATCGTATCTTCAGTGGTCTGCCCACCCCGAAAGGGATTAAAGGACGTGAATGTATACGTATGTATATTATCTATTTGACGACCTCCGTTGCGCGATCGGTAAGACACCTGAACGCTAATCGTGAGGTTCCCCGGGTTCGATTCCCGGTAGAGGAAGAGTTCAGAACTACGCTTTTCTACTGCTTTCCAGTCTGGTTGTTGATTATATATGTTATATATATATATATATATATATAATATGTATACATTTCTGAAATATACTTACCAAGGGGCTAGTTCGATTGGTGTAATATTGTCCAAATATTGTTATTATTATGTGCAAATGCAATCCCCGACTTGCATCTGTCTAAGTTTATAATAATAAATAGACATGACTAATTTTTTTCGTAAATAGCATAACCTACAAAATGTATAAACGAAAAGAGACGAAAAGAGACCGTATGGCAGACTTTGACGTTTTAATGACAGCTCAAAAATCACAACGCAAATCAAACTACAATCACGTAACAAGGCGTCCAAAATGCTTCGAGAAACCCGTGAATTGTCAACAATCTGTTGACAACTGACAAATTGTCAGCTAACAAATGATTTGATTGGCGTACGAGAAACCAGCTGTTAGGGGCAAAGCACATAACAAGTACAGACGGACGGGACAGGATCGTGATCTCAAATCTTATAGGGATATGAGGAGCCTTGCGTCTGTCTGCTTGCACAGTGAGAAGAGAGCGTTTTTTCACTATGAAATTAACAAGCACATATCGCAGCCTAAGACGCTTTGGAAAAACTTGAGGAAAACGTGTGTAGATTTTAAGCCTAAGCATCAGCTGCCACGACATTTTGCCGACCCCGACGATCTGGCCAAGCATTTCATTGATGTTCCTGGTCCCGTATCTGCGTCGCCCTCTCTGCTGGCCCACTTCCACACGCGCAGGTTCAATGACTTCATTTTTAACTTGCAACAGGTAAGTGAGAAACGAGTCGGGGAAATAATGTTATCGATCAAGACGAATGCAGCGGGGGAGGACGACATCTCGAGGGACATGGTGCACTTGCTCATGCCAGAAGCGCTGGAGACGGTCACGCGGCTCATCAACATCTCTCTCGCTAGCGGAGTTTTCCCTGACGTGTGGAAGTCGGCGGTGATTAGGCCCATTCCAAAAAAAGATGACCCAGTTGGTTTCTCAGATTTGAGACCCATTAGCATACTGCCGTATTTGTCCAAGGTCATCGAGAGGGTGGTATATGATCAGGTTGCCTGTTTCGTTGAGCGTAATGGGATGCTGCCGGTTTTCCAATCGGGGTTTCGCAGGGGACGCAGTACGACGACCGCTTTGGTTGACGTTTTTGACAATATCCTGACTAACCAAGACAGACTCCGGGCTACGATCCTAGTCCTTCTAGATTATACGAGGGCTTTTGATTGTTTGTGTGTCGAACTTCTTATTAGTAAGATGACCTACTACGGTTTTGACAACTTGTCTTTGTCGTGGTTCCGGAGTTACCTAACAGAGCGCAAGCAAAGAGTGGTGTTGATGGGACCTGATGGGTCGTGTACTTCGTCGGCCTCCTATGATGTTAGCAGGGGGGGTCCCACAGGTCTCAATACTGGGGCCATTATTATTTATCATTTACACATCCGACATAATAAATCACATCAAACATTGCCAATATCATATTTATGCAGATGACGTCCAACTATACATACCTATTGACATTCCAACCTTTGACTACGCAATCCGAGCGTTAAACGATGACTTAGAACAAATATATTCATGGTCCACTGACAATTGCCTGATGCTTAATCCCAGTAAATCGAAATACATGGTCCTGGGAACTAAAAAGCATATTTCAGATATAATACTGAAAATAATACTGTAATAGACATGGGATTGAACATCAAACAAGAGCTCCGTACTCACCACAGCAGAATGGTCTTGCTGGACGTATGAACAGGACTCTGGTGGAAAGAGCAAAATGTATGTTGTTTGATGCTCAGCTTACAAAACAGTTCTGGACAGAGGCCCTTGCAACGGCAGCATATATAATTAACAGATCTCTAACAAAATCAATTAATAGTAAAACTCCTATGGAGATATGGACTGGTAAGAAATCCAACTTGTCTAATTTAAGAGTTTTTGGCTGTGAAGTAATGGCACAAGTTCCAAAAGAAAAACACCTTAAATGGGACTCCAAATCCAGAAAGTTGTTGTTTGTTGGTTATTGTTAATCTACCAAAGGATACAGAATACTTGATCCAAATACCAATGAAATCATAAAAAGTAGAGATGTAGTATTTTTAGAAAATGTAAAGAAACATGATAACAATATATACTCACCTTGTACATACCTTGTACCAACAGAAACAGTCCAGAGATACAGCCACTTGAAGAAATCTGCAAAGAAGATTTAGAAAACAGCACAGACGATTGTATTGATGATTCAAGTGGGGACTACCAGTCTGGCGAGAATGACGATTCATCTTACATACCAGAGCAATCAATTGTTTGAAACATAAATTAATGTCCACGAAGAGCTGTTCAGTATGCAGAAACAGATGACCATGATGTAAGTTACTTCTGTTCAATACTTAATTTAAGTAATCCAAAAACAGTGGATGAAGCATTATCATCATCTCATACTGACCAATGGAAAAATGCCATGCAAGAAGTATGATCAAAAACAACACTTGGTCACTGGTTGATGCACCATCTGGGAAAAAAAGTCTTTCCCTGTAAATGGGTCTTTAAAACTAAAACAAATGAAAAGGGTGAGATTATTCGTTGTAAAGCCAGACTGGCTATCAAAGGATATGCTCAGAAAAAAGGAAGTGACTATGATTAAACATATGCTCCTGTTGTAAGATATACATCTGTTCGATTCTTACTTTCACTGGCTGCGAAGTATGATTTAGAAATGTTCCAGATGAACGCCATAAGTGCTTTTCTTCAGGGTGACATAGATACCGAGATACATATGTCACAACCAGAATACTACGAACAAAGTGATCAAGTATGTAATTTATATAAATCAATTTTGGACTCAAAAACAAGCTAGCCGGCAGTGGAATCTTATATTGAACCATATTTTATTAAAAATTGGCTTACTAAGATCACATGTGGATCCCTGTATTTATTATGTAGTAAATTAATCTATAGTCATTGCAGTCTAGTCATCCACCCAGATGATCTTTTGATATTCACAAATAATAAGGATAAAACAACACAGATTAAAAACAAGTTAAAAGGCGAATGCAGTATGAAAGACCTAGGTTATATGAAGAATTGTATTGGCATAAACATCAATAGGAATCGGGATGCAGGAATAATTATGTTAGATCAAGAAAAATACGTTAACCTAATATTGGACCGCTTTAATATGTGTGATTGCAAACCAGTTTGTACCCCGATAGAGGTAAATGCAAAATTTGAAAAAAATCCTGAGGATGGAAACAAGAATATCCCATACAGGGAAGCAGTGGGAAGTCTGATATATCTGGCACATATCACGAGACCTGATATTACTTATGCAGTAAACAAGTTGAGTCAGTACTGTAATAATCCAGGAAATCAACACTGGGTTGGAATAAAAAGGATTATGAGGTGTCTGCAAGGAACCAGGAACCTAAAGCTATGCTATGTCAAAGATGACTCAAGGGGGATGACGGGATATTCTGATGCTGACTGGGCGAGCGACCCAGTGGATAGACGATCGTGCATGGGTCTCTCGAGACTTTTCTGTTTCAGAATGCTTCTATATGTGGGAATTTGTGTAAACAGCAAACCGTGGCATTCTCTACGGTGGAGGCCGAATACATGGCGATGGCGACGGCGACCGAGGAGGCCCTGTGGCTGCGGCAACTGCAGGCTGAGCTCGAGCAGGCGAGGACAGCGCGTTACTCATACACTGTGACAGCGAAAGTGCAATAAGACTGGCATCAACAGACTCATATAAACCCAGAACTAAACATATAGATATTTGTTTGCATTTTATTAGAAAAAAATACAGTTAATTTTTAAGTTCAATTTGTAAATGGTTGCAACATGGAAGCTGATAACTTGACTAAAGGTACTACTTTTGAAAAACATTTGTCCTGTATCAGTAATATGGGTTTGCGTTCTGTAGGGAGTTGGTAAATGGGAACGTAACCATATTTGTTATAAGTTGGCAGTTGAAGCAGTCATCGGGTCGTCCAGTCCAGATGGGAGTGCCTTAAGTTTCAATATTAGGTCCGTTTCTTTTCGTAGTATACATAAATGACTTACCTTTTGCAACCAAAGATAGATGGCCCTTTATGCTAATGACACACCCTAATTTTTCAAATTAGCCGGAAGATTCATCAATCTTCCGGCTAATTTGAAAAAGTCGCAATCAATAAACTCGGTGATAGGAAATGTAGTTCAATGGTTTCAATGTTACTATTTAGTTCTTACTAATAATAAAACTAAGTGTATTTAATTTACTTTTCCAAAAGTTAATAGTGTCGAAACTAATTTAATAATAAGTATTGAGAAAATAGATAAAATAAACACTACTGTCTTCTTAAAGATAACTTCAGGCTCAAGGCTGCAGTGGGGAGACCACATTCGCGTTTTATCTAAAAAACTAAGTTCCGCGACATATGCTGTTAAACGTTTTAAGGAATATATAGACGAGCACACGGCTAGGGTTGTTTATTTCAGGTACTTTCATGGCATTATGTCCTCTGGCATCTTGCTGTGGGGTGCTGCTGCTGCCATAAACATAATTACGGAATGGGGCTAAGGGAATCCCGCGAAAAATTTAAAGAAACTGATATTTTGACGATTGTTGCTTTGTAATATAAATAATTATATAATAAAAATTAATATCAAAAATATAAATAATTTTAAAAGAAATTGTGATGTTCATAAAATTAATACTAGGACCAAACATAAGCTGAATGTGGCGCCCTCGAGGCTTTAAAAGGTTTAGTAATCTTTTGTTGGGAATCATTTACAGGACTGGATTACGCAATTAGCCTTACCTAAATTTCAGACTATTATTAAGGGCCGACCAGTCCGTGGCGCTTACTACGCGGTCGGAGACTACCTTCCCAATGCTCAGGGTTGTCAATGAGTGCATCTAATCTAGTACATGTGCAAAAATAATCAGAAATAATTATGTTTCTTTTTAATTTGGTTTTGTAACTGGCACTGAGCTGAAAGCCGGAGTTTCTTATTGGTTCTTCTCCGAGCCACGGCTTCCGAACCAACGATAGAAATTCAATGCTAAGAAAGGACCAGTGTCAGGCGAATGTTTTGAATTTCTATGAATGTACTGTACTTGTACTTTTGTTGAATAAAAACATTTGCCTTTGACTTTATTTCATAAAATTAACCCAAGCGTATATTGTTGATCGACCCTTTGTAAAACCAATTTGATGACGCGAATCTACAGCCAAAAGGCTTTAGTGGACTGTATACTTGAA
The DNA here is from genome assembly GCA_030578115.1 of Leucoptera coffeella. Taxonomy (NCBI): domain Eukaryota; kingdom Metazoa; phylum Arthropoda; class Insecta; order Lepidoptera; family Lyonetiidae; genus Leucoptera; species Leucoptera coffeella. The sequence continues at coordinate 5,756,206 of JAMBLF010000002.1, forward strand.
TAAAATAATATTTGACTTGCTACCAAATGGAGAGGGGAAAAGGAAGCGTGACTCACCTGACATAGACACACGTGCTTCTTGAAGGGCCCTTCTTCGATCTGGCACAAGTAGAAGTAGGCTACAGATTCACACACCACTAGCGGAAACACAATGCGGGGAAACGACAATTTCCCACGCTATAGTTCTTGCGGGAGTTCGTATACCTCACAGGATACACAGCGGTATTACGTACGATACGTCACGATTGCGGAATGGTAGGACGGCAACTGAGGCTGCCCCCGCGCAGGAGGAGGCAAGCCACGCTAGGAAGGTGAGGGTAGGTTGGGATGGTAGCAATTCCAAGTACCTTCATATAGAAAAAAGATTTTCTGTAAGATATTCTTCAAAGCGCGGTCGGTACTCCTTGTCCAAGAATTTGTAGAGGTCTTTCAGGTATGAACTAGCACCTTTAAAATTGGTTCCGTTGTCTGAGTGGATGGTGTCCACGGGGCCGCGGCGCCCAAGAAACCGTTTTAAAGCAGCTAAGAAACTCGCGGTTGTCAAATCCGAAACTAATTCAATATGAGTAGCGCGGGTTGTAAGACAGGTGAATACACAAATGTACGCTTTAAGGCTATGAGCACCTCTACGTCTAGCGGGGACATAAGGCACAGGTCCAGCATAATTAACACCAGTATGGGTAAATGCCTTGACGACTTGGCGCGTGCGGATATCGGGCAGCGCAGACATAAGTGGGTACGTAGCTTTAGGTTTCATTCTAAAGCAAGTGTTACACGAATGCACCCTTTTCCTTACAGTATTACGAGCGGAAAGAATCCAGTATCTTTGTCGCAGCAACGACAAGAGTAACTCTGGACCAGCATGTAAATATTTAATGTGGTAATAGTCGATCAACAAATAAATTACATGATCATTACGTGGCACAAGTATAGGGTGCTTGTGACCATAGTCGAGGTCGGAATTTGAAAGCCGACCGCCGACGCGGACGAGGCCATCAGGGTCCAAAAACGGGCTAAGCTTTGAAATAGTGGATGAGCATAATTTATTAGCCTTAATGGCGTTTATTTCATTAACGAAATGTTTATGTTGAAGGATACGCAGCAATGCAATTTCTGCGAAGTCCAAGTCCACAGTGATGATGTTATGGTCGCGTCGGGGTATTAATTTTAACATACGAAAAACATAAACTAATATTCTTAATAATTTACTCCAAGATGAGCAATTTTGTGCTACATTGTAAATAGGACAGCGATCATCATCAGCGGGTAAGGTGATCGCGTGAACGTTAACCTTCTGCTCCGAAAGGTCCTCAGGAGGGTCTCCGATTTCACTGACAGGCCATTGGGCCACAGGCAGTGAAGCCCACGCGGGACCATAAAGCCACAGTGGGTGAAAGAGAAGCTGACGTGGAGTAATTCCACGGGACAGGGCGTCAGCAGGGTTTTCTTCACCCGAAACATGATGGAAGTTCTCGGCGGCGATGTTCTCCGTGGTTTGTATAACTCGGTTTGCGACAAACGTCTGCCACCACCGGTGCGGTGAGCTTCTTATCCAATAAAGCGCGACCTTTGAATCGGTAAACGCATAAACTTTCATAGGAACGCGATCGCGGTAAGCGTTTAACACAGTTCGCATTAATTTAGACAAAAGTACAGCTCCACAAAGCTCAAGCCTATCTATGGATAGCTGTTTCATAGGCGCGACTCTATACTTAGCGCATACTAGACGGATGGTGATGCCCGTAGGGGAGTTAACCCGTAGGTATACCACTCCACCGTAAGCTGCAGAACTTGCATCGCAAAAGCCTAATAAAGTGACTTCGCAATCACCTTGCACACCTAGGTACCGCGGTATCTTAAAGCCATTTCGGCAGGGCGCGGGGGGGCGGTGTGGGCTTCTTCGTGGGACGCAACCTCCGGGCTACTACACTTGCTCACTCGGGTTCACATAGGCAGGTGGAACAGATGTGGCTGTCCTTTAGGGCTAGGTCGCTCAGGTTTATTGTGGGCACAGCGTACAGGCCAAATTGGGTAAATGTTGAGGACTTTTTTGACTCCTTGACCGAAACAATAACTAGTTTTAATACATACGATCATTTAATTTTAATGGGAGACTTCAATATAAACGTTCTTGACACGCAAAGCGCATCTACCAAAAAACTACAACAGTTCCTTAGCTCTTTACACATGACTAACCACATTAACGAAGCAACTCATTTTACACAGCATAGTGCGACCGCGATTGACCTCATCTGCTGTTCGGGTTCGGGATTGGTGTCGGGGACCAGCGTGCACCACGTGCCTGAGCTAGGGGGGCATGCCTTCGTATGCGTCACGCTTAGGGTCCGCAGGCCTAAGATGCCAGTTAGGTTCTTAACCCGTCGCCCTTTGCACCGTATTGACCTAGATAAATTTAATGACGACCTTCGGGGAATAGATTGGGACTTACTTGTTGACAACCACTGTATTGATGACACGCTACGTAATTTTAATGATTTAATTATTTCACTTTTTGACATTCACGCGCCCAAACATACATCCAAGATTGATAATAAAAGTAAACCATGGTTGACAAGTAATCTCAAATACATTATGCATTTAAGAGATAAGGCACATTGTACATATAAACGCACGAAACTAGATTCTGATTATGCTAAGTATAGGGACTTGAGAAAGTTTGCTTTGTTTGTTTGATCTGTTTGTTTATTATCCGAAAAAAAGGCTTATTACCAGTATAGGATCAACGGAAATATATCTAATCCTAAAGTTCTGTGGAAGGGCATTAAGCGGGATGTTGTTGATTTCATGGTTAAGCATCCATTGCCCCTTCACTTCGACGACCCTGATGCTCTGGCTGGACATTTCTTCGACGTTCCTGGGCCTCAATTTCCTTCCTCCACTGTGTCTGCTTACTTCAGGGCGCATCGCTTCAGCTCTACTACTTTCAGCCTGGGTCGAGTGAGCGAGAGGCGGGTGGGCGAGTTGTTGCGGTCGATTGGGAGTGGGGCGCTGGGGGATGACGATGTTTCGAGAGACATGGTGCTTTTGGCATTGCCGGAGGCGCTCCCTGCGATTACGCGCCTTATTAATTGCTCGCTTGAGAGTGGAGTCTTCCCGGAGATCTGGAAGTCTGCTATTATAAAGCCAATACCGAAGAAGGAGAATCCAGTGACAAAATCAGATTTGAGGCCGATTAGCATCCTTCCTTACTTGTCTAAGGTCATAGAGAGGGTTGTTTATGAGCAAACAGCTAGCTTTTTGGCCAACAACAATATTTTGCCTATCTTTCAGTCAGGGTTTCGCAGGGGCCATAGTACTACTACGGCTTTAATGGACGTAGTGGATAACATCTTGGCAGGATAAGCGTCTCGCCACCATTCTCGTTCTGCTGGACTATACTCGGGCATTCGATGGGCTTAACTGTGAGTTGCTCCTTGATAAAATGAAGTACTACGGTTTTGATGACGTGGCGCTGCGGTGGTTCAGGAGCTACCTCACGGGCAGGAGGCAGAGGGTTGAGATTGCTAGGCCGGACGGGTCGCGTGCTTACTCAGAGCATTACGTTAGCAGTAGGGGAGTCCCTCAGGGCTCGATATTAGGACCGTTATTATTTATTTTATACACAGCTGACATAACTAATCATATACGACATTGCAAATATCATTTATACGCCGACGATCTACAACTTTATATCCCGATTGACATTAATAATTTTGACATTACTATACGTGCTTTGAATGAGGATTTACAGAACATATTTTCTTGGTCTACAGATAATTGCCTCTTGCTTAACCCATGTAAAACAAAGTACATGGTGTTGGGTACAAAGAATTATATTAGTGGGGTAGTTAACAGGGCGCCGAGGATCTTACTGGGTGGGATTCCTGTAGAGCGGGTGACAGAGGCTCGCAATTAGGGATCGCTATGGACGGGGAGCTAAGGTTCGAAAGCCACGTGGTTGCCTTAGTGCGTGCTTGCTTTTATAGGCTGAAGGTTCTGTATAATTACAGAGCATTCTTAAGTGTAGAGGTGCGCGTGGCTATATGTGAGGCTTTGATAATGTCAAAAGTTAACTATGCCCTGGCGGCATATGGGCCGTGTCTGTATAAAAAGACTAGGAGGCTGTTACAGCGTGTCCAGAACGCGTGTGCCAGGTACTGTTTCCCTGTGCCCCCCAGGGCGCATGTCAGCCCCTTCCTTAGGGAGCATGGTGTGCTTAATGTTGAGGCACGTCAGAAATTTTTCCTCAGTTCCCTTCTGTTCGACATTGTTGGGTCTGGCGTGCCGGCGTACCTGTTCGATAAGCTTGAATGGCGGGCTCAGAGTAGGGCTACGAGGGATTGCGTTGCGCCTCTCGTCATACCTCGGCATAGAACAACAGCATTCCGGGGCGGATTTAAATACCACGCGACCAAGTGCTGGAACGATTTGCCGCCGCCGATTAGGGGGTGCGCCGCAAAGACTACTTTCAAAACTAAACTTAAGGCTTATTTATTGTTCCAGCAAAGTCAACTTTCGTGACCTTGGGTTAGATGAGGCTTGGGATCAATAGTGACTGTAAGACTATGAGTATAAGTATTTTTATTTATTAAGATTATTAAGATTTATGTATTTGTCTATTTAAACTCATGTGTTTGATTCAACTTACCTATATGTATGTGTATATATTTATATTTATGTGTATATAATATATATATATATATATTATATTTTTATTATTATTATTATATATATATTATTATTTATATTTTCTGTTTAACTCGTGCCCTCTGCGGCTCAGGCGGAGGATTGGCGTTGTGGGCTTTGGCCTGCAACATATGCTGAGCCTGGGCCCTTTCACAGTGACAGTGCAGTTTCCTGTCTATTGTAATAATTGTAAATGTAAATGTTTTTGTACCTGTGCTGTTTTTGTGAATAAAAATTTTTTTCTATTCTATTCTATTCTATTCCATTTAAAGCCGGTAGCTCATTGCAGAACTGATTCCACATTTTAGCAATGTGGGGCGGGGGAAGGTCGTCCCAGTCAATTCGTAAAAGCCAAAGTTGCTTAATAAGCAATTTAGCATAAGTAATTATGGGAGCGACAAAGCCCATAATATCCCATAGCCTAGCGATAGTTGAAAGCATAACTCGCTTCGTACATTTGTCGTCGGTAGGTACGGTTTTGAAATTAAAATGGTCAGAGTCAGTCGTCCAATGCAGTCCTAATATTTTGTGTTGAAATGATTTGTCAAATTCTACATCTATGGGCAGCTTATGTGTCATAGGTATATGTTTCAGAGCGGTTGAATCATTGCTGTTCCATTTTAATAAGTCCCAGCCAGCGCCTTTAAATAAATTGATAAGTTCTTTCGAAGCTTGCGTTGCTTCCGGTAACGACTCTACTGAAAACACAATGTCATCCATATAGAGTGGCTCGGAAATTATCTGCTTAGCTAACGGATATTTATGACCATCATCATTTACTAGCTGTCGTACAGTACGCAGCGCATGAAAGGGGCCCGACTTAATACCAAAACAGACGCGCGTGTATTCATATAAAACGAGTGGTTCTTGAGGACTAAATCTATAGAGCATTCTCTGAAAACGACGATCAGACTGCCGCATAACTATTTGTAAAAACATCTGACGACAGTCTGCAGTCATAGCTATAGCATGAAGTCTAAACAACAAAACTATATTAAATAGATCACCCTGCAAGTTAGGGCCGCTATGCAATAGATCGTTTAGCGAACAACCGGATGTAGTATTAAAACTAGCGTTTAACACTACGCGTAATTTCGTAGTAAGTTTATCCTCCCTGACGACTCCGTGATGCGGTATTATGTACATCGGTTTAGAAGAGTCACGTAAATCTTCAGGTGGCGCGGGAACTAAATATTCGTTGTCTATGTACTCGCGCATTGCCGCATCACAAGCATTTTTCAAGTTGGATGAGGCTTGTAATTTCCTCTCCAAGCTAAGGAAGCATTTACGGGCCGAATTGTATGAGTCACCTAACAAGAACATATCCTTTCTAAATGGAAGACCAACAATATACCTACCACTGGCGGGGTCGCGATCCGTAGTGGACGCATAAAATAATTCGCATTCAGTATCAGCTAGACTGTGAACGGGCGCAGCGGAAGGAACCTCCTCAAGTTCAAAAAACTTACGTAATAAAACGTCAATAGGCTCCTCTTGTACAAAAACATTGCAGCACATCGAAGATGCCGCGCGGTTATTAACATTATAGGTAGGTACCAATCCCATAACAACGTAACCTAATACTGTCTCAATAGCGGGAGGCAAAGTCGACCCACTATCGACCTTATTGCCTAGGAATAAGTGCGGGAATAAAGACGCGCCAATTAGGACATCTATTTTGCTAGGCATAGCAAACGAACTATCAGCCAGCGGAATATTATTTAAATACGGCAATAATGAGGTATTGACAGCTACAGTAGGTAATTTGTCGGTAATATTGTCGACAACCATAGCTGAAACCTTGTAGCTATTTCTATGATCGAACCGGGAAAAGAATTCAAAATCGACTGAGTTTCTAACAATCTTTTCGGAGCCTCCAAAACCCCTTACGTATTGTGCTTTTATTCGTTTGCATTTGCAAACCCTAACGTTTGCAACACTCGTGTGAGATGAAATGACTCTGAGACGCAGAATCCAAAATTATACGTATTATATGTCTGTTGCCAAAAGTATCGTAGCTATATACTTGCGCGGTAGCTAATAAAACGGTAGAAGTATTAAGCTTGCTACGCATAGAACTGCTAGACTCCTGAGTGCGAGGGGCGAGGGCTACTAGTGCGACGTCCTCAGTGCGTGAGCCAGAGTGAGATGGCATGTTTTCCGAGGGCGAAGATCGCGCGGGCGCATTCATTGGACGCGGGCATTGTAATCTATCAATATGACAAGGGGACGATTCTGTTAGTCGATTGAAATGTAATAGCGTGTGATGTTTAAGTTGACACACACGGCAATGCGATTTTGAGTTACACGAAAGGGTACGATGCTTAATGCTCAAACAATTAATGCGTGAATTATTTTTCTTTGCGGCTTGGAATCTATATTCCGGTGTCATTTTATTAAAAGCGGGACATTTAAATAAATGTTCATGTACAAAATTACTACACAAACACTTTGCAGGATAAGAGTCTGCGGTACTGACATAAGTTTGATACTTATGCGGGTTGATAGTAGCATTTCGCGAGCGATTGGATTTATTTTCATAAGTACTCGGTGTAGGGGCGGTACGCAATAGAATTTTATTTTGAGTTTTTATGAAATCAACTAGGTTGGCGAACGTGGGAATTTCCAACGATTTTACTGTCATTTCAAATGCGCGAACAGTATTTCCATCCAACTTTTGAAGCGCGATAAACAGCAAAATAAAATCGGACAAGTTATTTATTTTTAAGTTATTCAATGCGTTCACGGACGTTACAAAGCGATCAATGAATGAATCGTAATTGCTAGAATTGGGGCCGTGAAGCGGCTTGCAGTTTAATATTTGCTTCAAGTGAGAAGAAGCGAGTGTCCGCTTGTCTTCGTATTTGTCGATTAGAGTTTGCAGAATAAGCTCATAATTATCTGAATTAGGTGTTATACCTGAAATGGCAGATAAAGCTTTGTCTGAGAGTTTACCTAACAGATAATACAACTTGTCAGCCGTTGAAAGCGATGGGTTTTCATGTATAGTGGACTTAAAACTTGAATAAAAGAGTGGCCACGAACCATAATCACCACTAAAACCAACTAATTCAATAGGTGGCAATGTACAAAAACTCCTACAGGGCTGGTCTTGCTGGACAACACCCTTCGGTAAAGAGTGCTGAGAGCGAATGCGATTAATTCCACTATACAGTTGCTCAAACGCTATAAGAGAACTAAAAGTAGGTTCAGCCTCTGGGTGAACAGTTAATAAACGTTCATTGTATTTATCCAAAGAAGACTTGAACTCCGTATGAACCGCGTCAATACTTTCGGATTCACTGAGAAATTTATCGAGCAACTTTGGATCAGTATGCACGAACTTACTTGAATCAAATAAAAGTTGTATGTGCTGAAATAAGGCATTGCACCTAGCATTAGTAACTGTAAGTTGAGCATCGCGAGGGAGCTCACCTTAGACCTTTCCTTTACTCATATTGAAGCAAAGTAGAAGCTAGTCGAACCTTCTAGAATAAATCGACGCGAGTAATAAAGTAATAAAGCGGGTAGAAAAATAAAGTTGACGCTAGTAAAACCTTCTAGAATAAATCGACGCGAGTAATTATAGTATAAAGCGGGTAGAAAAATAAAGTAGAAGCTAGTAAAACCTTCTAGAATAAATCGACGCGAGTAATAAAATTATAAAGCGGGTAAAAAAATAAAGTAGAAGCTAGTAAAACCTTCTAGAATAAATCGACGCGAGTAATAAATTAATAAAGCGGGTAGAAAAATAAAGTTCGCACTCACGGAGTGCGGTGAGACAAAGGAATGTTCAGCTATTGCGATGTATTATAAATAGATATGCGGGTTAGTATAAATAAAATTAGCGGAATAAGTAAATACATATAATAAATAAGTCAGGGGTCAAACTGACTCGGTTCGAGGGCCCAAATGGACCGGCTCGAGAGCGACTGAAAATGGCGGTGATCCGGTTCGACAGGAACCAGAATGGCGAATCCGGCTCGAAGGACCAAAAAATGATGACGCGAATCTACAGCCAAAAGGCTTTAGTGGACTGTATACTTGAATAAAAGAATATTTGACTTGCTACCAAATGGAGAGGGGAAAAGGAAGCGTGACTCACCTGACGCAGACACACGTGCTTCTTGAAGGGCCCTTCTTCGATCTGGCACAAGTAGAAGTAGCCTACAAATTCACACACCACTAGCGGAAACACAATGCGGGGAAACGACAATTTCCCACGCTATAGTTCTTGCGGGAGTTCGTATACCTCACAGGATACACAGCGGTATTGCGTATAGGGTCACACGTCATTTTTGCGGAATGGTAGGATGGCAACTGAGGCTGCCCCCGCGCAGGAGGAGGCAAGCCACGCTAGGAAGGTGAGGGTAGGTTGGGATGGTAGCAATTCCAAGTACCTTCATATAGAAAAAATCAATAAATTGGCGAATCGGCGCCACCACAATTTGTTGCTGCTTTAAAATATTCATCATCATCATCATCAGCCTGTATTAATCCACTGTTGGACATAGGCCTCCCCCAAATGACACTCCCTAGGGCAACCGGGCTCGGGACTACCAAATCATTAATAATGATCTTGGTTTTCTCTAAATTCATCCCGAGTCCGATGCTTCGAGAAGCAGCATCTAATTCGGACAGCATTGCCTCCAGATCCTGCATCGACTCTACCATCAGGACGATATCGTCAGCAAAGCGGAGGAGCGAGATGTATTCCCTATTGATATTTATTCCTCGTTCAACCCAATCCAGCGTTTCGAAAACATCTTCCAGTGCACTCGAGAACAGTTTCGGGGACATAACATCCCCCTGTCTGACCTCTCTGCAACTGGATAGGTTTCGTGCCGTGGCCTTAGAGTTGAACGGTCATAATGGCGCAATCATAAATATGTCTCAACACACTCACATATCGCCAGTCGATCTGAGATCGCTGTAGGGATTCAATGACCGCCCAGGTCTCGACCGAGTCAAAGGCTTTCTCATAATCCACAAACGCGAGGCAGAGTGGCTGGTTATACTCTTCAGTTTTCTGTATAACTTGCCTCAGTGTGTGTATGTGGTCTATGGTACTAAAACCCCGTCGAAACCCGGCCTGTTCTGGAGGCTGAAAGCTATCTAGCCTGGCTGAGATTCTATTAGAGATGACCCTAGAGAACAACTTATAGATGTGGCTCAGAAGTGTTATCAGCCTGTAATTCTTTAAGAGGGTTTTATCTCCCTTCTTAGAGAAAAGAACAGCCACACCTCTGCCCCAATATTTTGGAGTTCTTCCGGAGAAGATGACGCTGTTGAAAATTCTCTGGAGCTCCTTCAGAACCGGTCGTCCACCAGATTTCAGGAGCTCAGAAGTAATTACAGCTTAAAAATAGAAAAGCTCTCCCGGAGCTTTTCTATTTTTAAGCTGTTTTAAGGCCATCTCAATCTCATCCATAGCTATTTCGGGCATGTCCTCAGTGAAGTGGCGTGTCAGTGTGGCCCTCAAATCGGAAGGGTCAGTATCCGGATTTTGGCAGCGCGAGCGGTATAATTGGCCGTAAAAATCTTCTATCTCAGACAAGATCTCTGGTTTAGAGGTGACCATGTCTCCACGAGCTCTCTCAACTTCGTCATGTGGCTACGTCCCAGTTTTCGGGCGAATACACGCATCCCACGGTTTTGCTCGATCAACTCTTTTATGAGGAGAGCATTAGCCTTACGTAGGTCACGTCGTATTGCCTTCTTTATCCGTTTATTTAGTGCAGCACTTTGTGAAGGAGATCTCTGTGGACTTTCTCGTCTTAACCTCATAAGATCCAAAGTCTCATCCGAGCGATCCGACTTTCGGTTCCCCGCTCGAGCCCTGCAGAACCGGCTCCCCTGTTCACCGATTATTTTGGTCACATTTTCGATGTCCTCGTCAACATTGGTCGCGGTGTGCAACGTTTCTGGAGTTCCAGTAGGAACTTGGGTGAACCAGCGGCCATTTGCAGTCGAATAGGCCGGAGCGTGGACTTCATCATGCGCATCCTCTCTAGCTTATAGTTGATATTCAGGTTGCTCTTTACCATACGGTGATCACTTCCGGTGTTAAACCTGTTGATCACAGAGACATCCCTGAATATATGCTTTCTATTCGCCATGATGAAGTCGATCTCATTAAAGGTTTTTCCGTCGGGACTTTTCCAGGTCCACTTTCGTTGGGGCTTCTTCTTATAAAAGGTGTTCATAAGATACAGCCCCTGCGATTCAAGAAAGTGGACCAGCATGTGTCCCCTGGAAATTCGACTGCCAATGCCGTGTGGCCCCATCCTCGATTCACCACTCTCCCTTTGACCAACTTTAGCATTAAAGTCCCCCATTACAACGCTGTAGTGAGCGGACGTGGTATGATGTAAGGCCCTTTCGATGTCTTCGTATAGGGCCTCTACCTCTTGGTTTGAATGTGCCGATGTAGGGGCATACACCTGGACCATTTTAAGTGAGTATCGATCCGAGAGCTTAATAACGATGTACGCCACCCTTGTCGACACACTGGACACTTCCTCAACGTTGTTACAAAGGACTTTGTTGACGAGGAAGTCTCCGCTGAACTAACCTCGGTAAAAAATATGTAAAGACAATGCTCAGTGCCATGCCATGTTTTGATTTATACTTAGATCATAAGATAACTTTCAAAGAGACCTTGTGATAGGGCCTATTTTGAATTAAAATATTTTGACTTTTGACTTTGATATATTAATTTGTTTTATTTGAGTTTATAGCTCTGCAACCAAAGACCGTTACAAATGAAACCTGTAATGTTTCGAGCCGTATGGCACAGTGAGTGCTAGTTTTGGCGTGTTTACTGGCAACACTGAATTACGCAACTGTGGCGACGCCTCCATCTGTCACACTATGTGGCGCGATCTCTACGTCGCAATTTTAACGGTATTCGTGGAAATAAGAAACCTATGTATTTCGAACTTACTGGCTGTCTTACTGGGTGGACGAGGTGTGGATTATATTATATATATTTTGATTACCGGAAGGCCTTCGACACGGGTCGGTTGCACAGAGGGGCTTCTCACATTCTTCTCCCGGTATCTGGCGGGCAGGCGCACTATGGGAATATGACATACTTACCGTGCCGAAAATAGGTTTTACAAATGGTTAGGTATGAATTAACTATGCATGGTTTTATGTACATAAATAAACGTTCTTTCCAATGGTAAAGTTTTTTTTATCATATTTTTAGTATTAGTATGTGTTTAGAACACCTAAAGTACAAACTTTGATTCTACGTAAAATCACATGAATAAAATTGTTGACTTCATGATACGTTTCCGACCCTATATATGTCTAAAACATATACATATTATATATTTTTGGAAAGCTCATTTCTTAGTCTTTTAAAAACTAAAGAAATAAAAATCCAAATAATCATGAAAAAATAAATATACAAATCAATAAAGAATGAGACCAAATTTCAATTACTCCGATTTTTCAACAGAAATATCATTGTTAGCTCCAGCTGCCTCCGTTGATTTTTTTACAGTTTTGGATGCTTAATCTATTAAATTATAATAATCCAAAATAAAATTTTGCGCAAATTTTGCGCAAAATGGATTTATTAGGTAAAACACGCAAAGAGGGATTTTTCGTTAAATCTTGATTTTATGGTAAATGGCCATTTTTTTGTATTTTACATACTAATATACAATGAAGCTTTTATAAACAATCAAATAAACTTCACGACTTGTGTATACACACTCCCTTTTTTATTATGGCGGGGTAGTCAGAGGCTTGAGTGCCCATCTCCGAAATTTCGAAGGCATGTTAGGTATGGGTCATTCGAAGCCCGCGTATCACTAGATAGAAAGCACCCACTGTGATAGGTAGTGAACCGTATCGCCGTAATAGGCACTGACTATTACCTATCCTGAGGCATAGGCAGGTTTCCTCACAATGTTTTCGCTCACCGTTAGCAGCTGTAAATTATGTACGTAAATGAAAAACACATTTAAATTTCATGCTGCAGTCGGAGATGCCAGATTCGGGATTCGAACCTAGGACCTTTCTTATAAGAAGTCCGAGGTCCTAATGGGTTACAGCCGCTTTTTTTATTAATCAATATTAATTTAATTAGTTATTTTAGTGCAATGTTTGTGGTCTATGATGAAGCAAGATAGACACTGGATATCACTAGTGGTTTCCGATTTGTGTTAACAAATGATAACGATGTTAAAAATAATGTTGATAATAAAATAAAGGAAGGTTATGCGGTTTTGCACTCGTTGAGTTTACATAAAATTGAGTGCAATTGTATAGGTATAAATAGGAATACCAGTTTGAAGCAACCTAACAATTAATTTGATTAAATTATAAGAATAACAAGTCTTTGTAGAAAAAGCTTTCAATATGAGTGAATTCGTTTGTACTCGACGTGATTTGTGTACTTTGATTATAAATGGAGTAAATCCACTAGCAATTGAGGAGTATTTGGCGAACAACTATCATTTGTCCCCCGATAATGTAAAGACTGTTATAAAAAGTTTCCAGAAGCAATTGTTATCCAAATGTAATGACAGGTGGAATAAGGCCCAAAGGAAAAAAGATCGTTTTGAGCAGGAGAATTTGGAATGGTTAAATGGTGAATTCAAAGTTTCCTTAACCCTCGAACCCAGCACTGATGACTCTTCCAGTGCCCGTGGTCGGCCATCTAAGAGTTGTGAAGAATGTTCTGAAAGGACAAAGAAGCGCAAAAATATGGAGCTCATCCAAGAGCATGGCATGGGATTTGTGCACAACGCTTATGTTCAAAGGCTGAGATCGTCAGGTGAGAATAAAGAAGCTTCAATTGTGAGCATCGTGCACAACATTGAGAAAGACGAAAAACGCAATGTTTTGCAAAACATATTGCACATTTCAGAGCACTTAACATTCGATAAAGAAGAAGCTCTTGCATTATACATAGATATTGATTTGTCAAAAGCTCAATACAGTTATTTGACAATAGCTCTCATTCAGAAGAACTTAAGAGCTATTTTACCGTCTTACAGTCAGATAAATGAAGCTAAAAAGGAATGTTACCCGCCTAATATCACTGTTACTAATATCGGTGCTAACGTAAAGTTGCAAGATCTTTTGGATCATACAGTAAGACGGATTTTGAAAATAAATTCAGTGACAACAGATTCGAAGTACCTTGAGCTGTATTGTAAATGGGGATGTGATGGTTCATCAGGACAAAGTGAATACAAGCAAATTTTACGGGAGGAAAACGAGCAAGTATCAGACGCCAATCTATTTATTGTATCACTCGTACCTTTGAGACTTATAGACAAAAATAATGATGTTGTAGTATGGAGAAACCCAACCTGTTCCTCTGTAAGGTATTGCAGGCCAATTTCAATTGAATTTTCCAAGGAAACTCCGCAAAAAACAAAATCTACAGTTCGAGAGATCGAAAACGACATTAACGAACTAGCTCCAACACTTATAGCTCACAATGAAGATGTCATACAAGTGGAACACAAATTATTCTTGACGATGATTGATGGAAAAGTTGCACAGGTACTGACTGAAACGCGGTCTAGCGCTTCTTGTACGGTTTGTGGTGCCACTCCTAAACAAATGAATGACTTGGCCAAAGTCATAGCTAGAGATGTGAACGAAAATTCATTTAAATTTGGCCTCTCCACCTTACACGCCTGGATCAGGTGTATGGAGATGATTCTGCACATTTCCTACAACTTGGCATTTCAAACGTGGTCAGCAACAACAGATGAAAACAAAAAAATGAAAGAAGAGAAGAAAAAGCAAGTTCAATTACGTTTCCGGGAATTACTTGGCTTACATATAGATAAGCCACGACAAGGTGCTGGTAACAGTAATGACGGTAATACTGCTCGTAGGTTTTTTCAGAATTATGAATGTTCAGCGGAAATTACTGGAGTTGATATAGAATGGATAAAACGATTGTATATTATTTTACAAGTTATGTCTTCTGGTTTTTCTATAAATGTAACAAACTTTGGACAGTATACATTTGATACAGCTCGATTATATGTTAGTAAGTATAATTGGTACTATATGCCCTCATCTGTACACAAAATTCTTATACATGGAGCAAAGATTATTAAATTTTTTGCTGTGTTACCAATCGGTGAACTTTCTGAAGATGCGCAAGAAGCGCGTAATAAGGATTACAAGAAATTTCGATTGCATCATGCCAGAAAATGTTCGCGATCAGCTACAAACGAAGATGTTTTTCATACTTTGCTCTATACTTCTGATCCGTATATTACAAGTTTAAGCAAGCCGAGTGTTGTGATACATCAAGAGTTGCTTGAAGAAGCGAAATCTCTCCGTGAAGTTACAAGTTAGTCAATTCGTACCTCCGAATATAAATTAATATTAGCAATAAGGCACATCATTTAAAATAAAATATTTTATATATAATTATAATGTACTCTTATATTGTATGATATTTTTAATGTTTAATTTTATTTTGAAACTTAGTTTTGAATTCATTTCTCTACATAAAGTATGAAATTTTATAAATTTTCAAATTTTTTTATCAAATAAATACAAACCATTCATTCGATGGGAAATTTATGAAAGTATATATGGGCCAAATTTCACATAAAAAGGAGGTACAGAAAGAAAGTTACAGATTTTTGACACGGAGAGTACCTTATATTCCCATAGTGAGGCGCCAGTACGTGGACTTCAGGGGGTCTGTGTTGCTGCCATACAGTACCCTGTCTGGCGTAAGCCAGAGCAGCACCTTGGGGCCCTTGGAGTTCACTATCGTCATTAATGATCTGCCCGCCGTGGTGGAGGATGCGGGGTACCTACCGTTCGCTGACGACCTTAAGCTATTCCTCAGCGTGGATGGCGTGGGCGACTGTGCGAGGCTACAGTCCGACATGGACAGGGTCGCGCGGTGGAGTGCGGAGAACGGCCGGCATTCGCTTCAACGCGTCCAAGTGTGAGGTGATGTCGTTCACCCGGGCCCGCGAGCCTCTGGCGTATGCGTACCGGATGGAAGGCGATTGTGTGCGGCTCGTAGCGAGGGTCAGGGATCTGGGCGTGCATGTCACGTCTCGGCTCTCGTTCGCAGAGCACGTTAAGACAGTCTGCAAGCAGTCCTACAGGAACCTGGGCTTCATTTTACGTCGGTGCGCCAACTTCAACAGTCCCGGGGTGGTGAAGGCGCTGTACGACTCTCTGGTCCGCAGCAGACTAGAGAGTAGCGCCTTGGTATAGTCACCCCATGAGGAAAAGTATGTTCGTATAGTGGAGCGCATCCAAAATAAGTTCGCGCGGTTCCTGTACAAGAAGCTGTATGATGAGATGTACCCCTCCTTGTTCGTCCTCGGGATGGTGGGGTACACGCGGCTGTCGGTGCGACGGGTCGTGGCGCTGGTGACCTTCCTGGTGCGGGTGCTGCGGGGCGCCCTGCACCAGCCGTCCGTCTTGGCTCGTGCTGCCGGACGTGCGCTTCCGCCGGTGGGCAGGGAGGCTGCTGCAGGAGCCCCAGTGCCGCACGCAGCTGCTGCGCTCCTCCCCTCTCGTGAGGGGCCCACGCCTGCTGAACGCGCTCAGCGAGAGGCTCGACCTGTTCGCGTATTCCATGCCCGAGTTCTTAAGGGTCGCCTTGCACTACCTGAGCTACGAGGTATAGGTGTGTGTGTGTACATTGGTGACCATTATAATATTATATTAATTTTCTTTAAATTTAATTCATATATTGAAATGTAGTAAATAATTTTTATTGAAATATACATTGTTCGATACCTTGTAATTAGTACGTCACCGAAAGGTGACCTGTTAGGGTGACGTACATTCCAGAATTGAATAAATAAATAAATAAAGTATTTCGGATCATATACTTCATTATTTATATATTAATAATGATATCGCTGCCTCCGACGAACACTATCGTATTCGCTCTTACCATAGAATCGGTTTTATTGAATATTCGTATCCACACCATCGTATTACACCATAGAGTAAATTTTTGAGGTTGGGCAATGAATACTTTTGGATTTATGCATTGAGTAATGATCTTTATGAAGACCGGCTTCAGTGCTTCTGCCACCCCTATGTCTAAAAATTGTAGGAAAAGGTTAAGAAAGTTAAACAAATTAATAAATACAACTTATCTTTGTGTAGGTAATAAAAAATCTTTTATAAATAATAATATAAATAAAACACTAAAATCAGTTTATATTCACCACAAATTAGCTAGTTGTAGGCATGACTGTGAGATACAGGCTTTTCACCGGAAAGTAGTTCTGCTTCAGGGTGAATTGAGTGTTGTGACTCAAAGTTATGATAGTTCTCAAGCAGATATTGCCCGCTATACTGAGGAGATGGATGAGCTCCTAAAACTTTGTAGGGAGAACCAGGAGCGTTTTGATTCGCTTGTGGCTGCAGGATGTACTTGTGCCGATGTGTCACAGGTTTCTATGGCCAGTTCTAAGAAAAATACTATATGTTCATCACCAAATTTAAATAAAAAGTTAAACCATAAATTAGTTCATATTTATGGTGATGAAATGGTTAAAAATATCAGTGTCATGGTAGGAGGTGAACTTTCAAATACAGCAATTTACAACAATTGCCTACCAGGAGCTGATTTTGACAACATTATTGACAATATATTGAGAACTAAGTTAGAATGCAATATAACATTGCTTCTAATGTGTTGTCGCAGGGGAAATCTGAATAAACATAGATTAATTAAATATATTGATAATTTAATAATTCAAAAACATATTAAACATATAATTCTGTGTACCTTGCCTTATTCTAAGGCATTGACCCCGGCAGAAAATAAATCGAGATATATATTAAATCAAACTATGCACGCTATTTCAGTGCATAATAGAAATATTGAGTTAATAGATACCAATTGTATTTAAAAAAACAAAATATATTTTACTGGAGATACTTACTATCTCAACAATAGTTGTAAGAAACAAGTAGCTGAAATGCTACAATTTTATTTTAGTTTTGACCAAGCCAATTCACTGGCCTCTGACATTGCCTCTTTTGGGCTTGATTCATGCATCTCTTCAAAGGAAGAGGATGCAAATATTTATTTAAATTAAATTATTTGACAAAAGTGGATTCCTCTTGCATCAGAAATGAAACTTGTGCACAGCTTAACTCCACACAGTGTCTTAGTGTTGTTCATCAGAACATTCAAAGCATAGCTGGAAAGGAATTGGAAATTGAATTATTTTTAGATAATAATAATATAAATGTACTTTGTATTCAGTAAGAAAAGAACTGTGGATCTGTTTGGACACTCGGTCAAAACAATTAGTGTTATTATTGACTTGTTGGCACCTTATCTGGCATCGGTTTTCAATGCCTCGATAGAATCAGGTTCGTACCCTGATTTAATGAAACTAAGTAGAGTAACACCGATATATAAGTCTGGTAGTACCTTGGACCCATCTAATTACCGTCCAATATCCGTGCTACCAGCATTAAGTAAAGTATTCGAGAAAATCTTGTTAAATCAGATATTGTACCATTTTAATTTGAACGGACTGCTACATTCTAAACAATTCGGCTTCACAAAGGGTTTGTCCACCACTGATGCTGGTGTAGAACTAATAAAAGGTATTTTTGATGCCTGGGAACGGTCACAGGATGCATTTGGTATCTTCTGTGACCTTTCTAAAGCGTTCGATTGTGTCCGACATGATATAATAATAAGAAAATTAGAGTATTATGGAGTTAAAAATAATTCACTAAATGTAATAAAATCATATTTAAGTAACAGAGTACAAAAAGTAACTATTGGTGTGGAGCAGTCGTCGGGTCGTTCAGTCCAGATGGGGGTGCCTCAAGGCTCAATATTAGGTCCGTTTCTTTTCCTACTATAAATAAATGACTTACCTTTTGTAACTAAAAATAGGTGCAGGATGGTCCTTTTTGCTGATGACACATCCCTAATCTTTAAAATTAGCAGGAAAATTAATGAGTCGCAAAAAATAAACTCGGTGATAGGAGATGTAGTTCAATGGTTTCAATATAACAATTTAGTTCTTAATAATAATAAAACAAAATGTATTAAATTTACTTTGCCAAATGTTAATGGTGTCGAAACCAATCTAATAATAAATAATGAGAAAATAGATAAAATTAATGCTACTGTCTTCTTAGGGATAACTTTAGATTCAAAGCTGCAATGGGGAGACCACATTCGCGTTTTATCTAAAAAACTTAGTTCTGCGGCATATGCTGTTAAACGGATTAGGGAACATACGGACGAGTACACGGCTAGGGTTGTTTATTTCAGCTACTTTCATAGCATTATGTCGTATGGCATTTTGCTGTGGGGTTGTGCTGCTGACATAAACACAATATTTGTTTTGCAGAAGAGGGCATTTGAGGGCAGAATGGGCCCCAGAGAGTCACTTCGCGAAAAATTTAAAGAAATTGATATTTTGACGGTTGTTGCTCAGTACATATATGAGTGTGTCATTTATGTACATAAAAATATAAATATTTTTAGAAGAAACTGTGATGTTCATAAAATTAATACTAGGAACAAACATAAGCTGTATGTGGCGCCCTCGAGGCTTCAAAAGGTCAAGAAATCATTTGTTGGAAATTCCGTGCGTTTTTATAATCATTTACCGGACTGGATTACGCGTTTGCCCTTACCTAAATTTAAGAATATAGTTAGAGGCCGACTAGTCCGTGGCGCTTACTACGCGGTCGGGGACTACCTTGCCGATGCTCAGGGTTGGCAATGAGTGCATCTAAGCTACATATATGTGCATAGATAATTATGTTTCTTTATAATTTGTGTTTTGTAACTGGCACTGGGCAAAAAATCCTGAAAGCCGGAGTTTCTTGTTGGATCTTCTCCGAGCCAGGGCTTCCGAACCAACGGTAGAATATCAATATAAGAGACAACCAGTGTCAGGCAAATGTTTTTGACTTTCAATGAATGTACTATACATGTACTTATGTTGAATAAAAACATTTGACTTTGACTTTATTCAATGGGCAACACATAGGACGATTTATAACGCAAAAGGCTATTGCCGAATCTCAAAAGCCAACATTATAGAGTAAACTAATCTTACGATATTGTTCGAGTAAAAATTGTCAAAATCGCTCCCGGTAATCGTCACGGTTTCTGTGGCATTATGTCAATTGCAAAGAGGGGGATCTACTGAAATCGGTAGCTGCTTATTAAAATTTATTCAGGAAGAACAATTGAGAGGAATAGAAAATTTTTCCTTTTATTGCGACGGCTGTGCCGGCCAAAATAAAAATTGGTATATCTTTGCGCTATATTTATACGTCGTTAAAGTTTATGGCGTAAAAGATATAACACACCGATTTTTTGAGACCGGGCACAGCCAGAATGAAGGCGACAATATACATTCATGCATTGAAAGAGCAATGAAGAATAAAATTCTATACACACCTGACCAGGTTTACGGTGTAATATCGAATGCTAAAATCTCGCAGCCTAAATACAAAATCCACGAAATGGAGTTCAAAATGTTTACAACCATCCTTTACCTATCACCAAAGCTCTGTGTGATGACCTGAAATCTCTGTATGATAGTGAAGCCATTCCCAAATATTATCATGTTTTTTTTAATAGTTTAAAGTGTACAGAGTTTGACATTATACCCGAGGAACACGAAAAAGATATAGAATAAAATTTATGTGAGTGTATTATACATTTTCTTTGTGTTACATTCAAGTTAACTTTTGTTCTAAGATTAATAAATAATGAATAATTTTTGTGTATTTTATTTTCCACCGTGAAAAAGTAGATTTGTATTTTATAAACATACAAGTTATATAACTTCACGTAAACTACACAAACTACACACGAAAAGCTTAAAATCTTTTCATTTACTTAAAACTTTATTGCACCAAAAAATAATGTACAAAAGGCGAACTTAATGCCTGGTCTTTAAGTTCGCCTTTTGTTACTATTTTTCTCTACCAGTCAATCTAGATGAAAACAGAAGCTTTCTATAAAAAAACTTCTTTATAGATAGCTTCTGTTTTAATTTAGATTTTAAGCTTTTCCTGTGTGATTTTTGCAGTAAATAATATGTGGTGGTCTTATTACTTTTAGCAATTTTGTCCAGGGCCCTTACTCCACTAATTCATATTGGCCACAATATTACTTCAGTGTCGACATTGTGGCAGTTCAATGGCCGTAATTTGACACTTTTCGCACTCCACTAACAAATTTTGGCCACTGAAGCGCTATCGAAATACAACTAATCAAACGTGCCTCAATATTAGTTCAATAGCCTTCATTTTGGTACTCTACTATTGTTTTGACAGCTTTTTTTGTCTATGGTCAATATCTAGTGTACACTCACACACTCAGTTAGTAGTTTTAGTTTCAATTAAAAACATAAAATATTTTTTCAGTTACGTTTTTAGTTACGTTTACGTTATAAACTTAAAACTTTTAACTGCTAAATCAATATGCATTAATTGACATTGCTGCATTGTCAGTGCAAACAGTTTTTTAAATTGTTGTAATCCATAGACAATAATTTCTGTACTTTGAGTGGCCACTGAAGTGCCATTGACTCGCTATTATGGCGCTATTCTGGCTGTCAAAATATTAGCAGAGTGCCACTTTTACGGCCGAGATGCAGATTTATCGCTATAGCCTCGCAGTTGAGTGGCTGTCAAAGTTAATTAGTGGAGTAAGGGCCCAGACCTTTGAGTAGATGACATTTAATATAGAAGGGATATGTAATGGTACAATCTTATAATATACTACTTAGAATACAATACTACTTGTAATACAATAAATTACAATATAGGTAATTCAATAAAAATTAGTAGTTAACCATGGATCAAGGTATACCTACCGCTATTAATAGACTACATAAACATACGGATTTAAAATTTTATTTTATACTTTTATTTAGACATAATATTTACAAAAAACATAAAATTGACACAAGTAATTGCAAATACTATGAATATGATGTGAAGTATGTTAGTGAACTAAGTGAACAGGCAGTGACAGGATGTATCCTACTAAGGATCAGAAGAGGATGAGGAGGATTGAGTTGTTTGGTTGGGAGTGTTTTTAGAGCAAATTAGATAAATAATAACATATTTTTATGACAATAGGCAAAGAAAAACCTTTTTTTATTTATTATACAAAACCGTTTCTGTGTCTCTGGAATGCGTAAGTAATGCTTACCTTTTTCTAACACTTAAAAACTATCGTCGAACAAGAATGTAATTTATCTTTATCGTAATATTGAAGTCAGGTACATCACCGAATATAATCGCAACGACGCGACGTTTTACGATTAAAAAGAACATGCATATTTATCACGGAACAATATCGTAGCGCACGATTACTATAGCAATACAGTTTAGTGATTTCCGTCGATCACTATCGTAAAGTTAGGTTGCGTTAATATTCACCATAGTATATTTCAGTAATAGACATTTTCTTAAATATCTCATATAGATACAAATATTTTTACAAAAAAATATTTAAAATTTAGTGTAATAATACCCTCTATTTTTGGTATAAATATGTTTATTGTAGATTTGATAGTTTTTAAGATATTCAGTTTTTAGTTGCTGGTGTAAAATTGTTATTTTCCTATTACGATAGTGTTCGTCGGGGGCAGCGATATTTTAAATGACAGCTATGTAATGACGTATGGATGACAATTTGATATTTGTAAGAAATCAATAATAAAACTATTTCTATTACTTAAATAAATAACAGTGAAGTGAACTATAAAACTCGGTATGGTTGGAAATTCGAGTTTTTAGGTGAAGCCAAGTTTAATTAATAATCCCGCTACCAAGACGATCGAATCTTTCCCGACAAAGCTTTAATGCAAGAAGAATCCGAAATACTGCAAATGAAAGGACTGAAGAAGAACAAGAAATTGCACGTGAACAGCGCCGCGATAGTATGGCTCGACTTCGTGCTTCTCAATCGCTAAAGCAAAGTGAAGCAGCCCGTGAAACAGATCAGTTGGCAATGCAGAATCGTCGAGCGAACAACAGAGGTCAACAAATAGATAATTTGCGACGCAGAACAAGATATTTATCAACTGCTGATTTGAATCGAGCAGCTTTTCAATGCGATTGCAGCAATGATGACAGCTTGCATCCAAGCGTTTGCATTAGGCAAATGGACTTAGTTTGCGAGTATTGTGGTGCATGAAAGTTTTCCGGAGAAACGCCTGGATTATGCTGCCATTAAAGTGAAATTGCCATTGTTGACTCGGCCACCTGAGCCATTGTATTCATTGTTAAAATTTTAAATAAATAAATTTCATCAAGAATCACGCCACTTTCTTGCAAATACTCAAAAATACAATGGGTGTTTCTAAATGACGTCATTTGGGGCAGATATTATTGAAGAACGAGGATTTAATCCGACATTTAAGGTATTTATTGTACTTATGTAGAATGTAGTTAAAGAATAATTTACTTGATCTTAACCAAAAGACGAGTCCTATACAGTTGCTCAGAGGAGTGAGACAGGGGGATGTTATCTCCCCAAAACTGTTCTCAAACGCACTGGAGGACCTCTTCAAAACTCTGGATTGGACTGGGATGGGTATCAAGGTCAATGGCAGATACCTCACGCACCTTCGCTTCGCTGATGACATTGTCTTAATGGCGGAGTCGTTGCAGGATCTGCAGGAAATGCTGCACAGTTTGAACGCTGCCTCACGGTCGCACTATGGGAATATAAGGTACTCTCCATGTCGAAATTCTGTATCTTTCTTTCTGTACCTACTTTTTCTGTGAAATTTGGCCCATATATACTTTAATAAATTTCCCATCGAATGAATGCAGCTAATATTAGTTTTATAATCTAGCTTTTTATTTATTTGATACTAAATTTTCAAATTTGTAAAATTTCATACTTTATGTAGAGAAATAAATTCAAAACTAAGTTTCAAAATAGAATTAAACATTAAAAATATCTTACAATATAAGACTACTTTATAATTTTATGTAAAATATTTTATTTATTTAAATGATGTGCCTTATTGCTAATATTAATTTATATTCGGAGGTATGAATTGACTAACTTGTAACTTCAAGGAGAGATTTCGCTACTTCAAACAACTCTTCGTTTATCACAACACTCGGCTTGCTTAAACTTGTAATATACGGATCAGAAGTATAGAGCAAAGTATTAAAAACATCTTCGTTTGAAGCCTATTGGGAACATTTTCTGGCATGATGCAATCGAAATTTCTTGTTATCCTTATTACGCGTTTTTTGCGCATCTTCAGAAAGTTCACTGATTGGTAACACAGCAAAATATTCAATAATCTTTGCGCCATGTATAAGAATTTTGTGTACATATGAGGGCATATAGTACCAGTTATACTTATTAACATATAATCGAGCTGTATCCAATGTATACTGTCCAAAGTTTGTTACATTTACAGAAAAACAAGAAGACATAACTTGTAAAATAATATACAATCGTTTTATCAATTCAACTCAACTCCAATATCTGAAAAAACCTACGAGCAGTATTAAGCCAAGTAATTGCCGGAAACCTAATTGAACTTGCTTTTTCCTCTCTTCTTTCATTTTTTTGTTTTCATCTGTTGTTGCTGACCACGATTGAAATGCCAAGTTGTAGGAAATGTGCAGAATCATCTCCATGCACCTGATCCAGGCGTGTAAGGTGGAGAGGGCAAATTTAAAAGAATTTTCCTTCACATCTCTTGCTGTGACTTTGGCTAAGTCATTCATTAGTTTAGGAGTGGCACTACAAACCGTACAAGAAGCGCTAAACCGCGTTTCAGTCAGTTCCTTTGCAACTTTTCCATCAATCATCGTCAAAAATAATTTGTGTTCCACTTGTATGACATCTTCATTGTGACCTATAAGTGTTGGAGCTAGTTCGTTAATGTCATTTTCGATCTCTCGAACTCGTAGTTTCTGTTTTTTGCGGAGTTTCCTTGGAAACTTTACAGAGGAACAGGTTGGGTTTCTCCATACTACAACATAATTATTTTTGTCTATAAGTCTCAAAGATACGAGTGATACAATAAATAGATACTTTTCCTCCTGTAAAATTTGCTTGTATTCACTTTGTCCTGATGGATCATCACATCCCCATTTACAATACAGCTGAAGGTGCTTCGAATCTGTTGTCACTGAATTTATTTTCAAAATGTGTCTTACTGTATGATCCAAAAGATTTTGCAACTTTACGTTAGCACGGATATTAGTAACAATGATATTAGGTGGGTAACATTCCTTTTAAGCTTCATTTATCTGACTTTAAGGCGGTAAAATAGCTCTTAAGTGCTTCTGAATGAGAGCTATTGTGAAATAACTGTATTGAGCTTTTGACAAATCTATATCTATGTATAACGCAAGAGCTTCTTCTTTATCGAATGTTAAGTGCTCTGACTTGTGCAGTATGTTGTGCAAAACATTGCGTTTTTCGTCTTTCTCTATGATGTGCACGATGCTCACAATTGAAGCTTCTTTATTCTCACCTGACGATCTCAGCCCTTGAACATAAGCGTTATGCACAAATCCCATGCCATGCTCTTGGATGAGCTCCATATTTTTGCGCTTCTTTGTCCTTTCAGAACATTCTTCATAACTCTTAGATGGCCGACCACGGGCATTGGAAGAGTCATGAGTGCAGGGTTCGAGGGCTAAGGAAATTCTGAATTCACCATTTAACCATTCCAAATTCTCCTGCTCAAAACGATTTTATTTCCTTTGGGCCTTATTCCACCATTTGGATAACAATTGCTTCTGGAAACTTTTTATAACAGTAACTGCAATTGCACTCAATTTTATGCAACTTTAACGAGTGCAAAACCGCATTACCTTCCTTTATTTTATTATCAACAATATTTTTAACATCGTTATCATTTGTTAACACAAATCTGAAACCACTAGTGATATCCAGTGTCTATCTTGCTTCATCATAAACGACAAACATTGCACTAAAATAAATACTTAAATACTAAGTAACAACAAAGAGTAAGTAATTGTATTCTCATCAGAAACTATAATCGATTAATATTTATTGATAAAAGCTTCATTTTATATTAGTTAATACTTAAAATAGCAATTTACCATAAAATCGAGATTTTACGATTCCCTTCCCTTTTGCGTGTTTTACCTAATAAATCCATTTTGCGCAAAATTTGCGCAAAATTTTATTTTGGATTATTATAATTTAATATATTAAGCATCCAAAACTGTAAAAAAATCAACGGAGGCAGCTGGAGCTAACAATGATATTTCTGTTAAAAAATCGGAGTAATTGAAATCAGCTCTCATTCTTTTTTGATATGTATAATTATTTTTTCATGATTATTTGGATTTTTATTTCTGTATTGTTTAAAAGACTAAGAAATGAGCTTTCTAAAAATATATAATATGTATATGTTTCAGACGTATATAGGGTCGGAAACGTATCATGAAGTGAACAATTTTATTCATGTGATTTTACGTAGAATCAAAGTTTGTACTTTAGGTGTTCTAAACACATATTAATACTAAAAATATGATAAAAAAAACTTTACCATTGGAAAGAACGTTTATTTATGTACATAAAACCATGCATAGTTAATTCATACCTAACCATTTGTAAAACCTATTTTCGGCACGGTAAGTACTTTATATTCCCATAGTGGGTCGGTCGGTCTCCGGATGAACTTGGACAAGACTAAGGTCATGTTCAATGAACTTGTGGTCCCGGAGCCGATTGCGATCAATGGAGAGGCGCTCGAAACTGTCCAGGAATATGTCTACCTGGGACAAGTATTGCAATTGGGTAGGGACAGTTTCGAGCGGGAGATTTCCAGAAGAGTGCAGCTGGGCTGGGCAGCATTTGGGAAGTTGCGTCACATCTTCTCGTCGCCACTACCGCAGTGCATGAAAACCAGGGTTTATAACCAGTGTGTCCTACCCGTAATGACATACGGATCCGAGACGTGGAACATGACAGTTGGGCTAGCACTCCGACTACATGTCGCTCAGCGAGCAATGGAGCGTTCAATGCTGGGTATCTCGTTAAGGGACAGAGTCCGGAACGAGATGATGATGATGATGACAGACTATGTCTATCACGCAAAGTAAACTGAAGTGGCAGTGGGCCGGCCACGTCTGTCGTAGAACCGACGACCGCTGGAGTAAAGCGGTTCTTGAGTGGAGGCCACGTCTCGGCAAATAGTCTCGTAGTGTAGGACGCCCCCCTGCCAGGTGGACCGATGACCTCAAGAAGGTTGCTGGTAGTGGCTGGATGAGGGCCACGAAAGATCGTCTTTTGTGGCGTACCCTTGGGGAGGCCTACGTCCAGCAGTGGACTAATACAGGCTGATTGATTGATTGATTACTTTATCTATTGGTACCTATGTAATATATTTGCTAATTCTGAACTCTACTCTCCCACCGAAAAAAGTGTTTATAACCCAGTTAATACTGCCTGGTTTTTATTTTGTTGATACAAGGACAGATTCATCATCGAATTGGATCATTACTACCATTCGAAGATACACAGAATAAATTTTTACATATATATTTCATGGGCAACATGGAAGAACAACTTGATCCACGCCTAGAGATCAATGCAGGAATGAAGCGAGCAATTCTTCAAGACTTGCAGTGTCTGCTTCATAAACATCGTGCGTTGGTCAGGTTGTTTAAGAGTGCTTTAGAGAACGCATGCCAAGTGATGACTATAAAGTTGTCATCAAAGGAGATAAATGACCACCTGGAACACACGAAATGACATTTAATACTCCAACAGTAGACGAAGTTGCCATCCTGATTGTTGGTGAACAATTGAAAAAACGCGATATTGTGCTTACACGTCGCGATACTGGGCAACTGCAACTCATCGATCATATGACACAGTGCAATACCCGCTAATGTTTTGGCAAGGAGAAGACGGATATTATTTTACTGATTAGTGACTATCAGTGTCATAATTTATTTGTGAAAGACACTGATTTAAAATAATGCTTATTAAAAAAATGGTTAATGTCTGTATTGTTTGCCTTTGAAATGGTTAATTATAAAAATTTTAATTTCAGGTGAAGTTAGCTCAATGAATTATTAAGCGTATCGTTTGATGATTCGTCAAAATGCTGACAACTATTTGCTATGGCTTCGTCGATTGTTTCAGCAGTTTTGTGTTGACATGTATGTAAAAATAGAAACGGAATGTTTAACATTCATTAGTTTGAACCAAGCCAAACTGCGTTGTGAGGAGTACATCCATTTACGTGATGCAGTTAGTACTGAAGGAAATGCAGCTAATATTGGTCGATGAACTATTCTGCCGGTGACATACATTGGTAGTCCACGTCATATGCATCAATGTGCATAAGATGCAATGACATAATATGTTCGTCATTACGGTCGGCCTTTATTACTTTTACCTGTAATCCAAAATGGATAGAAATTACTCAATTGCTGCTTCCCGGACAAAGATCAAGTGATAGACACGACATCACAGCACGTCTATTCAGGCAAAAAATTGGGTCCGTGATGAACTTTATTGTTAAACAACGCGTCTTTGGAGATACTCGATGTTGGATGTATTCAATCGAATGGCAAAAGCGAGGCCTGCCGCACGCACACATTCTTATTTGGTTGATGATATCTTATGTACTAAGATTCCTGATTATGAAGTCGATCCAGACCTACATGATGTTGTTACTACTAATATGATTCATGGGCCGTGTGGTGGCACGAATCCCCAATCACCTTGCATGGTCGATGGGAAGTGCTCTAAACGATATTCACGGAAATTAACGGCGAAGACTGTCACTGGAAATGATGGTCATCCGCTGTATCGGCGTCGATCACCAGATGACAACGGTCGAACTGTCACGACGAAAGTGAAAAGAATGGATTTCGTTGTTGACAACAGTTGGATTGTTCCATATTCGTCACTTATTTCTAAATCGTTCAAGAGACATTGCAACGTTGAATACTGCAATTCAGTTAAGTTAAAATATATTTGCAAATATGCACGAAAGGCAGTGATATAGTGATATGGCGGTTTTTGGATTGCAATTCTCAAATACCAACGATGAAATTTCACTATACAAAGTTGGTCGTTACGTGAACTGTTATGAAGTGATTTGGCGTATATTCGCATTTCCCATTCACGAACGTCATCCTACTGTTATGCATTTGGCGGTGCATCTGGAGAATGGTCAACGAGTATATTTCACGGCTTCGAATGCTACGCAACGTGCTGAAACACCTCCAGCAACTACATTGACCAGTTTTTTTTGCAATCTGCCAAAGAAATCAGTTTGCACGAACTTTGCTTTATTTGGAGATGCCACGTTATTATACTTGGAATGCTTCATCGAAGAATTTTCAAAGACGGAAGCAAGGCGATGCGGTTCCTGGGTATCCAGATGTGCGTTCTACTGATGCTCTTGGTCGTATGTATACAGTTCATCCAAAGAATAATGAATGTTTCTATTTGCGGTTGTTGCTGGTAAATGTGCGTGGGTCAACGTCATTTGAGTCACTAAGAACTGTTAATGGTGTAATATTCCCAGTATACAGTGCTGCATGTGAAGAATTGAACTTATTAGAAAACGATAGTCATTGGGGTACGACAATCGCTGAAGCCATTATCTCTGCATCTCCACGTCAGATACACACATTATTCGCTATCATAATTTCGACATGTTTTCCATCAAACCCATGTAACCTGTGGCACAAAAACAAGGATAATATATCAGAAGATATTTTACATCAAATTCGTGTCAGTTCCAGAAATCACAATATTCAGATGAATGAGGAGATACATAATCGTGCTTTACTCTTGATCGAAGATATGTGTTACCTCATGTGCAGTAAGTTATTAATCAGGCTAGGGATGCCGGCACCATATCGTAAAATGAATGACGCATTTAATCGAGAATTGGAACAGGAACGTGAATATGATCACCAGGAATTAGATTTAGTAGTTCAAACGAATGTGCCCTTGTTGAATTACCAACAAAAGAAACTTTATGATACTTTGATGAAGGCAATCGATGATTAACATGGTGGTTTATATTTCCTAGATGCCGCTGGTGGAACTGGCAAGACATTCCTCATATCATTAGTTTTTTTAAGCAACTGCTCAGGTGAGATCTAACATAGCGGTTGCAGTTGCTTCTTCTGGAATAGCAGCCACATTGTTAGAAGGATGCCGTACGGTTCATTCAGCATTCAAATTACCGTAAAATCTTCAAACTATTGAAGAACCAACGTGTAATATTGCAAAACACTTAGCAATGGCCAAAGTTTTAGCAGTATCGAAAATCATCATCTGAGACGAATGTACAATGGCGCATAAACGAGCATTAGAAGCACATAACCGAACATTAAAAGACTTACGCAATAACTCGAGATGTTTTGGAGGAGCAATGATTTTACTGTCTAGCGATTTCCGCCAAATACTGCCAGTAATTCCAAGATCTACGGCTGCCGACAAAATAAACGCATGCCTCAAATCGTCAAATCTATGTCCCTATGGGATGAAACTGCAACTGACAACAAACATGAGAGTTACATTGCTTAATGATACATCTGATGAAGATTTCTCGGTGGAATTGCTGACTATCGGTAATGGTCAAGTACCTGTCGATGAATCGAGCGGATTAATATCATTTCCAAATAATTTCTGTCTCATCAAAAGACGAACTTATCACCAATGTATTTCCAAACATTATTTATAACTTCAAAAATAATGAATGGTTGAGTAAGCGAGCAATTTTAGCAGCTAAGCATAAAGATGTAGATGACCTTAAACTACATAATTCAAAACAAGATCATTGGAACAATGCATTCATTCAAATCTATTGACTGCGTCACAAATGAAGATGAAGCCACCAACTATCGAATTGAATTTTTAAACTCTTTGGACGTGCCTGGCTTACTATCGCACAATTTACGCCTTAAGGTTGGCTCCGTAGTAATCATGCTTCGAAACATAAACCAACCAAAACCAAGCAACGGTACGCGTTTGGTGGTTAGAAAATTGATGAACAAGTAATTTACGCTACGATAATGGTAGGAAAATTCAAAGGTGAGGATGTTCTCATTACGAGGATCCCGATGATCCCAACTGATATGCCGTTTGAATTTAAAAGACTTCAATTTTCGATACGTCTTGCATTTGCCATGACCATCAACAAATCACATGGCCAATCCTTAAAAGTTTGTGGTTTAAATCTAGAACATTCATGTTTTCCCATGGTCAATTACGTGGCATGTTATCGGGTCGGAAGACCATCTGCGTTGCTTGTTTTGCGCCTGATAATAAAACAAAAAATGTTGTGTATCACAAGGTACTTAAATGAAGAGCAACCTATGTACTAAAATACAGAAATAATAATGAATGATTAATGTAGTTTTATTTTTGTATTTTTTCCAATAAAAAAACTACTTATTTATTGCCATTAAGGCGGAACAAAGTTCGCCGGGTTAGCTATCTATATCTATTGATAGGAGGGCATGTCTTCGAGGTTTTGTTACAGTCGTTAAGCGTAATATGCTATGTATATCGTAAAAAAAACATTAAATGTGGGGTTCACTAATCTCTGCCTTCATCCTGGAAAGATAACTAAAGTTATGTCAGTATGTATTTTCTCGACTTATTGTCATATTATCTGCAACATCAAACGGACATCAAAATAATATTTTCCGTTTCATTACAAAAGTTTTGTAACATAGTAGGAACAATTCAGGTTTAAGCCACAGATGACTAACGTTACTAACGTGTACTAAAACGTTATTACAAAAAAACAACTATTCCTTAGTACAGTAACATCTGTGGTACTACAGTACAAATATTTTTGTGGTTACTATTTTGTTATAGTATAATTGCCCAGCATGTTTTTGTTTCTAAAATAAGTAAAACTTAATGATAAATATACATTTCAGTGACATCACTATGATGATTTCGATTTGTTGTAGATAAATTTGTGGTTTGATTTGTTAATCCTTATGCACTGAGTGATGAAGAATTTTGCTATAAATATAAATGCACAAATCAATTGAGCGGGAAAATAGGGGATATTTTACGTAATGTTATTTATTTTTACCATGTTAACAGGGTTTCAATCCATGAAAGTTTCAAAAACTTTGAAATAAATCACATTAAACTTGTTATAACAAAATTACGTTCCGTGCAGCAATTTAGTTGTTAACGATACAAACACTTATTGATTGACATTGACAAATTCAACCACTAATTATTTATTAATACATATGAAAAAGATTCCAGTAATATAAATATAATAATTATTTACATAATTGATCACTTGTGTAGTATAATCGTAGTATAAATCGAAACATTACCTAATTATGTAAAATGGAACGTAATTGAATGAATGATCGAATGATAACCGATGTCCAATCCAGAGTCTTGAAGACGTCCTCCAGTGCGTTCGTGAACAGTTTCGGGGAGGTGACATCCCCCTGTCTCACTCCTCTCAGCAGCTGTATTTTGCTATAAGTATGTTAATAATGATGTATTTTGTCTTAGTTTTGTTGTCTGTCTTTTTGTTTTGGACTTGAACAGATATCGATGCTACGATGTATAGGCTCCTCAACACCTGCCAATAATTTCCATCTCATAAGTAAATCTTATATTCGGATGAATAGCATTCAGGTATATCAACCACTTATCTACTTCTTGTGCGCCTCCTTTCAATACACAAAATATATCATCGACATATCTTACCCACAGTTATTAAACTGGCGACGAAATGTTAATAATAAAGGTAAAACTGTATACGACCTTACGCAATAAGTCCCGATAGTTATTAATCATGAGTATATATCGCTAATCTCTTAAAACTATAATCCTGTAGCCCCAGTGATGGCCAACATTTGGATGGAGCATTTTGAGCAGAAGGCTTTTGTAAGGTATGTATCAAGTATCATGTATCCAGTATTGTATCCATTATTGTATTCCACGTGTAACCTCAATATTAATGTATTAATTCGTGTTTTATTATAATAAAGAGTCAGTCGTAGTTATGATTCCGTTGTTTCAATTCGTCTCTTAATTCATCCCGTACATGGCGACCCTGCCGTCTCAAGCGCGATTCGGTTACATGATATTATAGCGCCCATATACGTTTTGTTTAATTGAATATAATATGAGAGAACTATTAATAATGGCGCGCTTAGATCGCTTCGGTTTTATTAACGAATTTGACGTTAATTTGTGTCTTAATAAAGTACCAAAAATATTTCTTTTGCGATGGGTAATCAAAAATCTCAAGAAAAAATGATCGTCCAAACTGCTGCTGGAGGAAGTAATCAGGCTACGTTTGAGGAAATTCAGAATCATATAGAAACCACAAAACTATTGCTGCTGGGCATGTTCATATGCATAATACTTTGTATGTTATGGTTAGCGTACAAACAATATAAGAAATGTCATCAGCGGTGGATCACACGACAAATACATAGAGCGGCGCTGAGGGATTCCTGTTACCGGCGACCACCTGCAGTTGTTGCTGGACACCGTGATCGTGATCTCGAGGGGCAGACCTCGAGTAAAGTGTACCTAAGCGTGGGGTAATAGAAAAGTGATGAGTGCGCGAGGTCAATAAGTACGTGGTGAGATAAATGTTATGTGTAGTGGCTAAGTAGTGAAACGGCACGGAAATATATTTTTAAAACTACGTAAAGGACATAATAAAATTTAGTGGACTTTAGAGTGAATTATATATATATATACGTATAACCAAAGTGATGTATATTCAGTTATGGCAATAGTTATACAGTCGTTATATAATGAAATAAAAGAAATCAGAACTTATTTAATTAAAATCGACTCAAAGAGGAGACAAGTTAATAAAATAATAAATAAATTAAAGGAAGCGAATATAGTATATGAAAAATATTTAAGCTGGTTAAATGATTATAATTTAAATTCAAGTAGACGAAGGTAACGATTCGACTGTGCGTAGTTTTTGTGAACAGTTTATTACATTATATAACGAAGCTGTTGATTTATGTCAAAGTGAAGGATCTAAAAATATTGTAACAATAACTACTTTTGACCTAAAGACGGCTTTGAACTTATTGCCCTGTATGACTGATACAGAGGCTAATACGAAACAATGAAACGATAATATTGATTATTATAATTCTTTATTGGACTCAGAATCATGTAAAAAAAATTAATAAATTTTGTATTAAAAAGTAATTTGTCTCAAGCTGCAAAATTACGACTAAATACCACTTATTCAAGTGTAAACTATTTAATTAAAGATATGAAAAAACGACTACGACTACTATGACTACGGTGATTTCGAGTAAATTAGAGCGTATTAAACAAAATGATTTAACCATTTCAGATTTTTGTCAACAATTATCAGAATTATTTGTTGATCTTACGATATCGCAAGCAAACGGCAATGCAGAATGTTATAAAATATTAAAGCCACTGAATGAGAATTTGGCGATTAAAAAATTCGCTGATGACTTGCGAAATCACTAAGCACAATTATTGCTGCTAGGAATTTCAGCACGCTAAAAGATGCTATCCAAGGAGCTCTAGATGAAGATATCACCATTGCATCGGGTGAATCGGGTTCCGGGGAAATTTTTGGTATGAATGAACATTTTAATTATAATTCAAGTAATACGAGATATTATAATTGAGGGCAGCGAGGCCGCTACAATGGCCTACGCTCTTATAATGAAAGGGGACGAGGTATTCGAGGAAGTCAACGGGGATGGAATCATCAAGTTTCAACCCAAAATTCTTCAACACGAGGTAACCAGTTCAGAGGTCAACACTATAGAGGTAAGTTTAGAGGAAACCAATGGATAAGCCAACGATCCGATGTAAATGTTTTAAGCGATGATCAGGTTCTAGAACCGCAGCCTAATCCGGAAACACAAAATTCACCGTCAAAAATGCCTGAAACATTTTTCGAGACGAATAGGGAAGAAAATTCAATTTTATCGTGCGATAGCGACTGTTTTACTTATTTATCAGTTAAAGGTAAATTATATTCATTTTTAGTAGATTCAGGTGCGTCTTTATGTGCAATTAAATATATGTAATACAGGAAAATCTTACCTTAAATAAGGAAGATATTATCATAAACTGGTTAGGAAGTACAGTCTATGCCATTGGGTACGTTTATATAGAACTGAATATCAGGCATGATTTCATAATTAATCATAAATTTTATGTGTTCAGTACATTACCAATTACGGCAAGCGCTTACCAACATTCAATACCAATAAAAGAACCAATGATTATTACGACCACAGCCAATTCGGCGTTTGAAAAATTTTTTTAGATCTTGTTGGTCCCTTAGAAACTGATAATAATAATTTTTCATACATACTTACTTTACAGTGTGAATTAACTAAATATGTTCAAGGTTATCCTTTAGTTTCCAAAAATACTGAATAAGTTGCTAAATCCTTAGTTAATAGTTAAAACTTTTTTTTTTTAAATAACATTGCCAAATAACTTGACTAAAAGAAACTTTTAGTTGGCAAGGTTCCCAAAGGTATACCTTTTTAAACTATAATAAATTTATTAAACGAAGAAATCGCAATAAAAATGATAAACGAATATATATATGATTCGAAAGCTGAAAGAGAAGACACAAGAAAATAATAAGATAAATTAAATCAAGTCAATTAAATCAAGGGCGCTTTTCAAAAGGTTCTTTTACAATTTGTATTTAGTTTATCTACTAAGAGAAATACCTTTTAACATGAATAAACAATTTATTGTTACAAAAATTAATTAATCGAAATTTATTTAAACTAGCTAGAGTCTTTAATTTTGGCACCGCACACTAAATGAGTGAACTACCTCTGGCATTCCTCCGCGTGGCTCGCCATCGCAAGGGCTCCGACTTCGCTCTGGCCTTACTGCGCCTCTGCTGACCAGGCACTGACTTCACTCTGGTCCTATATTGCGCCTCTGCTGGCTAGGCACCGACTACGCTATCCGTCACCTCTAGTTCCCTTCTTATAATCTTCGAAGGGGGATTCAAGTGTTCCATTTTATGCGGGAGGATACAACACAGAATTAGGTTAAAAGAAAACTAAAATATTCGCCTGCCAAATGCGGACGACTTGCTCAATGGGCAGATCCCAAGGAAAAGACCCCGTTTTCTGTCTTTTTACTCCCATGATGCATTTTCAAAAATCTCAAATTCGATAATATTATTCTTTACCCTTTGACAACAGAGTGCTAGATCAAAAATTAGGTCGAACAAATCCTCCAAGGCCTCATGGTAGCGAAATAACATTACATGCAAAATAACATTACACCTCTCATGACGGAGTAGGAGGTCGCACCAA
Organism: Leucoptera coffeella; assembly: GCA_030578115.1. Lineage (NCBI taxonomy): Eukaryota > Metazoa > Arthropoda > Insecta > Lepidoptera > Lyonetiidae > Leucoptera > Leucoptera coffeella. Next base: position 5,792,220 of record JAMBLF010000002.1, read on the forward strand.
AAAATGACCCTATTCATTATACATATCCTGCTGCCCAAAACTTTACTCAGTAGTATGTATGTATTTGTTTGCCTCGTCAAACTGTACACATAAATCGAAGATTTTTTTTTAAGTTTTTTTTCAGCTCAAAACCATACAAAAATACAAGCGCAGTACCAAGGTCACAGACTCCTACAGGAGGTCGGGTTAGGTTAGAGTATTCACTCAAGTACGTTCCATTATACACAATTTGTTAATATTACTATAAAATTTCAATTATTTACCACAAGTTATTAATTAATTAAATAGTAAATACTTTTATATGGGGGAAACATTTTGGGTATAAACATATAAAAGTATTTACTATTTAATTAATTAATAACTTGTGGTAAATAATTGAAATTTTATAGTAATATTAACAAATTGTGTATAATGGAACGTACTTGAGTGAATACTCTAACCTAACCCGACCTCCTGTAGGAGTCTGTGACCTTGGTACTGCGCTTGTATTTTTGTATTTATAGTTTCTTAATGTTTGTTTCGTTTATAACTCAATTGATACACGGAACGTAATGCGATCCGCCATGACAATAAAGTTTGTTATGATTTTGTTATATCAAGTTTGATGTGATTTATTTCAGTGTTTTTAAAACTATCGTAGTGTGGAACCTGTTTATATGGCAAACATAAATAAAATAACAACAATTTATCTGCAAGAAATCTAATTCAACACACTGATTTGATATTGAATTATATTAGCTTTGATTTTAACTTATTTTAAATATAAAAACATACTTGGCCACTACTAAAACAGAAAGGTAACCTCAAAAATATTTACATATAATTATAATATTATTTATATATAACCCAGAGATAAACTAGGGGCTGCAACTTGCAACACCGGACTTGTTTCTATAACAAAACATCGACTTTGTTGGAATCGACATCGACTGACTTTGGAATAAGGTGGTAGGTATCTGTGAGAACATAGTAAACTAACTTTACGCATACTGTTTAGAAATGATATCAGATGTATTCAAAGTATTTACAACAAACCGATACCTATAAAGAATGATTCGATATTTTATAATATCAAGTACTAAATATTATGTAAATCCACTAAGTTCGATAACAAATAAAAGCTAAAACATGTAAGAAATTCTACATTCCCATACAGATTTCTCTTGAATCTTTTACACAAACCACTTTTACACAACCAATTATTAGTTTATGTTTTATACGTCAAAACGTAAAAGTAGCCAGTATAGTATTTTTATATCCGAGATATTGTTTTTAATCATAACGATTAATTATGCTAAACTATTAGGTAGGCATAGTTGACGCGAGAGCATAGAGCGAGCCTGCGCGCGCGGCACAGCGCGGCAGCTCCCGCCGCCGCCGCCCGCAAGTCGCTCTCTGCTCTATTACAGGCACAAATAAAATTAAATAATAAGTATCTCTGAGAATACACTGAAAATAACTTCTTTATCTAAGTAGTATCATTACATTATTTACATACATAACGTCGTAAAATACGGTATAATGTGTATAGGTGATTAATTGTTATTGCAATAAAATATTGTTTATTAAATTAAAACACTAATTTTTATTCTCGGGTAGTCCTGTAGTTCAAAGCTGAGTTTATACCTATGTAATTTTCTGTGACATAAAAGCTTTAGATAAGCGGTAAAGCAACCTTAATGCGAGCATCTAGAAAATTAAATAATAGGTACCTATTTTTACGTACAACATTTTAGTGCAGTAAACATTACTTACATACATTATAACATATTTAATTATAGTTAATTGTATATCGATATACGATGCGTGTTTGCAAATTTTAACACCTTAAGAGGTAGTTACATCTGGTACTAGTGTCTAAACCAAGGAGCAATTACAAAGGTTCGTGGTCTAAACCATATTTAAACGTAAAAGAATAGCTGACAGTTATAGTATCTGAGAGCTAATAATCATCTTAACACTTTCATTTTAAATGCGCCAGACTGTTACTTTATCAAATTAACAAATAATAAAGTAGGTAGGTACGCTTTGTCAGGCCAGGTGTATGTGTGTTTTGATTATGCCGAGAAGACACATCATCGTGACAAAATGCATTTTATTAAATCGTAGTTACTAAAGTAACTGAAAACTATCTACGAGTGCACAGGATCTCTGTTTATAGTTTTATAATCCTGAATAGGCACATAACTACATAATACTGTGCTCACATTATGCCACCAACCCCGATGGATGTGGCTACGTCGCGTCGTGTCGTTATCCGACAGACTAACAAAAAAAACCTATATACAAAATATGCATCACATCCCTTCCGGGGTAGATGTTGAGTGGTAACTAAGTTTTTTTGCAATCTTTGGTCAACCGAAACCCAATCATTACCTGATTTTCAATAGCCAATGTAATAGGTGATTAACTATGTCCTTACTGGGATGTAATAGGTGATTAACTATGTCCTACTGGGAGTACTGTCACAAGTGTCAAAGCGATTGGTCGAGTTTTTACTTACGTACGCAAATTAACTTACTAAAAAGTGTTTAAATGTCCAGTTTCCCTTACAAACACCTGAGTTAAATAGATATAGTGAATTATCATTGTTACAAATCAGTGCTTGTGTTTCCTAAAGTCTTTTAGTGCATAAACAGTAATTATAGATATCGTGCCCACGCATTTATGAAATTGCGGGTGGTAACAAAAAACATAATTTGGATATCACATACTGTTACAATATTACAGTATTTTTTTTTGTTTTTTTTTTATTATTTTGGGCTTTTTTTTTAATTTATAAAATGAATTGCTTGGCGTGCAGTAAATCTGTGTCTGCGACAGAGGTTATGGAGTGCGGTACCTGTAGTGGTAGTTACCACTACAAGTGCTTGGGCATGTCTCTGAGTGTCTACAAAAGACAATCAAAGGCAGCCCGCAGCCGATGGACATGCCCAGAGTGTGCCCGAACACGGCCTCGGGTGGACAACCAGAACACGCCCGTGCGTGAGGTGCAGCAAGTCCAGGACTCCGATAGTGACAAGAGCCGACCACCATCCCCGCTGGTCCGGGAGGCTGGGGACATGGTGTCCCAAATGCAGCTGCTTCGGAAGGAGATGGTTGCGGCCATTACGGATCTGCGTGTGGGACTCCGGGACGAGCTGCAGGATTTCCGGCGAGAAATGAGACGAGAGGTCGCGCTCGTCAATAATAAGGTGAGCGACCTCGAGCGCCGCCTCGTAGCCCTGGAGGAGAGGACCAGTGAGGGCGCTGCGCTGGGCGACGCCGTTGTGGTGGCTGCCACAAAGCCTCTGGAGCGGGCCATTCAAGAGCTGAAGCATCAGCTGGCGGAAAGAGACCAGGACCTGCTGGCAAATGATGTCCAGGTCAGCTGCGTGCCGGAGGTGCCGGGAGAGAACCCCGTGCACTTGACGGCGCTGGTGGCCGTGAAGTTGGGCGTGGCGCTGGACGAGCGGGACGTGGTCAGCGCCGTGCGGATGGGGCCGCTGCGCGATGCCGCTGGGGCCACTAGTGGGTCGGATCGTCGACCAAGGCCCACTGTGGTTCGGCTTGCGCGGCGGTCGACTCGTGACGAGCTGATCCGCGCGGCCCGCGTGCGCCGTGGAGCGACCACCGCGGACATGGGTCTGCCGGGTGAGCCACGCAGGTTCTACCTGAACGAGCGCCTCACCCGCCTCAACCGGCAGCTGTTTGGGTAAGCGCGCGAGCGGGCCAAGGCGTGCGGCTGGCGCTTCGTCTGGACCCGTGACGGACGAGTGCTGGCGCGCAAGGCGGATGGGAGCCCAGTTCACCGCATACGGGAAGAAGAGGACGTGGAGAGGGTTTTTGGCCCTCTTCCCGTTTGATTTATTTTTTTGTATATATGTTTGTGAAGTCCTTTGTAATTATTGTTTTATATGTAAATTGTATCGTAATGGATGCTTTTGATTCGGTGTGGTTTAGTCTCTGTGTCGCTGCTTATGTCTTTAGTATATTTATTGTCATATATATCAATTATTATATTCATATGTACATGTATGAAATATGTTTTCCACGTATATATTTTTGTACTGTAAGTAGTGATATTATGTTTAAGTATCTTTATAAATCGTTGGTATATGTAGACATCTCCTTCAACGGTTTCCATGACTCGTATTAAGCGATTCAAGATTGGGTTGTTTAATGCGGGCTCGCTGGGGACCGGCCATGACGAGCTAGAGGCGGTGGTTCTTCGTGCAGACTGCGAGTTGGTGGCCATCAACGAGACGTGGCTACGGGGGGGCGAGGAGGGGCGCGCGCCCTCCATTCCCGGGTATCGCCTGCGCCATGTGCCGCGGCTGCGCTCCGTGCGTGCCCGCGGGGGTGGCGTTGGGTTGTACCTGCGGCGTGGCTTGCGTGCGTGCCTGGTTTCCCACCCCATGTCACCCACGGTGGAACAAATGTGGTTCCGCGTCGTAGTTGGTGGCACCCGGCTCGTGGTTGGGACGGCTTACCGGCCGCCTTGGCATGACGTTGACGATTTTTTTGACGCATTGACTAACTCCGTAACATCTTTTAATAATTATGACGAACGTGTTTTAGTAGGTGACATGAATATTAATTTTGATAATATACATGACAGAAACAAACACAAAACAAACAAACCACAAATCTACTTTATGACAATTCTAAAACTAACACAGCATGTTAATAAACCGACTCACTTTACTAACCATTCAGAAAGTACAATTGACCTGATAATGACTGACGCGCTGGTTCGGTCTGTGGACGTTCAGCACATCCCTGACTTAGGCAGGCATGCCTTTGTTTTGGTTGAGCTTGACCTGAAGCGGAAGAAACCGGCACCAAGGCACATTATGTACCGGCCGCTGAAGAACATTGATTTGGACAAACTTAACAATGACTTGACTGAAATAGACTGGGCTAGTATGACAACACATGACAACATTGATGACTTAGTAGCTCTTTTGACTGACAACATAACACAACTTTTTGACAAACATGCCCCAGTCAGGAGTATTTTGGTGAAGGATGCTCCTAAGCCTTGGTTGACGAGCACTGTACTGCTTATGATGCGGCTACGCGACAACGCTTACAGGCGTTTCAAGCGTACTGGAATCGAGGCACATAAGCAGTACTATAAGGACCTGAAACGACTTGTCGTTCAGGCTCTGCGTTCTGAAAAACAGGCATATTTTGACAAGACAATTAATGACAGGACTAATCCAAAGACAATGTGGAAACACTTGAAAAAGATAATACTAACTGACAATAACCAGACTGACTTGACTGAACATTTTGACGACCCTGACGATATTAACAAGCATTTCCTGGACATACCAGGAAATGCTGAGGTGACTATTAGTGATTTGACGTATTACGAATTTCACCGATTTGGTTCTTCGTCATTCTCGCTGAAGCCGGTTTCGGCTGAGGCGGTGACAAAAATTGTCTCGGCGATCAAGACGAAGGCCAAGGGTGTTGACGACATTGACATTGACATGCTATTATTGACATTACCAGAGACTATTGACGTATTGACAGCGATTGTGAACAGGAGCCTCAGCACTGGTATCTTTCCGACTAGTTGGAAAGCTGCCAGGGTCCTGCCGTTGCCGAAAATACCTAACCCGACTGATATATCCCACCTTCGTCCTATAAGTATCCTTCCATGTTTGTCAAAGATAGTGGAGAGGGTTGTGAGTGATCAGCTTACGAAATATCTAGAAGAAAACGGTATTTTGCCCGAATATCAATCGGGCTTCTGGAAGGGCCGCTCTACTGCGACCGCCTTGGCAAATGTGGTCGACGACGTTCTCCAGGCCCAGGGCGATGGCATGAGCACCCTAATGGTATTACTCGATTTTTCTAGAGCTTTCGATAGTCTGAGCATACCCTTGCTATTATCCAAGATGACGTATTATGGATTTTCTACCGGTGCTGTGAAGTGGTTTGATAGTTATCTATCTCATCGAACACAAGTCGTTGGGCTGCGGGGGATGGACGGTGGAACTCGGTGGTCTTCCCCTCGTGTGTTGACGAGGGGAATTCCACAGGGTTCTATCTTAGGTCCTCTGCTTTTTATACTGTATAGCGCCGATGTCGTTAGCAGTATCGAAAACAGTCGATATCATCTCTACGCTGATGATTTGCAGCTTTATGCGTCTGCCAAACCTTCGGGGATGTCGGAATGCATACGCAGCATTAATTCTGAGCTTGAACGAATTGCGTGTTGGTCTGATAGAAATTGTCTTACGCTAAACCCCTCCAAGTCTAAGCTTTTAGTTCTTGGAAGTCGGTCGCAAATTCGGAGTACGATGGATGTCCTTTCCGCCAATGATATAGTTATCAGGGGGAACGTCATAGGGGCGGTGGAAGAGGTTAGGAACCTGGGCTTGCTGATGGACGGTAGGCTTAATTTCGAGAAGCACGTCCTCAGTGTAGTCGGGAACTGCTTCTACCGTTTAAAGGTGCTTTACAATATCCGCGAATATCTCAGCGTAGACTTGCGTGTCAACCTGAGTGAAGCGTTGATATTGTCAAGGCTGAACTACTGTGACGTTGTTTATGGTAGCTGTATACTTGGGCGAACTAGGAAACTGATACAACGGGTTCAAAACGCATGCACCCGTTTTTGCTTCCATATACCTTACCGATCCCGCATCACTCCGTATTTGAACGACGCAAACTTGCTGAACATGCAGTCACGTAGGCGACTGCACTTCGCGGCGTTGTTGTTTGGTGTCATTCGGTCGGAGAGCCCTTCTTACTTGTACCGAAAACTCAAGTGGTCAACAAACCCCCGTCACTTTAAGGTTAGGGCTGCTTTGCCAGTGCACCATTCAGCAGCGTTTCGGGGATGTTTCAAGTTCGCGGCGTCCAAATGCTGGAATGATATACCGCCACCTATCCGCGACGTTGCTTCTAGGGGCGCCTTCTACCGTAGGTATAAGGCTTGTCTTCTCGAACAACAAAAATCCCTACCCTAACTCGTATCAATGCCTCACCTGGTCAGTGCAAATACCATATATATATTAATATTTTCTTTCTTTAAATTGTTTGAATTAATGTGTATGTGTCTGAAATATATTAATGTATGTTTATATGATGTTTATGATGTTACTACAGTCTATAGTGTATATATATGTATGTGTATGTATATATATACTGTGTATGTACGTATATGTATGAGTGTGTATTTATGTATATGACTATATCTATTTACATGCCTTTAACTAATGTTCTTGTTTATGTTCCCCAAAGTATGATGATGAATTATAGTGTATAAATTTTATGTATGAGTATTATATCTGTATTTTTCTCGATGGTTATTACAAATGAATTATTTTGTGTATGTTTGTTATTTATTATATTATGCAGCTTGTGACAGTTTCCGAATCGGGTGCTGCCGGAGGACCAGTGATGTAGCCTAGCTACACCGTATACTGAGGCAGCACCTTTTCACTGCATCAACGGTGTTCTTTGCATATATTTTTTTTGTGTTTTTGTTTTTGTATGTCAGTGAATAAAGTTTTTTTTTTCTTTCTTTCTTTCTTACATTACCAAACCAGGTATCCTCACCGAAACAACAGCACGTGAACAATATAAATGATCGCCCATCCAATTACTTCTCACGCCCGCGTAGCTTAACTTCGGTGATAGAACGAGAACCGGTGTGTAAAACTCAACCGTAAAATCCAAAAAATATGATCACAACTACACATCATAATTTTTCATAAGCGCGATTCTAATACCTTCCCAATATTTCAGCAAAAAGATTATTGACATTACATAACACATAAACTAACAATTGACTGTATAATAGTAGTTTATCAGGATCAAAAGATATCTGTATGGAAATCGAGACGTTTACATTTTTCGTACGACTGCCCGCCTATAAAAGTATGTGTCCCTGGTATTCCGTTTGTAAATTTAGTCGCAAAATCAAACAGTATTAGGGCAAAATTAAATTAGATTTTATGCATTGTAATGAGTTTACACTCAGATTCATGAGCTCAATTATTTTGTTACAATATATGTAGTGTAGGTAAATGTAACTAATAAATTGTATGACTACTATATCTACAATTTGGTAAAAAGTATTGTAGAATAGGTATATAATTTTACCGTGAATGAACTAAATTAATCTAGGTAATCATAATACTTACGCATATGAAAAAATACTACAGCCGATCTTTCGATGAAGAACATATTTTATTACAAAAACATTATCATCTAAATACATAGTTTTACAAATTCGTTAACTATACAACTACAACTACCTAACCTATCGTAAATAATTGGTTATGTAGTTGTATACCTACATACATACATAATGAAATCTGTACTAGCATCATTAAAAACACTGGAAAGCTTGAATTTATTTCGTGTTGGATTACCATCTGGATTTGGGTGAGAATATCAGTTTATACGTTGCATCATATGGAAACAATACGTATTTCTAGATATAACTATCTGCAATTTACACGCCGCAGCAGCGCGTCGACATGATCAAAACCATCTGACTCATTCGACAGAGAATATCTGGTAAGAAGTCGGTCTGGAGTGTCGAAAAATTATCACAATGTTTATTTTATGCTGTAAGATAATGTATGTTATATTTAGCAATTCATAAAATTTTCTCTTAATCGGTACACTTTTTCGTTTAAAAATGAACTCTATTTTTAATATAAAACTCTAGCAAGCGTCGCGATGTTTTGAAATTCGCGCCTTTTTATATTTCATATTCCGTCCGGCAGCTAAAAACAGCCCTAACTTCCTGAGACTGAATTTATTTTTGGAATACAATACCCTTAAGGAAAATGTAATCATATTTAATTTAAAAAAAAAAATTATATATTTTTTTTGTAAAGGGGGTGATGTAAGGTATGTATTAAGTACCATGTATTCAATAATGTATCCATTATTGTATTCCACGTGTAACCTCAATATTAATGTATTAAATCGTGTTTTATTATAATAAAGAGTCAGTCGTAGTTATGATTCCGTTGTTTCAATTTTTTTGATCCACGTTTTGATCCAATCCGGAAGTCTTTTGAGTTGGACGTGCATTTAGTTGTTTGAGTTATATTTTATAAATTATTTTTCTAAATTCACTATTGGTCAATATTCTAAATTCAAATTCTCGTTTCTTCCTGAGTGTTTCTTACGGCGAGTTCCTCCCAGTGGGCGGCGTGAGTGAGATAACAAGAAAGTGGGCGTAACTGTTAAAAGTGAAAAAATTTTTGGGACCTGTGTGGATTTGAACTAGTGTCCGCCACCGCCAGTGTACTTGTTTGGCCAAGTGCATACAAACTGCACCACTGAGTCGACTTCTCGCCGTGCGAAATTTTGATACTAATTCATTACAATATTGATACTTTATAAAGCAAGCATGGCTACCAACTGTTATGCGTGTAAGGGACTGATCCGTTCTCTGGAGTAGAGATCGCGCCACATAAGGTGGCAGATGGAGGCGGCGCCACAGTCGCGTAATCCAGTAAACCTGCCAAAAATAGCACTCACTGTGCCATACGGCTCGATACATTATAGGTTTCATTTGTAACGGTCTTTGGTTGCAGAGCTATAAACTCAAATAAAACAAATTAATATAAAAGTCAAAAGTCAAAATATGTTTATTTAAAATAGGCCCTATCACAAGCTCTCTTTGAAAGTTATCTTATGATCTAAGTATTAATAAAAAAAACTATTTCAAAAATGGCACTGAGCATTGTCTTTACATAATTTTTACCGAGGTTAGTTCAGCGGAGACCTTAGCTTGGAGAAGAACTTACAAGAAACTCCGGAAACCAATTTATTATAATCACCCTTAACAAACATAAAAATTACAAAGAGTGAGCAAAAAACACAACGCTGGTAATACTAAATTTGCCTTTCATACAAAATAACACGCAATGGCGGAAACGTCAAATTTAGTTCCAAGTTTGCCGTCTGCCAACTTATGTGGCGCGATCTCTATATGGAGTGCGCCGGTTGCGGAGAATCCTACGACTTGCTTTGTTTGGGCATAGATGGCGCCACGCTCGCCAACTTCACCGACTCCTTCAAGAAGAGATGGTCTTGTCCGAGCTGCACGGCTGCTTTACCGCGGTAAGATAACTCATCGACACCAATCCGCACGGCTCTCGGCCTCAATACGACCTTTTCAAGCAACGTGAACTCGATTAGGGGAGGTAGTAGATGTGTGGATGCCTCTGGTGATATGCCCCCAAATCCTAGTTCCAATGTGGCTGCTCTTATTACCGAGATACGTCTTTTCAGAAAGGAATTCAGGGAGTTTAAAGAGTCGATATCCAATGAGTTCCGTGTATTAAATCGGGTGACTGGTCTACAGGCGGAAGAAATTCAGAATTTAAAGTCGACCGTAACACGGCTTGAGGCCCAAGTGCGAGCAGACATTGATTGCCAACGAGTTGGAGGTATCTGGGATTCCTGAGAGTGGGGGAGAGAATCTCACTCACTTAGCCATACAGGTGGCAAAGAAGATCGGCGTCGAGCTAATAGATCGGGACATAGACCGGGTGTTCCGGGGCGGCTTCCGACGATTGCCACTTCAGTCCGGCGAATCAAAGCAGGGGCCACCGCGGCCTTTGGTAGTTAAGTTGCTGGGGCGTGACAAACGCGAAGAGCTTCTGAAGCAGGTGAGAGTGAGGAGAGAGCTCACATGTGAGGGGATCGTCACCAAGTGTTCGTCGCGTCTGTACCTCATCGAAAGGCTTACCAAATCGAACAGACTTCTTTTCTGGGAAACCCGAAACCGTTGCAGATTACATAACTTTCGCTACTGTTGGGTTCGGAACGGAACGATATTTGTGCGCAAGGCTGAAGGAATGGCAGCTGTACAGATCCAGAAACCCGAAGAGGTGGATGAGCGGGTGGGCCGCACTCCGTCTACTGTCGCCACCGCTGCTTCCGCTCCTCCCTCGAACCCCAACTGTGCTTTGTCAGTATAAATGTAGCTTTATATGTTATTTTAATATTTTATTACCATATAGTTGTAAGTACCTAAGTTTTTTAGCCGTAACTTATTTAGACTTAAGTTTATTTATTAATTCGCTGCTCTTATTGTACACTAAAATCACTACACAATTCATCATTACTTAATTATCACCAATTCAAAGTCTTTTTTGGATATATTAACTTGTTTAGATGTGAATCATAATTAGTTCCAAATACATTCGTATGCACCATAACATGCAACGGAACGCCACGACTCTACTTGCATTTACACTTCATAATCATCAAATCGCTACTCGCACTTGTCTTTACTGTTAAATTTTACGTATCGTATTGCAATATTACATACACATCCACTAGAATACATAACTTAACTCTTATTAACCTACTATATTACTTTTATCAATGTACATGTTTATTACATCATAATACATTATTATAGTAGGTCTTTATCTACGAAATTGCCGTTTTGTATGAAAAAATTTAAACGAATTTTTTTCTTGTATTTTTTAATTGTATTAATCGAAGTGCAATCACCCATGCAATCAATGCATCTTTGCCAACGCAGTGGCAGTTTATTGATGCCCTTCTTGAAGAAATCAGCTGGACGGGAGGCAACAAATTCTTCAAAGGCATTTTGTACTGCCTCTCGGGTATTAAATTTTTTTTCCGCCAAGAAGTTATCCAAATTCTGGAAAAAGTCGGAAAGCAATCAGTGAAAGAAGTCTGTAGGCGCAAGGTCTGGTGAGTACGGTGGATGATAGAGAGCTTCCAACCCCAGTTCTTGCAACTTGGAGACCGTCTGCTGTGCAGTATGAGGTCGCGCGTTGTCGTGCAGGAGCAGCGGAGACGAGCGATTGACCAATGCTGGTTGGAGATGTGCCAGCTTCTCCATCATTGTGTTCAGTTCTTCACAGTACACATCTGCAGTAATGCTCACCCCGTTTGGTAAGAAGCTGTGATGAATCACACCGGCGCTAGACCACCAAACAGTGACCATCACTTTTCTAGGGGTAAGTTTTCGTTTAGGGCACTGTTTAGGTGCTGAATCAGGATCCAACCAACTTGCTGAGCGCTTGCGGTTGTCAACCAGAATCCATTTTTCGTCGCAGGTAACAATGCGGTTCAAAATTCCTTCATTTGTGTGTCTGTTGAGCAGTGCAAGGCACGTCTCGACGCGTACTTCGCGCTGGCGATCATTGAGTTCGTGGGGCACCAATTTGTCAAGCTTATTTACCTTGCCAATTTGACGCAAATGGACCAATATTGTTTTGACGCTAACGTCGAAAGCTGCTGCTAATTCCGCCGTAGATTGTGTATCATCAGCTTCCACAATCGCCTTTAATTCGTCATTGTCGACCAAAGTCTTCGGACGACCACGAGGTTCATTTTTCAGGTCGAAATTTCCAGAATGGAAGCGAGCAAACCAATAACAGGCGGTGCGTTGGTTTGTAGTGTTAGCTCCGTAAATGTCATTGATGTTGCGTGCCGCTTGTGCCGCGTTGCTGCCACGACGGTACTCATATTCCATAATTACTAGAATTTTTAACGTATCCATAATGACGAAAAAGATTGAAATGCGATGAAAACGTAACACTAATCAATAAACAAATGACTACTTTTGGAAAAAGAATTCCATGTTTTTAAAATAAAATAAATTTTAAATTAGAATTCTTAGTCAAACAAAAATTATTTTGATTTGAAATGGCCAGTACTGCAGAACGGCAATTTCATAGGTAAAGACCTATTATTATATTTTCAATACATATATACCGTTATATATCATAGCTTACATTGTATGTCCCTACTTATGCTACTTTCTGTACTATATATATGTAAAAAATACAGCATCTATAAAATTCATTAAATTAAAACAAATAATATATGCAAGCACCTGTATATGCTTGGGTTTCACTTTGTTATATGAATATTTACTTGTAAAATATGGTTGACGATATAATTAACTTGTTGGACTATTTTGACACACACTCCGTAGCCAAAATAATTACTTGCCTTCCAGAAGAATACATAAATCATGTTAAAAGTCCTTCAGCACGCAACATCACAATTTTATCACTAAATATAAGATCTTTAAATAAGATTTTTTTGGAATTACAGGCTTTGCTTGTACGATTGTCCCTAAATGTTGATATAATAGTATTGACCGAATTTTGGTTAGGATGTACCTCTAATGTTCTATTGCCATAACTAACACATTACGCGGTTATAAAGACTTCTAAACACCTTAACCATAGTGATGGAGTGGTTGTCTACATTAGTAATGTTCTGCCTTATGACGCCGAAGAGCTTGATTTCAATCTGTCGGCCTCGGGGCTCGTAATAAAGTCACATATTGGTTTGGCTGTTCTGGGTGTTTATCGTTCTCCTTCAACTTCCAATGTTGACTTTTTCCTCGACTCACTAGGTAGAGCTATTTCATCACTTTCTACTTATAAAACTTGTGTGCTGACCGGGGACATCAACATAGATATTAGTCATTGTTCGGGCGACCCACGTGCGCTGGATTATTTGAGTAACCTGGCATTATATGGTCTGTTACCCGCTCATAACCTGCCCACCAGGGGGAGCCACTGTCTTGACCATTTCTTTATTCGCAGTGAATTCGACACAACTGTAATGATTTCTATGCCTGTTACAGATCACTATCCGCTGCTACTTACTTTTAATATCAAACGTCCCCGTGAATTTGCTCTGACAACCATCACAAAAACAAATTATTATAAATTAGACATGCATATGAACCAAATTGACTTTCGTCCAATCCTTTTGCTTGCTGATCCCAGTAAGGCTGCCGATGCCCTCGTCGACAGTCTCTCATCGGCTATCTCTGAGCACACCTCAATTACAAACCTAAGAAAAAGAGATAGAATCATCAAAGCTTGGATAACCCCAGGTTTGCTGCCTTAAAAACAGAGACCGACTTCACAAACAATCAAAATCAAGTCCAGAAAACCATATATTAAAGCTGACTTACACTAGGTATCGTAATTTTTGTATCAAGGTTATAAAAAAGGCTAAAAAAAGCTATGACACTGAAGAACTAGAAAGAGCCGCCTCAAACAGTTAACAGTTGTAGGATTGTATTAAGAGAATTACCAACACAACGAAACTAAAAGTTGCTCCTGATCACCTCATATCTCCTTCAGGTTCCGATAGTGTATCTCGGAAATCCAACTCATCGTCTACAAATAGGTGTTCGGACAAAAGGTCTATCCACTCCCTTGTTTTGCTTGAAACTAATGAAACCGATATTATAAGTACTATCAAGTCTCTTCGTACAAGCGCCGCAACTGGATGGGACGGAATACCTACGTTATTCCTAAAACGTTATGCGGAGGTTTTAGCACCTATTCTCTGCTATGTATTTAATCTTTGTCTAAGCGATGGCATTTTCCCAAAATGTTTCAAAAGGTGTGTTGTCCACCCCATATTTAAATCCCATATAAAGGAGATAAAAACATGCCTACCAACTACACAACCACACACAACCAACAACTATAGACCAATTGCTGTTTTGACATCACTATCCAAATTGTTAGAGCATATTAGTAACAAACAATTATTGAGATACCTTGAGAGCTACTCTTTATTATCGCAAAACCAATATGGTTTCAGAAGAAACAGGTCCGCTTCTGATGCGGTAATGAAATTTACTATGCACACTATGTATTAAATCAGACTATGCACACTATTTCAGTGCATAATAATAATATTGAATTAATAGATACAAATTGTATTTTAAAGAACAAATTATATTTTACTGGAGATACTTACTATCTCAACAATAGTTGTAAAAAACAAGTAGCTGAAATGCTACAATTTTATTTTAGTTTTGACCAAGCCAATTCACTGGCCTCTGACATTGCCCCTTTTGGGCTTGATTTATGCATCTCTTCAAAGGAAGAGGTTGCAAATATTAATTTAAATTAAGTTATTTGACAAAAGAGGATTCCCCTTGCATCAGAAATGAAACTTGTGCACAGCTTAACTCCACACAGTGTCTTAGTGTTGTTCATCAGAACATTCAAAGCATAGCTGGTAAGGAATTAGAAATTGAATTATTTTTAAATAATAATAATATAAATGTATTTTGTATTTGTGAACACTGGGCCAAAGATTATGAATTAATATATAATTTTAAAAATCATAATATTGTTAGTTCTTTTTGCCGTGAAAATTCAATACAAGGTGGCTCTATGATAATTATGCATAAAAGTATTAAAAATAAGGTTCGCAATGATATAATCTCAGAAAGTGTAGAAAAAATAATAGAAATGTCCTGTGTGGAGGCAGATGCATTCATTGTTTGTTGCTTATATAGGCCGCCTAATGGCGACTTCTGTGTCTTT
The DNA here is from genome assembly GCA_030578115.1 of Leucoptera coffeella. NCBI lineage: Eukaryota > Metazoa > Arthropoda > Insecta > Lepidoptera > Lyonetiidae > Leucoptera > Leucoptera coffeella. The sequence goes on from JAMBLF010000002.1 coordinate 5,807,546, forward strand.
GAGAAAATTTTAGAAATGGTATTGCTTAAGCTGTGTAAATCTAATAAGACCATAATCTTTTGTGGTGATTTCAATGTTGATCTTTTGGAGTCCTCGACACGGGCTACTAGACTTCTAAATTTGTTCTGGTCTTTTGGGTTGGATAGAATATTTGAAAGTCCAACAAGGGTGACCAGCCATTCTGCTACATGTATTGATAATATATTCAGTAATGAGAACCCAAACAGCAGCAAAATTATTAATATTTTGAGGTCTGATCACAGTGGCCTGTTAGCTTCGTTTAACAAAAATATATATTCTATTAATTCTCAGCTTATAACTTGTATTCCGGTAACTGAACGGCGTTTGGAGCGTTTTAGAGAACAAATTAACAACAAATTAAGATTGTTTAATATACACAGTAGCTGTCCTAACAAAATGTTCCAAACAGTTTTTGATCTAATTAATGGGGAACATAAATCTGTTTTTATTCCAAAAACTTTAAATATAAATTCAAGGAAAAAGTTTAGTGATTGGGCAACACCGGGTATCCATGTTAGTAGGACAAAATTGTATCGATTGTATGAAGAAAAAACAACAAACTTTAGTGTAACTTTTAGAAACTATGTAAAATTGTATTCAAAGATATCCAAAAACGTTTGTGTCCAGGCTAAGTCGCTGTATATTAGGAATAAAATACTCAAATCTAAAAATATAATCAAGGAAACGTGGGATGTCATTAAATCTGAAACTGGTAGAGTTAAAACATATAATCAAAATAATCTAAAGCTGACACTTAATAATAAAATTGTATGTGGCGAAGCAGATGTTGCTTCATGTTTTGAAGAATATTTTGGAAACCTCCCTTTGATGACATCCAGCTCACTAAACAGTTGCGCTGAGAAGGCTTGCAATCTGCTTGCGTTATCGGCCCCGTGTTGTGATGGTGAGTTCCGTTTTAGGCCTACAACTCCATTAGAAATAAAACATTCAAAACTTTCAGTAAGAAAAAAACTGTAGATCTGTTTGGACACTCGGTCAAAACAATTAGTGTTATTATTGACTTGTTGGCACCTTATCTGGCATCGGTTTTCAATGCCTCGATAGAATCAGGTTCGTACCCTGATTTAATGAAACTAAGTAGAGTAACACCGATATATAAGTCTGGTAGTACCTTGGACCCATCTAATTACCGTCCAATATCCGTGCTACCAGCATTAAGTAAAGTATTCGAGAAAATCTTGTTAAATCAGATGTTGTACCATTTTAATTTGAACGGACTGCTTCATTCTAAACAATTTGGCTTCACAAAGGGTTTGTCCACCACTGATGCTGGTGTAGAATTAATAAAAGGGATTTTTGATGCCTGGGAACGGTCACGGGATGCATTTGGTATCTTCTGTGACCTTTCTAAAGCGTTCGATTGTGTCCGACATGATATAATAATAAGAAAATTAGAGTATTATGGAGTTAAAAATAATTCACTAAATGTAATAAAATCATATTTAAGTAATAGAGTACAAAAAGTAACTATTGGTTTGGAGCAGTCGTCGGGTCGTTCAGTCCAGATGGGGGTGCCTCAAGGTTCAATATTAGGTCCGTTTCTTTTCCTAGTATACATGAATGACTTACCTTTTGTAACTAAAAATAGGTGCAGGATGGTCCTTTTTGCTGATGACACATCCCTAATCTTTAAAATTAGCAGGAAGATTGATGAGTCGCAAGCAATAAACTCGGTGATAGGAGATGTAGTTCAATGGTTTCAATATAACAATTTAGTTCTTAATAATAATAAAACAAAATGTATTAAATTTACTTTGCCAAATGTTAATGGTGTCGAAACCAATCTAATAATAAATAATGAGAAAATAGATAAAATTAATACTACTGTCTTCTTAGGGATAACTTTAGATTCAAAGCTGCAGTGGGGAGACCACATTCGCGTTTTATCTAAAAAACTTAGTTCCGCGGCATATGCTGTTAAACGGATTAGGGAATACACGGACGAGTTCACGGCTAGGGTTGTTTATTTCAGCTACTTTCATAGCATTATGTCTTATGGCATCTTGCTGTGGGGTTGTGCTGTTGACATAAACACAATATTCGTTTTGCAGAAGAGGACTGTTCGCTGCTTTATAGAATGGGCCCCAGAGAGTCACTTCGTGAAAACTTTAAAGAAATTGATATTTTGACGGTTGTTGCTCAGTACATATATGAGTGTGTCATTTATGTACATAAAAATATAAATATTTTTAGAAGAAACTGTGATGTTCATAAAATTAATACTAGGAACAAACATAAGCTGTATGTGGCGCCCTCGAGGCTTCAAAAGGTCAAGAAATCTTTTATTGGAAATTGCGTGCGTTTTTATAATCATTTACCGGACTGGATTACGCGATTGCCCTTGCCTAAATTTAAGACTATAGTTAGAGGCCGACTAGTCCGGGGCGCTTACTACGCGGTCGGAGACTACCTTGCCGATGCTCAGGGTTGGCAATGAGTGCATCTAAGCTATATGTGCAAAGTTAATTATGTTTCTTTATAAATTTGTTTTTGTAAATGGCACTGGGCAAAAAATCCTGAAAGCCGGAGTTTCTTGTTGGTTCTTCTCCGAGCCAGGGCTTCCGAACCAACGGTAGAATTTCAATGATAAGAGACAACCAGTGTCAGGCAAATGTTTTGACTTTCAATGAATGTACTGTACTTGTACTTATGTTGAATAAAAACATTTGACTTTGACTTTTTGACTTTACTAACAATGTTGTTAGACATCTTAATAATAGGAAACGGGTTTTAACTGTGTGTCTTGATCTAAATAAAACCTTTGATTCTCTCCCAATCCCTCTTATTCTGGAGAAGCTGCAATTGGTTGGTGTGAGAGGCACTCAGCATAAGTTGCTGTCATCTTATTTATCAGATCGAACTAAGGTTGTTAAAATAGGGCAATATCTGAGCGATGAATCGAGAATAGAGTTCGGTGTACCCCAGGGAAGTGTACTGGGCCCAACGCTCTTTCTCATTTTCATAAATGCACTTTGTGACTTAAATATACCGAACTGTAGCATTACATCATATGCGGATGACACGCCACTGACCTTTGCAGCGGATTCCTGGCCAGAGCTGGAGTTGGTAGCGCAGGAGGGCTTCAATATTGTTTACTCCTGGTTGAATTCACATTTCCTAACCCTTAATGTGCAAAAGACAAAGTACATTTTGTTCACAATCTCCCCATCTTCCATACCTACCGTGCTTCCTATTATTCGTGTTCACAGCTGTGGTAACTCATGTGGATGCATGTGCCCCGCTGTTGAAAACACTGACTCAATCAAATATTTGGGGGTTACTATTGATCACGTTTTATCCTTCAAGCCTCACATCAAAGCCCTAATTTCTAGAGTCCGAACACTAAGCTACATTTTTTACAAACTAAGGGATATTGCGAGCGAAAGGGTAATACGTACCACATATTTCTCACTTTGTCAAAGCATTCTGTCCTACTGCATAACAGCTTGGGGGGAGCTCCGAAAACTGTTCTAAGACCCTTGGAAATCGCCCAACGTAGGATTTTAAAAACAGCTACACATACTCGTAGACCTATTTTATTCCCAACTGAACAACTTTACCATATGTGTCATGTCCTTTCAGTAAGAAAACTCTACATCCTACACGCGATCATTCTTCAACATTCTAGAGCTCCCTTCACTCCAGTCAAAAAGAGAAAAAAGGACCTTGCTTTTGACGTCCCCTTCGCTGCCTTTACATTTGTGAGGAGGCTCTTCTATTTTCTTAGACCTTTTCTGTACAATACGATAAACAAAGTTTTACCAATCCATACTAATAACAATCACGAATGCAAGACTATAGTTCATAAATATCTTCTCAGTAACACATACTCTGACACGGAAAAACTCTTTGAATGCAGTATATAGATGAACGACGCTTAATACTTATCCTACTTTACACAATATACATCAGATCACAAAAACGTCACATGCCACATTTATTATTTGATCTTTGGTTTTGTAAATTAAGCATAAATATAATATCTAACCGAGATTGGTGCTTGCTGCTATCGATACAGGTTGCCATGGTAACCTAGTGATGGCAGTAAAGTTGAGTTTATGTATGCTTGTTTTTGTTTAATAAAGATAATTATTATTAATTCGTCTCTTAATTCATCCCGCATACTTTAAATAGTAGAGATCAAAATATTAAACTGTGGGTAAGATATGTCGATGATATCTTTTGTACATTGAAAGGAGGCGCACAAGAAGTAATTAAGTGGTTGATATACCTGAATGATATTCACCCGAATATAAGGTTCACTTGTGAGATGGAAATTAATAGATCACTTGCATTCCTTGACGTTACACTGATGGCACACTTTCGCATACTATCTACAGAAAACCTACACACACAGATCAGTACCTCCGTGGATCCTCACATCATCATCCGAAACACATGGTTTCAGTGGCCATGTCTCTTATAAGCAGGGCAAGGGATTTGCGCGACCCATCTGCAGTCTGCTGAGTCTGCTGAGCATCTGGACGAGGAGCTACAGTACGTTCCGGATGTACTAGGAGAAATGGTCATTACATACAAAGTTGTTAAGGAGTATATCCAAAATTGAGAAAGCCCCGTGTGTCGATCGCGTGCCGGTGTTCCTGCCTTATGTGGAAGCTGTTGCAGACAAAGTTGGAACAGTCTTGAAAAATCTTCTGTGCTCTCTAATGAACGCCGATATTACAGTAGAACTGTACGCGAGGCAATTGAAATAAAAAAGCATAGTACATTCAATCGAGAAGGGGGTTACAAACTGTCTTCGGCGTGGAATACCGTAATAGATCGTCATTCGGCTCAGCATGATCGTGTGAAGCCACAAGATATTGTGAGTGTAGTGTGTAGGTCGCGTGTTATTGATAAAAACTCTCCCTGCCTCGGCCCCCGCCGCCCGCTCCCCCAGCACGATCACCGGCTTCTCTACACACAAGAGGCAAGTGCAATACTCAATAAATGTATAACTTGATACAACAAAACATATCTAGATATATATCTAGAAATTAATTACCAGTGCCGTATAGATTTGAAATTAAATTAAGTGAGTTTATATTTCCAGTCGTTACTACGTGAGAATTTAAAAAGTATCAAACTCAATCCAGTCATAACAACCTCACATTAATTGTACAGGCAGGGATCCGAAGGTTTGAGGCCATATGACTTGCCGTAACATTTAACGATAGGCGCGGAGAAGTAGGGAATCTGAACATACACTCGTGCGACCGGCCGAAGGTAGAGGAGCGCCTTGCCCGCCCTGGCGAGAAGGGAAAAGGAATGGGTCTAGTCTGCAGTTAGAGCTAGATCCCCTGACTTCTTACCCGGAAACATATGTCTTAAAACATAGGTCCTTTCCAAGATAGTCAAAACATTACGACTACACATTATATTACGTATAAACCCGATATTGGATATTTGTCACAAGAATACACAAGAATGCACAAGAATGCAGCATCAAAGAATACAACATTTCGTAACGAACATATATGGGTACCATATCTGAAAAACCCAAACATCAACATTTAGTTTCCTTAATCCCTTTCGGGCTGGACAGAACGTCTCAAATACATAATATAATAACTCTTCAGTCACTTTTGGCCAGAATATCGAAAAAGTGTTGGCATTAATATATTTAATAATAAATATTCAAAAGTATTATTTTGAGAAATGGATGTAATGAAGGAAAATGAGGCCACGAGAGTCACGAATATCATATTATGGAGATTGAGTGGGTCTCTTGGAGCAGCGCCTCACGCGGAGAGCAACCCCCAGTCGCGCTCTCAAGGCTACGTCATTATGCCTGCGGAGTATGTTTTACTCCTTGGCTTTCAAATAATTCATGTTGTGTTTCTTTTTGCCACACTATAACTTGCAAACCCTGCATGTTCTTTAACTCCTATGAGTGATCAGATGCCATCAGCTACCGCTACAAAGGTCCTAATAAAAGTCATGATTGTACTCTTTACGTTTGATAATTTACATTAAATAGGTTATAAAATATCTGGGACTTATTAGAGAGAACTGAAAGATGTGTTACCCGGTGCTTGTCAAGCCACCTCTCTGTTATTTGCCGGCATGTTATAGGACTAGCCTTAGGGAATAGAACTGAATAGTGTCTATTGGACAATAAAGAAATCTATCACGAATGTTACGAACGCATTTCATAAAAACCTTGTTACTAGAGCTAAAGTGACCAAGGATATATTATGATAATTATGTTTCGGAGAAAGGAAGCGTATGTCTTTTCTCAGTCCTCTCGTCTTTGTTAGCAACTTATGTAATCTTTTAGTACAGAATTATGGAAAATTATAATTGATATAAAATGTCAGTAACCACTCACAAAATTCATGAAAATTAGAACAACAATTTAATGCAAAAGTTGAGTCTGAAGTGAGTGGGCTCTTAGCAAAGGGCGAGCGGAAGGGAAAGCGACAAACGGTCTTCGCATGTTCTATTCGCTAGAGGGCGGGCAGTACTTCTGCCGACAACTTCTCGTGAATAAGGACAGAAACAATTTCTTCTTACTCAGAAATACGAGTAAGAGAATCGGAACAATACAGAAAACAATGGCATGTTGTTTGAGTCGGCTGCCGCGCCTTATCCGTCCCAGAGGCCATCTGGCGCATCGGGCTGTTAGAGAGGGCAAGCGCCCAGGATAGGAGAAAGTGATCGCATCCTGTGTTGCCACTTGGCAGGCAAAGGACATCTGAGGAAGGTGCAATCGTTCATTCAATCACCTTAATGTATTAATGCATATGGTTACAAAATATATTAGAGATTGAAAGTGCACCATTACCTTTGATTTGTAGAATAGATTTTTATATGGCTACTAATTATATTAAAATAAATAAAAGTGTCTAACACAAGATAATTATACTTTATGCTAAATGCATTTATCAATACTTAATAAGTATTTGTATCTTAAAAGCACTTGGAAAGGTATACAATTCAGATGTGTAAACAAAGACATGATAAATTATTGAATACGCTTCACATATGATTAGAGTTTCAAGTGTACATGCAAAGTCTACCCACTGATGACTGTGAAGTTGATCCGGACGTTCCTGGTGGGGGAGTCGTGAAAGTCCACCCTGCAGCGGAAGAGGCCCTCGTACCCCCGCTGCACCGGCTGTAGGCGCAGCGCTGCCAACGAGGCCCCCGCACTGGGCCGAAAGAGGGCGCGGCCACCGAACGCCCCGTGCGACGATCACAGCCGCGGCTTTTGCGGTGAGAGAAAACATCGTGAGGAAACCTACCAGTTCCCAAACAGGTAATAAAAAAATAATAGGTAATAAGTTAGTGCTTGTAAATGGCGAAATGGCTTACCACCTGAAACATTAAGTTTTGACTATCTGGTCAACACGTAGGTTCGAGGTGGCCATAGAATTGCGGAGACCTTCGCAATTGCGGAGATGGACTTTTATATATTTTTGTATTAAACAGCAGGTAAGCCGTGGTAATCAACTGCCTTTTCTTCAAATCATAGGAGGGTATTGGCCAATGGTTTCTATGGAGTCTATGCAGCTCCTGCATAATGGGCTTTTCGTGATACCGAGATTGAATAGGTGCCCGTTTAGTCTTCAATGGCCGGTGATATTTCCGATCATCAGGCGCAGTTCGTTCATTTGGTGGCGAGCTCCGAAAGAACTTCTTGTGTTCCAAATTTTCTGTTCAAAATTTGAGATGTTCCCTCCATCTCAAATTTTGTAATACCTTGGTCCAGATTCTTATCCATGACCTGAAATTGCTAAAGGAGAGGAGCAACAGCGGTTCTGGAGCCATGAAGGCAGTCTCCGCCCCCCTTTTTGCAAACTAACCTGCTGCGTCGTTCCCTAGTGATCCACTAAGTCCTTTAATCCACTTAGTGTCACATTATTCATAGTGGACAACCTGGTTAGCTACAGATATCCATTGAGTATACACCCGCTCTGGTGCCACTATGGGTTTTGGAGCCAACCGCCTTCATGTAAGTTGATGCTGTAGTTTTTTGCATTGTTCACACTTTTTCGATTCGATTCTGTCACGTGATACCTCTAACAGCGGTTTCCTTGCCAAAGCCCATTTTAGCCTAGTGTGAGGAAAGTCGCTGTGAGCCCAGTGACCCGAGTTGTCGATTCTGATAGCGGCCATATTCACTTCTTGCTGAATTAGCAGATCCAGGGGTGTAAAGTCCACCAGGACCTCAAGGGTAGCCGATGGAGTAGTTTTCATGCAGCCTGTTATCACGGTCGTAGCGATTCTCTGGATGCTTTCGAGTTTGTGAACCATCGTGGACAATTCGGTTCTTTGCTACCAGACGACTGAGCCATACCATCACTACGGGCCGGATCAGCATCGTGTACATCGATTTGGTAATATTAGGTTTGGGGGTTCGTGTTTTGCCTATAAGCCGTTTGCACTGGAAGAAAAGCACACAGGTCCTTTTGAGCCTTTTGTCTAAATGCCATATAATCTATTTTTGAAGTATGCAAAAATAGTGATTAGTAGTGATGCAAAAATTCACCCTATTCATACGAACCAAGACGCTGTCGCCTGTACAATTTGCCGGCACTCTGCGAACGTCCGGGCTGATTCACGACCTGCATGGATTGATGTTGTCTATTTTTTGGGAACAATTATAATCAATTGAGTTTAGTATATTCGATATATAATTAGTAATCATAACATATCAATGTAAATTATTCTAGGGACGCACGTTTTCCTCGTTGATCAGAGGTTTTATAATAATTAGCAAACGATTGAAAGCATTTGAGGAAGCATATGGTACAGAACACGGTCGTAAATGTTATGAAGTAACGGTCACGAACATGAAAGAACGTTATCCATTTTATATGAATGAAATTCAGGGTATTGCTGATGGTGCAAATGTAACTTTTCAACAGGTCACGATTTGTATATTCTTTTTGCACTATTCCAACATAAACACGGTTCAACGACGAAGTAACTATGTGTACTAGGTCAATGTTACAACTATTGTTTGACGGTCGTTCACATTCTTAATAATACAGTAAAATTGAATTGTTTCTTTTAAAACATATATCCATAACTTCACTATACCATTACTATACATATAAGCTGAAATAAATAGTCAACACCATTATGTCTTTCCAGTATACCCTCCGCAGAAATTAAAAACTTATATGATGATGCGTCGAGAAAATCAACTTGATTCAGTCATTCAATTTTATATTTTTATAAGTCAAGATTGTGTGATTTTTATGGTTTTTGAACGTAACAGAGTTGTCACTCTTGACGTAACACCTATCACTGGAGGGGCGGCTATCTGAAATTTAATATCATTCATGGGAATTCATCTTTGGAGCATTGAGGAGTGCGCACGCATCCACTTTATCCGTGGACCTCATATTTTGTTAATCTTTAATTATCTAAATAATCTTTTGTAATTTTAATATTGGTAATTAATCAAATTAATAGTGAATACACCCTCATTCAATGTTAGAGTACCTTTTATTAAAATAGCATCTCCTCGCCCACAACATACAACGGACAACCATCATACAATGGACGGCCATTCGAAAAAGGGTGACTTGCCTGTAGACACAACAACGAATGACTAATGTTTACTATTGGATTGCAGCACAGATGCACATACATGTGAGCTTAATTGGCTGAGCGCAAAGCATCACATCTGAGTTAGAGATCAACCACAGTGGAAGAATAAATTCTTTGTAAAGGAATCCTTTACAACATTCTAACGAGTAGGATATCTTTCACGGCTTCTCTTTTCACGACTATGAGTTTTCACACGCTTTCTGGCTGGCCATTGTATTACTTTGTGCACAATTGGGTGGCAAGTTTAAGCTCCTCAGAATAGACTCATAGGTGTTGTCCGTGGTAATCCCTACATATTTCACATCACCACTATAATTTTTCTATTTTAAGACTTAACAAGAACTTTCAGCATCCAAGTCTCCCTAGGACATGACTGTGAGGTACAGGCTTAGTGTCAGGGGATGGTTCTCAGCTCAGAGTTATGAAAGGTCATGAACGGATATTACTCGCTACACTGAGGAAAAGGATTTTGGCTTGTTGGATTTTAAGGAGGCGCTTTTATTTACTTGTAGCTGTAGGATGTCGTTGCTATTGTATTATACCTACAGACTTCTGAGAAAAGTGTTGCTACTTAATCACTACCGACCAATAAAAAATAATTGAAATGATAATGATCACTTGAGAGCACGTACGTACGCAAATTTAATTACAAAAAAAGTGTTTAAATGTCCAGTATCCTTTCGTTTAGAAGAATAAAATAGATCAGAGTTGAGTTCAGATATAATATATCGGCATTATAATAAATCAGTGTTAGTGTTTTCTGAAAGATTTAAGTGCTAAAACAGTCAAGTTAGATATCGTGCTCACACATATAAAACGTTGAGGGTAGTTCACAAAAATCATAATTTTAAATCTAACGTTACGTTATTTCGCTAATAGACCCGTTGTCCCCCCGAAGGGTTTAAAACGGATATTTAGGTTTCAGCCGTAGCTTGAACCACATAAATGAGATTACTCTCTCAATATTGTGTGCAAAATAGTAAAAAGTGGGTAACTTCTCTATATTTACGTAGTACAATGAGGGTAGATGAAAATAATTGTGGCTATAAATCAGCAGCGCGGGCGGTTCCTCCTTCAGTACCAAGCCGGCAAGGCCTTAAAGGTGTGGTTCAAGCTACGGCTGAAACCTAAATATCCGTTTTAAACCCTTCGGGGGAAAAACGGGTCTATTTAGGTGTTCGAGCCTATGCTCGAACCACATAAATGAGAGGTGTTTATTGTCTGCCGGCGCTGCTGTTAGGTAGCGTACTGTGAATTGCTTGAATCATTGAAACAAGGTTTATTCGATCATTGTTCTTTATTGGATTAGCCAATAATCAGATAATATAATCAGACAAGAATAGGTTAGCAATAGAATCATAATAAAAGTTGCTACCACATATGAGAAAAAACATGAGTGTTATTTAAAGTCCTGTTAGTGTGCTCATTTTATTATCTTATGCTTATAAAGGAATCGTTGAGGACATTTGAGTTCGATCTTGATTGACCAGAAATCTCTCTGAAGTAGTGCTTGAAAAAGGTGTTCTTGGATCTCCAATTCCCTCTTTCGAGTATTTCTTCTATACTGGAATAACCACTTGTCCAGTTGTGAGTGGCCACCGCGGCTCTGAGAGATCCTGCAGAAGATGATATCCCTGCTTCTTTCAGAAGAGATCGGACCCATCCTGCGATGATAGAGGGAGATGATCCTTTTGTTTTCCCCCTGGTTGTCACAAATAAGTCGTTTACTTGTTTTCTGCGAGACTTAGATATATTCAATAACACTCTTATCCAGTAGACGGGATCCAGTTTATGGTTGGATTCTTCAGGGTTTTTCCTCAAAAGCCAATTTGACTGTCTATATGTTGATGAATCTGTTTTGGATCCAAATCTGGGCCAAAAAAGTAGCTCATCACCTTTGTCCTCGAAATCACAGTCTTGGATGCTCAGGAGTGTGAGATCGTGTATTCTCCTGCCCGTAGCTAGTAGGAGGAGGATGGACGTGTGTCTTGACACTGCGAACATGTTGGTTTCATCCACCTCATAGGATTTTAGAAAGTTAACTAGGTCAATCACTTCCCAAGTTAAGGTTTTCTTGACTGGTGGTTTATTTGCCAATATTCCTTTGAGTGTTTGTCTTATCAATGGATGATGTGAGATTTCTTCAGCGCGAGTAGGATTTCCAAAGTTAGCTATAACAGATTTATGTAAGGCTATTGATCGTGGGGCAAGCTTCTTTTCTCTATGTAGATAACAAAGATACTTGGCGACTACTTGAGGATCTGGTTCATCTGCTTGCGCGTTGTTTTGTGCTGCCCATTGACACCATGCCTTCCATACTGGCTTATATGTCCTTAAAGTAGATTTTCTCCAGGATGTTTCCGGCAACCTTATATCGTCTGAAGACCAGTTTATAACTTGTTTGGACCACCCTGAACCCTCCAAACCACCAATCTCAAGTTTTCGACCTCCGGTGGAAGGCGTTTCGTTTTGAGGTCTGTCAAATTGGCTTTCAGGTTCGGAATCTTGAGATAAGCTCCTTTCGTCCTCCTCAGTAGATCTGGCTTCCAGCACGCATTGTCCCACAGAGGTGTTACCAGGAGGTATGTGCCCTCCGATGTTTCGAGGTGTTGGACTCTTGGGATCAAGGCAGGTGGGGGGAATATCCACCCCAGCTTGTAATTCCACGTTCTGCTGAAAGCGTCTACAAATTGGCTCTGCTTGTCGTTGATGTTTTCGCTCACATAGCGTGGTACTACTGCTGATCTTTTTGACGCAAACAGGTCTATTTCCGGTGTACCCAGGTTCTGAAAGATCCACCTCGTGATCTTCTTGTTCAGGTGCCATTCTGGTAAAGCTTTCCCCCTCGAAAGACTGTCTGCTACTCCGTTGTATACGCCCGGTATGTGTCGTGCGAATATATGGCAATGTCTCATTTCGCAGTAACAAAGAATTTTCTCTGTTATTCTCAGCAGCCCGATAGACTTCGTGCCCCCTTGCTTGTTGATGTAAGCAACACATGTGCGGTTGTCTGTCTGTACCATTACTGTGTGATTCTTCGGTCTTGGTCTAGTTGTTGAAGAACTTTTAGAATAGCATAGAGTTCCTTCATGTTGCTGTGCCAACTCTCCTGAATTCTGTTCCATTTTCCCTGAAAATGGCGGTTGTTGGCCGTGGCCCCCCAGCCGGTGTCCGCTGCATCTGTCGCAATGAAAATCGATGGCTGGTTCATGTGAATAGGGTTGCGTTTGTGGGCATTCTTCATCCACCATTCTAGCTCTGATGATGCCCTGAGTGGCATTAAGAACTTTCTGCGAGGATCTGAGTGGGGCAGAGCTTTTGACGCTCTTTGCAGAACCCGACAATGTAGACGTCCCAATGGAACTACTGTTGATGCAAAGTTTAGTCTTCCGAGAACGACTTTTGCGTCTCGCCAGCTCCAGGTTTTTCGTGCCAGCAGTCTCTGGATGTGAGATTTCAGCTGATTGACTTTCGTTTCTGACAGGTGTTTTTTGTTGTCTTTTGTGTTCCATGTTATGCCGAGATATTCCATCTCCATTGACGCTTTGGGCGATGATTTGTCTTTGTTTATTTTCCAGCCCAAGTTTTCTAAGAACGAGATGGCTTGACCCATTTGCTGTTCCAGCGTTTGAGCATTTTTGTGGGCGATGAGAAAGTCGTCTAGATATACTAGTATCCTGAGTCCCTGATGACGCAGCTGTTGGGCAACCCAGTTTGTCACCTTTGCGAATGCTGAGGGCGCTGATGCGAGGCCGAATGGCAGGCAGGTCATCTCGTACAGCAGGATTTGATCGTCTCTTCCGTTCTGAAATGCGATAGATAGATAGCGTCTGTGATCCTGCTGAACCGGTATGTGGAAGTAAGCTTGAGATATGTCCAGCTTCATCATATAGTCGTTTGGCCGGATATGATATGGGATTTGGAAATGGTTTATCAGCCTGAATTGTGGAGCGGCAACATATTTGTTTAGATTTTTTAGATTTAGAATTGGTCTGTTTTCCCCGTTTACTTTTTTCCTTAGAAACATAGGAGAAAGAAACCCGGTTTTCTGAGTGCTTATTGCCAGAGCTTTTGACTTGAGCAGTTTTTGTATCTCTTGTTCCATCTCCGGACTGTATTGTATCCAATATTTTCTGTATTTCTTTATATCTTTTGAGAGTGGAATTGTCAGTGGTCAGGAAGGGTATCCGATAGCCTCTTACCATCCTTTGTATGCTTTTTGGTGCCTTTGCCCACTGATTGGTGTATCTTGCTAGGCACCCTGCTTGGAAGTCATTTCCGGCCTTTTGCCCCCCCCCATTTTTTTGCTGTCTGGGTGGTGTTGTTCTGCTTAGCTTCGTTCCTACGATTTCCTCCCTCATTTGAAAATTTAGGCTTTTCGTTTCGCCAGTTCTTAGCTGTCGGTTTCTTGTACTTTTCTCGCTCGTGTCTGTGTTCTGGCCGGGGAAAGGGGAGGCTTCGTACGAAGTAGATGGCGCGCTAGGTTTGCGAAAGGATTTCCTGGCGGGAAAAAACTTCTGTATTCCGCCCATCTCTTTGATTAACTCTGCAAATGCTTTCTCCTCGAATAGGTGTGACGCTGACGGAGGGATGTCCTGTAGAAGTCTGCTGTAAGCCTTATTTGCGGGTTTGTATGCCTCTCTTCTTTTTTGAAGCGTTTCAGCGCGACGTCCGCACACGTACTGAAGCAAGGCATCGGACTTTTTCCTGAATTCCGAGTCGAGAAGCAAGAACGTGCTTCCCACTTTGCTCCTGACATCACGTGGGAGGATCTCCAGTAGCCTTTGAAAAATGAGCCGTTGTTGAATTAGCACATTAGAAATGGCCCCGAGCATCAGGTCCATTGTTTCCAGGAGCTTTTGTGACTTATAGCTTGGAGAAAAGTCTAAGAGCAGATTGTTAATTTTAAGAGCGCAAAAACCCGGCGAAGCTAGGAACTGCTTTTGGGTTTCTGTATACTGGACATTGATCCAGTCTTTATGGCCAACTCTCTGGCAGGTTGTGACGTAGCTAAGCGCCGCCTCATCAGCGTCAGAAATTTTCGGTTCCTTTGTAGTCGTCTTCGGGGCAAAGTCGAACGACTCTTGTGATTCCTCCTCGGAGGAGGATTCCTCAGACGAGGCACGCTCTCGATTTTCTTCGAGATCCTGGTTTGACTCCCGATCTGGAGGGGTTTCCGAACTAGGTTCTTCCAGCTGACGGTTTCCCAAAGTCTTCGCCATCATGTTGAAGAGGTTCTCGTTGTGCTCTTTTTGAGACGCCAAGAATGAGGTCAAAAATGACTGCTGCTGCGATAGTATGGCTAGCATGGCCGCCGAGCTTGCACCAGTCTCTTCTCTCATTAGACTTTCTGATGCAGGTGGAGCATACGTGGGTCGTGATGTGGAAGGCGCCGATTCGGTGTTCTGTGACGCCTGAGGTGGGCAGACCACGACTGCGCTGCGATGGGGCGAACGTGATCTGTAGTCGCTTCTGGATGAACTTGATGAGCGGGCTGAGCAAAGCCCGGCCCTTTCTTTAAGGGTTTGGTTGACAGCGGATCTTCTTACGATTAGGGGTTTTATCCGCCTAACGGTTGCATTGATGCTCTCATATGAGGTGGGATGCACTTTCTCAAGAATGGTGCATAAAAAAGTGCTCGTCCCAAGGGCCACCTTAGAATTGTAGCGCGGATCTTGCGATACGTTCTTTCAGAGAGGGAGGTTGCCTCCGGGTTGAAAGCTTTGGCTAACTCCTCGGTCGGGAGGGCGAATCTTAGTTTGAGGTCGATGCCTTCGGGCACTTTATTTCCCCCAAATAGTTCTTCGAAGGAGTGGTTTAGGACTGGCCACTCGGTCCACTCCGCGGGGAAGTGACGGTTGAGGCTGTCTATTACAGCTTGGAAGGCGGCGTCTTCATCCGGTGATGCTGGTTGGATACTGGCAAGCTGCCCCATACAGGATTCTTCCGGCATGATCTGTAAGTGTTAGAGAGCGCCTGGTCAGTATTGGATCGACGTCGAGTAGTTTGTTCGACGCAGTTTCAAGTTTCAAAAGGTTATGATACGACACGCCATTGTCAAATAGTTTTGTTCGACAAACCGTAATTCGACACGACGTTCGTCGAATCGTAATTCGACACGTTTGTTTGACATGACTACGACTAACGTCGTATGGTCTGACAGGTTCGCAAATGCTGAACGAGTCTGCCTGCCTGAGCCAAAAGGCGCCGAGTGGAAAGTCGTCGTTGGGATAGACCCGAACGGAATCAGCGTCTCTCACGAGTGACGAATTCACTCTTACTTGTGGTTTTTCACGCCGCTCTTCCTGAATATGTTGATTCGGCGATGTCGAATGACTTAAATTTGCCGAAATTCTGGACTGCGAGGTTTTCACTTTATTTAGTTGCACCAATATTAAAAGCGTACTGAAGGAGGAACCGCCCGCGCTGCTGATTTATAGCCACAATTATTTTCATCTACCCTCATTATACTACGTAAATATAGAGAAGTTACCCACTTTTTACTATTTTGCACACAATATTGAGAGGGTAATCTCATTTATGTGGTTCAAGCATAGGCTCGAACACCTAAATAAAGAATATCGATAGGTGGCTCAGTTGGGAACAGTGAAGGAAAACAGTACTTCTAAAGGTGGTTCAAATCTCATAGTAAGTACTACTACGAATATAAAAAAATAAATACTATTGATTGATTCAAATACTTTTCATTATATTTTTGGCTTTTATATTTTTTTATATATAATATTAATTGCTTGGCATACAAAAAATCTGTGGCTCCTACGGAGGTAACGAAGTGCGGCGCCTGTAGTGGTAGCTACCTCAACAAGTGCTTGGGGATGTCTTTGAGCGTCTTCAAAAGACAATCAAGGGAAGCCCACAGCCGATGGCCCTGCCCAGAGTACGGCCTCTAGTGGACAATCAGAACACTCTCGTGTGCGAAGTGCAAACAGTCCAGTTAAATATTCACATCCGAGTTGTTTATATTAAAGTCGTAGAAGAGTCCCGAGCGTCTATTGTTTGCAAACAATAAATTTCTGGTACCTGCATTGATTCGATATCATAAACAACCTACATAAGTATAAGCACATGTATACGTGCCGCGGCTGTGCAGCGAATGTACCAGGCAATGCTCGTCACAATATATTAATTTTCGTAAGAAAATTCATAAATCGGCCAAAGATGATGATGATGAGATTGGTATGATCGGTATTGATTGTGTATTTGTTTTATAGTTCGACGTAGTTCAGCTGTTTGGGACTTGACTCTGTATCAGTGGGTACAGGGTTCAAATCCCGCTTGAGGATGTACTAATGGAAATGAAGGTTAATGAATTTCTATGTACATTTTACGAAATGCGTCGAATATTGCCGTGAGGGTAAATATCATGTAGAAACCTACCTGTTCTCCGAACAGGTAATAGTTAGTGCTTGTAAATGGCGACATGGCTGACCACTTGTCACATTGGGTACTGACTATCTCGTCAACACGTGAGTTCGAGGTGACCATAGAATTACTACCTCGCGATTGAGGAGACCGTCACCTGAACCCCCGACTATCCCGCAAGGGTTAAGGGGTGTGAACGCGTTTGTCTTTTGTTTATTTGTACAATTAGTTTCAATTCATACATACACTTCACGCCTGATTCCCTGTAGAGGGGCAGACAGAGATCACGGATACCTATTTGTCCCGATCCTGACAGAAAACTTTCGCTTCATTGAAACTTATACATCTTATCATAAACACTCGGCGGTTATAGGTCACCCTTTGTCAATATAGCGTCTATCTGACTGTTACATGTCTTATTGAGCCGGCCTCTACGTAACCGCCCTTCCACATCATTCATATATATTCCTCTTGTCAATCTGCTATCATTCATCCGCATAACATGTCCAAACCATCTAAGCATGCCCTTTTCATTCTTGTTCACTACATCTTCTTTCAAATCACAACCTTCCCTTATCACACTATTTTTAATTCTATCATTCAATTTCACTCCCCATATGCTTATCAGTGACCGCATTTCGACGGCATTGATTCCACTTTCATGCTTCTTTTGTCATAAACAAATTTCACTACCATAATTCAGTGTTGGAACCAGCACAGCCCTATGGATAGCCATACGTGCCGATTGAGAAACCAATTGGCTACCCATACATAACACTTAACATGGCCCCATTAATCTTATTACCTGCACACTCACTACGTTCAATATCTCCCTCACATTTTTCGTTATTAGTAAATAGTGTTCCCAAATACACAAAATCATCCACTTGTTCGACTCTTTCATTATCTATGTCAATCTTACACTCTATGTTGCTAAGTTCCTTCATAACCATTACTTTCATTCCTTAAGCGACTCATTCATGCAAGTGACCATCTCCTGCAACTCACACGCCGATGACGCAAGAAGAACCTGATCTTTCGCGTACAAGAGGCATTTAATGATCAACTCGCCCATACGCAATCCTCTGTCACTTTTTTCAAATCAGTCAAGCAACTATCCATGAACAGATTGAACAGCCACGGCGACGCTACACAGCCCTGTCTCATATTCATTCGTATACTGAACCAGTCTGAGTAGGCCCCATTAACCCTCACACATGCTACCGAATTCACATATAAAGCTTTAGAGCCCGTATCAATGCTGCCAAAACCAAACGCAGACAGCGTAATTTTATATGGCATTCCGAGTTAGCGTGACGTATAAGATCACTTTTGTATGTGATAATTGATACATTACATACCATACATGCTGCAATCTCGTGACTATCATCAAAGTTTGGATGTTTTCTTAACCAATTGGTAAAGTCTTGATCCTTCAACCATAAATCGTTAAACTTATTAAAACGTTTGACTTTTTTCGTCACCTGTCTGTATATTTTTGATAGCTGTCTCCAAACTTCCGGTAGTTTCCGAATCTGTAGTATTAAAATTTCTACTAGAAGTCAAAATCTCTGGTGATTCTTTGCCTGCTTTCCTTTTGCGGTCATTTTAAAATAATAAAACAATAACAAACAGTTTGTACTAACAAATTAATAGACTTTAAATACGTCCCAAGAACATTGTTTATTTATTTCTCTCTATGTTATGTTAGTATGGAAATAAAATAAATGTGGTACCTGGTAGTAAATATGGTCTTCATTATTTTTGTCTCTGACTTTTAACAACCATTTATTCATCTTGCTTTAAAACCTGAGTTTTACTAAATTTGGTAAAGACTGTTTTCTAAAAAGTTGTAAACTTTAACTAATGAACTTATTCAATAAAACGTCGTTTTCACTGGTTGTCATTAGTTGAGTGCTATGTATAACTTGATTTTAAAAGAAGTTAATCGTAGTGCAACACGAAATTCGCAAAATAGTGTTCATGCTTTATGGCGCGAGTTCGAATAAATCAATCAATCAAATTATCAATCATCTATTTTTATGTGATATAGTGTTGCTATAAAATACAAAATTATTTGCTTAAAGTAATAACTTAAAGTGTTGCTAATCTTCTTTCTTGTGTTAAATAATCGGTCATTTGTGTTTAATAATCTGTAAATAGTTTTCCATCGAAATATCATCCCACTCATTCCCCACAAAAATACCTACACGAGATATCATTCCCCGCATTTTGGAGAATTCACTAAAAATGGCATGTAATCTGAAAAGTTCATTGTAGGTGGCGCTAGGGAGACTGGCGATGTAAAAAAACATTTGAGGTTATTATTTCAATATAATTCCATCCATGGTTTTCAATACAAATATGATTTTTAATTATTCATATAATTATGGCTCACTACTGTGTTGTGCCTTTGTGCGTATCGAAGAAAGCATATCATAGATTCCCAAAAGATGAAAATATAAGGAAGAAGTGGATATTGTCAATAAAACGAGACAAATACAAGTTGAGCGAATATGCTCGTATTTGTGATGATCACTTTTCTCCGTCTGATTTTATAATGCCCTTGGAATCCTATTTGGAAAATTGTAAGTATCACAAAGCATTTAAGTATTTTATTGACCTAAAAACCGGATTTGCATAATTTCTATATAATAACAATTTTATGAAACTAAATGTATCATTAGGAGGCCATGAAATTGTAGATACGAGCACTTCTTCTGTATGAGCTTCTAAAATATGATTAAAACCGAAGTTATTATTGCGGTCGTAGGCAATCAAACTAAATAAATAAGCAAACATTATGTGATTAAAAAGTTTGGAGGTTAGGTTATGAATTACAAATCAAGTTTTATTAAATTTACCTTTCAATGAGGGCTGCCTTTATTCCTGTAACTTTTGCATTTCTCTTCTTCAACTCATTTCTTAGTTTAGTAACTGTCCAAGTGCCATAGGTATCCGACATTTTTTAAGTAAATGCATTTATTTAGCAAAATCCCCTTTAAACAACAAAAACAAACTCTCCAAGTCCAGTGGCGCCACTATATTTTTTTGAAGAACTAATATCATGCCATTGGCAACGCTGCTGAACACATCTAGACTGGAGTATTTAACGTTTTGTAAGCGTAAACGCTTGTTGTTGTACAAAATGGCAAAGTGCAGCGAAGACCTATAAATTTGTGTAGGAGTATAATAAAATATGAATGTCTTTACACTTTTAAATCCTTAACTTATTATTTATAAATCACCTGCACTCGCAGTGAATTAGACACTAATTGCAGTACACATCTGCACTTGCACTACTAACACGCATTAAAACTAATGAAAGTGGGAACCAGCCTTTAGAGCAGAGAGTGACTTGCGGCAGCTGGCCCGCTGCGCCTTTTTGTCTCGACGCCAAATATTTTCTTTCTCTTGCTCGCCACTCTCGTGTCAACTATGTGCACTTCCGTGCCTCATATCTAAAGCTATTTTACTTCACAGAAAATTATATAGGTATAAATTGAACTTTGAGCTACAGGGCTACCAGACAACGAAAATAAGTGTTTAAATCAACAATATTTTATATCAGTAACAATTAACCGCCTAAAGCACCTACAAACACTATACAGATTAAGTAATTCGATTTTGTTTTTATAATTCAATAAATACATTCTGTATTTTGTATGATTTCTGAACGTAACAGAGTTGTCACTGCTGACCAATCACTGAAGAGGCGACCATCTGGAATTGAATGTCATTCATGCTGATTCATTGGTCTTTTGAGCATCGATAGAGTGCGCACGCGCCACGTTATCGATGGACGTCATATTTTGTTAATCTTTAATAATTATCTAAGTAATCTTTAGTAATGTTAATATTCGAAATTCATTAGATTAATAGAGAGTACACCATCATTCAGTGTTAGAGTGCCTTTTTTTTAAAATAACATCTCTTCGCCCGATAACTCACGCCACGACATATAACGGACAACCGTCATACAATAGACGGCCATTCGGAAAAGGGCGACGTGCTTTTACGTGGGATCCGAAGGGCCAATTCAACCTGAGATTGTTCGCAATAGTGGCCAGCAACCAAATGAAACGAATACTTGTGATTTGCTTACTGGGATGGAGTCAATTTTCACTTGTCTGCTGGCAGCTACTACTCAAGTCGTCACATCCGTGCAACATTATTTGACGCAGCTCATGAAATTCGATCCTGGTGAGGCTGAGGCCGATATTGAAGGTTGCTGCAAATTCACATTAATAATAGTGACTAGTCTGAAGATGGCTTGGTCTGATTTACTGTTGGCCTTGATTCATTCACTAAAAGGTAGAGCTATCTCATGTCTCTCAAAACTGGATACATCGAATATATAATGGCCGCAAGTGAAATCAATTCTCCTTGTCAAATTCGCTAAGCCGATGCTCGTCGAAGACAATTTTGACAGTATAATGAGATTTCAAATTGGAAATGCAGAAACGGCATCAGAAGTTGCTCTGCGTTTATGGAGCCTTGTGGAAAGTATATCAAAAGTGGACATGCCAGAAGATGTGATCGCTGGATTTATCATATCAAGTTTTATGTCAAAGGGATCCATTGATAAGGAGAAAACGCCATGATGATACCGATGGGGGCAAATTTATTGCGCAGAAAAGTTGTCTAGTCCCAGACAGGAGATTCAGTCAATCTGCCATTATTGCGGTAATCGAGGTCATAAAATAGAAGAGTGTCTCAAGCGCCGCGAAAACTTAACGGAGCCTAGTCTATCGGAACGGGAGTAGATCAATAAGTGTTATGTCTGTGACAAAGCGGGACTTCTCACCACTAGTTGATCAGATAAGAAGGCATATAAACAAGAAGGAGGTCAATGGATCTGCATGTTCTTAATCAAGTGTTTTAACTCATTCGACGCCGCGCCATTTTTCAGCGTCTTACTAGCGGAGCCGCCATAAAAACGGTCATGAACACGCGTGGTGTCCACTGGTTCTGCGCAAAGTTTAATGTTTCTAAATTCGTTAATAATACATTGTGGTAATTTATTTCCTTAGTTCTGTTTGTGCAACGAAAGAGATAAGGTTGTGGCAATAGTATAATGATTTTAAACCAGGAATTATGGCGGAATATGGATATTTAGGTAAATAGGTAAATAAAATATGATGTGATTCTCAAACTTACTTATATATTATTAAATTTATGATTTTTTTGTTGTTTGTATAGTATATAAATTATTTACTCATCTATCGACTAAAATCCCTCAGAAACATATTATTGTGTAAGTACTAATATTATAATAAACAAGCTAACGTAGTGAGTTTGATGGAAAGTTAAACAAACTTTTAGAACCTCTGGTCGCATACTCAAAGTGGACACGCGTAGCGTGTTCTTGGCATCCCACAAGGTATTCGTTTTTAGTATAAACATAACTTCTTTCAAAGTAGAAACCACGTGAATATATGGTTATTCGTGTGGTAAATACCATGTGTACAAATTCTTATTAAATTTTTTCATGTACTTTTCGAGATATAATCGAAAACTTATGGACACACGAGGCGTGTCCGCGGCGTGGCGAGTAGATTTTTTATGGACACGCGAGGCGTGTCGTTGGCTCCGAATGACTATGTTCCTGTCACTGTACGCAATTAATCTGTGTACTTAACAAGTATTGGCGGGAAAAATATTGAATGCACAATTCAGATTCTCAGCCCTGTTAAATTACAAGGTATTACCATAGCGATTCTATTTCATGTCGTGTCTGCTAATGTTATATCTGACTCCTTAATCGTAGGTAGAGAGATATTAGTCCAATGTATTCAAAATTGAGATGAACAGTGATGATATTAAGTTTTCAACTCGTAAAAACGCTTGTAGCTCAAATAACCTTTGCGATTTTAGAAACATCAACACTAATTTAAGAGGTTTTGATAAAGACGCATTGCTATTTGTGTTAGGTAGATATATGGTGCTTGCGTGTGTGATATGAACCATGAACGTGTGTCTTCTAATTGACTCTATGTATGTATGTTTGCTATGTGTGTATGTATGCTTTGAATGATCCGTGTATGCATGTGTTGAATATATCCGTGTATGTATGAACGTATGCTGGTATTAATGTAAGAAAGAAAGAAGGAAAAACATTTATTCACTGCTATACATACACATTTTGACATAACACTTTTTATACACACTTTGATACAAAAACAGTACTCGTACATATAAGGAGTAGGCCCTTGATGCAGTGAAAAGGTGCTGTCTCAGTATTTGATCCAGCTAAGCAGCATCACTGATCCTCCGACAGCACCCAAACCTAAGTCTGTCACTAGCTGAATATCATAATACACACATACACACATAGTAAATACATACAGTGGTAATGATAAAAAAAACTGATAAACGTACTTAGATGTTTAATATTAAATATTATACATTTTTATAATTGATACTATAAGTAGATACACAAAAGCTGTATTATTAAATACGTATAAAAGTAAAACATATTTATTCAAATATATACATACATAATACACAAGCAAACACATATATACACATACATAGACCTATGTACACAATCTTAAATATGTAAATTCATCCAATAAATGAATATATATATATATATATCTCAAATACAATTATAGAAATGTGGTATTTGTAAACACAAGGTAAGATAATTGACAGGATTTAGGGGATGGATTTCTGTTTCTCCAGCAGATAAGCCTTGAACCTACGGTTGAAGACCCCCTTAGAAACAACATCGCGGATAAGTTGCGGTATATCATTCCAGTACTTGGACGCCGCAAACTTGAAACATCCCCGAAACGCTGCTAAATAGTGCACCGGCAAAGCGGTCCTAATCTTAAAGTGCCGTGGATTCACTGACCACTTGAGCTTTCTATACAAGTAAGACGGGCCCTCCGACCGAATGACACCAAACAACAGCGTTACAAGGTGCAGCCGCCTACGGGACTGCATGTTCAGCAAGTTAGCGTCGTTCAAGATAGGGGAACATATACAGGCAATGGACAAACTACTTTCCTTGAGTGCGTCTAACGTTGATGCGTTTAACAATTTAGTGAAAGATGGGTGTATGTGCGGTGGCCACTTGAATGATGTGAAAGAGGATGATTGTGTCCAGCCTGTGGCTGAAACACTTGTAAATTGCTCAAAAGTGAGTAAGTGTGATGAGGGCAGCCTTAGTGGACAGGCAGGCATCATAATCTATTGTGATGAAATAGGTAGAAATCTAGGCAGGTACTTAGGGAGCATTATAGATGCACCTATACAAAATTGTTGCTACCCAGGAGCATCTTTGACTCAACTGATAAATAATATCAGTAAAAACAAAAGCGATTGGAATAAAACAATAATAATTTTATGTGGTAGGCGCGGAAACATAAATAAATTAAAGCTAGTCAGATTATTTGATGGCTTAATGTCTAAACTTAATAATAGGTTAATTATTTGTACTTTACCATACTCCTCATCGTTGCCAGCTGAAGAAAATAGGGTTAGACATGGGCTTAATTGCTGCTTGCATACTATATGTACGCATTGTCATAATTTTAACTTTATTGACATTAATTGTTTAATTAAAAATCAAATAAAATATAAAAATAGTTTATACTTTTTATTTAATAGCTGTAAGAGACAGGTAGCAGCGTCGCTACATTTTTCTTTATGTGAACGAACCAAAGTTTTGGTTTCTGACCAGGCCCCTATTGGCCAGAATACCCAATTGGGTACTGACTTTTCCCTGGAAAAAGTACCAGGGAATAATTTCAATTTAAATTAATAGGAGAGACAAAAGAGATAGACTCTGGCATATTAAATGAGTTAGTAGTAGTGCCTGACGTCACTTTAGTGCACCAAAACATACAAGGTTTGTTAGGTAAAGAGTTAGAAGTTGAGCTTTTTTTGGTTTCTTCCAGGGTTGGAATATTTTGTGTAACTGAACATTGGGCGAGGTCCTGTGAATTAATATTTGGTTTTGGAGCCCACAGCGTTGCAAGTTCATTTTGTAGGAATGGTGCAATCCGTGGGGGCTCCTTGATATTGGCTCATAATGATATTAAATTTAAAGAACGTAAAGATATTGTTGATCTTTCTATTGAGCGATTAATAGAAATGTCATGTATAGAGATAGAGGATGTAATTATTTTGTGTGTTTACAGACCACCCAATTCAGATGTTATAGGGTTTGGAAAGTGTATGGAGGAGGTGCTTATTAAGCTTATTCAGAAACATAAGCGCCTGATTGTGTGTGGTGACTTCAATGTTAATATTCTTGAGGACCCTATGGTTTGTATAAATTTTCTAAATTTATTTTTAAGTTATAATTTAAAACATAATTTTAATCAACCTACTAGAATAACAAGCACCTCCTCTACCTGTATTGACAATATATTTTCAAATTTTAGTTTATCCCATACTGAACTTACTACTGATATTAGATCTGACCACCATGGTCAGTTGGTGAAGTTTAAGTGTCACCGCGGTTTCCAGCCCAGGAATGTTACCTGTATTCCTGTCACGGGAGCCCGTTTGAGTAGTTTCAGGGAAAACATATTGAGACGGTTCCCTATGCAATTGAAAACCAACGCTCCAAATAATATGTATAGCTCATTTTTCAGTATTATTGATTCTGAATATAAAAAAATCTTTACATCAAAAAGTTATAAGATAACCGGTAGGAGAAATTTTTGTGATTGGGCCACTGGGGGTATAAAAATAAGTAGACAGCGGCTATATGAATTATATAAAGAAAGATCTTTTAATCATAGCCCTGAATTCAAAAATTACATAAGTAATTATTCAAAAATATTCAAAAAGGTTTGTGCTCAGGCCAAAAAATTGCACATACAAAGCAAGATAAAAAATGCCACAAATGTTGTCAAGGAAACTTGGAAAACAATTAAATTTGAAACTGGAAGGGATGTCTCTTACATTAAAGAACCTAAACTTATAGTAAATAATAAGGTAATTACAGACAATCAGAAGATATCTAATGTGTTTCAAAGTTATTTTTCCAAAATTCCTATCTCAATAACTGAGCCACTAAGATCTTGTTCAGAGAGTGCTAGATGTATAATAGAAAAGAATGTGCCAAAATGTGACA
Organism: Leucoptera coffeella; assembly: GCA_030578115.1. Classification (NCBI taxonomy): domain Eukaryota; kingdom Metazoa; phylum Arthropoda; class Insecta; order Lepidoptera; family Lyonetiidae; genus Leucoptera; species Leucoptera coffeella. The sequence goes on from JAMBLF010000002.1 coordinate 5,833,629, forward strand.
GTTGTTTTGGTTTCAGAGAAATCAGTACAATAGACGTCATCAAATGTTTTAAATCACTCCAGAAAAAGAAAACATCTGATCTGTGGGGCCATTCAGTAAAGGTCTATTCAGCCATTGTAGATTTAGTTGCACCTGAGTTGAACATTATATTTAATCAATGTATTAAATGCGGAGAGTTTCCTGATCAGATGAAATACGGTAAAATCATTCCATTATTTAAATCTGGTAGTACCACTGACCCTGCTAACTATCGTCCTATCTCAATACTACCAGCTTTTAGCAAAATATTTGAGAAACTTATTTTAAATCAATTACAAGTACATTTTAATAGTTATAATATTTTCAACAAGCAACAATTTGGCTTTACAAAGGGTCGATCAACAACAGATGCTGGGGTTGATCTTATGAAATATATATTTGGGTCCTGGGAGGAAGCAAAGGATACTCTGCGTGTCTTTTGCGATCTTTCTAAGGCGTTCGACTGCGTGGACCACAAAACTCTGATCATGAAGCTTAAACATTACGGTATAGGTGATAGGGCACTAGATCTGATTGTATGTTACCTGAGGGGAAGGATCCAGAGTGTTGAGTTCGGTGGAGCTCGATCGAGCGGCAGCTTGGCTGCTATGGGGGTTCCGCAGGGTTCCATTCTTGGGCCCTTCCTTTTCTTGGTCTATATAAATGATTTACCTTATTTAAGTCTGGGCCGTTGCCACATGGTGTTGTTTGCGGATGACACTTCAATATTATTTAAAGTTAGTAGAAGAAAAGACGAAACAGAAAGGATATGTAATGTGATTTCGGAGGTGGAGCAATGGTTTAGAATAATTAATCTTGCTTTTAATTGTAATAAGACTAATGTGTAAGGTTTACTTTGCCTATTGTTAGGAGTTCAATTACTAGCATCGTAATTAATAATGTGGCTCTAGATATTGTGGGGTCCACTACGTTCTTGGGACTCACAATGGACTCAAAATTAAAGTTTAGTGAGCACATCGGTGGTCTGGCGAAAAGGCTAAGTTCTGCTGCCTACGCCGTAAAAAAAAATTAGACACCTGACTGACGTGGACACAGCGAGACTTGTGTATTTTGGTTATTTTCATAGCGTCATGTCATACGGGCTTCTTTTGTGGGGCAATTCTGCTGATATTAATTCAGTATTTGTGCTGCAGAAGAGAGCCATTCGCTCGATCTACCGTATGGGCCCTCGTGAGTCTTTAAGAGATATATTTAAGACAATAAATGTTCTGACTGTGGCTTCTCAATATATATATGACAACTTAGTCTATGTTAAAAAAAATATTAATGAATACAAACTTGTAAGAGAAATTCATAATTGTAACACACGCAATAAAAATAAATTGTATTATAGTGGCTCTAGACTTAAAAGAATAAACGATTCGTTTATGGGCCTGGGCATAAAAATGTACAACAAACTTCCAGAGTCTATCAAGTCCTTACCTTTAGAAAAATTTAAAGTTGGCACTAAAGCGATGCTGATGGAGAAGGGCTACTACACCGTTAAAGACTATATAAATGATGTTTTGTGACGTTTCATTTTTGTGTGATCATGGCTTCACGTTCCGGTTCTTATTGGGACTCTCCTTAAATTTGTTATTAAACACTATTTGTTGGATGTGAAGCTTTGATCATGTTCTAATGAATTATGTATTTTTAAATTTAATGTACACATTGTCTGCAGAGTTTCTTGGCATTTCTTCTCTGCAGAGTTTGACTTTACGAAGTGCCATTAGTTTTAGTTTTATTAATCTAAATTGATTTATTTTAAGAATAATTTTTATGTTAATGACATATTTTTATGAAAAATGTTTTTTTTTTTTGACGTTCAATAAGTGATATCAATATCCTGATGTTGAATAAAAGATTTTCATTTCATTTCATTTCAGTTCGGAGTGACGTGGGAACGTTGAGGTATATTAAAGCAAAAACGGGTGCATGCGTTTTGCACCGGCTGTATCAATTTCCTAGTTCGGCCAAGTATGCAGCTCCCATAGACAACATCACAGTAGTTCAGCCTCGACAATATCAACGCTTCACTCAGATAGACACGCAAGTCTACACTGAGATATTCGCGGATATTGTAGAGCACCTTTAAACGGTAGAAGCAGTTCCCAACCACACTGAGAACATGCTTCTCAAAACGAAGCCCACTGTCCATCAGTAGGCCCAGGTTCCTGACTTCCTCTACCCTTTCTATGACGTTTCCCCTGATAGATACACCATTGGCTGACAAGACATCCACCGTACTCCGAAATTGCGACCGGCTTCCAAGAACTAAAAGCTTAGACTTGGAAGGGTTCATTGCAAGACCATTGCTATCAGACCAAAACGCAATTCGTACGAGTTTAGAATGAATGCTCCGTATGCATTCCGACATCCCCGAAGGCTTGGCTGACGCGTACAGCTGCAAATCATCAGCGTAGAGATGATATCGACTGCTTTCGATACTGCTAACAACATCCGCGCTGTACAGTATAAAAAGCTGCGGACCTAAGATAGAACCCTGTGGCACTCCCCTTGTCAACACACAAGGGGAAGAGCACCGAATTTCATCGTCCATCCCCCACAGCCCAACGACTTGCGTTCGGTGAGATAAATAACTATCGAACCACTTCACAGCACCGGTAGAAAATCCATAATACGTTCGTCATCTTGGATAATAGCAAGGGTATGCTAAGACTATCGAAAGCTCTAGAAAAATCGAGTAATACCATTAGGGTGCTCATGCCATCGCCCTGGGCCTGCAGAACATCGTCATCCACATACGCCAAGGCGATCGCAGTAGAGCGGCCCTTCCGGAAGCCCGATTGATACGCGGGTAAAATACCGTTTTCTTCTAGATATTTCGTAAGCTGAATACTCACTACCCTCTCTACTTTGACACATGGAAGGATACTTATGGGACGAAGGTGGGAGATTTCAGCCGGGTTAGGTATTTTCGGCAACGGCAAAACCCTGGCAGCCTTCCAACAAGTTGGAAAGATACCAGTGCTGAGGCTATATTTATGTCTGCATTCCCAGGAATGTCCAGGAAATGCCCATTAATCATGTCAGGATCGTCAAAATGCGGTGGTATGGTACGGTAAGGCAGTCTTGTCATTGTCAGTAAAAATTTTTTTTTTTAAGTTTTTCCACATTATGGTCTTTTTTTTTATAAAATCTTTATTTTATTTTGGAACCTTGGCACAAACTATGACAATGTCGGTTCCATCGTACCCTAAAACATTACAAATTACACATCTATTTAACTAACTTATACTTAAAGCTACTACTTATACTTAAAACTATACACATATTTAGCCGCCTCAGAAGTAGGCGCTACTAACAACAAGTGGATAACACCCATATCCATCGCGCGCAGCCTAAACTTGCTCATCAGGACACATTATGGTCTTGGAATTCATCTTGTCGTTAATAGTCTTTTCAAAAAAACCCTGTTTTTCAGAGCGTAGAGCCTGAACGACAAGTCGTTTCAGGTCCCTATAGTACTGCTTATGTGCCTCGATTCCAGTTCGCTTAAAAGCAGCAAAATGCTCGTCAACCAAGGCTTAGGAGCGTCCTTCGCCAAAACCTCCTGACGTGGGCATATTTGTCAAATAGTCTTGTCATATTATCAGTCAAAAGAGCTACCATGTCATCAACAACGTCAAATTCGATCATAACTGTCAAGTCTATATTATTTAAGTAATTATTAAATTTGTCAAACAATGTTCTTTAGCGGTCGGTACATATTAATAAAAAAATCAGTCAACGGTTTGCGGTTTCGGTCATTTACGTCATCATAATTAATGTTCATGTCACCTACCAAAACAAGTTTATCATAATTTCTAAAAGATGTCATAGAGTCAGTCAGTGCGTCAAAAAATTCGTCAGCGCCAAGCCATGGTGGCCGGTAAGCCGTCCCAACCACGAGCCGGGTGCCACCAACGACGACACGAAACCACATTTGATGCACTGTGGCCGAAACGGGGTGGGAAACCAGGCACGCGCGCAAGCCTCGCCGCAGGTAGAACCCTACGCCACTCCCGCGGGCACGCACGGAGCGCGGCCGCGGCACATGGCGCAGGCGGTACCCGGGAACGGAAGGCGCGCGCCCCTCGTCATCCCCCGCAGCCACGTCTCGTTGATGGCCACCAACTCGCAGTCTGAACGAAGAACCACCGTCCCCAGCGAGCCCGCATTAAACAACCCAACTTTGAATCGCTTAATACGAGTCATGGAAACCGTTGAAGGAAAAGTTTACATATACCAACAAAAACATATATTACTTAAAAATTTAATACAGATGCACAATTGAGATAGAAAATATATACACGGGCACAATAGCAGCATCGAAACATACACCAAGGCACACTGAATCAAACCCTACCATCAGGCGCAGACACAGTCTAGAAACATACAAACATAAACATACGCTTCACGACTTGTGTATGCACACTCCTGTTTTTATTATGGCGGGGTAGTCAGAGGCTTGAATGCTCATCTCCGAAATTTTGAAGGCATGTTAGGTATGGGTCAATCGAAGCCCGCGTATCACTAGATAGACAGCACCCAACGTGATAGGTAGTGAACCGTATCGCCGTATATAAGCACTGACTATTACCTATCCTGAGGGATAGGCAGGTTTCCTCACAATGTTTTCCCTCACCGTTAGCGACTTTAAATGTAAATTATGTACGTAAATGAAAAACACATTTAAATTTCATTCATTGGTACATGCCAGATTCGGGATTCGAACCTCGGACCTTTCTCACACAAAGTCCGAGGTCTTACCCACTGGGCTACATACAAAACATACAAACTAAAACTAAATATAAACAAAAATAAATTAAAATAACAAATCAAACAGTGAGAGGTCCAAAAACCCCCTCCACGTCCTCCTCTTCCCGAATGCGGTAGACGGTGGCCCCGTCCGCCTTTTGCACCAGCACTCGCCCATCGCGCGTCCAAACGAAACGCTAGCCGCACGCCTTGGCCCGCTCGCGTGACCACCCGAAGAATTGCCTGTTGACGCAGGTGAGGCGCTCGTTGAGGTAGAACCGGTGAGGCTCACCCGGCAGGCCCATGTCTGGGGTGGTTGCTCCACGGCGTACGCGGGCCGCGCGGATTAGGTCGTCACGCGTCGAACGTCGAGCAAGCCGGACATCTATCGGCCTCGGACGATGGCTCGACGCACCAGCAACGCCAGCAGCATCGCGCTGCGGCCCCATGCGCACCGCACTGACAATGTCACACCCAATTTGACCGCCACCTGTGTTGCCAAGTGCGACGGGCTCTCTACGGGCACCTCCGGTATACAGCTCAGCTGGACATCGTTCGCCAGCAAGATCCCGTTCCGCTATCTGATGCTTGAGCTCCCAGATCGCAACTTCCAGGGGCTTAGTGGCAGCGGACAAAACGGCATCATCCAGCGCCGCACCCTCCCCCCCCCCTCTTTTCCAGCTCCACTAAACGGCGCTCGAGGCCGGTCACCTTGGAGTTGACGTGCGCGATCTTCTGGCGCATGTACATGTGTTTATTTATATTTCTGTATGTATGTATTTATGAACCTATTACTATGCGTACTGATGTATCTTCGTGTATAGCTAAACAAATTAAAATTAAGAATTTATGTACTGTCTCATGTTTGTAAACGTTCCCTGTATTTGTAGTTATAAGCAAAACTGGAAGGGAGAGCTGGACACCAGAACTTAATTGTCTTAGTTTAGGCACCAGTTCTCTCACTAACAAGTGTTGTTGTGAGAGAACAATTAAAGATATATTATTATAATTATATACCGAATAGTTTATTAATGGCATTACCACTCGTCAGGTTATGACAGGGGAGTCAAAAATAGAATTAACGACCCGAACGTTACCCTTTTCCCAGGATTGATGAGCAAGTAGATAGATTAAACGGAGTGCACTTCTTCTTATCCTTAGACATGGCGTCAGGCTACCATCTAAAAATGTAAAGCCCATATCGATTGAGCGTACAGCTCTTGTGACGCCTGAAGGTTAATATGAGTACCTACCGTTTTTTAATGTTGTTTAAATAAAGCGCTGAACAACTGGAAAGTAACCTTGGCGTACATGGATGACGTGCTCTGTTACTCAACGGACGTCACTAATGGTTTGCAACGTCTTGATATGGTACTAAAAGCTCTTATTGAAGCAGGTTTATCCTTCAACATTTCCAAATGCAAATTTAAGAAGAACGCAAGAGATTAGAGTCAACCCCGGAAAAATTCAAGTTCTTGTTGAGGATCCTGTTCCAACCACTGCGACTCAAGTTAGACAATTTCTTGTTCTAGCATCGTACTTCCCTCGTTTTTTTCAAGCTTTGCTTGTTTAGCTGGTCCTTTATACCCTGTTACAAAACTAAAAGGCATACTTAAGTAAATGGTGTACATTCTTACTTCAGGTCCGGTTCTGACGATTTTCAACCCGGATACGCCGGTAGAATAGAACACACGCACGCTAGTTCTGAGGGTTGTGATTGTATCTTGATTCAAAGAGAAAATAGTCTGCCACGCGTAGTCGTATACTATAGTACAGCAGCGATTGAATTAAGATACTACTCATATGAATTGGAAACTTCAGCAGTGGTCCATGCGGTCGAGCATTTTCGCCATTATATTCATGGACAACATTTTCTTGTCTATACGGACTGTAACTCGTTAAAAGCACCTAAAGCTAAAGTAGATTTATCCCCTTGTGTTCACAGTTGGTGGGCGATCTTGCAGGCATACGATTTCGACATCGTCTATAAAGAGGGCCGTATGACATTACGATTTTTTTCGCGAAAACCATTAATAGCGTCAGAACCAACTACCAATGTTGATCACTCTGTTTCTTCATCTAGGCAACGTAAACAAGGCAAGTGAATTTTGTAGAGTTCCATATGATAGTTGGCTCTAGGTCGAGCCAATCCGTGATCCCGTGAAATTATATAAGACAGCACGAAAATAACGAATTGCCTGCTTAGTGTCCTTTATCGCAAAGTTGAAAGAAATAAGTAATTGGCTTTCCATAGTTACGCGATCTCTTATTAGGACACTGATTAATCATGTACATAGTAAATTAAATATTTAGGTCCCGAGAAAACTCTCAAAAAGATTTACGAACAATACTGGTCCCCGCAGATGAGAAAAAATGATCAGAAATTCATTTATTTTTGTATCGTTTGTAAAGCTTCCAAAGGTCCGTCAGGCGCCCAACAAGTCAGATTAAACCCTATTCATAAAGCCAGTATCTGTTTGCATACAATACACATATATAACACAGGCAAAGCGGCTAGAACGATAGAAAAGAATACGCATCAGTCATTATAGATACTTTCAGAAAAGGTGTTCTTTTTGAGTAGACTTAATCTTTAGATGCGGCTTGTGCCGTGAGGGCGTATCGCTGCTTGGTGCTCCAAAGAGAATAATAGCAGACCAGGGTAGATGTTACATAAGCCTCGAGTTCAAAGAGTGTTGCCGTGTACACAAAATTGGGCCGACCGGTTCTTTCAAAGCAAATGGCCAAGTGGAAAGGGTAATGCGTACACTAAAAGGCCTACATTAATAAGGTTGGCGAAGTTAATTAGATGAGGTACAGGTAGTTTATTTAGATATTTATTCATAAATTCAAATTCAAGTTATATACAATAAAACAAGGAATTAAAACTAACAAAATATTTACAAACTTAAAACTAATTAAAATAGATTACCTATAAATTAAATATGTATAAAAAATTGTCGCTGTCGTTGGAGCGCAGAGTGCCCAATATGCTGGCAGCATTCCCCCTCTGAATAGCCAGACTAATTCTCTGGCGGAGGAAGCTACCAGCCCTGCGATCCCCACTGGACTCTTGCAGGCGATGGGCAAGATCCCTTATGACCCCATGACCCGCGCCCCCCCCCCCCCCCCCCCAAGAGCCGAGAGTTTCAACGGCGAAAGGAACAAAACTATATTCCCCCCCAAGTGAAGAATATTTTCGCCGCTTCAAACTCTCTGCCGCAGCAGCAGCAGATCCCGCCTCGACAGCGCTCCGGGAGACATGACAAGGCGCCAGAGTGTCGAAGACAGATGTCTAGAATAACAGGGTATACACAAATAGAGTTAATATTTGGCATACGTGCGCAATCTTTAGGTCTTTCACAGATCTCTACCGACTCAGAGTCGTCTTCTCGAATTGACTTAGATACTATAAGGAATTATGTGTTCTCAAAATATTTTAGAGGCAACCGAATTGCAAACAGAAAGTTTTAATCGGGATAAAGCTACGCCAGATTTGTTCGATTTTGATTTTTGTGTGAATAAAAGGCAGCGAGCGAAACCAAACTTAATTAGCGAGAAAGTTTAAGGGCCCTTTTGTGATAGTTAGAGTTTTAGATAATGACCAATACGAACTAAAACGTATTAACAGGTCCAACCGTATCTACAAGCACTCGCATGATAATTTACGCGCGCTTCCCAGAGATTTTGAAGGTCTAGTAGACATAGCTTCGTCGTTACTAAATGATGATGAGGGTAATAAGGAGGCCAAGACGGTGGTCGATGATAATCGTATTGGTCAATGAGATGCGAAGGGCTCTGAATTATCCCTGATCTTCGCCGTCACCAGGGGCTCCGAGTTAGCCCTGGCCTCAATCTCCCAGCTGGCAAAACACCTAATTGTGTCTTGGCTGGCACTGCATCCTTTTCGCTAATGTCCCGTCCAATTCCCAACTGATAACCTTCGGGTATTCCTCGAAGTCGGAATCACTTGCTCCAATATATGCGGGAAGACACACACAGTCAGGTCGAACCAATCCTCTATGGCTTCATGGTAGCAAAATAAGAAAATACTCTATGGCTTCATAGTAGCAAAATAACATTACATATAGTAGCAAAATAACATTACATATAGCCCCTCGTGACGGCGATCTACGCGAAGGATTTTCATAGGTACTTCTCCCATTCAGTGCGCGGTGCCAACCTAAAAGACTTTAAGTGAAATTAATTGAATTTGATTTAACATATTATTGAAAACTAAATTGTACTTCATGTAAAAAGGTTTTTTCTCTTGATAGATAATTCTTTATTGTACAAGAACCTTTTACAGTACTTCTGTTACTCTGACAGCTTCTGAAAATGATTCTGATTTTCATGTAGGCAGTCATCAAGAAATACATAGAAGTAAGTAAGAATGTGATGGTCATGATGACCTGAATAATAATAATAATATTTGGGACACTATTACACCAATTGAACAAGCCTCTTTGTAAGGTAATTTAAGACTTGTGTTAATGGTAAGTACTAGTTAACTTATATTTAAGAAAAATTAATAAAGATAAATAAAGTCAAAGTCAAATGTTTTTATTCAATATAAGTACAAGTACAGTACATTCATTGAAAGTCAAAACATTTGCCTGACACTGGTTGTCTCTTGGCATTGAAATTCTACCGTTGGTTCGGAAGCCCTGGCTCGGAGAAGAACCAACAAGAAACTCCGGCTTTCAGGATTTTTTGCCCAGTGCCAGTTACAAAACAAATTATAAATAACATAAAATTATCTTTGCACATATAGCTTAGATGCACTCATTGCCAACCCTGAGCATCGGTGAGGTAGTCTCCGACCGCGTAGTAAGCGCCCCGGACTAGTCGGCCTCTAACTATAATCTTTAATTTAGGTAAGGGCATTCGCGTAATCCAGTCCTGTAAATGATTATAAAAACGCACGCAATTTCCAACAAACGATTTCTTGACCTTTTGAAGCCTCGATGGTGCCACATACAGCTTTTGTTTGTTCCTAGTATTAATTTTATGAACATCACAGTTTTTTCTATAAATATTTATATTTTTATGTACATAAATTACACTCTCATATATGTACTGAGCAACAACCGTCAAAATATCAATTTCTTTACATTTTTCGCGAAGTGACTCTCTGGGGCCCATTCTGTAAATGCAGCGAACAGCCCTCTTCTGCAAAACGAATATTGTGTTTATGTCAGCAGCACAACCCCACAGCAAGATGCCATAAGACATAATGCTATGAAAGTAGCTGAAATAAACAATCCTAGCCGTGTACTCGTCCGTATATTCCCTAATCCGTTTAACAGCATATGCAGCGGAACTAAGTTTTTTAGATAAAACGCAAAGTTGTAAAAGGTTCCTAACAATAGAGACATATTCTACTAATAGAAATACCTTTTAACATAAAAGTATAATTTATTTTTCAAAATATGCCAAACCAAATTCAATTAATTACACTTAAAGTCTTTTAGGTTGGCACCGCGCACTGAACGGGAGAAGTACCTATGAAATCCTTGGCCACACGCCGCGCCTCTGCCGACCAGGCACCGACTTCCATCCGGTCCTGTATTACCTCTCAGCTTGGCTAGAGCACCAAATTGTGCCTCGGCTGGCGAAGCATCTTCATCGCTGCTTCTGAATTCCACTTGACAACCTTCGGCACGTCCATCGAAGGTCGATGTTCTCACAGAATTAAAATATAAAAAAAATTAAATTATTAGCATCGAATAATTATAAGAACGCTTTACTCGTCCGCATTACGCGGACGAGCATTATAGTTGTCCTTTAATTTCTATGTTTTGACCTATTTCTTTAATTCTATGTTGTGGCCTTGTTCTTTAATTCTGTCTTTAATTCTATGTTGTGGTATTTTCCTGGGGATCTTCCCGTTGGGGAGGTCGTCCGCGTAATGCGGGCGAGTAAAGCATTCTTATAATTATTCGATGCTAATAATTTAATTTTTTTTATATTTTAATTCTGTGAGAACATCGACCTTCGATGGACGTGCCGAAGGTTGTCAAGTGGAATTCAGAAGCAGCGATGAAGATGCTTCGCCAGCCGAGGCACAATTTGGTGCTCTAGCCAAGCTGAGAGGTAATACAGGACCGGATGGAAGTCGGTGCCTGGTCGGCAGAGGCGCGGCGTGTGGCCAAGGATTTCATAGGTACTTCTCCCGTTCAGTGCGCGGTGCCAACCTAAAAGACTTTAAGTGTAATTAATTGAATTTGGTTTGGCATATTTTGAAAAATAAATTATACTTTTATGTTAAAAGGTATTTCTATAAGTAGAATATGTCTCTATTGTTAGGAACCTTTTACAACTTTGCGTTCAGATGCTTATCGCGCCACGGAGGTCGTCAAATGAAATGAAAGAGCTCTGAATGTTTGGACAGATGGGCCTAGTACGCCCCATCCAAACTAAATTTATTTCGAGAGGTTGAAAGGGCCTAGCATATCTAGGGCCATTATTTTGTTGCTAAATGAAGGGGCCTTGTACGGCCGATAAACTCTCTCTTGCAGAAAAGCTGACTGTTCGAGAATAGATTCAACCTTTACTAGATGATTATTTTATAGATTTACTTTACTATAGTATTATTCGTGAGGCCGCATCGGTTTGCGCCTAACATAGTGCGCAGGTAAACCACATTGTTCCGCAAAGTACTAACTCTTTAAACAAAAATTGATTTCGGATATGTGCTTGACGAAATCTAAATTAGACAACGGCTCAGTTAATTTCACAAATTTTGACTCAATTCCTCTTTTTTATCTGAAGATAAATTCTTGAGTTCCCCTCAAAGAAAGTTGAGTTCACTGATCTCATCTCAGGACAAAACCCTGAGTTCACCTCAGAAGAAGATTCTGAGTTCTCTGAATTCATCTCAAGATAACCTCTTGAGTTCCCCTCAACATTAGTTGAGTTCTACTACTCTAAGTAATAGTAAGAGTTTCTTCGAACCTGTTACCAACAGGTACGCAGTCACAATTGCCACCATTGCGCAAGCGAAACGCCAACGAGTGTGTTAAAAATGCACTCAATTCGACTATTAAAGTATTTAATTTTACCTTTTTATGTGACAAGAATATTTCTAATTTATAATGTTTAAATAATGATTCTTAATGTGTCTACGAGACAGAAATTTATTCTAAGAAGGTAGCCTTACCTGATGTGTCCTTGAATACTAATCATACGGAGACTGCTCTTTGTTTCATAATTGATACCGGTGCAAGTATCAGCCTAATAAGAAAATGTAGTTTAAACCTAATTCCTAAATTATCAACCGAAATTGTTAAACTTAAGGGTAAAGAAAACACGAATGCTTTGATCAGTGCTCTAGGTACTATGTAATTAGAAATTATTTTAAATAACGAAATTATAGATTATAAATTTCACGTCATAGGTGATGACGTCATTATAGATTATCAATCAGCCTATGACAGTCCACTGCTGGACGTAGGCCTCCCCAAGGTAAGGCCACAAAACACGATCGCTTGTGGCCCTCAGCCAACCACTACCAGCGGCCTGTCATCAGTCCATCTGGCAGGGGGGCGTCCTACACTACGTTTACCGAGACGCGGTCGCCATTCGAGAACCGCTTTGCTCCAACGGTCGTCAGTTCTGCGACAGACGTGACACTTCAGCTTGCAACATCGATAGACAATGTCTACGACATTGGTTCTCTGCCGGATAATCTCGTTCCGGACTCTGTCCCTTAACGATATATCCAGCATCGAACGTTCCATTGCTCGCTGAGAAACATGTAATCGGTGATCCAGCGCGACTGTCATATTCCACGTCTCGGCACCGTATGTAATTACAGGTAGGACGCACTGATTGAAAACCCTGGTCTTAAGACACTGCGGTAGTGGCGTCGAGAAGATCTGACGCAACTTCCCAAATGCTGCCCAGCCCAGCTGCATTCTTCTGGAAATCTCACGCTCGAAGCTGTCCCTACCCATTTGCAGAACCTGACCGAGGTAGACATATTCCTGGACCACTTCGGGCGCTTCTCCACTGATCGTCATCGGCCCCGGGACAACGAGTTCATTGAACATGACTTTCGTCTTGTCCAAGTTCATCCGGAGACCGACCGACCGTGAGGCAGCGTTAAGACTGTGCAGCATTATAGATTACTATGATGGTATTATCGGTAACGATTAACTTAGTTATTTCCTAAGTTAACATTGATAACAATTCTATGTCCTTAGAAATCAAGATTAAATCTTCGCGTGTTGTTTTTAACCGACCTAACTATTATTCCTGCAAGCTCCGAGGCGATTATAGAATGCGCATTGTCAAATTACTCTCCCAAGTCTAATCATAATAATGAGGCATTAGTCCTCGATCATTTGTAATGTAATGGTGTTTATAATGCCAATTGTATCGTCTTTATCAAATTTAATCGAAAGGTTAACGTTTCTGTTCTAAATAATACCGAGTCGAGAATCGAGTTGCAAGATTATTCCATTCAGCTTACGCCTCTTAAAAATAAGGATTTGACATATTTTGATTCTCCTAATGCGATTCACCGTATTATATCTACTACATTTTCTAAGTCAGAACGATTACAAAAAAACGCCTCCCGTTCATGCTAAATCCTATCGATTTCCTGAATGTCACAAAGAAGAAGTTGACTAACAGATTCGCAATATGTTCGATCAAAATATAATTCGCCCTTCGACGTCCCCTTGGAATGTTCCAGTTTAGTTGGTACTCAAAAACATGGACGCTTTTAGTAGAAAGAAATGGCGTGTAGTCATTTACTACTGTGGTTTAACCGACGTCACTGTTTCTAAATCCTACCCATTACCATTAATAACAGATATTCACGTCCAAAAAGGTCACTCTAAATATTTCAGTACACTTGATCTTGCAAGTGGTTTCCATCAAATTAAGATGATTCCCCAAGATTCTCCTAAAACAAGGTTCACTGATTATACTAACTCTAGTATCTTAGGGCACTGTGATTTTTCTAGGATACCTTTTAGCCTTCAAAACCCTCTTTCTGCCTTCCAAAGACTCATCAACCGTCCGTCCTCACAGGTCTCCAAGGTCTTTACAGTTAAGTGTACTTCGATGACTGTATTATCAATTTCCATAATCTTGATTCACGTATTACTAAACTTCAATTAGTGTTCGACAAGTTTCGCCAACTCAACTTAAAACTACACATAATAATCGATAAAGGTGTTTCCCCAAATCCGGAGAACATCAGGGTTGTCACTGAATTTCCGACCCCTACTTGTGTTGAAGGTATTAAATCCTTTCTTGGTCTCGTCGGTTATTATAGACAATTCATTCCTATTTTCGCAAAACATCGTCCTTTAAAATGACAATTTTCGGTATAAGAAGAGGCAAACTTATACGCTGGCGACTTAAACTCGAAGAGTATGATTATAATATCAAGTATAAGCCAGGTAGTCTTAATTCTAACGCGGATACGTTATCTCGCTGTCCTATTAATACTAGAAATTTACCTTATGAAAAAAGTATGTAAAGAGCCAATTTGCAAAAAAAATACCTACACCAGATTCTGTAATTGAAGAGCACACACAAGCTCTCCGTCTTTCTAGATTTAAAACTATTTTGTTGCCAACCTCATTAGATCTTGATTTTTATATCCCTCATGTTGAAGTGATTTTATCGCAGATAGAAAAGATAGAAAATGCTCCTGATTTAATTAATTCAGAGGGCGAACATTTTAGCATTAAGTTTCTATATAATAAAAAAACATAGTTTTCGTATACTAAAGTCCATCACTATGTCACGCCATCTGTTTTTCCAATTTGGCTTTAAAAATAAGCGGAGTAAAATAAGAAGTTAGCACTTACCAAAAAATCAGTATGGGATGGGGTATCTGTACTGTAGTATTATATTATCTGTGACTATGAGGAGACTAAGTTTAAAGGTATTTATAATTTGCTAATACAATTAAGAGATTTTATTTTATAAACAATCCCAAAACCACTGATGTCAGACTCTGCAGACACCTTTTTCGAAGTTACCTTATACTAAGATTTATTATATGATAGCACATCTTTTTAATAAAACTAAAATTCATATTCACATTTGAAGAAATCAAGTAATTTATCCTACCCCTGTCGGAGTCCCTAAGATTTTATAAGAAAATCACGACTGAATACACTATCAGTGGACACCTAGGTGCCAAGCATATATACAGCAGAATCAAGTCTGCTTATCACTGGAGTGGTATGTGCTCCGATATCGAAAACTACTCGTACGTTAAGAAATATAAATAAGCCCCTAAGGCAATGTCATATAAAGCACCCGGGGAGATAGCTTCTATTTTAACCAGACCCTTTGAACGTCAAGCCTTAGATATTGTAGGTCCTCTACCAGAGGCCGGTTTCCAAAATATTAAATTCATATTAACTTTACAAGATGATTTAACTAACTTTTCTAGCCATTATCTAACTTTTATGGGTTACTGCAACCAGCGATGAAATAGCTCGTAACCTTGTTCATCTTATGTCTTTTTTTTGTATTTCGTAAGACTATATCAACAGATCAAGGAACTTTTTTTACCTCACATTTATTTAAACAATTAACAGATAATTTAAAAATAAAATCATTATTAAAAACACCGTGTCATTCCCAAACACCGTTAGTTAGCTTTAGAAAGATTACATGCTACTTTAAAAGAATATGTCAAATGGTTTGTCAATGAAAACCAAGATGATTGGCATTGCTATTTATTACCGCAGCTATCTTAGCATACAACATAACTTCACACTCCACAACTCAGTTTACCCCATATAAGTTATTATACGGCTATAAACCAATTATTCCTAATTCTTTATATGAAACAAATAGTAATACTACTTAAAATGAGTATATACACGCACTGCAATGCAGAATGCGTCTCAGCCGAGACAAGGCTATAGAACACATAAGTAAAGAATGCACTAAACAATATTATGATAACCATACACGCGAAACAACTTACAAGTCTGGTGTCATGGTGTATTTAAAACAATACAGATTACGCAAGGCCTTATCCCCCATTTGGAAAGGTCCTTACAAAATTATTAAGGTTCATAATAATCATGACGTTTCACTGAAAATTGGGCGTAAACATGTTAAGTATCACACAAATGAATTAAAACCAGCTAGATCTTAATATTTTATCTTTTTCAGAACATTACTTTACCATTGCCGTGCTGAATCGAAAACCACTCCAATTATACACAGCCCTAAGATTTATTTTGAACCCATCACTTCTATTACCTTTTATAACGATTACTGGAATATTGTAACATATATTATCTTATATCTTTACACCCTTATCATGGGGTCCCATCCCATACTAATTTTTTCGACCAAAACTTGAAGCATCAATAGGTGGCGCTATAAGTCATCAAACACCGATAAAAAAATAATTATTGAAAAATTTTGCGATTTTTAGCTATCTTCATACATAATTCATCATAATATGTGATAATATGAATTTATGTACTTACTAGTGAGTAATAGAAAGTGTGGATATCGATTTTATAAATAATAAAGTAAGTAAAATTTATTTAATCCTGCCATCTAGTCAATACTTGTAGAAGCAACATTTTTCTATTCGAAAGCAGATGTCGCTGTGTATTGGCGGTTAGTATAACTACCTATAAATAAATGTATTCAGTACATATTACATAGTCACAGATATAATACTATACAGTACATAGACAGAGTTATGATTTCAAAAACATCTAAAATACAAACGGAATACAAGGTCACAGACTTTTATAGGCAGGCAGTCGTACGAAAAATGTAAATGTCTCGATTCCCATACAGATTTCTTTTGATCCTGATAAACTTCTAGTATACGGCCAATTATTAGTTTATGTGTTATGTAATGTCAATAATGTTTTTACTAAAATATTGGGTAGGTATATTTGAATCGCGCTTATGAAAAATTATGATGTGTAGTTGTGATCATAAATATAGGATTCTACGGTTGTGATTCATACACCGGTTCTCGTTCTATCACCGAAGTTAAGCAACGAGGGCGTGGGAAGTAATTAGATGGGTGACCATTTAAATTCCTCACGTGCTGTTGTTTTGGTGAGGGAACCTGGTTTGGTTATGTAAGGACTTAGTTAATCACCTATTACATTGGTTATCAGGTAACGATTGAGTTTCGATTGACTTAAGATTGCAAAAAATCTTAGTTGCCACTCAACATCTGACTACCCAGAGAGGGATGTGAATGCATATTTTGCACATAGGTTTTTTGTGTTCATCTGTCGGGTAACGACGGGGATCGGGGATCAATCGGGGTCGGCGGCGGCGGCGGCGACATAATGTGAACACAGCGCTGCTTTAAAACTAAACTGAAGAAACTCAAAAAACACTATTTTGCAAAAAACGTTGTTTTATAATATAGTTGATATATTTTTGACATTAAATTGCATATAATTTAAAAAAATGATTAAATATAAATACATTTTTTATCTTTTTATTAACTTAATATGTTTTATGTACTTATTATTTAATCTTTTTGAGATAAAATGTTTTTTGAGTTTCTTCAGTTTAGTTTTAAAGCAGCGACAGTATTCTGTACCTATTCAGGATTATAATACTATAAACCACCTATAAACAGAGATCCCGCGCACTCGTAGATTGGGTAGGCATCACAGTTACACAGTAGGCATAGTTTACGCAAGAGCATTGAGCGAAGCGGCGCACGCGGCAGCCCCCGCCACCCTCGCCGAGAGCGCTGCAAGTCGCTCTCTGCTCTATTACGGGCACTAATAAATGTAAATAATAGGTATCGCTGAGAATCAGTGTTCCATCTAAAATAGACTTTATTATAAATGCAGAAAAAATATTTTCCATTTGCACATTTCAATAAAATGCAATAGGTATGCATTTTGTATTTCATTTTGGCATGTTTTTGTACTGTAAACATCTGTCAATATCTAATCATATTATAATGATGCAAAATTAGACTTTATTGTATTAGAATTTTAAAACTAATTTTCAATGTTATGCATTTGCAATATTTAAAATGCAATAGGTATTAATTTTATATTTCTTTTCATTTGCGTGGCGTGGTCACTATGTATGTATATTGCGTTAAAATTAATCGACTTATTTAATCGAATAAAAAGAGAATGATTAAAATGTGCATTGCTAGATCTATATAAGTATACATATTATATAAAACATTAATATAAAATTAACTACTGAAATATAATGATAATATATTTTTATATAGGTTGCGAAGGTAATTATTTATAGTGGCAAAGTGGAAGGAAGATTATGATTGAGACAATCCTTTCTAGGCAGGTGTAGGTAGCGTGAAGAACAGAAGAGCATGTATGAAATTGTTTATGAGTTTGAGTGAAGCAAGAGCAAACAGGCGTAAATATACGTATGTACCTATGTAACGAATAATAATAATAGTCTAAGTAATAATAGTTTTTTATTTAATCTAAACAATTTCCTCTAAATTAGAAGCGCTGAAAAGCGGCTGTAGCCCAGTGGGTAAGACCTCGGACTTCGTATGAGAAAGGTCCTAGGTTCGAATCCCAACTCCGGCCGGCATGTACCAATGAATGAAATTTAAATATGTGTTTTTCATTTACGTACAAATTTACAGACGCTAAAGGTGAGGGAAAACATCGTGATGAAACCTGCCTATTTCTCAGATAATAGTCAGTGCACATATACGGCGATACGGTTCACTACCTATCACGTTGGGTGCTGTCTCTCTAGTGATACGCGGGATTCGAATGAGCCATACCTAACATGTCTTCGAAATTTCGGAGAAGGGCATTCAAGCCTCTGACTACCCCGCCATAATAAAAACGGGAGTGTGTATACACAAGTCGTGAAGCGTATGTTTTATGTTTTTTTCTTTCTATCGGTACACTATTTCGTTTAAAAATCAATTCTATTATGTATATATATTCTGCCTTATATTCGATAGAAAGAAAATTTTATTATTATATTTAATTATATATATAAATCACTAGCATACACTTCACAGTGAAAACCTTTACAATCTTCCCCAAAATGTGAATATAACAAGTTCGGATTTTACTTTTTAGTTTCTACCTAGCTAGGTACTACGCACCTAAACACAAGTCACGCACACTCGCGCGATAAGGCGCGGCGCGGCGCCTGTCTGTGGTCGAGGTAGTCGCGCGCGTCGTCGCTTGATTTCGATTTACAAATGAATAGGTAAGTATAACTTACATTCATAGGAGAAATGGGGTTACGTGATTTCTGCCACCCCTCTAGGGAGAAGCGGGCGTGACGCTTATGTACGTAATTCTATTTCATAAATATGTATACGTACGTGTATGCGCTCATTGCTAAGACAGTACCTACTTTTACCGGTTTGCATCCCTCAGTCGCCTTTTACAACACCTACACGAAGGGTGTCAAACTGTATTGGTGAAACACGGATTAATTATCCATTTAAATTCTATAATATATTGTAGGTATTCCAGAATACTCATGAGGATTAGGTATTTAGATAGGTGAACTCTTTGACCAAATGTAACTGCCTATAGTAATCTAATAATCTCAATCTAATAATTCATATAATGCAAAGCAAATTAAACTGGCTTACTATTTATTTTGGGCGATGGGTTGGCAACCCCTCACACGTGACAGAATTATATTATCTGTGCCCGTGACTTGATTGATATTGATGCTGGCATACCACTTTATTAAATTTACATACCTACTTAATTTTATAGAAACACCTTAGTATTTTATTATCTGTGACCTTATGAATCGAAAATAAACCATAAAATGAGCAAACAGACATGCTGTATTTGTAATTTTATATATTAGTTAGAAGTACTGAGAAAAGGGGATGTAAGGAGTACCTGTAATTGGCAACCATGTATGCAAAGGTGTTAAAGAGGCGAACGTGGCATGCCAGGATCAGAAGAAATGGGGCTACGTAATCTCTGTCAGCCCTCTAAGGGGAAGCGGGCGTGACGCGTATGTATATATATGTAATTCTAATTCATGACATAATATTATGTATGCGTACTTATATGCGCTCATGACCATTATTAACATAGTCCCTAGTCTCCTTGTCGCTTCTTATAGCTTAATGGAAAAAAAACGGTAGAGATCCCGCCACATAAGGTGGCAGTAGCCAAACTTGGAACTAAATTTGACGTTACCGCCATTGCGTGTTATTTTGTATGAAAGGTAAATTTAGTATTACCAGCGTTGTGTTTTTTGCCCACTCTTTGTAATTTTTATGTTTGTTAAGGGTGATTATAATAAATTGATTTCCGGAGTTTCTTGTTAGTTCTTCTCCAAGCTAGGGTCTCCGCTGATCTAACCTCGGTAAAAAATATGTAAAGACAATGCTCAGTGCCATGTTTGAAATAATAGTTTTAAGAGATTCGCGATTTATACTCATGATATAAGATATAAGGGTGTGTATAAGATTGATTGCAGCTGTGGGAAATCCTACGTCGAACACACTAAACGGTCTATTGCGGACAGAGTGAAGGAACACATAATATATGTAATATATAATAAGAAGGATAAGTCCCGTCAATTATTAATCATGTTTGAAATAGTTTAGTAAACATATTTTGACTTTGATATATTAATTTGTTTTATTTGAGTTTATAGCTCTGCAACCAAAGACCGTTACAAATGAAACCTATAATGTATCGAGCCGTATGGCACAGTGAGTGCTAGTTTTGGCGTGTTTACTGGTAACACTGAATTACGCGACTGTGGCGACGCCTCCAACTGCCACCTTATGTGGCGGGATCTCTATATATAATAATATCTGTGAGAACTGTGACCAAGAACAGAAGGCTGAATTGTGAGTACCTATTAAAGAGTCTGTGAATCGTGATCGAGGCACATTGAGGTAAAATCGTCTGACGACGGATACTTGTACGCTAGAAATAGACTGCGATGAATTAGACATACCTACTTTATTTTATAGAAACACCTTATGAATCTAAACACCTTATGAAATAAACCATAAATTGAACAAACAGTATTTGACATGCCCTGCCTATCAGATCCTTTATACCTACTTGTATGTCATTCAAGTTTTTTAAGGAAGGTACCTATACATAGGTGGCGGGGTAGCCGAGTGGATTAGCGCCTTAACTCTCTGGGTGATCCAGGTTCGAATCCCGGAGGCACCAATGTTTATTTCTTATTTCTAATAAATATGTGCCTTGCGTCCACACTCTGGTCCGTTTTAGCCGTAAAACGTGTTAGGTGAGACCAATTAAAACAGAGATAAAAAATAATGAAATAAGTATCGGCGAGTATAATATACCCTACTCAAATTTAGATGGAGCTATTTCACTTAATTTAGCTAGCTAATCGCTCTAGTATGGACAAATAACAAAGTGACCTCTATTATTGAGAAGATGCACGATTTATGCACGATTTCATGCATTCGATGTCACGCCATCTGTTTTTCCAATTTCGCTTCAAAAATAAGCGGAGTAAAATAAGAAGTTAGCACTTACCAAAAAATTTGTATGGGATGGGGTATCTGTACTGTATAGTATTATATTATCTGTGCCCTTATCTTAAAAATTTAGAGATACTATTACAACACAAGGACTTTGTGATAAAATTCACTCCAAGGAACTTATTTAATGTAAGGATATTTCTAATCCTCTTGAAGTGTTTATTCAGGCAAATTTCTTTAAACTAGTATAATCCTCCCATATAATTCTGTTCGGTACATAGGAGCCGACGATGCTCGCAAATATGCAGCAATCGAGTCCTGTAAACATAGTGAAAACGAAATCTTTAATCTCAATAAAGATAATACAGGGTTACCAGTTAAGTCGACCTATTCCCGTTAAGGGCGTGTAGTACTCATCATATCTGATTAATTTCACTATGGAAAACCCCAACCTAAACCTAACCGTTTTCGAGATATTTGAGTTTAAGTATTTTTTATCAAAATAGCCGTTTTTTTACTATTAATTTTTTTTTTTTTTTTTGCGACTTTTATCATTATTATTTTTACTTTTTTATAAGCTAGATTAAATGCTTTATAAGATTAATAACTAAAATAGTACATAAGCTGACTGAGTAGGTTGTGGTATACGATTGAAAATGAAAAAGATAATTAAAAATTTATGTAGTTAATTTTTCTCTACAGGATATTCGAAAAAAATAAAATGGAACTTGTTCTGCAGATGTGCTAGATAATATCTATGTTTCATCAGCTATCCAACGAGGGTTTTATTTCAAAACATGGTAAAAAAATAGCTAGAAAGGCGCAAATAGCAAGATAATGACTTCAAGCTAGTTCCACGAAATTTGTATTCTCGGAGCTCAGGTAGCAGTAATCACGGTCTTTTGTCATCAACGTTAAGTCGGTGCGTGCGAGGGAGATAATTTATCATTTACGCAGGTATGAGTGAGACAAACAAAGCACAAAAACGGGTTTGGTTTACAATAAGCCATAGTTTTGGGTTAAGTTTTTTGTTATTGCTAGTTTAGTCTGCTTTTGTGATGCGTCCATGGTAGATGCGATATTATTTTGCTCTCTTATCTCTTTTCAACTTGGTTGTGTTTATGGACTGATTTTTCCTACTGTGACTACTGTGCTTGTTTACTGGACTCTGATTCTGCTTGTGATTCGGAACTATCGAAAATGGCCGTCTATTCATACGAGGAATATGCGGATATGTTAATTTGTTACGGGTTCTGCAATTGTGTGTCCGCTCATGCTCGCAATGAATACAGAGCTCGGTATCCCGACCGTCGAGTGCCGGATGTGAGCGTATTTGACGGACTTTACCGAAGACCTCGCGAAACTAGATCTGTTTCAAGGCGAAAAACAGACTTGGGAAAACCACGTGAAGTTGATGACGATGAGGAAGGGGACAATGCGATAGTTGAACGATTTCGTTTGGATCCAACTACTTCGACTAACATTGTTGCCCGTGATTTAGGACTCTCACAATGGAAAGTGTGGTTCACGGCACATACAACGGGCCTTTATCCGTATCATTACATGAAATCGAAGAAGGAGATCCTGTGAGACGTTTAGATTTCTGTAGATTTATGCTAAATGCTAACATGGAAGACCCAACATTCCTCAAACTTGATAAATTTGATAAAGATGGCATAGCTAATTATCTAACGCGCACTATTGGGCTCCAAAAGAATTAGGAAATCCAAACAAAAAGAGGGTAAAGGGGTCACAACGGCGATTCAGTGTGAATGTGTGGATGGGAATCATTTCAAACCACTTGATTGGGCCTCACTTTCTCCCCGACAATTTGAATGGAGAACATTACGAGAATTCTCAGAAATAATTTAATCGAGTTACTTGAAGATTTGCCACTCAATCTACATCGTGACATGTGGTTTCAACATGATGGCTGCCCTGCCCATTACAGGAGAAGTGTTCGAAAATGGCTGTACACAAACTATCCCAACAAATGGATTGGAAGAGGTGGGCCTATACCCTGGCCAGCCAAAAGTCCAGACATAGCCCCCATGGATTTTTATATGTGGGGACACATGAAAAGTTTAGTTTATAATGAGCCCAACCCAATCTCGTCAGTGGAAGTGCTTAAAGAAAAAATAATAAATGCGGCAAATGAAATTAGAAGGACTCTAACTACAGGGGAGTGGTAAAAAGCGGACTTCGCAAAAGAATGCGAAAATGTGTACAAAATAGAGGAGGCCACGTTGAGCACGAACTGTAAATATTGTACATCTTTTTTTTATAATAATTGTTAACTGTTAATTAAATATTCATTTTTTACTAATCTCCCGTTTTATTTAACTCTATTTTATTTATTACTTTTATTATTAGGTCGAAATATGATTAGATTGAATACATGTGGAATAAACGCTATCAGTATCCAAACAAACAAACAAAAAAGGTGGCCAAACAAACTAAAATGATAGCTCGTGGTGTTCAAGTCTTACCCGAAATAAAATTTTGCAATTTGGTTTTCTTTCGCAATTATGGTACCTGAGCCTTTCTAACTATTTTTTGAAATAAAACCCTAGACTGTTATACCTCGTTGGATAGCTGATGAAATGTAGATATTATCTAGCACATCTGCAGAACAAGTTTCATTTTATTTTTTTCGAATATCCTGTAGAGAAAAATTAACTACGTAAATTTTTAATTATCTTTTTCATTTTCAATCGTATACCACGACCTACTCAGTCAGCTTATGTACTATTTTAGTTATTAATCTTATAAAGCATTTAATCTAGCTTATAAAAAGTAAAAATAATAATGATAAAAATCGCAAATTAATAAAAAAAAATGTATAGTAAAAAAAACGGCTATTTTGATAAAAAATACTTAAACTCAAATATCTCAAAAACGGTTAGGTTTAGGTTGGGGTGTTCCATAGTGAAATTAATCAGATATGATGAGTACTACACGCCCTTAACGGGAATAGGTCGACTTAACTGGTAACCCTGTATACATAATATTAAACCTACTTTAAATAGTTTTAATGCTAAAATTTATTAGTTAAATGACAACGAAATTAACGGTATTGTATTCCAAAAATAAATTCACGAACTGTCAATAATCCGATATTTCTAGCGCAGCGGCGCTAAGTACCGTGCGGGCCCGTGCTGTTTTTAGCGGCCAGACGGAATATGAAATATAAAAAGGCGCGAATTTCAAAACATCGCGACACGTTTCCGGGAGTTTTATATTAATAATATAGTTAATTTTTAAACTAAATAGTGTGCCGCTTGCAAGAAAATTTTTTAATTGCTAAATAAAACGTACATTATCTATTTATCATAAAATAAACATTGTGATGATTTTTCGACAATCCAGACCGACTTCATAGCAGATATTCTCTGTCGAACGTGACAGATAGTTTTGATCATGACGACGCACCGACCGCCGCGGCGTGTAAATTGCAGACAGTTACATCAATAAATACGTATCGTTTCCATATGATGCAACGTATAAACTGATATTCTCACCAAAATCCAGATGGTAATCAATCCAACACGAAATAAATTCAAGCTTTCCAGTGTTTGTAATGATGCTAGTACAGATTACATTATGTATGTATGTAGGTATGCAACTACCTAAACAACTATTTACTGACTCCGAAAGATTAACGAATTTGTAAAACTATGTATTTAGAATAGAATGCTTTTGAAATAAAATATGTTCTTCACCGAAAGATCGGCTGTAGTCATTTTTCATATGCGTAAGTATTATGATTACCTAGGTTAATTCACTTCATTCACGGTAAAATTATATACCTATTCTATGATACTTTCTACCAAATTGTAGATATAGTAGTCATACAATTCATTAGTTACATTTACCTGAATTTAAGCGTAAACTCGTTATAATGCATAAAACCTAATTTAATTTTGCCCTAATGCTGCTTGATTTTGCGACTTAATTTACAAACGGAATATGTACCAGGGTCACAGACTTTTATAGGCGGGCAGTCGTACGAAAAATGTAAATGTCTCGATTTCCATACAGATATCTTTTGATCCTGATAAACTACTATTATACAGTCAATTATTAGTTCATGTGTTATGTAATGTCAATAATGTTATTGCTGAAATATTGAGTAGATATTTTAATCGCGCTATCGCGTAGTTGTGATCATAAATAATAGGATTTTACGGTTGTGATTTCTACAACGGTTCTCGTTCTATCACCGAAGTTAAGCAACGCAGGCGTGGGAAGTAATTGGATGGGTGACCATTTAAATTGTTCACGTGCTGTTGTTTTAGTGAGGGAACCTAGTTTGGTTATGTAAAGACTTAGTTAATCACCTATTTGCTATTGCTATTGATAATCAGGTAACGATTGGGTTTCGATTGACAAAAGATTGCAAAAAAACTTAGTTGCCACTCAACATCTGACTACTCCGAAAGGGATGTGAATGCATATTTTGTATACAAGTTTTTTGTGTTCGTCTGTCGGTTAACGACACGACGCGACGTAGCTATATCAATCGGGGTCAGCGGCAGCGACGTAATGTGAGCACAATGTTTTGTACCTATTCAGGATTATAATGCTATAAACAGAGATCCTCACGATTACTTTAGTAACTACGATATAATTATATGCATTTGTCACGATGATGTGTCTTCTCGGTGTACTCAAAACACATACACCTGACCTGACAAAGCGTACCTACCTATTTTATTATTTGTTAATTTGATATAGTAACAGTCTGGCTTATTTAAAATGAAAGTGGTTATTTGATTATTAGCTCTCAGAAACTCTAACTGTCACCTATTCTTTTACTTTTAAATATGGTTTAGACCAAGAACCTTTGAAATTGCTCTTTGGTTTAGAAACTAGCACCAGATGTAAGTACCTCTGTAGGTGTTAAAATTTGCAAACACACATCGTTTATTGATATACAATTTACTACTTATATAAGCTGAAATAAGTATACTATAATGTATGTAAGTAATGGTTACTGCACTAAAATATTGCTTGTAATAATAGGTACCTATTATTTAATTTTATTTATGCTCGCATTAAGGTTGCTTTACACTTTGATTAGTGACTAGGTGTGGACAGCTAATGATTAGTGCAAGTTATTTCCTGTGTGTGGAAGTGAGTTCTATTGTTTTGCGAGTAACCTCGTCCAGCGTGCCGTCACTGCCCCCTCACTTACAGCGTGCCTGCCACTAAACACGTCTGGTCTGGTCAGAGTTTAGAAAGCGTGCACGCTTGTTGTTATACAAAATGGCAAAGTGGAACGAATACATAACTTATAAATTTGTAAAGGAGTATATAAAACATGAATGCCTTTACAACTTTAAATTCTTATTTTAATATCCTTAAATCACCTGCAATCACAGTTTATTGGACACTAATCGCACCACACATTTACACTCGCACTAATCAAAGTGTAAACCAGCCTTTACAGCAGAGAGCGATTTGCGTCTGCCGCCGCGCCCCTTTGCCACGGCGGCGGCGGCGGCTTGCAGCGCGCTCGCGTCAACTATGTGCACTTCTGTGCACTTATCTAAAGCTTTTTGCGTCACAGAAAATTATATAGGTTTAAACTCAGCTTTGAACCACAGAACTACCAGATAATAAAAATTAGTGTTTTAATTAAATAAACAATATTTTATAGCAATAACAATTAACCACCTAAAGCACCTATACACATTATACCGTATTTCACGACGTTATGTATGTAAATAATTATATATAAAAGTTATTACATAGATGAAGAAGAAGTTATTTTCAGTGTGTTCTCAGAGATACCTATTATTTGATTTTATTAGTGCCCGAAATAGAGCAAAGAGCGACTTGCGCCGCTCCCGGCGGCGCACTATGGGAATATGAAGTACTTACCGTGCCGAAAATAGGTTTTACAAATGGTTAGATATGAATCAACTATGCATGGTTTTATGTACATAAATAAACGTTCTTTCCAATGGTAAAGTTTTTTTTATCATATTTTTAGTATTAATATGTGTTTAGAACACCTAAAGTTCAAACTTTGATTCTACGTAAAATCACATGAATAAAATTGTTGACTTCATGATACGTTTCCGACCCTATATACGTCTGAAACATATACATATTATATATTTTTAGAAAGCTCATTTCTTAGTCTTTTAAAGAATAAAGAAATAGAAATCCAAATAATCATAAAAAAATAATTATACATATCAATAAAAAACGAGAGCTGATTACAATTACTCTGATTTTTGAACAGAGATATCATTGTTAGCTCCAGCTGCCTCCGTTGATTTTTTTACAGTTTTGGATGCTTAATCTATTAAATTATAATAATCCAAAATAAAATTTTGCGCAAATTTTGCGCAAAATAGATTAATTAGGTAAAACACGCAAAAGGGAAGGGAATCGTAAAATCTAGATTTTATGGTAAATTGCTATTTTAAGTATTAACTAATATAAAATAAACCTTTTTTCAATAAATATTAATTGATTATAGTTTTTGTTGAGAATACAATTACTTACTCTTTGTTGTTACTTAGTATTTAAGTAGTTATTTTAGTGCAATGTTTGTCGTTTATGATGAAGCAAGATAGACACTGGTGGTTTCAGATTTGTGTTAACAAATGATAACGATGTTAAAAATAATGTTCATTATAAAATAAAGGAAGGTTATGCAATTTTGCACTCGTTGAGTTTGCATAAAATTGAGTGGAATTGCTGTTACTGTAATAAAAAGTTTCCAGAAGCAATTGTTATCCAAATGGCAAGGCCCAAAAAAAATAAGATCGTTTTGAGCAGGAGAATTTGGAATGGTTAAATGGTGAATTCAGAATTTCCTTAACCCTCGAACCCTGCACTCATGACTCTTCCAGTGTCTGTGGTCGGCTATCTAAGAGTTATGAAGAATGTTCTGAAAGGACAAAGAAGCGCAAAAATATGGAGCTCATAACGCTTATGTTCAAAGGCTGAGATCGTCAGGTGAGAACAAATAAGCTTCAATTGTGAGCATCGTGCACATCATAGAGAAAGACGAAAAACGCTATGTTTTGCAAAACATATTGCACAAGTCAGAGCACTTAACATTCGATAAAGAAGAAGCTCTTGCGTTATACATAGATATAAATTTGTCAAAAACTCAATACATACAGTTATTTGACAATAGCTCTCATTCAGAAGCACTTAAGAGCTATTTTACCGCCTTAAAGTCAGATAAATGAAGCTTAAAAGGAATGTAACACACCTAATATCATTGTTACTAATATCGGTGCTAACGTAAAGTTGCATAATCTTTTGGATCATACAGTAAGACGCATTATGAAAATAAATTCAGTGACAACAGATTCGCAGCACCTTCAGCTGTTTAGTAAATGGGGATGTGATGGTCCATCAGGACAAAGTGAATACAAGCAAATTTTACGGGAGGAAAAGTATCAGACGCCAATCTATTTATTGTATCACTCGTATCTTTGAGACTTATAGACAAAAATAATTATGTTGTAGAAAACCAACCTGTTTCTCTGTAAGGTTTCCAAAGAAACTCCGCAAAAAACAGAATCTACAGTTCGAGAGATTGAAAATGACATTAACGAATTAGCTCCAACACTTATAGCTCACAATGAAGATGTCATACAAGTGGAACACAAATTATTCTTGACGACGATTGATGGAAAAGTTGCACAGGAACTGACTGAAACTATATATGTTAATAAGTATAACTGGTACTATATGCCCTCATCTGTACACAAAATTCTTATACATGGCGCAAAGATTATTTAATGTTTTCCTGTGTTACCAATCAGTGAACTTACAAGAAATTTCGATTGCATCATGCCAGAAAATGATCGCAATCGGCTACAAACGAAGATGTTTTTCATACTTTGCTCTGTACGTCTGATCCGTATATTACAAGTTTAAGCAAGCCGAGTGTTGTGATAAACAAAGAGTTGTTTGAAGAAGCGAAATCTCTCCTTGAAGTTACAAGTTAGTCAATTCGGACCTCCATATATAAATTAAACTTAGCAATAAGGCCCATCATTTAAATAAAAAAAATATTTTATATAAAATTATAATGTAGAGATCCCGCCACATAAATTGGCAGTAGCCAAACTTGGAACTAAATTTGACGTTTCCGCCATTGCGTGTTATTTTGTATGAAAGGTAAATTTAGTATTACCAGCGTTGTGTTTTTTGCCCACTCTTTGTAATTTTTATGTTTGGTAAGGGTGATTATAATAAATTGATTTCCGGAGTTTCTTGTTAGTTCTTCTCCAAGCTAGGGTCTCCGCTGATCTAACCTCGGTAAAAAATATGTAAAGACAATGCTCAGTGCCATGATTGAAATAGTTTTTTTAATTTATACTTAGATCATAAGATAACTTTTAAAGAGAGCTTGTGATATTTATAATTTTGAATATATTATGGCAGATGAAGGCGTCGCCGCAGTTGCATAATTTACTGTTGCCAGT
The DNA here is from genome assembly GCA_030578115.1 of Leucoptera coffeella. Lineage (NCBI taxonomy): Eukaryota > Metazoa > Arthropoda > Insecta > Lepidoptera > Lyonetiidae > Leucoptera > Leucoptera coffeella. Next base: position 5,863,305 of record JAMBLF010000002.1, read on the forward strand.
AAACACGCCAAAACTAGCAATCAATGTGCCATACGGCTCGATACATTATAGGTCGAAAAACTGGCACACTGCTCACTTTCTTTGTAATCTTTATGTTTGTTAATTATAAAAATAATAATCTTTATTGTTGTTATACTTAGATCATAAGATAACATTCAAAGAGAGCTTGTGATAGGGCCTATTTTAAATAAACATATTTTGACTTTGATATATTATTTTGTTTTATTTGAGTTTATAGCTCTGCAACCAAAGACCGTTACAAATGAAACCTATAATGTATCGAGCCGTATGGCACAGTAAGTGCTAGTTTTGGCGTGTTTACTGGTAACACTGAATTACGCGACTGTGGCGACGCCCCCAACTGCCAATTTATATGGCGGGATCTCTAGTCTTATATTGTAAGATATTTTGAATGTTCAATTCTATTTTGAATTCATTTCTCTACATAAAGTATGAAATTTTACAAATTTAAAAATTTATTATCAAATAAATACAAAACTAGATTATAAAACTAATATTAGCTGCATTCATTCGATGGGAAATTTATTAAAGTATATATGGGCCAAATTTCACATAAAAAGGAGGTACAGAAAGAAAGTTACAGATTTTCGACACGGAGAGTACCTTATATTCCCATAGTGCGGCGGCGGCGAGAGCTCCATGCTTAGCGTAAACTATTGCGTATTTATTTAGCGTATTTAGCATAATTAATCGTAATAATGAAAAACAATACCTTGGATATAAGAATACTATAATAGCTACTTTTACGTTTTAGCGTTTAAAACATAAACTAATAATTGGTTCTGTAAAAGTGGTTTTTTAGACTCAAGAGAAATTGGTATGGGAATCTAGAATTTATTACATGTTTTAGCTTTTATTTGTTATCAAACTTAGTGGATTTACATAATATTTAGTACTTAATATTATAAAATATCAAATCATTCTTTATATTGGTTTGTTGTAAATACTATGAATACATTTGATATCATTACTAAACATTATGCGTCAAGTTAGTTTACTATGATCTCACAGATACCTACCATTACCTTATTCCAAAATAAAGTCGATGTTTTATTATAGAAACAAGTCCCGTGTAAAACAATTGCAGCCCCTTGCTTATCTCTGGGATAAATAATTTTGAGGTTACCTTTCTGTTTCAGAAGTGGCCTAGTATGTTTTTATATCTAAAATAAGTTAAAATTAAAGCTAATATAAGTCAATATCAAATCAGCATGATGAATTAGATTTGTTGCAGATAAATTTGTTGTTTCATTTGTAAATTATACTATGGAGTGACGAAGAATTTTCCTATAAATATTGATTCATAAAGCAATTGGGCGGTATAATAGCGGATATTTTATGTAATTGTAATAAATGAAACGCACGACAGTTCAATGCAGACAAATTTATTTTATGAAAATATCCTACCTCCAAGCGGCGCATAATAATATGCCTACCTACATACGTAGTACATATATATCATCATCCTCTCTTGATCTTATAATATATCCAACATTGTATTTCAATTATGAAGATACTTTACTTTAAACTTAACTAATGCTTATATACTTAAAGTACAACCCAACACCTAAGTTTACCTTATTACTTATATGATAATACGCTATGCACTTTTTACATTCATTATATATTTTTCTTCTTATTTCTATGTTTAGCTTTAACTAACTTCGGTTGAATTGGAGTAGCAATGTGCCGATGCTTTTTAACGCAAACGCGATTTTGTGGTGTGGACGCAGTTGGCTCCAGGTGAGGCGCGCGCTCGTTCCCCGCTTCCTCCGCATGCGTCGCGACCCCCGCGGCCGCCTCCGGCTCCGACTCCGACGAGGACACTAAGTCTACCACCTCTTCCTCCCTATCCTCAGATTCAACACCGTCATTCGTTGACGATTGAGGAGTCGACCAATCATCATTTGGTTCTCCCAATACAATTTCTTTACTATCGTTTAAGGTAACTTCACTACCCTCGTCGACCAAATTTCTATCTACTAATGCCAATGAATGTCGTGATTTTCTATTTGAATCTATATGTATTTGATCGACGTGTCTTTTGTGTATTTTACTGTCTGTCTGCACTTTGTATGAGACCGGTCCCGTCCGTTCTACCACTACCCCCGGGGTCCACTTGTCCGAGCTCTTGGTGTAGTCTCTAATGAGCACCGCGTCTCCGGGCCCGGCCTCCCGCGCAACGCCTCCGCGGCGCGCCTCCGCCCCGCGCTGCGCGGCGCGCACCAGCTCGCCGGTGTCGGGGCGCAGCAGGTCGAGGCGCCCTCGCAGCCGGTGTCCCAGCAATGCCACCGCGGGCTCGCGTTGTGTCGTGCTGTGTTCAGTATTTCGGTATGTAAACAGAAACCTACTCAGTGCCGTATCATAATCGCTATTCTCCTTAGCGGCTTTTTTTAATACTTGCTTAATAATGCGTACTGCATTCTCTGCGGCCCCGTTGCTGGCCGGGTGATAGGGCGCTACTAATATCTGTTTTATACCGTTACGTAACAGGTACTGACTGAACTCCGTAGATGCGAAAGGAGGCCCATTATCGCTGACCAGCTGTTTCGGCAAACCGAAACGTGCAAACAGAGTGCGAAGATATTTTATTATATTTTTAGCTGTAATGCTATGAAACGATTCTACTTCAATCCATTTCGAATGCGCGTCTATTACAATCAAATAATACCTATTCTTAAATGGCCCCAAAAAATCGACATTTAGTCTGTACCAGGGCTCCTCAGGCCACGGCCACGAGTGCAGCGGCGCACGCGGCGGGGCGGCGCGTTGCGAGCTGCACGCCACGCACTCGCGGCTCACCCTTTCGATTTGCGAGTCTATGTTACACCACCAAACATAATTACGGGCGATCTGTTTCATTTTCACTATACCAGGGTGACCATCATGGATCTCTTTTAAAATATCTTGTTGTAACGTACTAGGTACGACAATCCTGTAGCCCCAAACTAAACAACCGTGTTCTAGGTGTAAATTGTCTTTTCTATAGAAATACGGTTTTTCCTCCTCCTCATTAACGGACCGTGGCCAACCAAACTTCACGTATCCGACTATTTTACATAATACTTTGTCTTTACTCGTATGTATTTTTATATCTTGAAAATTTATTGGAAAATTTTCCTGTACAAAGTGTAAATAACTACATTCCATTCGTTTTTCGTTCTCTGTCTCTCCTAACGGGAGACGCGACAGAGCGTCCGCCTGTGCGTTCGATGTCGACTTAACAAACTCAATTTCGAAATCATAAGCTGCTAACTTAACTGCATATCTTTGAAGTCTACTCGCCGCCGTCAAGGGTAGACCCTTGTTCTTACCGAATATATAGGTTAACGCTCGATGATTGCTCTGTAATATAAACCGTCTACCATACACGTATTGATGGTGTTTGGCGACGCCAAAGACGATCGCCAGCGCCTCCTTGTCCAGCTGCGAGTAGTTCCGCTCGGCCGCGTTGAGCGTGCGCGACGCGCAGCTGATCAGTCGCACGGAGCCGTCCCCGTACCTGTGCGAGAGCGCCGCGCCCAAGCCGTACGCGCTGCTGTCCACCGACAATATTAGCGGCAAACTGCTGTCATAGTGCGCTAGCACCGGGGCATTGCTTAACACTTGTTTGATTTTATTAAACGACTTATCACAATTATCACTCCAGTACCACTTGTTATCTTTTTTAAGTAAATCGTACAATGGTTTTAAAATATCACTTAAATTAGTACAAAATTTAGAATAAAAATTAACAAGTCCCATAAAAGCTTTTAACTGTGACACATTAGCGGGTACTGGAGCCGATTTAATAGCATTAATTTTCGTTTCATCTGTATGTAATCCATTTTTGTCTATACGATAGCCTAAATAGCTAACATTATCTTTAAAAAAATCACATTTTGACCAATTTACTCTTAAGCCAGCATCACTCAATCTTTTTAACACAGCTCTTAAATTATTTAAGTGCTGCTTTTTGTTTTTTCCTGTTACACAAATGTCATCCAAGAATACCACCGTCGACGACAACCCACTCAACGTCTCTTCCATAATCTTTTGAAAATTTTCCGGAATGCAATTAATACCAAGGTACGCGCTTATAAACAAACGTACCAACATGTGTCGTGATCGCAGTCAACGGCTGAGACTCCTCATCCAGCAGAACCTGCTGGTAGGCGTGAGATAAGTCCAGTTTAGTATAACATTCCCCACCCCCTAATGTCGCGAATAACTCTTCAATTCGTGGCAAAGGGTAATGAAAATCTTTTAATAGCGGGTTGATAGTGACTTTATAATCGCCGCATATACGAATGCTACCATTACGTTTGACTATTGGCACAATAGGTGTGCCATAGTCGGACCGCTCGACCTTGTATATGACATCCTCACGCTGCAGCCGCTCCAGCTCGGCCTCGACCCGCGCGCGCAGCGCTAACGGCAGCGGCCGAGCCTTCACGAACACCGGCGCGCTGTCCGACAGGTGCAAACGTATACGCGTCTTGAACGTACCCAGCCCACCAGCAAATACCGCCGGGAATTCATCGCGCAGCGATTCTGCCACAGACCTAGTATTCTCAGATTCACATAACTTAAAACAATTTAAACTAGAAAACAACTGTAACTGTCTTATCCAATTTCTGCCTAATAATGGCGGCCCACCGTTTTCGATAACATATAATATTAATTCAGCTGACTTTCCACAATACTGTACATGAACTGCAATGTAGCCTAGCGGTCGGATGACGTCCCCAGTATACGATTTCAAAATTAACTTCTGATTATTTATAGGTAACTGCATAAATAGTTTATCATAACATTGTTTTGATATTGCAGATATTGTACTACCTGTGTCTACTTCAAATTTAATTATACTATCATTCACTTTTAAATTAATATAGTAAGGACCGTCTCCGACGCCCGCCGACATATTGTAAAAATGAACATCGCTTTCATCATCATCATCAGAGTTATTAAAATGGATCTGACCTTTTAGTAGGGACCGTCCTCGTTTGTCCGTGGTAACACTTTCACTTTTCTTATGACACATCACTTTTAAATGCCCTTTATCACCGCACTTGTCACACGTATAATACTTATACCTACACCTATCCCCGAGGTGACCTTCCTTGCCACATCTCACACACTGACGCCGTGGGCCATCAGAGCGCGGCCTGCTGGCGGCGACGCGTGCGCCCGCACCGAACCTGTGCAGCGCCTCCGTCGCCAAGAGCGAGCCCGCGCCCGCGCCCCTACTGAAGCATCCCTCGCGCCCGTTGCTGGCCGACGTCCCCGCCGCCGCATGGCGCTCTGCCGCCTCCAAGGCCAATGCCAGTTCGATTGCCTTCTTGTAATCAATATCCCTTTCAGCAAACAGCCGCGATCTCATCTCCTCATCGAACAGACCGGAGACGAATTGATCTCTTAAGTTCTCCTCTAGTAATTGTTTGAATTCGCAGGTTTTCGCTAAGTGCTTTAAAGCCTGCAAATAATCACTAATGGACTCGCCCTGTTGTTGCTTTCTTTGCCGAAACACGTGTCGTTCTGCAATCTCTGACCGTCGTGGTTCTAAATGTCCCTTCACAATTTGCACTAATTCATCAAAACTTTTGTTTTCGGGTTCCGTAGGCGCACACAAATCGCACATTAATTCATAGCACGCTGGCCCAACATGAGTGACCAAAGTTGCCACGTGTAAACTTTCCGTAATCCCGTTCAATAGGTTAAACTGTTTAATACGTCTTACATACGCGTCCCAATTGTGCACACCCACTTCAAACGTTTCTATTTTTCCAAACGGCATGTTTTACTAATTAATTACTTAATAACAACCGAGGAAAAAAAGTATCCCAACACGGCGCCAATGTAATAAATGAAACGCAAAAATTTTTATAGAGGTTTTCTTCCTCGTGGTCCAAGGAGCAAGCCCCTGTAACGTTATTTTGCTACTATATAATTTTCTTCTTTTGCTACCATGAAGCCATAAAGTATTTGTTTTTTTATTCTGTGAGAACCTCGACCTTCGATGGACATGCCGAAGGTTGTCAAGAGGAATTCAGAAGCAGCGATGAAGATGTTTCGCCAGCCGAGGCACAATTTGGTGCTCTAGCCAAGCTGAGAGGTAATACAGGACCGGATGGAAGTCGGTGCCTGGTCGGCAGAGGCGCGGCGTGTGGCCGATGATTTCTTAGGTACTTCTGTCGTTTAGTGCGCGGTGCCAACCTAAAAGACTTTAAGTGTTAATTGAATTTGGTTTAACATTTTGAAAAATAAATTGTACTTTATGTTTAAAAGGTATTTCTATTAGTAGAATATTTCTCTATTGTTAGGAACCTTTTACATTGGCAGGACTGATACCTGTTTAAACTATATTAAATTCATTAATCGAAGAAATCGCAAAAAAATGATAATTGAATATATAATAATATATATTCATGAAAGAGAAGATACAAGAAAATAAGAGAAATTAAATCAAATATTAAAAATGAAAAATTTTAGTTCGGGCGCCAATGTAAAAGGTTCCTAACAATATTCAAAATCAAAATCTAACTAGCTGCCGTTCTTTCCGTATATCTGTCCGGTACCGGTAGAACCTATTCTGAAGTACGCTAAAAACTCTAATTTAAGTTGCCAAAGAGCATCCCAAATGTATATTTATGATTTCGAGCATCACAAATGCATACTCAACCTCTGACTACCCTGAATTCGGTCACGGTCGTTATGCATAATATATAATTATGTATATTTGTGTGTATACATATATATATACACCATAAACAACCTATCCTGGGGTTGACTAATTGCTGCCTACCTACTGGGAAGAAAGCTGAAGTGATGTCAGTAGGTATCATGTATCTATATTCTCAACTTCTTGTCATAATATCATGATTTTTTCATATCATGTCTGACATATACCTGTCATAGGCATAAATGACGCAAGAATAAATTTATATCAAATATGGCGTCGCATCAAGTAAAATACTTCTCAAAATATACATGTAGAATAAATCAATTTTAGCAATTCACTTCGAAAGAAAAAAATCGCTTGTAATGTAATAAGCAGTAACCTCAAACACCAAAATGATTACGCATTGTTTTCCAAATTTCACTAATTCAACTAAGAAATAACTGATCTCGTGTGATTATCTAGCGGTTTAGCTGTGATCGCCAACAAAATGGACGTGGTCCCCACGCTGGCATTCGCCAAAGACTGCTCGCGATCTATTGAAACTAGCTAGTCGCGGCAGACGCGTAACCTCTCCATATAAAAATGTATGAAAAGATGGCGGCCCAAAATTGGGCGTTTTATACTTACGAAAACTGCAGTATTATGAATAAGACAGGATCTTATATGTTTTTAGTCAAATTATTTAGTATTTAGAGAACCCATTATTGTATATTTTGATTTCAGATCTTACTCCGTGACGAAATAAACGAAAAAATACAAAACCCTGTTTGCGCCATTTTTCTGGTTTTTTATCAACTTTATGCGTTTAAATTTACGTAATTATTGATATTTAACTCTTGAAACTACTTCAGTCATCAATTTCAGTCTTTCATTATGCTATCTTGAAAGTATGATAGGTGTAGAGTACCCGCCACATAAGGTGGCAGTAGCCAAACTTGGAACTAAATTTGACGTTTCCGCCATTGCGTGTTATTTTGTATGAAAGGTAAATTTAGTATTACCAGCGTTGTGTTTTTTGCCCACTCTTTGTAATTTTTATGTTTGTTAAGGGTGGTTATAATAAATTGATTTCTGGAGTTTCTTGTTAGTTCTTCTCCAAGGGTCTCCGCTGAACTTCTTCTTCTCAATCGTTACGCTCTTATCAGAGCGGTCGTGGTCTTCATGACGTGGCATCTTGAGCAGCCGAAATGGTTGGTGAACTAACCTCGGTAAAAATATGTAAAGACAATGCTCAGTGCCATGTTTGAAATATTTTTTTTACATACATACATACAAATCACGCCTGATTCCCTGTAGAGGGGTAGGCAGAGATCACGGATCCCCATTTGTCCCGATCCTGACAGACCACTTTCGCTTCATTGACATTCATACATTCTCTAATACACTCTCGGCGGTTATAGGTACTCCTAACGTCACCTTTTTTCAATATAGCGTCTATCTGACTGTTACATATATGTCTTATTAGGCCGGCCCCTACGTAACCGCCCTTCCACTTCACTCATATATATTCCTTTTGTCAATATATAGTTTTTTTAATTTGTACTTAGATCATAAAATAACTTTCAAAGAGAGCTTATGATAGGGCCTATTTTGAATAAAAATATTTTGACTTTTGACTTTGGTATATTAATTTGTTTTATTTGAGTTTATAGCTCTGCAACCAAAGATCGTTACAAATGAAACCTCAATATAATGTATCGAGCCGTATGGCACAGTGAGTGCTAGTTTTGGCGTGTTTACTGGCAACACTGGATTACGCGACTGTGGCGACGCCTCCAACTGCCACCTTATGTGGCGGGATCTCTAAGTAAGTTCTAAATAGGTTTAAACTGAAAAATGAATACACTCGTTTCGCTCATTTCCGTGAACAATACTCTTTAACTCGCCATTAAACAATACCCTTTAAGATAAACTCGCAAATTACTTACCTTAATGATATTTTATTCCAAGTTACTGAAAAAAACAATATTGTATTTTATTTCACTAAACTTAATAGTTTACCGAATATTATTGAAGGATAAATTTTATCGATTTACTTGATACCACTTAAAATACAATTTTATTTGTTAAAGTTTTGTTTAGTGTCATTAGCCCTTTAAATTTATTGAAAGAATTAGCGAAAAATAATAATCTAACTAAAATAATAAACAACTGAACTTTCCAGTTCAACTTATCGTGAATAATATTCACTCATTAATTGATATATCTAGATTAATCTCTTATTACTATTATCAAAAAAACAGAGACCTTTAATAGCTCTAGATAAGTACATTCTTTATAAGAATATGCCATTACTTATTCCCCATGATGACTCTCAAACCAGCACATTTGCTTCCTGCAACCTTCTATTAATTATATCGCTCTAAGCGACGATAGAATGTACTATGCCATGCTTGGTGATTTAACTAAGTGTCGAAATATCAATAAGAATTTATCTATTCTTGATCAAACTTCTTTATTTCAACAATAGCAAATTCTAATTGTGAATCAAAACTTTTAACAGAAGTTACTTTATCTCTGCCTACCTTTGGTAATTCAAAGTTATTATATGGCGATATAGATATGTTGCAAAGACTTAAAAATAAGTAATAAATGGATATATGTTCAATCTTCGCCTAATAAAATTACTATAAAATGTGATAATGATGTCATTGATTATCCTATTGTCGGTACAGGTATTGTTAAACTAACTCCTAATTGTATTGGTTTTTGTAAAACTATTCAATTCATTCCGTCGAGCTCCAGTTCCATGCTTATCACATCATCATTACTACTAATTTTGATATAACCTTAGACCAGACCAACCTATACTATATTTGACTCCAATAAGCTGAACTAAGGTTAACTTGAAACCTTTAGAGATCCCGCCACATAAATTGGCAGTAGCCAAACTTGGAACTAAATTTGACGTTTCCGCCATTGCGTGTTATTTTGTATGAAAGGTAAATTTAGTATTACCAGCTTTGTGTTTTTTGCCCACTCTTTGTAATTTTTATGTTTGTTAAGGGTGATTATAATAAATTGATTTCCGGAGTTTCTTGTTAGTTCTTCTCCAAGCTAGGGTCTCCGCTGATCTAGCCTCGGTAAAAAATATGTAAAGAAAATGCTCAGTGTCATGTTTGAAATAATAGTATTAAGAGATTCGCGATTTATACTCATGATATAAGATATAAGGGTGTGTATAAGATTGATTGCAGCTGTGGGAAATCCTACGTCGGACAGACTAAACGGTCTATTGCGGACAGAGTGAAGGAACACATAATATATGTAATATTTAATATGAAGGATAAGTCCCGTTAATTATTAATCATGTTTGAAATATTTTAATAAACATATTTTGACTTTGATATATTAATTTGTTTTATTTGAGTTTATAGCTCTGCAACCAAAGACCGTTACAAATGAAACCTATAATGTATCGAGCCGTATGGCACAGTGAGTGCTAGTTTTGGCGTGTTTACTGGTAATACTGAATTACGCGACTGTGGCGACGCCCCCAACTGCCAATTTATATGGCGGGATCTCTACAGTATTCTTCGCATAAACTAGATAGAGATTGCGCCACATAAATTGGCAGTAGGCAAACTTGGAACTAAATTTGACGTTTGAGGCATTTTTATCAGTTTGCAGTTGAGGCATTATGGCAAAATTGAGACAGCGATTTACATACATCCGTTTGAAACAACGATGGCTACGATCAGAGGAATACATTCATTTTCGGAATGCTATAAATGCCGCTGGCAATGTGAATAATGTAAGGAAAATGTCAATTTTGCCAGCCACTTATATAGGAAGCCCACGCCACATGCATGAATATGCTTTGGTAGCTAAGTCGTATGTTAGGCATTATGGCCGCCAAGACTTATTTGTAAGATACTCATGTAACCCAAAATGGTCCAAAATCAAGAGAGAAACAAACATCGAACAACAATTAAAATCTCTCATGAATTTCTTAATAAAGCATAGTGTGTTTGGCCAAGTAAGTTGCTAGATGCACTCTGTATAATGGCAAAATTGCAAATTTCCCACACATAAACTCACAAAATTGGCGCCCATTTTTTCTTATAAGTAGACAAAATAAGGCGATATAAGAGGAAATACTTGACCCAAAATTGCATGCAGTATCTAACATATGACACACGGACTTTTCAACTACAATTCACCCTGTATGGTCGACGGGCATTGTTTCAAACGATACCCAAGAGACCTGCTTACTAAAAGTATAACTGGAAATAATGGATACTATTATGGAGTGATATAACAGATAGTTTTTGCACAAAGAAAACATTTGCTGACAAGGCGTTGTCGTCTGCTTTATTGACATCACTCATTTCATAGTAGAGTTCTTTTTCCAACCATCGAATGGTTAAGACGGTTTAATAGGCTAAGAATAATAAAAAGTTATTTTTTTAAAAGGCTTTTGAATTCAAACGCATTAAAATACCCATTGTATCGGTCGTTGTGAAGCTGAGTTAACAAAATGTTGATGTAGATAATCGTTGGATTTAAAGCTTTTAGACTCACATCAATGTGGAATATTGTAACTCTGTAAAATCGATAAAGTACAAATGTATATAAGTTAACAAAGGTGGTGATATGGCTATCTTAGGCGTAACGAATGCAAATGATGAAATATCACAGTACTGAATGGGTCGCTGTATAAGTAGCAACGAAGCAATTTGAAATCTTTTCATTTGCCATACAGTACATTACAGCTCTTCAGTAGTCTATTTGGCAGTCCATTTAGAAAATAGTCGTCGTGTTTTTTTTAATGAACGCAGCAGACAGTTTAAGTTTCTTCACAGTCTGTCAAACTGATGATATTGCTAGCACTTTGCTGTATGCATTCTACGCTATTACACATAGAACGCATCATTACAATCGTTTTAGCGTCCAAAACAAGGAACAGCAGTCTTATATACTTCAGGCGTTCTGAGTCGCATCTACACAGTGCATCCAAATAATTATAAATGTTAATATTTATGGTTGTTATTGTTGGTGCATGTTCGTGGTCCAACATCTTTTTTGAGTGACAGGTAAGTATGACAGAATGTATGAATAAGCGAGAGAAGTTGTTTTTTTGGGAAGTGAGTTACAAAACATTGTAAATGTGAGGGTAATGTTGAAATGAGTGTGAAGAAGGGAAATGTAATGAATGGGGCCGTGATTTGTATGATGTCTAGTCAGTTGCTGTTAGAACTGGCACGACTGTCTGACGCTATTCATAACACTGTTCTGGTCCCTAAGCTCATGTATGGTAGTGAGTGATTACTGCAGCAAAGATGAGGTCCCTCTGCAAAATGTGTAATGTATCATTTTTTGATAGGGCACGGAATAGTATAAGTTACTAAGGAATTCATAAAGCCAAAGAGGAATGTAGAGAACTAATACAGATAAAATTGGAGACATTCTTCTCAAGGCGGGTGCACGTAGCGAGAAGAAAAGAAGAGCGTGTAAGGTTAATGGTTGTGAATGAAACAAGAGAGAATTGTCAGAATCGTTCCAGATAGCGATCGATAATCTCTGCCAATCCCGTTATGGACGTAGAGGGGTGAAAAATGTATTTTCAATCTCTGCTTCTTGTAAACGTTTGACTTGATGTCCATTTGGTCACGTTCGTGGTAAAGTTATAAGCTTTTTACTAAAATGATAATTGTCAATATATAGAAAATTATGTAAAATATAATAACTATATTAATATTAACATGGATATGTTACAGCTCTTTTTATTGCAAATGGACGATATTATTAACTTATTTAATGAAACAGAGTCATCATCAAATAAAGCTACTGGCTGCTCTACAGTTGCTTTCTTCACAAGCGATTTAGTAAGAGATTTTTATACAACAAAAAAAAATGGAGCCATTATTTCTTGTATATTTCGGACCAATTTGGAGACTTTAGTGTGCAAGTAGAAAAAAACTTTAAAAAACTAGATTCAAAACTCCTAAATGGAGTATGATGAATAGCAATCAGTATGAGAATTTTAATTCCGTATGTCTTTAGTTTAGACAGACGAACTGCATTACAAATGCAATCCAAAAAAATGTAAATGTCTCGATTCCCATACAGATTTCTCTTGATCCTGATAAACGACTATTACAGCCAATTATTAGTTTAATGTGTTGTGTCAATAATGTGTTTGCAAAAATATTGGGTAGGTATTTGAATCGCGCTTATGAAAAATAATGATGTGTAGTTCTGATCGTAAATAATAGGATTTTACGGTTGTGATTTATGCACCGGTTCTCGTTCTATCATCGAAGTTAAGCAACGCGGGCGTGGGAAGTTTTGGAATTGGATGGGAGACCATTTAAACTGTTCACGTGCTGTTGTTTTGGTGAGGGAACCTGGTTTGGTTATGTAAGGACTTAGTTAATCACCTATTACATTGGCTATTGATAAACAGGTAACGATTGGGTTTCGATTGACCAAAGATTGCAAAAAAACTTAGTTGCCACTCAACATCTGACTACCCCGAAAGGGATGTGAATGCATGTTTTGTATATAGGTTTTTTGTGTTCGTCTGTCGGGTAACGACACGACACGACGCGACGTAGCCATATCAATCGAAATCGGCGGTGGCGACATAATGTGAGCGCAGTAATATGTAGTTATGTACCTATTCAGGATTATAAAACTATAAACAAAGATCCCGCGCACTCGTAGATAGTTTTCAGTTACTTTAGTAACTACGATTTAATAATATGCATTTTGTCACGATGATGTGTCTTCTCGGCGTACTCAAAATACATACACCTGACCTGACAAAGCGTATGTACCTACCTACTTTATTATTTGTTAATTTGATATAGTAACAGTCTGGCATATTTAAAATGATAGTGGTAAGATGATTATTAGCTCTTACATACTGTAACTGTCAGCTATTCTTTTACGTTTAAATATGGTTTAGACCACAAAACTTTGTAATTACTCTTTGGTTTAGAAACTAGCACCAGATGTAAGTACCTCTGTAGGTGTTAAAATTTGCAAACACACATCGTGTATTGATATACAATTTACTACTTATATAAGCTCCTGAAATAAGTATAAGTTGTAATGAATAATAATAAGTTTGTAAAAATAGGTATCTATTATTTAATTTTATAAATGCTCGCATTAAGGGTGCTTTACACTTTGGTTAGTGACTAGGTGTGGACAGCTACTGGTTAGTGCAAGTTATTTCCTTTGTATGGAAGTGAGTTCTATTTTTTTGCGAGTAACCTCGTCAAGCGTGCCGTCACTGCCCCCTCACTTACAGCGTGCCTGCCACTAAACACGTCTGGTTTGGTCAGAGTTTAGAAAGCGTGCACGCTTGTTGTTATTCAAAATGGCAAAGTGGAACAAATACATAACTTATAAATTCGTAAAAGAGTATATAAAACATGAATGCCTTTACAACTTTAAATCCTTATTTTATTATCCTTAAATCACCCGCACTCGCACCCGTTTATTGGACACTAATCGCACCACACACTTACACTCGCACTAATCAAAGTGTAAACCAGCCTTTAGAGCAAAGAGCGATTTGCGTCTGCCACCGCACCCTTTTGCCAGTGCGCGCTTGCGTCAACTATGTGCACTTCTGTGCCGCTTATCTAAAGCTTTTATATATCACAGAAAATTACATAGATATAAACTCAGCTTTGAACTACAGGACTACCCGAGAATAAAAATTAGTGTTTTAATTTAATAAACAATATTTTATAGCAATAACAATTAACCACCTACAGCACCTACAGACATAGACATTAAACCGTATCTTACGACGTTATGTATGTAAATAATTATATATTTAATTATTCATTAAGTTATTACATAGATGAAGAAGAAGTTATTTTCAGTGCATTCTCAGAGATACCTATTATTTAATTTTATTAGTGCCCGAGAGCGACTTGTGGCGCTCCCGGCGGCGACTGCGATAGCACAAGTCGCTTTCGGGCACTAATAAAATTCTTCTTCATCTAAGTAATATCATTACATTATTTACATACATAACGTCGTAAAATACGGCATAATGTGTATAGGTAGTTACTTGTTATTGGTATAAAATATGGTTTATTAAATTAAAACACTAATTTATATTCTCGGGTAATCCTGTAGTTCAAAGCTGAGTTTATATCTATGTAATTTTCTATGACATATAAAAGCTTTAGATAAGCGGCACAGAAGTGCACATAGTTGACGCGAGCGCGCACAGTCTATGTTTTGTTATAGAAACAACTCCCGTGTAAAACAATCGCAGCCCCTTGTTTATCTTTGGGATAAATAATTTTGAGGTTACCTTTCTGTTTTAGTAGTGGCCAAGTATGTTTTTATATGTAAGATAAGTTAATATAAGTGAATATCAAATCAGCATGATGAATTAGATTTCTTGCAGATAAATTGTTGTTATTTCATTTGTAAATTCTTATGCTATGAGTGACGAAGCATTTTTCTATAAATATCAATTCACAAAGCAATTCGGCGGGATAAAAGCGGATATTTTATGTAATGTTATTTATGTTTGCTATATATAAACAAGTTCCACACTACGATAGTTTAAAAAACTCTGAAATAAATCACATCAGAATTGGTATAACAAAATCATAACAAACTTTATTGTTATGGCGGATCGCATTACGTTCCCTGTATCAATTGGGTTGTAAACGAAACAAACACTTATAATTTATAATCAAATTATTCAATAACATATTCATTTATATATATAAAAAATATTTAAGTCATAAATAGATAAAAGTATTCACTATTAAAATAATTAATCACTTGTGGTAAATAATTGTAATTTTATAGTAACAAATTGTGTATAATGGAACGTACTTGAGTGAATACTCTAACCTAACCCGACATCCTGTAGGAGTCTGTGACCCTGATACTGCGCTTGTATTTTCGTATGGTTTTGAGCAGAAAAAGAACTTCAAAAAATTTAAATTCTTCGATTTATGTGTACAGTATGACGAGGCAAACAAATATCTACCGACTACTGAAAAACATATTGGGCAGCAGGATATGTATAATATAAAGGTTCATTTTTTGGTGCGACCTCCTACTCCGTCATGAGAGCCTATTGACTAAATTCGGATTTCCGTAGCTATTTAAAGTCTCGTCTCTAAAAAAAAATCTAAATCTCTAAATTGCTCTGCGGTCTACCCTTCTTGAGAGAGATGAGTCTGAGTCAAACTAGCTGTCGTTCTTTCCGTATGTCTGTCCACCGTTATAACTTTTCCGCATTATGCTAAAAACTTTAGTTCAAGTAGCCAAATAGCATCCCAAATGTATATTAATGACGTCAGGGGCCTGATTTTGTGTGCTATCCAACTTGCACTTGATTTTATTTCTTGGGCGTTGGGACAGAAGCTAAATCAAAACACTGGCTTCACAAAACTTGGTTTATTAAGGCTCACAAAACGAACGCAAGACGGTTCCCAAGACGTAGTGATCGAACCGAGTGCAGGAATTAATATGCCATCTGTCGATCGGTCGTAAAAATGCCTCGGTAGGGGCGAACCTCCCCTCCCTCAATACGCGCTTAGACTCCGTCATGGCTACGTGATTGGTACAGCCATAGCAGCGTTCCTTGTTGCTAACGCGCCTCGCCGACATATATATATATCTATATATAATAAATAACCTATTCAAAATGGGGTTCACTAATTGCTGCCTACCTACTGGGAAGATAGCTGAAGTGATGTCAGTATGTATATTCTCAACTTCTTATCATAATATCCGAAACATGAAGCGGTAAATCAAAATAACATTAATTATCATGATTTTTTCAAATCATTTCTGACCTCTCACAGGCATAAATGACGCAGGAGTGATTTGATATCAAATATGGCGTGGCATCAAGTAAAATACTTCTTAAAATATACATGTAGAATAAATCAACTTTAGCAGTTTACTTCGAAAGAAAAAAAGCGCTTGTAATATAATAAGCAATAACCTCAAACACAAAAATGATTACTCATTGTTTTCCAAATTTCACTTATTGAACTAAGAAATAACTGATCTGGTGTGATTATCTAGCGGTTTAGCTGTGGTCGCCAACAAAGTGGACGTGCTCTCATGCTGGCATTCGCCAAAGACTGCTCGCGATCTATTGAAACTTGCTATTCGCGGCGGACGCATCAACTGTCAATATAAAAATGTATGAAAAGATGGCGGCCCAAAATTGGGCGTTTTATACTTACGAAAACTGAAGTATTATGAATAAAACAGGACCTAATATTTTTTTAGTCAAATTATTTAGTATTTAGAGAACCCATTATTGTATATTTTGATTTCAGGTCTTACTCCGTGACAAAATAAACGAAAAAATACGAAACACTGTTTGCGCCATTTTTCTGATATTTTATGAACTTTATGCGTTTATATTTATGTAATTATTGATATTTACCTCTTGAAACTACTGCAGTCATCAATTTCAGTCTTACATTATGCTATTTTGAAAGTATGATAGGTGTCAGTAAGTTCTAAATAGCTTTAAACTGAAAAATGAAAACACTCGTTTCGCTCATTTCCGCAAACAATACCCTTAAGTCCGGTATAAAACTATTGCAGCCCCTAGTATATCTCTTGGACAATTAATTTTGAGGTTTTTTTTTGTTTTAATAACGGCTAAGTATGTTTTCATACCTAAAATAAGTTAAAATCATAGTTCAATATAAGTCAATATCAAATCAGCATAATGAATTAGATTTGTTGCAGATAAATTTGTTGTTTCATTTGTAAATTTTTATACAATGAGTGATGAAGAATTTTCCTATAAATATCGATTCACAAAGCAATTGGGTGGCATAATAGCGGGTATTTTATGTAATGTTATTTATGTTTGCAATATGAACAGGTTTCACACTACGATAGTTTCAAAAACACTGAAATAAATTACATCAAACTTAATAAAATAATTAATTCTCACGTCGTCTTTACCACAATGCCTGAAATCTAAGGTTTTCAACCAGTGTGTGCTCCCCGTTATGACGTACGGATCTGAGACGTGGACACTCACTGCGGGACTAGCCCAAAAATTCAAGGTCGCTCAGCGTGCTATGGAGCGAAAGAAGCTCGGGGTTTCTCTGGTAGATCGCATCAGAAATGAGGTGATACGCCAGAGAACTAAAGTTACCGACATTATGAAAATAATTAGCACGCTGAAGTGGAGTTGGGCTGGTCACGTATGCAGAAGGACTGATGGTCGCTGGAGCAAAAAAGTTCTAGAGTGGAGACCGCGTCTCAGTAAACGTAGTGTGGGGCGCCCCCCGGCAAGGTGGGAAGACGACCTGCGCAGGTTGGCCGGCATCGAACGGATGCGAACGGCCACTGACAGGGAGAAGTGGCGTCATTTGGGGGAGGCCTATGTCCAACAGTGGATTGATACAGGCTGATGATGAAGATAATATAATAAAAACATAACAAACTTTATTGTCATGGCGGATCGCATTACGTTCCGTGTATCAATTGAGTTATATACAAAACAAACACTAATAAATTATAATAAGATTATACAACAACTTATTATTTTATTAATATATATTAAAAACATTTTAGTCATAAATATATAAAAGTAATCAATTTTTTAATAATTAATCACTTGTGGTAAATAATAGTAATTTTATAGTAACATTAACAACTAGTGTATAATGGAACATACTTGAGTGAAAAACCTAACCCGACCAGGACCAGGAGTCTGAGACCCAGGTACTGCACTTGTATTTTCGCATAGGACTACTAGAGATCGCCCCACATAAATTGACAGTAGCCAAACTTGGAACTAAATTTGACGTTTCCGCCATTGCGTGTTATTTTGTATTAAAGGTAAATTTAGTATTACCAGCGTTGTGTTTTTTGCTCACTCTTTGTAATTTTTATGTTTGTTAAGGGTGATTATAATAAATTGATTTCCGGAGTTTCTTGTTAGTTCTTCTCCAAGCTAGGGTCTCCGCTGATCTAACCTCGGTAAAAAATATGTAAAGACAATGCTCAGTGCCATGTTTGAAATAATAGTTTTAAGAGATTGGCGATTTATACACATGATATAAGATATAAGGGTGTGTATAAGATTGATTGCAGCTGTGGGAAATCCTACGTCGGACAGACTAAACGGTCTATTGCGGACAGAGTGAAGGAACACATAATATATGTAATAAATAATAAGAAGGATAAGTCCCGTTAATTTTTTATCATGTTTGAAATAGTTTAATAAACATATTTTGACTTTGATATATTAATTTGTTTTATTTGAATTTATAGCTCTGCAACCAAAGACCGTTACAAATGAAACCTATAATGAACCGAGCCGTATGGCACAGTGAGTGCTAGTTTTGGCGTGTTTACTGGTAACACTGAATTACGCGACTGTGGCGACGCCTCCAACTGCCAATTTATGTGGGGCGATCTCAAAGTAAAATTTTGGGCAGCAGGATATGTAGGTATAATAAATAGAGTATTTTTTTGGTGCGACCTCCTACTCCGTGATGAGAGCGTAGTGACTAAATTCAGTTATCCATAGCATTTTAAAGTATCGTATCTGAAAAATTGCTCCGCTAATCCGTATACACCGGTCTATCCTTCTGGAGAGAGATGGGCCACACGTATGTCTGAGCCTTAAAAAATCATAATCAAAAATCCACTGGTTGCACATATGAGATGAAATATTAATATGGATACATATATTCATGACAAGAATATCACCATAACACCTTGACAAGAATGTTTCCAATTTGATCTGTATATGTTCTATGCAGCCTAACTTGTCCTCCTCTACTTTCCACTGTAGCTCTTTAAATTCCTTTCGTAACCCTCTTCTCATCTATCCGCTCCATTTGCCCAAACCTCCTAACGTATCTTTCTCTATGTTCGTAACTCCATCATCTCTCATACCACAGCGTTCATGAATCGGGCTATCATTGATACAGCGTTCATGAATCCATTCTAAGCTATCACACAATCTTACATAATACATTTTACTGAGCAAGATCATCTCTAACTGTTATTCTGCATTCATGACACTTCTGTCAAACCCGACGCTCACTACCATACATAAGTGTAAGAAATAGAACATCATTATGAATAGCCAGTCTTCTGTTTCATTCTGAATCAACTAACTTGACATCAGTCCGCTCACAGCCGCATATTAATATCCTAAA
Source organism: Leucoptera coffeella (assembly GCA_030578115.1). Classification (NCBI taxonomy): domain Eukaryota; kingdom Metazoa; phylum Arthropoda; class Insecta; order Lepidoptera; family Lyonetiidae; genus Leucoptera; species Leucoptera coffeella. Next base: position 5,883,135 of record JAMBLF010000002.1, read on the forward strand.
TGATCAAAGTGTAATACACAAATATTGTGTAGTGTAAAGGGTAACACTGAAATTACAATACATAGACATGTTACGCCTGTTTCTCTCTATGTAATAAAAATAATATAATTCTAATTAATTATTATATAATACTGACCTTCAAACTATATACATCCAGTCTGATTGGCCCTGAGGAAACTATAATATTTTTATATTATAATAATTATTATATATAATTATTTATATTTATATATTGTTATTGTTAAGTGCAGCTGTAACTTCACGCAGTGTTTAAAACACTGGGCTGGCCGAAATGTTATCTGTAGCTCATCCCAATAGATTGATCGTCAGAAGCAGAAGCAAATAAATGCAAGGGCAGCCAATATCTGAAAAGAAAATAATGTTTTAGTACATAAAATTATAACAACCAAATGTTGGAAATTTATATTTGAATATGAGTTACCTTACCTTGCGTCAAAGCTCAAACTTGCGCAATGACTTTGCTAAGGACATAAGAGGCCTTAGATCATCGCAAGGCTGAAGAAACTCCTCGTCAGGCAGAGAATTAGGAGTTTTCGTGCTTTCGCCGACATTCGCCTGCGTTGTGTTTCCCTTTACTGTCTACTCACTCTCCAGACTCATAATTTACTAGTGCGACTGCCTAAATTACATTTTTTAGTTTGTTTAAAGTTGCAAAACTTTCTAACAATCTGGCAGCAACCACTTTTTTGTGGATCGCTATTTGACATTTGAGTTTGCAAAATTTTCGCTCTTGATTGCTGTCAAAAATGCTTACATAATACCAATTATTATTGTTTTCATATACTTTTTCGTTCTCTTATTGCTCGTGGTTGGCAGCACTGTTTCGATTGCTGTTGCAAATGCGATCCCATGATACATAATACGAAAGTCGTGTTTGACAGCGAAAATCTCTCAATTTTCGTCGATTGCTTATTGATCGCAAGATACATAATAACCCTACGGTACGGGTTATTATGTAAAAATTTGCAATCAGCAGTGGTCGCAAAGTGATCGCGCGATCGATTGCTGATTGTTCATACAAATTGGTATTATGTAAGGTGTTCGCTCGCTGGCCGCGTTCTTGCTGCTATCACCAACATAACAGAAATTCGTTCATTCAATGACACGTAGAAACTAGCGCCACTAGCGATCAAGTAGCAATCGGTGGAACTAGCAAGTTTGTTATTGTTTATGTTTCATCATCATCATCAGCCTGAAGTAATCCACTGTTGGACATAGGCCTCCCCCAAATGACGCCACTTCTCCCTGTCAGTGGCCGTTCGCATCCATTCAATGCCGGCCAGCCTGCGCAGGTCGTCTTCCCACCTTGCCGGGGGGCGCCCTACACTACGTTTACTGAGACGCGGTCTCCACTCTTGGACTTTTTTGCTCCAACGCCATCAGTCCTTCTGCATACGTGACCAGCCCAACTCCACTTCAGCGTGCTAATTCTTTTCATAATGTCGGTCGGTATGGTCTTATAATTGATATTCAGGGTGCCTCTAACCATGCGGTGATCACTTCCGGTATTAAACCTGTTGATCACGGAGACATCCCTGAATATGTGCTTCTTATCCGCCATGATGAAGTCGATCTCATTAATGGTGTTTCCGCTGGGACTTTTCCAGGTCCACTTCCGTTGGGGCTTTTTCTTATAAAATGAGTTCATACAGCCCCTGTGATTCAAGAAAGTGGACCAACATGTCTTAAATTAAAAAAAAATTAATTATGTGTGTTTATGTTTGAAAATGTTCAATAGGTTAGAAATTTTTAACTTGAAATATTTGCGACATTGTACCACAACTGTACACGTGGAAAGTCAAGAGCTGGCGGATAAGGCATAATTTGAAAAAAAGGAAAGTAAAATCAATAGTGAAATGAACATAAATGTGGAAATATGTAATCTATTACTTTAGCACTAAAAGTTTATGTTTTTTCAGACTGAAAACTTCGATATGTCAGGTCATATCAAGAGCAAGAAGAGGAGAGCTAGCCATATCTCTTTGAAAATGCAGGTATTGTCTTCTTGAATAATATATTTTAGTTTAAAAACTTGTAACACATAATAAAAATTACTATACCTAAATTACTTGGACCATCTGAGCAACTTACTTACTAAAATACACTTTACTCAGTCTCGCTACACACGGTAAAACAGATATCATGAATTCCCATTGATACCAATCATGGAAAATAACTTTTACTAGATCTACATCCTACACCATTATTCTTTACCCTACATTACTCTTGTCATAGTCATCATTGCACTTCCACGGGCATACGCACGCTAAACCATATCCATAGGTCACACAAATAAGCATTTTAGGAGTGACTTCGAATGACAGTATTAAAAATAGATGTAGAGGCTAAGACTTACAAGTGCATGCTTCGATCGTTTATACATGTTATGAGGATAAAGGATAGTAGATTGACAAAAGGAATATATGTGTGTGAATTGGAAGGACGATTACCCAATAGGACAAATAATAGTTAGACAGACTCCATATTGAAAGTGATGTTAGAAGTATATATAACCACTGAGAGTGTATAAGTGTATAATGAAGCAAAATTGGTATATCAGGGTGGGTATTTGTGATCTCTGAATAGCCCTTTACAGGGGATTGAGTGTGCTGTATATGTATGTCTGTTATTAGTCAGGATCATTCGAGGTGGCGATCAATAGTCTCTGCTTGTCCCTTAGGGGCATAGGAGGTGTGAACATATGCATGTACTTACTACAAATATTGTTGTTTTCATCATAACATAATATGTATTTAGGAAGTCAGGCAGTAAAACCATTAAAATCTACCAAATTAGATAACTTATGACTTCTGGGTGCTGATAAACTAGTATATTTGGAGTTTGATTTCTGGTAGAAAAAAGGTACAATTTAATCTGTGTCATATGAATTTTTATTTGATTCCATAATAGACATGATGACAACAAGTGAATTTCATTGAAACATTTTGTGTGTATATTATTACAAAATTCCTATTTCTAAAACTCTGATTCTTTTCAAAATTAAAACCAAGATTAATATAATATTCGATAAAATAAAATCGCTAAGCACGGCAATCCGCCTTGACATGTTGAACGCCAATCAGAGCGCATGACGACACGTCAGAGTTCTTTCTCTTTGTTTACTTTTGTATTACTACACACTCGCTCGCTTTTTTAATTAATCACGCCGCTAATGTATTATTTAGGTGTTCGAGCCTATGCTTGAACCACATAAATGAGATTACCCTCTCAATATTGTGTGCAAAATAGTAAAAAGTGGGTAACTTCTCTATATTTACGTAGTATAATGAGGGTAGATGAAAATAATTGTGGCTATAAATCAGCAGCGCGGGCGGTTCCTCCTTCAGTACGCTTTCAATATTGGTGCAACTATATAAAGTGAAAACCTCGCAGTGCAGAATTTTGGCAAATTTAAGTCATTCGACATCGCCGAATCAACACATTCAGGAAGAGCGGCGTGAAAAACCACAAGTAAGTGTGAATTCGTCACTCGTGAGAGACGCTGATTCCGTTCGGGTCCATCCCAACGACGACTTTCCACTTGGCGCCTTTTGGCCCAGTTAGGTAGACTCGTTCAGCATTTGCGAACCTGTCAGACCATACGACGTTAGTCGTAGTCATGTCGAACAACCGAACCAAAACTCGGCGCCGCTTGCTCGTCAAGCGTCGTGTCGAACTAGCTTTCTGACGAACGTCGTGTCGAATTATGATTCGACGAACGTCGTGTCGAATTACGGTTCGACGAACATCGTGTCGAATTACGGTTCGACGAACGTCGTGTCGAATTACGGTTCGTCGAACAAAACTATTTGACAATGGCGTGTCGTATCATAACCTTTTGAAACTTGAAACTGCGTCGAACAAACTACTCGACGTCGATCCAATACTGACCAGGCGCTCTCTAACACTTACAGATCATGCCGGAAAAATCCTGTATGGGGCAGCTTGCCAGTATCCAACCAGCATCACCGGATGAAGACGCCGCCTTCCAAGCTGTAATAGACAGCCTCAACCGTCACTTCCCCGCGGAGTGGACCGAGTGGCCAGTCCTAAACCACTCCTTCGAAGAACTATTTGGGGGAAATAAAGTGCCCGAAGGCATCGACCTCAAACTAAGATTCGCCCTCCCGACCGAGGAGTTAGCCAAAGCTTTCAACCCGGAGGCAACCTCCCCCTCTGAAAGAACGTATCGCAAGATCCGCGCTACAATTCTAAGGTGGCCCTTGGGACGAGCACTTTTTTATGCACCATTCTTGAGAAAGTGCATCCCACCTCATATGAGAGCATCAATGCAACCGTTAGGCGGATAAAACCCCTAATCGTAAGAAGATCCGCTGTCAACCAAACCCTTAAAGAAAGGGCCGGGCTTTGCTCAGCCCGCTCATCAAGTTCATCCAGAAGCGACTACAGATCACGTTCGCCCCATCGCAGCGCAGTCGTGGTCTGCCCACCTCAGGCGTCACAGAACACCGAATCGGCGCCTTCCACATCACGACCCACGTATGCTCCACCTGCATCAGAAAGTCTAATGAGAGAAGAGACTGGTGCAAGCTCGGCGGCCATGCTAGCCATACTATCGCAGCAGCAGTCATTTTTGACCTCATTCTTGGCGTCTCAAAAAGAGCACAACGAGAACCTCTTCAACATGATGGCGAAGACTTTGGGAAACCGTCAGCTGGAAGAACCTAGTTCGGAAACCCCTCCAGATCGGGAGTCAAACCAGGATCTCGAAGAAAATCGAGAGCGTGCCTCGTCTGAGGAATCCTCCTCCGAGGAGGAATCACAAGAGTCGTTCGACTTTGCCCCGAAGACGACTACAAAGGAACCGAAAATTTCTGACGCTGATGAGGCGGCGCTTAGCTACGTCACAACCTGCCAGAGAGTTGGCCATAAAGACTGGATCAATGTCCAGTATACAGAAACCCAAAAGCAGTTCCTAGCTTCGCCGGGTTTTTGCGCTCTTAAAATTAACAATCTGCTCTTAGACTTTTCTCCAAGCTATAAGTCACAAAAGCTCCTGGAAACAATGGACCTGATGCTCGGGGCCATTTCTAATGGGCTAATTCAACAACGGCTCATTTTTCAAAGGCTACTGGAGATCCTCCCACGTGATGTCAGGAGCAAAGTGGGAAGCACGTTCTTGCTTCTCGACTCGGAATTCAGGAAAAAGTCCGATGCCTTGCTTCAGTACGTGTGCGGACGTCGCGCTGAAACGCTTCAAAAAAGAAGAGAGGCATACAAACCCGCAAATAAGGCTTACAGCAGACTTCTACAGGACATCCCTCCGTCAGCGTCACACCTATTCGAGGAGAAAGCATTTGCAGAGTTAATCAAAGAGATGGGCGGAATACAGAAGTTTTTTCCCGCCAGGAAATCCTTTCGCAAACCTAGCGCGCCATCTACTTCGTACGAAGCCTCCCCTTTCCCCGGCCAGAACACAGACACGAGCGAGAAAAGTACAAGAAACCGACAGCTAAGAACTGGCGAAACGAAAAGCCTAAATTTTCAAATGAGGGAGGAAATCGTAGGAACGAAGCTAAGCAGAACAACACCACCCAGACAGCAAAAAAATGGGGGGGGGCAAAAGGCCGGAAATGACTTCCAAGCAGGGTGCCTAGCAAGATACACCAATCAGTGGGCAAAGGCACCAAAAAGCATACAAAGGATGGTAAGAGGCTATCGGATACCCTTCCTGACCACTGACAATTCGACTCTCAAAAGATATAAAGAAATACAGAAAATATTGGATACAATACAGTCCGGAGATGGAACAAGAGATACAAAAACTGCTCAAGTCAAAAGCTCTGGCAATAAGCACTCAGATCTAATCTATCTAATCTAAAAAATCTAAACAAATATGTTGCCGCTCCACAATTCAGGCTGATAAACCATTTCCAAATCCCATATCATATCCGGCCAAACGACTATATGATGAAGCTGGACATATCTCAAGCTTACTTCCACATACCGGTTCAGCAGGATCACAGACGCTATCTATCTATCGCATTTCAGAACGGAAGAGACGATCAAATCCTGCTGTACGAGATGACCTGCCTGCCATTCGGCCTCGTATCAGCGCCCTCAGCATTCGCAAAGGTGACAAACTGGGTTGCCCAACAGCTGCGTCATCAGGGACTCAGGATACTAGTATATCTAGACGACTTTCTCATCGCCCACAAAAATGCTCAAACGCTGGAACAGCAAATGGGTCAAGCCATCTCGTTCTTAGAAAACTTGGGCTGGAAAATAAACAAAGACAAATCATCGCCCAAAGCGTCAATGGAGATGGAATATCTCGGCATAACATGGAACACAAAAGACAACAAAAAACACCTGTCAGAAACGAAAGTCAATCAGCTGAAATCTCACATCCAGAGACTGCTGGCACGAAAAACCTGGAGCTGGCGAGACGCAAAAGTCGTTCTCGGAAGACTAAACTTTGCATCAACAGTAGTTCCATTGGGACGTCTACATTGTCGGGTTCTGCAAAGAGCGTCAAAAGCTCTGCCCCACTCAGATCCTCGCAGAAAGTTCTCAATGCCACTCAGGGCATCATCAGAGCTAGAATGGTGGATGAAGAATGCCCACAAACGCACCCCCATTCACATGAACCAGCCATCGATTTTCATTGCGACAGATGCAGCGGACACCGGCTGGGGGGCCACGGCCAACAACCGCCATTTTCAGGGAAAATGAAACAGAATTCAGGAGAGTTGGCACAGCAACATGAAGGAACTCTATGCTATTCTAAAAGTTCTTCAACAACTAGACCAAGACCTGAAGAATCGCACAGTAATGGTACAGACAGACAACCGCACATGTGTTGCTTACATCAACAAGCAAGGGGGCACGAAGTCTATCGGGCTGCTGAGAATAACAGAGGAAATTCTTTGTTACTGCGAAATGAGACATTGCCATATATTCGCACGACGCATACCGGGCGTATACAACGGAGTAGCAGACAGTCTTTCCACATTTTCCCCCCACCTGCCCTGATCCCAAGAGTCCTGAAACACCTCGAAACATCGGAGGGCACATACCTCCTGGTAACACCTCTGTGGGACAATGTGTGCTGGAAGCCAGATCTACTGAGGAGGACGAAAGGAGCTTATCTCAAGATTCCGAACCTGAAAGCCAATTTGACAGACCTCAAAACGAAACGCCCTCCACCGGAGGTCGAAAACTTGAGATTGGTGGTTTGGAGGGTTCAGGGTGGTCCAAACAAGTTATAAACTGGTCTTCAGACGATATAAGGTTGCTGGAAACATCCTGGAGAAAATCTACTTTTAGGACATATAAGCCAGTATGGAAGGCATGGTGTCAATGGGCAGCACAAAACAACGCGCAAGCAAATGAACCAGACCCTCAACTAGTCGCCAAGTATCTTTGTTATCTACATAGAGAAAAGAAGCTTGCCCCACGATCAATAGCCTTACATAAATCTGTTATATCTAACTTTGGAAACCCTACTCGCGCTGAAGAAATCTCACAACATCCATTGATAAGACAAACACTCAAAGGAATATTGGCAAATAAACCACCAGTCAAGAAAACCTTAACTTGGGAAGTGATTGACCTAGTAAACTTTCTAAAATCCTATGAGGTGGATGAAACCAACATGTTCGCAGTGTCAAGACACACGTCTATCCTCCTCCTGCTAGCTACGGGCAGGAGAATACACGATCTCACACTCCTGAGCATCCAAGACTGTGATTTCGAGGACAAAGGTGATGAGCTACTTTTTTGGCCCAGATTTGGATCCAAAACAGATTCATCAACATATAGACAGTCAGGTTGGCTTTTGAGGAAAAACCCTGAAGAATCCAACCATAAACTGGATCCCGTCTACTGGATAAGAGTGTTATTGAATATATCTAAGTCTCGCAGAAAACAAGTAAACGACTTATTTGTGACAACCAGGGGGAAAACAAAAGGATCATCTCCCTCTATCATCGCAGGATGGATCCGATCTCTTCTGAAAGAAGCAGGGATATCATCTTCTGCAGGATCTCTCAGAGCCGCGGTGGCCACTCACAACTGGACAAGTGGTTATTCCAGTATAGAAGAAATACTCGAAAGAGGGAATTGGAGATCCAAGAACACCTTTTTCAAGCACTACTTCAGAGAGATTTCTGGTCAATCAAGATCGAACTCAAATGTCCTCAACGATTCCTTTATAAGCATAAGATAATAAAATGAACACACTAACAGGACTTTAAATAACACTCATGTTTTTTCTCATATGTGGTAGCAACTTTTATTATGATTCTATTGCTAACCTATTCTTGTCTGATTATATTATCTGATTATTGGCTAATCCAATAAAGAACAATGATCGAATAAACCTTGTTTCAATGATTCAAGCAATTCACAGTACGCTACCTAACAGCAGCGCCGGCAGACAATAAACACCTCTCATTTATGTGGTTCAAGCATAGGCTCGAACACCTAAATAGACCCGTTTTTCCCCCGAAGGGTTTAAAACGGATATTTAGGTTTCAGCCGTAGCTTGAACCACACCTTTAAGGCCTTGCCGGCTTGGTACTGAAGGAGGAACCGCCCGCGCTGCTGTTTTATAGCCACAATTATTTTCATCTACCCTCATTATACTACGTAAATATAGAGAAGTTACCCACTTTTTACTATTTTGCACACAATATTGAGAGGGTAATCTCATTTATGTGGCTCAAGCTACGGCTGAAACCTAAATATCCGTTTTAAACCCTTCTGGGGAAAACGGGTCTATTAACTTCAATTTCTTTTGTGTAAATTGATTACGCTAAATTGAGTCATGGAACAAGGATTTACAAAAGCTTCAAGCGCAAACTTACCAAGAATCGACTTGATAATGCTAGGAACGTTTCTGGCATCAAACAAAGACTTCTGTTCAGCAGAATTTAGAAATGTTAAAACTTCCATGTAAATATCGTGTATTAACCAGTTAATTAACTATTTAAACCATAAAAATAATTCGTTGAAAGCATAGCTATTGTACCTATTGTAATATTGAATGTTATACTGAAATCAGTATAACATTCAATATTACAATTTGAGGTTATGTTTATGTTAAATAGGTATAACAATGTTTACTTCTTCCCATAAAATTTGCTTATAATGAATTTAGGCAACAAAATTCTACAAAATAAAAAAGAAAATACTTACATCAAAGTGATCTTCACAGAAATAAAGCTGTGTAGTGGGTAATATTCCTTCCAAATCACGTCTTGCAAGTTTAAGCCACTTCTTTCTTAATTTCTTATCGAAATGAACGAAAATAAATAACTTCTCAGTTTTTATGGACGTATTAGTACACAGAGGGACGGAACACCACCTATATGCTTTCGAAGTCATGTTTTAATGTAAAACTAGTAAAATGTCCAAATTAAATATGAATTGGATAATGTTTACATACACTGAATGTTCCTTGTACTTTAAAGTGACGTATGCAAGCGACGCCATGACACTTTGACGCGTTTTGGTGCAATCCGTATATATTTCCAAATATTATAGAACAGTTTCTCAAAATTTGTCATCATGCCTATTGTGTTTGATTTAATGGAAATGTGTTTATTAATTTATGCACTGTTTATATTTACTAGGTGGAGGCTTCTTGTGTGTTGAAATCATTGATTAACATGGAGCAAAAGAGAGTGGCAGCTAAAGAAAAACCTGCCAATGCTGCCATGACCACTGCTGAAGCAGCTCACATCCAAGCCAAGCAACTTAATGTATAGATGAAAATTTTAAACTAAATTTAAAAATTAAAACTACATATTTGATTTTTCTATAAGATTTTTTATTTCTTTCTTTTGCCATCTACACAATTTCAATGATCAGGGCGCGCAATCTTCATCTGAAATTATGAATAACTTGATCTGAAAATAAATAAGAAATTAACAAAGAGATTACAAATATACACACAACATCCATCCTTCCAGGGAAAAACCCAATTACTTCCTATCCTAACGCTATTTTTGCCTCCTGGACATACATTAATCTTAACAGACATGCATGACATGACATACAAACAGACATGCTCACTGGTTGCACATATGAGATGAAATGTTAATATGGATACATATATTCATGGCTCTACATCCCTAAGGGGATAGACTCTTCACTGCTTCACGCTGCGTACACGCACCTTGACAAGAATGTTTCTAATTTAATCTGTATATGTTCTACGCAGCCTAACTTGTCCTCCTCTACCTTTCACTTTAGCTCTATAAATTCCTTTCGTGAAGGGTTACGATACGGTTCTCATTTATCTGTTCCATATGCCCAAACCTCATAACATACCTTTCTCTATGTTCGTAATTACATATTCTCTCATACCACAGCATTCATGAATCACACTATCATTGACAAAGCGTTCATGAATCCATTCTAAGCTATCACATAATCTTACATAATACATTTTCCTGAGAGAGATCATTTCTGAATATTATTCTTCATTCATGACACTTCTGCCAAACCCAACACTCACTACCATACATAAGTGTAGGAAATAGAACATAATTATGAATAGCCAGTCTTCTGTTTTATTCTGAACCAACTGACTAGACATCAGTCCGCTCACAGCCGCATATTAATATCTTAAATGAGCGAAGTGAGATGCACAAATACTGTGTAGTGTAAAGGGTTAAATTATAATTCATAGACATGTTAAGCCCGCTTCTCTCTATGTAATAAAAATAATATAATTCTATTTAATTATTATATAATACTGACCTTCAAAGTAGGGAGACCAACTTAGTTCCGCGGCATATGCAGTTAAACGGATTAGGGAATATACGGCTAGGGTTGTTTATTTCAGCTACTTTCATAGCATTGTGTCTTATGGCATCTTGCTGTGGGGCTGTGCTGCTGACATAAACACAATATTCGTTTTGCAGAAGAGGGCTGCTCGCTGCATTTACAGAATTGGCCCCAGAGAGTCACTTCGCGAAAATTTTTAAGAAATTGATATTTTGGCGGTTGTTGCTCAGTACATATATGAGTGTGTCATTTATGTACATAAAAATATAAATATTTTTAGAAGAAACTGTGATGTTCATAAAATTAATACTAGGAACAAACATAAGCTGTATGTGGCGCCCTCGAGGTTTCAAAAGGTCAAGAAATCTTTTGTTGGAAATTGCGTGCGTTTTTATAATCATTTATTGGACTGGATTACGTGATTGTCCTTTCCTAAATTTAAGAATATAGTTAGAGGCCGACTAGTCCGGGGCGCTTACTACGCGGTCGGAGACTACCTCGCTGATGCTCAGGGTTGGCAATGAGTGCATCTAAGTTATATGTGCAAAGATAATTTTATGTTTCTTTATAATTTGTTTTTGTAACTGGCACTGGGCAAAAAATCCTGAAGCCGGAGTTTCTTGTTGGTTCTTCTCCGATCCAGAGCTTCCGAACCAACGGTAGAATTTCAATGCCAAGAGACAACCAGTGTCAGGCAAATGTTTTGACTTTCAATGAATGTACTGTACTTGTACTTATATTGAATAAAAACATTTGACTTAGACTTTTCAAACTAGAACATATATACATCCAGTCTGATGGACCCTAAGGAAACTATAATATTTCCTGAACATATTATTATTGTTAAGTGCAGCTGTAACTTCACGCACAGTGTTTGAGACACTGTGCAAAGGCTGCGAAAATCTGTAAAGAAAATTATGTTTTAGTACATAAAATTATAACAACCAAATGATGGAAATTTATATTTGAATATGAGTTACCTTACCTTGCGTTCAAAGCTCAAACTTGTGCAATGACTTTCCTATGGACATAAAGGGCCTTAGATCATCGCAAGGCTAAAGCAACTCCTCGTCAGGTTAGGTTAGGTAAGGAAATTAGGAGTTTACGTCTTCTCAATTGTTACGCAGTTGTGCTCGCGCTTTCGCCGATATTCGCCTGCGTTGTGTTTCCGTCTACTGTCTCCTCACTCTCCACACTTATAATTTACTAGTACGACTGCCTAAATAACTTTTTTAGCTTGTTTAAAGTTGCAAAATTTTCTAACAATCTGGAAGCAACCACCTTGTGACCACCTTTTTGTCGATCTTACATTTGAGTTTCCAAAAAAAATCGCTCATGATTGCTGTCAAAACTGCTTACATAATACCAATTATTATATATTTTCTTCGTTCTCTGATTGCTCGGCGGTTTGCAGCACTGTTTCGATTGCTGTTGCAAATGCGATCCCATGATACATAATAGGAAAGTCGTGTTTGACAGCGTCGATTGCTTACTGATTGTAAGATACATCATAACCCTACCGGTCCCACATAGTAAATAAAATGAATATAAATCGCGAGTGTTTAAAAATAACTAATACCAACCTATTCAAAATGGAATTCACTAATTGCTGCCTACCTACTGGGAAGATAGCTGAAGTGATGTCAGTATGTATGTTTTAAGTTCTTGTCATAATATCTGAAACATCAAATCGTGTCTGTCATATACCTGTCACAAGCGTAAATCACTCATGAATGATTTGATATTATCTAATATGGCGTCGCATCAAGTAAAATACTTCTTGTAATATACATGTAAAATAAATCAACTTTAGTAGTATTCTTCGAAAGTAAAAAAGCGCTTGTAATATAATAAGCAATAACTTCAAACACCAAAATGATTACTTATTGTTTTCCAAATTTCACTTATTGAACTAAGAAATAACTGAGCTGGTGTGATTTTGTAGCGGTTTAAGAGCTCGTAACTGTGATCGCCAACGAAATGGACGTGCTCTCACGTTGGCATTAGCCCAACACTAAACGCGATCTATTAAAACTCGCTAGAGATCGCGCCACATAAATTGGCAGTAGGCAATCTTGGAACTAAATTTGACATTTCCGCCATTGCGTGTTATTTTGTATGAAATGTAAATTTAGTATTACCAGCGTTGTGTTTTTTGCTCACTCTTTGTAATTTTTATGTTTGTTAAGGGTGATTATAATAAATTTATTTCCGGAGATTCTTGTTAGTTCTTCTCCAAGCTAGGGTCTCCGCTGATCTAACCTCGGTAAAAAATATGTAAAGACAATGCTCAGTGCCATGTTTGAAATAATAGTTTTAAGAGATCCGCAATTTATAATCATGATATAAGATATAAGGGTGTGTATAAGATTGATTGCAGCTGTGGGAAATCCTACGTCGGACAGACTAAACGGTCTATTGCGGACAGAGTGAAGGAACACATAATATATGTATACATTCAAAGAGAGCTTGTGATAGGGCCTATTTTAAATAAACATATTTTGACTTTGATATATTAATTCGTTTTATTTGAGTTTATAGCTCTGCAACCAAAGACCGTTACAAATGAAACCTATAATGTATCGAGCCGTATGGCACAGTGAGTGCTAGTTTTGGCATGTTTACTGGTAACACTGAATTAGGCGACTGTGGCGACGCCTCCAAGTGCCAATTTATGTGGCGCGATCTCTACTCGTAAATTCTCCATATAAAAATGTATGGCAAGATGGCGGCCCAATATTGGGCGTTATATACTGTGTAATAAACAAAAAAATAAAAAACCCTGTTTTCTTTCTGTGTTTAGTCTTTCATTATACTACCTTGAAAGTATAATAGGTATCAGTAAGTTCTAAATAGGCTTAAACTGAAAAATAAAAACACTCGTTTCGCTCATTTTCGCTAACATTACCCTTAATGCGAAAACTAATAAAATTAGATAATTGGTATCTGTGAGGATATATTGAAAATAACTTGACGCATACTTACAGCCTGTGAAAATGCTTTAAAAATGTTTAGAAATAATATCAAACGTATTCATTTACAATAAACCGATATACCTAAAGTATGGTTTGATTTTTTTTATCAAGTACAATTTTTTTATTTATTTACTAACTCCGATTACAAGTTAGAGCTGTCAGGTAACGAAAATAAGTGTTCTATGCGTTTTCGTACGACTGCCCGCATATAGAAGTCTGTGACCCTGGCACTCCGCTTATATTTTCATTGTTTTTTTAATTCATTTATTAAGTAATCTCTACTTTTATAATTCGAACAAAACTCTTTTGTAATTTGTCACGTGCTAGTCGGGGATGTAAAAATAATACTAATTAGCAGCCGTTCTTCCCGGCATGTTGTAGGAGGCAACTAAGGGTGAGGACATAAAGAGTCAGTTTGCCGGTGCAGACAAACCGGTGCGGGTCGGTACCGATACATACAAGTAGACATTTCAATGTTATCTTATGCGCTCACACATAAAGAAACAGGTTGTTCCTATACGTAACGCAATTTGTACTGATTCGTACCGTTAAGTACCGATAAGCCCGTACCGGAAAACCTGCCTCTCTACGTCCACACCCTAAGGGACTAGGGGTAAATGGAATCTATTGTGCGATGAGTTTGCAAACTTTTACGTTCAATATGATAATTAACTTTATGACGACTATATCTACAATTTGGTAAAAAATATTGTAGAATAATTTTATCATTAATGAACTACCCTACGAAAAGTTATTATGAATATAATCAATCACAATAGACAGCAAATACTAAACCGTCTGACGCCCCAGAAAGAGCCTTTTTCAGATTTTTAGGAAATCATAATACATATAGGTAAGTATATGAAAAAATACTACAGCCGAACTTTTGGTAAAGAACGCCATTATATTTCAAAAGCACTATAATCTAATTACATAGTCTTACAAATTCGGTCCGTTCAAATCAGTAAATAATAGGATGCGTGGGTACACACATACTTGTAATCTGTACTGGCATTATTACAAACACATGGAGAGCTTGAATTTATTTCGTATTTGATTGACTACCATCTAAATTTTGGTGAGAATATCAGCTTATACATTGTATCGTGGGAAAACGCCTACGTACTTCGTAAAATAACTGTCTGTATGTACACGGTGCGCGGTGACATGAAGTCGGTCCGGAGTAGTGTAAAACCGTCACACTTTTTCATTTGATTGTGGGCAGTTAATGTTTCTTATATATTATTATTATTAAAACTCCCGTAAACGTGTCGCGATGTTTTGAAACTACTATATGAATTATGTTAAGACAACGGCAGGGAATGAGTTTGTTTGGCTAGTACTAAAATTTTTTACGATATAACGAAAGTTGGATTTTCCCAATAAGTTTATTTACTGATGGACAACTTTCAAAGGCCTGGATGTAATATGACCTACATAATCACCTAGACTATTTTCTTGTCAACCTTGGGGATGTAAAAGAACAGGATGGAAGATTCCACCAGGACCTTTGTACTATAGAGCAACGCTATCAGGGTCACTGAAACACACTAAGGATAGCTGACTATTGCTCGAGTATTCAGATTAGCCCTGTGCTCTCAGTTATAGCAAGAAAATCGCATAAAAGAAGATTTTCTCCATTAAATATTCAATAAACTACAAAATTTTTAGTATTATATTACCAAAATCTTGAGCTACTAACCTTCAATTCTTGATATGAAGCCGAAACTGCCTATTAAGCGAGTTCTCTGGTATATTTGATACACGAATCAATCAAAGAGGACCTGGCGACAGCCGTCGCCCAAAGTGACAAGGATTGGAGGGTAAACGGCGCCCGTGACGTCATCAAACAGCTGTCTGTGCTGGCGGGGCTTAACAGACCGCTTGAAAGTAGAATCAGAGTGTCACGCGTCTATTTATTTGCCTATCTTGTCAAGGACTATGTACAAACCTGAAATATCATGTTCTTAATATAAATACATCAACTGCGTAAGAAAGGGGTTGAATAATCAAAAATTTTAATAAATGACTCTAATAAATGATACGCTTGATTTACAGACTAACTAACTTACTATTACTTATTCTGTGGTAGATTGCGCTACTAGTCCGTATCGTGGGATATTGTCGATACAAAATAGACAAAAAACACCCCCATTTATCGCAATATTCACTAAACTATTCAATATAAAATCAGTCTATACTAAGTATGCCAAGAACTAACATAAATTTATAATGTTTTGCAGAACATAAACTTTTAGTAAAAATGTCAGCCAGCATATCACCTGTTGGCAAATACAATACTTTTATATTTTATTAGATCACAACAAAAAATATTTGATATCAATGTGCTTGTTATATTTGTGAAAGACTGGGTTTGCACACAGGTTCTGTGCACCCTGGTTATCATTGAATAGGCTGATCGTGCACATCTTATTAAATATTGCAATTCCTTTTTATATAATGCTTCTCTACATGCCTCTGATAGACCAATATTCTGATTCAGTACTACAGAAGGTTACATTTTTCTGTTTCCTACATTCCCACAATCACAACAACCATCAGATAACGAAAAAACATCCCAGTATATCATCTGAAATAGTGTATGGACATGTTATGAGGATGAATGATAGCAGATTGACAAAAGGAATATATATGAGTGCAGTGGAAGAGCGGTTACGTAGGGGCCGGCCTAATAAGTCATATAACAGTCAGATAGACGCTATATTGAAAAAAGGTGCACGTGAGGTGTACCTATAACCGCCGAGAGTGTATGAGAAGATGTATAAATGTCAATGAAGCGAAAGTTGTCTATAAGGATCGGGACAAATGGGGATCCGTGATCTCTGCGTACCCCTCTACAGGGAATCAGGCGTAATGTGTATGTATGTATAACTTAAATATTCAAAATAAATATAGAAATTTAAATAAGATATGAAAACCGATATACACTCTACAATATCAGTCAGTTTTCTAATTGGTGGAGGAATTTTGTTCCAACATTTGAAGGCGGCGTACTTAAAAGCTCCCCTGAAAGCGGTGGTGCGATGGCGAGGCAGAACAAGCGGTGGTACACAAGCACGGGTTGATTTCTGTTGCTGGGATCGCCACATCAGTTTATTAAATAAATATTTCGGTTGTTTCTTATGAATAATGTCGAAAAGTAAGCAACTAAGTAGCAGTTTTTGTCGCGATTCGATATTTAGTATGTTAGTATTATTGAAGTACGATGAAACATGGGTTCGGGGCGGGATGGGAAAGCAATACCGGGCGCACGCATTTTGTACACGTTGTAAAAGCCTACGAGATTTCTTATAGAGGCACGAACCGTACGCTACCAAAGCATAATTCAGCTTTGACAAAACCAACACTTCACATAGCTTTATTCTCATATCCACACTTAAAAACGCGCGGCTCTGGTATAAAACCCTTAAACGATAGAAACATGCAGACACCAGCTACGAGACGTGTCTCACCCTCAACCCTGTCATTTACAACATCGTCAATAATAATACCTGGTCTTCGCGAAACATCTCCAGACACCATTCGCTGGCTGCCCAGCACCATGTACTTAGTCTTAGCAGGGTTGAGAACGAGGCAGTTGTCATCCGACCAGTCATATACTCGTTTCAAGTCGTCATTAAGTGCTTCTATAGCAGAGTCAAAGTTATTAATGTCGATATGTGTATAGAGTTGAATGTCATCGGCGTAGATATGATATTTACAGTTAGTTATGTGTAGTGCAATGTCAGAGGTATATAAAATAAATAACAACGGACCTAGGATAGAGCCTTGTGGGACTCCCCTCTAGTCGTGTGAACTGTCGAGTGTATTAAGGTACCATCTGGCCTTGCCATGAAACTACTTGTTTTCGTTCGTTTAAGTATGTGTTAAACCAATTGATTGTTAAGTCACTAAATCCATTATAAGTAATTTTTGCCAAAAGCAGGTCAGTATTCAAACAGTCAAAAGCACGAGAGTAGTCCAGTAGCACAAGTATTGTTGCGTTATGATCGTCTTCGTTTGTCAAAATATTGTCAAATACATCCATCAATGCAGTGGTGGTGCTATGCTGTCTCCGAAAACCAGATTGATACAACGGTAAGATATTGTGTTTGTGTATGTATTCTGTTACATGTCCATGTACCACACTCTCAAAGATCTTCGATAGATAGGGCAATATACTGATGGGTCTCAGGTCGGACACATCAACCGGGTCGTCAATTTTGGGTTTCGGTTTTATGGACGCCGTTTTCCATGAATCCAGGTAAGTACCTGACTTGATAGAAGTGTTGACTAGTTGTGTTATGGTATCGAGTATCTCCGGCAAAATCAGATGCGCCATGTCCCTTGAGAACCCATCAGACCCAACGGCGTTGTTCTTGATAGACCCGATCACCCTAGCCACAAACGCCTCGCTCACCGGATGCAATTCAAAGGTTGCCGAGCCATAGCAGCTCGTATGAAATGAGTTGAGTAGAGCAGGCGGAGGCGAGGTCGGACCAGTAGTGTCCAGGATGTGTTGTGCTATGGTGTTTGGATTATCGAAGTGTGGTGTAAGGTCTGGTTTGGGCTTAAAGTCCGCAACAGAACACTTTAGAGTTTTCCAAAGAAGCTTGGGAGTCTTTAAGTGGTTGTTTATGTGAAACTCAAAATAAGCCTTCTTTTCTGTGTGCATACAAGTGTGTACAAACTTCTTCAGGTCTCTGTATTCTTGCAAATGATGGTCAAGTTAAGTGTGTTTGTATGTATTGTGTGCTCTGTTCCTCAATTGTATCAAATACCTGAGATTGCTTGTAAGTCAAGGTGTGTGTTGTGAGTTTAATGTGTAGAGTGTAAGAGGTGCCTGTTGGTCGAACAGCATAGTCACCAAAGCATCATTAATGCACTATCATGTCATTAACAGTATTATGTCGGTGAATCACGGTCCAGTTAATTCGTTTCAAATCATTGTTAAAATTATTTATTTCAATTTGTTTGTAAGGCCGACATACGACAGAGACATATGACAGATCGCTATGTTTGGCCTAACATAAATAAGGACTGCAATAAGTGGGCTAAGACTTGCTTAGAATGTCAACGCAATAAAGTTACCAGACACATTTCATCACCGTTAGGAAATTTTACCAATCCCTCAAGCAGATTTAAGCACATTAACATTGATATTGTTAGCCCACTACCCTACTCAGATGGATTTACATATTGTTTAACTATCATTGATAGATTAACAAGATGGCCTGAAGTCTATCCTATGCAATCTATGACTGCTGAGGAGGTAGCTAATTCACTTTTAAATGGCTGGATTGCTCGATTCGGAGTTACTAGGTGTGTGACCACTGATCAAGGCCGCCAGTTTGAGTTAGCATTGTTCAAAAACTTAATGCATATATGTGGTTCCAAACGTATACGAACTACCAGTTACCATCCTTGTGCGAATGGTATGATAGAAAGAAAGCATCGACAATTAAAGGCATCTTTAATGTGTCACAGTAATACTTGGACAAAAGCGCTTCCACTAGTTTTACTTGGAATGTGTACTGCTATTAAGAAAGGCTTAAATTTCTCTTCTGCAGAACTTGTTTATGGCGAGACATTGCGTCTTCCAGGAGAATTCATTGTTGCATCAAATGATACTCCAACCCTCAGTACTGAAGATTTCATTAATAATTTAAGAAACAAAATGACGTCTCTTCGTCCCATTCCCACTACCCATCATCACACCAAAATGCAAACATTTGTACATAAAGATTTATCGTCAGCATCACATGTTTTTCTTAGAGATGATACTATCCGTCGTCCTCTCCAATCTCCATATTCTGGTCCACATCGCATTCTCAGCAGAAATGACAAAACCTTAACTTTAGATTTAGGAAATAGTCATATAACTGTAAGTATTGACCTTGTAAAACCAGCACACATTCATCAAGACGATCTGAACAGCACTACTCATTCAGGCCTTTCACAATCAACACATGCTTCTGACCAAACTTCACTACTACCATTACCTTCTAATCTTCAAACTCAAATATTTTCAAATCCAAGCGAATCAACTAACCAGTCATTACGAGGTCAGGCAGGAGAGTAAGATTTCGTGACATTTTGGATCTATAAATGTAATTTAATTATTTTTTCTTCTTTACTTATTTTTCTCCCTGGGGGGTAATGTGGTGGTAATATTATTACCGCACCGTTGTCTTGTAATATTCTTGTCTATGTTTTTGATATGTAGTTAGTCTTTGGAATTATGACTGATAGAAAATCAACAATCTGGTCAATTTAATAAATTTCTCCAACTAAGTAATCATCTTATTTAATTTACATAATAATACCTCCAAAGATACTTACCGTGCCGAAAATAGGTTTTACAAATGGTTAGGTATGAATTAACTATGCATAATTTTTTTATATATGCATAATTTTATGTACTTAAATAAACGTTCTTTCAAATGGTAAAGATTTTTTTATCATATTTATAGTATTTTAATATGTTTCAGAACACCTAAAGTACAAACTTTTATGATTAATAACTATCGGGACTTATCGCGTATGTTTTGTATAATAAAGTTACCTTTATTAACCCGACGTTTCGGCTACGTTGCAGCAGCCATGGTCACGGGCAGACTGACGATGCATATTTCTTCGCCTCCAACGCAGCGCCCTGTCAGATTCTTCTCCGACTACCCTCACTGCTACGTTTTTATTAAACACACGCGACCTACACAGTACACTTACAGTATCTTGTGGCTTCACACGATCATGCTGAACCGAATGTCGATCTATTACGGTATTCCACGCCGAAGACAGTTTGTAACCTCCTTCACGATTGAATGTACTGTGCTTTTTTATTTCAATCACCTCGCGTACAATTCTACTGTAGTATCGGCATTCATTAGAGAGCACAGTGGGTTTATGAAGCTCAATCCAATGATTTGAACCCTCGTTTAACAGATGTTCGGCTATTGCTGACCTATTGGTATCCAATTTCTTGACCGCTGCAATGTGTTCCTTCACTCTGTCCGCTATAGACCGTTTGGTCTGCCCGACGTAAGATTTCCCACAGCTGCAATCAATCTTATACACACCCGGTGTTTGGTACGGGATTACATCTTTAGGTGTTCTCAGAAAGTCTGTTACCTTCGAAGATGGAACGAAAATAGGCTTGATCGAGTAGTTCTTCAAGACTGTTCCAACTTTGTCTGTAACAACCTTCGTATAAGGCAGGAACACCGGCACGCGATCCACACACGGGGGTATCTCTCTTTTGGATATACGGCTTACCAACTTTGTACCTACGTGATGACCAAATGTTGGCCATCACTGGGGCTACAGGACTACCCATAGCCACGCCATCAATTTGAAAAAAGAACTGTCCTTGGTATATGAAGTAATTCCCAGCCACACAATTTTCAAGCAAGTCAGCATAATGGATAGGAAGATCATGACTCACAAGCAACGTTCTAACAACATCAAGACAATCCCTCACTGGAACGTTGGTAAATAATGACTCGACATCAAAACTCACCATAATTTCATTAATTATCAATAATTATCAATAATGGCGACAAATAATCTGAAGTTGGAACCGGATCCTCACATCATCATCCGAAACACATGGTTTCTGTGGCGACGTCTCTTACAAGCAGGGCTAGGGATTTGTGCGACCCTGAGCATCTGGACGAGGAGCTGCAGTATGTTCGGGATGTACTTAGGAGAAATGGTCATCACGTAGGAACAAAGTTGGTAAGCCGTATATCCAAAAGAGAGAAACCCCCGTGTGTGGATCGCGTGCCGGTGTTCCTGCCTTATACGAAGGTTGTTACAGACAAAGTTGGAACAGTCTTGAAGAACTACTCGATCAAGCCTATTTTCGTTCCATCTTCGAAGGTAACAGACTTTCTGAGAACACCTAAAGATGTAATCCCGTACCAAACACCGGGTGTGTATAAGATTGATTGCAGCTGTGGGAAATCTTACGTCGGGCAGACCAAACGGTCTATAGCGGACAGAGTGAAGGAACACATTGCAGCGGTCAAGAAATTGGATACCAATAGGTCAGCAATAGCCGAACATCTGTTAAACGAGGGTTCAAATCATTGGATTGAGCTTCATAAACCCACTGTGCTCTCTAATGAATGCCGATACTACAGTAGAATTGTACGCGAGGTGATTGAAATAAAAAAGCACAGTACATTCAATCGTGAAGGAGGTTACAAACTGTCTTCGGCGTGGAATACCGTAATAGATCGACATTCGGTTCAGCATGATCGTGTGAAGCCACAAGATACTGTAAGTGTACTGTGTAGGTCGCGTGTGTTTAATAAAAACGTAGCAGTGAGGGTAGTCGGAGAAGAATCTGACAGGGCGCTGCGTTGGAGGCGAAGAAATATGCATCGTCAGTCTGCCCGTGACCATGGCTGCTGCAACGTAGCCGAAACGTCGGGTTAATAAAGGTAACTTTATTATACAAAACATACGCGATAAGTCCCGATAGTTATTAATCATGAGTATAAATCGCGAATCTCTTAAAACTATAATTTTCAAACTTTTATTCTACGTATAATCACATGAATGAAATTGTTGACTTCATAATACGTTTCCGACCCTATATACGTCTGAAACATATGCATATTATATATTTTTGGAAAGCTCATTTCTTAGTCTTTTAAAGAATAAAGAAATAAAAGTCCAAATAATCATGAAAAGATAAATATACAAATCAATAAAGAATGAGAGCTCATTTCAATTACTCCGATTTTTTAACAGAAATATCATTGTTAGCTTCAGCTGCCTCCGTTGATTTTTTTACAGTTTTGGATGCTTAATCTACTAAATTATAATAATCCAAAATAAAATTTTGCGCAAAATGGATTTATGAGGTAAAACATGCAAAAAGGGATTTTTCGTTAAATCTCGTTTTTATGGTAAATGGCTATTTTTTAGTATTTTACATAGTAATGTAAAATGAAGCTTTTATCAATGAATATTAATTGATTATAGTTTCTGATGAGAATGCAATTACTTACTCTTTGTTGTTACTTAGTATTTAAGTAGTTATTTTAGTGCAATGTTTGTGATGATACTGGATATCACTAGTTGTTTTAGATTTGTGTTAACAAATGATAACGATGATTAATAGCAAACGGGACTTATCGCGTATGTTTTTAAATAATAAAGTTACCTTTATTAACCCGACGTTAAACATACGCGATAAGTCCCGTTTGCTATTAATCATGAGTATAAATCGCGAATCTCTTAAAACTATAAATGATAACGATGTTAAAAATAATGTTGATACTAAAATAAAGGAAGGTCATGCGGTTTTGCACTAGTTGAGTCTGCATAAAATTGAGTGCAATTGCAATGGTATAAATAGGAATACCAGTTTGAAGCAACATAACAATTAATTTGATCAAATTATAAGAATAACAAGTCTTTGTAGAAAAAGCTTTCAATATGAGTGATTTCGTTTGTACTCGACGTGATTTGTGTACTTTGATTATAAATGGAGTAAATCCAGTAGCGATTGAGGAGTATTTTACAAATTTTACAGGAGGAAAACGAGCAAGTATCAGGCGCCAATCTACTTATTGCATCACTCGTAACTTTGAGACTTATAGACAAAAATAATGATGTTGTAGTATGGAGAAACCCAACGTGTTCCTCTGTAAGGTATTGCAGGCCAATTTCAATTGAATTTTCCAAGGAAACACCGCAAAAAACAGAATCTACAGTTCGAGAGATCGAAAACGACATTAACGAATTAGCTCCAACACT
Organism: Leucoptera coffeella; assembly: GCA_030578115.1. Taxonomy (NCBI): domain Eukaryota; kingdom Metazoa; phylum Arthropoda; class Insecta; order Lepidoptera; family Lyonetiidae; genus Leucoptera; species Leucoptera coffeella. The sequence continues at coordinate 5,906,660 of JAMBLF010000002.1, forward strand.
TATATCTCACAAGATGTCATACAAGTGGAACACAAATTATTCTTGACGATGATTGATGGAAAAGTTGCACAGGCACTGATTGAAACGCGGTCTAGCGCTTCTTGTACGGTTTGTGGTGCCACTCCTAAACAAATGAAAGACTTAGCCAAAGTCATAGAAAGAGATGTGAACGAAAATTCATTTAAATTTGGCCTCGCCACCTTACACGCCTGGATCAGGTGTATAGAGATGATTCTGCACATTTCCTTCAACTTGGCATTTCAATCGTAGTCAGCAACAACAGATGAAAACAAAAAAATGAAAGAAGAGAAGAAAAAGCAAGTTCAATTACGTTTCCGGGAATTACTAGGCTTACATATAGATAAGCCACGATAAGGTGCTGGCAACAGTAATGATGGTAATACTGCTCGTAGGTTTTTTCAGAATTATGAATGTTCAGCAGAAATTACTGGAGCTGATATAGAATTGATAAAACGATTGTGTATTATTTTACAAGTTCTGTGTTATGTCTTCTGGTTTTTCTATAAATGTAACAAACTTTGGACAGTATACATTGGATACAGCTCGATTATATGTTAATAAGTATATTTGATACATGGAGCAAAGATTATTGAATTTTTTGCTGTGTTACGAATCGGTGAACTTTCTGAAGATGCGAAAGATTACAAGAAATTTCGATTGCATCATGCCAGATATTGTTCGCGATCGTTTGTAACGACGATGTTTTTCATACTTTGATCTATACTTATGATCCGTATATTACAAGTTTAAGCAAGCCGAGTGTTGTGATACACCAAGAGTTGTTGAAGAAGCGAAATCTCTCCTTGAAGTTACAAGTTAATCAATTCGTACCTTCGAATATAAATTAATATTAGCAATAAGGCACATCATTTATGTAAATAAAATATTTTGTATAAAATTATAATGCAGTCTTATATTGTAAGATATTTTTAATGTTTCATTCTATTTTGAAACTTAGTTTTGAATTCATTTCTCTACATAAAGTATGAAATTTTAGAAATTTGAAAAGTTATTATCAAATAAATACAAAACCCATTTTATTAATTATCTGAGACCGGGTCAAAACACGATAAATTTATAAAGATATGTGATTACCTTTATTTTGCCCGACGTTTCGACCCAGTTGCATAGGCCGTGGTCGCGGGAAGACTAGCTAGCAAGCTAGACTAGCGGGAAGTCCGTCACAGCTATAATGTCTGTCTGCCCTCACAATTGGAATTTTTGTTAATTCATAGCACGACACACTACACTCACACTATCCGAAGACACATCCGCAGTTACGCCACGCGAATATAATCCCATGATTACTGGTTCCCATGTTTCTGACAGCCTAAAACCATCCTCACGATTGAAATTATTGGGATGTTTTTTAATTTCAATAGCCTCACGAACAACTCTGGGATAATAATGTTGTTCCGTGGAGATGATTTGAGGCTGATGTAATTCAATCCAATGGTTTGAACCAGACATCAGGTGTTCCGGTGTTCCGCTATCGCTGACTTTTGTGGTTGCCTATTCTTTACAGCTGCTATGTGTTCCTTGACCCGTTCCTGGACACTTCTTTTTGTTTGGCCAATGTAAACTTTACCGCAACTGCATTGAATTTTATAAACACCCGGGTTTTGAAAAGGGATAACATCCTTCGCGCTCCGTAATTTGCTTGCTACTTTGAATACTGGTTTAAAAACGGTGTCAATCGAATACTGTTTTAAGATTGCACCTATTTTGTCCGTTATTCCTTTCACATATGGTAGAAATGCCGGTTGTCTGCGTACAATTGGTTGTTTATCCCTCTTTGGTTTCACCGTGAGACCTGTCGTTTTGTAACCATTTTTCTTCAGCACCTCCTGGATGTGAGCCAGTTCTCCGCTTAAATGGTCAGGGTCACACAGATCATATGCCCGGTTTACCAAAGTCCTCACAACAGACTGCGTATGACGTGGGTGGTGATGTGACGTGGCGTGCAGGTATCTATCCGTCTGTGTAGGTTTCCTGTGTACAGAATGCGCCAAGGTTCCATCCGATCTGACCATTACTTTTACGTCTAAAAAGGCCAACGTTCGATCCTCTTCAACCTCAACGGTGAACTTGACTTTTGGATGGATTGAGTTTAGGTAACTGGCATATTCTCTCGCACTATTTTCACCTCCTCCAATGATACAAAAGATGTCATCCACGTATCTCTTCCAAAGTCTAATACTTGAAGGTCCACCATTTAAGGCCCTTTCTTCAAAATGTTCCATCCAGATATTGGCAAGTACCGGCGCCACAGGGCTGCCCATTGCCACACCATCGATCTGAAGGAAATACTGGCCTTGGTACAAAAAGTAGCTTCCCTTCAAGCAGTGCTCTAACAACGTGATGTATCTATCTGATACGTCTCTCTGCCTAAACTTGTCTTTTATGACCGCCAAACACTCGTCCACTGGAACATTGGTAAACAACGACTCGACATCGAAACTCACCAATACCTCACCTGGTTCCAGTCGTGTGTTCCTTATCATTCCAACAAAGTGACGTGAATCTTTCACATAGGACGACGTCTGGCCCACCAGTTGCTGCAATACTTTTGACACGTGCTTTGCCAGGTCGTACGTGGGTGATCCAATTTGGCTGACAATCGGTCGCAAAGGCACGTTAGCTTTATGTATTTTCGGCAAGCCATAAAGTTTCGGTGGATGTACCACTCTCGCCCTGTGCAGTTGCCCATACTCGTCTTCAGTGAAAAGATCCTCCTGGTCCTTGATCAGTGTACGAATACGGCGATAAACTCTTGCCGTTGGATTGTAGTTCACCGGTTTATACACGGTTTCATCTGCGAGGAGACTTTTGATTTTCGTGTCATAGTCCGCGGTGTTCATCACTACTGTGGCGTTGCCTTTGTCAGCCTTTAGTACCAGCACGTCATCATTGTTCCTAAGTGCTCTTAAAGCCAACCACTCAGCCGAGGTGATATTACTCGCAGGCATTCTTGAATTCCGCAACAACACCGCCACATCTTGACGTACAGTTTCGGAATGGCATTTCGGCACCTTGTTACGAATGAGGGCCTCCTCCAAAACCCGGGTGTTTATAAAATTCAATGCAGTTGCGGTAAAGTTTACATTGGCCAAACAAAAAGAAGTGTCCAGGAACGGGTCAAGGAACACATAGCAGCTGTAAAGAATAGGCAACCACAAAAGTCAGCGATAGCGGAACACCTGATGTTTGGTTCAAACCATTGGATTGAATTACATCAGCCTCAAATCATCTCCACGGAACAACATTATTATCCCAGAGTTGTTCGTGAGGCTATTGAAATTAAAAAACATCCCAATAATTTCAATCGTGAGGATGGTTTTAGGCTGTCAGAAACATGGGAACCAGTAATCATGGGATTATATTCGCGTGGCGTAACTGCGGATGTGTCTTCGGATAGTGTGAGTGTAGTGTGTCGTGCTATGAATTAACAAAAATTCCAATTGTGAGGGCAGACAGACATTTTATCTGTGACGGACTTCCCGCTAGTCTAGCTTGCTAGCTAGTCTTCCCGCGACCACGGCCTATGCAACTGGGTCGAAACGTCGGGCAAAATAAAGGTAATCACATATCTTTATAAATTTATCGTGTTTTGACCCGGTCTCAGATAATTAATAAAATGAGTATAAAACGCGAGTGTTTAAAAATAACTATTGCAAACCGATACGGGCAGGAAAGTGCAAATAAAATACGCCATCTTGAGAAGCTTCGGAAGAAGCGGATTTTTCTGGAAACGTCATTATCGTTTTTAGTGAAGTGTCGTGAGAACAATGTTATACCTGCGTGTGTACGTGTTAAAAGTCGTAGGGACATTGCCTATTCCGAACGCATTCTCAATAACGCGAGTGTCAGACTACTACACACACTTATACGGAATCATAGACGAGAACTTTTCCAGGTACAGAATAAACTGTATAGACTTCATTTGGAGTGTAGTGAATTGTTTTCGCGTCAGGATTTTGAACTAGTGGATCGCATTACCTACCTTCAAGCTGATCGAAAGTTTGAAATAATGACGGCTACACATGCACGAAAATTTGAGAGATTGATTTCGAGACTGAGACTTAATGATGGTAGCAATGAATCTCAAACAAATGAAGCAGACACGGTGATTAATCTCTCAAATATCGCGATGGATGACACAACTATACGGGTCTTGTCAAAAGGTATGAATTTTGCATTGACACCGAAACATGCACCAGTTGAAAAGATCATCTGTGGAGTGGAGGAGGCCCTCATTCGTAACAAGGTGCCGAAATGCCATTCCGAAACTGTACGTCAAGATGTGGCGGTGTTGTTGCGGAATTCAAGAATGCCTGCGAGTAATATCACCTCGGCTGAGTGGTTGGCTTTAAGAGCACTTAGGAACAATGATGACGTGCTGGTACTAAAGGCTGACAAAGGCAACGCCACAGTAGTGATGAACACCGAGGACTATGACACGAAAATCAAAAGTCTCCTCGCAGATGAAACCGTGTATAAACCGGTGAACTACAATCCAACGGCAAGAGTTTATCGCCGTATTCGTACACTGATCAAGGACCAGGAGGATCTTTTCACTGAAGACGAGTATGGGCAACTGCACAGGGCGAGAGTGGTACATCCACCGAAATTTTATGGCTTGCCGAAAATACATAAAGCTAACGTGCCTTTGCGACCGATTGTCAGCCAAATTGGATCACCCACGTACGACCAGGCAAAGCACGTGTCAAAAGTATTGCAGCAACTGGTGGGCCAGACGTCGTCCTATGTGAAAGATTCACGTCACTTTGTTGGAATGATAAGGAACACACGACTGGAACCAGGTGAGGTATTGGTGAGTTTCGATGTCGAGTCGTTGTTTACCAATGTTCCAGTGGACGAGTGTTTGGCGGTCATAAAAGACAAGTTTAGGCAGAGAGACGTATCAGATAGATACATCACGTTGTTAGAGCACTGATTGAAGGGAAGCTACTTTTTGTACCAAGGCCAGTATTTCCTTCAGATCGATGGTGTGGCAATGGGCAGGCCTGTGGCGCCGGTACTTGCCAATATCTGGATGGAACATTTTGAAGAAAGGGCTTTAAATGGTGGACCTTCAAGTATTAGACTTTGGAAGAGATACGTGGATGACATCTTTTGTATCATTGGAGGAGGTGAAAATAGTGCGAGAGAATATGCCAGTTACCTAAACTCAATCCATCCAAAAGTCAAGTTCACCGTTGAGGTTGAAGAGGATCGAACGTTGGCCTTTTTAGACGTAAAAGTAATGGTCAGATCGGATGGAACCTTGGCGCATTCTGTACACAGGAAACCTACACACACGGATAGATACCTGCACGCCACGTCACATCACCACCCACGTCATACGCAGTCTGTTGTGAGGACTTTGGTAAACCGGGCATATGATCTGTGTGACCCTGACCATTTAAGCGGAGAACTGGCTCACATCCAGGAGGTGCTGAAGAAAAATGGTTACAAAACGACAGGTCTCACGGTGAAACCAAAGAGGGATAAACAACCAATTGTACGCAGACAACCGGCATTTCTACCATATGTGAAAGGAATACCGGACAAAATAGGTGCAATCTTAAAACAGTATTCGATTGACACCGTTTTTAAACCAGTATTCAAAGTAGCAAGCAAATTACGGAGCGCGAAGGATGTTATCCCTTTTCAAAACCCGGGTGTTTATAAAATTCAATGCAGTTGCGGTAAAGTTTACATTGGCCAAACAAAAAGAAGTGTCCAGGAACGGGTCAAGGAACACATAGCAGCTGTAAAGAATAGGCAACCACAAAAGTCAGCGATAGCGGAACACCTGATGTCTGGTTCAAACCATTGGATTGAATTACATCAGCCTCAAATCATCTCCACGGAACAACATTATTATCCCAAAGTTGTTCGTGAGGCTATTGAAATTAAAAAACATCCCAATAATTTCAATCGTGAGGATGGTTTTAGGCTGTCAGAAACATGGGAACCAGTAATCATGGGATTATATTCGCGTGGCGTAACTGCGGATGTGTCTTCGGATAGTGTGAGTGTAGTGTGTCGTGCTATGAATTAACAAAAATTCCAATTGTGAGGGTAGACAGACATTTTAGCTGTGACGGACTTCCCGCTAGTCTAGCTTGCTAGCTAGTCTTCCCGCGACCACGGCCTATGCAACTGGGTCGAAACGTCGGGCAAAATAAAGGTAATCACATATCTTTATAAATTTATCGTGTTTTGACCCGGTCTCAGATAATTAATAAAATGAGTATAAAACGCGAGTGTTTAAAAATAACTAAATACAAAACCATTATATTAGCTGCATTCATTCGATGGAAAATTTATTAAAGTATATATGGGCAAAATTTCACAAAAAAGGAGGTACATAAAGAAAGTTACAGAATTTCGATACGGAGAGTACCTTATATTCCCATAGTGCGCCGGTCCACGGTGACATGGTCACAGCGCGGGCACCGCCACGTGCGGCGCAAGACCTCGAGCGAGGCCGCGTACCACGCCGCCGACATCACGACGCAGCCGCGGCTGTTTAATTACATTAGCTAGTTGCTTCTCACCTTCTTGCCTATATTTTATTGACGCAGCAAAACTTAATTCATTACTTCCTATTTTTAACAAATTTTGCACTTTTCTCTGATTAGATCTCTCACTTACCTCATCAAATGATAAAGAAGGTCGTCCCGGGCCTATATGTGAACCAGGAAAAACTTGTTTACAAGTAGGAAATATCTCTTCCCCGTTGAGCCATGTTTCATTATTTGTGTAAAATAAAAAAATTTGATTTGAGTTTTGAAGAAAATATGGAAAACTTCTTTTTCACAACTTTCGAATTTTCCGAATGTAAAGGCCAACCAGTTTCAGTTAACACATATTCTTGCAGATGTTTCAACTTCAGATCAATATTCTTAACTGGATCATCAAAAAATCGCTCACAAAGAAGAAAGCGCTTTAATTTCAAAACTTGACCTAAAAAAAAAAAAAAAAAAAATCATAAATTTTCACATTTTTTGTTTTGATATGACATAGAAGAACATAATAGACTTACTAAATACATAAAATCTATAGCGGAGAAGTGTGGAGAAGCCTTTTGTTATCTCCATTAAATGACGATATATAGGGTTTTTACTATGTCTACTGACGACACATTATTATTCACATCAACTTCAATCTAGCTACATTATAATAAAGTAATTACCTTGTTTATCAATATCCATCACAATATTTTGTTCTAAATAAGTAATATAAATAACTGAATATATACAATATTATAATAGATTGAAAGTAATGCAAATTAATATGATTTCGCACTTGCTTATTCTTGCACTTGTTTACATCAAAAAAAGATTATAAATGGCAAATCAATTGATTATTGTGAGTAATTAAACATTCTATCGATACATACCATTTTTGTTCACTTGCCTTCAAATTGTTAAATCGGGTTTTTGTCCGGGCCAGGGAACTGTGTGAGCCGTGGTGGAAAGGTGCGCTGCAAAGCGCACACACACAAGCACCTCCTCGCCTAGAACCGTCGACTTGCACGACTCACACTTCATTTTGTTTTATAAAATTAATTTTTGATTTTAATATAAAAATATATACGTTGAATCGGTTTTTACCACACAAACACTTCTTTACTTAAAAATTACTACACTTTTAACAAATTACTAAACACAATAACTTACAGTGAACAGAAATATAAACGTTTTGAAATTTTACGGAATATTTATTTAGAGCTTGTATGAAACACGTTAATTGCGATTGAAAATCGAATATGCTCTTTGCATATTCCCAATGCTCCTTTGTGTGGCAATTATTACACTGTCATCGAAGACAGTCGCTCTTTAAAGCAAGAACGGAATATTTCTAGGTACTATTCATTCATACCACATATTACAAATAAACCAAACAAAGTTTTATGAAGTTTTTAGATTAGTTTCAGTTCAAATAACAATTGATTATATTCCCTAATCTGTGTTCTTCTTTTAATTTTAACTAGTACTGATATCTACAGGGTGAAATTTTCATCACTGGCAATACTTCAAAGATAGATTCTATGGTGAAAAATATGCGGCTTGACATGATTATTTTAATACCCTCTGGTACAAAAATTTTGAGAAAAGCCTCCTCAAAGTTTGGGAACCAATTCAGAATACATGTACACCCTACATTATTTCATTCATAAGTTCTCATCCAATAAACATCTTTCAACACCCAAAAAAAACTATTAACAACAAAACAAACAAATATCAACAATAAAACTTCCAATTAAAAATCTAAAATTTTTTACTAAACTATATTTCTGGTGTACCCAATGCCGTTCTAGTGTTTGAAGATAAGGCGTCATCATCATCACTACGGCTTACCTGCTGTTTCATACCCAAAAACATAAAAGTTTTTTTTGTGGTCGAACATCACATGCTTCCAATGAAAATTATCAAAACACATCACACATACATGGTACACGATGACAAATACTACCACCATTTCACTAGTTCTTCAATCTTTGTTCATTTTAATCAATATCAATAATTATTATAACTAATAACAAATAATTTCAAAACTTATTATCATCTTGCAAATTCCGTTGCAAATTTTTTTACAATAAATAATTCAATTTAACATAGAGTAATAACATTAATTTAATGGTATGGTTACATGTTTTAAAAAGTACTTGAAGTATCAAGTTTTATCATTTAGTGACAAAATAGTACATATAACACATAAGTGAAATAAACAATTTTATTATTAATGATTAACATTGTTTATTCTTCATCTCATGTATATTTCTTAATTAGTCATACAAAATATTTAAATATTTATACTCGTAGTAAGTCGAAAATATAAATTGTAATGCACTTCACCCTGGCTGTATGACGCGAACTTTACTTCATCTTTACTTTATCTGTAGCTAATTTATTTATTTGACTGTTTGTTTACAATGCTATGGCGGTTAAAAGTATTTTTGTCGTCTGAATTTATAATTTAATGTTTAATTGCTATTTCATCGTGCAATAATGGTGGATGATGTTTATTAATGATGTGAAAGTAAAACATGGTTTAGTTATGTTAATACAAATTCATAGTTTAGTGGAAATGAAATTAATTATTGAAGTGGTTTCGAGGTTATAATTATCGAAATAAAACAGAAATTTGGAATCAAATGTTTTAAAGAACTTATCAAAGCTTAAACTAAATGGAGATTAATTAGTAACCAGCATTGAGTAATGACGCGATTAAGTTAAGTACTATCCATAACCGGCTAATGTTCATGTTGTGTTATTGTGTGCAGTGATGATTATTTTTATTAAATAAAAGAATAGTGCGTAACATTGTCGTAATTAATGTTTAAAGGACACCACTTGAGTATATTCTATTGGCTTCCTGACCTGTGGAAACACTGTCTCAATCATGAAAAAAGTTTCATTCAAAATGCTATCCTGGTCCACAAACACCAGATGACCATAGATAATTACATAAAATGTAAACTTACAATTTATGAATGAACATGACCTTGGTAAATTTTACGTTAATAGGGTACCCATATGTTACGGAAAATTTAAAATGCAAATTAAAAAAATGACCAAAATTTCCAAAAATTTCCTACCCTTTTTATTATGAAAATGGGTGCTACTAATAGCCAGGTTCAAATAATGCCAGTGATGAATCTGTCACTCTGTATAAACGACCTTGTATTTTATGTACAAGACGTTGCCATGAGAGTCGCAACTCGCTTTTCGTGTGTATAGCTGCTAGAGCAGTGTCGCGATAGTCAACTTGCTAGAGCGCTCTCGGCAGTAATAATTGCATACCTTTTGTACGCACGCTCGCACGATCTCATCATGAGTCAAATGTTTCTGTATAGTCTACGAGTACACCATATTTTTGAAACTCTTCGCCACTAGACGAGCACGTTAACGCACATTGTTATTACTATTGTACTTTTTTTTAAACCCACTTCCATTGCACTATAGTACCAGCCTTTGGTACATTCTCAAACAACTGTAACTCATCTTCCACTGGTGCTAACCACTGTGCCATTTTAGGACCCTCCAAAGCCACTTGTAATGATATCTCACTCCTGAACATGTCGTCTTGTATACAAGCATTAGCAAATCCATATCTGTGTGGCTGCTGCCTACCCCGAAGACAAGTGGTCATGTTGACATTGTTGACTATAATGGAGTGTTAACTGTCTGTTGGGGCAGACTCAAACCTATCTGAAGCGTCAATTTTATAATATATATACTGTTCACCACTGTCATCAGTGTTCAACCTCTCGGATTGAGAAAGTAAGTTTTCCTGAAGTGTGAAATCTTTCTCCACTGGAATCATATATATTTATGAATACTTGAAATAGAAATTAGTATATGTAAATGATTGATTTTGGTATTTTTGCTATTTATCAAATTTTTAAAAAAAATGCATTAATCCTTGTAAATTATGCTGTCATCAGTGACTGACTGACTGACCATATTATCCATGTTTTCGCAAAATGCCTAGGTTTCTTGCAATAACCCGAAATATCTAATCATCCTGCGATTATTATTCGTTTACAACAAACTGATATACCTAAAGAATGATTTGATATTTTCTATCAACAACAAAATATTATGTAAATCCACTAAGTTCGATGACACTTCAAAGCTAAAGAAATGAAATGAAATGAAAATCTTTTATTCAACATAAGGATATTGATATCACTTATTGAACGTCAAAAAAAAAAAACCTTTTCCATAAAAATATGTCATTAACATAAAAATTATTCTTAAAATAAATCAATTTAGATTAATAAAGCTAAAACTAACGGCACTTCATAAAGTCAAACTCTGCAGAGAAGAAATGCCAAGAAACTCTGCAGACAATGTGTACATTAAATTTAAAAATACATAATTCATTAGAACATGATCAAAGCTTCACATCATACAAATAGTGTTTAATAACAAATTTAAGGAGAGTCCCAATAAGAACCGGAACGTGTAGCCATGATCACACAAAAATGAAACGTCACAAAACATAATTTATAGTCTTTAACGGTGTAGTAGCCCTTCTCCATCAGCATCGCTTTAGTGCCAACTTAAAATTTTTCTAAAGGTAAGGACTTGATAGACTCTGAAAGTTTGTTGTACATTTTTATGCCCAGGCCCATAAACGAATCGTTTATTCTTTTAAGTCTAGAGCCACTATAATACAATTTATTTTTATTGCGTGTGTTACAATTATGAATGTCTCTTACAAGTTTGTAATCATTAATATTATTTTTAACATAGACCAAGTTGTCATATATATATTGAGAAGCTACAGTCAGAACATTTATTGTCTTAAATATATCTCTTAAAGACTCACGAGGGCCCATACGGTAGATCGAGCGAATGGCTCTCTTCTGCAGCACAAATACTGAATCAATATCAACAGAATTGCCCCACAAAAGAAGCCCGTATGACATGACGCTATGAAAATAACCAAAATACACAAGTCTCGCTGTGTCCACGTCAGCCAGGTGTCTAATTTTTTTTACGGCGTAGGCAGCAGAACTTAGCCTTTTCGCCAGACCACCGATGTGCTCACTAAACTTTAATTTTGAGTCCATTGTGAGTCCCAAGAACGTAGTGGACCCCACAATATCTAGAGCCACATTATTTATTACGATGCTAGTAATTGAACTCCTAACATTAGGCAAAGTAAACCTTACACATTTAATCTTATTACAATTAAAAGCAAGATTGTTTATTCTAAACCATTGCTCCACCTCTGAAATCACATTACATATCCTTTCTATTTCGTCTTTTCTTCTATTAAGCCGCTACTAGCAGAGGACGCCAACCAACTGCCTACGCTGGCAGCCGTGCCGCAACTGGCGTATTATGGCCCGTCGGGGATTCGGCCCTCGTCGTGTGGGACTGTGGGTCCATGTTGTGTGCTCCGCTACTTAAAATATTTTATGGATTCCGGAGCACAAGAAGGGGTCGAGTGTGATACTTATTCTGAAGGGAACGTCGTTGGGTTGTGCTTCGGGTTAGAGGCCGGGGCTGTCCTGTTAACGTTCGCGAAGGAATATTACAGCTATTAAGTGTATGTTTATTATTTATTTCTTGTGACAGATTCCGAAGCGGATGCTGTCGGAGGACCAGTGATGCAGTTAAGGTGCATTGTATACTGAGGCAGCACCTTTTCAATGCATCAAAGTTTCCATTTTATTTTAATGAGTAGTATTTCTGTTTATACTATGCTGTGAACAAGTGGTTTCTTTTTTCTTTTTCTAAGCTGGCCGGGAGGCTGGGGGGGAGGCTGGCTGGGATGCACCCAAGAATTGTTGGCTTTCTTCAGGTGAAATATCCGGGGGAGGTACCAGTATGTGAATTTCAGCGGTTAGGTACGCTGGCTGTATCTGAAGATCAGTGGTGTCAGCCAGAGTTCGCACCTTGGGCCTCTGGATTTCATCATACTCATAAATGATGATGGTGAAGTATTCGCAGTGCTTGCTGTTTGCGGATGACCTTAAGGTTCACGTGAGTATAGAAAATATGGAGGACTGTCTCCGCTTGCAGGGGACATCGATAGGTCCTTGGAGTGGATTGCGCGAAATGCCCTTCAGCTCAATACTACAAAATGGGAGGTGGTAAGTTGTACTTGAGCCCGTAGCCCGCGACACCACCACTACTTGCTGGGTGGTGCGAGCTTGGGTGTTCGTATCATCCCGGACTTGTCGTTTACGGAACACGTACGAAACGTGTGCAGTCGATCGGTCCGCAGTTTTGGTTTTATATTGAGTTAGTTTAGTCTACCTTGAGTGCGCACACATATTGTCAGAGAGTTGTGTAACTACTAGAACGAAGTACAATAGAAAGTAATAAAATATATTCGTTAGGTTCTTATATTCGTAACCGTTCATGTTCTTTATTTGAGTCACCGATTTTTCCTTTCTTGTATTAATATTTAACGTTATAATTCAATTAATAAAATCATTTTCCTAACTTTTTTATCTTCTAGGCAATACTTGGTCATACGGAGGATGCTTATTCTGAAACCTTAAATCATATTTATATTCTATCAGCTCATGTGACACCTTCGAAAGAAGATTTGAAACATGGGGTGAGTGATCAATACATTGATTGAACGCCTACTTGCAATGATAAAACTTCAATCCAGCCTATGTTCTGCAAAATGAAATAAACTGGATGTTTTTGTCAACCCACCAGCACTGCTGACTGGGCGTTCTTTACTAATTTTTTGCGATTACGAAGTAGTTAACTATACGTACAGGTGGTTGGAATGGAATCAACTAAAGTTATTTAAGTACTTGAAGTAGTTATTATTTTTATTAATATAATAGTTTTTTCTGGGTCCGCTAATATACCTTTTGCAGTAATCTTATGTGGTCAATAATCAAGTTTGTATCGTGAGAATTCATATTTGAATGGATTCTATGTTACATTGACTTTACGCAATCTTTCAAAACCATTAATTAAATTTATTATTATAATGTTAGATGAACTATGGACTTTCACACAGCTATATTATCGTCTAAGTAAGTAAAACACCTATTCGCGAGGTTACTATGTATCTTGCAATCATTTAGCAATCGACGAAATTGAGAGATTTTCGCAGTCAAACATGACTTTTGTATTAAGTATCATGAAATGTCTATTATGCAATGATAAAAACAAGTAAGCGCATGGCACAGTAAAATTCGACGTAGCTCAGTTGTTTGGGGCTTGGCTCTGTATCAGTTGGTACAGGGTTCAAATCCCGCTTGAGCATGTACCAATGGAAATAAATTTTAATGAATTTCTAAGTACATTTTCGTAATAAAAACACATTTACGAAATGCATCGAATTATAGATACGGTGAGGGAAAACATCGTGAGGAAACCTATCTGTTCGTCGAACAGGTAATAGTTAGTGCTTGTAAATGGCGACATGGCTGACCACCTGTCACATTGAGTACTGACTATCTGGTTAACACGTGGGTTCGAGGTGTCCATAGAATTACTACCTTCGCAATTGCGGAGATGGACACCTGAACCTCTGACTACCCCGCAAGGGTTAATGGTCGTGAATGTGTTTGTTTGTTTGTTTTTTTTTGCGCATGGCACAGGACAGACGGTTGGCGACTTCTCACGAAGGCCCTCTGTACCACTGGTGTACCATAGGATGACAACAACATCAACAACATTCTTTCTATGACCTATAAGTTTGGTTTGGGGTGCAGATGGCTGTAGAATTTGCAATGATGATTAATAAAGGAGTGGTAGGGTTAAGAATGATTTGTATGACGTAACGTTATAAATTGATATCATGCTTGGTGGTTAGTTTCTGCTTATCTGATCCCTCGTAAATATATTTAGACGTGAAATACTATCAAACGTATGCCCCATAACACCAGACAGCGCAATTGATCAAAAACTATTTGACTTCCAAATAAAACGTCACCGATTAGCAGCATGCCCGTAGGACCCAATGAATCTTTATTTACCCGTTTATTTAAATCCATACATATGACAAATAACGATCTAAATACAGATTTCTTTTGTAAATCTAATATTAAATACGCATGGTAAAACGGAAGGTTTTCTTTTGTAAGAGGTAAGCTTGTGCAGATAATTTATGTACATGCCACGTTATTCTAGTAGAATAGGTTATGTTCCACCTGGAACCTTTTTTTTTTTATCGTCAGGAAATTCCTACGGATACCCGTCCAGCCCTGGGGAGCCAGAGGGTTATGTCGGACTCGAACCGACTAAAACCCGACGGTGTCCACCGGGGCGCCTTACTCGGCGGGGTCACGGGAACCACGTGAGCATTACATCACGCGACCCCACCGGCGCTGTCCGGCCGAAGCCGAACCCACCTCGGCTGGGCGAAGGCGAACCCCCGCCCAGCAACACCGAGGGGCGCGCGGGAAACGCGCGCACCACCTCTAGGCCGAACGCGAAGGAGCGGCAAGCCCCAGCTTACCACCCCACGGCCCTAGGTAGGGGACGGAGGAGGCCACGACAGGCGGTCAACGGTAAACCAGTCGTGGCCCCCTCCGCCCACCACCTAGCCCACCTCCAGGGCCCAGTTCCCTAGCCCTGAACCCAAGTAATTTTTTAGAGAGGTTTTCTGCCTCGCGGTCCCAGAGGCAAGCCCCAGAGACCCTCGACCCTGACCAGAGAAGAACTCCAGAACAGGGTTACGAGATTTGACGGTGACAGCGCTGACACTACCTGCCCAGCAATCGCGTTGATTGCCGGGCCCGCCCACAGGCCAGGGACGCGCGCCACCAGGGAGTAGTGTCTCCCTGCAAAATGACGCGGTCCCGGCACCCACCACTCCTCCAGCCTCCGTCGGGGCCATCGACGGAGGCGGAAAGCAGCCCCGGGGCAATTGGTTTCACGGTCTACTCCTCGACCGCTACTCACAGGGTGGGCCACGAGAAGGCTTGCCCCATCCACATACGACAAGCATGGTCAAGGTCTAGATGGTATGTATACATAATTTAAAGACTTGTATGATTTGATTTTCAGCTTATTGGCGAGTGTGCAGCATTTCAAAAGACTTGCATTGTCATTTAGACTGGAAAAACGATGGTGACTTACATAGTTTATAGCATTAAAGAAAAAATCTGAAAAATACATAATGGCAATTTTCTGATGGATTTTGTCAATAGATTCCAAACGTAAGCATCATAATGATAAACATTAATTTCCCTCGTTGCCGTCACAGATGCTGACAAAAGATTTATTGGTTCTACTTAGTTACTTCTTACTTCTATAGTTGGAATAAGAGGAAAATAAAGTGATGCAGGAAAACTCCATTAATCTAATTTGAATCATCTAATTCAAAGTCATAACTTTAAAATACTCCGTCCACAGTATTTACTCGGATCAGATATTATTCTACCAATGGTTTTTACTGGAGATGAAGGATATCCACTGAAAACCTATTTCTTGCGACCTTTTCTCAAAACGTATTAAATGCATAAAATTAGTTATTTAATCAAAGCTTATCGCGAACTCTGAAGACTATTGAGTGTGCTTTCAAAATTTTAAGATCGAAGTGTCATATTTTCACATGCATGGCACATTTCGCGGCATCTGCTCATCAAAACTAGCTTCTTGGTGCGTAACATTATTCAAAATAAGGACGATAATATTAAAAATGTCAATATGAGTCGAAAAAGAATATAAGATCACAAACACCCGAACTTCTTATTAAGTAAAAAAACAAAACAAACAAACAAACGCATTCACGACCATTAACCCTTGCGGGGTAGTCAGAGGTTCAGGTTTCCATCTCCGCAATTACAAAGATAGTAATTCTATGGACAACTCGAACCCACGTGTTTAGATAGTAGTTAGTTTAGATAGTCAGTACTCAAAGTGACAGGTGGTCAGCCATGTCGCCATTTACAAGCACTAACTATTACCTGTTCGACGAACAGGTAGGTTTCCTCACGATGTTTTCCCTCACCGTATAATTCGATGCATTTCGTAAATGTTATTAAGTACATGCGAGAAAAATTCAAAGTATATTTTGAAGTCAATCAGTCTATGTCGGTCCATTGCTGGACGTAGGCCTCCCCAAGGTTAATCCACAAAACAAGATAACGACCTTTTTCAGGTCATCGGTCCATCTAGCAGGGGGCATCCTACACTACGTTTCGCCATTCAAGAACCACTTTTCTCCAACGGTCCTCGGTTCTGCGACAGACGTGACCGGCCCACTGCCACTTCAGCTTGCAACATCGATAGACAATGTTTACGATTCTGGTTCTCTGCCAGATTATCTCGTTCCGGACTCCGTCCCTTAACGAGATACCCAGCATCGAACGATCCATTGCTCGCTGAGCGACATGTTATCGGTAAGCTAGCCCGATCATGTTCCACGTCTCGGCACCGTAAGTCATTACAGGTAGGACGCACTGATTGTAAACTCTGGTCTTAAGACACTGCGGTAGTGGCGAAGAGAAGATATGACGCAGCTTCCCGAATGCTACCCAGCCTAGCTGCACTCTTCTGGAAATCTCACGTTCGAAGCTGTCCCTACCCATTTGCAGAACCTGACCCAGGTAGACATATTCCTGGACCATTTGAAACGTTTCTACACTGATCGTGTTCGGCTACGGGAAAACTAGTTCATTGAACATGACTTTGACTTTCGTCTTGTCCAAGTTACATTATGACAATGTCGTCAGCGAACCGAAGGTGTGTGAGGTATTTGCCATTGACATTGATACCCATCCCAGTCCAATCCAAAGTTTTGAAGACGTCCTCCAGTGCGTTCGTGAACAGTTTCGGGGAGATGACATCCCCCTGTCTCACTCCTCTGAGAAACTGTATAGGACTCGTCTTTTTGTTTTGGACTTGAACAGATATCGATGCCACGCCCTGTAGGCTCCTCAACACCTGCACATAACACCAATCGACCTGGTATCACTGCATTGATTCCAGAACAGCCCAGATCTCGATGGAGTCAAAGGCCTTCTCGTAGTCCACAAAGGCAAAGCACAGCGGCTGGTTATACTTATGAAACTTCTGTATAACCTGCCACGCTGTGTGGATGTGGTCTACGGTTCTGAAACCTTTTCGAAATCCAGCCTGCTCCGGCGGCTGGAAGTCGTCAAATCTTGAGGCCAGACGATTAGTGAGAGCACTCTCGAGAACAACTTGTAGACGTGACTTAGGAGCGCGATAGGTATATCATTCTTCAATAGGGCCTTGTCTCCCTTTTTGAAGAACAAGGCCACCACGCTCTCACTCCACGCCGTCGGGGTAGTCCCATTAGCTATGACGGAAATAAACAGATGCTTGCGCTTTTGCAGGACTGGAGCTCTTCCTCACGCTTTTAGTAGCTCAGAGGTAATTCCGTCTTCGCCGGGAGCCTTCCCATTATGCAGTTGTGTGAGAGCGCTCCCAGTATCGTCTTTGTCCACCAGCGGGAGATCATCAGTGTAGTGGCGCACCAATGTGGCACTTGGGTCTTTCGCATCGGATGGAGGCTTCGGGGCATGCGAGGCATATAGACGGCCGTAAAAGCCCTTAACCTTAAGAATCCCCGGAATTGAAGTGACGGTTCTGCCCTCTGAGGTTTTCAGCTTCGTCAGATTAAACGTACCCATTCTTTTACTAAAGACTTTCGACCCCCGATTTCGCTCAATGGCCTCTTGAATGAGCTGCACATTATAGCTTCATAAATAAAACCTACGCCACCCTGTGACCTCTGGTCGCCCTATCGGAAGTAAAACAGACGGCCCGATTCTAGGGTAATGGTGTCCTCACCGGGTCTTCGGACCTCCGATGTCCCCAGAACATGCCACCTTAAATTAGTCAGTTCTACTTCCAATTGCGCCAGGCTTTCGTCCAGCCGTCGACTGCGTCCGTTATACGTCGCCAGGGTGAGATTTCGCAGCTGTCCGTAATCCGGGGATTAGCACCCCCTGCCCTACCGTAACAGAGACCCTACAGTGGGCCGGAATAGTAGAGCAACCGGGAACTGAGGGCCTTGTGTTCCTGGCTTTTTGCATTAGGGGTATGACTGTAACACTTGACTGACGTGAATACAGCAAGATTTATTAATTTAAGTTATTTTCATAGCGTCATGTCATACGGGCTTCTTTTGTGGGAAAATTCTGCCGATATTCATTCAATATTTGTGCTGCAGAAAAGAGCTATCTCTTATAACTACTGTATGGGTCCTTGTGAGTCTTTGAAGGATGTGAAAGAAATAAACATCACAACATAAACTGTTGATTAGTTTTACATTAAATTGTAATCCGAATTAGTATTAAAAGACCGAGAGTTATGATTGTAGAACGTGATGCTCTTGGTGACTTCTAACAGTGCAGCTTGGAGTTTGAAGATACTTTCCACCGCAATTTGAAGCTGAAGGCAGCCTTACATAAGTCTAAGGAAGCAACAAGATCCCTTGAATTGGAGGTACAGAGGATAAAATCTGCTGAAACGCATCACCATTATCAAAATCTTATCACGGATCAACACGGGATTTCTGCCACCAATATGTCTAAAACGTGCAGAAAAAAAATTTATATATTTTATTATAAAAAATATTTTTTTTTTATAATGAAATATAAAAAAAACATTTTTACATAAAAAAAATCCTTAAAATTAGATAATCTTAAAAAAAAAATCTAATACTATTGACATTTCTTAAATGATATCCTATATAGAAAATATGCCCTGCAGACATTATTCAACATAAATTCAATAATAATAATCCATCAGAATGTGACTATAGCCACCACCACCGCCTAGTGAGAGGCACTCTGAATTTTGACTGGAAGGCTAAGAGAAGCCGATTGATACGTCCCGTTCTTCGCCCAACGATGCTCCAATCCATGCACAGTTCTGAACTATTCCAGATAGAATCACGCAATCGTTTCGAGGTACTGAAGACCACGTCAAGTGTAGACGAGAACCTCGATGATGTGGTGAAGGTACTTCGCGAAGTGGGTGGAAGACTCTTCAAGGGAGGGTGAGACAGCTGAAAGTACAAGCTCTCAAACAAAACCTTGGAATCGATGCGGATTTCTCAACAAGACTATCCGTAATAGGTGAGACTTGACCTCCCAAGCAACAATGTGCAACTCGTTCAAGAGGCCATTGGGCAAAATCGGGGTTCAGAAGTATTTAGTAAGAGAATGGACGTCTAATTTGACGAAGCTGAAAACCTCGGAGGGAAGGACCGTCAATTCCAGTGAAACTTATGTGATCGCCAACTGATGAGGGGTACACTGTCGACTGCAACCGGTGAGACCATTCCATTTTTATGTGAAAGCAGATCTGCATATTCTCTAATCAAAAGAGATTTATTTGACTATGTTCCTGGCACTGTACGCAATAATCTGTGTACTTAACAGGTATTAGCAGAAACAATATTGAATCGGCACGACTCAGATTATTATTAGCTAGGTATACCGACTACATTATTGATGGAATTCCCACTCATCGTGTTATCACAGGGGAGTAAAAAAATAGAATAAATCGACCCATATAAGATCTACAACGGCACCCATATAGACTCATCCCTGCAGAAAAACTAATTGTTCGAAATAAGATCATCGTCCTTGTAATAAAAGAAGGATGGCACGGATAGAATGTACGTAGACGTATATGGAGTTGAATGCAAAAACCCAAAGCCGAACAGATACTTCAGGATACTAATGATACTTCAGTACCATTTATAAGCAGTAATCACCTATATAATAACATTTTAAGTTAGTCTTTTGACCGCCTATTGGAAGTGCTAGGTCCTACTAAAGGCCCATTTCTATTTACTGAAATAACTTTAAAACGGTGCATTATTGTGGATTCTTTTATTACGTAACAAATCATAACTAATTAGCCAGATGTCCTGTACAAAAATTATAATCATCCGCTTAGTCAATTCGGAGATGCAGCAATCGTGTAAACGTTACCCCAGCAGGATTTTGAATATCTTCGCAGCCATAGCAAATACATAGACAAATTAAGTTGTAACATTTATTTCAAATTGATATCTAAATATTTGGATAAAATATATTTCGAAATATCAGTTAGAAAACAAAAGATCTGGCTGGGGTAACGTTACTCCAGCCGGAACTGTTTTGGCAAATAATTCAAAAACTATCGTTTTACCAAATTTAAAAATCTTCATACCATTTACAGAAGCTGTATATCTAAAAATCTATTGCACTTGGATGACGATTTTTGACATTTTCTGGCTGGGGTAACCCACACGTAGTTTTTATACATTCATTAATGGTTTTTAATACAAATAACGTGTTTATTTTGTATTAAAAAGTTTATTTCATTTTACAAAGTAAATACAGACATCATTCAGTTGTCTTTATTGCTTGATTCTATATTACAGCGTAAAAAAAAACAAGTACTTACCGTATTTCAAAAACTAGAAACTAATAGTTGATTTTTCAATAATATTTAATAAATAGTAGTATTGAATACCATTCCTGAAAATTTCATAATCATTGTATGTATGGTTTAGAAAATACACCGTTTTATCACGTTTGTGTTCCCCTTTATACACTTTACTGCCATCGTTATAAAAACTACCAAAAAATGCACAAATTATAATCAATACACAAGAATATTATATAGTTCCTCAAAAAATAACATAATCATTTTATTAATTATGTGAGACCGGTAGCGTTATTATGTATCTTGCGATCAGTAAGCAAACGACGAAAATTGTGAGATTTTCGCTGTCGAACACGACTTTCGTATTATGTATTATGGGATAGCATTTGCAACAGCAATCTAAACAGTGCTGCCAACCACACAGCAATCAAAGAACGAAGGAAAACGAAGAAAATATATGAAAACAATAATAATTGGTAAAAAAAATGAAATGAAAATTTTTTATTCAACATAAGGATATTGATATCACTTATTGAACATCAAAAAAAAAAATACATTTTTCATAAAAATATGTCATTAACATAAAAATTATTCTTAAACTAAATCAATTTAGATTAATAAAACTAAAACTAATGGCACTTCGTAAAGTCAAACTCTGCAGAGAAGAAATGCCAAGAAACTCTGCAGACAATGTGTACATTAAATTTAAAAATACATAATTCATTAGAACATGATCAAAGCTTCACATCCAACAAATAGTGTTTAATAACAAATTTAAGGAGAGTCCCAATAAGAACCGGAACGTGAAGCCATGATCACACAAAAATGAAACGTCACAAAACATCATTTATATAGTCTTTAACGGTGTAGTAGCCCTTCTCCATCAGCATCGCTTTAGTGCCAACTTTAAATTTTTCTAAAGGTAAGGACTTGATAGACTCTGGAAGTTTGTTGTACATTTTTATGCCCAGGCCCATAAACGAATCGTTTATTCTTTTAAGTCTAGAGCCACTATAATACAATTTATTTTTATTGCGTGTGTTACAATTATGAATTTCTCTTACAAGTTTGTATTCATTAATATTTTTTTTAACATAGACTAAGTTGTCATATATATATTGAGAAGCCACAGTCAGAACATTTATTGTCTTAAATATATCTCTTAAAGACTCACGAGGGCCCATACGGTAGATCGAGCGAATGGCTCTCTTCTGCAGCACAAATACTGAATTAATATCAGCAGAATTGCCCCACAAAAGAAGCCCGTAAGACATGACGCTATGAAAATAACCAAAATACACAAGTCTCGCTGTGTCCACGTCAGTCAGGTGTCTAATTTTTTTTACGGCGTAGGCAGCAGAACTTAGCCTTTTCGCCAGACCACCGATGTGCTCACTAAACTTTAATTTTGAGTCCATTGTGAGTCCCAAGAACGTAGTGGACCCCACAATATCTAGAGCCACATTATTAATTACGATGCTAGTAATTGAACTCCTAACATTAGGCAAAGTAAACCTTACACATTTAGTCTTATTACAATTAAAAGCAAGATTGTTTATTCTAAACCATTGCTCCACCTCCGAAATCACATTACATATCCTTTCTGTTTCGTCTTTTCTTCTACTAACTTTAAATAATATTGAAGTGTCATCCGCAAACAACACCATGTGGCAACGGCCCAGACTTAAATAAGGTAAATCATTTATATAGACCAAGAAAAGGAAGGGCCCAAGAATGGAACCCTGTGGAACCCCCATAGCAGCCAAGCTGCCGCTCGATCGAGCTCCACCGAACTCAACACTCTGGATCCTTCCCCTCAGGTAACATACAATCAGATCTAGTGCCCTATCACCTATACCGTAATGTTTAAGCTTCATGATCAGAGTTTTGTGGTCCACGCAGTCGAACGCCTTAGAAAGATCGCAAAAGACACCCAGAGTATCCTTTGCTTCCTCCCAGGACCCAAATATATATTTCATAAGATCAACCCCAGCATCTGTTGTTGATCGACCCTTTGTAAAGCCAAATTGTTGCTTGTTGAAAATATTATAACTATTAAAATGTACTTGTAATTGATTTAAAATAAGTTTCTCAAATATTTTGCTAAAAGCTGGTAGTATTGAGGTAGGACGATAGTTAGCAGGGTCAGTGGTACTACCAGATTTAAATAATGGAATGATTTTACCGTATTTCATCTGATCAGGAAACTCTCCGCATTTAATACATTGAATTAATATAATGTTCAACTCAGGTGCAACTAAATCTACAATGGCTGAATAAATCTTTACTGAATGGCCCCACAGATCAGATGTTTTCTTTTTCTGGAGTGATTTAAAACATTTGATGACATCTATTGTACTGATTTCTCTGAAACCAAAACAACTGTCACATTTTGGCACATTCTTTTCTAATATACATCTAGCACTCTCTGAACAAGATCTTAGTGGCTCAGTTATTGAGATAGGAATTTTGGAAAAATAACTTTGAAACACATTAGATATCTTCTGATTGTCTGTAATTACCTTATTATTTACTATAAGTTTAGGTTCTTTTATGTAAGAGACATCCCTTCCAGTTTCAAATTTAATTGTTTTCCAAGTTTCCCTGACAACATTTGTGGCATTTTTTATCTTGCCTTGTATGTGCAATTTTTTGGCCTGAGCACAAACCTTTTTGAATATTTTTGAATAATTACTTATGTAATTTTTAAATTCATGGCTATGATTAAAAGATCTTTCTTTATATAATTCATATAGCCGCTGTCTACTTATTTTTATACCCCTAGTGGCCCAATCACAAAAATTCCTCCTACCGGTTATCTTATAACTCTTTGATGTAAAGATTTTTTTATATTCAGAATCAATAATACTGAAAAATGAGCTATACATATTATTTGGAGCATTGGTTTTCAATTGCATAGGGAAGCGTCTCAATATGTTTTCCCTGAAACTACTCAAACGGGCTCCCGTGACAGGAAATGGTACTATGGTATACGTGGTATTATGTAAGCTGTTTTGACAGCAATCATAAGCGAAAATTTTGCAAACTCAAATGTCAAACAGCGATCAGTAAAATGGTGATTGCTTTCAGATTGTTAGAAAGTTTTGCAACTTTAAACAAGCTAAAAAAGTAGTTTAGCTAGTCGTAGTAGTAAATTATAAGTGTGGAGAGTGAGGAGATAGTAGAGGGAAACACAACGCAGGCGAATATCTGCGAAAGCGCGAGCAAAACTGCGTAACAATTGAAAAGACGAAAAAAACCATTTATTTACAAGGACAATACAATACACAATACAAATACATAATAACTGCACAATTTTTTAAACATTTAAATAAAAAAACAAAAACTAAACAGATCAAAAATAGTAAAAACATTTAAAATAAAAAAGGCCACTGTGAAAAGGCCCAGACTCAGCAAATGTTGTGGGCAGAAACACCACAACGCCGATCCTCCGCCTGAGCCGCGGAGGGTACGCACATTTGTTGCACCTTAACAAATACATACATATGTATAAAATAAACAAAAATATATATTTAAAAGAGCTTCAGCTTTAAAAGATACATAAACTAAAATAAATATGAAATATATAGAACATACATATACACATACCTACACATATAAACACATACATATATCGGTCGGTAAATAAATGAATGTTAAACGGGAGTGTAATTAATATTGCTGGTTAAGCTTGATTTAGACTTCAACTGCCTAATAGGTGGTGGGATGTCATTCCAGCACTTCTTCGCCATGTACTTGAACGCGCCTCTGAAAGCCGCCGTCCGATGCCGAGGCACCACGAGCGGTGGCACGCACTCCCTAGTCTTCCTAGAGCGTGCACGCCAGTCGAGCTTCTCGTAGAGATAACTCGGCTCACCTGACCTAACCACTTCTCTCTGCCGGTTCTCCATCTTAAGCACGCCGAATCGGTTCAAAAATGGGGTAACATGAGCCTTGGGTGGAACGGGAAAGCAAAACCTAGCACATGCATTCTGCACCCTCTGTAGCAGCCTCTGCGCCTTCCTGTACAAGCACGGGCCATAAGCAGTCAACGCATAGCTGATCTTTGACAAGACCAGCACCTCACACAGATTTATGCGCAAGCTGACGCTCAGGAACTGCCTGTACTGGTACAGAACCCTCAACCTGTAGAAGCAGCTGCGCATCAGCTGGACCACGTGACTCCCCAACGCAGCTCCCCATCCATTGTCACCCCTAAATTACGAGCCTCCTCAACATCCCCAATCAAAACTCCCCCTACAGCTATACACGGACCCCTTGCAACGATATCTGAAATATGCTTTTTAGTTCCCAGGACCATGTATTTCGATTTACTGGGATTAAGCATCAGGCAATTGTCAGTGGAACATAAATATATTTGTTCTAAGTCATCGTTTAACGCTCGGATTGCGTAGTCAAAGGTTTGAATGTCAATAGGTATGTATAGTTGGACTTCATCTGCATAAATATGATATTGGCAATGTTTGATGTGATTTATTATGTCGGATGTGTAAATGATAAATAATAACGGCCCCAGTATTGAGCCCTGTGGGACCCCCCTGCTAACATCATAGGAGGCCGACGAAGTACACGACCCATCAGGTCCCATCGACACCACTCTTTGCTTGCGCTCTGTTAGGTAGCTCCGGAACCACGACAAAGACAAGTTGTCAAAACTGTAGTAGGTCATATTACTAATAAGAAGTTCGACACACAAACAATCAAAAGCCCTCGTATAATCTAGAAGGACTAGGATCGTAGCCCGGAGTCTGTCTTGGTTAGTCAGGATATTGTAAAAAACGTCAACCAAAGCGGTCGTCGTACTGCGTCCCCTGTGAAACCCCGATTGGAAAACCGGTAGCATCCCATTACGCTCAACGAAACAGGCAACCTGATCATATACCACCCTCTCGATGACCTTGGACAAATACGGCAGTATGCTAATGGGTCTCAAATCTGAGAAACCAACTGGGTCATCTTTTTTTGGAATGGGCCTAATCACCGCCGACTTCCACACGTCAGGGAAAACTCCGCTAGCGAGAGAGATGTTGATGAGCCGCGTGACCGTCTCCAGCGCTTCTGGCATGAGCAAGTGCACCATGTCCCTCGAGATGTCGTCCTCCCCCGCTGCATTCGTCTTGATCGATAACATTATTTCCCCGACTCGTTTCTCACTTACCTGTTGCAAGCTAAAAACGAAGTCATTGAACCTGCGCGTGTGGAAGTGGGCCAGCAGAGAGGGCGACGCAGATACGGGACCAGGAACATCAATGAAATGCTTGGCCAGATCGTCGGGGTCGGCAAAATGTCGTGGCAGCTGATGCTTAGGCTTAAAATCTACACACGTTTTCCTCAAGTTTTTCCAAAGCGTCTTAGGCTGCGATATGTGCTTGTTAATTTCATAGTGAAAAAACGCTCTCTTCTCACTGTGCAAGCAGACAGACGCAAGGCTCCTCATATCCCTATAAGATTTGAGATCACGATCCTGTCCCGTCCGTTTGTACTTGTTATGTGCTTTGTCCCTAAGTCTCATTATATACTTAAGATTAGATGTCAGCCACGGTTTATTCTTATCGTCAATTTTGTATTTAATTTTTGGAGAGTGAATGTCAAAATGATGAATTATTAAGATGTTAAAATATAATACCATGTCATTCATTGAATCATAATTAAATATTAAGTCCCAGTCAATTCCCCGAAGGTCGTCATTAAAATGGTCAAGGGCAATCCGGCGCAGAGGCCGCAGAGCCACGTACTTGATGGGTGCCCTAGGTTTACGCACTTTGAGTGTCAGGCACACGATCGCATGCCCACCAAGCCGAGGTATGTGCTCGACGCTGGCACCCACGACCGGACTCGAGCCCCGATAGCAAATTAAGTCAATGGCGGTCGCACTATGGTCAGTAAAATGGGTTGGCTCGCGAACATAATTGATTAGGTCAAAAGTGGCGAGAAACGGAAGCTCGAGCCTTTTTGTCGATGCGCTATGCTTGTCCATAAAATTAACATTAAAGTCATGTAAACCACATGTTGCAATAGTCTCTGTCAGAGCGTCAAAGAAATCGTCAATGTTAACCCAATGAGGCCTATACGCAGTGCCGACCACAAACCTGACCGCCCTAACACGAAATGACAGCCACATCTGCTCCACTTGCTTGAAGGACACCGGGTGCGCCAACGTGGTAGCCCGGAGGTGAGCGCCCACGAAGAACCCCACCCCACCGCCCCGCGAGCGGCCGAGCCCGGCGGGCCGCGGCACGTGGCGCAGCCGGTATCCCAGCACGTGAGGGAGCAGAGCTTCGCCATCCTGAGCCCGAGCCCACGTCTCATTCACGGCGAACAGGTCCGGGGCCAACCACCCCATCGCGACCTCCAGCTCGTCGTGGACAGTCCTTAGTGAACCGGCATTGAAAAGGCCTAACCTGAAATGCTTACATGTAGCCATCAATAGATATTTATAACCCCCCCACCAAATCTGTACCCTAGACATGAACGGCCCACACGTAAGCAAACCGGAACCAAACCACCAAAGCATTGAAGACACGCATCCAGATAACACGCAACACACCCATAGACAAACACTGAATTCAAACAACACATGATCTTTATATGAGTAATGTCACCGATAAGCAAAAAACGGGTAAGCAGCAAGGACAGTAGTAGTTTCCGAGAACATAAGCATAACTCACCCAAATGCAAACAAATACAAGCAAATAAGTAATAAAAGAAATTCTGAGTGTATAATTTACGTAAAGAAATATTTATAATCATAGTACGTAAAAAATCAAATAATACCAACTTCAAAATAAATAAATAAACAAGAAATTAATTAGTTATTTTTAAACACTCGCGTTTTGTACTCATTTTATTAATTATCTGAGACCGGGTCAAAACACGATAAATTTATAAAGATATGTGATTACCTTTATTTTGCCCGACGTTTCGACCCAGTTGCATAGGCCGTGGTCGCGGGAAGACTAGCTAGCAAGCTAGACTAGCGGGAAGTCCGTCACAGCTAAAATGTCTGTCTACCCTCACAATTGGAATTTTTGTTAATTCATAGCACGACACACTACACTCACACTATCCGAAGACACATCCGCAGTTACGCCACGCGAATATAAACCCATGATTACTGGTTCCCATGTTTCTGACAGCCTAAAACCATCCTCACGATTGAAATTATTGGGATGTTTTTTAATTTCAATAGCCTCACGAACAATTCTGGGATAATAATGTTGTTCCGTGGAGATGATTTGAGGCTGATGTAATTCAATCCAATGGTTTGAACCAGACATCAGGAGTTCCGCTATCGCTGACTTTTGTGGTTGCCTATTCTTTACAGCTGCTATGTGTTCCTTGACCCGTTCCTGGACACTTCTTTTTGTTTGGCCAATGTAAACTTTACCGCAACTGCATTGAATTTTATAAACACCCGGGTTTTGAAAAGGGATAACATCCTTCGCGCTCCGTAATTTGCTTGCTACTTTGAATACTGGTTTAAAAACGGTGTCAATCGAATACTGTTTTAAGATTGCACCTATTTTGTCCGTTATTCCTTTCACATATGGTAGAAATGCCGGTTGTCTGCGTACAATTGGTTGTTTATCCCTCTTTGGTTTCACCGTGAGACCTGTCGTTTTGTAACCATTTTTCTTCAGCACCTCCTGGATGTGAGCCAGTTCTCCGC
Organism: Leucoptera coffeella; assembly: GCA_030578115.1. Taxonomy (NCBI): domain Eukaryota; kingdom Metazoa; phylum Arthropoda; class Insecta; order Lepidoptera; family Lyonetiidae; genus Leucoptera; species Leucoptera coffeella. Next base: position 5,935,235 of record JAMBLF010000002.1, read on the forward strand.
TTAAATGGTCAGGGTCACACAGATCATATGCCCGGTATACCAAAGTCCTCACAACAGACTGCGTATGACGTGGGTGGTGATGTGACGTGGCGTGCAGGTATCTATCCGTGTGTGTAGGTTTCCTGTGTACAGAATGCGCCAAGGTTCCATCCGATCTGACCATTACTTTTACGTCTAAAAAGGCCAACGTTCGATCCTCTTCAACCTCAACGGTGAACTTGACTTTTGGATGGATGGAGTTTAGGTAACTGGCATATTCTCTCGCACTATTTTCACCTCCTCCAATGATACAAAAGATGTCATCCACGTATCTCTTCCAAAGTCTAATACTTGAAGGTCCACCATTTAAGGCCCTTTCTTCAAAATGTTCCATCCAGATATTGGCAAGTACCGGCGCCACAGGGCTGCCCATTGCCACACCATCGATCTGAAGGAAATACTGGCCTTGGTACAAAAAGTAGCTTCCCTTCAAGCAGTGCTCTAACAACGTGATGTATCTATCTGATACGTCTCTCTGCCTAAACTTGTCTTTTATGACCGCCAAACACTCGTCCACTGGAACATTGGTAAACAACGACTCGACATCGAAACTCACCAATACCTCACCTGGTTCCAGTCGTGTGTTCCTTATCATTCCAACAAAGTGACGTGAATCTTTCACATAGGACGACGTCTGGCCCACCAGTTGCTGCAATACTTTTGACACGTGCTTTGCCTGGTCGTACGTGGGTGATCCAATTTGGCTGACAATCGGTCGCAAAGGCACGTTAGCTTTATGTATTTTCGGCAAGCCATAAAATTTCGGTGGATGTACCACTCTCGCCCTGTGCAGTTGCCCATACTCGTCTTCAGTGAAAAGATCCTCCTGGTCCTTGATCAGTGTACGAATACGGCGATAAACTCTTGCCGTTGGATTGTAGTTCACCGGTTTATACACGGTTTCATCTGCGAGGAGACTTTTGATTTTCGTGTCATAGTCCGCGGTGTTCATCACTACTGTGGCGTTGCCTTTGTCAGCCTTTAGTACCAGCACGTCATCATTGTTCCTAAGTGCTCTTAAAGCCAACCACTCAGCCGAGGTGATATTACTCGCAGGCATTCTTGAATTCCGCAACAACACCGCCACATCTTGACGTACAGTTTCGGAATGGCATTTCGGCACCTTGTTACGAATGAGGGCCTCCTCCAAAACCCGGGTGTTTATAAAATTCAATGCAGTTGCGGTAAAGTTTACATTGGCCAAACAAAAAGAAGTGTCCAGGAACGGGTCAAGGAACACATAGCAGCTGTAAAGAATAGGCAACCACAAAAGTCAGCGATAGCGGAACACCTGATGTCTGGTTCAAACCATTGGATTGAATTACATCAGCCTCAAATCATCTCCACGGAACAACATTATTATCCCAGAGTTGTTCGTGAGGCTATTGAAATTAAAAAACATCCCAATAATTTCAATCGTGAGGATGGTTTTAGGCTGTCAGAAACATGGGAACCAGTAATCATGGGATTATATTCGCGTGGCGTAACTGCGGATGTGTCTTCGGATAGTGTGAGTGTAGTGTGTCGTGCTATGAATTAACAAAAATTCCAATTGTGAGGGTAGACAGACATTTTAGCTGTGACGGACTTCCCGCTAGTCTAGCTTGCTAGCTAGTCTTCCCGCGACCACGGCCTATGCAACTGGGTCGAAACGTCGGGCAAAATAAAGGTAATCACATATCTTTATAAATTTATCGTGTTTTGACCCGGTCTCAGATAATTAATAAAATGAGTATAAAACGCGAGTGTTTAAAAATAACTATTGCAAACCGATACGGGCAGGAAAGTGCAAATAAAATACGCCATCTTGAGAAGCTTCGGAAGAAGCGGATTTTTCTGGAAACGTCATTATCGTTTTTAGTGAAGTGTCGTGAGAACAATGTTATACCTGCGTGTGTACGTGTTAAAAGTCGTAGGGACATTGCCTATTCCGAACGCATTCTCAATAACGCGAGTGTCAGACTACTACACACACTTATACGGAATCATAGACGAGAACTTTTCCAGGTACAGAATAAACTGTATAGACTTCATTTGGAGTGTAGTGAATTGTTTTCGCGTCAGGATTTTGAACTAGTGGATCGCATTACCTACCTTCAAGCTGATCGAAAGTTTGAAATAATGACGGCTACACATGCCGAAAATTTGAGAGATTGATTTCGAGACTGAGACTTAATGATGGTAGCAATGAATCTCAAACAAATGAAGCAGACACGGTGATTAATCTCTCAAATATCGCGATGGATGACACAACTATACGGGTCTTGTCAAAAGGTATGAATTTTGCATTGACACCGAAACATGCACCAGTTGAAAAGATCATCTGTGGAGTGGAGGAGGCCCTCATTCGTAACAAGGTGCCGAAATGCCATTCCGAAACTGTACGTCAAGATGTGGCGGTGTTGTTGCGGAAGTCAAGAATGCCTGCGAGTAATACCACCTCGGCTGAGTGGTTGGCTTTAAGAGCACTTAGGAACAATGATGACGTGCTGGTACTAAAGGCTGACAAAGGCAACGCCACAGTAGTGATGAACACCGCGGACTATGACACGAAAATCAAAAGTCTCCTCGCAGATGAAACCGTGTATAAACCGGTGAACTACAATCCAACGGCAAGAGTTTATCGCCGTATTCGTACACTGATCAAGGACCAGGAGGATCTCTTCACTGAAGACGAGTATGGGCAACTGCACAGGGCGAGAGTGGTACATCCACCGAAACTTTATGGCTTGCCGAAAATACATAAAGCTAACGTGCCTTTGCGACCGATTGTCAGCCAAATTGGATCACCCACGTACGACCTGGCAAAGCACGTGTCAAAAGTATTGCAGCAACTGGTGGGCCAGACGTCGTCCTATGTGAAAGATTCACGTCACTTTGTTGGAATGATAAGGAACACACGACTGGAACCAGGTGAGGTATTGGTGAGTTTCGATGTCGAGTCGTTGTTTACCAATGTTCCAGTGGACGAGTGTTTGGCGGTCATAAAAGACAAGTTTAGGCAGAGAGACGTATCAGATAGATACATCACGTTGTTAGAGCACTGCTTGAAGGGAAGCTACTTTTTGTACCAAGGCCAGTATTTCCTTCAGATCGATGGTGTGGCAATGGGCAGCCCTGTGGCGCCGGTACTTGCCAATATCTGGATGGAACATTTTGAAGAAAGGGCCTTAAATGGTGGACCTTCAAGTATTAGACTTTGGAAGAGATACGTGGATGACATCTTTTGTATCATTGGAGGAGGTGAAAATAGTGCGAGAGAATATGCCAGTTACCTAAACTCCATCCATCCAAAAGTCAAGTTCACCGTTGAGGTTGAAGAGGATCGAACGTTGGCCTTTTTAGACGTAAAAGTAATGGTCAGATCGGATGGAACCTTGGCGCATTCTGTACACAGGAAACCTACACACACGGATAGATACCTGCACGCCACGTCACATCACCACCCACGTCATACGCAGTCTGTTGTGAGGACTTTGGTATACCGGGCATATGATCTGTGTGACCCTGACCATTTAAGCGGAGAACTGGCTCACATCCAGGAGGTGCTGAAGAAAAATGGTTACAAAACGACAGGTCTCACGGTGAAACCAAAGAGGGATAAACAACCAATTGTACGCAGACAACCGGCATTTCTACCATATGTGAAAGGAATAACGGACAAAATAGGTGCAATCTTAAAACAGTATTCGATTGACACCGTTTTTAAACCAGTATTCAAAGTAGCAAGCAAATTACGGAGCGCGAAGGATGTTATCCCTTTTCAAAACCCGGGTGTTTATAAAATTCAATGCAGTTGCGGTAAAGTTTACATTGGCCAAACAAAAAGAAGTGTCCAGGAACGGGTCAAGGAACACATAGCAGCTGTAAAGAATAGGCAACCACAAAAGTCAGCGATAGCGGAACACCTGATGTCTGGTTCAAACCATTGGATTGAATTACATCAGCCTCAAATCATCTCCACGGAACAACATTATTATCCCAGAGTTGTTCGTGATGCTATTGAAATTAAAAAACATCCCAATAATTTCAATCGTGAGGATGGTTTTAGGCTGTCAGAAACATGGGAACCAGTAATCATGGGTTTATATTCGCGTGGCGTAACTGCGGATGTGTCTTCGGATAGTGTGAGTGTAGTGTGTCGTGCTATGAATTAACAAAAATTCCAATTGTGAGGGTAGACAGACATTATAGCTGTGACGGACTTCCCGCTAGTCTAGCTTGCTAGCTAGTCTTCCCGCGACCACGGCCTATGCAACTGGGTCGAAATGTCGGGCAAAATAAAGGTAATCACATATCTTTATAAGAAATTAATTTTAACATAGTAGATAGAATACAAACATACATACATACATACACATCACGCCTGATTCCCTGTAGAGGGGTAGGCAGAAATCACGGATCCCCATTTGTCTGACAGACCCCTTTCGCTTCATTGATTCATACATCCTCTCATACACTCTCGGCGGTTATAGGTACTCCTAACGTCACCTTTTTTCAATATAGCGTCTATCTGACTGTTATATATCTTATTATGTAATTCAATACCAACTTCAAAATAAACAAGAAATTAATTTTAACATAGTAGATAGAATATCATTTAGTATATATAAACTATACATATATGAAATGCATACATAAACTAATCTTATATATACTGTAGCAACAATAAATGTATAAAATTTATAATTATTAAAATATAATATATCATCGGTGTAAAATGGCACAGTCGTACATAAGCGAGTAAGCCCCCTCACAGCGCCAATAGGCACACACACTACGAAAAGATACAAAGGACTTGACACATTGACACAAGCATACACAAAAATATAATGAAAAACATGTAAATAAAAAGCATTCATGGTGCGGGGGTGGCTGGTCGCGGCTTCGAGAGCTCATCGACCATAATATGCATGCTCCGCAACCAGACGGGCCGGCTTTTCTCATCCCGGCGCGCGAACACTCTGCCCTCGCGAGTCCACACGGAACGCCAACGAAAGGATTTGAGCAACACATCGCGAGCTTTGCCGAATATATTTCGGTTGCATTTATTGAGCCTTTCGTTAACATACACGTATTTCATCGCCGGGGGCAGCTGCGGCGCCTGCACGATGTCCGAGCACTCCAGTCGCCTTCTGACCCGCGCACACCTGATGAAGTCATCACGAAGTGACCTCCTGGCCAATCGCAAAACGATGGGGCACGGGCGCGGGGTGGGAGGCGCACAGCTAGCACCGCTCCCGAGCGGCGCAGATTCAGTCTGCTGCGCGCGCGCTCCCCCGCCGACGCGCCTAAGGTCGACTATGTCCCTGCCGTTGAGCTCAAAACCAAGCTTCCGAGCCACTAGCGTCACCACGTGGCCGAGACTCTCGCCAGGAAGTTTCGAAACACCGCTAATCTCCACATCGTTGATGAGTGACGCCTGATCACGCTCACTCAGCTCGCATTCGAGGCGCCGCACCGTGTCCTCAAGCGCCGCCGGCACCGCGCACGAAGTACTCTCTCGGAGCGCGCGCAGCTGGCCGCGCAGCTCGACGTTCTCGGCCTCAAGGGTGGTAAGCCGCGTGCCGAGCTGCGCCATGGTTCCTTGCATGCTGCGAAATTCCTCAGTGAAGGCGGTCAGCGCGGCGGCCACCTCCGATCGCACCTGCTTCGCGACGGCATCCACAAGATCAGCCCTGAGGTCAGCGGTCAGCCGCGCCCGGTCAGCCGGTAGCTTCTCGTCCAGCAGCTCCGCCATGCCCGCGAGCGCCGACCCGGCGACACCTGTAGTGGACCGCGGGGGCGGCACGCAGGACGTAGCCACGTCCTCAGCGCTGGCGTTGGAGAGGCTCATCTCATCGCAAGACATCTCCGCCTCGACGACCGTGGAGTGCAGTGAGCGCACCGGCGTGTCGTCCGTTCGGGGGCGACGGCGAGTGGAGTTCATCCTGTCACAGCGGGGGCACGCCCAAGAGCGCTCCAGCTCCGCCAACGAGGAGATGTACTGCGCTGTGATGTTGAGTCAATGGTGGTGGAAAGCGTCGTGGCACAGCACGCAGCTCAGCCGCTGCTCCTCGCCAACGGGTCGTGAACACGCCGCACAATTCATTTGAATTAAAAGAAATTATTTCCAAAAACTCTTTGTTTATTTAAATTGGTGGCCGTTACTGAGTGTACTCAGTAAAACTGTTATATCACTATTTGGCGAAGACACAAGAAATACGACACAAATTACACACAAAGACACAGTTACACATACACAACTAGATAGAGGGTTTATGACAGCTCTGTTTAGCCAATATGTATGTATATGAATATTGCAACTCGCGTAACGCAAAATTAGGTCCTCTCGCAACGGTAATCGTGTACCCTCCTGCTATTTGCTATTTATTTGCTACTGCTACAGACCACGAATCTATTGGGATGAGCTACAGATAACATTTGGGCCAGCCCAGTGTCCCAAACTCTGTGCGTGAAGTTACAGCTGCACTTAACAATAACAATATATTCAGGAAATATTATAGTTTCCTTAGGGTCAATCAGACTGGATGTATAAGTTTGAAGGTCAGTAATATATAATAATTTAATAGAATTATATTATTTTTATTACATAGAGAGAGGAAAGTGTGAGAGAGATATTGAACGTAGAGTGTGTGCAGGCAATAAGATCAATCGGGCCATGTATAGTGTTATGGGTAGCTAGTTGATTTCTTATTATATATTCTTCTTGAAACAGAAGACTGGCTATTCATAATGATGTTCTATTTCCTACACTTATGTATGGTAGTGAGTGTTGGGTTTGGCAGAAGTGTCATGAATGAAGAATAATAATTAGAGATGATCTCCCACAGGAAAATGTATTATGCAAGATTGTGTGATAGCTTAGAATGGATTCATGAACGCTTTGTCAATGATAGTGTGATTCATGAATACTGTGGTATGGGAGAATATGTAATTACAAACATAGAGAAAGGTACGTTATGAGGTTTGGGCATATGGAGCAGATAGATGAGAAGTTACGAAAGGAATTTATAATTTGTAGAGTTAAATTGGAAGGTAGAGGAGGACAAGTTAAACTGCGTAGAACATATACTGATCAAATTAGAAACATTCTTGTCAAGGTGGGTGTACGCAGCGTGAAGAATAAAAGAGTCTATCCCGTTAGGGACGTAGAATGAATATATGTATCCATATTAATATTTCATCTCATATGTGCAACCAGTGGGCATGTCTATGTATGTCATACAAGTCTGTTAAGATGAATGTATGTCGAGGAGGCAAAAGTAGCGTTAGGATAGAAAGTAATTAGGTTTTTCCGTGGAAGGATAGATATTGTGTGTAAATTTGTAATCTCATTGTAAATTTTTTTTTTATTTTCATATCAAGTGAATCATTTAAAATGCGGATGAAGTTGTGCGCCCTGATCATTGAAATTGTGTAGATGGCAAAAGAAAGAAATAAAAAATCTTATAGTAAATTCAAATATGAAGTTTAATTTTTATATTTAGTTTAAAATTTTCACCTATACATTAAGTTTACTTGGCTTGGATGTGAGCTGCTTCAGCAGTGGTCATGGCAGCATTGGCAGGTTTTTCTTTAGCTGCCACTCTCTTTTGCTCCATGTTAATCAATGATTTCTACACACAAGAAGCCTCCACCTAGTAAATATAATCAATACATAAATTAATAAACACAATAACCACATTAAATCATACACAATTATGGAAACAAATAAATATTCATATGACATTAAATTGTATCTTTTTTCTACCAGAAATCAAACTCCAAATATACTTGTTTATTAGCACCCAGAAGTCATAAGTTATTCAATTTGGTAGATTTTAATGTTTTTTACTGCCTGACCTTCTAAATACATATTATGTTATGATGAAAACAACAATATTGGTAGTACATGCATATATTCACACCTCCTATGTCCCTAAGGGGACAAGCAAAGACTATTGATCGCCACCTCAAATGATCCTGACTAATCACATACATACATACACATCACACTCAATTCCCTGAAGAGGAGTAGTCAGAGATCACAGATAACCACCCTGACATACCACTTTTGCTTCATTATACACTTATATACTCTCAGTGGTTATATATATTTCTAACATCACTTTCAATATGGAATCTAACTGTCATTTGACTCATTGGGTAATCGCCCTTCCAATTCACACACATATATTCCTTTTGTCAATCTACTATCCTTTATCCTCATAACATGTATAAACGATCGAAGCATTCCCTTTTGAATCTTAGCCTCTACATCTATTTTTAATTCTGTCATTCAATGTCACTCCTAACATGCTTATTTGTGTGACCTATGGGTATGGTTTAGCGTGCATATGCACGTGGAAGTGCAATGATGACTATGACAAGAGTAATGTAGGGTAAAGAATAAAGGTGTATGATGTAGATCTAGTAAGAGTTATTTTCCATGATTGGTATCAATGAAAATTCATAATATCTGTTTTACCGTGTGTAGCGAGACTGAGTAAAGTGTATTTTAGTAAGTTACTCAGATGGTCCAAGTAACCGTGGTATAGTCATTGTTATTATGTGTTATAAGTTTTTACACTAAAACATATTATTCAAGAAGACAATACCTGCATTTTCAAAGAGATATGGCTAGCTCTCCTCTTCTTGCTCTTGATATGGCATATCGAAGTTTTCAGTCTGAAAAAACATAAACTTTTAGTGCTCAAGTAATAGATTACATATTTCCACATTTATGTTCATTTCACAATAGATTTTAGTGTAAAATACTTACCATTATTTCAAATTATGCCTTATCCGCCAGCTCTTGACTTTCGACGTGTACAGTTGTGGTACAATGTAGCAAATATTTCAAGTTAAAAATTTCTAACCTATTTCAAACATAAACAATAACAAACTTGCTAGTTCCACCGATTGCTACTTGATTGCTAGTGGCGCTACTTTCTACGTGTCATGGAATGAACGAATTTCGGTTATGTTGGTATGGTTCTGAATAGCAGCAAGAACGCGACCAGCGAGCGAACACCTTACATAATACCAATTTGTATGAACGAATAGCAATCGATCGCGCGATCACTTTGCGACCACTGCTGATTGCAAATTTTTACATAATAACCCGACGGGTCATATCACGATAAATTTAAAAAGATATGTGATTACCTTTATTTTGCCCGACGTTTCGACCCAGTTGCATAGGCCGTGGTCGCGGGAAGACTAGCTAGCTAGCTAGACTAGCGGGAAATCCGTCTCAGAAAATGTCTGTCTATCCTCACAATTTTTGTTAATTCATAACACGACACACTACACTCACACTATCCGAAGACACATCCGCGGTTACGCCACGCGAATATAATGCCATGATTACCGGTTCCCATGTTTCCGAAAGCCTAAAACCATTCTCACGATTGAAATTATTGGGATGTTTTTTAATTTCAATAGCCTCACGAATAACCCTGGGATAATAATGTTGTTCCGTGGAGATGATTTGAGGTTGATGTAATGCAATCCAATGGTTTGAACCAGACATCAGGTGTTCCGCTATCGCTGTCTTTTGTGGTTGCCTATTCTTTAAAGCTGCCATGGGGTCCCATCCCCTACTATTTTTTTCGATCAAAACTTGAAGCATCACTAGGTGGCGCTATAAGTCATCAAAGCCAGATAAAAACATAATTATTGAAAATTTTTGCGAGTTTTAGCTATATTCATACATAATTCATCATAATATGTCATAATATGAATTTATTTACTTACTAGTGAGTAATGGAAAGTGCAGATATCAATTTTATAAATAATAAAGAAAGTAAAATTTATTTAAGCCTGCCATCTAGACACATCTAGTCAATACTTGTAGAAACAACATTTCAGGCACGTTTTCTATTCGAAAGCAGATGTCGCTGTGTATAAATAGACATATTTACATAGTGTGTGTGTGTGTGTTGGCGGTTAGTATAACTACCTATAAATAAATGTATTCAATCAATTAAAATAAATCTATAAATAAATGTGATTGTCAATTAGATAACTAGTTTCAATACATAATCAGCCGGTTTCTGGAACGCTATTCATTTTTGACTAGAGTTTGAATAGTGTTTAGCAAGTGCTTAAATATTGTTGAGTTGTTCGAACAATAATTAAACTCTTGTCACATAATGGCTTGTCAAAAAGCACTTTTGTAGCCCGTTTGGGTTTCTCGAAAATAAATAATCATCGGATCTTGAGTAATTAACTGATATTCAAGTCCTTATTGTTGCTTTATTTCCACGTTTTTGGACCTTATATTATTAAAACCAGGTCTGATGTGAGCGTGTCCGATATAAGCGTGTCTGACGTTACTTTTTCATCAAGTGATGAAGAGGTACAAGTACCCAGAAGAATGCGAAGGTATAGTCTAAGAATGTACCCTATCGAGACCTTAGACGATGACGAATTTAAAGCCCGCTATAGGGTTTCCAAGTCAGTAATTCTGTATATCACGGAAAAAAGGGCTAGAATAATTTGATACATATTGCTGTTGTAATGTTAGCTTCTGTTAACATGGACAAATCAGCGCACTGCCAAAAAGTATGAATGATTACATTAGCATTGGAGAGCTCCTGCCTAGTTGCTCTCTTCATATTGTTACACACTATTCACTATTAACACTAAACACTATTCAAACTCTTGTCAAAAATGAATAGCGTTCCAGAAACCGACTGTTTGAATAATAACAAACATTTTTTTTGACAAAATTGACATTAGACTTACGTCTAGATGTCAGAATTGAAGGAGTGAGTGAAGTTTTTCATCAAATTCGCTCACGCTATTCAAACTATTGCTAGAGATCCCGCCACATAAATTGGCAGTAGGCAAACTTGGAACTAAATTTGACGTTTCCGCCATTGCGTGTTATTTTGTATGAAAGGTAAATTTAGTATTACCAGCGTTGTGTTTTTTGCCCACTTTTTGTAATTTTTATGTTTGTTAAGGGTGATTATAATAAATTGATTTCCGGAGTTTCTTGTTAGTTCTTCTCCAAGCTAGGGTCTCCGCTGATCTAACCTCGGTAAAAAATATGTAAAGACAATGCTCAGTGCCATGTTTGAAAAAGTTTTTTTAATTTATACTTAGATCATAAGATAACTTTCAAAGAGAGCTTGTGATATTTATAATTTTGAATATATTATGGCAGATGGAGGCGTCGCCGCAGTTGCATAATTCACTGTTGCCAGTAAACACGCCAAAACTAGCAATCACTGTGCCATACGGCTCGATACATTATAGGTTTCATTTGTAACGGTCTTTGGTTGCAGAGCATAGTTTTCTCCTCCATTTTAAACGGTTTTACCACGAATAATGAATTAAATCGAATCAAGCACAAACAGTAAACAACAACAAAATAACACGCAATAGCGGAAACGACAAATTTAGTTCCAAGTTTGCCAACAATATCGTCACGAAAATCTGAGATGCAAGAGTGGCTAAGAAGCAAAAATCTTTATTTTGAGGATAGCTGGACAAAGCCACTTTTTACCGTTTACCACGTTAGCCGAGAAACGTATCCATATGGATCATAATTATTGTTAAGGAAAAACTGGCACACTGCTTACTTTCTTTGTAATCTTTATGTTTGTTAATTATAAAAATAATAATCTTTATTGTTGTTATACTTAGATCATAAGATAACATTCAAAGAGAGCTTGTGATAGGGCCTATTTTAAATAAACATATTTTGACTTTGATATATTAATTTGTTTTATTTGAGTTTATAGCTCTGCAACCAAAGACCGTTACAAATGAAACCTATTATGTATCGAGCCGTATGGCACAGTAAGTACTAGTTTTGGCGTGTTTACTGGTAACACTGAATTACGCGACTGTGGCGACGCCCCCAACTGCCAATTTATATGGCGCGATCTCTACGCTCTAATTAGCTGACAAGAGGATGAAAACGCTTCGAGAAACTCGCCAATTGTCAACAATTTGTTAATTAATAATCAATTGCTAGCTGACAAGAGATTTGAATAGCGTTCCAGAAACCGGCTGAATATGTATTGTTATTACGTATTATGAATACTTGTTTATTTACTTAAATATAGGTTTTTATAGTTTGTTAGCTCAAACTAAGCACTTCTTGATTACGCGCCGTAAATTGTAGACAGTTATATTAAGAAATACGTATCGTTTCCATATGATGCAACGTTTATCTCATATTTTTACCCAAATCCAGATGGTAATCAATCCAACACGAAATAAATTCAAGGTTTCCAGTGTTTGTAATGATGCTAGTACAGATTACATTATGTATGTATGTAGGTATGCAACTACCTAACCAATTATTTACTGACTCCGAAAGGTTAACGAATTTGTAAAACTATGTATTTAGATTATAATGCTTTTGAAATAAAATATGTTCTTCACCGAAAGATCGGCTGTAGTCATTTTTCATATGCGTAAGTATTATGATTACCTAGATTAATTCAGTTCATTCACGATAAAATTATATATTCTACAATACTTTTTACCAAATTGTAGATATAGGAGGTACTCATACAGTTAATTAGTTACATTTATCTACACTACATACTTTGTAACAAAATTGAGACACAAAATCTAATTTTATTTTGCCACAACACTGTTTGATTTTGTGACTAAAAATAATATAATGTTATTATTTACATAATTATGATTTCAAAAACATTTAAAATACAAACGGAATGCAAGGTCACCGACTTTTATAGGCAGGCAGTAGTACGAAAAATGTAAAAACGTCGATTCCCATACAGATTTCTTTTGATCCTAATAAACTTCTATTATACGGCCAATAATTAGTTTATGTGTTATGTAATGTCAATGTTTTTGCTTAAATATTGGGTAGGTATTTGAATCGCGCTTATGAAAAATTATGATGTGTAGTTGTGATCATAAATATAGGATTTTACGGTTGTGATTTATACACCGGTTCTTGTTCTATCACCGAAGTTAGTCAACGTGGGCGTGGGCGTGGGTAGTAATTGGATGGGTGACCATTTAAATTGTTCACGTGCTGTTGTTTTGGTGAGGGAACCTGGCTTGGTTATGTAAGGACTTAGTTAATCACCTATTACATTGGCTATTGATAATCAGGTAACGATTGGGTTTCGATTGACCAAAGATTGCCAAAAAACTTAGTGGCCACTCAACATCGGACTACCCCGAAAGGGTTGTGAATGCATATTTTGTAAATAGTTTTTTTGTGTGCGTCTGTCGGGTAACGACACGACGACGCGACGTAGCCATAGCAATCGGGGTCGGCGGCAGCGACATAATGTGAGCACAGTATTTCGTACCTATTCAGGATTATAAAACTATAAACAGAGATCCCGCGCACTCGTAGATAGTTTTCAGTTACTTTAGTAACTACGATTTAATTATATGCATTTTTTACGATGTTGTGTCTTCTCGGCATACTCAAAACACATACACCTGACCTGACAAAGCGTACCTACCTACTTTATTATTTATTAATTTGATATAGTAACAGTCTGGCGTATTTAAAATGATAGTGGTAAGATGATTATTAGCTCTCACATACTGTAACTGTCAGCTATTCTTTTACGTTTAAATATGGTTTAGACCACAAAACTTTGTAATTACTCTTTGGTTTAGAAACTAGCACCAGGTGTAAGTACCTCTGTACTGTAGGTGTTAAAATTAGCAAACACACATCGTGTATTGATATACAATTTACTACTTATATAAGCTCCTGAAATAAGTATACTATAATGTATGTAAGTAATGATTACTGCACTAAAATATTGTTTGTAAAAATAGGTACCTATTATTTAATTTTATAAATGCTCGCATTAAGGTTGCTTTACACGTTGATTAGTGACTAGGTGTGGACAGCTACTGATTAGTGCAAGTTATTTCCTGTGTATGGAAGTGAGTTTTATTTTTTTGTGAGTAACCTTGTCCAGCGTGACGTGCAAATGAGGGGCATTTATAGCGTGCCTGCCACTAAACACGTCTGGTCGGGCCATAGTTTAGAAAGCGTGCACGCTTGTTAATATACAAAATGGCAAAGTGGAACGAATACATAACTTATAAATTTTTAAAGGAGTATATAAAACATGAACGCCTTTACAACTTGAAATCCTTATTTTATTATCCTTAAATCACCTACATTCGTAGTTTATTGGACACTAATCGCACCACACACTTACATTCGCACTAATAAAAGTGTAAACCAGCCTTTAGAGAAGAGAGCGATTTGTGTCTGCCGTCGCGCCGCCCCCCTTAGCCACGGGGGTGGCGCGCGGCGGCGGCGGCGCACAGCGCACTCGCGTCAACTATGTGCACTTCTCTGCCGCTTATCTAAAGGTTTTTTACGTCACAGAAAATTATTTAGGTATAAACTCAGCTTTGAACTACAGGCAGCGTTCCGACAGTTACGGTTAATAACCGAAATGTATCTCTTATTAAACCAAACTGATATTGGTTAACAGGTAAAGAAACCGATATATAGTGGTTAACAGAAACCGAAACGATACCGGTTTTTCGTAATTAAAGTTCATTATGGCATGTTTTTGGACTGTAAAAATACTAATCATTTTATGATAATGCAAAATAGACTTTATCACAAATGCAGAAAAAATATTTTCAATTTGCACATTTTAATAAAATGCAATAGAATACCTATTTTATGTTTCATTTTGGCATGTTTTTGGACTGTAAACATCTGTCAATGCCAAATTATTTTATGACGATGCAAAATTAGACTTTATTGCATTAAAATTTTAAAACTAATTTCCAATTTTATGCATTTGAATAAAATGCAATAGGTATTAATTTTATATTTCTTTTCATTTGCGTGGCGTGGTCACTATGTATGTATGTTGCGTTAGAATCAATCGACTTATTTAATCGAATAAAAAGGGAATGATTAAAATGTGCTTTGCTAGATATACATATAGTATATATATAAAACATTAATATAAAATTAACTACTGAAATATAATGATGATAAAATATAAAATTATTCAAAATTTAAATTATTAATCACTTAGGGTAAATAATTGATGATTTTGAGATTTTTAATTCCTGTCACACATTTTATCACCAGCATACACTGCACAGTGAAAACCTTTACAATCTTCCCCAAAATGTGAATATAACAAGTTCGGATTTTACTTTTTAGTTTCTACCTAGCTAGGTACTACGCACATAAACACAAGTCACGCACACTCGCGCGATAACGCGCGGCGCCTGTCTTTAGTCGAGGTAGGCGCGCACGTCGCTTGATTTTGATTTATAAATGAATAGGTAGGTACCTTACGTTCATGGGAGAAATGGGGCTAGAGATCCCGCCACATAAGGTGGCAGTAGCCAAACTTGGAACTAAATTTGACGTTACCGCCATTGCGTGTTATTTTGTATGAAAGGTAAATTTAGTATTACCAACGTTGTGTTTTTTGCCCACTCTTTGTAATTTTTATGTTTGTTAAGGGTGATTATAATAAATTGATTTCCGGAGTTTCTTGTTAGTTCTTCTCCAAGCTAGGGTCTCCGCTGATCTAACCTCGGTAAAAAATATGTAAAGATAATGCTCAGTGCCATGTTTGAAATAATAGTTTTAAGAGATTCGCGATTTATACTCATGATATAAGATATAAGGGTGTGTATAAGATTGATTGCAGCTGTGGGAAATCCTACGTCGAACACACTAAACGGTCTATTGCGGACAGAGTGAAGGAACACATAATATATGTAATATATAATAAGAAGGATAAGTCCCGTTAATTATTAATCATGTTTGAAATAGTTTAATAAACATATTTTGACTTTGATATATTAATTTGTTTTATTTGAGTTTATAGCTCTGCAACTAAAGACCGTTACAAATGAAACCTATAATGTATCGAGCCGTATGGCACAGTGAGTGCTAGTTTTGGCGTGTTTACTGGTAACACTGAATTACGCGACTGTGGCGACGCCTCCAACTGCCACCTTATGTGGCGGGATCTCTAAGTACGTGATTTCTGCCACCCCTCTAGGGAGAAGCGGGCATAAATATGTATACGTACGCGATGCGCTCACTGCTAAGACAGTACCTACTTTTACCGGTCTGCATCCCTCAGTCGCCTTTTACGACACCTACACGAAGGGTGTCAAACTGTATTGGTGAAACACGGATTAATTATGCATTTAAATTCTATAATACAGGGTGGCGCATTTAATACGGTCAGTATGGGGAAGTCTGAAACTATAAGAGATACGAAGATTTGTTCTTAGGAACCATGTCACCGATTTTGATAAAAATAAAAACTGCATTCAAACTTTCTTTGGAAAAACAACTGTAACCAGGAAGGGAATCGAACCCGGTTTCTTTGAAAAAATAAACTTGCCCTTTTCACTTTTTCTTTTTAAATATCGATTGTGTAGGTCTTAAGCTGTAAATGTTTCTATTAAACATGATGTCCAAAATGAATAAAATGCATTGTTTTGGCATACTTTGATTTATCATAGTAGGTGTTCTAAGTGACCACCGTTGTTTTCAATACAATATTCAACACGTTTAGGTAACGACCTTACTATTGAGACATGGTTCCTAAGAACAAATCTTCGTATCTCTTATAGTTTCAGACTTTCCCATACTGACCGTTTTGAATGCGCCGCCCTGTATATTGTAGGTATTCCAGAATACTCATTAGGATTAGGTATTTATTTAGGTGAACTCATTGACCAAATGTAACTGCCTATAGTAAATTACTATTAGTAATCTAA
This sequence comes from Leucoptera coffeella, assembly GCA_030578115.1. Taxonomy (NCBI): domain Eukaryota; kingdom Metazoa; phylum Arthropoda; class Insecta; order Lepidoptera; family Lyonetiidae; genus Leucoptera; species Leucoptera coffeella. Next base: position 5,952,005 of record JAMBLF010000002.1, read on the forward strand.
TAATCTCAATCTAATAATATAATGCAAAGCAAATTAAACTGTCTTAACTCTAGTAATACTAGAAATTACCTCAATCCCTCAGTCGCCTTTTACACCTACAGAGGGGGTGGGAGTGTCAAACTATATTGGTGATACACGGATTAATAGGACTTAATCAGCAGTCCGCCACCCCATCTCTCCCCGTGGATGTTGTAAGAGTGGAATAAGGGCTCTAAAGTGATTTTTATCTATTTTGGGCGATGGGTTGGCAACCCCTCACCTATGACTTGATTGATATTGATGCTGGCATAACACTTTATTAAATTTACATACCTACTTAATTTTATAGAAACACCTTAGTATTTTATTATTTGTGACCTTGTGAATCGAAAATAAATCATAAAATGAGCAAACAGTATTAAACATGCTGTATTTGTAATTTTATATATTAGTTAGAAGTACTGAGAAAAGGGGATGAAATGAGTACCTGTTATTGGCAACCATGTATGCAAAGGTGTTAAAGAGGCGAACGTGGCATGCCAGGATCAGGAGAAATGGGGCTACGTAATCTTTGTCACCCCTCTAAGGGGAAGCGGGCGTGACGCGTATGTATATATGTAATTCTAATTCATGACTTAATATTATGTATGCGTACGTATATGCGATCACGACAATTATGAACATTGTCCCTAGTCTCCTTGTCGCCTCTTACAGCTTGATGGAAAAAAACTTTTCTAACTTGGCTTTAAAAATAAGAGGAGTAAAATAAGAAGTTAGCACTTACCAAAAAATCAGTATTATATTATCTGTGCAGCTGCTATGTGTTCCTTGACCCGTTCCTGGACACTTCTTTTTGTTTGGCCAATGTAAACTTTACCGCAACTGCATTGAATTTTGTGGTGTTTGGGTTTTGAAAAGGGATAACATCTTTCGCGGTCCGTAATTTGCTTGCTACTTTGAATAATGGTTAAAAAACGGTGTCAATCAAATACTGTTTTAAGATTGCACCTATTTTGTCCGTTAACAACATAATTAACAAACATTATTATCCCAGGGTTGTTCGTGAGGCTATTGAAATTAAAAAACATCCCAATAATTTCAATCGTGAGGATGGTTTTAGGCTTTCGGAAACATGGGAACCGGTAATCATGGGATTATATTCGCGTGGCGTAACTGCGGATGTGTCTTCGGATAGTGTGAGTGTAGTGTGTCGTGTTATGAATTAACAAAAATTGTGAGGGTAGACAGACATTTGCTGAGACGGATTTCCCGGTAGTCTAGCTAGCTAGCTAGTCTTCCCGCGACCACGGCCTATGCAACTGGGTCGAAACGTCGGGCAAAATAAAGGTAATCACTTATCTTTATAAATTTATCGTGATTTGACCCGGTCTCACATAATTATTAAAATGATTATAAATCGCGAGTGTTTAAAAATAACAATTGCAATCTGATAATGATGAAAAATTGCCTTATGAAACACTTGTCTTATGATTAAAATCTATTTAGGCTTTTTTGTAAAGGTCATTGTAGCTGCAGCTAAGTCTAGGCAAGGTGCATTGAGCTCCAACGCGAGTACGTGCAATTCTACGTGACAAAAGGCAGAAATTACACCGTCTGGAACCCTGACGAGGTACCCGGAATTTAACCGACTGTAGTGATCGGGGACAATTGATATAATTATTGACAATCTTAAAAAGAAACATTTGATCTGCCACCCTTCGTCTGTCAGATAGTGATAAAAACTTGTAGTAAGATAGTGTAGCTACGTACGATGGTAGTTTTTTTAAGATTCCGCGGATGTACGCGACATAATATGAGAATATGTATAAGACATAATACAAAAAGCGATTTTGAATTCTCACGATTCTGTCTATGTCACATGTATAGTGTGGGCTCCATACGCTTGAATAATAATTGAGATGACTGCAAAGAAGTGTCACCTAAAAACTCTTAAAGTCTTGCACATTCTTGAACTGTTTGCAGTTACTCCCAACGAAAACTTGCATTTTGAAGCATTTACTGATTGTTTCCAGATCACTAGTGTAGTACATTTGTGTTTAATTAATTCGTTGATTCGTAATTTTTATTATATACTACATTATTTACCATTAGCTTAAAATACTTTAGAAATGTACATAAAAAATACTAAATATTCAAATTTTATATAGTGAGATAGGAATGCAGTACTTGCGCTTTATTCTTACGTTAAAATAAATTTCTTTTTAAATACATCATCATCATCAGCCTGTATCAATCCACTGTTGGACATAGGCCTCCCCAAATGACGCCACTTCTCCCTGTCAGTGGCCGTTCGCATCCATTCGATGCCGGCCAACCTGCGCAGGTCGTCTTCCCACCTTGCCGGGGGGCGCCCCACACTACGTTTACTGAGACGCGGTCTCAACCTCTTGGACTTTTTTGCTCCAGCGACCATCAGTCCTTCTACATACGTGACCAGCCCAACTCCACTTCAGCGTGCCAACTCTCTTCATAATGTCGGTTACTTTAGTTCTCTGGCGTATCACCTCATTTCTGATGCGATCTACCAGAGAAACCCCGAGCATCTTCCGTTCCATAGCACGCTGAGCGACCTTGAATTTGTGGGCTAGTCCCGCAGTGAGTGTCCACGTCTCAGATCCGTACGTCAAAACGGGGAGCACACACTGGTTGAAAACCTTCGTTTTCAGGCATTGAGGTAAAGACGACGTAAGGACATGCCTAAGCCTTCCGAATGCTGCCCATCCCAGCTGTATTCTTCTGTCCGCCTCCCTCTCGAAGTTGTTTCTGCCAAGCTGTATAATTTGGCCTAAGTATGTGTATTGGGAAACAACTTCTACGGGAGTGCCCCCTAGGGCAATCGGGCTCGGGACCACCAAATCATTAATCATGATCTTGGTTTTTTCTAAATTCATCCCGAGTCCGATGCGTCGAGAAGCAGCATCTAATTCGGACAGCATTTCCTCCAGATCCTGCAGCGACTCTGCCATTAGGACGATATCGTCAGCAAAGCGAAGGTGCGAGATGTATTCCCCATTGATATTTATTCCTCGTTCAACCCAATCCAACGTTTTGAAAACATCTTCCAGTGCACTCGAGAACAGTTTCGGGGACATAACATCCCCCTGTCTGACACCTCTCTGCAACTGGATAGGTTTCGTGCCGTGGCCTTGGAGTTGAACGGTCATAATGGCGGAATCATAAATATGTCTCAACACACTCACATATCGCCAGTCGATCTGAGATCGCTGCAGGGATTCCATGACCGCCCAGGTCTCGACCGAGTCAAAGGCTTTCTCATAGTCCACAAACGCGAGGCAGAGTGGCTGGTTATACTCTTCAGTTTTCTGTATAACTTGCCTCAGCGTGTGTATGTGGTCTATGGTACTAAAGCCCCGTCGAAACCCGGCCTGTTCTGGAGGCTGAAAGCTATCTAGCCTGGCTGAGATTCTATTAGAGATGACCCTCGAGAACAGCTTATAGATGTGGCTCAGAAGTGTTATGGGCCTGTAATTCTTTAAGAGGGTTTTATCTCCCTTCTTAAAGAAAAGAACAGCCACACCTCTGCCCCAACATTTTGGAGTTCTTCCGGAGAAGATGACGTTGTTAAAAATTCTCTGGAGCTCCTTCAGAACCGGTCGTCCACCAGATTTCAGGAGCTCAGAAGTAATCCCATCCTCTCCCGGAGCTTTTCCATTTTTAAGCTGTTTTAAGGCCATCTCAATCTCGTCCATAGCTATTTCGGGCATGTCCTCTGTGAAGTGGCGCGTCAATGTGGCCCTCAAATCGGAAGGGTCAGGATCCGGATCCTGGCAGCGCGAGCGGTATAATTGGCCGTAAAAATCTTCTATCTCAGACAAGATCTCTGGTTTAGAGGTGACCATGTCTCCACGAGCTGTCCTCAACTTCGTCATGTGGCTACGTCCCAGTTTTCGGGCGAATACGCGCATCCCACGGTTTTGCTCGATCAACTCTTTTACGAGGAGAGCATTAGCCTTATGTAGGTCACGTCGTATTGCCTTCTTTATCCGTTTGTTTAGTGTAGCACTTTGCGAAGGAGATCTCTGTGGAGTTTCTCGTCTTAACCTCATAAGATCCAAAGTCTCATCCGAGAGATCCGACTTTCGGTTCCCCGCTCGAGCCCTGCAGAACCGGCTCCCTTCCTCGCCGATTATTTTGGTCACATTTTCAAGGTCCTCGTCAACATTGGTCACGGTGTGCAGAATGGCAAATCGGTTCTGGAGTTCCAGTTGGAACTTGGGTGAACCAGCGGCCATTTGCAGTCGAGTAGGTCGGAGCGTGGACTTCATCATGCGCAACCAACCTTAAATACACTTTTTATCAATTTTTATTTTCTTTCTGCTCTTGTTTCGTTGTTAACAATACGTAAGTATTTATTTTAAAATTATCACCATGGCCATGTTTTTCATTAACACAAAGGTATGTGTGGTACACTAGTGATCCGACATTTCAGAATACACCCTTATTTCAATATATCCCTTAGCTTCTTGTCTCCCGAAGTCGACGTACGCTGTGTGTGACAGGTCCGAATGGGACAGAAGGGGCCTGTCGGGATGTCAACGTGCGTCGGAGCTGATACAGCAGAGACACTTTACACTGGCTTCGGCTGTCGCGCGGCTCTATCAATCTGAAACTTGACCGTGTTGAACAATGCAATTGTTTTGTTGTTTTCTTTGTTTTTCAAATGTTATTATTATTCTTTATTGGAGACACAACTCTATGTGTCGGCTGAAAAAAACACAATAATTTTATCTAACATCTGTCCGAAAAGAACAAATCTAATAAAGGCGGCATTTAAATCACTACGATTCATGAAATGTTCAACACTTAACTATAAATGTTGACTGAAAAACTGAATTACTTATTTATAAATAAATATATGGAACGAATATGAAGTTAATCTATGGAACTGATTTTAAGCGTACGATCAAGGCATAAGTAGATACAAATTTATCTTATCCATCTGGACAAAAGAAAAATATACTGTACATCCTTTAATCCCTTTCGGGTGGATACAACCTCAGAGGCATAATAATGTCTCCTTAGTCACTTTTTAGCATGGATTTTGGGGTTGTTACATCGGTGAAAGGATACTAGCCCTTCGCCCAATTGACTTCATTTACCGCTTGTCCTTTAGTCACTTCCTACGACCTGTCTCCTCACAAGAAAATATAAAGTTAAGTATGTGTTATTTACGTAATTAAATTTGTTATTGTTTTATTGATATAGGCTAGAGAAGAGAAATTCAGCTCACTTTGTTATGCAGGACATCTTCCTGGATATACAATGGGATACAACGAATATGGCTTGGTGTATTCTGTGAACACTTTGAGTCCAAAAGTTTTGAAACCTGGATGCACTCGTAAGTAGACTTTAAATGAGTTCAGCAAAGAGATCGGGCCACATAAATTGGCAGTTGGAGGCGTCGCCACAGTCGCATAATTCAGTGTTACCAGTGAACACGCCAAAACAAGCACTCACTGTGCCATACGGCTCGATACATTATAGGTTTCATTCGTAACGGTCTTTGGTTGCAGAGCTATAAACTCAAATAAAACAAATTAATGTATCAAAGTCAAAAGTCAAAATATGTTTATTTAAAATAGGCCCTATCACAAGCTCTCTTTGAATGTTATCTTATGATCTAAGTATAAATAAAAAACACTATTTCAAACATGATTAATAATTAACAGGACTTATCCTTCTTTTTATATTTTACATATATTATGTGTTCCTTCACTCTGTCCACAATAGACCGTTTAGTCTGTCCGACGTAGGATTTCCCACAGCTGCAATCAATCTTATACACACCCTTATATCTTATATCATGTGTATAAATCGCGAATCTCTTAAAACTATTATTTCAAACATGGCACTGAGCATTGTCTTTACATATTTTTTACCGAGATTAGATCAGCGGAGACCCTAGCTTGGAGAAGAACTAACAAGAAACTCCGGAAATCAATTTATTATAATCACCCTTAACAAACATAAAAATTACAAAGAGTGAGCAAAAAACACAACGCTGGTAATACTAAATTTACCTTTCATACAAAATAACACGCAATGGCGAAAACGTCAAATTTAGTTCCAAGATTGCCTACTGCCAATTTATGTGGCGCGACCTCTACTACGAAGCAAACATGCAGTGATGTGTTAAAGCCACCGCTCGCATATTTTGTGCAATTAACCATAACCTTGATTCAATATTAAATTATTATTATTAAATTAAATATTAGGCAAAGAGTATATAATTTAATTTAAAAAAGAGTTGATTAGGGGTTGTAAATATCAGGTATTCTGGTTCACCACGGAGAAGATTGCACTCTTCAGTTGTATAAATTAAAATATGAGCATGAGGAGGTAAGAAAATCTAGCCTGGAGACCCTCATTTTCATTTAATTGGGTAATGGTGTGAATAACCTGCGCGGTAAAGTTGGTAAAGCCGTTGGTAAACTCTTTCATGAGCTATTCTTTGGAGAGGCAGAGCGTAAGTAAAAAAAATAATGGAATACAAAAATTTGCATATGTAATGTGTGAATGAAACGACGCGAAAAGATTAGGGCGAAAAATATGAATATGTCTGGAGTGTACACGTGTAATATCGATAAACTACAAAGAGCTCTGTGTGATACGCAATATTTGTATGGAAATTAGTGTGGAATTGAGTGGAGAATCGCGAGGTTATAAACAGAGACGCCCGAATTAAAGCCACGCTCCATTTTGAGACAATATTTAAGAATGAATATGAATGAATATGCGACATCTATTTTTTAAGCAGCACCACTTCTGTATACTAAAATATTACCGGCAAACAAGTACGCAGTCTTTATATAGCCATCAATCTGGTTTGATTCACCCGTCATGCCCATAAACCTGGTCTGTAAGATTCGTATGAATGACTACAGTTCATACATTGTTTTGGTACTTCGAGATTTACGTTTTTTGTGAGTATTACTCGTAGGGAGAGTGCTTGCTTGAAACGCAGGACTCGGCATTGTATGGAGCAAGAAAGAGATTTCGCTGCATAAAACCGTTCGTGCTAGCCTGGCACGTAAAAGAATGCAAACTAGCTACCCTTCATACCGGTATGTCATAAGAGGCGACTAAGCGACTATTACGTCAATGGAATCTGTTCGGCGATGGGCTAGCAACCTGTCACTAATGTTCTATATAATATAATGATCCCAATATCCATGCTATAAAGTGATCTGAAAGATGTTATCGTCAAGATTCCGTCGAAAAGGTTCATCACGAAAGTGATTAAAGGACGTGAGTGTATATGTGTGTACAACCGTTCTTGTTTGGTTCAACACCAACATCTTGGAGGATGATTTTTTCACTTTCTACAATAAAAGTGTTACAATCACCTAATTCTATACCAACCAAGTGGTATTTATCAAGAAGTTCTTTAACCCCCTTTGGCTATTATATACATATATAACTAAAATATTTACAATGGATTCTTTATTTATAGAGCAGCTCTTACAGACCCTGCAACTGCAGACCCTGAAATTTATGACTAACACCAAAAAGCAAATTTACGATAGGAGTTCTCCAGATCAAATCACGAGACATCTGGTTATGCGTGTAAAATACTGATTTGAATTTCAGAACGGTCACACCAAATAGACGCAAGAGCGAGATCTGTCACATGAATACTTCTTCTCTGCAACGTGAGTCTTGGACAAAAAAGCAGTCGATTGTATCAAAGCAACTCTCGCCGATTGAGCTATTTCTCCTATAACGAAGGTACAACTTAAAATTACAGTTCAAAAAGCTCGCCAAGAACATTCTCTTGCTTCTTGGTCAATTCCAAAGTTCACTAAACACGGGTCCAACAGCATTTTAGATGATGTTTTAGAAACAACCAAACAACTTCAAAGCGTTGCAATGCACCTTAGAGTAAATTGACTTTAACACCATTAAATAGAAGTGGGAATTAAAAGATGTGTTCCAAACTATAATCGCTAAAGAACAGAGAACGATTCTCTTCACTGAGAGATTGAAGAAGAAACAGACGGAAAACAACAAGTTTAAGAGGACTTCTTCGCATCCATGGAAAGAAGCTGCAGTTGAATATTGATGATGAAGAAGGCTATAAACAAAAAGTTATGGAATGTCGCCAATCGAGGAACATCCACTCCGCAGATAGACATGCCCATTTTCACTTTTTTCACATTTTCAGCAATGGCCATAATTTGAGGATTTGTTCACAGTAACTATTTATTACAGTTCTTGTTTGTCCAACGCTTCAAAAATGCAAATTCTTAAGGGCAAGCTAAAGACAGAAAGAAAGAGTTTGGTCTAGAACCTAACAATCAGTTTAGAAAACTACGCTATTTGCTAGGAAAGTATGAACCATAGACATAAAAATAAGAAGGTTATATTTACGTCTCTTGCAAACAGCCTTCTCAATATGCCAGTACTTCACCATCCATCAGCAGAACTTAATTATTATAAAATTGCGCCATACCACTACATAATGCACCAATACAATCAATAATCTCAGAATCAATATCTTTACTTGATATTCACTATTGATTCCTCTGCTTTCACATAAGTTATATATGGACAGCTGGGAGATTCCTTAGCTTCGCTCAGCAACCAAGGTAGTTACTAACCGCTCATGAGTCTAGCATTTATATAAGCCAAGTTTATAACACTGAAATTCGCCCGCCTTAAACATGATGGCCACCGACCAGCATGGGCAAAAAGCGATAATTGAAAGAATGTTGCTGTATCTAGGTTACAGTCGAAAGGCCTATATGACTATAGACAACTTCGTCAAGTGGATCGAATTTTGCAAAGAATACCTGGAATATACCTGTACCTGGATACCTATAACTATATTATATTACTGCAAGAATTTACCTAAGTCTACTATTCAAATACGGAAAATCATTTCATCACTTAAGCTATTCGTTAGCTGCGAATGCAACGCAAGCCGCAATACATTTTTGATGAAGTCACTGACCTCCTGTTGCGTTAGAACAACAACTCTCACGAAACAATATGGCGTGAAGTTCTAGGAATCTTGCTTGCCACAATCAAGCTACTGGCAATATGTGCCCAAAGAACATCATATAAGAAGCTGAAATATGAACCGAAAACATTCCCAATGGCATATATAAAAAAACTAATTGTATCCCATAGCACAGCAGATAAAGCTTGGTTTGATGTTACGTGGGAAAGTTGGCAATTAGAATTTTAATTTCGTTCTGAATAACATTCCAGAAATTCAGATATTCTGGAAGATTGAAGACGTCGTAGGGGATTCATCTCTTTAAGAGTAGTATTCGCGGAGGAGTAGGAGTGAAAGAAAGAAAAAAATAACTGTAAAGAAAACCGTTGATGCAGTGAAAAGGTGCTGCCTCAGTATAAAATGCACCTTGGCTGCATCACTGGTCAAACGGCAGCATCCAATTCGGAAACTGTCTCAAGCTGCATATAATAAATAACAAACATACACAAAATAATTTATTTATAATATACATCGTGACAAATACAGATATAATACTTACTCATACAAAAATCATACTTTGGGGATGATAAAGAAGAACATCACTTATAGACATGAACATACATATATAATCACATACATACACACTCATACATATACAGCCATATATTATATATATATATATATGTCGGCGAGGCACGTTAGCAACAAGGAACGCTGCTATGGCTGTACCAATCACGGGGCTCTCACGTGTGCAGCCATGACAGAGTCTAAGCGGGTATCGAGGGAGGGGAGGTTCGCCCCTACCGAGGCATTTTTTTGTGGCCGATCCACAGATGGCATACCACTTCCTGCACTTGGTTCGATCACTACGTCTTGGGAACCGTCTAGCGTTCGTTTTGTGAGCCTTAATAAACCAAGTTTTGTGAAGCCAGTGTTATAATTTAGCTTCTGTCCCAACGCCCAAGAAATAAAATCAAGTGCAAGAAGGATAGCACACAAAATCAGGCCCCTGACGTCGACATATACAATAGATATATATATATACATTATAGACAGTAGTAAAATAATATATATCGAATAAACATAAATCAATATACATATTACAGATACATACACATTAATTCAAACTCATTTATATAAAGAAAAAATAAATATATGACATTTGCACTGACAAGGTTGATAGAATTGATAGGATTTAGGGTAAGGATTTCTGTTGTTCGAGAAGACAAGCCGTTATACCTACGTTTGAAGGCTTCACTAGAAGCAACGTCGCGGATAGGTGGCGGTATATCATTCCTGCAGCGTGTAATTCATTTTTCAATTTAAATCAGTGGTTCCCAATCTTATTTTGCCTACTGCCCACTTTGCGAATAAATTTTTTTTTAGTGCCCCCACTTTTTTACATATTTAAAAACCATTATAACTTCAAATTAAATTAATAGAATAGAAAAAAAATTTATTCACAAAAAACAGCACAGGTACAGAAACATTTACTTTTACATATATTACAATAGACATGACACGATACTGCACTGTCACTGTGAAAGGGCCCAGGCTCAGCATATGTTGCAGGCCAAAGCCCACAACGCCAATCCTCCGCCTGAGCCGCAATTAATTAATTATTAAATAAATTAATTATTGTGAACTATATATGTATATTAACGGAAAATTCTAAACGAAACTGTTACTATAACCCGCAACTTGAAACCTGAGCGCAGTAGGTAACATACGATGGCGCTTAGGTCTCAAGTTAACTCTTACGGGCTCCACCTGCCAATAAGAATGATTATTGAAACGCAACTTTATAGGATTAAAACAGAGTATCTTTTATTAAAAATATAACCAAAATAATCAAACCTTATATAAAAACTAATGTTAAGGATGAATCTGATGCTGTTTAAAAAGTTTGTTCATATCAGGTTCAATTTACTCAACTCCACTTTACCAATTTACTCAACTCAATACTCAATTCACTCAGTCGCAAATCGCCATGTTGAGTAACAAGCAAACGATTTTCTTTTTACTAAGCAGTGTTGTCACAGCACTAAATCCACGTTCATACAAATATGACGATGGGAATGCTATCAAGAATCGTTGAACAATTGACCACAACCCAGGGTACGATTGCGGGATCGGTTTTTGTAGCCAAAATTCTTGTAACCATTTTTGAACTTGATTTTTATTTCCCGATTTGTTGTCAATTCTATAAGTTCTTCTTCCAGCTGAGGTGACATTGCTGTGTTGACATTTGAAAACGGATCCAACACCCAGTCTGGTATTTCCAAGTTCAAAATGTCCTGGTATCGTTCGGTGAAATCAATGTGGAGGTTTTCCAAATGTTGGCAGTAGGCAAACAATTCGTCGTTACTGCATGATACTGATAAATTTGGAAAATTATGAAACTCACGTCTGCCCAGATTCTTTTTGTGTAGAAGCAGTTTGGCTGCGAAAGCAGCAACGACGTTTTTTGGTTTTAATTAAATATAGTTTATCGCCTTGCAGTTGGAGATTCATGTCGTTGAACAATTTATACAGGTCTGTCATGTAAGCTATATCATTCTTTGATGTTATGAGCTTGTCGTGCAATTCTGTATCTTTAGTTTCCAATAACTCTATAACATATTCAAACAGGTTGTAAAATCGAGTCAGACAATTGCCTCTTGAAAACCAACGAACTTCAGTATAAAACAACAAACGGTTGAAATCCTCGTCATTAGTAACACAAAGCTGATGAAATAATCTATCATTTAAAGAGCTGTTGCGGATTTTATTGACTACTTTGATGGCATATTGTGAGTGATTGAAATAGTTTTTCACTTAAGTTTCTAGCAACTAAATGTTGTCCATGAATAACGCAATGTACACCAAGGACAGCTGGATTTTATTTTTTAAGTACGCTATGAAGCCTTTATGGCACCCTGTCATAGCCGGAGCGCCATCCTTAGCAACTGAAATTATATTTTTCAAAGGAATTTCTTTCTCATCGCAAAATATGGTTTCACCTTTTGTATCGGTATCTAAATGTCTAGCAAATATTAGTTCTTGGCATATTTTCTCATCTTTAATAAACCTCACGTAAGACAACAACAATGCTTCATTAGTTGGTAAAGTGGACTCATCGAGCTGAATTGAGAATTGACTTGTCCTCAGGTGATCGCACAATGATTCTTCAATGTTTTCAGCCATTTCATCAATTCGTCTTTGCATAGAATTATTACTCAAAGGAATTTTCGGATAATATCTGCGGCCGGTTTATGAAGCACAGTAGTTATTACTTCATTTATTGCTGGCTATGGTGTTATAAGAGTTAATCTCTTCTCCGATGTTATGTGGTTTGCCTTTTTTAGAAATTAACAAAGAGATATTGTACGAAGCTCCGTCGTCATCTTGCTTAGCAGCCGTCGAAAATAGTTTTGCTACACTTGGCTGAGTATTATGCTTCTTCTCTATGTCTTGAAAATATGCTACATTCGTCTTTCTTATCTGGATGCATTTTATTCAATGATCTTGCAGCCTTGAAGGCTTCATTACTTCATTCGAAAATGTTTTTAGACATAGAAGACGCAAAGGCGACGATGGGTTTGTGGGATTTTTAATAAATCCGATGTAATATATTCCGAACAGTATTGCCCTTTCTTTTTTTTGGTTTGAGAAATACGTTCAAATTCGCAAGTAGTGTAGAGGAGGCGTAAGTACATCTATTGCGCGCGAGACCACAAATGAAAATAAAATAAATATTACATTGTTTATATAGGAATGCTTAAGCGCACGCACCGACAGGAATTAAACAAACATGCATAAACTCGTTTATCTCATTCGACGCTCAATCGTACTCAAGAAGTCCGAACAAGTATTCAATGAACCAGCCGACTGATACAAGAATGCACAATTCGGGTTATTTAACAAAAACTTGTTAAATCATTATAGATATCTACGAGTACTAATAACTATTAAAACGCGAAAGTGTGTCTGTTGCCTTTTCATTTGTTTGTTTGTGTCTGCTTTCATTACGAAACGCAGCGACCGATTGACATGATTTTCATTTTTTCTATATTCAATAAAATAGGACAGATATATGAACTACGCGGACAGAAATATAGAACCGAGTTTGAGCAATCTTTTAATTCATATTAGTTGATGTTGACAAGTTGTAGTTGAGAGTCGAGAGCTCTTGCAGTCGTTAAGAGTCGTAGCTAAATAAAATTACAAATCAAGCCTCTACACAACGCCCCCATTTTCTTTCTGGAAGTCTTACCGCCCCCTTAGAGAGCTGAAGCGCCCACAAGGGGGCGTTATCGCCCACTTTGGGAAAGACTGGTTTATACCTATTTATAACTTAATGACACCTATCATACTTTAATGGTACAAAATAAAAGACTGAAATTATGAATGTAGTAGTTTAAAGAGTTAAACATCCATAATTAAGTAAATATATACGTGTAAAGTTGATAAAAGTCCGAATAATGACGCAAACGCGCGTCCAATTTTTGCCGCGAATGCTCAATACTATTTTGTATGGAGAGTGTACGCGTGTTCCAGCGGTCGTGTCGAAAATTATTAGACCGCACCAGACTGTCACTAATGCCGGACTGAGAGCACGCCCGTTTTGTTAGCGTTCACATGTAAACCACTAGATAAGTTCTTTCATAGTTTAAAAATAAAAATTGAATAACAATAAGTAATCATTTTGTTGTTTGAGGTTATTGCTTTTTATATTTAAGGCGCTTTTTTTATTTCGTAGTGAACTGCTAAAGTTGATTTATTCTACATGTGTATTTATTTTACTTGATGCGACGTCATACTTGGCAATAACAAATCAGGCATTTTTTTATTAGCTGTAAATCAACCATTATTTGCAAAATTCATGATAATTATGTTATTTTGATATACCCCTAGGTGTTGGAGATATTATAACAAGAAGTCGAGAACATACATAATTGATACGTACCGACATTATTTCAGTCTTCTTCCCCATTGGTAGGATAGAGATTAGGGAACCCCATTTTGAATAGGTTATTTATTCCTTCAACAAATTTTCTTTGCACGCTATATATCTACATAACTACATATTATGCATAACGACCGTAAACCCATTTAGAGCTGTCAGAGGTTGAGTGTGCATTTGCCTAAGACAAACGCGTACACAACCATTAACCCTTGCGGGGTAGTTAGAGATTCAGGTTTACATTTGCGCAGGTAGTAATTTTATGACCACCTTGAACCCACGTATTTACCAAGTAGTCAGTACTCAATGTGATAAGTGGTGAGCCATGACGCCATTTACAAGCACTAACTATCTTCCTGTTCACTGAACTGGTAGGTTTCCTCAAACTAGTAGATTTAAATGTCGTCAGATAATTACTCAGTGAACATCCCAAAACTAAAAGGACGCGAGAATTACGATGACTGGGCGTTTGCCGCTGAAAACTCCATGATCCTGGAAGGTAGAGATGTAAACAGCACCACGGAGCTAACGGAAGCTGAGAATAAGAAGGCGAGGGCAAAAATTATTATGACGTGATGGGAGAAATGGGGCTACGTGATTTTTGCCACCCCTCTAGGGGGAAGCGGGCGTGACGCGTATGTACGTAATTCTATTTCATAAATATGTATACGTACGTGTATGCGCTCACTGCTAAGACAGTACATACCTACTTTTACCGGTCTGAATCCCTCAGTCTCCTTTTATGACACCTACACGAAGAGTGTCAAACTGTATCGGTGAAACACGGATTAATTATGCATTTAAATTCTATAATATATTGTAGGTATTCCAGAATACTCATTAGGATTAGGTATTTATTAAGGTGAACTCTTTGACCAAATGTAACTCTATACTAATCTAATAATTTCAATCTAATAATATAAATCAAAGCAAATTAAACTGTCTTGACTTTAGTAATACTCGAAATTACCTCAATCCCTCAGTCGCTTTTTACACCTAGGGGGGGATGGGAGTGTCAAACTATATTGATGATACACGGATTAATAGGACTTAATCAGTAGTCCGCCACCCCATCTCTTCCCGTGGATGTTGTAAGAGTGGAATAAGGGCTCTAAAGTGATTTTATCTATAGTGAACGATGGACCTAATGCCGCAATCCTGAAATATGTATCTTTTATAATGACGTTGTCAATTAGACAGTTATAAAAAATATACTAACTACGTGACACCACCAATTCTGGAGTTTTCCTCACCATCAGCGCCCACATTTGGTCCTTTACGCCAGCAACCATGTCAACGGCATCCGCTAAGGCCGCGCCTGCGAAGAAGCACACAGGCCTGCGCACACGGAGCGCCGCAAGGAAGGCAAACACTGAACGAGGTACTGAGGTAACGCATTCATTTTTCAGGAGACCCCTTGGAATGGCTTCACTTCAAAATGCAATACCAGGACTTGACAAACATGTGTAAGCTATCGCCAGCCGAACAAATCACAAGGTTGAGTAACAGTTTACAAGGTGAGGCACGAGAAACGGTCAAAGCTTTTCTGATTGGAAATACATCACCTGAAACCATCATGGAAACGCTTGAGCTTCGCTACGGCATGCCGGAGGTAATCATTTCAAAGATCGTACTTCAAATGAAGAAATTACCTCCGCTGCCTGAATGTTACCACATTGAGCTCATAGCTTTTGCTATCAAAGTAAGAAACTTTGTGGACGCAATACGTGCCATGCAACAAGACGACAACATACGGAGTCCTGAATTAGAGAATGCGGTCTTGATCAAATGTCCAAATGGCCTTCTATCAAAGTGGACTAATTTTGTCTATGAGCACCATTGACCTAAAAGTAAGATGGAATTAATTTCAGAATTTTTGTACACGGAGGCGATGAAAGTGACAGCAGCTGGTTTAGCTTCAATAAATCAGTCACCATCAACAAGCTATCCAACACAAAATAAAGTGGTCTTCCAAACGAGCTCTGAGGAAAAACAAATTACCAATACCTGCAGAAACCTACCTCATCATACCGTTGGAAATAATAACAAAAGGCAAAAATACACAATGTGCTACGAAGACACGACTCGGCTGGTGCATTCATGGAAACGTGCCTTTAAATCGTAATGAATACGAGCAAGCTTTGTTTACGTCGATGTTGATCTCCATAAGTGTGTCGAGAAGTACTTTGACTTTGAATCGATTGGAGTTTCTACAAAGCCCCGAGAAAGACCTGTCGATAAACAAGCTCTTGATATATTGGAGCAAACTGCAAAGTTCATCAATGGGCAGAGGGAGGTGGGGTTTCCGTGGAAGTCTGAAGAGGCCCTAGCAAACTCATACCCAAACGCTATAAAAAGGTTTAATGGAGTTGAGAAAAAGATGTGCCTGAACAAAGACTTTTCTTTCAGCTATCGAGAGAGAATCCAACATTTGCTCGAAAACGACTACGCCAGGTTGTTACAAGCAGGCGAAAAACCAATTTCTGGTGAGTGGTTTTTGCCTCACTTTGGTGTTTTTAACGTCAGCAAAAAAAAACTCAGATTGGTGTTTGATGCTGCTGCCACCAGTCAAGGACGTTCACTGAACGATTACTTACTTCAAGGCCCTGATTTACTGCAGTCACTTTTGGGCATAATGATGAGATTCCGTGAAGGGCAAGTTGCTGTTATAGCTGACATAAAAGGCATGTTTCTCTGTGTTAAAATCCGTGAAGAGGGTCAACATGGACTTAAGTTTCTATGGAGAAATTGTGAAATAGACTCGTTGAGTCATTACGCTATGACGTCATTGATTTTTGACGCGAACTGTTCTCCTTTTGTTGCCCAATATGAAAAGAACAAAAACGCTGAAAGATTCGAGAACGAGATGCCCGATGCTGTCAAAGCAATCACGATGAGTCATTATTTTGATGATTACATAGACAGCCAAGACGACTTACCATACATAGAAAAGTTGGTCAAACAAGTATATGACATTCACTAACAAGGCAACTTTGAAATCCGGAACTGGATGAGTAATCGGCCAGAAGTGCTCCGATATTTGCCTGAAGGGACTCTGAGTAGCAATATGAAAGATGGACACGTCTACAGCGTAAACGCCACTGAAAGAACCCTTGGCTTGCTTTGGTATCCAGCAGCTGATGTTTTTGGTTATGATTTGAGTCTCAAACACATATCTGAAGAAATAATTAGTCCAGAAAAAGACCTACAAAGCGAGAACTATTAAAAATTGTCATGTCAATTTATGATGTTTTCGGAATGCTTGCACCGATTACTATGAAAGGCAAAATTATTTTACAAAATCTTTGGAAATCAAATATGAAATGGGATGATGAACTAGATAATGAACAATGGCCAGTTTTTCAGGCCTGGTTGAAACAATTATTTGACATTCGAGAGCTCCGCATACCTAGGAGTTATTTCAGTCGTAAGAACAATAACAACGCACTGTTCGAACTTCACGTGTTTTGTGACGCCACACCCACAGGAATGGCAACGGTTGCATACTGGCGGAGGTCCGTACGAGAAAAAGTGGATATGTCCTTCATAATGTGCAAGTCTAGAGTCGCTCCCGTCAAACCGATCACAATTCCGAAGCTAGCGCTCCAAGCAGCAGTGCTTGCCTGTAGAATGGCTCAAACAATAATGGTAGAGCACAGAATAAAGCCGAAGAAAAGGTTTATTTGGACGGACTCAGCCATCGTACTAAATTGGATTAAAAATATAAATAACCGGAAAGATCAAGAAACATTTGTAGCGAACAGGTTGGGAGAAATTGACGAACATACTAACATAGAGGAATGGCAATACGTACCATCAAGCAATAATATCGCAGACATCACCACCAAAGTAAATACTCACGAGATTACAGCAAGTAATAAATGGTTATGTGGACCCAATTTCCTACTCGAGCCTCAACAAAAATGGCCTGTGCTTCCGCCTGGTACCTTTGACTGTGCTAGTGCTATTAATACCTATAGCCAACCATGATTTGCCACTACTAGACCCAGAAAGGTTTTCTTCATGGATTCGTCTGCAGTGGAGTACGATGACTGCCATCAAATTTGTCAAAATGTGTCAAAAGAAACCAACAGTTGAGACCGAGCTCATTAAGGAGGCTGAGAATTTGTTACTTCGTCAAGCGCAAGCACAAGCTTTTTCAACAGAAGTTATGGCACTCGAGCAGGGAAAAGCGATCGATTTGAAGAGCAAACTTTTAACGCTTACTCCATACATTGACAGAGACCGCTTATTATGCATAACCAGTCGAATTGGAAATGAGCGTCTAATTTGCACCCGATCATCTTAGATGGGAATACCTATATAACAAGGTTGATTGTTCAACATTTTCACAACAAGTTTGCTCATGGAAATAATGAGACGGTAGTGAATGAGCTCCGACAAAAGTATTGGATTATACGACTTCGTCCCACTGTAAGAAAAATTGCAGCTGGCTGCCTCATTTGCCGAATGCGAAGAGCAATGCCGATTCCGCAGAGAATGAGCGATTTACCGAATGAAAGATTTGCTCACCATCAACGGCCGTTCACTAACTGTAGAGTAGATTTATTTGGACCAATGGAAGTTACTCAAGGACGGAGCAGAGTGAAACGCTATAGTGTTTTATTCACTTGCATGACTATAAGAGCAATCCACATCGAGCTAGCTGCAAATCTTACGAGCGACTCCTTTATAATGGCCTTACGCCGCATGGCTGCGAAAAAAAGCTGACCAAAGCTTTTGCTCTCGGACAATGCGACCAACCTACGCGGCGCTGAAAAAGAGCTCCGAAAATCATTCAGAGCCTTACAGGAAGAGTCACAAAGTGAGTTGGCAAATAAGGGCGTTAATTGGAAATTTATTCCCCCAGTTAACTTACACATGGATGGATGTTGGGAGAGACTAATAAAAAGTGTAAAAACTTCACTTTACATAATCCTAAACGAAAGGACTCCTCGAGAAGAAGTAATAATAATAATAATAAAATCTTTATTGAGACATCCACATCAATTACATACAATATTCAACATACAATAGAATTCATAGACAATAATTAAATCACACGATACACAACACATAAAATTACATTTCATTTAATTTAACATAATTTCATTTATAAATTCCAATAAATTCTATTTCAGTTGTATAACAAGAAATTTAATTTACATTTCAAATATGATCACACAGCTAGTTGTGGTAATCTCAAAAGGCGTCCAGCTCAGCGGTTGTCTATAGAGCCCTTAAGGCTCCACAGAGCCGCCGATTTTCAGCTGGCAGCCCACAGAGGGTAGATTTATAATTTTACATGAAATAAGCATACATACGATATTCAAAATAAAAGTGAAATATTAAAATATATAAGAGTAAATAAGTGAGAAGTGTGAATATTACATACATGAAATAAGTACATAAATAGTGTAGGTGTTAGAGGCGAGGGTGACTTTCACTACGGCAATTCTTGTTGTTTCATCAACAGAATATTTTGAAATTTCAGTTTAAAGGTGAGTTTATTTTGTAACTGTCGTAGGGGGGGCGGGATATTATTCCAACATTTGGTCGCTGCATAGTGAAAACCACCCTCGAAAGCCGCTGTGTGATGTTTGTGCAGTTCAAGAGGAGCCCTCGCCACTCTCTGTGCACAGGTGCGACCGCTTCGTGCGAACTTGAGCCTATCGAACAGGTAAGGCGGCTCCCGGTACTTCACAATATCGAATACTAGACAGGCAAGATGCAGCCGTCGTCGGGACTCCATCTTTAGCATATTTGCTCTATTCAAAAAAGGCGTTACGTGAGCTCGGCGCGGCACGTTGAAGCAATATCTGCAACAGGCGTTCTGCACTCTCTGCAACTACTTCTGACTGTACTTGCAGAATTATAGTTTTAAGAGATTCGCGATTTATACTCATGATAAATTATTATCGGGACTTATCGCGTAAGTTTATATATAACAAAATTACCTTTTATTAATAATACTTTACGCGATAAGTCCCGTTAATTATTTATCATGTGTACTTGCAGAAGTTGAAAATATAGTGAACAGCAGACCTCTCACTCATGTTTCAGTGCAATCGGACTCCCAAGAAGCACTTACACCGCACCATTTCTTGTTAGGATCATCATCAGCATTACTTACTCCTGGCGTATTTCACGATGACGACATTCACTTGCGAAAACAGTGGCGAACGGCTTAAAGATTAACCGACATGTTCTGGTCAAGGTGGTTAAAGGAGTATCTGCTCACGCTCATGCCTCGAAAAAAGTGGCAGCAAGAAGGCACTCAACTAGAAACCGGTGACGTATGTGTTGTGCTTGAGCTAAATGTCCCAAGGAATGTCTGGTTAAAAGGCATCGTTCAGAAAACTTTTCCAGGAGCGGATGGGCGAACAAGAGTGGTAGAAGACCGCACAGCTAACGGTCTACTGACTAGACCTATAGTCAAAGTTGTAAAAGTCAAGAATAATAACACGCCATAGGTCCCAGTATTGCACCTACTTCTCTCCTTGCATTGGGGGGAGAATGTGAACGATGGACCTAATGCCGCAATCCTTAGCCTACTGAAATATGTATCTTTTGTCTATGGTTTCCTGCTTTTATAATGACGTTGTCAATTAGACAGTTATGAAAAATATACTAACTGCGTGACACCACCAATTCTGGAGTTTTCCTCACCATCAGCGCCCACATCTATTTTGGGCGATGGGTTGGCAATCCCTCACCCGTGACTTGATTGATATTGATGCTAGCATACCACTTTATTAAATTTACATACCTACTTAATTTTATAGAAACACTTTATGAATCGAAAATAAACCATAAATTGAGCAAACAGTATTTGACATGCTGTATTTGTAATTTTATATGTTAGTTAGAAGTACTGAGAAAAGGGGATATAAGTGTAAAATTAAAGAGTAAGGCTACCCTTTTACCTGGTTTGTACATAATCTTCTATCTATTCTCAATTAACAGTTATGAATGGTGTGGTGGTTAATATACGTGTGGGTTATTATGAAGTCAAAATGCAGATTAAACCTCAACAGATTATCATTGACGAAATTGAAAGTTTGGAACCTTGATTTCAGCTAGATCTTTCATTACACGAGCCCTATTAGGAACAACAGATGTTCATCAAGTACAAAAAATACTTATGGATGAAGGACTTGGAACAGGAAATGGTTTTTCAATTAACTTTTTTTGGGTTGATACCGAAGGAAACAAAATCTTGCAGAACATCGAAGTTGCTCCTGACCAAAAAAGACATCAATCGACAATTAACGTTCAAAAATATAAACAACAGGAAAATCTAATTCACTGCAATAAGTAAGAAAAAAATTGTATCGTCCAACTAATTAACTATTGAATTCACTGCAATAAATAATAATACGGAAGAAATCGAAGGATAATTTATATTAAGTATTGGAGGTTCTCCAATGTTTAATGCGGCTCGGCGGCGTTTAAATGACCAAATGCATTTTAATTGTTATATCATAACTTCTATGATCGTATTGTCTATATTCCATAATTCAATCAAACGTTGAACAGTGAAGTTGTGTTTTGATTAAAATTTAATTAATATACGAAAAAGTAGGGTAGTTCAAAATCGAATTAAATTAAAGTGTGTTTTAAGTAATTGATAGTTAAATAATTATTTTAAAAACTATATTCATATAAATATTTGAGTGTTGTGTTTGAGATACTAAATAGTATAATAGTAGTAGTAGTAGTAACTCCTGACAATCATCAAACGAAAAGCAACAAAGGCAAACGCGAGACTAGCGGTTCAACATTTTGAAGATTGACTACAGTGTCACAAGTGCCATATATAGCAAAATTTGCTGAACTTATTAAAATCGACATTCGATCGAGGTCTAAAGTGACAGCCTGTGTTTTGTCTATGATGAAGTGTGGCGCTTGCGGTCGTTACGTCTCTATTGCAGATGACGTTAAGTGTACTATCTGCGATGTAGTCTACGACCGATCTTGTTTGGGTATGGCCAAAGATACTCGGATCCCACAGAAATGGAGGTGCCCCGGTTGCAAGGCTAATATACCCAAAAGGGACAACTCTAATACTCCAGCTAAGGATGAATTATCTGTCAACGATAGCCCGGTACAAACTGCTGCCTCCGATGGCGACAATGCTTTGGTGCGGGAGCTGCGCCTGCTGCGCTCAGAGATCGCTTCGTTTACAACTGAGATGACCCAGATGCGTTCTGTCATACAAGTGGTCTCCGACTGGCTGGACAGGATGGATGAGCGAATGGGCAAGGTGGAGGAGCAGGCTGCGGACGTGAAGGCGTCGTGCGAGTTCCTGAGCGCCAAAGTAGACGAGTTCGAGGCACTCGTAGGGGGGCGGGAGCGGCGCGTAGGCGAGGCGGAGGCGGTGCGCGAGGCGGTGCCGGCGCTGCAGACGCAGCTTGCGGCCACCGAGCGCCGCGCTCGCCTCAACAACGTCGAGATCAAGGGCGTGCCCGTCAAGAAAAACGACAACTTCGCGTTTCCCAAGGAGCAGATTAATTACATCTCGAGTGTACCGATTCGTAATTCTAGTGATAAGTATATTGTTATTGGCTTTACTAATAGGTATATTAAGGAGCAATTTGTGGCGGCATCTAGACAGGCTAAAAGTCTTTGTGCAAAAGATTTGGGTTTCGTGAATACTCAAAGAATTTATGTAAATGACCATCTTACACCGGAACACAAATTGCTACTTACTAAATCTAAATCAATTGCTAAAACTAAAAACTACATCTACGTTTGGGTGAAGCACAAATTCTAAAATTCATTTACGGAAAAATGCTGCAAGCCCTGTCTAATCATTAATTCGCCACATGATTTAAACCGCATTGTGAAGTCATAAGTTATTTTGTTTTTGTATTTTTCATAATCTATTTTCTGTCGTATATATTCTCACCTCGCCATTCACGCGTTTTTCGCCCGCTTGTGCCTATTAAAAGCTTACACTGTGCCTTCATGACATGTATTATGTTTTTTACCTTAAAACTGCAACGCTTTACTCGTTATTATTACAAGTTAACTCATCGCTCGGCCAGCTACTCATTGCTGCTATCGTCGCTTAGGTTATTGCGCTGCTTGCATAAGTATAAATATTTAGCTATATATTCCATTAATATTGATTGCATTATTGCTTCATGCCATATAAATTCAGTTTTTGTTTGTTTTGCCTCCATTGTATTCCCCTATTAATCATAATTTTTCATTTAACAGTTTCACCGCATACTACATGAATTGTCGCAGTTTGCGCGCTAAGACAAATCAATTTTACTGCAATGTGTGCCTCTCATCCTATGATTTAATTGTACTAACTGAAACGTGGCTGTTGGATTCAGTCCGTGACAGCGAGCTATTTGACAGTCGGTACGTGGTGTGGCGCCGCGACCGCGACTACGTTTCAACTGGGCAGTCGCGCAGGGGAGGCGTACTGATCGCTGCGCGTAAAGAGCAGTGCGTGACGCCTCAGCCTTCCTTCCGCGCCACGGCCGAGGATCTATGGCTGACGCTCACTGCTTACGGCAAATGCTCTAAGACATCCGTGAACGTCCATATAGGCGTGCTCTATTTATGTAAGCAAAATTTGGGGCTATCTCATCATCTTTTTCTCAACAGTTGCATAATTTTTGATCAAAATTGACAGACATTTATTTGTCATATCCTGACGATCGTATTTTGCTGATGGGGGATTTTAATCTCAGTGGTATCGTATGGGCTGCTGATGCCGAAAATGATAACTGGTTTCTTCCTTCTAACATACGTAGCACTGATGAGAATGTACTTATTAATGAGACTAGTGGATACAACTTGTTCCAATGCAATGGAATAACTAACATGTTTGGGAGGACACTTGACTTTGTTTTCTCATGTGATCCTATTATCGTTTCCAAGGCCAGTGACCCCCTCGTTCCTATTGATCCACATCATGAGGCCCTTATTGTGCAGGCTAACTTCTGTCTTGCTATTGAACTGCCTTCTTATGACCGGATAAAGATCCTTTACAACAAGAGTGACTACGAGGCTATCAATGAGGAACTTAAACAGATTAACTGGCGCGCTGAGCTGACTCATCGATCCATTGATAGTGCTAGGGACATCATTCAACTGTTAGGGTCATCATTTCACGTCATATCCCCACTATAAAATAATTAACTCTAAGTACCCTGTCTGGTATTCAAAACCCTTGCAAAAGGCTATTAATAATAAATAACAATAATAAAGCATTTATTTACAGCCACAAAAACATACACAATACAAATATTTTACAAATCAAACTTACAAACTAGGGGGTATAGCTTGTGCATGTCATTGTCGCAGCAAAAAGGTTCTAACTCAGCTGGGTATGTTACGTTTGGTGGCAAACGCAACGCTGATATTATGTTAGAACCAACAAGAGGGCAATATTAACAATAAGAGCATAATAAACATACATATTAATAAGTGTGAACTATAAATAAAATATTGTGTTACGTATTGTAATAACATATTGAAAATATACAGTACATAAATGTTTTTAATGTTTACATTGTGTACAATACATATATCTACAAATACATACAATACAGAGATATATAACGTAAAATATTAAAGTGTCACAATCACATGTCAATGTACAGTCAACACAGTACAGCGGCCGGATCGAGGGGCAACGTTGGGAGCACACGCCTCTTTTTGCTGGTTGAGGAAATGTTCCCTGAGTAACTGTTTTAGCCTTGGCTTAGATGTTACTCGCCTCATCGGTGGGGGGATGTTATTCCAGCACTTAGAGGCGGCGCACTTGAAAGCACCCCTGAAGGCAGGTGCGGTGTCGGGGCAGAACAAGCGGCGGCACACAAGCGCGGGATGACTTAAAATGCTGGGATCGCCACGTTAGTTTTTTGAATAAGTATTGCGGTTGTTTAGTGTGAATGATATCAAAGAGTAGGCAACTAAGAAGTAGTTTTTGTTAAGTAGTCTGTAACTATTCAAGAATGGTGAAACATGGGTTCGGTGTGGAACGGGGAAGCAGTAACGGGCACAAGCATTCTGCACACGCTGCAAAAGCCCACGAGTCTTCTTGTACAGGCACTTCTTGTACGCTGTCAAGGCATAATTGAGTTTGGACAATACCAAAGTCTCGCAAAGCCTGACCCGCAAGTCTACACTCAGAAACCCCCGACACTGATATAAAATCCGCAAACGATGGAAGCACGTAGAAACCAGCTGAGCGACGTGCTTCTCAAACCGCATCCCACTATCCATAACGACACAGAGGCTTCGAGCCTCCTCCACCCTGTCTATGGCGACACTGTTGACAGAAATACGTGGGCCCCTCAACAAGACACCAGACACCATTCGCTGGCTGCCCAGCACCATGTACTTGGTCTTGACAGGGTTGAGGACCAGACAATTGTTTACAGACCAGTCATAAACCCTACTTAAGTCCTCATTTAGTGCTTCTATAGCAGAGTCAAAATTATTCATGTCAATATGTGTGTAGAGTTGAATGTCATCGGCATAGATATGATATTTACAGTTAGTTATGTGAAGTGCAATGTCAGAGGTATATAAAATAAATAATAACGGACCTAGGATAGAGCCCTGTGGGACTCCCCTACTAGTCGTGTGAACTGTCGAGTGTATCGTGGTACCATCTGGCCTTGTCAATGAAACTACTTGTTTGCGTCCGTTTAAATATGTTTTGAACCATTCAATAGTCAAGTCATTAAAACCGTAATATTTTAATTTTTCCAATAGGAGGTCAATGTTCAAACAGTCAAAAGCACGGGAATAGTCCAATAGCACGAGTATTGTTGCGTTATGATTGTCTTCGTTTGTCAAAATGTTGTCAAATACGTCCATCAATGCAGTGGTGGTCCTATGCTGTCTCCGAAAACCAGATTGATAAAGTGTTAGAATGTTGTGTGTATGTACGTACTCCGTTACCTGCCCATACACCACCTTCTCAAGGATCTTAGACAAATAAGGCAAAATACCGATAGGCCTCAAATCCGAAACAGCAGCAGGTCGTCACACTTAGGGATTGGCCTGATCGTTGCTGTCTTCCATACCTCTGTGAAGACACCTGACGCGATGGAAGCGTTCACAAGCCCCGTTAAAGTCTCCAGCATTTCTGGCATCAACAAGTGAACCATGTCCCTTGATATACCATCATAACCGACTGCATCACTCTTAATGGACCGGATCACCCTAGCCACGAACGCCTCACTCACCGTATGCAACCCAAAAGTCGAAGAACCGAAATGACCCTCATGAAAAGAGCGGAGCAGAGCAAGCGGGGGTGATGTGGGGCCTGGGGTGTCAAGGAAGTGTTGTGCAATGGTGTTTGGGTCGTCAAAGTGTAGTGGTAGGTCTTGCTTGGGCTTAAAGTCCACAACAGAATTGCGTAGTGATTTCCAGAGAACTTTCGGAGTCTTTAGGTACTTGTTTACGTGAAATTCAAAGTAAGCTCTCTTTTCTGTTTGCATACATGTGGTCACAAACTTTCTCAGGTCCTTATACTCTCGCAAATGAAGCTCAAGTTTTGATTTTTTGTATTTGTTGTGTGCTTTATTTCTTAATTGCATCAAATGCCTGATATTGTTCGTGAGCCACGGTTTGTGTTGAGAGTCATGTTTACCCTTAAAGGATGTCAAAGGTGCATGTCGGTCAAACAGCATAGCCACTAAAGCATTAAGATGAACTACCTTGTCATTAACAGTGTCATGCCGTTGTAACACAGTCCAGTCAATTTGTCTTAAGTCGTCGTTGAATAAATTAATGTCAATATGTTTGATAGGGCGATATGTTATGGTTTTTCTGAGCTGCTTCTGCCTGGCTATTTTTATTGTGGTAGTTACAATAGCATGCCCATCCAGCTCAGGTATACGTGTTGTGTCTGTGTTGATGACGCGAGTTGACGATTGGCAACAGATTAAATCAATGAGGGTTGCACTGTGACTGGTGAAATGTGTCGGCTGAGTAACCGTGTTCCTAAGTCCCGTTGTAGTTAAAAATGTCAAAAGTTGTTTCGTCAATGCACATTGCGAGTCCAAAATATTAATATTAAAGTCACCTAAAAGAATTATATGTTCGTACGACTTAAATGTGGTCATAGTTTCTGTCAAAACGTCAAAGAATGTGGCTGCTTCAATCCAGTTAGGCCGATAGGCGGTACCCACCAACACCCTCACGGTGCCGATGCAGACCCTCATCCACATCTGCTCTACAGTGGGACGGATGACGCAGCACTGTAGCCCTCAAGCATGTCTTAGTGTAGAAGCCCACCCCGCCGCCGCGCGCCCTGGTGCCGGGCAGCCGCGGGATGTGCCAGAGGCGGTAGCCCGGGAGCCGCGGTGCCCCGGCGCTGTCACGATCTCGGAGCCAGATCTCGTTCACCGCCAGCAGGCACGGGTCTAGGTTCTCCACCGCGACCTCGAGCTTATCGTGTTTAGTGTTCAGTGACCCAGCATTAAACAGTCCAAGTTTCAAAAATTTCCGGTCAGGCATGTAATAGGTAAAATGTTATACTAGTAAAATAAATCGAAAGCCGCACTTCATACCATCCGACCGCACCCCGACGCAAAGCCCCAAAGACCGTGTCTACAAACGAGCACCTTATATGTGAACCTCCCACGTACTTAAGTAAAATATAATAAATAAATAATGAAAATAACAAAATACTTGAGATATTACACATATAAATGTGGGATATAGTATAATATTGTTTAGTATTAAATGTCATGTGACTGACCGCAATAAATAAATAAACAATGTTTATATATAAATGAAAATAATTATAAATAAATACATTACGTAAATTATAAATGTTATTTTTAAACATACAATTTAGGGCATCCTCATGTTTCTCTGCAATGCGATAACACACACAAGCCATATCCATACAAACAAGACTCAAAAATACAACAAATAGTAACCAATACAAACAATTAATAAACATTAAACAAAAGTAATAACAAAACACAATATAAGTGGCATGCCGTATCTGCATGGGACGAAACTAGGACGGAGGGGCCGCGCCAGCAGCCGAGAGCTCATCCAGCACCTGCAAGCTGCGCAGCCAGCCAGGACGGCTGCTGGCCCCACGGCGAGCGAACACTCGCCCTCCGCGGACCCACACCGACTGCCACCGAAAGGTGCGCAGCAGCAGCTCCCTGGCCCTCGCCAACAACACCCGGTTTGTCCCAGTGAGGCGCTCGTTCACTTAAACGCGGCTCGTCTCTCTTCGCCGCACGATGTCGCCAGCATCGATCCCTCGACGCATGCGCACCGCTGACACCAACTTGTCCCTCACTTCCCGTCGAACGAACTTCACAACGATAGGCCGCGGCCGTAGTGGGCCCGCGCATTCCGCATCCCAAAAGTTAAAAAAAAACGTTTTATTATTTTAATTTTTTAACACTAACACTTTAAGATTCATGAGAATAAACACTATTTCCACATACACAACACAATACTACACAAAATATAACTATAATTGAAATTTTACGATTTATTTAATTAAGAGCTCTTATGAACACGTATGTATTTGGTAAGAATTCGATTACCCTCCATCCATTACAGAAAAAGCCAAATACCTACGTAAATATAAGGTTTATGGGAATGAGTGGAATAAAATTTCCTTTACGATTCTACGTAAGCGGATGAAAAAGTTGGAAAAGAAGTGCTATGATGATTATGTTAGTTCGGTGGAAGCTTCCATTGTACGTAATCCAAAGCATTTTCGGTCGTTTACTACAGCTCGCCTTAAAACCAATGTTGTGCCTAGCTGTCTGACCTACGACGGTCGCACCGTTAACACTGGTGATTCTATTTGCGAGGCTTTCTCTGAATACTCCCACTCGGCCTTCCTTTCCGCCCAGTCAGTGATTACTGATGAATCTCTTCTGGATCTTCTCTCGTCTGATTCCTGTAATACTGTTATAGATCTACATACTATCGAAGTGTCTGTTCCAGGAGTTCGGAATTTACTAAAGAGCCTTGATCCACCTAAGTCTGCTGTTCCGGATGATCTAGCAGGATTATTTTTGATCAAGTGTGCTGAGTGTATTGCTCCACCGATAGCTATTTTATTTCAGAAATCTATCTCGTGTTTTACTATCCCTAACATTTGGAAGCGTGGCTATTTATCCCTATTCACAAAAAAGGATCCAAGAATGATATAAAAAACTATCGACCTATATCCAAATTATGCGTAATTTCCAAGGTGTTTGAAAGAGTTGTGTATGCTCAGGATTATGCTGCTTTCAAAAATCAAAGATTATAGCAAATGCTTTGACCGCATTAATTATTCTATCCTTCTTAAAAAACTGTGTTATTTAGGCATCCGTGGAGATTTGCTTCGTTGGTTTGCATCCTACATTGGTGGGAGGTCTCAGGCGGTTGTTGTCAGAAATTATAATATGTTCCCAGTGGAGTTCCCCAGGGATTCTTGCTTGGACCTTTGCTTTTCGCACTCTTTGTTGATGACGTCAGTGCCTGTATACAATCTTCTCGTCTGCTATGTTTTGTTAACGATATGAAATTGTTTGCGCGTATTTCCTCAATAACCGATACACTGGCGCTTCAAGCTGACCTCTTGCGATTGGAGAACTACTGCATTGCCAATAATCTCGATTTGAATCCAGCTAAATGCTCTTTGATCCGATTTAGTCGTAAGCGTCAACCTATAATAACCGAATAGACTTTACGAGGTCATTCACTCGAGAGTTTGCCTAAAGTTCGGGATTTGGGCGTAATTTTCGACTCTAAATTAATCCTCCATGACCATATTGATACTATAACTAGAAAATTGAGGATTTTTGATGGGGGCAACTAAGGACTTCAAAAAAGCTAAAACACTAAAAATCCTCTATTGTGCATTGGTCAGAAGTAGCTTGAAGTATGCTTCTCCAATATGGAGCCCATGTTACCAGACATATATATCACGATTGGAGGCTATTCAGAGGCGATTCTTAGGTATCTTTGTTTCAGAACTCGGCAGCAGTATAGTTCAGAAGATTATCTTTCGGTATGTAAAAAACACCACCTTGTGCCGCTTGAGCTACGTCGTGCCTTCGCTGATATAGTCTTCCTCCATAAAGTCATTACTGGTATAGCTGATTGCCCTGAGTTACTCGCAAAAATAAACTTCAGAGTACCTCGTTTGCCCACTCGATTTCCCCGCGTATTTGCGCAACCAAGGTCTTCCACAAATTACAAGAAAAAATCGTTTCTATGTCGGGTATGCGTTGCAGTTAATAATATCAATCCAGAAATAAATGTAGATTTATTTAACTTTAGCACAATGAGGGTGAGAAGCGTTTTGAGTAACCAGTCTTTTGCCTAGTTTTCTTTTTGAGTATCAAATTTATTGTTACTATTGTATTTTAATTGTAATAACAGTGTATTTTATTTTATTTTATTTATTCTCTTTTACATTTTGTCTTAGCGTGTTCTATTTATATGAGTTGTAATGTATTTATCATTTGTTCATTTATATTTAAGTACCTATGTTTTCTGTTCTTCTATTTCTGTATCTATCTGTGAGTTCTTATAAATGGTCTACTATTTCTACCTATTTTCTGTATTTTGTATTTTATGACTGTTAGTTCTCCTATAAATAAATAATTGCCGTAATTGATCTAATATCTCCAAAAGAGATAGAAAAAGTATAAAAAACTTGGTAAGCGTTCGTTAGAGTGAGGATTTAAAAACACTTTTTTTAATTTATTAAAGAATAAAATTATAATATAATGAAATATAGGATTAAAATATAATGTGCTCTCTTTTGAGTCTGGATAAGGAATGAATCCATTTGTCGTGTGTGAGGTTGTTTTATATTGTATGGTGTTGTCGTCTGTAACAATGTATGAGGATGAATTCTTAGGAAATGCTTTATTGCTTTTTAGGAATTGGTCTAGTGTGTATGGTGTCATTGTCTGTAACAAAGTATGAGGATGAATTCTGGGAAATGCTGGTGATAAGAAAGGAAGGCGTAAGCTTGATCTTTCACAGAGATAGGATATAACAGCCCCCCGGTTAAAGGGAACTTTGGGGTTGTAACAAAGTTCTAGTGCAAAGTCAAGGATCTGATCGTAAACGTGGGAATTCGGGTGAAGGATTGCGTGGATGCGTATATAAGTGTATGTCTTGTTGGGGTGTGTTATGTGTTTCAACAGGAGAGCAGCACATTTTCTTACTTTTATTACACAAAACAAACAAAAATAGAACAAACATGAAACTTAAAGTAAACCAAATAGTTGTAACATAAGGGCCGGCGCCCACTGCCGGCACGGCACGGCATGGCACGGCAAAGGATTTTAATACAAATTAAATTATTTTGAATCTTATTTCAATAAATTTAGAATTTATGTTACTTTATTTTGATACCACGATGCCGCGACGTGCCGCAGGATGCCGCGGCATGACGTAGGATGCCACGGCATGACGCAGGATGCCGCGGCACGACGCGACACGCCGCAGGATGCGGCGGTATGACGTGTCTTGCCTTTGCATTCCACGGGTCAATGTCTTGATCAAAGAAACCTAATAGATGGCCTATGGCAATATTTTATGGTATTTTAACATTACTTTCGTGAATTCGTATATCATATATTGTCATAATGTTTTGTCTGAAAATTAAAAGCCATTAAACCGACGAGAACACATAAAAAAACTTAGTACTCGGTTAACTGCCACTTTGATGTTGCAAAAATTAGATGCCCCCACTTTGCCAAGACATTTTCGGAGTAATATTGAAAATATTATCCCAGAGACCCATGGTCAAGTTTCTGCAGATAACAAAGAGCTTCCAGCAAAAAAGGTGTTACTGTAACTACTGTAATCGTCTAAACAAAAAAAAATGTCGAAAACTACTGGGGCCGAATATTAAAAAACACTGTGGGGTAAACACAGAATTGACGTTTGTCATGCCTGTATATAAAGTACTCTTTTTGATGTAATAATTGATTTTTGAGACTGATTATTTAATAGTCAAACTAGTTTATAAGAAAAATCGCATTACTGCAGTGATTTTTCATAATTTAGTCCATTTAAAGAGGAGACTGTAATATTTTGTTAATTTTGGAAGCCGATAACTTTTTTTTGTTTAAAAATGTTTTAATTATATAATTTCTTATGAAATATCATTTTTATTGCTTAATAATAGTCTAAACCCCTAAAATAATACAGTTATTGGCCAAAATATTACTTATTACCATTACATAATCACTTTTGAAAATCGTGCGCCTGTAAAGCGTATGGTTATCTTTTACTACTACTTTCTAGGGTTAAGTAAAATTATCGAGTACAAAAGTATCGGTATCGACTACTAAACTACTCGATACATTTTTCGTGTCCCTAACTGGCGCTCTCTTGCTTTTTCTCTCACATTGACTGAGCTTGGCAAGTAATTAGCACGTGCGTACGCGATACAGTAAATTACTTCACTTAAAATACGGGAAAATGGATGAAGAGAAACTGATTAATGTAGTTCGTTCGCATGAGTGTATATACGCTGTCTCTTCCCGTTTCTACATGGATCAACATATGAAAAGGAACGCATGGCAGAAAATTGCAGAAGAGATGAATAAAACCCGTAAGTTATTTTTTTACTTATTTATTGTCAGAAATAGAAACTAACATCTATTAACAATTTCATTTTGCCAGTACACGTGACCAACATTAGAAAAATATTCCGTGAAACAATCTCTTACAACCATCCCTTCCAGATTATTGCAAACTGTATCATTGGTTTTATCGATTGCATTATTAGCATTAGAGCCAAGTGCTTCCATAGAATGATCATCAATGATAAAGTTATGCAAACACGTGCTTGCTAGTATAATGTTGTTAATGTACTTTGGTTGAACTTTTATACCTTTTTGAAATAGTTTAAATCTTTCTTGTAACATTCCAAAAGCATTTTCTACAATACGCCGTGCTCGACTTAAGCGATAATTAAATATCCTTTTTTTTATCATTTAAAAGATGTGAGGGGTATGGTCTCATAATATTTTTTGTTAGTGGAAAGGCTTCATCGGCAACGAATACGTAGGGTAATTTTTGAGTTGAATGTGGTAAAGCTTTTTCTCGTGGTATGCTTAAACTACCATTACGTAGTTTCAAACCAAATTTGGAGCTTTGAAGTATACCGCCATCGCTATTTCGACCATATGCTCCAACATCTACAACCACAAATTTGTATTTTGCATCCACGACAGCTAATAAAACGATGCTAAAAAACTTCTTGTAGTTGATATACATACTTCCACTGTTATTAGGAGCTCTAATCTTGAAATGCTTACCATCTATGGCCCCAATGCAGTTAGGAAAATTCCAAAATTTATCAAAGTCGTTTGCAATTGACTGCCATTGTTGGCTCGTGGGTTTCGGCAATGCAGTAGATCTTAATACAGTAAATATTGCTTGACAGGTTTCGTGCACTATTTTACGCACAGTAGTGAATCCCATACGATAGCTAAAAGCTAAAGACTTAAAAGAAGCTCCTGTTATTAGATACCTGTAACAAAAGAAAAAAAACATTAACGTAAAAGCGCCGTATACCGACCACTGATAGAATTGACTACGTAATTCACTAAAAAGATAAAGAAAATGTTTAAAGTTTAATAATATAAAACATTCCTTATAAAGATAGAAACCTAACAGTCACTCCATACCTAAACTTATAGCGCATTTCCCTTGTTCGCTTTCAAGGCGGGTGTACGTAGTATTAAGAACAAAAGAGCTTGTATGAGACGGTGAATGGGCGTAAACGAAGCCAGAGAGATTTGTCAGGATCGTTCAAGATGACGATCAATAGTCTCTGCTCATCCCATTAGCAAAGCGTGAAGTATGTTCTGATTATCATGAATGCTTTAGAAAGACAGGATAGTATGACAGAATCTGTTATGAAGTGAACGATCAGGAAGTGGAACAAGTAATAAAAAGTGAGAAACTTGTGTATTTAAGTATGTTGACTAGGTATGGTAGAGGTCATATAGAGCGGGGAAGAGAGGGAAACATAACAAACGGGGTTAAGATAGTTTGATGACTGTTCGGTGGTTGAGAGTGGATTCAAAAACGCCGTTCCGGTTCCTACTTTTATATATTATTATGATACTGAATGTTGGGTTTCAAAAAAAGTATCATGGTAGCATAATGCATGGGGCATAATATATGTACGCATTGAACACCTAAAACTAATACATGCAGACTGATCCATGTACTGCGAAACCAAAGGTTCTTGAGTTGGACGGATACCGGTTCATGGTGATTAAATCGTGTTCCGATTCCGACCAATCACATTATTTCGTAATAAAACTAAGGATTAAAACAAATCTACATATTTTTAGTACTTTTTTACATTATAGACACTTAACTGGTATAACAATATAGCAAAAAAGTCATTATTTCTGTTTAAAGTGACTAAATAGTAAGCATTCAAAACATTCAATGTTAGACGTAATGATACGTATTGAGAATTAAAAGTCAAAGTTTAGACACTTTTTACAAAAAAACTATAATAGTTAGTATTGGTCGGATACAGGTCTTTAAAAAAAGAATAGTCTTAAGAGTAAGAAAGTTATCATGAAATAATCTCAAAGCTCATCAAACAAATGAAAAATAACTTTATTCCCAAAGTACGAAAATCCTGTATCCGACCAGAGTGGTCGGTACTCGGAACGTACTCATTTTATAGAGGACCAGATTCCGACCACTATTATTGGCTTGATATTTTGAATAAAATACGCAAGTATTACTTGCTAATTGATATCGAAGGTGCTCAACAAACCAATAAATGATATGATGCAAAAATACTACGAATTAAGCAAAGTTTTCTGCAAAATAATCCAGATCTTCGTTTATACAGATTTATGTTTTTTTCGGATCCGATTTATGAAAAATTGTACCCTTGCGACATTTTCGGTCAAATGAGAGATTTGCTGTTAACGTATCTAAACAAAATTTTGTCATATAATGTAATATAAATTGATGAACTAATTGAGCCCAAATTCATAACTTTGACGTGAAATTTATAAGTTTAGGAGGTAAAAAACCATAATGGTCGGATACAGGAGGTCGGTCGGTATACGGCGTTTTTACGTTAGTAGACGACTTAAAAGCGTGTGTTATTTAAAATACTTCATTCTTGTTACAGATGAAGAATGTCAGAAGGCGTGGATCTGCCTTCGTAACAATTATAGAAAAGCCTTAAAAAACAGGGTGTCCAAAAGCGGTGACGCTGCCAAAAAGAAGCGACCAATTAAATTTGAAAAGGAACTTGAATTTCTGCAAAAGTTTTTCCAAGATAGACCTCAGCTCTCAAATTTAGACTCTTCTTCCGACGATACACAGCTTTCCGAAGATACGCAGAATATCGAAAATACGCAACCTCCCGAAACAGCATCCACTGTTAATTTTCCTGAAGCACAATCGCCTGTATCTCAAATGTCGTGTTCATCCCATGCATCAGATTCTAGACCAGCTAGACATGTTCGTCAGCAATCATACATGTCATTAACACAGTATACAGAAACAACAGCAGAAATATTAAAAAAATACATTGAAAACCAAAAGAAGGAACAACATCCTATTGAGATGTTTTTCAAGCAATGGCGGCAACAGCGAAGAGATTGTCACCAAAATTACAAGCGGAGATAAAACGCGATGTCTTTCGCATTGTCACTGATGCCGAAATAAAGCATTTGGAAAATGTGGAAAGTTCAGTTGTGCAGCGAAGTCGTCCTTCAACAAGTTCAGGATTCGGATTTTCGGATGTCATATCTCAACAATACGCACCAACTTCTGTTGCCACAACAACACAACACCAACAACAGTATAACACCGAACCAAACTATGGTAATACTCATATACAATACATACATACTCCTTTATCCAGAGATCAAAATCAAAATAGTGATATATATGACAATACTCGTAATTCCAATATTCAATTGCCGGACTATGAAAACTAAATTCTTTATAATACTTTCGCTTGTAATCATACTGTACTACTGATTATAAAAATAAACAATTACTAAATAAATCAAGACTTTTATTTTAATATTAGTAAACACACTGTTTAAAAATTTGTTAGGTTATTCTGCTAAACTGTTTAAACCGAAGTGGTTAAGTTTAGTATGTCTCAGGATGGCTGACCAAAATGGAATATTTAAATATAACTAAACGCATTGGGTACTACCTATTTTATACCATTTGGTACCTTTAACACGACATCTAGTACCTATGCGGTTTCAAAGAAAACAAACAAAGATGGTCAGACATTCTGACGTCAGGTTCGCTGACCACTTTAATTTATTCAAAACTGGTAGGATCCTGACACATATGCACTTATCTTGCCTAATTCTATGTATGTAACATGCACTTACCTTAAACATACAGACAATCTCTCTGTAACAGATATAGGCGATCGAAAATTAGTTTTGATTTTCTTTATATGCGATTTTAGCAAATCACTTAACTTTTCAAAATTTTCATAGTCCATTCTGTAATAATCATAGAATTTTCGGATGTCATATCTCAAATCATTAAATAAGTTACTGAATTCACCATTTGTAGATCTTGTTTTCCATAAATTATGCACCCAGAATTGTCTGTTCGTCAAATTAGCATTCGTCAAATTAGCAGTTCTTATTTGTCTCTCTTCATCTTCAGCTAGAAGTGCTATCAATACTAAATCCCAGTCAACCATAACGACACAACAAAATGTTCTTTTGCGACACAACTAACTTCGAATACGCGCGGAGCAAAACTAATGGATGCCAGAGTGGCTGGGCTTTCAGCAGGATGCGGAACGCCGCAGGATGCCACAGCATGCCGCGGGATGCTATGCCGTGCCGTGCCGGCAGTGGGCGCCGGCTCTAATAGGTCTCATTTTTATAATATGTGGGGTATTTATATATAATAGTGTTTAATTTATTAATTTTCTCAATATCATTGTTTTCAAAATCTAAATTGTCGAGGGCGGTTCTTACAAGGGTTACATGAGACATATTATATTCAAGAGACTTATCTAAACTAATATCAAAAGAACTTACATTAAAATATATAGGAACTTACCTAAGTTAAATTGAAAGGGAAAACTCTCTGATTAATTAATTGGGTATATCCACAATATGCTGTACAATAAGTAGGTAAGGTAATATACGGATTCCCTGTACACCATATTCGGTGCTACCATTTAAACAATCAATAACTATTTTCTTTGGTTCTGAAAATACATAAATCCATTTGCTGTTTGCAAGTGTTTGCCAAATTTGTATTTGTCCTTTAATGCGGCGTATTTTACAGGTATTAGGAACTGTTCTAGCTATTTTAGTTATTATATCTGTTTCACAGGTAGGATTTTCATTTACAATCTGTATAAAGATCCCGCCATATAAATTGGCAGTTGGGGGCGTCGCCACAGTCGCGTAATTCAGTGTTACCAGTAAACACGCCAAAACTAGCACTCACTGTGCCATACGGCTCGATACATTATAGGTTTCTTTTGTAACGGTCTTTGGTTGCAGAGCTATAAACTCAAATAAAACAAATTAATATATCAAAGTCAAAATATGTTTATTTAAAATAGGCCCTATCACAAGCTCTCTTTGAATGTTATCTTATGATCTAAGTATAACAACAATAAGTAATCTTTATTGTTGTTATACTTAGATCATAAGATAACATTGAAAAACCAAAACGTTGTGTCAAAAGTTAGTTACTGTAGTATTATATTATCTGTGGTTAGAGATCCCGCCACATAAATTGGCAGTAGCCAAACTTGGAACTAAATTTGACGTTTCCGCCATTGCGTGTTATTTTGTATGAAAGGTAAATTTAGTATTACCAGCGTTGTGTTTTTTGCTCACTCTTTGTACTTTTTATGTTTGTTAAGGGTAATTATAATAAATTGATTTCCGGAGTTTCTTGTTAGTTCTTCTCCAAGCTAGGGTCTCTGCTGATCTAACCTCGGTAAAAAATATGTAAAGACAATGCTCAGTGCCATGTTTGAAATAGTTTTTTTAATTTATACTTAGATCATAAGATAACTTTCAAAGAGAGCTTATGATATTTATAATTTTGAATATATTATGGCAGATGGAGGCGTCGCCGCAGTTGCATAATTCACTGTTGCCAGTAAGCACGCCAAAACTAGCAATCACAGTGCCATACTCATGTCACGAAAATCTGAGATGCAAGAGTGGCTAAGAAGCAAATATCTTTATTTTGAGGATAGCTGGACAAAGCCACTTTTTACCGTTTATCACGTTAGGCGATAGGGATCATAATTATTGTTAAGGAAAAACTGGCACACTGCTCACTTTCTTTGTAATCTTTATGTTTGTTAATTATAAAAATAATAATCTTTATTGTTGTTATACTTAGATCATAAGATAACATTCAAAGAGAGCTTGTGATAGGGCCTATTTTAAATAAACATATTTTGACTTTGATATATTAATTTGTTTTATTTGAGTTTATAGCTCTGCAACCAAAGACCGTTACAAATGAAACCTATAATGTATCGAGCCGTATGGCACAGTGAGTGCTAGTTTTGGCGTGTTTACTGGTAACACTGAATTACGCGACTGTGGCGACGCCCCCAACTGCCAATTTATATGACGGGATCTCTAGGCTTTAACTTTTGAGTTCGAAAGTTAATAGGTATACACTGTAAATATCTTCCAATATCTGTGGTATAAGTTTTTTACCATGGCTCCAAAGGCTCAAGTTTCCTTAACTCGGTTTTTTTGGTCTAATAAAACCAGAAACTTTAATTTTGTATCTAGAGATCGCGCCACATAAATTGGCAGTATGCAAACTTGGAACTAAATTTGACGTTTCCGCCATTGCGTGTTATTTTGTATGAAAGGCAAATTTAGTATTACCAGCGTTGTGTTTTTTGCTCACTCTTTGTAATTTTTATGTTTGTTAAGGGTGATTATAATAAATTGATTTCCGGAGTTTCTTGTTAGTTCTTCTCCAAGCTAGGGTCTCCGCTGATCTAACCTCGGTAAAAAATATGTAAAGACAATGCTCAGTGCCATGTTTGAAATAATAGTTTTAAGAGATTCGCGATTTATACTCATGATATAAGATATAAGAATGTGTATAAGATTGATTGCAGCTGTGGGAAATCCTACGTTGGACAGACTAAACGGTCTATTGCGGACAGAGTGAAGGAACACATAATATATGTAATATATAATAAGAAGGATAAGTCCCGTTAATTATTAATCATGTTTGAAATAGTTTAATAAACATATTTTGACTTTGATATATTAATTTGTTTTATTTGAGTTTATAGCTCTGCAACCAAAGACCGTTACAAATGAAACCTATAATGTATCGAGCCGTATGGCACAGTGAGTGCTAGTTTTGGCGTGTTTACTGGTAACACTGAATTACGCGACTGTGGCGACGCCTCCAACTGCCAATTTATGTGGCGCGATCTCTATCAATCTGTATAGCTGTGGAGAGAAATATTACACATAATTGTACAATCTATAGCAATGACGGCATAAATCAAACTAGTTATGATAAAATTATATATTTAATAATACACAAAAATTATTTCTTTCATTACTTACATAGCTAGACTTACAGCCGGTTTCTCGTACGCCAATCAAATCTGACCAGAGATTAACTAATAGTTAACAAGAGAATGATTACTCTCGGGTTGCTGGAAACAAAATCAACGGCTTGTCAAATCGACGCATTGTCAAAGTCTGATCAAAATCATTTTTGTATCGAAATTGGGTTTCTCAAAACTATATCAGACTGTCAACCATTTGTTGACTAGCCAAAAATAATCATAGATTTTCGCCTTGTTATTCCTCATTGTATTCGGATTTTGAGTAGTTTTATTGCAAAATAATTCAGAACTACTCTCTTCTTCTGCTTTCCAGTCTGGTCGATGGTTATATATGTATTTATCTATGTATAATATGTATATATTTCTTAAATATACGTTGACTAGTACCCTTAACACAAGTCCTAAATGTACTTACCAAGGGGCTAGTTCAATTGGTGTAATAGTGTCCTACTATATATTATTATATCCCGTGTTAATCGGGGATGAAAAATGCTAACTAGCTGCCGTTCTTCCCGGCATGTCGTAGGAGGTGACTAAGGGACTTGGGGCAATGGAGTCTATTGGACGATGGGCTAGTAACCTGTCATCACTGTTCCATATAACATGACAACACCAATATTCTTATGTGACCTATAAAGTAATATCGTATCTTCAGTGGTCTGCCCACCCCGAAAGGGATTAAAGGACGTGATATATATATATATATATATATATATATATATATATATATAATATGTATACATTTCTTAAATATACTTACCAAGGGGCTAGTTCAATTGGTGTAATATTGTCCAAATATTGTTATTATTATCTGCAAATGCAATCCCCGACTTGCACCTGTCTAAGTTTATAATAATAAATAGACATGACTATACCACAAAATTTTCGCATATTTAAAACTTTTCCTAACTAATTTTTTTCGTAAATAGCATAACCTACAAAAAGTACAAACGAAAAGAGACCGTATGGCAGACTTTGACGTTTTAATGACAGCTCAAAAATCACAACGCAAATCAAACTACAATCACGTAACAAGGCGTCCAAAATGCTTCGAGAAACCCGTGAATTGTCAACAATCTGTTGACAACTGACAAATTGTCAACTAACAAATGATTTGATTGGCGTACGAGAAACCGGCTGTAAGAATCTATAATTATATTTTTAGAGATCGCGCCACATAAATTGGCAGTTGGAGGCGTCGCCACAGTCGCGTAATTCAGTGTTACCGGCCGTGCGATTCTTGAAAAAAGTTAAGAGTAGAACAATACCAAAACAGTATTGATTTTTGGTTTTGGTATTCTTGAAACGTCAAATGCACACACTTTATCGATTGCAGTTTTGTTTTGGTTTAACTCTCAATTTGGTATTCTTGAAAAAAATTGAGTCAAAACGTAATCACTATCGGCATGAATCGGTATTCTTGAAATAAAACAAAAAAAAGCATGTGTCAAATCACAGGTTTTGGATGCGTTTTGCGTAGGTTTTACAAAAGCTTATTTTCAAAGAGTTTTGTTAGATTTTTGGTTAGAGTTTTTACCACAATTAGTCAAAACGAGTCTGCAAATGAGGTTCGATCTGCTAGAAACGGCTTAGTAGGTTACTACCTACTGGATTATCTTCTTTTTTCAATACTTTGCTAGTAAAGACATATTACAGTCAGATAGACGCCAAATTGAAAGGGTTAGAAATACCTTTAACCACCGAGTGTGTATGAGGCGGTGTATGATAGTCATTGAAGCAAATATGGTTTGTCAGGACTGATACAGATGAGGATCTATTTTAACAATCACTGCCATATCCACATGTGTCAAAATCTCTGAAGCATACACACTCCAATCTTTTTCATTTCATCATTTAGGAAATCTATTTGCAATGCATTAACAGTTTACAATTTTCTTTTATTTACTTATAGTTACTATATAGTGTAAATTCCTAATTGGAGGTAATCATTTCTTTTTCTTTGAAGTAATAAAACATATAGTGAACTAGATTTGTTATATGTTATCTAAATCTTGTTTAGTTTACTAACAGCCAGTTTCTGGAACGCTATTCAAATCTCTTGTCAGCTAGCTATTGATTATTAATTAACAAATTGTTGACAATTGGCGAGTTTCTCGAAGCGTTTTCATCCTCTTGTCAGCTAATTAGAGGTTAGCAATAGTTTGAATAGCGGATTAAGCGAATTTGATGAAAAACTTCACTCACTCGTTCAATTCTGACATCTAGACGCAAGTCTAATGTCACTTTTTGTCAAAAAAAATGTTTGTTATTATTCAAACAGCCGGTTTCTGGAACGGTATTCATTTTTGACAAGAGTTTGAATAGTGTTTAGTGTGAATAGTGTGTAACAATATGAAGAGAGCAACTAGACAGGAGCTCTCCAATGCTAATGTAATCAGTCATACTTTTTGGCAGTGCCCTGATTTGTCCATATTAAACATTAAAACAGTAATATGTATCAAATTATTCTAGCCATTTTTTCCGTGATATACAGAATTACTGGCTTGGAAACCTTATATCGGGCTTTAAATTCGTCATCGTCCAAGGTCTCGATGGGGTTCATTCTTCGACGATACCTTCGCATTCTTCTGGGTACTTGTACCTCTTCATCAGTTGATGAAAAAGTAACGTCAGACACGCTAACATCGGACACACACACATCAGACATGGTTTTAATAATATAAGGTCCAAAAACGTGGAAATAAAGCAACAATAAGCACTTGAATATCAGTTAATTACTCAAGATCCGATGATTATTTATTTTCGAGAAACCCAAACGGGCTACAAAAGTGCTTTTTGACAAGCCATTATGTGACAAGAGTTTAATTATTGTTCGAACAACCCAACAATATTTAAGCACTTGTTAAACACTATTCAAACTAGTCAAAAATGAATAGCGTTCTAGAAACCGGCTGTTAGAATGCCATAAATTGTAGGTATGCAAGTTTTTAACCTTACAGAAAGACCATTACTCCCAGGGTTCACTGGCTCTTGGACTATTATGTTTGCGATATAAACAGGTTTCACACTACGATA
The DNA here is from genome assembly GCA_030578115.1 of Leucoptera coffeella. Lineage (NCBI taxonomy): Eukaryota > Metazoa > Arthropoda > Insecta > Lepidoptera > Lyonetiidae > Leucoptera > Leucoptera coffeella. The sequence goes on from JAMBLF010000002.1 coordinate 5,994,539, forward strand.
GTTAAAAAACACTGAAATAAATCACATCAAACTTGATATAACAAAATCATAATAACCTTTATTGTCATGGCGGATCGCATTACGTACGTTCCGTATATCAATTTGTAAACGAAACAAACATTAATAAATTATAATCAGATTATTCAACAACTTATTGTTTATTAATATATATTAAAAACATTTTAGTCATAAATATATAAAAGTAACCAATATTTAAATAATAAATCACATGTGGCACACACAAACAGATGGCGGCCCAAAATTGGGCGTTTTATACTTACGAATACTGCAGTATTATGAATAAAACAGGCCCTAATATGTTTTTAGTCAAATTATTTAGTATTTAGAGAACCCATTATTGTATATTTTGATTTCAGATCTTACTCCGTGACGAAATTAACGAAAAAATACAAAACCGTGTTTGCGCCATTTTTCTGATTATTTATCAACTTTATGCGTTTATATTTATGTAATTATTGATATTTAACTCTTGAAACTACTTCAGTCATCAATTTCAGTCTTTCATTATGCTACCTTGAAAGTATGATAGGTGTCAGTAAGTTCTAAATAGGTTTAAACTGAAAAATGAAAACACTCGTTTCGCTCATTTCCGCGAACAATACCCTTAAATAAAACTTGGGTCAATATTTCTACACTACTTATGTTTCTTAAGTTAGTTTATTTTACAAAAAGTTAAAAAAAAAACTAAGTTTTTGTTCAAAAACAATAGTCTTATACCATACGTTAGCAATAAATGTTGCCTCCAAACATAATCTATGGCCAATTCACCAAAAAGGTTGCTTGCCCCTCAAACGCCACTTGACACTTTTGTTTATTTATTCGATACTCTTTGAAAAGAACTTTAATATAATGAAACTCAGATTCCGGTTTTGGGCGGGAAACCAACTGGAAGTTCAAAGTTTTACCCAAATTAATTTTTTGTATAAAATTATTAAATTGAGTTCCATTTCTGTCTCAAACACCTACAATGGGTCCCCCCAGTGATGGGGGTGATTCAGATAATGATATTTCTGCAAAAAAACGAAAACTACTAAGACCATTGGCAAAGTCCAAATTCGCAGTTTTCACGAAACCCAAATATGTTAGATTATTCCCTGAAAAAGAAGGAAGAAAAGGAAGAATATTTGCTCCACTCTTATCAGTGCACTGGAATGTGAAACTGGCATTCCACCTCTTAGACTAAGACATTTACTTTTAGCACAACGTTTTTGTTTGAAACTTATTGCTTGCAATCGAATATATACTTTAAATAAACTAGGCTTCAATAATTTGGATCTAACTTCATCCATTAGGGTAAATACTGTTTTGAAAGAGCACTCGTAGTTCGCTACTACAGAAGATACATTTAAGGTTAGATTTGTTGATTCCATTATGGAAACACGTGGTCTTGATATAAAATCTGTGTTCCAATATTTAAGTATGAATTGTAAGAATAAAATATATTGTCATACTCCGTTAATATATACCTGAGACTTTAAAGTGCTCATGCATTCTGTAAATATTATTCTTGAACGTGTTACTACTCAAAACGAATTATTGTATTATATAGAAAATAATTTACCTAGTGCTTATAAGATTTATACAGATGGCTCTAAATCTCAATGCAATGTAACTGCAGCATTTTAGGATGTACAGTTTAAATTTACAAAGTGTTTCAGAATGGATTCCGAAGCTAGTGTGTTCACAGCTAAGTGTTATGCTATTTATATGGCGCTTATTCATGTTCAAACTGTAGCTCAGAAACAAATTTTAATAATTACAGATTCTAAAAGTGTCTTAAGTGCCATTAGTTCTGTTAAAAATAAGTATTATTCTAATTATTTAGTTTATAAAGTTAAAAAACTAATTTATGATTTTTATCTACAGCAAATTGATGTTAATTTTATGTGGGTTAAATCTCACGCTGGATTCACTGGCAATGAAATAGCTAATCTTGCTACTAGAAGTAATTTTAATGAGGACCATACTAAGACTCTTCTTCCCTTTTCTGATATAGAATCAAATATTAATTCGAATATTAAAACAACGTGGTCTGAACTATGGTCAAGAGCACAATTAACAAAAGGTTCATTTTAGGGGAAAATTCAACCATCCCCGCCCATGAGACCTTGGTGGAGCACCAAAATCGGTAACTCCAGAGAATTAATTTCATTTATAAATAGACTAAGATTCGGCCATGGCAGGTTTCGGGCGCATTTGTATAAAATAAAATTAGTATCAGATAACCTTTGTAATATTTGTAAAGTTCGCGAGGATTTAACCCACATAATTTTTTATTGTCAAAAACATGTTTTGCACAGAGTAATTTTAGTCGCGCAATTATTAGAGATCTATCACAAAAAAGAAAATATTCCAATCACTATACATGACATTCTTAAAGAAGTTAAATGTTACAAGTCCTTATACAAGTTTATCAAAGATTCTATTGGTGAGATCTAATAATTCAGCGGAAACTATCAGTAATATTTTTTTCCATTTTGTACTTTTTTGTTGTTGTTTTAATGTATTTTTGATGTACTAAGACAGGCTAGAAGGTCTTCGTTACCATACAGCCGTTAAATAAACTAAAAAAAAAAACTCAATTCTGCAAGTTTGATTATTGCAAGTACTAGCGATCGCGCCACTTAAATTGGCAGTTGGAGGCGTCGCCACAGTCGCGTAATTCAGTGTTACCAGTAAACACGCCAAAACTAGCACTCACTGTGCCATACGGCTCGATACATTATAGGTTTCATTTGTAACGGTCTTTGGTTGCAGAGCTATAAACTCAAATAAAACAAATTAATATATCAAAGTCAAAATATGTTTATTTAAAATGGGCCCTATCACAAGCTCTCTTTGAATGTTATCTTATGATCTAAGTATAACAACAATAAAGATTATTATTTTTATAATTAACAAACATAAAGATTACAAAGAAAGTGAGCAGTGTGCCAGTTTTTCCTTAACAATAATTATGATCCCTATCGCCTAACGTGGTAAACGGTAAAAAGTGGCTTTGTCCAGCTATCCTCAAAATAAAGATTTTTGCTTCTTAGCCACTCTTGCATCTCAGATTTTCGTGACAATATTGTTTTTTTGAGTTTATAGCTCTGCAACCAAAGACCGTTACAAATGAAACCTATAATGTATCGAGCCGTATGGCACAGTGATTGCTAGTTTTGGCGTGTTTACTGGCAACAGTGAATTATGCAACTGCGGCGATGCCTCCATCTGCCATAATATATTCAAAATTATAAATATCACAAGCTCTCTTTGAAAGTTATCTTATGATCTAAGTATAAATTAAAAAAAACTATTTCAAACATGGCACTGAGCATTGTCTTTACATATTTTTTACCGAGGTTAGATCAGCGAAGACCCTAGCTTGGAGAAGAACTAACAAGAAACTCCGGAAATCAATTTATTATAATCACCCTTAACAAACATAAAAATTACAAAGAGTGGGCAAAAAACACAACGCTGGTAATACTAAATTTACCTTTCATACAAAATAACACGCAATGGCGGAAACGTCAAATTTAGTTCCAAGTTTGGCTACTGCCAATTTATGTGGCGGGATCTCTATAAATTAAAAAAACTATTTCAAACATGGCACTGAGTATTGTCTTTACATATTTTTTACCGAGGTTAGTTCAGTAGAGACCCTAGCTAAAAAAACTATTTCAAACATGATTAATAATTAACGGGACTTATCCTTCTTATTATATATTACATATATTATGTGTTCCTTCACTCTGTCCGCAATAGACCGTTTAGTCTGTCCGACGTAGGATTTCCCACAGCTGCAATCAATCTTATACACATTCTTATATCAAATATCATGAGTAAAAATCGCGAATCTCTTAAAACTATTATTTCAAACATGGCACTGAGCATTGTCTTTACATATTTTTTACCGAGGCTAGATCAGCGGAGACCCTTTTTTTTTTTTTTTTTTTTTTTACGTCAGGAAATCCCCACGGATACCCTTCCGGCCCTGGGGAGCCAGAGGGTTATGTCGGACTCGAACCGACTAAAACCTGACGGTGTCCACCGGGGCGCCTTACTCGGCGGGGTCACGGGAACTGCGTGAGCATTACATCACGTGACCCCACCGGCGCTGTCCGGCCGAAGCCGAACCCACCTCGGCTGGGCGAAGGCGAACCCCCGCCCAGCAACACCGAGGGGCGCGCGGGACACGCGCGCACCACCTCTAGGCCGAACGCGAAGGAGCAGCAAGCCCCAGCTTGCCACCCCACGGCCCTAGGTAGGGGAGAGAGGAGGTCACGCTATCATTTTCATGACCCCCCCTCCCCACCACCCAGCCCATCTCCAAAGCCCAGTTTCCCGGGCTCAAGTAATTTTTTAGAGAGGTTTTCTTCCTCGCGGTCCTAACACCAGGGAAGAACTCCAGTGCAGGGTTACGAGATTTGACGGTGGCAGCGCTGACACTGCCTGCCCAGCAATCGCGTTGATTGCCGGGCCCGCCCCCAAAGGCCAGGGACGCGCGCCGCCAGGGAGTGGCGGTTCCCTGAAAACGACGCGGTCCCGGCACCCACCACTCCTCCAGCCTCCGTCGAAACTATCGACGGAGGCGGAGAGCAGCCCCCGGGGCAATTGGTTTCACGGTCTACTCCTCGACCGCTACTCACAGGGTGGGCCACGAGAAGGCTTGCCCCATCCACCTCAGATCAGCGGAGACCCTAGCTTGGAGAAGAACTAACAAGAAACTCCGGAAATCAATTTATTATAATCACCCTTAACAAACATAAAAATTACAAAGAGTGGGCAAAAAACACAACGCTGGTAATACTAAATTTACCTTTCATACAAAATAATGGCGGAAACGTCAAATTTAGTTCCAAGTTTGCCTTCTGCCAATTTATGTGGCGCGATCTCTATGTAGTTGAGTTGAGTTAAAATTTCTAGTTACAGTTGATTTTTAAGTGAACTCGAGGAAGAGATACTTTATTTACATTATTTATTTCAAGGGGCTTATCCTTCGATTCAGGACATAATGACTGACCTTGACTCGTATGTGAGGAAAAAAGAGTTGGCACACAGAAGGGAAGGCTTGAGCTTGGTTTAGTAATTAAAGATTTAGTATTAGACTTATGAGTCATGTCCCTATTGGGCTTAAAATTAATACGCTCATAAAAAGATTTAGTGGAATGTGTCCTGTCGGTTTGAGGCTGGTTATCCTGTCGGTTAGGACTACGAGATTTAGAATTGTACTTATCGATAAAAGATTCAGTGGAATGTGTCTCGTCGGTTTGGGGCTGGTTACCCTGTCGGTTAGGACTATGTCTCTTAATTTCATAAGTAAATTATAAATGGTTCTATAGGAATTTTCTTCGTAATGGTGAACTTTTGAAAATAGGAAAAAGATGTGATTTTGATTATTTATGCATTTATGCATAAAATCTAGTGATGTCGGGCATGCCATGAGTTTGAATTGAGAATGATGAAGAGCTTCATTATGCTCTTGAATAAGGGTGTCACACGTTAAAGGTTTTGTAAATCGTTTTTTTAAAATATTGGTCTTATGAATCCTTATTTAACCTAAAGTGAGTTATGGTATTTACAGGGTTGCGAGACAAGGCGTCTGCATTTGAATTATTCGACCTGGTTTGTATACGATGTTATAATCGAACTGTTCTAATTTAAGGCGCCATCTTAGTAAGCGACCTCCAACGTCTTTAAATTTACTAGCCCATTGAAGTGGTCGATGACCTGTGACTATCGTGAATTTGTTACCATAGATATATGGGTGAAATGTGCCAACAGCGAACACGATTGCCGAAGTTCTTTTTCCGTCGTGGAAAAGTTTCCTTCGGCCTTGTTTAGAGTACGGGATGCAAAGGCTATAGGTTTATCTAAACCTATTTCACTTTTTGATAAGACGGCTCCTACGGCATAAATTGGGGCGTCGGTGGTAATGATAGAAGGCTTGGAAAAATCGGGATATTGGAGAAGTGGAGCAGATATTAATTTTTCCTTGAGAAGATTGAAAGCATGTTGTTCTGAGGACCAGTGAAAATTTGAATCTTTCTGAAGAAGGGAAGTTAAAGGTTTCGTCAATTTCAAAAAGTTTTCAATGAATCGACGGTAGTCGGTGACGGTCAGACCTAGAAATGACTTCACATCCTTTTGGTTTTTGGGACAAGGGAAATTGGAGATGGCCTTGACCTTTTCAGGGTTTGGCATGACACCTTTATCGGTGATAACATGTCCCAGATAAGCAACTTTTCTTCTGAGAAATTCGCACTTATCGGGCTGAAGCTTAAGATTGTGTTGACGGAAGCAGTCAAACACTAACTCTAATTTTTGAGTGTGGGAATCAAGATCATGTGAATATATTATAAAGTCATCGAGATATATATATATATATATATATATATATATATATATATATATATATATAGCAGTGTAGGCCTTGCAAGCCGGAAAGAACTATATTCATAAGTATCTGAAAAGTGGAAGGGGCATTTTTTATTTCGGCGTGGAATACCGTAATAGATCGTCATTCGGCTCAGCATGATCGTGTGAAGCCATAAGATATTGTGAGTGTAGTGTGTAGGTCGCGTGATATTAATAAAAACGTAGCAGTGAGGGTAGTCAGAGAAGAATCTGACAGGGCGCTGCGTTGGAGGCGAAGAAATATGCTTCGTCAGTCTGCCCGTGACCATGGCTGCTGCAACGTAGGCGAAACGTCGGGTTAAATAAAGGTAACTTTATTATATAAAAACATACGCAACAAGTCCCGTTAGTTATTAATCATGAGTGTAAATCGCGAATCTCTTAAAACTATAGTAACTATATATATATATATATATATATATATATATATATATATACTTAATGTGGGAACGGATTATCATTTGGTGGTCAGTCGATTGAGAGGTCTGTTCCAATGTTGGCGTCATTGTGCTCCTGTGTCCACTACAGGATTGAAAAGAATAAATGTAGGAAAATTGAAAGATGATGGTGTAAATGAAAGATATAGAAAAAGAGTGGAAGAACAAATTAGTTCATTGAATGAAGAGGTCATGGAAGACGAAATTGAGAATGTTTGGTGGGTGTTGAAGGATGGTATGGTGGAATCTGCCATCGAAGTATGTGGAGTACGTAAGAGGACGAATACTCCCCGAAAGAATCAAGCTCTATGGTGGGACGAAGAAGTAAGAAAGGTTGTAAAAAATAAGAGAAAAGCATGGCAGGATTTGTTGGCAAGTAAGGCCAACAATAAAGCAACCACTATGAGTGTTATAGACTATGAACGGAAATTGTTACTATTTAAAGAATTGAAAAAGAGAGTGAAAGAGATCGTGAAACGAAAGAAACTAGAATTAAAAGAGAGGACTGAAAGGAAGTTCTCCGAGAGTTTCCATCAAAATATCAAACTATTTTGGAAAATGGTCAAAACGGTCAGGGGACTCTCTGTAGGATGAGTGCTGTTAGGAATAAGAATGGGGATTTGATAATTGATGAGTGTTTGGCGTTAAGAAGATGGAAGGAATACTTTGATGAGTTCTTTGAAAATGAGGGTGTATCAATTCAGGATGGTACATCTGAATTAAGTGTGGATGATAATGGCAGTGATACTAGTATGGAAGAAATCTTCAAAGCTTTGAAAGCTATGAAAACTGGTAAAGCTGCAGGGTACGATAGCATTTCCGTGGAGATGTTCAGGGCTGGTGGCCCGGTGGTTGCCAACCTCTTGTACTTACTTTTTAATGCGTGTAGGCATTATGGCCGGGTGCCTAAAGATTGGTGCAGGGCCGTTATCGTCCCTTTGTACAAGGGGAAGGGACCCTTGCAAGACTGCAAGAACTACCGGGGGATTAGCCTTCTGAGCATCGTCGGAAAAATATATGCAAAAGTATTGATTGAAAGAGTTGTTCGTGAGACTGAAACCAAGATATGAGATGTACAAGCAGGTTTTCGGAAGGGAATGGGATGAACAGATCAGGTTTTTTCCTTACTCCAGGTGGCAGAAAAGTTTTTGGCGAAGCATCAAAAGGTTTTCTGTGCTTTTATGGATTTGGAAAAGGCGTATCATCGTGTATCTCGGAACGATTTGTGGAGGGTGCTATCTGCGTTTGGTTTGGGCAGCACCTTAATTCGGGCTCTAAAGTGTTTATATGTGGATTCGGAAGCCTGTGTTACCAGACCAGAACCTTTCAAGAGTGCAGTATATAAGCCGGCGCTCGAAGCGACACTGGAAGTTAAGTTAAATGAGACCAACTGAAAGCAAATTCCGAAGTGATAGAAGCGAAGGAACACCAACCCAGCTAAGGAGAAACAGTACTAGTGATGGTTTTTAGTACAAATGCGTGTACAAAGTGCGTACAAATGACGGACATTCTGGTACTCGTACTTATTATTTTCGGATAGAAACGTAACACTGTGTTACACTATTCAAGTGACGAGTTTAAGATCATATTAAAATTTATGTTGTCCATACAATTATCACACCCTTTAAATCTTAGAAGGGGTAACACATTTAATGAAATATGTATTTATTTTCTAATTTTTTATTGCTGGATATTGTGAAGACTATTACTGATCACACAATATTAACGTTTAGCGATTCAATTATTATGATCAATGTTCTTAGTAAATTTAACATTCTTATCTTCACATTCATTCATTCTTAACATTCTTACTATAGTACATCTAACTTCCATCTTCATGACGACACGTTTGTTATGTGTAATGCAACTAATCATCATCTGTTTTATCTTTTAAGAACGTTTACAACAGTTATTTTTCTCTCTTTCACTCTCTTTTTCAATTCTTTAAATAGTAACAATTTCCGTTCATAGTCTATAACACTCATAGTGGTTGCTTTATTGTTGGCCTTACTTGCCAACAAATCCTGCCATGCTTTTCTCTTATTTTTTACAACCTTTCTTACTTCTTCGTCCCACCATAGAGCTTGATTCTTTCGGGGAGTATTCGTCCTCTTACGTACTCCACATACTTCGATGGCAGATTCCACCATACCATCCTTCAACACCCACCAAACATTCTCAATTTCGTCTTCCATGACCTCTTCATTCAATGAACTAATTTGTTCTTCCACTCTTTTTCTATATCTTTCATTTACACCATCATCTTTCAATTTTCCTACATTTATTCTTTTCAATCCTGTAGTGGACACAGGAGCACAATGACGCCAACATTGGAACAGACCTCTCAATCGGCTGACGACCAAATGATGATCCGTTCCCACATTAACGCCCCGATACACTCTGGCGTCCACCACATGGCTCCTCAATCGATCATCCACAATAACAAAATCTATCATACTTCTGTCTACACCCCTTTCCCAAGTATACATGTCGATCTTTTTATGACAAAACATTGTGTGAAACAGGAAATAAACAGTATTATTTGAACATTATTTGGCGTTTAAAATAGCAAATTGAAAGGAAAAGACCAGATTTGTGGCATGAAAATTTTGCACAACGATAATGTGCTTTCGCACGAGGCCATCATTGTGAACGAATTTTTGTCAAAACACTCAACAAATACCATCGATCAACCATTATATTCACAAGATATGACTCTAGCCGACCTCATTCTTTTTCCTATACTCAAATTACAACTTCGTGGCACCCATTTTCAATCGGTAGAAGTCATAAAGAAGAATTCGCGGCCAGAACTCAGCTCAATTCCGGAAACAGCGTTCGGAAATGATTTCATGATTACATTACTTTTTGGCGTACCCGTATCGTTATTGAAGGAGCATACTTTGAAGGTGATAAAATATATTTGGATGAATAATATTTTTTTTTAATTTTATTGATCTTTTCCCGATACTTTCTTAACAGAGTAGTATATATTGTCATCATATTTCTTGCTACGGAGATGGATGGACTGAAGAAGGACATTCTTTGTAATTGTAATAATGTACTTGTAAGCACCTTATTACCTCTGCGCTATAGTCTGTAAACATAACAGAATTACTGGAAACTGCTTGTGGCTGTTCATTTTCTTTATCATTACTGAAATAATTTTTTACAAACCTACATGACATAATCATTTTATAGCATTATATGTCAGAAATAAGTGTCAAACCGTCGGTCAGTAATAACCTCAGATAATAATCTATATCACCGCTAAATTCTACAACTTCCCAAATGGGATGCATCATCATCATCATCAGCCTGTATCAATCCACTGTTGGACATAGGCCTCCCCCAAATGACGCCACTTCTCCCAGTCAGTGGCCGTTCGCATCCATTCGATGCCAGCCAACCTGCGCAGGTCGTCTTCCCACCTTGCCGGGGGGCGCCCCACACTACGTTTACTGAGACGTGGTCTCCACTCTAGGACTTTTTTGCTCCAGCGACCACCAGTCCTTCTGCATACGTGACCAACCCAACTCCACTTCAGCGTGCTAATTCTTTTCATAATGTCAGTAACTTTAGTTCTCTGGCGTATTACCTCATTTCTGATGCGATCTACCAGAGAAACCCCGAGCATCTTCCGCTCCATAGCACGCTGAGCGACCTTGAATTTATGGGCTAGTCCCGCAGTGAGTGTCCACCTTAGTTTTCAGGCATTGTGGTAAAGACGACGTGAGAACATGCCTTAGCCTTCCAAATGCTGCCCATCCCAGCTGTATTCTTCTGTCCGCCTCCCTCTCGAAGTTGTTTCTGCCAAGCTGTATAATTTGGCCTAAGTTAGCGTATTGGGAAACAACTTCTACGGGAGTGCCCCCAAGGCCAACCGGTCTCGGGACCACCAAATCATTAAACATGATTTTGGTTTTTTCTAAATTCATCCCGAGTCCGATGCGTCGAGAAGCAGCATCCAGTTCGGACTGTATTTCCTCCAGATCCTGCAGCGACTCTGCCATCAGAACGATATCGTTAGCAAAGCGGAGGTGCGAGATGTATTCCCCATTTATATTTATACCCCGTTCAACCCAATCCAACGTTTTGAAAACATCTTCCAATGCACTCGAGAACAGTTTCGGGGACATAACATCCCCCTGTCTGCACCTCTCTGCAACTGGATAGGTTTCGTGCCGTGGCTTTGGAGTTGAACGGTCATCATGGCGGAATCATAGATATGTCTCAGCACACTCACGTATCGCCAGTCGACCTGAGATCGCTGCAAGGATTCCATGACTCCCCAAATCTCGACTGAGTCAAAGTCTTTCCCATAGTCCACAAACGCGAGGGAGAGTGGCTGGTTATACTCTTCAGTTTTCTGTATAACTCGCCTCAGCGTGTGGATATGGTCCATGGTACTAAAACCCCGTCGAAACCCGGCCTGCTCTGGATGCCGAAAGCTATCTAGCCTGGCTGAGATTTTATTGGAAATGACCCTCGAGAACAGCTTATATATGTGGCTCAGAAGTGTTATCGGCCTGTAGTTCTTCTTAAAGAACAGAACAGCCACACCCCTGCCCCAACATTCTGGAGTTCTTCCGGAGAAGATGACATTGTTAAAAATTCTCTGGAGCTCCTTCAGAATCGGTCTTCCACCAGATTTCAGGAGCTCTGAGGGGATTCCATCCTCTCCCGGAGCTTTTCCATTTTTAGGTTGTTTTAAGGCCATCTCAATCTCATCCAAAACTATTTCAGGCATGTCCTTTGTGAAGTGGCGTGTCAATGTGGCCCTTGAATCGGAGGGGTTAGGAACCGGATTTCGGCATCGCGAGCGGTATAACTGGCCGTAAAAATCTTCTATCTCAGACAAGATCTCTGGTTTAGAGGTGACCATCTCTCCACGAGCAGTCCTCAACTTCGTCATATGGCTACGTCCCAGTTTTCGGGCGAATACGCGCATCCCACGATTTTGCTCAATCAACTCTTTTATGAGGAGAGCATTAGCCTTACGTAGGTCACGTCGTATTGCCTTCTTAATCTGTTTATTTAGCGTAGCTATTTGCGAAGGAGATGTCTGTGGAGTTTCTCGTCTTAACCTCATAAGGTCCAAAGTCTCGTCCGAGAGATCCGACTTACGGCTCCCAGCTCGAGCCCTGCAGAACCGGCTCCCTTCCTCGCCGATTATTCTGGTCACATTTTCGAGGCCCTCGTCAACATTGGTCGTGGTCTGCAGAATGGCAAAGCGGTTCTAAAGTTCCAACTGGAACTTGGATGAACCAGCAGCCCTTTGCAGTCGGGTCGGTCGGAGCGTGGACTTCATCATGCGCATCCTTTCAAGCTTATAATTGATATTTAGGGTGCCTCGTACCATGCGGTGATCACTTCCGGTATTAAACCTGTTGATCACAGAGATTCCTGAATATGTGCTTTTTATCCGCCATGATGAAATCGATCTCATTAAAGGTGTTTCCGTTGGGACTTTTCCAGGTCCACTTCCGTTGGGGCTTTTTCTTGTAAAAAGTGTTCATAAGATACAGCCCCTGCGATTCTAGAAAGTGGACCAACATGTATCCCCTGGAATTCCGACTGCCAATGCTGTGTGGTCCAATCCTCGATTCACCAATCTCCCTTCGACCAACTTTAGCGTTGAAGTCCCCCATCACAACGTTGTAGTGAGTGGACGTGGTATGATGCAAGGCCCTTTCGATATCATCGTACAGGGCCTCTACCTCTTGGTCTGAGTGTGCGTACACCTGGATCATTCTGAGTGAGTACCGATCTGAGAGTTTAAGAATGATGTACGCCACCCTTGTCGACACACTGGACACTTCCACAACGTTGCTACAGAGGACTTTGTTGACAAGGAAGCCTAAAAAAAACTTACAAATGGGACTAACATGGGACTAACTAATAAATGGGATGCATCTAGATACATTCTATCCAAGTCGGTCATACAGTAAGGAAACCTATTCCAGTAGGTACGTAGGTACGCGCGGTAATCAAGTTTTTAAATAAATCGCCACAATTATAGTACCAAATTCTATCTACGAATATGCGTGACATCTGACTGTGTTTGAGATTCTAAATAACATAAACCTACGCTTCACGACTAGTCTACACACACACCCTTATTTTTTAGAAAAAATCGTAGCGTAGCGGCTGTAGCATGAAGCAATTAATAAGAGGAGTATGGCTTACGCAATATTTGCATGGAAACTAGCGTGGCATTACTTATCATGTTTTTACCGAGTAAGGAATTATCTAAAAGCAATAAAAACAGTTGGATATAACCCAAAAGTGATAAAATTCACGGATTATTCGATATTTTTATAAAATAGTTTTGTTGTAGTTATAATAGATGGCGCATGTAAGATGTAAGTAGATAGAGATCGCCCCACATAAATTGGCAGTAGGCAAACTTGGAACTAAATTTGACGTTTCCGCCATTGCGTGTTATTTTGTATGAAAGGCAAATTTAGTATTACCAGCGTTGTGTTTTTTGCTCACTCTTTGTAATTTTTATGTTTGTTAAGGGTGATTATAATAAATTGATTTCCGGAGTTTCTTGTTAGTTCTTCTCCAAGCTAGGCTCCGCTGATCTAGCCTTGGTAAAAAATATGTAAAGACAATGCTCAGTGCCATGTTTGAAATAATAGTTTTAAGAGATTCGCGATTTATACACATGATATAAGATATAAGGGTGTGTATAAGATTGATTGCAGCTGTGGGAAATCCTACGTCGGACAGACTAAACGGTCTATTGCGGACAGAGTGAAGGAACATGTAATATATAATAAGAAGGATAAGTCCCGTTAATTATTAATCATGTTTGAAATAGTTTTTTTAATTTATACGTAGATCATAAGATAACATTCAAAGAGAGCTTGTGATATTTTAAATAAACATATTTTGACTTTGATATATTAATTTGTTTTATTTGAGTTTATAGCTCTGCAACCAAAGACCGTTACAAATGAAACCTATAATGTATCGAGCCGTATGGCACAGTGAGTGCTAGTTTTGGCGTGTTTACTGGTAACACTGAATTACGCGACTGTGGCGACGCCTCCAACTGCCAATTTATGTGGGGCGATCTCTACATGTACGTATTCTTGAATTTTGCGCTGGGTGTCGTGGCGTGATTTATTCCCGCCTCTGTACGTGATCCTTCACTACGTCTCATTGCATAAGTCAGGTTTCGAACCTAGAACTTCTATCTTTTTAGAAGTCCTAGGTTCGAAACCTGACTCTGAATGATTTTTTTTAATATAGGTACATAATTTACAGTTGTTAACAGTTAAGGAAACATCGTGAAGAAATCTGCTTATCCCTCGAGTTAGGTAATATAATAGGTAATAGTCAATGCCTGCGTTGGATGCTGACTATCTAGTGAAACGCGGGCTTTGAGTGATTCATACCTGGCACACAAAACTAACTTCCCCGCCACAATAAAAAATGCTAAATATAAATCATTAATCATCATATAAATTATCATCATTAATAGGCAGTGCCTGCATATGGCACCTAAATGGTTCGCTACCTATCACGTCGGATGCTGTATATCTACGCGGGCGTGTGGTGGTTCATACCTAACATGCCTTCGAAATTTCAGAGATGCTGCCATCTCTTGGTTTATCCTCCGATAAGCCTCAATTTTACCACTATAATAAAAAAGAATGAGTATACTCGAGTTGTAAAGCGGACGTTATATTATGAACTACTTACAGAATAATATCTTTTTTTCGTTTTCTCAAAATATAATTTGATGAAAAACTTTTCCTTTTTCTTCTCATTATTTGTAAATCTTGCATACAAATATATTGATGGTATATCGAACATTGTTGACAGTTTGCTGGGCTTAAGGGCCTCGGGCCTCGCCTAATAGATTCCATCCTTAGACCCTTAGTGGCTTTCTATGACATAAAAAGGTGTTCATTCTATGAACGTCCCAGCTGGAATGCAATCACAATCATACAGTAATATAATATAATAGGTAACAGTCAGTGCCTGCATTCGGCGGCGATACGGTAATAATGGTCGATTATGCTTATTAAAGTGGTAGTTTAATGTTGCGAATGTAAAATATTGTCCTTCTGGCTTGTTTTATATACAGGAGTTATAGCTGACCTTTTCAGTGTAGTTGGAAAGATGCTAGTTTTGAAGTAAAGATTTATTAACTGATTAATAATTGGTACCACTTGGAATCTTATCATCTTCATGATCCATGCAGAAATATTATCCTCCCAGCAGCGCAATATAGAAGTTGTGCTGTAGAAGTTTCTGGTGACGAATGTGGTAGTGCTGATGTGTGGTGCCGAGTGTTGTGCTGATGAAGATCTCAACTCTTTAAGGTCAGTGATTTTCCTATCCCGGAAAATTATTGTTGACATAATTTATTGATTCAACAGGGCTAGACTTAATATAGGCGTAGGTGTTCATTATTTGAATTTATAGTTTAAATTTATTGTTTTACGCCATATTGAAAAAGCATGACGTTAGAAGTACTTATAACCGCCGAGTGTGTGCAAGAAGGTGCATGAACGCAATTAAGTGAAAGTGGTTTCTCAGGATCAGAACAGATCCGTGATCTCTGCCTGTCCCTCTACAGGGAATCAGACGTGATGTGAATGTATTTAATATTCACACCTTTGGTTAATCGATATTTATCATATTTATATTTGAGAGCCAAAGCCTTACTACACGTATAAATCTACTAGATAACGGTCGAACTGTATCCTATTCTCACAAACTATGGTAAAAAGGATGATCGAGGTGGCGGAAAAACAGTACACCTATCGTTTATAAAAGCACTTGGAGGAAGGCCCTAAGGCATTCTGGTCTAACATAAAATAAAAAAGGTATTAGACATAGCAGGGCCATATGTAAAAACGAGCACATCCTATCCAAAAAAGAGTATGCCACATACTTCGAGTCGGTGTACTGGGTGGACGAGCCGGTGCTGGACGTGGGGGTGTACAGGGCGGGGACAGCTCGCGATTGGGGCGAGGGAGGGGTGGCGCTAGTGCGCCTGCCGTGCGTGGGGCTGGAGGAGCTGCAGCGCGTGCAGTGGCGTCTCAAGCCCAAGAAGTAAGCACAGCCAGATGGTGCTTCCTCCTTATGTGCTTAGGAATTATCGGTATGCCCTTGCGGGGCCATTGCTGCACGCATCAATGGTTGGCTTTAAATGGCTAGTGACTACAGTATATTTGAAAAATCTCTACGTATAAAATGTTCAGTAGCCTTTTTTTATAATCTGTGGCTTCATATGATTTCTATACCAAGTTTAGTTAGGTATAGTGCTACCAAAGACGTCTATGTCAGCATTGTAGCGCATTGTATAGTTTTAGCATCTGCGTGTGATCTAAACAGTTTGATTATCTGGTTGGTTATGTGTGCGCATCGTCTTCGTCTGATAGTATCTTTAAACTTTCTTTACTGTATACCACTACTCCATCATAGCAACCCAAGCATAATTAACAAGTGGAGGTAAAGGCTTGACTTGGTGTAAATGACACTCAGACTAGATAACTATATTAACATCAAATTTCAAAAGTTTGGTTCTGGTTTGTTTTTTAAATATTTTGTATATATTGTTACGCGTTTGGGTCCTATCCGGAAATGATAACTCGGCCGAGATCGATAATTTTCTTTATTTGTACAATCACGGTAAACGCAAACTTGTACTATAAACCACTACTGGAACTGCTTATCCTTCACTGGGTTGGTATTCAATCGCTTGGGTCTTCGCTTTCAGTTACTCTCACTTCGGCGTTACTTCAACTTCAGTCCTCATGCCTTTTTTTATTTTTGTGTCGGCAAACTGACTGCCTGATTCTGATCTAGTCGGTCCGGGGGCCATTACTACTTCACCGGGCATTTTGGCCGGCGCGAAATGCGCCTGCCTGAGGATTAGCGATTGACTGGGTACCTAATCCTGGCTTCGCGAATGATTTTAATCGGGCTAGTCCGCATGCTGCTGTGAGTGACACTTTATATACCCCCGTGGAAGGTTCTGGTACGGGAAAGTGAGGGGTGGACAGTGGGAACAATTCTCCATACAAAAAACTAATTGTATATGCAAGCCAGTTTACCCGTTATGTCCCTTTATATTATATATATATATATATATATATATATATATTATATATATGTATAAGGCCAACATTCGCTTACAACGAGTTGTTTACATTATAGTCGTTGAAGCATCCTGAGCGTCTATTGTTTGCGATTAGGGCCCTTACTCCACTAATTAACTTTGACAGCCACTTAACTGCGTCGCTATAGCGATACTTCTGCGTCTCGGCCGTAAAAGTGGCACTCTGCTAATATTTTGACAGCCACACTTGTGCCTCAATAGCGAGTCAGTGGTACTTCAGTGGCACTTCAATGGCCACTCAAGTATGGAAATGTCAATAGTGGAGTACGAAATAGAAGGATATTGAACTGACATTGACTGACGTTTGGTTAGTGGAGTAGCTTTTTTTGGTTACGCTCTTATCAGAGCGGTCGTGGTCTTCATGACGTGGCATCTTGAGCAGCCGAAATGGTTGGTGAACTAACCTCGGTAAAAATATGTAAAGACAATGCTCAGTGCCATGTTTGAAATAGTTTTTTTACATACATACATACACATCACGCCTGATTCCCTGTAGAGGGGTAGGCAGAGATCACGGATCCCCATTTGTCCCGATCCTGACAGACCACTTTCGCTTCATTGACATTCATACATTCTCTAATACACTCTCGGCGGTTATAGGTACTCCTAACGTCACCTTTTTTCAATATAGCGTCTATCTGACTGTTACATATATGTCTTATTAGGCCGGCCCCTACGTATCCGCCCTTCCACTTCACTCATACATATTCCTTTTGTCAATATATAGTTTTTTTAATTTGTACTTAGATCATAAAATAACTTTCAAAGAGAGCTTATGATAGGGCCTATTTTGAATAAAAATATTTTGACTTTTGACTTTGGTATATACTTCAGACGCAGATGTAGTTCGATAGCCCCTCAGTGGCCAAAATTTTTTAGTGGAGTGCCAAAAGTGTCAAATTACGGCCACTGAAGTGCCACAATATCGATACTGAAGTAATATTGTGGCTAAAATGAATTAGTGGAGTAAGGGCCCTGGTTTCAATTACCTTCGTTAATTCGAACATTCTATGCCGCAAGTGGGCACCGAATGTTACAGAAGATGCTCATAACAATATGTTAATTTATATCTGATGAAAGTAATCACTTAAAAATCAATTTCATATCCCTTGGACCAGAACAAATTCAGGAACACGTGTACCGCTTAGCAGAATATGTGTCCTATGTAACATTAATTTTCTAAAACAAAGTAAATTCGACGTAGCCCAGTTGTTTGGGGCTTGACACTGTATCAGTGGATACAGGGTTCAAATCCCGCTTGAGCATGTACCAATGGAAATGAAGCTTAATCAATTTCTATGTACATTTTCTTAATAATAATACATTTACAATTAAATAAAAATACAATTAATTTGAGAAAAAACATCGTGAGGCAACCTACCTGTTTCCCGAACAGGTAATAGTTTGTGCTTGTAAATTGTGACATGGCTTACTACTTGACACATTTAGTACTGAGTATCTGGTCAACTTAGCAATTGCGGAGATGGACACCTGAACCTTTGACTACGCCGCATGTTCGTGAACGCGTTCGTCCTTAATGTTTTTTTCAAAAAGATAGATTAACAACAAAACAAATCATCAAAGTTTTTATAAATGTTTCTTATATGTTGAGTAATGATAGTCAATTTGGCAGGTAGAGATCGCGCCACATAAGTTGGCAGACGGCAAACTTGGAACTAAATTTGACGTTTCTCCCATTGCGTGTTATTTTGTATGAAAGGTAAATTTAGTATTACCAGCGTTGTGTTTTTTGCTCACTCTTTGTAATTTTTATCTTTGTTAAGGGTGATTATAATAAATTGATTTCCGGAGTTTCTTGTTAGTTCTTCTCCAAGCTAGGGTCTCCGCTGAACTAACCTCGCTAAAAAATATGTAAAGACAATGCTCAGTGCCATGTTTGAAATAGTTTTTTTAATTTATACTTAGATCATAAGATAACATTCAAAGAGAGCTTGTGATAGGGCCTATTTTAAATAAACATATTTTGACTTTTGACTTTGATACATTAATTTGTTTTATTTGAGTTTATATCTTTGCAACCAAAACCCTTACAAATTAAACCTATAATGTTTCGAGCCGTATGGCACAGTGAGTGCTAGTTTTGGCGAGTTTACTGGTAACACTGAATTACGCGACTGTGGCGACGCCTCCAACTGCCACCTTATGTGGCGCGATCTCTAGTAATGAAGATCGGTTTCTGAACGTGCAAAGTGAATGTGAGGGAGGACCATGCGTGATTAATTGTTCGGAATGCGAAGCTACCCGAATTATTATTTGTTGCTACCCTCTATATTCATAAGTATTGTAAGCAATTATAAATTTGCCTAGTATAACGATGCAGGTTGTGTTTTTAACATGACTATTTTCTCTATCTTAACTGTATTTACAAGATATCACACTGAAGGTGGCAGACAAAGAGAGTGAGGAAGTACAAGTACTTGGGTACCTGGCTTAACGAGAAGTGGACCAGTGAGCAGGAAATCAAGACCCGTATAGAAATCGCGAGGGGTGCCTTCCGCAATATGCGAAGCATCCTTTGTAGCAAAGGTCTTAAAATTGCCCTAAGGATACGCCTTCTTCAGTGTTACATTTGGCCAGTCATCCTCTACGGCTGCGAGTCTTGGACTCTGACAGAAGATCTATGCCGATGAATAGGAGCATTTGAAATGTGGGCTTATAGGCGTATTCTAGCCATTAGCTGGACTCAGAAGGTCTCAAATGTGGAAGTACTTCGTCGAATAAACCGTTCTCAGCCAGAGCTTTTGCAGACTGTCAAAAAAAGAAAAGTTGCATATCTCGGACGTGTTTTAAGACATGAAAGATATGACTTGCTGCAACTCATTATGATGGGCAAGATAGCCGGAAGAAGAGGTGTTGGACGAAGGAAAAAGCCGTGGCTCCGCAACATACGAGAGTGGACGGGAATCAAGAGCGCCGCCGAGTTGTTCCATCTCGCCAGGGATCGGACTGAATTTGCCAAAGTGACTGCCAACCTTCGTTAGTCGGAGAGGCACCATCAGAGAGAGAGAACTGTATTTTATGTATTACACGATTGTTTGTTATTCAAAATAAAATTAAAATAAAACATATTATAATAATGGCATAAAATAAATGTTTGGTCCTAGGCTTGTATAGAAGTGGTGCTGTACAACTTCAATGACATGTTGTCATAAAAAAGAAATTTTTTTAATTATAATTATAAATAACGTGATTACTATTTTTTCGAACATTTCCAGATATATGAGAGCCAATATTCCTGAAATTAAAGGAGATATTATCAAAAGCAGCAATATTCGCCTTAAAACTATATATTCATACAAACTAGCCAATTCAAAAGAGTCTGTAGAGAAAATCTTATCGGATCAAAGTGATCCACATTTCAGTATATTCCAACTGGATGTTGAATCTGCGGTGGTAACAGTGGCTGCGGGTGAGTAATATAACATTTCTTAACAATTACGTAGACTAGAATAAAATGTTACGTTTCACATATTTATTTCAATATTTCATTTACATATTTTATTTTTTATTCATATTTTCATTTATATATTTTATTTTATTTTCATATTTCACATATTTTAATTTGACGTAGCTCAGTTGTTTGGGACTTGACTCTGTATCAGTGGGTACAGGGTTCTGTTATAGATTAAAATAATACATAAGTTTTGCTCGCGTAAGCCTCCTCATACCGCGTCGTTTTAAGTGCTGACTTTGCAGCCAACGTTTCATTATTACTATCGTGCGTTCATATCGGAGTTCTCTTCCAACCAGCAAATGGTTAAGACGGTTCGCTAACAATACCTTGTATTCGGCTTAGGGAAAATAAAAAGTGTTCTTTTTTTAAAAAGGCATTTCTTTTCGTCCGCACAACATTGGTGGCAGCGGTGGGATACCGTTCTTGAGGCATATCGCATATATGCCCACCGGTATTCCGAACAAAACGCGAACGAAATTCGGTGTGCTTGTAAGCCGTGAGGACCCGTACCTCACGCCAGTACCGAGTACTTCCCGAGGAAGCTCGTCAGTCGTGACACAGGCCGTGTCACGCCAGCCCTCGACCAGCCGAGCGTAGCAGCCGTCGCAGACGTCGTTGCAGAGAGAGATCTGCAACCCCGAGAACCGACGTCGTCCTCTGCTGTCCAGCAGAAACCCGGTAACAACATCAGGACTAAAGTGATGCAGTTTCTACTATAAGTGAATCTTTTCTTATTTTGTGGGAGAGCGAAGCACCTAAACATCTTTAAAGAGGATTTTCTACTGAGATTTTATATTTTATCGTTACTTTTTTAGTTTTTTTTTAGTTTTTGTGACTAGCTTTGATTTACATATACCCTTTTTTTAAAATGGCTCCTAAAAAGGACATAAAGAATGACGAGTTCACAGACGCAGAGGAAGTCGAGACAAAGAAGTTGTCTCTCAACCTCCTTACTAAATTTATTAAACCCTATAATGGGGATAGGGCGTCTCTTCCCGCGTTTCTCACAAATTGTGAGAACGCCATTGAACTGGCAGAAGATAGCCAGTTGAGCTTCTTATGCAAGTACATAATTTCACAATTAGAGGGAAAAGCTCAGTTAGCTTGCTCCCTACGGAGATTCGACAAATGGTCGGATCTAAAGAATTTCCTTAAAACAAATTTCGGGGAGAAAAAGCACTCCACCCACTTACTTCTAGAACTTCAGAACTGTAAACAGTTCTTGACCGAAGAGGTCATTCAATTCTCATTGCGGATAGAGGCTTGCCTAACAAGACTCCTATCTGACATTCAATTTTCGGGATGTTCGGAGGCCGAGAAGCCTGGCAGAATAGCTGCCATGGAGGATTTGGCACTCAACACCTTTCTCCTAGGGTTACACCCTAGTTTTTCTCATATAGTCCGATGTAGAAACCCCAATACGTTGAGTGAGGCTATCACTCACGCTATTGAAGAGGAAAAGCTCTTCAACCTCACGAAGGTATCGAGGCCTTCTAAAGTATGCAACCGTTGCGAAAGGCAAGGGCATACTTCCAATGAATGCTTTAAGCATAAATCCAAATTTTACCCAATTAATTTTCAATCCAATGACAGGGCTAATAATTCTAGGCCTAATAACTATTCTTACAATAATCCTAATTCTTATAACAATAATTCTAATACTAATACCAAATTTTGTAAGTATTGTAAGAATCCGGGGCATACGATACAAGAATGCCGAAAGTTGGAATTTAAGAATAAGTCTAATCCCCAACAAGCACAGCGAGCACCTTATCAGGTGAAACCTGAGCCTCGCGTGTCTGCACCCGTACAACACGTTGTATGCAAGTCCGCCACAGAGCAGACTTTAAATTAGATGACGCTCCTGTTGTGTGTCGCCCGGGGGCGTATACAGAACTTAAGGACACACTTAAAGATGATCCTAATTTTTCTAATTTCTCTGATTTTTCTAATTTCTCTGATTTTTCTAAGTTCTCTGATTTTTCTAATTTTTCATCTCAACCAAAGTTGTTGAGTTCGTCCCAGTCACAAGACTTGAGACAACCCTTTGAGTTCACTGAGTTTATTACATCTCAACCCCAGCAGTTGAGTTTCGATTCTAAATTGAATCAATTTTCTAAGTTTAACACTTATAATGACGTCAAGTCTAAACCTGCTAAGGAGCCTGTGGTTTGTACAGATGCTCCGAAGGTCATTCATTCTGTTCCTATTTTTGAAACGAAAAGTTTGTTACGTATTTCTTTACCACATTTATATATTAATGCACCGCAACATTGTTCCGCACCTTTGTGCTTTTTAATTGACACCGGCGCTTCCGTAAGCGTCATGAAAATTACATGTTTCGATACTTTACCGAAACTTTCTAAGGAGATCATTAAATTGAAAGGTATCAATGACTCTGAATCCTTTTGCGAGACTCTTGGCTCGTTTAATTTAAATTTTTGTATACAGAATAGTAATTATTCTTTTAAATTTCACGTCATAAACGATGATATTAACCTTAATTATGATGGCATGATAGGGTCAGATTTTATGAGATTTTTCAATTGCACACTTGATTTTAATTCAAGTGAACTGTATTTACATGGTCATATTTTTAAAATAAAGTACACGCAACCTACATACATTATTCCCGCACGTTCAGAAGCCGTGATAGAATGTAACTTAACTAATGCTGACAAAGATTTACAACGGCTATTTCCACGAAACGAAGGGCTGATACTCGACCACACGATTTGTGATGGTGTTTACGTATCAAATTGCATCGCCACTATTAAACAAAACAAGCGTGTGAACGTCTCAATTTTGAATACCACTGAAACACCAGTAAAGGTAGATAATTATTCCGTGTACTTAAGTCCTATTGATTACGATAATTTTTCATTTCCGATAAATAATACTTACATTTATTCCAACCTTTCTCGTAGAGAGAAAGTTTTAAAACTCGTTCGTCATGAGCATCTTAATCCAGAAGAGAAGAAGGCTCTTTTGGATTGCTGCGCAGATTACGCTGACATATTTCATCTCGAAGGCGAACCATTAACACACACTCATGCATTGAAACATAACATCAACACGGGAGACGCGGCTCCCATCCACGTCAAATCATATAGATTTCCGGAATGCCACAAGGAGGAAGTTGATAAACAAATCAACTCCATGTTAAAACAAGGCATTATTCAAAATTCAATCTCCCCATGGTCCGCCCCTGTGTGGATCGTTCCTAAGAAGGCAGATGCCTCTGGGAAAAAGAAATGGCGTATAGTCATTGACTATCGCAAACTCAATGACGTAACAGTGGCCGAAATCTTCCCAATTCCATTGATTAGTGATATTTTGGATCAATTAGGCAAAGCTAAATATTTTTCCACACTTGACCTTGCTTCCGGTTTTCACCAAGTATTAGTCGATCCTTCAGATATTCAGAAAACCGCTTTTACAATTGTTAATACTAATGCTTCAACAGGGCACTACGAATTTACACGAATGCCTTTCGGACTTAGGAATAGTCCGCACACATTCCAACGTCTTATGACGATGGTTCTTACGGGATTACAAGGATTACATTGCTATGTTTATTTAGATGACTGTATAGTCTATTCATATGACCTCCCTAGTCATATGGAAAAATTACGTTTAATTTTTGATCGTTTTCGTAAATTTAACCTCAAGTTACAACCCGACAAGTGCGAGTTTTTACGTCGTGAAGTTTCTTATTTAGGACATGTCATAACCGACCAAGGGGTCCAACCAAACCCAGATAAAGTGAAGACTATTACCAATTTTCCGATTCCACGTAATGTTAAAGATATAAAGTCATTTTTAGGACTAGTTGGTTATTATCGTAGATTTATTCCAAATTTCTCCCAAATTACGAAACCTCTTACTAGTTTACTAAAGAAAAACATTACTTTCGTTTGGAATCCTGAACAGGACCAAGCATTTAATTTGTTAAAAGAAAAACTAACTACTGCACCTTTATTGCAGTATCCTAATTTTGAACTATCTTTTATTTTAACTACGGATGCTTCTAATTACGCCATAGGCGCTATCTTATCTCAAGGCGATATCGGCAAAGATAAGCCCATCGCTTACGCATCCCGAACCTTAAACAAGGCGGAATGCAATTATTCCACTACGGAACGCGAAATGTTAGCTATTATTTTTGGCGTTAAATCCTTTAGACCATATCTTTATGGTCGAAAGTTCACCATAGTTACTGATCATCAACCCTTAAGGTATATTTTTAATGTTAAAGATCCAAGTTCACGCCTTATTCGATGGCGTTTGAAACTCGAAGAATACGAGTACGACATTGTTTATAAACAAGGCAGACTGAATTCAAATGCTGACGCATTATCTAGATATCCTATTCACGTTACGACACGTTCGAATCGTAATCAGGACACGAGTCCTTACTCTGAATCTTATGAAACATATTTCAAATATCAATTTACTAACACTTTAACTACACTTAATACACAAATTGAGGAACACTCACAGAGTATTCACGCTACTAAATTCGATTTCATTGCTATACCTACTTCTCTAGATTTTGACGAGAGTATGCCAAATGTTAACCAAATTTTATCCAATTTATCTAACTCTGAATCTTTACTTAATAATGAACGTGAACCTTTTACTATTCTACCTTATGTAGATGGTAATAAAACTTATTTCTTTTTATTTACAAAGACTCATCATTTCGAGGAGAGTAATTATAAAACTATTTTTAATTTACTAATGAATTTACGAGATCTTATTTTAACAAATAACCCCTCTCTTACTGATCTCGCTATCACTGACTTTATTGAACCTTTTTCTAAGTTCGTTTATACTAAAGTACATAATATGATACGTTACATATTTCATAACACTAAAGTTAAGATACATATTTACAAAAACAGTTTAAGATATCCGACTCCTGCGGAAGTACCGCAGATATTAAAGGACAATCATGATTCTCCAATTGCCGGACACCCAGGTGTCAAACGTATGTTAAATAGAATTAAAGAATCTTTTTATTGGAAATCTATGTCAACCGACATAGAAAATTATGTTAAAAACTGTAAGCTCTGTCAGGTCAATAAACCTTACAGGCATAAGAATAAATCACCTATGATTATTACTACTACGAGCACAAAACCCTTTGAACGACTAGCACTTGATGTAGTCGGACCTTTACCGAACTCCGGTAATCAACAGTTTAAGTATATGCTTACAATGCAAGATGACCTAACTAAATTTACATGCGCTTATCCCATGGTATGTGCAACAAGCGAAGAAATTGGTTCTAATTTAATACATTTCATGTCTCTTTTCGGTTTCCCAAAGACAATTTTGACAGACTTAGGTACATGTTTTACATCGGAATTATTTCAACATGTGACCAAAATTTGTAAGATTAAGAATCTTTTTACTACTCCGTATCATCCACAAACAAATGGCGCGTTAGAACGTAGTCATTCCACTCTAAAAGAGTATCTAAAATCTTATGTTAATGAGAATCAAAATGATTGGCATAAATTCTTATTTACAGCTATTTTAGCTTATAACACTACTCCACACAGCACTACTCAGTTCACACCTTATGAACTCTTATACGGTTATAAACCATCTATACCATCTTCATTATACGATTCTGGTTCGGATAACACTTATCCAGAATATATTAAGTATTTACAGTATCGCATGAAGTATTGTCGCGATAAGGCAATACAAAATATTAATAATAGTAAGGAAAATTCCAAAGCCTGTTATGATAGATCCACACGTCGGATCGAATATAAATCGGGAGAATTAGTTTACTTGAAATGTCATCATAAACAAGGTAAATCCCTTGCGCCTGTTTGGAAAGGCCCTTATAAGATTATCAAAGTTTTTAACAATAACCATAACGTTATTTTAGCTATTGGACGTAAACACGTGAAATATCATTTTGACCAAATTAAACCTGCCAATTGTTCTCCGCATTAATTCTAAAATATTTTAATTAAGTTGATATATACTATAAGTAAGTACAAACTATCTTCTATTCTCTATTTTTCCAGATTCTTATTTCTTCTGGGCAACACGTTTGCCGAAAATGTTTTAATAACTCCGGTTATTCATAGTCCCGGAATCCATTTTGAACCATATACACGAATTAGATTTCACAACGATTTTTGGAAAATTATAACATTTATTGACACGGTCTCTTTTGAATTTGGACAATATTGAGCAAATTTTGTATAAAACTTACGATTTATGCGTTAAAGCGAATGTTAGTAATTTTATTGAATGCAAGGATATATTAAGTCCCATTAAGATTTTGCTAAAATCTAACTATCAAAAATGTAACTCTTTGTCGCACATAATGTCGACTAATTCCCCAATTAGGGTAAGACGCTCCCTCGAATTCGGAGGAGAAGTGCTTAAATTCTTTTTTGGAACATTAGATGCAGACGATGCGCGCAAATATGATGCCGCATTGGAAAACACTCAGAAAACTGAGACTGAAATCTTTCACTTAATGAAAGACAATATTCAAGTAGTTAAATCTACAATTAAAAATTTTAATTCTACTATTTACAAGTTGAATAAAAACGAAATTAAATTAAATGCTCAATTAAATCAAATTAACGAAATTTTGTCCCAAACAACAAAAAATAATGATCAATTATTATATATGTCTCGTATAAACAGTCTCCTGAATATTGTAGAGGCTTCTCTATTTACTATTTCTAACCTCTTGGACACTACTCTGAATTCTATTCTCTTTTCTAAGTCAAATATTCTACACCCTTCTATCATAAGTCCTTCTAGTTTATATTTAGAACTATCTAAGCATAGTAATTTACTGAATAGTCGTCTCGATTTCCCTGTTGTTTTGAATATCGATAATATACATAACTTAATGGATATCTCAAAGCTGGTCTCCTATTTTTATAATAAGAAAATTGTATTTGTTTTACAAATTCCATTAGTTTATCCAGAATTATATACTGTGTATAAGAATATACCTTTACCAATTCCTCATGATCAAAATAAACCAATTACCTTTTCTTTGGTTCAACCTTCTAAATCTTATATAGCATTAACAGAGGATAGACTGCAATACGCATTATTAGATAATTTACAAGATTGTCAAAAGATTTATAGTAATTATTCTATTTGTCCTCAATTAAATTCTTATTCTACTATTAACAACCCTTGTTGTGAAAGTAAACTTATTTGTGATGTAATATTGTCTATGCCAAAAGAATGTAACACTAAATTACTATTTGGAAATATTGATATTTGGCAGAAACTGCTTAATAACAGATGGATTTTTGTTCAATCTTCTCCTACTAAATTAACAGTGAAATGTGATAACAACATTATTACAGATCACTCTATACATGCCACAGGCATTTTAACCCTAAATGAAACTTGTATTGGTTATGCAAAAACCACACAGATAATTCCAAGCTCTACTAAAAATTTATTAATGTCTAGTAACTTTGAAACTGATTTTGATATAATTGAAGATGATTGTTGTCGAAAAGAAAAATTTAATCATACTATTCCATATTTAGCTCCTATAACGTTATCGAACATCGATTTAGAATCTTTACAATTCGCAAAATATGATTTACACAATTTAGAAAAAGAAATAAATAATGCTGAAAGTAATTCGCATTTTATAAGATACGGAACTTATTATTCTTATACAACATATACTATTGTAATACTTATTTTGACATATATTGCTTTCAAATTATATAAGTACTTTAAAAGATGTGATTCTTCTAATTGTTGTATTGCGATATACAACCAGTGTTATAATAAAAAGCTTTCCAGGGAAAAGCATAAGGTCTCTATTGAATTACATGAGATAACAGATGATTCTGATTCGACTTCCAGTAAAGTAGATTTTAGAAATTTAAGTAATCATTAACGTTGATGTTTGTTTACACATTTTTATGATGCTGGAGTTTTTGTAAATTTCAATGTTTTATTTTAGACTAATTACTAATGTTTGTAAAACCGTTTTAACTATTTGAGATTTTCTAATTTCGAATTCTAACTTCTATTTTTGTTTTGATTTCGCTTCACCCTCTTAAAGGGATAAAGCTCAATTTTATAGGGGGGGCTGTTATAGATTAAAATAATACATAAGTTTTGCTCGCGTAAGCCTCCTCATACCGCGTCGTTTTAAGTGCTGACTTTGCAGCCAACGTTTCATTATTACTATCGTGCGTTCATATCGGAGTTCTCTTCCAACCAGCAAATGGTTAAGACGGTTCGCTAACAATACCTTGTATTCGGCTTAGGGAAAATAAAAAGTGTTCTTTTTTTAAAAAGGCATTTCTTTTCGTCCGCACAACAGTTCACATCCTACTTGGGCATGTACCAATGGAAATAAATTTTAATGAATTTGTACATTTTCGTAATAAAAACACATTTACGAGGGAAAACATCCTGAGGAAACCTACCTGTTCCCCGAACAGGTAATAGTCAGTGCTTGTAAATGGCGACATGGCTGACCACTAGTCACATTGAGCACTGACTATCTATCTGGTTAACACGTGGGTTCGAGGTGTCCATAGAATTACTACCTTCGCAATTGCGGAGATGGACATCTGAACCTCTGACTACCCCGCAAGGGTTAATAGTCGTGAATGCATTTGTTTTTTTTGTTTTTTTTTTTCATTTACATGTTGACTCTGCAAAGTAAATGAAATATGACTTATTTGATTAAAAGACATTAAATAATATATATAAAAAAATCTATAGCACTGTTCTGTCTTATTGTTACGTGGTGGGGTTATATCCAGGAATAATAACTCCGAGTTCGAGAATGTTCTTTATTAGTACACACACGGTACACGCTATTGTACTATAAACCACTACTAGAACTTCTTATCCTTCGCTGGGGTGGTATTCCTTCGCTTCTATCGCTTAGGTCTTCACTTTCAGTATCACTTCGCCTTCTGTCAGACTTCAACTTGCCCCTTAGAGCGCCGGCTTATATACCCCGGTCGTGGAAGCTTCTTGAAAGAGAGGGTGTGAAAAATAGGAACGATACTCCATACATAAAAAATTTATTGTATATGCAAGTTACTTTGCCCCCTATGTGCCTAAGTATAAGGCCCGGATACGCTTACACATACGAGTTGTTTACATTTTAGTCGTGGAAGCATCCCGAGCGGCTATTGTTTACGATAGCTTCTAGTACGTTTCTTGATTCGAACATTCTATGCCGTGACTGTGCACCAAATGTTCTAGATGATGCTTGTAACACTGTCCCCCTTTAAGACATGCTCGTTCCGAGCATCACTGTTACTACCATGATATTTCGCCAATCAATCAATATTGACAACCTTGACGCACCCCGTGACTGTTTTTGAATTCGGTAAGTCACGTCGTTCAGCTTAGTGACTACCTTGTACGGGCCCTCCGAAGTTAGGAAAGAAGTTGTATAGTCCTGAAGACACAATGGATCAGAAGGTGCCCCATCAGTCAAGAGGTCAACTGGTAATCGTAACCTTCTATTAAAATTACTGTACGCTGGAGTAGTTTTTGTAGATTCATGGGCAGTTCAGTTCTGTACGCCAGAAGAAAAAGTGGTATATACCTGTCCCAGTCCCTTTGATGTGCTTCAACTACCTTAGCCAAGACACCTTCTATCGTTCGGTGGAATCGTTCAAGCATTCCTTCTGACTGGGGGTGATAAGCCGTGGTCCTAGTTATGTGCATATCCATAAGTCGGCACACTTCCTGAAATACTTGGGATTCGAAATTCCTGCCCCGATCCGAGTGAATTTCAAAAAGAACTCCAAAACGATATATCACTAGGTCAACTAACCTGCTTGCTATAGTTGGAACTTCTTGACTCGGGATGGCGAACACTTCTGGCCACTTAGTGAAGTAGTCCATTACGACCGTAAAATACTTGTTCCCGCAATTAGTAACCGGAAATGGTCCACCTAAGTCGACTATAAAACATTCCCAAGGAGTTCCAACATTGTATAGCCTCAAATTACCTCTCCTCCTCGTCTGGGGACCTTTGACTCTAGCGCAAACAGTGCACTTCCGTCACCATTCCTGTACGTCTTCCCGGCAGTAGAGCCAATAAAATCTTTTTCGTACCTTTTCCAGTGTTCGCAACACTCCTAGGTGTCCACCAGACACACCGCCATGTATATCCCGCAGAACGTCTCCAACCTTACTCCTAGATACCACAAATTGTAAGTGGTAGCCTCTGCCATTAGATTTCTCCCATTTCCTATACAGTATGCTATTTTGCAATATGAGACTCTCCCACTGGGTCCAATATGCCTTGGTCGTAGAACTCGTTGCGGCAACTTCACTCCATGCTGGCTCTGACGAACTGCGTTTCTTCTACACCAGAGGCTCAAGATCTCAAACCTAATCCTGTGCCTTGCTAACGTATTCGTTTTCCCATGAGTCAATGGGAGCAGCACTAGTAAACCGTAAGGGAATTTCTTTCGATTCCTGTCTCATGCAGTGCATACAGTCAGCCGAACAGGGCTTCGTGATGACGCATCTGCATTTCCATGAATTTTTCCTCTACGGTGTTCAGTGATGAAATCGTACTCTTGCAGCTGCTCTATCCAGCGAGCAACCTGTCCTTCCGAGTTCTTGAATTGGAGTGGCCACTTCAAGGTAGCGTGGTCAGTACGCAGCACAAACTTCCTGTCAATAAGGTACTTGTAAAAGTACAGCAGCGTCTTTACTACGACAAGAAGCTCCCGCCTCGTGAGACAGTAGTTCTTCTCTGGTTTAGACAATGACTCTCTAAAGTACCCGATAACTACCTCTGCATTGCCTTATTTCTGGGACAACACTCCTCCAATAGCTGCATTAGTCGCATCAGTGTCAACTGAATTGCCCGTTTGGGTTTGGGTGTAACCTAAGATAATATAGGCGTCTCACATAATTTCTTCTTCAAAGGCTTAGCTATTTCGGAAAACCTTTTGTACGAGACTGTATACTACGTACAAACCATATGTAGTACGAGCATAGACCGAGGAACGCTCGTACCTCTGTTTTGTTCTGGGAAGTACGCCACTCCCGTACAGCTTCAGTCTTCTCAGGATCGGTCCGATCACCCTCACATGATATTACGTGGTCGAGATAGTTTACCTCTGTCCTGAATTGCTTGCATTTTTTAGAGTTGAGCTTTAGATTGAGGCCTCGAATTTTTAGGAAAACTCGCTCCAGCTTCCGCGAGTGGTTGTCAAAGTCTCGCCCCATGATCGCCACATCGTCCAAGTAGACCAAGCAAGTTTCTCCAATCAGTCCAAAGAGTAAGCATTCCATGAGTCGCTCAAATGTAGCTGGGGCGTTACACAGCCCGAAAGACATCACATTGAACAGCCATAATCCTTGCCCCATCGAAAAGGCGGTCTTCTCTCTGTCTTTAAGGTGAATCTCAATCTACTAGTATCCAGACTTCAGGTCCAAGGTTGAAAATTCATTCCACTCAAGGTGTCCAGAGTATCGTCAATTCTTGGCAACGGGTATCTGTCTTTCTTCGTTACGTCGTTTAGGCGTCGGTAATCTACGCAAAACCGTGTGCTCCCGTCGTTCTTGACCAGCACTACAGGCGGGGACCTCGGGCTTGATGACGGTGATATGAGCTTATGCTTCTTCATGTCTTCGAGCAGATCATGTACCTCTTTCTCCTTCGCAATCGGTAATCTTCTCGCTCTCTGACGATTGGGCCTTTCATTGCCTGTGTAGATGCGGTATTGAACGAGCGTTCTTCCGTGGTCTCCGTCTGATGTTGAGAAAATATCCGTGAACCTAGTTAACAGCCTTCTCGCTTTGGAGCTCTACGTACGTGTGAGGTTATTGCAATCATTGATGAGACCCGCAGGTACCTCTGTGCTGGAAGCGCAAGGTGTCTTGGGGTATTGCTTAGACTCGCATGGCCTCATTGAAACGACTTCTTGACACTTTTCAATCACGACACCGACTTTGAGTCGAATGAGTTCTTCCTCTAGATGCATGAGCCTTATCAGTGCCCACGGTCTGCTGGCCACCAATGTTCTCGCCGTGAGCACCTTCTTCAGATGTGAATCCTTGGTGACATCTTCAACAAGCACACATCTTGTATCGCTTTTTTGACTAGGTAACTTAACAGGTACCAGAGTCTGAGCATGGCCAGGAATAGTCATAGTCCTTGAGCAAGTCACGTCATCAGTTGGCCCGCCTTGGACGAAGATTTCTTCCCGTCTTTCCGGACGTGTTTAAGCGTGGACCTTAAGGTCGATGTAGCAGTTGTATTTCTTCATAAAATCAAGCCCCAGGATACATTAGTCAATGATATCACCCATAATTCGTTTTTGGTTTTGACAAAAGAATAGGAAAACAGAAAAAAGAAAATACAAAAAGCGTTTAAAGAGGAAGTAATTTTTTTTACACTTTATCTCCATTTGATACAGATATATTGTGGTAAATCATGTCTTAGGTGACGTTAATTACCTAATATTACATATTCTTCAACAATTCATTCATAAATTCATATATTAAAAGTAAAATTTATTTAGACAACACTTTAAGTATTAATAAAAAACAAGAGATATTAGCAAAATTTGAAAATGTGACACCGGGCAT
Source organism: Leucoptera coffeella (assembly GCA_030578115.1). Lineage (NCBI taxonomy): Eukaryota > Metazoa > Arthropoda > Insecta > Lepidoptera > Lyonetiidae > Leucoptera > Leucoptera coffeella. The sequence continues at coordinate 6,027,627 of JAMBLF010000002.1, forward strand.
TAAAATAATAGATGACGGTTCTCTTTTCCTCCTGGGGGCGCCAATCAATGACGTTTCTATAGAACTTTTCATTTCCAATTTCGTAACAAAATTTTAAGAAACATCTCATCTTTTAGGCAGCATGCATCCACATTTAGCATATGTAATTATCAAATTTCGTTTATTTGTTCCAAAATTTATTTATTACTTAAGATGCACCAATCTTTGGAAACACACATCTCATTTAGCTCAATTGGATAGTTTAATTCGACAAACATTGTGTGAAATTCTGAATTGTCCCATTGAGGATAATTGTTGGATTCAAGCCTCCTTACCAATTCGATGTGGAGGTTTAGGCATACGTAGTGCATGTGTGGCTTTGCCGGTTTTATTGTCTTCTTCACAGTATGGCCAACTTGCTGAGGTGGAAGAAGCCAAAAAAGTCTGGCTTAGGCTGGCTGGCGATAGGTCTGGTTTGCCCGACTCTTTGGTTTCGCAGCGTCAATGGGATAACTCTCTCTGTAAGCAGGTTCATACAAACATACTTAATTGTGCTCTCTTGCCTACAGAGAGAGCCGGCTTGTTGGCGGTCGCAGAACCAGTGTCGGGGCGCTGGTTAAAACGTGTCCTTCTGTTCACGCGGGCACTCTTTTCGATAGGACGTCGTTCTCCGTATGCGTGGGGTTGAGGTTAGGTGCCAAGATATATGTGCCTGGTCACTGTCGTTGTGGGAAGTGGGTGGATTAGTTGGGGTACCACGGGCTTTCGTGCCAGAAGAGCGCCGGGCGCTTCCCTCGGCTTGCTGGGTTGAATGATGTCATCCAGTCATAAGCCTTCCAGCTGTTTTGGAGCCAGTGGCCATCCTCAGGGATGATGGCAAGAGGACTGATGGGATGACATTGGTTCCTTGGAAGAAGGGTTGCGTTGGTTTGGGATGCCACCTGCGTCGATACTCTGGCGCGACTACGGGGGTGGGTGACGCGGCTTCAGGAAAGTACAGCGACGTTACTACTGACTACCGCTTTGTACCTTTTGCTGTGGAGACCCGGGCCCGTGGGGTCCGAGAACGAAGTCGTTCGTAAAGGAGGTTGCTTCCCGTTTGGTGGAGGCCAGCGGGGACTCAAGGGCCGGTGCGTATTTTACCCAGCGCATCAGGATAGCTGTGCAACGGGGAAATGCCACCATCCTTTTTAGGATACTTCCTACCACTGCCAATGATTTGGCAGATATATTTTATTTAGCTTTAAAATTTTATTTCATAATTATTAGTATATTTTAAACTTTTTTTATTTAGTACTATTAATTTGATGTATTACTTCATGTAATTTTTTTTTAAATATAGAATTGTTAACTATTCAAAATAATGTTATAAAAAACGAATAGAACGTACATGTACATACATACATACATACATACATATATATATATATATATATATATATATATATATCAAACAAAGTCGAAATTTATAGTACACATACGTTTGATAGTTTAAAGTACTAAAATATGGCAAAAACCTGAATATATAAAATAAACATGAATAAATCATAGAATGCAACGTCGTATTGCGTTGCATATATATATATATATATATATATATATATATATATATATATATATATATATATATATATATATATATACATACATATATATATATATATCAAACAAAGTCGAAATTTATAGTACACATACGTTTGATAGTTTAAAGTACTAAAATATGGCAAAAACCTGAATATATAAAATAAACATGAATAAATCATAGAATGTTGTTTTACCTGATATATATTTTTTTTGTTTTCATGTTTAGTATATAATACAAAATGACCGTAAGGTTTAAATACAGTTATTAATTTTAATTCAATGAAGGTCACTATTATCCATGTTTGTTAAACTGTATGTGTTTTTGAGCAATAGTTAGTCAGCCTAAATATGTATAATTTAAATTATTATTATTTAATAAATTTAGAAGAATTTTAATGAAATAAAACATAATAATTTTGTTCCAGGTATATTTGATTTAGAACAGAAAACTTGGAGCGTCTATACACATCCTCCCGATTTAAACAAACCTGTTGCGATACTACCGTTAAAATTTGACTAAACCAAGAAATCATGAAGCAACGTCCGTTTCAGTCAATCTACATAATATATGTCTACGAAAATGTCATTAATAACATAAAATTAATTTGCTTTATCAAAAATTAATACACTAACATAATAAATTATATAAGGGTTTTTTTTTTGTGTAAAATGTTTTCATGTTATGTTATACTCGTATTTTCCATTGGTGTTCACTTCACTTCACTTCAGTACTACTTAATTTTAACACTATTTATTATTACACTTTATTTCACACTTATTATGAGATACTTTTTTAGACAATGATACAAATTAAATCTGGGATATTTATACCCAGATTACCGAATTATTATTGCGTGTTGTAGAGGACATGCAGCGCCATCTAGTTTAGAAATACAATAACTAAATAGAGTTTTATGTAGACTACATGTGGCGCCATCTAGTGTGTAACGGATTAACTACATTATAACAAAATATTGACGGTGACGGATGAGGTTGGACATTCCGGGCCCCAAAGAACCCTTGTTCTTTAACATAAGTGATGCGACTAAACTAACTTAAAGAACTTAAAAAAAAAACAAACTTTATGCTTCTAAAGGAAGCTTAATTATCTTAGATAATGGTCTAGTATAAGAATGATTGGAACACTGCACTGTCACAACACGAACTCTTCCGTCTCCTCCAACATGCACTTCTGAGATTCTTCCAAGAAGCCATTTCGTTGGCGGCAAGTTTTCCTCCTTCAGCACGACTATGTCTCTCATCTTTGGGTTAGGTACTGAATCCTTCCATTTGTATCGATGCTGAAGCATGTGCATGTATTCGGTCCTCCATCTTTGCCAAAAATGTTGAGTCATTCTTTGGACTAGTTGCCATCGAGTAATTAGATTGATGTTTTCTTGTTCTATGTTGGGTTCAGGTATGGCCATCAGACTTTCTCCAACCAGAAAGTGTCCTGGCGTTAAAGGTGTCAGCACATCTGGGTTGGTCATATCTCGACACAAGGGTCTCGAGTTAAGGCAAGCCTCTACTTGTGCCAAAAGTGTGGCCATCTCTTCATAGGTCAGGGTGCTCTCCCCTATAACTCTGGTAAGATGGTATTTGGTGGATTTTATAGCGGCTTCCCAAAGTCCGCCGAAATTGGGTGATCGTGGAGGGATAAAGTGCCACGTTGTGCCTGCGTTTGCTAGGGCTTGAGCTATGTCTTGAGTAATATTCTTATCTCCCTTTTGTAAGAGTTGTTTCAGCTACTTGGCTGCTCCAATAAAGTTGGTGCCATTATCGCTCCACAGGTGCTTACAGTGTCCTCGTCGTGCCACAAACCTTCTGAATGCCGCTAGGAACGCGTTAGTCGTCATGTCAGTCACCGCTTCAATATGCACTGCCCGGGTCACCATGCACACAAAAAGACATATATAACCCTTTGTAGACTTACAGCCTCTTCCTTTGGACATTCGGATCTGAACTGGGCCGGCATAGTCTACTCCACTGTTTTCAAAGGGACGTGTCGGATTTACTCTACATGCTGGCAATTGTCCCATCATCTGTTGGTTAGTGGTCGCTTTATATCTTGTACAAACCACGCATCTTCGGATGTATTTTTTAACTTCTCCTTTGCCTTGCAGTATGTGAAATTGGGATTTTACAACAGCCAACGTCAATTGGATTCCACCATGCAAAGAACGAAGATGAGCATCCTTGATGATTAAATCACTCAGGTGACATTTGCCAGGTATGATGTATGGATGTCTCTCTTGGTATGTAATGTCAGCGTTCTGGAGTCTTCCGCCTACTCGGAGTAATCCGTTTTTATCTAAAAACGGGGCAAGAGATACCAGAACGTTCCTTTTTGACATCTGCAAATGCCATCTTTTGACAGGATCTTACACATACCTCTAGAGCTTCAGTTAATTCTCTTGTGTTCAAAATTGTGGGATCTTCATCGTTCATCAACTGTTTTCTTGTAACAATTCTTCTGCAATATGCTATTATTCTCTTTACTTTCGTTAAAGTTGAATACTTTTCCCAGATAGGTTTATCTGCTTCACCTTCAGTGTTTATATCCTTTCTGTCAGTCTCCTTTTGTCTTATATTTGTATGCAGTGCATGTGTCTTAATTCCTTTCTTGTTGTTTGATTTCTGGTTACTAATCTTTCTTTTCTCCATTTCTGTTTCAAGTACTGTCAACTTCTTCGTGTCTAACTTCTCTTTCAGCCAACAGGGTCCTTGCCACCACAGTTTGCTCTGTATCAATTCTTGTGCGGTGATGCCTCTGGATGGTAAATCTGCAGGATTGTCTACGGATTGAACGTGTCTCCAGTTGGTGCTATCCAAGAACTGCAAGATATCTGACACTCGATTGGCCACAAAGGTTTGCCATTTACTGGGATGTGATTGCAGCCAAGCAAGGACTATAGTACTGTCAGTCCAAGCGTAAACCTTTTCCTTATCTATCTTCAGAATAGCTGTCAGATCTTTCAGGAGTTTGGTGAGTAGTGTAGCTGCGCATAATTCAAGTCGAGGTATTGAGATTTGTTTCAGCGGCGCGACTCTCGACTTTGCTGCGATCAACTGAATGTGAGTATTTCCATCGACATCAGTGACTTTGAGATATGCTACAGCTGCATATGCTGCCATGGATGCATCAGCGAAGCCGTGTAACTCCACATTTTTGTTGGTCGACTCGGTGTGGAACCATCGTTTTAGTGAAATGGATTCAAGAAGGTGTAGATTCATAGTGAAATTCTGCCATTCATCGGCTAACTCTTCTGATATATCTTGATCCCAATCTGCTCCTGATAGCCATAGTTTTTGTATCAAGATTTTTGCATTTATCAGGACTGGGGCCAACCAACCAAATGGGTCGAACAGGCGTGTCAATTGGGATAATATTGTTCTCTTTGTTGGCGGTGCTTGATCTTCGGGCAATTGTACTGTAAATTTGAATACATCTTCTATTCTGTCCCATCTCAACCCAAGGATTTTTATAACTTGGTCCATTTTGATCTCCAGGCTGGTGGTGTCCTTTCGATTTTGTATAGTCTCTAGTAATTCATTTGAGTTACTCGACCATTTCTGGGTTTCAAAACCACCTTTCTGAAGCAGCTCGTTAACTTCGTTGTAGATAACTTTGGCTTTTTCTTCGGTTTCAGCGCCGGTCATCAAGTCATCCATATAAAAAGAGGTTTTTACTATTTCAGCGGCAATTGGGTATTTGTCTTGTTCATCACAGGCTAGTTGGTGGAGAGTTTTGACGGCGAGATATGGTGCAGAGGCAGTTCCAAACGTGACGGTAAGTAATTTGTAACTCTCCAGGTCTTGTTTAGGGTTATCTCGCCAGATTATTCTTTGCAGATCTGTGTGTTGTGGCGTGACCTTTACTTCTCGGTACATTTTTATGATGTCCGCAACAATACAAATCTTGTGTGTTCTCCATTTTATTAACAACGTGCGTAAATCGGGTTGTAGAAGCGGCCCAACTAACAGTTGTTCATTTAGTGAAGAGCCATTGTAGCCTCTGGACGACGCATTAAACACGACGCGAACTTTCGTCGTATCTTTATCTTCTCGAATCACTGCGTGATGAGGTAAGTAGATAGACAATCTTTCTTCTTCTTTAGCTCTTTCCATATGTCCGAGTTCTTCATACTCTTTGATAACCTTTGTATATTCATTCCTCAGTGTATCATTCTTTTCAAATTGTCTTTCTAGTTGTAGAAATCTCTTGGTTGCTATTTGTTTTGTATTGCCACATCTGTTTATTACTTCTTCTAGACTCTCTTTTAGGGGTAACTGAACCACATATCGGCCCGTACTGTCTCTAGCTGTTGTTTTTTTGTAGATTTCTTCACACAGCTCTTCTTCTTTGTTCATCATCTTTTTCTCTGTATATGAATCAGTCTCTAGTTCCCAAAACTTTTTCAAAAGGTCATTGTCTAGGATGTGTGTATGTAAACTGACGACTCTTTGTTTTTTAGCGTTGACAGCTTCGGTTTCTCCTGACAGAATCCAACCCAAATGAGTATCTTGTGCTAGCAGTCCAGAGGGACCTTTCATTAATCCTGTTTTCATGATTTTAGCATTGTGTGCTGCACTAAGGATTACATCGATCTTGGTCTTTGCGGTGAATGATGGATCTGCCAATCGTAATGACTTCAGTACCGGCCAGTCAGGCTTTGTTTTCATGGTTGGTTGATAAGAGGTCAGTGATTTAAGTACGTATGCTTGTACTTGCATAGAGAAGGTTGGGTCATTTCTTGACTTTAAGTTGAACTCTACTACGTGCTTAGTAGATTGATTGCCTTCTCCGATTCCTGAAACCACGCCGTTGATTCTTTCAATCCCAATAATTGAACCATATTCTCTGTTACGAACGCGGCTTGTGCGCCCGGATCAACTAAAGCACGGAAGACGTGTTGCTTTCCATTTCCCGCAGGAACGTCAACCAATGCTGTTGCGAGGAGTACATGTTGACCGGGTTATTCATGTATCGAGAGATGTGAATTGACATGAGCTCTCTCCCCTTGGTCTTTGTGTCTATTCTCTACATCTGTTTTCTCATAATTAGTGCGTCGTTTGTCCGTGTGCAGTAAAGAATGATGTTTTTTGTTGCATATTCTGCAGGCCGTTGTTTGTTTGCAGTTGTATACGGAGTGATTCGGGATCAGGCAATTGAAACACAGCCCCTTTTTTTGGACGAAGCTGTATCGATCATCAACTGTTAACTGCGTGAATTTTTTGCACTGATATATGTAATGCCCTTCCTTGCAGTACGCACATTGTGGCTGAGCTGTTACAGTTGCCGACAGACAGGCTCTTTTTTGTGATTTTAAGCCTTTGTTTGATGATTCTATCATTTCAAGGCTTCTGAATCTTGTTTCAAGGAAGTTCTTCAGCTTTTCCAAACTTGCTATCTCATCAGAGCTCTCCGCGCTTACTAATTCCTCCCATTGTTTGTGGCTCTCTGCATCTAAATTTGCGACGACTATGTATACCACTATGGCATCCCAATGCTGTACGGGCAATCCCTGGTTCTTCAATGCGCTCAAACATTCGACGGTGGTATCCAACAGTTGTTTCAGGGCTTGGGCAGACTCTTGCGCCAATGTTTTTTGTGAAAATAGTCGTTTGAATATGCAGTTTGTGATGAACCGTTTGTTACTGTACCGCCTCCTTAACACGCTCCAAGCCTCGCTATAGTTTTCTCCTGTGACTGCAAACTGCCGTAATAACACTTCGGCTTCTCCAGTCAAACTACTTTTCAAGTAGTGAAGTTTTTAAACAGATTCTAAGCTTTGATTTTTGTGAATTAGCGCTTCAAATAAGTCGTGGAACGACTGCCATTCCGTATAATTCCCAGAAAATGTGGGGATTGTGATGCGGGGAAGTTTCACTTCTGGTTGTTTCGGTGTGGCTAGATTTTCATTTGGCTTTGTTACAGGACAAGGTTTTAACGTGCTGATAGCAGTCTTCAGCTCCCCTTTGTAGATATAGTATAGTTCTTCCATCTCTTCATATAAACCTTGTTGAAAGTAGGATATGTCGATTCTGTTTGGCACTGATATACCACTCACCAGTTGATCATGATTGTGGTTAAAGTTCAGCCAATATCTATCCAATGCTTCTAATCTAGTTTCCACATAAGCCTCTTTGACCCTCTCTTTTGGTGATTTTTTGAAATTCTTATGGCCTTTTATCACCTTATCTAAGGTTTCTACTTGTAAAGCTATTATCGCTGTGAACTTTTCCATGATTAAAGTAACTATCTAGAAATTTTCTAAGTCCCCAATCACAAATCCGAAATTCTTCTAAGAGTCTTTGGTAACAACACTGCACTACTGAACTGTCCTGTATAATTGAGACTGAGCCACGCACGACACTGAATTGCGCCTGAGCCACGGACGACACTGCACTACTGTACTATCCTGTCACACGCGCACAACACTGTACTGTCCTGTCCTGTCACACGCGCATGACACTGTACTGACTTGTCACTCACGCGCGGCACTATTGCTTTTATCCACTCGCGGCCCTATTACATTTATCCACTCGTGGCAGTGCACTTAAATCCAATCGTGGCACTGCAATTCAATCCATTCGCGGCACTGCACTTCAATCCATTAGTGGCACTGTAATCCATTCGCGTCACTGCGCTTCAATCCATTAGTGGCACTGTAATCCATTCGCGTCACTGCAATCCATTCGCGTCACTGCACTTAAATCCGGCTCGAAGGACCACTTTGTTCACTTCACTTCACTTCACTACTACTTAATTTAAACACTATTTACACACTTATTTATGTACACTTACTTATTTATTTATTTTTTATTATACACTTTATTTCACACTTATTATGAGATACTTTTTTAGACAATGAGACAAATTAAATCTGGGATATTTATACCCAGATTACCGAATTATTATTGCGTGTTGTAGAGGACATGCAGCGCCATCTAGTTTAGAAATACAATAACTAAATAGAGTTTTATGTAGACTACATGTGGCGCCATCTAGTGTGTAACGGATTAACTACATTATAACAAAATATTGACGGTGACGGATGAGGTTGGACAATTGGCTTTTATCAGTTACTTATAAAAGTAGACTTTTAATAGTTAAAAGTCAATTATTTTATGTATTAAGAAGTAATATTAGAATATATTATTTATAATTGATTCCTATTTTGCATTATGTGAGAACAAACTAGCTATACAAAATAGCTATTTAGGTGTTCGAGCCTATGCTTGAACCACATAAATGAGATTACCCTCTCAATATTGTGTGTGGGTAACTACTCTATATTTACGTAGTATAATGAGGGTAGATGAAAATAATTGTGGCTATAAATCAGCAGCGCGGGCGGTTCCTCCTTCAGTACGCTTTCGATATTGGTGAAACTAAATAAAGTGAAAACCTCGCAGTGCAGAATTTCGGCAAATTTAAGTCATTCGACATCGCCGAATCAACACATTCAGGAAGAGCGGCGTGTAAAACCACAAGTAAGTGTGAATTCGTCACTCGTGAGAGACGCTGATTCCGTTCGGGTCTATCCCAACGACGACTTTCCACTCAGCGCCTTTTGGCCCAGTGACGATTGCCCACTCGGCGCCTTTTGGCCCAATGAGGCAGACTCGTTCAGCATTTGCGAACCTGTCAGACCATACGACGTTAGTCGTAGTCATGACAAACAAACAAAACCAAAACTCGGCGCCGCTTGCTCGTCAAGCGTCGTGTCGAACTAGCTTTCTGACGAACGTCGTGTCGAATTACGGTTCGACGAACATCGTGTCGAATTACGGTTCGACGAACGTCGTGTTGAATTACGGTTCGTCGAACAAAACTATTTGACAATGGCGTGTCGTATCATAACCTTTTGAAACTGCGTCGAACAAACTACTCGACGTCGATCCAATACTGACCAGGCGCTCTCTAACACTTACAGATCATGCCGGAAGAATCCTGTATGGGGTAGCTTGCCAGTATCCAACCAGCATTACCGGATGAGGACGCCGCCTTCCAAGCTGTAATAGACAGCCTCAACCGTCACTTCCCCGCGGAGTGGACCGAGTGGCCTGTCCTAAACCACTCCTTCGAAGAACTATTTGGGGGAAATAAAGTGCCCGAAGGCATCGACCTCAAACTAAGATTCGCCCTCCCGACCGAGGAGTTAGCCAAAGCTTTCAACCAGGAGGCAACCTCCCTCTCTGAAAGAACGTATCGCAAGATCCGCGCTACAATTCTAAGGTGGCCCTTGGGACGAGCACTTGTTTATGCACCATTCTCTATTCTTGAGAAAGTGCATCCCACCTCATATGAGAGCATCAATGCAACCGTTAGGCGGATAAAACCCCTAATCGTAAGAAGATCCGCTGTCAACCAAACCCTTAAAAAAAGGGCCGGGCTTTGCTCAGCCCGCTCATCAAGTTCATCCAGAAGCGACTACAGATCACGTTTGCTCCATCGCAGCGCAGTCGTGGTCTGCCCACCTCAGGCGTCACAGAACACCGAATCGGCGCCTTCCACATCACGACCCACGTATGCTCCACCTGCATCAGAAAGTCTAATGAGAGAAGAGACTGGTGCAAGCTCGGCGGCCATGCTAGCCATACTATCGCAGCAGCAGTCATTTTTGACCTCATTCTTGGCGTCTCAAAAAGAGCACAACGAGAACCTCTTCAACATGATGGCGAAGACTTTGGGAAACCGTCAGCTGGAAGAACCTAGTTCGGAAACCCCTCCAGATCGGGAGTCAAACCAGGATCTCGAAGAAAATCGAGAGCGTGCCTCGTCTGAGGAATCCTCCTCCGAGGAGGAATCACAAGAGTCGTTCGACTTTGCCCCGAAGACGACTACAAAGGAACCGAAAATTTCTGACGCTGATGAGGCGGCGCTTAGCTACGTCACAACCTGCCAGAGAGTTGGCCATAAAGACTGGATCAATGTCCAGTATACAGAAACCCAAAAGCAGTTCCTAGCTTCGCCGGGTTTTTGCGCTCTTAAAATTAACAATCTGCTCTTAGACTTTTCTCCAAGCTATAAGTCACAAAAGCTCCTGGAAACAATGGACCTGATGCTCGGGGCCATTTCTAATGGGCTAATTCAACAACGGCTCATTTTTCAAAGGCTACTGGAGATCCTCCCACGTGATGTCAGGAGCAAAGTGGGAAGCACGTTCTTGCTTCTCGACTCGGAATTCAGGAAAAAGTCCGATGCCTTGCTTCAGTACGTGTGCGGACGTCGCGCTGAAACGCTTCAAAAAAGAAGAGAGGCATACAAACCCGCAAATAAGGCTTACAGCAGACTTCTACAGGACATCCCTCCGTCAGCGTCACACCTATTCGAGGAGAAAGCATTTGCAGAGTTAATCAAAGAGATGGGCGGAATACAGAAGTTTTTTCCCGCCAGGAAATCCTTTCGCAAACCTAGCGCGCCATCTACTTCGTACGAAGCCTCCCCTTTCCCCGGCCAGAACACAGACACGAGCGAGAAAAGTACAAGAAACCGACAGCTAAGAACTGGCGAAACGAAAATCCTAAATTTTCAAATGAGGGAGGAAATCGTAGGAACGAAGCTAAGCAGAACAACACCACCCAGACAGCAAAAAAATGGGGGGGAGCAAAAGGCCGGAAATGACTTCCAAGCAGGGTGCCTAGCAAGATACACCAATCAGTGGGCAAAGGCACCAAAAAGCATACAAAGGATGGTGAGAGGCTATCGGATACCCTTCCTCACCAGACCACTGACAATTCCACTCTCAAAAGATACAAAGAAATACAGAAAATATTGGACACAATACAGTCCGGAGATGGAACAAGAGATACAAAAACTGCTCAAGTCAAAAGCTCTGGCAATAAGCACTCAGAAAACCGGGTTTCTTTCTCCTATGTTTCTGAGGAAAAAAGTAAACGGGGAAAACAGACCAATTTTAAATATAAAAAATCTAAACAAATATGTTGCCGCTCCACAATTCAGGCTGATAAACCAGTTCCAAATCCCATATCATATCCGGCCAAACGACTATATGATGAAGCTGGACATATCTCAAGCTTACTTCCACATACCGGTTCAGCAGGATCACAGACGCTATCTATCTATCGCATTTCAGAACGGAAGAGACGATCAAATCCTGCTGTACGAGATGACCTGCCTGCCATTCGGCCTCGCATCAGCGCCCTCAGCATTCGCAAAGGTGACAAACTGGGTTGCCCAACAGCTGCGTCATCAGGGACTCAGGATACTAGTATATCTAGACGACTTTCTCATCGCCCACAAAAATGCTCAAACGCTGGAACAGCAAATGGGTCAAGCCATCTCGTTCTTAGAAAACTTGGGCTGGAAAATAAACAAAGACAAATCATCGCCCAAAGCGTCAATGGAGATGGAATATCTCGGCATAACATGGAACACAAAAGACAACAAAAAACACCTGTCAGAAACGAAAGTCAATCAGCTGAAATCTCACATCCAGAGACTGCTGGCACGAAAAACCTGGAGCTGGCGAGACGCAAAAGTCGTTCTCGGAAGACTAAACTTTGCATCAACAGTAGTTCCATTGGGACGTCTACATTGTCGGGTTCTGCAAAGAGCGTCAAAAGCTCTGCCCCACTCAGATCCTCGCAGAAAGTTCTCAATGCCACTCAGGGCATCATCAGAGCTAGAATGGTGGATGAAGAATGCCCACAAACGCACCCCTATTCACATGAACCAGCCATCGATTTTCATTGCGACAGATGCAGCGGACACCGGCTGGGGGGCCACGGCCAACAACCGCCATTTTCAGGGAAAATGGAACAGAATTCAGGAGAGTTGGCACAGCAACATGAAGGAACTCTATGCTATTCTAAAAGTTCTTCAACAACTAGACCAAGACCTGAAGAATCGCACAGTAATGGTATAGACAGACAACCGCACATGTGTTGCTTACATCAACAAGCAAGGGGGCACGAAGTCTATCGGGCTGCTGAGAACAACAGAGGAAATTCTTAGTTACTGCGAAATGAGACATTGCCATATATTCGCACGACACATACCGGGCGTATACAACGGAGTAGCAGACAGTCTTTAGAGGGGGAAAGCTTTACCAGAATGGCACCTGAACAAGAAGATCACGAGGTGGATCTTTCAGAACCTGGGTACTGTTATAGATTAAAATAATATATAAGTTTTGCTCGCGTAAGCCTCCTCATACCGCGTCGTTTTAAGTGCTGACTTTGCAGCCAACGTTTCATTATTAGTATCGTGCGTTCATATCGGAGTTCTCTTCCAACCAGCAAATGGTTAAGACGGTTCGCTAACAATACCTTGTATTCGGCTTAGGGAAAATAAAAAGTGTTTTTTTTTAAAAAAGCATTTCATTTCGTCCGCACAACATTGGTGGCAGCGGTGGGATACCGTTCTTGAGGCATATCGTATATATATGCCCACCGGTATTCCGAACAAAGCGCGAACGAAATTCGGTGTGCTTGTAAGCCGTGAGGAGCCGTACCTCACGCCAGTGCCGTACTTCCCGAGGAAGCTCGTCAGTCGTGACACAGGCCGTGTCACGCCAGCCCTCGACCAGCCGAGCGTAGCAGCCGTCGCAGACGTCGTTGCAGAGAGAGATCTGCAACCCCGAGAACCGACGTCGTCCTCTGCTGTCCAGCAGAAACCCGGTAACAACATCAGGACTAAAGTGATGCAGTTTCTACTGTAAGTGAATCTTTTCTTATTTTGTGGGAGAGCGAAGCACCTAAACATCTTTAAAGAGGATTTTCTACTGAGATTTTATATTTTATCGTTACTTTTTTAGTTTTTGTGACTAGCTTTGATTTATACCCTTTTTTAAAATGGCTCCTAAAAAGGACATAAAGAATGATGAGTTCACAGACGCAGAGGAAGTCGAGACAAAGAAGTTGTCTCTCAACCTCCTTACTAAATTTATAAAACCCTATAATGGGGATAGGGCGTCTCTTCCCGCGTTTCTCACAAATTGTGAGAACGCCATCGAACTGGCAGAAGATAGCCAGTTGAGCTTCTTATGCAAGTACATAATTTCACAATTAGAGGGAAAAGCTCAGTTAGCTTGCTCCCTACGGAGATTCGACAAATGGTCGGATTTAAAGAATTTTCTTAAAACAAATTTCGGGGAGAAAAAGCACTCCACCCACTTACTTCTAGAACTTCAGAACTGTAAACAGTTCTCGACCGAAGAGGTCATTCAATTCTCGTTGCGGATAGAGGCTTGCCTAACAAGACTCCTATCTGACATTCAATTTTCGGGATGTTCGGAGGCCGAGAAGCCTGGCAGAATAGCTGCCATGGAGGATCTGGCACTCAACACCTTCCTCCTAGGGTTAAACCCTAGTTTTTCTCATATAGTCCGATGTAGAAACCCCAATACGTTGAGTGAGGCTATCACTCACGCTATCGAGGAAGAAAAGCTCTTCAACCTCACGAAGGTATCGAGGCCTTCGAAAGTATGCAACCGTTGCGAAAGGCAAGGGCATACATCCAATGAATGCTTTAAGCATAAATCCAAATTTTACCCTATTAATTTTCAATCCAATTACAGGGCTAATAATTCTAGGCCTAATAACTATTCTTACAATAATCCTAATTCTTATAACAATAATTCTAATACTAATACCAAATTTTGTAAGTATTGTAAGAATCCGGGGCATACGATACAAGAATGCCGAAAGTTGGAGTTTAAGAATAAGTCTAATCCCCAACAAGCACAGCGAGCACCTTATCAGGTGAAACCTGAGCCTCGCGTGTCTGCACCCGTACAACACGTTGTATGCAAGTCCGCCACAGAGCAGACTTTAAATTAGATGACGCTCCTGTTGTGTGTCGCCCAGGGGCGTATACAGAACTTAAGGACACACTTAAAGATGATCCTAATTTTTCTAATTTCTCTGATTTTTCTAATTTCTCTGATTTTTCTAATTTTTCATCTCAACCAAAGTTGTTGAGTTCGTCCCAGTCACAAGACTTGAGACAACCTTCTGAGTTCACTGAGTTTATTACATCTCAACCCCAGCAGTTGAGTTTCGATTCTAAATTGAATCAATTTTCTAAGTTTAACACTTATAATGACGTCAAGTCTAAACCTGTTAAGGAGCCTGTGGTTTGTACAGATGCTCCGAAGGTCATTCATTCTGTTCCTATTTTTGAAACGAAAAGTTTATTACGTATTTCTTTACCACATTTATATATTAATGCACCGCAACATTGTTCCGCACCTTTGTGCTTTTTAATTGACACGGGCGCTTCCGTAAGCGTCATGAAAATTACATGTTTCGATACTTTACCGAAACTTTCTAAGGAGATCATTAAATTGAAAGGTATCAATGACTCTGAATCCTTTTGCGAGACTCTTGGCTCGTTTAATTTAAATTTTTGCATACAGAATAGTAATTATTCTTTTAAATTTCACGTCATAAACGATGATATTAACCTTAATTATGATGGCATGATAGGGTCAGATTTTATGAGATTTTTCAATTGCACACTTGATTTTAATTCAAGTGAACTTTATTTACATGATCATATTTTTAAAATGAAGTACACGCAACCTACATACATTATTCCCGCACGTTCAGAAGCCGTGATAGAATGTAACTTAACTAATGCTGACAAAGATTTACAACGGCTATTTCCACGAAACGAAGGGCTGATACTCGATCACAGGATTTGTGATGGTGTTTACGTATCAAATTGCATCGCCACTATTAAACAAAACAAGCGTGTGAACGTCTCAATTTTGAACACCACTGAAACACCAGTAAAGGTAGATAATTATTCCGTGTACTTAAGTCCTATTGATTACGATAATTTTTCATTTCCGATAAATAATACTTACACTTATTCCAACCTTTCTCGTAGAGAGAAAGTTTTAAAACTCGTTCGTCATGAGCATCTTAATCCAGAAGAGAAGAAGGCTCTTTTGGATTGCTGCGCAGATTACGCTGACATATTTCATCTCGAAGGCGAACCATTAACACACACTCATGCATTGAAACATAACATTAACACGGGAGACGCGGCTCCCATCCACGTCAAATCATATAGATTTCCGGAATGCCACAAGGAAGAAGTTGACAAACAAATCAACTCCATGTTAGAACAAGGCATTATTCAAAATTCAATCTCCCCATGGTCCGCCCCTGTGTGGATCGTTCCTAAGAAGGCAGATGCCTCTGGGAAAAAGAAATGGCGTATAGTCATTGACTATCGCAAACTCAATGACGTAACAGTGGCCGAAATCTTCCCAATTCCATTGATTAGTGATATTTTGGATCAATTAGGCAAAGCTAAATATTTTTCCACACTTGACCTTGCTTCCGGTTTTCACCAAGTATTAGTCGATCCTTCAGATATTCAGAAAACCGCTTTTACAATTGTTAATACTAATGCTTCAACAGGGCACTACGAATTTACACGAATGCCTTTCGGACTTAGGAATAGTCCGCACACATTCCAACGTCTTATGACGATGGTTCTTACGGGATTACAAGGATTACATTGCTATGTTTATTTAGATGACTGTATAGTCTATTCATATGACCTCCCTAGTCATATGAAAAAATTACGTTTAATTTTTGATCGTTTTCGTAAATTTAACCTCAAGTTACAACCCGACAAGTGCGAGTTTTTACGTCGTGAAGTTTCTTATTTAGGACATGTCATAACCGACCAAGGGGTCCAGCCAAACCCAGATAAGGTGAAGACTATTACCAATTTTCCGATTCCACGTAATGTTAAAGATATAAAGTCATTCTTAGGACTAGTTGGTTATTATCGTAGATTTATTCCAAATTTCTCCCAAATTACGAAACCTCTTACTGGTTTACTAAAGAAAAAAATTACTTTCGTTTGGAATCCTGAACAGGACCAAGCATTTAATTTATTAAAGGAAAAACTAACTACTGCACCTTTATTGCAGTATCCTAATTTTGAACAATCTTTTATTTTAACTACGGATGCTTCTAATTACGCCATAGGCGCTATCTTATCTCAAGGCGATATCGGCAAAGATAAGCCCATCGCTTACGCATCCCGAACCTTAAACAAGGCGGAATGCAATTATTCCACTACGGAACGCGAAATGTTAGCTATTATTTTTGGCGTTAAATCCTTTAGACCATATCTTTATGGTCGAAAGTTCACCATAGTTACTGATCATCAACCCTTAAGGTATATTTTTAATGTTAAAGATCCAAGTTCACGCCTTATTCGATGGCGTTTGAAACTCGAAGAATACGAGTACGACATTGTTTATAAACAAGGCAGACTGAATTCAAATGCTGACGCATTATCTAGATATCCTATTCACGTTACGACACGTTCGAATCGTAATCAGGACACGAGTCCTTACTCTGAATCTTATGAAACATATTTCAAATATCAATTTACTAACACTTTAACTACACTTAATACACAAATTGAGGAACACTCACAAAGTATTCATACTACTAAATTCGATTTCATTGCTATACCTACTTCTCTAGATTTTGACGAGAGTATGCCAAATGTTAACCAAATTTTATCCAATTTATCTAACTCTGAATCTTTACTTAATAATGAACGTGAACCTTTTACTATTCTACCTTTTGTAGATGGTAATAAAACTTATTTCTTTTTATTTACAAAGACTCATCATTTCGAGGAGAGTAATTATAAAACTATTTTTAATTTACTAATGAATTTACGAGATCTTATTTTAACAAATAACCCCTCTCTTACTGATCTCGCTATCACTGACTTTATTGAACCTTTTTCTAAGTTCGTTTATACTAAAGTACATAATATGATACGTTACATATTTCATAACACTAAAGTTAAGATACATATATACAAAAACAGTTTAAGATATCCTACTCCTGCGGAAGTACCGCAGATATTAAAGGACAATCATGATTCTCCAATTGCCGGACACCCAGGTGTCAAACGTATGTTAAATAGAATTAAAGAATGTTTTTATTGGAAATCTATGTCAACCGACATAGAAAATTATGTTAAAAACTGTAAGCTCTGTCAGGTCAATAAACCTTACAGACACAAGAATAAATCACCTATGATTATTACTACTACGAGCACAAAACCCTTTGAACGATTAGCACTTGATGTAGTCGGACCTTTACCGAATTCCGGTAATCAACAGTTTAAGTATATGCTTACAATGCAAGATGACCTAACTAAATTTACATGCGCTTATCCCATGGTATGTGCAACAAGCGAAGAAATTGCTTCTAATTTAATACATTTCATGTCTCTTTTCGGTTTCCCAAAGACAATTTTGACAGACTTAGGTACATGTTTTACATCGGAATTATTTCAACATGTGACCAAAATTTGTAAGATTAAGAATCTTTTTACCACTCCGTATCATCCACAAACAAATGGCGCGTTAGAACGTAGTCATTCCACTCTAAAAGAGTATCTAAAATCTTATGTTAATGAGAATCAAAATGATTGGCATAAATTCTTATTTACAGCTATTTTAGCTTATAACACTACTCCACACAGCACTACTCAGTTCACACCCTATGAACTCTTATACGGTTATAAACCATCTATACCATCTTCATTATACGATTCTGGTTCGGATAACACTTATCCAGAATATATTAAGTATTTACAGTATCGCATGAAGTATTGTCGCGATAAGGCTATACAAAATATTAGTAATAGTAAGGAAAATTCCAAAGCCTATTATGATAGATCCACACGTCGGATCGAATATACATCGGGAGAATTAGTTTACTTGAAATGTCATCATAAACAAGGTAAATCCCTTGCGCCTGTTTGGAAAGGCCCTTATAAGATTATCAAAGTTTTTAACAATAACCATAACGTCATTTTAGCTATTGGACGTAAACACGTGAAATATCATTTTGACCAAATTAAACCTGCCAACTGTTCTCCGCATTAATTCTAAAATATTTTAATTAAGTTGTTATATTGTTTTGATATATACTATAAGTAAGTACAAACTATCTTCTCTATTTACTATTTCTAACCTCTTGGACACTACTCTGAATTCTATTCTCTTTTCTAAGTCTAATATTCTACACCCTTCTATCATAAGTCCTTCTAGTTTATATTTAGAACTATCTAAGCATAGTAATTTACTGAATAGTCGTCTCGATTTCCCTGTCGTTTTGAATATCGATAATATACATAACTTAATGGATATCTCAAAGCTGGTCTCCTATTTTTATAATAAGAAAATTGTATTTGTTTTACAAATTCCATTAGTTTATCCAGAATTATATACTGTGTATAAGAATATACCTTTACCAATTCCTCATGATCAAAATAAACCAAATACCTTTTCTTTGGTTCAACCTTCTAAATCTTATATAGCATTAACAGAGGATAGACTGCAATACGCATTATTAGATAATTTACAAGATTGTCAAAAGATTTATAGTAATTATTCTATTTGTCCTCAATTAAATTCTTATTCTACTATTAACATCCCTTGTTGTGAAAGTAAACTTATTTGTGATGTAATATTGTCTATGCCAAAAGAATGTAACACTAAATTACTATTTGGAAATATTGATATTTGGCAGAAACTGCTTAATAACAGATGGATTTTTGTTCAATCTTCTCCTACTAAATTAACAGTGAAATGTGATAACAAAATTATTACAGATTACTCTATACATGCCACAGGCATTTTAACCCTAAATGAAAATTGTATTGGTTATGCGAAAACCACACAGATAATTCCAAGCTCTACTAAAAATTTATTAATGTCTAGTAACTTTGAAACTGATTTTGATATAATTGAAGATGATTGTTGTCGAAAAGAAAAATTTAATCATACTATTCCATATTTAGCTCCTATAACGTTATCGAACATCGATTTAGAATCTTTACAATTCGCAAAATATGATTTACACAATTTAGAAAAAGAAATAAATAATGCTGAAAGTAATTCGCATTTTATAAGATACGGAACTTATTATTCTTATACAACATATACTATTGTAATACTTATTTTGGCATATATTTCTTTCAAACTATATAAGTACTTTAAAAGATGTGATTCTTCTATTTGTTGTATTGCGATATACAACCAGTGTTATAATAAAAAGCTTTCCAGGGAAAAGCATAAGGTCTCTATTGAATTACATGAGATAACAGATGATTCTGATTCGACTTCCAGTAAAGTAGATTTTAGAAATTTAAGTAATCATTAACGTTGATGTTTGTTTACGCATTTTTATGATGCTGAAGTTTTTGTTAAATTTCAATGTTTTATTTTAGACTAATTACTAATATTTGTAAAACCGTTTTAACTATTTGAGATTTTCTAATTTCGAATTCTAACTTCTATTTTTGTTTTGATTTCGCTTCACCCTCTTAAAGGGATAAAGCTCAATTTTATAGGGGGGGCTGTTATAGATTAAAATAATATATAAGTTTTGCTCGCGTAAGCCTCCTCATACCGCGTCGTTTTAAGTGCTGACTTTGCAGCCAACGTTTCATTATTAGTATCGTGCGTTCATATCGGAGTTCTCTTCCAACCAGCAAATGGTTAAGACGGTTCGCTAACAATACCTTGTATTCGGCTTAGGGAAAATAAAAAGTGTTTTTTTTTAAAAAAAGCATTTCATTTCGTCCGCACAACAGTACACCGGAAATAGACCTATTTGCGTCAAAAAGATCAGCAGTAGTACCACGCTATGTGAGCGAAAACATCAACGACAAGCAGAGCCAATTTGTAGACGCTTTCAGCAGAACGTGGAATTACAAGCTGGGGTGGATATTCCCCCCACCTGCCTTGATCCCAAGAGTCCAACACCTCGAAACATCGGAGGGCACATACCTCCTGGTAACACCTCTGTGGGACAATGCGTGCTGGAAGCCAGATCTACTGAGGAGGACGAAAGGAGCTTATCTCAAGATTCCGAACCTGAAAGCCAATTTGACAGACCTCAAAACGAAACGCCCTCCACCGGAGGTCGAAAACTTGAGTTTGGTGGTTTGGAGGGTTCAGGGTGGTCCAAACAAGTTATAAACTGGTCTTCAGACGATATAAGGTTGCTGGAAACATCCTGGAGAAAATCTACTTTTAGGACATATAAGCCAGTATGGAAGGCATGGTGTCAATGGGCAGCACAAAACAACGCGCAAGCAGATGAACCAGACCCTCAACTAGTCGCCAAGTATCTTTGTTATCTACATAGAGAAAAGAAGCTTGCCCCACGATCAAAAGCCTTACATAAATCTGTTATAGCTAACTTTGGAAACCCTACTCGCGCTGAAGAAATCTCACAACATCCATTGATAAGACAAACACTCAAAGGAGTATTGGCAAATAAACCACCAGTCAAGAAAACCTTAACTTGGGAAGTGATTGACCTAGTAAACTTTCTAAAATCCTATGAGGTGGATGAAACCAACATGTTCGCAGTGTCAAGACACACGTCTATCCTCCTCCTGCTAGCTACGGGCAGGAGAATACACGATCTCACACTCCTGAGCATCCAAGACTGTGATTTCGAGGACAAAGGTGATGAGCTACTTTTTTGGCCCAGATTTGGATCCAAAACAGATTCATCAACATATAGACAGTCAGGTTGGCTTTTGAGGAAAAACCCTGAAGAATCCAACCATAAACTGGATCCCGTCTACTGGATAAGAGTGTTATTGAATATATCTAAGTCTCGCAGAAAACAAGTAAACGACTTATTTGTGACAACCAGGGGGAAAACAAAAGGATCATCTCCCTCTATCATCGCAGGATGGATCCGATCTCTTCTGAAAGAAGCAGGGATATCATCTTCTGCAGGATCTCTCAGAGCCGCGGTGGCCACTCACAACTGGACAAGTGGTTATTCCAGTATAGAAGAAATACTCGAAAGAGGGAATTGGAGATCCAAGAACACCTTTTTCAAGCACTACTTCAGAGAGATTTCTGGTCAATCAAGATCGAACTCAAATGTCCTCAACGATTCCTTTATAAGCATAAGATAATAAAATGAACACACTAACAGGACTTTAAATAACACTCATGTTTTTTCTCATATGTGGTAGCAACTTTTATTATGATTCTATTGCTAACCTATTCTTGTCTGATTATATTATCTGATTATTGGCTAATCCAATAAAGAACAATGATCGAATAAACCTTGTTTCAATGATTCAAGCAATTCACAGTACGCTACCTAACAGCAGCGCCGGCAGACAATAAACACCTCTCATTTATGTGGTTCAAGCATAGGCTCGAACACCTAAATAGACCCGTTTTTCCCCCGAAGGGTTTAAAACGGATATTTAGGTTTCAACCGTAGCTTGAAGGCCACACCTTTAAGGCCTTGCCGGCTTGGTACTGAAGGAGGAACCGCCTGCGCTGCTGATTTATAGCCACAATTATACTCCATTATACTACATAAATATAGAGAAGTTACCCACTTTTTACTATTTTGCACACAATATTGAGAGGGTTATCTCATTTATGTGGTTCAAGCTACGGCTGAAACCTAAATATCCGTTTTAAACCCTTCGGGGGAAAACGGGTCTATTATAAAAACCTAGATGGAAAAAAATATGAAAAACCTTTGATTCATCGATCGTCGGCTCTGTGACAGACGTGGCTGGCCAATTGCAACTTTAGTTCACAACATCGATAAACAATATTTATGACATTGGTTCCCTGCCGCATAATCTTGAGCCTGTGCCTTAAGCCCATTGCTCGCTGAGCGACATTTAAAAATTATAATTGGAAGATTGAAGCCATTTAATTATGTATTTTTTTATTTTTAATCAAAAAATTGATTGGAGAATTATAAATTAAACGCATGAACATCAATCATTTTAATAAAAATCAGTGTAAATATCATAGAACACCTTCAGCAGTCATTAAAAAACATTAGATGGTAAGGTAAGTGCAGTTTCAAATTGATTTTCTAGTGAAGTTTAATTGGTTCAACTTTTTGTAAACAGACGTCACTTATCAGTTTAGTATCTTTATTATATAACTTGTTTTGGTGCCTTAAAAACACACTTATCTTTACACTAAAACCGGCAGAAAATTGAGAGATATTCGCTGTCAAACATGATTTTTGTATTATGTATCATGGGATCACATTTCCAAAAGCAATCGAAACAGTACTGCCACCAACGAGCAATCAGAGAGCTACAAAACATATAAAAACAATAATATTTGCTATTATATAAGTTTTTGATAGCAATCAAGAACGAAAATTTTGCAATCTCAAATGTCAAATACCGATCAATAAAAAAGTGATCGCTTCTAGGTTGTTAGAAAGTTTTGCATCTTTGAACAAGCAAAAAAAGTAATTTAGGCACTCGCATAAATAAATAATAAAGTAAATCATGAGTCTCGAGAGTGAGGTGACAGTAGAGGAAAACACAACGTAGACGAATAACGGTGATAGCGCGACGAAAACTGAGTAACAATTAAGAAGACGAAAAGTAGTAGGGTTATTATGTAAAAATTTGCAATCAGCAGTGGTCGCAAAGTAATCGAGCGATCGATTGCTGATCGTTCATACAAATCGGTAGGATTATTATGTATCTTGCGATCAGTAAGCAAACGACGAAAATTGTGAGATTTTCGCTGTCAAGCACGACTTTCGTATTATGTATCATGGGATCGCATTTGCAACAGTGCTGCCAACCACACAGCAATCAAAGAACGAACGAAAACGAAGAAAATATATGAAAACAATAATTATTGGTATTATGTAAGCAGTTTTGACAGCAATCATGAGCGTAAATTTTGCAAACTATAATGTCAAACAGCGATCAACAAAAAGGTGGTTGCTTTCAGATTCTTAGGAAGTTTTGCAACTTTAAACAAGCTAAAAAAGTAGTTTAGGCAGTCGCACTGGAAATTATAAGTGTGGAGAGTGAGGAGATAATAGAGGGAATCACAACGCAGGCGAATATCGGCGAAAGCGCGAGCAAAACTGCGAAACAATTGAGAAGACGAAAACTCCTAATTCTCTGCCTGACGAGGAGTGTCTTCAGCCTTTCATTGCACAAGTTTGAGCTTTGACGCAAGGTAAGGTAACTCATATTCAAATATAAATTTTCAACATTTGGTTGTTATAATTTTATGTTCTAAAACATAATTCTTCTCAGATTTTCAGATTCTTTACAGATTTTCGCAGCTTTTGCATTTATTTGCTACTACTTCAGACCACAAATCTATTGGGATGAGCTACAAATAACATTTGGGCCAGCCCAGTGTCTCAAACTCTGCACTTAACAATAAAAATATATTCAGGAAATATTATGTATATAGTTTGAAGGTCAGTATTATATAATAATTAAATAGAATTATATTATTTTTATTACATAGAGAGAGGAAAGTGTGAGGGAGATATTAAACGTATAGTATGTGCAGGTAATAATATCAATGGGGCCATGTAGTGTTACGGGTAGCCAGTTGATTTCTCAATCGGCACGTATGGCTATTTATAGGGCTGTGCTGGTTCCAACATTGACTTATGGTAGGGAAAGTTGGGTATGGCAAAAGAAGCATGAAAGTAGAATCAATGCCGTCGAAATGCGGTCACTGAGAAGCATGTTAGGAGTGTCATTGAATGATAGAATTAAAAATAGTGTGATGAGGGAAGGTTGTGGTTTGAAAGAAGATGTAGTGACTATGATTGAAAAGAACATGCTTCGATGGTTTGGAAATGTTATGCGGATGAATGATAGCAGATTGACAAAAGGAATATGAGTGAAATGGTAGGGCGGTTACGTAGGGGCCAGCCTAATAAGATATATAACTGTCAGATAGACGCTATATTGAAAAAAGGTGACGTTAGATGTACCTATTGCCGCCGAGAGTGTATGAGAAGATGTATGAATGTCAATGAAGCGAAAGTGATCTGTCAGGATCGGGACAAATGGGGATCTGTGATCTCTGCCTACCCTTCTACAGAGAATCAGGCGTGATGTGTATGTATGTACATAGAGAGAAACGGGCTTAACATGTCTATGTATTATAATTTGAATGTTACCCTTTACACTACACAATATTTGTACATCTCACTTCGATCATTTAAGATATTAATATGCGGCTTTGAGCGGACCGATGTCTAGTCAGTTGGTTCAGAATGAAACAGAAGACTGGCTATTCATAATGATGTTCTATTTCCTACACTTATGTATGGTAGTGAGTGTTGGGTTTGGCAGAAGTGTCATGAATGAAGAATAATAGTTAGAGATGATCTCCCTCAGGAAAATGTATTATGCAATATTGTATGATAGCTTAGAATGGATTCATGAACGCCTTGTCAATGATAGTGTGATTCATGAATACTGTGGTATGGGAGAATATGTAATTACGAACATAGAGAAAGGTATGTTATGAGCTTTGGGCATATGGGGCAGATAGATGAGAAGAGGGTTACTAAAGGAATTTATAGAGCTAAAGTGGAAGGTAGAGGAGGACAAGTTAGGCTGCGTAGAACATATACTGATCAAATTAGAAACATTCTTGTCAAGGTGGGTGTACTCAGCGTGAAGAATAAAAGAGTCTATCCCGTTAGCGACGTAGAGCCATGAATATATGTAGTTTAGTTTATTGGGCTCCGTGGTTTCCGCAATTAGTCCCCACTGGGACGATTTTGCGTGATGTCGCTGACTATTCCAGCCAGCCCAGCACCCGCCAAAAGCGCAAAAGACGCCTAGTGTCTTCACAGGCTTCCCGAAGCGACCCCGGTTTCCCAAGGATTTTAGCCCGTTCTTCAGCCACGGCCCCGCGCACTCTAGGACATTTTCGGTCATCACACGCAGTTCTCTTCTCGTTAGTTGAATTAATTTGTTCGTTAATTTGGGGGCCAACTCCGGAAAAACTTCCTTTGAATGGCTCGAGCCATCGTGTTCCCATGAATATATGTATTTATATTAATATTTCATCTCATATGGGCAACCAGTGGGCATGTCTGTATGTATGTCATATATGTCATATATAAGATGAATGTATGTCGAGGAGGCAAAAGTAGCGTTAGGATAGAAAGTAATTAGGTTTTTTCCCTGGAAGGATAGATGTTGTGTGTATATTTGTAATTTCATTGAAAATATTTTTTTATTTTCAGATCAAGTGAATCATTTCGAATGTGGATGAAGTTGTGCGCCCTGATCATGAAGTTGTGCGCCCTGAATTGTGTAGATGGCAAAAGGAAGAAATAAAATATCACAAAAATCAAATATGTAGTTTTAATTTTTAAATTTAGTTTAAAATTTTCATCTGTACATTAAGTTGATTTGGCTTGGATGTGAGCTGCTTCAGCAGTGGTCATGGCAGCATTGGCAGGTTTTTCTTTAGCTGCCACTCTCTTTTGCTCCATATTAATCAATGATTTCAACACACAAGAAGCCTCCACCTAGTAAATATAAACAATGCATAAATTAATAAACACAATAACAACATTAAATCATACACAACTATGGAAACAAATAAAAATTCATATGACAGATTAAATTGTACCTTTTTTCTACCAAAAATCAAACTCCAAATATAAAAGTTGATTAGCCTTTAGAAGTCATAAGTTATTCAATTTGGAAGATTTTAATGTTTTTTACTGCCTGACCTTCTAAATACATATTATCTTATGACGAAAACAACAATATTTGTAGTACATGCATATATTCACACATCCTATGTCCCTAAGGGGACCAGCAGAGACTATTGATCACCACCTCGAATGATCCTGACTAATCACATACATACACATCACACTCAATTCCTTGTAGAGGGGTAGTCAAAGATCACAGATACCCACCCTGACATACCACTTTTGCTTCATTATACACTTATATACTCTCAGTGGCTATTATATACTTCTAACATCACTTTCAATATGAACTCAATCTAACTGTCATTTGTCCCATTGGGTAATAGCCCTTCCAATTCACACACATATATTCCTTTTGTCAAGCTACTATCCTTTATCCTCATAACATGTATAAACGATCGAAGCATGCCCTTTTAAATCTTAGCCTCTACATCTATTTTTAATTCTGTCATTCAATGTCACTCCTAACATGCTTATTTGTGTGACCTATTGGTATGATTTAGCGTGCATATATGCCCGTGGAAGTGTAATGATGACTATGACAAGAGTAATGTAGGGTAAAGAATAAAGGTGTATGATATAGATCTAGTAAGAGTTATTTTCCATGATTGGTATCAATGGGAATTCATGATATCTGTTTTACCGTGTGTAGCGAGACTGAGTAAAGTGTATTTTAGTACGTAAGTTACTCAGATGGTCCAAGTAACTGTGGTATAGTCATTGTTATTGTGTGTTATAAGTGTTTCCACTAAAATATATTATTCAAGAAGACAATACCTGCATTTTCAAAGAGATATGGCTAGCTCTCCTCTGAAAAAACATAAACTTTTAGTGCTAAAGTAATAAATTACATATTTCCACATTTATGTTTATTTCTCTATTGATTTTAGTGTAAAATACTTACCATTATTTCAAATTATGCCTTATCCGCCAGCTCTTGACTTTCCACGTGTACAGTTGTGGTACAATGTAGCAAATATTTCAAGATTAAAATTTCTAACCTATTGAACAATTTCAAACATAAACAATAACTTGCTAGTTCCACCGATGGCTACTTGATCGCTAGTGGCGCTTCTTTCTACGTGTCATTGAATGAACGAATTTCGGTTATGTTGGTAATAGCAGCAAGAACGCGACCATTGAGCGAACACCTTAGAGATCGCGCCACATAAGTTGGCAGACGGCAAACTTGGAACTAAATTTGACGTTTCAGCCATTGCGTGTTAGAGATCGCGCCACATAAGGTGGCAGATGGAGGCGTCGCCACTGTTGCGTAATTCAGTGTTGCCAGTAAACACGCCAAAACTAGCACTCACTGTGCCATACGGCTCGATACATTATATCGTGGGTTGACAAGTAAAACTCACTAAGTACAATGGGTTTTTTTCACTAAATTTATCATCATGTTCAATAGTTTGATAGGAAAAATTCATTAAATGCGCTGTGACCGTACAAACTCATCTTTCAACAGTAGAAAATTCATGAAATACAATTTATACAACTCATACCTTGGTACAAACAATTACCGACTATTAGTGATAATAGTACGGAAAGACTACCACAGCCTTCCTTAAGTGAAAGCGAAGATGACGGTGAAGAAGATTAGGAGTTATTTTTTTTTAATGTTTTACCTAAATACTTAAATAAATATTTCTAAAATGGATTATTTTGTTTTATTATTCCTATATGTGTTCTCATTATATGCTTATATTAATTGATTTATGCAATAACTACAGCCAGGAAAAACTCACTAAATACGTTTTTGTCAATTACTCAAAAAATAAGTAATTTTTTTCCTAATTTTTATGATAAATTTTCTATAAACTAATAGTATATCAATCATGGCCAATATAAAAGCATAATATCTTTTATATCGATTTTTAGTACCAACTAATTGTAAACTTCTTATTATCTCATTATGTGTTAAAATACATTTAATGTTTTTTCTTGTCAACCCACGATAAGTAGGTTTTATTTGTAACGGGCTTTGGTTGCAGAGCTATAAACTCAAATAAAACAAATTAATATATCAAAGTCAAAAGTCAAAATATTTTTATTCAAAATATCTTATGATCTAAGTATAAATTTAAAAAACTATTTCAAACATGGCACTGAGCATTGTCTTTACATATTTTTTTACCGAGGTTAGTTCAGCGAAGACCCTAGCTTGGAGAAGAACTAACAAGAAATTCCGGAAGTCAATTTATTATAATCTCCCTTAACAAAGATAAAAATTACAAAGAAAGTGAGCAAAAAACACAACGCTGGTATTACTGAATTTACCTGTCATACAAAATAACACGCAATGGCGGAAACGTCAAATTTAGTTCCAAGTTTGCCATCTGCCAACTTATGTTCAGTAATACCAGCGTTGTGTTTTTTGCTCACTTTCTTTGTAATTTTTATGTTTGTAAAGGGTGATTATAATAAATTGATTTCCGGAGTTTCTTGTTAGTTCTTCTCCAAGCTAGGGTCTCCGCTGAACTAACCTCGGTAAAAAATATGTAAAGACAATGCTCAGTGTCATGTTTGAAATAGTTTTTTTACATACATACACATCTCGCCTGATTCCCTGTAGAGGGGTAGGCAGAGATCACGGATCCCCATTTGTCCCGATCCTTACCAACCACTTTCGCTTCATTGACATTCATACATCCTCTCATACACTCTCGGCGGTTATAGGTACTCCTCACGTCAGCTTTTTTCAATATAGCGTCTATCTGACTGTTATATGTTTTATTAGGCCGGCCCCTACGTAACCGCCCTTCCACTTCACTCATATATATTCCTTTTGTCAATATATAGTTTTTTTAATTTATACTTAGATCATAAGATAACTTTCAAAAAGAGCTTATGATAGGGCCTATTTTGAATAAAAATATTTTGATTTTGATATATTAATTTGTTTTATTTATGTTTATAGCTCTGCAACCAAAGACCGTTACAAATGAAACCTACATATAATGTATCGAGCCGTATGGCACAGTGAGTGCTAATTATGGCGTGTTTACTGGCAACACTGAATTACGCAACAGTGGCAACGCCTCCATCTGCCACTTTATGTGGCGCGTACTCTACATAATACGGTAGGGTCACAGATAATATAATACTACAGTACAGATACCCCATCCCATACTGATTTTTTGGTAAGTGCTAACTTCTTATTTTACTCCGCTTATTTTTAAAGCCAAATTGGAAAAACAGATGGCGTGACATAAATCGTGCATCTTCTCAATAATAGAGGTCACTTTTTTATTTGTCAATACTAGAGCGATTAGCTAGCTAAATTAAGTGAAATAGCTCCATCTAAATTTGAGTAGGGTATATTATACTCGCCGATACTTTTTTCATTATTTTTTATCTCTGTTTTAATTGGTCCCACCTAACACGTTTTACGGCTAAGACGGACCAGAGTGTGGACGCAAGGCACATATTTATTAGAAATTAGAAATAAACATTGGTGCCGCCGGGATTCGAACCTGGATCACCAAGAGAGATAAGGCGCTAATCCACTCGGCTACCCCGCTACCTATGTAAAGGTACCTTCAAGGTGCCTTCCTTATGAAACTTGAATGACATACGAGTAGGTATAAAGGATCTGATAGGCAGGGCATGTCAAATACTGTTTGCACAATTTATGGTTTATTTCATAAGGTGTTTAGATTCATAAGGTGTTTCTATAAAATTAAATAGGTATGTAAAATTCACCGCAGAGTCTATTTCTAGCGAGCAAGTATAAGTCGTCAGACGATTTTACCTCGATCACGAGTCACGGACTATTTAATAGGTACTCACAATTCAGCCTTCTGTCCTTGGTCACAGGTCTCACAGATATTATAATATATACAGGTTTTTTACCATCAAGCTGTAAGAGGCGACCAGGACACTAGGGACAATGTTCATAATGGTCGTGCGCGCATATACGTACGCATACATAATATTAAGTCATGAATTAGAATTACATATATACATACGCGTCACGCCCGCTTCCCCTTAGAGGGGTGACAGAGATTACGTAGGCCCATTTCTCCTGATCCTGGCATGCCACGTTCGCCTCTTTAACACCTTTGCATACATGGTTGCCAATTACAGGTACTCCTTACATCCCCTTTTCTCAGTACTT
Source organism: Leucoptera coffeella (assembly GCA_030578115.1). Lineage (NCBI taxonomy): Eukaryota > Metazoa > Arthropoda > Insecta > Lepidoptera > Lyonetiidae > Leucoptera > Leucoptera coffeella. The sequence goes on from JAMBLF010000002.1 coordinate 6,057,865, forward strand.
CTAACTAAGTAATATATAAAATTACAAATACAGCATGTCTGTTTGCTCATTTTATGGTTTATTTTCGATGCATAAGGTCACAGATAATAAAATACTAAGGTGTTTCTATAAAATTAAGTAGGTATGTAAATTTAATAAAGTGGTATGCCAGCATCAATATCAATCAAGTCATAGGTGAGGGGTTGCCAACCCATCGCCCAAAATAGATAAAAATCACTTTAGAGCCCTTTTTCCACTCTTACAACATCCACGGGGAGAAATCGGGTGGTGGACTTCAAATTAAGTCATGGGGTGACAGGATGCCAACCCATTGCCCAAAATAGATAAAAAGCAACCTAGAGCCCTTATTCCACTCTTACAACATCCACGGGGAGAGATGGGGTGGCGGACTGCTGATTAAGTCCTATTAATCCGTGTATCACCAATATAGTTTGACACTCCCATCCCCCCTGTAGATGTAAAAGGCGACTGAGGGATTGAGGTAATTTCTAGTATTACTAGAGTTAAGACAGTTTAATTTGCTTTGCATTATATTATTAGATTGAGATTATTAGATTACTATAGGCAGTTACATTTGGTCAAAGAGTTCACCTAAATAAATACCTAATCCTAATGAGTATTTTGGAATACCTACAATATATTATATAATTTAAATGCATAATTAATCCGTGTTTCACCAATACAGTTTGACACCCTTCGTGTAGGTGTCGTAAAAGGCGACTGAGGTATGCAGACCGGTAAAAGTAGGTACTGTCTTAGCAGTGAGCATATACACGTACGTATACATATTTATGAAATAGAATTACGTACATACGCGTCACGCCCGCTTCTCCCTAGAGGGGTGGCAGAAATCACGTACTTAGCCCCATTTCTCCCATCAACGTAAGGTAATTACCTATTCATTTATAAATCAAAATCAAGCGACGCGCGCGACTACTAGTTAGGTAGACACTAAAAAGTAAAATCCGAACTTGTTATATTCACATTTTGGGGAAGATTGTTAAGGTTTTCACTGTGAAGTGTATGCTAGTGATAAAATGTGTGACAGGAATTAAAAATCTCAAAATCATCAATTATTTACCACAAGTTATTAATAATTTAAATATTGAATACTTTTATATTTTATTATCATTATATTTCAGTAGTTAATTTTATATGACTGTTTTATATATATACTATGTATATCTAGCAATGCACATTTTAATCATTCCCTTTTTATTCGATCAAATAAGTCGATTGATTCTAACGCAATATACTACGCCACGCAAATGAAAAGAAATATAAAATTCATACCTATTGCATTTTATTAAAATGCATAAAATTTAAAATTAGTTTTCAAATTTTAATGCAATAAAGTCTAATTTTGCATCAACATGAAATAATTAGGTATTGACAGATGTTTACAGTCCAAAAACATGCCAAAATGAAACATAAAATAGGTATTCTATTGCATTTTATTAAAATGTGCAAATTGAAAAAAATTTTCCTGCATTTGTAATAAAGTCTATTTTGCATTAACATAAAATGATTAGTATTTTTACAGTCCATAAACATGCCAAAATGAACTTTAATTACGAATAACCGGTATCGTTTTGGTTTCTGTTAACCACTATATATCGGTTTCTTTACCTGTTAACCAATATCTGCTTGGTTTAATAACAGATACATTTCGGTTATTAACCGTAACTGTCAGAACGCTGCCTGTAGTTCAAAGCTGAGTTTATACCTAAATAATTTTATGCGACGTAAAAAAGCTTTAGATAAACGGCACAGAAGTGCACATAGTTGACGCGAGCGCGCAGTGCGCCGCAGCCGCGCGCCGCCCCCGTTGCTAAGGGGGGCGGCGTGGCGGCAGACGCAAATCGCTCTCTGCTCTAAAGGCTAGTTTACACTTTTATTAGTGCGAGTGTGTGGTGCGATTAGTGTCCAATAAACTGCGAATACAGGTGATTTAAGAATAATAAAATAAGGATTTAAAGTTGTAAAGGCATTCATGTTTTATATACTCCTTTACAAATTCATAAGTTATGTATTCGTTCCACTTTGCCATTTTGTATAACAACAAGCGTGCACGCTTTCTAAAGTATGGCCAGACCAGACGTGTTAAGTGGCAGGCACGCTATAAATGAGGGGGCAGTGACGGCACGCTGGACGAGGTTACTCACAAAAAAATAGAACACACTTCCATACACAGGAAATAACTTGCACTAATCAGTAGCTGTCCACACCTAGTCACTAATCAAAGTGTAAAGCAACCTTAATGCGAGCATTTATAAAATAAAATAATAGGTACCTATTTTTACAAAATATTTTAGTGCAGTAACCACTACTTACATACATTATAGTAAGTATACTTATTTCAGGAGGTTATATGAGTAGTAAATTGTATATCAATACGCTATGTGTGTTTGCAAATTTTAACACTTACAGAGGTACCTACATCTGGTGCTAGTTTCTAAACCAAAGAGCAATTACAAAGGTTCGTGGTCTAAACCATATTTAAACATAAAAGAATAGCTGACAGTTACAGTATCTGAGAGCTAATAATCATCTTACCACTTTCATTTTAAAAACGCCAGACTTACTAAATCAAATTAACAAATAATAAAGTAGGTAGGTACGCTTTGTCAGGTCAGGTGTATGTGTTTTGAGTATGCCGAGAAGACACATCATCGTGACAAAATGCATTAATTAAATCGTTGTTACTAAAGTAACTGAAAACTATCTACGAGTGCGCGGGATCTCTGTTTATATTTTATAATACCTGCATTTTCAAAGAGATATGGCTAGCTCTCCTCTTCTTGCTCTTGATATGACCTGGCATATCGAAGTTTTCAGTCTGAAAAAACATAAACTTTTAGTGCTAAAGTAATAAATTACATATTTCCACATTTATGTTCATTTCACTATTGATTGTAGTGTAAAATACTTACCATTATTTCAAATTATATATTAAAATTTCTAATCTATTGAACATTTTCAAACATAAACAATAACTTGCTAGTTCCACCGATTGCTACTTAATCGCTAGTGGCGTTTCTTTCTACGTGTCATTGAATGAACGAATTTCGGTTATGTTGGTAATAGCATCATGAACGTGACCAGCGAGCGAACACTTTACATAATACCAATTTGTATAAGCGATCAGCAATCGATCGCGCGATCACTTTGCGACAATTGCTAAATGCAAATTTTTACAAAATAACCCTACGGGTTCAACACCGAAATCGCTACACCACCACAAGAGCGTCACCACCTACGTGGAGGCGATGCAGCTCAAGAATAACCCGCTGTGTGTTGCAATCATCACCGACCTATCAGCTGATTAAGTGAAGGTTATCAAGAAGGACCTGTATGACCGCCTCATAAAGATCGCGATAAAGCCTACCACCGATACCTAACTGGTTCGCTTCTGGGGAAAAACTTTCCACAGCGATGGGGCCTTGAAAATGTGGTGCGAAGACGGCCACGCTCATGCGTGGATGGCTAGCAACCATAAGCACTATTCCTTCACCAAAGGAACTCGACTCCGGGTGGTGCAACAATCCCAAATCAAATGACGTTCAAAATGTTCTAAAATGGTATAATCCCGAATACTACATGGGTGGGTGGACGCTGTACTCTATCGACCGTAAGGATGATGGGGGTGCATACCTAACTCTCGGAAAACTAGTATAGAATGAGCTGGCCTCTTGGCTCCCTTTACGCGCGGCCTTACAAGAGGGAGGACGTTTTGGTTGGCTCGGCCCCCGGCCCATTGGACGCCTGTTGCAGCAGCACGGGGTCGGGTGTGCCGACGGCCATTCCAGCCCCCTGTATACTAAGCCACATTACCGACGAAGGTGAGTTGTCAGAGGACACCCTCACTTTAGACGGCGAGGCAATGGCTGCATTAGCTCCTCCCCTTTGCTCCATTAAAATCATTCAGACTAATCTCCAGCCGGACTGCTTCGACCACCCTGCGCGAGAGCTGGAGATAAATCACAATACCGTAGCGCTGATCCAGGAGCCATGGATCAGCAATGGAAAAATACAGGTACTACCTTGCAGAAATGGTAAGATTCTAGCAGCCATAAATATAACCTACCCAAGATCATGTATATACATTCCAAATCATGTATCGCATGTATTAATGACTGAGTTCTGTTCCAGAGATCTAACTACCATTAAACTACGTTACCATGATGTGGGGTTCCCGCAGGTCATAATAGCGTCGGCCTATTTACCGGGTAACGGTGAGATGCCTACTGCGGAACTGGCACAACTGGCAAACCTCTGCGAGCGTAATGGACTACAACTGGTCATTGCCGCGGACACGAACGCGCATCACACACTTTGGTGCAGCAACAGTACAAACAGGAGAGGTGAGGAATTAGTCCAGTTTCTGTCCTCTATCAGCTTAAAAATTATTAATCATGGGTCCGAACCCACTTATGTTACTTCCAGAGCCCAAACTATTATAGACCTGACGCTGGCTTCCGAACGCATCAGCGACTAAGTGTGAGGTTGGCGCGTGTCGGACGAAGCGTCGTGCTTGGACCTTAGGCGGATTCGTTTTGACATGACGACGGAAACTATTGTAAGTAAACCACACAGAGACCCTAGAAGAACCAGCCGAAAACGATATACCCAGCTTGTAGCAACATCAACGTATATAGCTCATACAACACTTGTAATGAAATTAATAATCATGTAGAAGCAGTAATTACTGCTGTAATATCTAGTTTCGAAGAATCGTGCCCGCTCGTGGATTCCAACAGGAAGACCAATAAGGGGTCTAAATGGTGGATCCAGGCGGTCCAGGTGGTACCTACATCGAAATAGATCTAGAGACCTGCTCTCTCTTGCTCGATGTGCACTTCTCAGGAAGCATTCGTGCTAGTGTGAGAAGTAATGACGATGCACCAGGATTTTAACCAAATGAGAACGATTGGGACGCGGCAAAATCCATAATAACCGACGAAGCCGTTCTTGCAGCAATCAACAACTTCCATCCATTTAAATCACCTGACTTCGATGGTGTTTTTCCCGAACTAATGCGTTGGTACTCTGGCCACCTCTGTGGCCATGTCATCTCCATCTACACGGGCTGCCTGGCGTTTCGTTACACACCAAGGCAACGGTGAGAAGTCAAAATAATATTCATACCGAAACAGGGCAAAAGTGACTACTCCCAAGCAAAGTCCTTCAGGCCGATAAGTCTCACCTCGTTTCTTCTAAAGGCACTGGTGAGGATATGCAACAAACACATAAGAAACACTACACTAATAAGTGCACCACTACTCGTACCTAACCAATTATTAAGGGTATTGTTCGCAGATATGAGCGAAACGACTGTTTTCATTTTTCAGTTTAAACCTATTTAGAACTTACTGACACCTATCATACTTTCAAGATAGCATGAAATTCATGACTAAAGTGGTTTGAAGAGTTAAATATCAAAAATTACGTAAATTAAAACGCATAAAGTTGATAAAAATCAGAAAAATGGCGCAAACAGGGTTTTGTATTTTTTCGTTTATTTCGTCACGGAGTAAGATCTGAAATCAAAATATACAATAATGGGTTCTCTAAATACTAAATCATTGACTAAAACATATTAGGTCCTGTTTTATTCATAATACTGCAGTTTTCGTAAGTATAAACTGCCCAAATGTTGAGCCGCAATCTTTTCATACATTTTTATATGGAGAACTTACGTGTCCGCCGCGAGTAGCGAGTTTCAAGAGATCGCGAGCAGTGTTTGGCGAATGCCAGCGTGAGAGCACGTCCATTTTGTTAGCGATCACAGCTAAACCGCTAGATAATCACACCAGATCGGTTATTTCTTAGTTCAATAAGTGAAATTACAATTAAGTGAAATACACTAAACACGATAAGCTCGAGGTCGCGGTGGAGAACCTAGACCCGTGCCTGCTGGCGGTGAACGAGATCTGGCTCCGAGATCGTGACAGCGCCGGGGCACCGCGGCTCCCGGGCTACCGCCTCTGGCACATCCCGCGGCTGCCCGGCACCAGGGCGCGCGGCGGCGGGGTGGGCTTCTACACTAAGACATGCTTGAGGGCTACAGTGCTGCGTCATCCGTCCCACTGTAGAGCAGATGTGGATGAGGGTCTGCATCGGCACCGTGAGGGTGTTGTTGGGTACCGCCTATCGGCCTAACTGGATTGAAGCAGCCACATTCTTTGACGTTTTGACAGAAACTATGACCACATTTAAGTCGTACGAACATATAATTCTTTTAGGTGACTTTAATATTAATATTTTGGACTCGCAATGTGCATTGACGAAACAACTTTTGACATTTTTAACTACAACGGGACTTAGGAACACGGTTACTCAGCCGACACATTTCACCAGTCACAGTGCAACCCTCATTGATTTAATCTGTTGCCAATCGTCAACTCGCGTCATCAACACAGACACAACACGTATACCTGAGCTGGATGGGCATGCTATTGTAACTACCACAATAAAAATAGCCAGGCAGAAGCAGCTCAGAAAAACCATAACATCGCCCTATCAAACATATTGACATTAATTTATTCAACGACGACTTACGACAAATTGACTGGACTGTGTTACAACGGCATGACACTGTTAATGACAAGGTAGTTCATCTTAATGCTTTAGTGGCTATGCTGTTTGACCGACATGCACCTTTGACATCCTTTAAGGGTAAACATGACTCTCAACACAAACCGTGGCTCACGAACAATATCAGGCATTTGATGCAATTAAGAAATAAAGCACACAACAAATACAAAAAATCAAAACTTGAGCTTCATTTGCGAGAGTATAAGGACCTGAGAAAGTTTGTGACCACATGTATGCAAACAGAAAAGAGAGCTTACTTTGAATTTCACGTAAACAAGTACCTAAAGACTCCGAAAGTTCTCTGGAAAACACTACGCAATTCTGTTGTGGACTTTAAGCCCAAGCAAGACCTACCACTACACTTTGACGACCCAAACACCATTGCACAACACTTCCTTGACACCCCAGGCCCCACATCACCCCCGCTTGCTCTGCTCCGCTCTTTTCATGAGGGTCATTTCGGTTCTTCGACTTTTGGGTTGCATACGGTGAGTGAGGCGTTCGTGGCTAGGGTGATCCGGTCCATTAAGAGTGATGCAGTCGGTTATGATGGTATATCAAGGGACATGGTTCACTTGTTGATGCCAGAAATGCTGGAGACTTTAACGGGGCTTGTGAACGCTTCCATCGCGTCAGGTGTCTTCACAGAGGTATGGAAGACAGCAACGATCAGGCCAATCCCTAAGTGTGACGACCTGCTGCTGTTTCGGATTTGAGGCCTATCGGTATTTTGCCTTATTTGTCTAAGATCCTTGAGAAGGTGGTGTATGGGCAGGTAACGGAGTACGTACATACACACAACATTCTAACACTTTATCAATCTGGTTTTCGGAGACAGCATAGGACCACCACTGCATTGATGGACGTATTTGACAACATTTTGACAAACGAAGACAATCATAACGCAACAATACTCGTGCTATTGGACTATTCCCGTGCTTTTGACTGTTTGAACATTGACCTCCTATTGGAAAAATTAAAATATTACGGTTTTAATGACTTGACTATTGAATGGTTCAAAACATATTTAAACGGACGCAAACAAGTAGTTTCATTGACAAGGCCAGATGGTACCACGATACACTCGACAGTTCACACGACTAGTAGGGGAGTCCCACAGGGCTCTATCCTAGGTCTGATATTATTTATTTTATATACCTCTGACATTGCACTTCACATAACTAACTGTAAATATCATATCTATGCCGATGAGATTCAACTCTACACACATATTGACATGAATAATTTTGACTCTGCTATAGAAGCACTAAATGAGGACTTAAGTAGGGTTTATGACTGGTCTGTAAACAATTGTCTGGTCCTCAACCCTGTCAAGACCAAGTACATGGTGCTGGGCAGCCAGCAAATGGTGTCTGGTGTCTTGATGAGGGGCCCACGTATTTCTGTCAACAGTGTCGCCATAGACAGGGTGGAGGAGGCTAGATGCCTGGGTGTCGTGATGGATAGTGGGATGCGGTTTGAGAAGCACGTCGCTCAGCTGGTTTCTGCGTGCTTCCATCGTTTGCGGATTTTATATCAGTGTCGGGGGTTTCTGAGTGTAGACTTGCGGGTCAGGCTTTGCGAGACTTTGGTATTGTCCAAGCTCAATTATGCCTTGACAGCGTACGGCCCGTGCCTGTACAAGAAGACTCGTGGGCTTTTGCAGCGTGTGCAGAATGCTTGTGCCCGTTACTCCTTCCACGTTCCACCCCGAACCCATGTTTCACCATTCTTGAATAGTTACAGACTACTTAACATTAAAAACCGACAACAACTACTTCTTAGTTGCCTACTCTTTGATATCATTCACACTAAACAACCGCAATACTTATTCAAAAAACTAACGTGGCGATCCCAGCATTTTAAGTCATCCTGCGCTTGTGTGCCGCCGCTTGTTCTGCCCCGACACCGCACCTGCCTTCAGGGGTGCTTTCAAGTACGCCGCCTCTAAGTGCTGGAATAACATCCCCCCACCGATGAGGCGAGTAACATCTAAGCCAAGGCTAAAACATTTACTCAGGGAACATTTCCTCAACCAGCAAAAAGAGGCGTGTGCTCCCAACCTTGCCCCTCGATCCGGCCGCTGCACTGTGTTGACTGGACAATGACATGTGATTGTGACACTTTAATACTTTAATATTTTACGTTATATATCTCTGTATTGTATGTATTTGTAGATATATGTATTGTACACAATGTAAACATTATAAAAACATTTATGTACTGTATATTTTCAATATGTTATTACAATACGTAACGCAATATTTTATTTATAGTTATTAATATGTATGTTTATTAAGCTCTTATTGTTAATATTGCCCTCTTGTTGGTTCTAACATAATATCAGCGTTGCGTTTGCCACCAAACGTAACATACCCAGCTGAGTTAGAACCTTTTTGCTGCGACAATATCATGCACAAGCTATACCCCCTAGTTTGTAAGTTTGATTTGTAAAATATTTGTATTGTGTATGTTTTTGTGGCTGTATATAGATGCTTTATTATTATTATAAATTTGGAAAACAATGAGTAATCATTTTTGTGTTTGAGGTTATTCCTTATTATATTTCAAGCGCTTTTTTTTTCTTTCGAAGTGAACTGCTAAAGATGATTTATTCTACATGTATATTTTAAGAAGTATTTTACTTGATGCGACGCCATATTTGATATGAATTCATTCTTGCGTCATTTATGCCTATGACAGGTATATGTCAGACATGATTTGAAAAAATAATGATAATTAATGTTATATTGAGAATAAAGATAAATGATACATACTGACATCACTTCAGCTATCTTCCCAGTAGGTAGGCAGCAATTATTGAACCCATTTTGAATAGGTTATTTATTCTATATATAAAGTGTATACATAACTATATATATATTATATATTACGACCGTGATCGTATTCAGGGTAGTTTGAGGTTGAGTATGCATTTGTGATGTTCGAAATCATAAATATACATTTGGGATGCTCTTTGGCAACTTGAATTAGAGTTTTTAGCATAATGCGGAATAGTTATACTGGTGGACAGACATAAGGAAAGAACGGCAGCTAGTTAGATTTTGTTTTTTTCACGACTTAGACTTATCTCTATCAAGAAGGGTAGACCGCGGAGCAATTTTTTAGAGACGAGACTTTAAATTGCTATGGAAATCCGAATTTAGTCAATAGGTTCTCATGACGGAGTAGGAGGTCGCACCAAAAAATGACCCTATGTATTATACATATTCTGCTGCCCAAAATTTTACTCAGTAGTCAGTTGGTATTTGTTTGCTCCATCAAATTGTACGCGTAAATCGAAGAATTTAAGTTTTTTCGAAAATTTTTTTCAGCTCAAAACCATACGAAAATACAAGCGCAGTACCAGGGTCACAGACTCCTACAGGAGGTCGGGTTAGGTTAGAATATTAACTCAAGTACGTTCCATTATACACAATTTGTTAATGTTACTATAAAATTACAATTATTTACCACAAGTGATTGATTATTTAAATAGTGAATATATTTATGATTAAAATGTTAAATAATAAGTTGTTGAATTAAATTAATAAATTATAATCAGATTGATTACAATTTATTAGTGTTTGTTTCGTTTACAACTCAATTGATACACGGAACGTAATGTGATTCGCCATGACAATAAAATTTGTTATGATTTTGTTATATCAAGTTTGATATGATTTATTTCAGTGTTTTTGAAACTATCGTAGTGTGAAACCTGTTTATATCACAAACATAAATAACATTACAAATGATATCCGCTATTATCCCGCCGAATCGCTTTGTGAACCGATATTTATAGAAAAATGTTTCATCACTCATAGCATAAGAATTTACAAAGTAACAACAATTTATCTGCAAGAAATCTAATTCATCATACTGATTTGATGTTGACTTATATTAGCTTTGATTTTAACTTATTTTAGATATAAAAACATGCTTAGCCACTACTAAAATAGAAAGGTAACCTCAAAAATATTTATCCCAGAGATAAACTAGGGGCTGCAATTGTTTTACTCCGGATTTGTTTCTATAACAAAACATCGACTTTGTTTTGGAATAAGGTGGTAGGTATCTGTAAGAACATAGTAAACTAACTTGGCGCATACTGTGTAGAAATGATATCAAATGTATTCATAGTATTCACAGCAAACCGATACCTATAAAGAATAATTCGATATTTTATAATATCAAGTAAATTATATGTAAATCCATACAAAAAAATATTACGTAAATCCACAAAGTTCGATAACAAATAAAAGCTAAAAGATGTAAGAAATTCTAGATTACCATACAGATTTCTCTTGAATCTGACAAACCACTTTTACACAATCAATTATTAGTTTATGTTTTATAGTTTTAAGAGATTCGCGATTTATACTCATGATTAATAACTAGCGGGACTTATCGCGTATGTTTTTATATAATAAAGTTACCTTTATTAACCTGACGTTTCGGCTACGTTGCAGCAGCCATGTTCACGGACAGACTGACGATGCATATTTCTTCGCCTCCAACGCAGCGCCCTGTCAGATTCTTCTCCGACTACACTCACTGCTACGTTTTTATTAAACACACGCGACCTACACACTACACTCACAGTATCTTGTGGCTTTACATGATCATGCTGAACCAAATGTCGTTCTATTACGGTATTCCACGCCGAAGACAGTTTGTAACCTCCTTCACTATTGAATGTACTGTGCTTTTTTATTTCAATCGCCTCGCGTACTATTCTACTGTAGTATCGGCGTTCATTATAGAACACAGTGGGTTTATGAAGCTCAATCCAATGATTTGAACCCTCGTTTAGCAGATGTTCGGCTGTATTGTATTCTTATATCCGAGGTATTGTTTTTAATTATAACGATTAATTATGCTAAACTATTAGGTAGGCATAGTTGACGCGAGAGCATGGAGCGAGACGGCGCTCGCGGCGCAGCAAGTCACTCTCTGCTCTATTACGGGCACTAATAAAATTAAATAATAAGTATCTCTGAGAATACACTGAAAATAACTTCTTCTGCATCCATGTAATAACTTTTATATATAATTATTTACATACATAACGTCGTAAAATACGGTATAATGTGTATAGGTGCTTCAGGTGGTTAATTGTTATTGCTATAACATATTGTTTATTAAATTAAAACACTAATTTTTATCCTCGGGTAGTCATGTAGTTCAAAGCTGAGTTTACACCTATGTAATTTTCTGTGACATATAAAAGCTTTAGATAAGCGGCACAGAAGTGCACATAGTTGACGCGAGCGCGCACTGGCAAAAGGGCGCGGCGGCAGACGCAAATCACTCTCTGCTCTAAAGGCTGGTTTACATTTTGATTAGTGCGAGTATAAATGTGTACTGCGATTAGTGTCCAATAAACTGCGGGTGATTTAAGGATAATAAAATAAGGATTTAAAGTTGTAAAGGCATTCATGTTTTATATACTCCTGCACAAATTTATAAGTTATGAATTCGTTCCACTTTGTCATTTTGTATTACAACAAGCGTGCACGCTTTCTAAACTCTGACCAGATGTGTTTAGTGGCAGACACGCTGCAAGTGAGGGGGCAGTGATGGCACGCCGGATGAGGTTACTCGCAAAAAATAGAACACTCTTCTAATCACTTCCCTATACAGGAAATCAGTACACCTAGTCAATAATCAAAGTGTAAAGCAACCTTAATGCGAGCACCTATAAAATTAAATACTAGGTATCTATTTTTACAAACAACATTTTAGTGCAGTAACCATTACTTACATTTATTATAGCATATTTCAGGAGCTTATATAAGTAGTTAATTGTATATCAATACACGATGTGTGTTTGCAAATTTTAACACCTAAAGAGGTACTTACATCTGGTACTAGTGTCTAAACCAAGGAGCAAATACAAAGGTTCGTGGTCTAAACCATATTTAAACGTAAAAGAATATCTGACAGTTATAGTATCTAAGAGCTAATAATCATCTTACCACTATCATTTTAAATGCGCCAGACAGTTACTCTATCAAATTAACAAATAATAAAGTAGGTAGGTAGGTAGGTAGGTAGGTAGGTAGGTTACTAAAGTAACTGAAAACTATCTACGAGTGCGCGGGATCTCTACAATACATACAATATCTATGGTACATAATATGTTAATTTCCTAACATTTAATTGTGATGGTTTGGTAAATAATGATTCAGTGTCTGTTACTGAACGACTCTTTAAAAATATAGTAACCCTATTCTTACATTCGAACCGATTTAATTTATAAATATTAATAAAATTATTAATAACATTATAAAATTTGGACCTGAATATGCAAAGAAGTGTTCAGCAAAAGTAGTACGCGTAATTGTTGGCGCCATGATATAGAGATCCCGCCATATAAATTGGCAGTTGGGGGCGTCGCCACAGTCGCGTAATTCAGTGTTACCAGTAAACACGCCAAAACTAGCACTCACTGTGCCATACGGCTCGATACATTATAGGTTTCATTTGTAACGGTCTTTGGTTGCAGAGCTATAAACTCAAATAAAACAAATTAATATATCAAAGTCAAAATATGTTTATTTAAAATAGGCCCTATCACAAGCTCTCTTTGAATGTTATCTTATGATCTAAGTATAACAACAATAAAGATTATTATTTTTATAATTAACAAACATAAAGATTACAAAGAAAGTGAGCAGTGTGCCAGTTTTTCCTTAACAATAATTATGATCCCTATCGCCTAACGTGGTAAACGGTAAAAAGTGGCTTTGTCCAGCTATCCTCAAAATAAAGATTTTTGCTTCTTAGCCACTCTTGCATCTCAGATTCTCCATCCATCTGCCATAATATATTCAAAATTATAGATATCACAAGCTCTCTTTGAAAGTTATCTTATGATCTAAGTATAAATTAAAAAAACTATTTCAAACATGGCACTGAGCATTGTCTTTACATATTTTTTACCGAGGTTAGATCAGCGGAGACCCTAGCTTGGAGAAGAACTAACAAGAAACTCCGGAAATCAATTTATTATAATCACCTTTAACAAACATAAAAATTACAAAGAGTGGGCAAAAAACACAACACTGGTAATACTAAATTTACCTTTCATACAAAATAACACGCAATGGCGGAAACGTCAAATTTAGTTCCAAGTTTGGCTACTACCAATTTATGTGGCGGGATCTCTATTTATATGTACACCTTCTTTGCCTGTTCTGTGGTTGGGCATAGTTTTCAACTAGTCTATGTTGTTTGAGGACTATGTAGACTGTATATAGCTGACGCACTGTCAATACATCACAAAAACTGTAGAGGTCATCAGTAGGATAGTAAAATGGCTTAAAGATACATACTTTAAGCAACCCTCTTTGAGTTACTTCCAAAGTTGATGTTTATATACCCCACGAAGAAATACAGTACGACAGAATAGATTGTGAAATTGATATATAGATTTGTCTCATGCGATTGCCATCCAAGATGTGCCGTATGTTTCTAAATAAATGCATAAGTTTACGGATACGACTACACAGTAATTTAATATGGGGCTTAAAACTCAGATTGTTATCAATTATTATCCCAATATATTTAATAGTTTTAATTCTTTCTAAAGGTACGCAGGAGCAATCTCTAGGGTAAAACGTACTACAGTCATGGGCGATAATTGTTAAATTTGAAGCGTGAAGACAATTTCGTAAGGAAAAGCACATGTATTTAGTTTTACTTACGTTTACAGATAGTAAGTTATCCCGAAACCATTTTGTTACTAAAGAGAAGCCAGACTGAGCATTCGAATAGCATCCCTCTCAAGTATCACCAATGAAAAGTAGTGCAGTGTCGTCAGCATACGCGAAAATCTCGCCATTTTGTAACTTTTAACTTTTTACCAGGTTTAGGACGTCATTTATAAAGATTAAAAAGAGCAAAGGATCTAAAATGCTACCTTGTGGCACGCAAATGGACGTAGGCAATTCCTCGCTAACAACAGACCCAATTGTTACACATTGTGTCCTGTTAGTTAAGTAATCTTAAAAATGGGACAGTCACGTATGCCGAGGCGCTCCATTTTATTTAAGAGAAGGTTGATTGGAACTGTATCAAAAGCCTTCCTGAGGACTATAAAGATACAAATACATTTGTTCCTTTTGTCCAAATTGCTTGAAATACTACTTACTAGTCTTAGAACCACACTGTCAGTAGATCTACCCGAATGGAATCCAAACTGATTATCACTTACTTGGTTATTAGTTTCCAAGAATTAGAGAGTCTACTGTATAATAGTTTTTCGAGTACTTTGGAGATGGATGGCAGAATAGAAATAGACCTATAATTGTCGATACAGTCCTCATCACCACCCTTGTATATAGGACATAGAATTGACTTTTTCAGTGCCTTAGGAAAATTACCATCATGAAAACATTGGTTAAATAATTTTGTAAGAATAGGAACGAGAACAATAGAGCTATTTTCTAAGACCTTATTATTTATATTATCAAACCCTTTGTAGGTACATATATTTTTGAGATTTTTAATGACCATGCTGATTTCAGTTTCATGCGTATCAAATAAAACGAAGGATTTATATGAACTAGTTACTATCGTTTGCTTTAAATAGGTGCTAGTTTTATTTTTTATTATCTTTTTAGCCAAGTTGTGTCCTATTTGTACAAAATATTTATTTATTAGATTTACTGTTCCTTTCGTATCGGTGGACCTAGATAATAACTTAAAATTATGAGATTTCTTCTTACCTTTCACTATTTGCCACAACTTTTTGCTATCGTTGCCAGCACCATCAACTAAATCTCTTTCATACTTTAATTTTAGGTTTTTTAATAGTCTACAACAGAAGTTTCGGTATCGCATTTAAATAGTTTTATTGTCTGGATAATTAAGGCATTGTCTGGATCCTTCCTGTATTTAGAGTGTAGCCTATCTTTGTTATGTATACACCGTAGAAGGCCTGGTGTAATCCATGGCTTGATTATACGTTTACGTCTCGATAATTTCGTTTCAGTTGTGTTGTCACATATTGCGTCCTTGATTGTCTGTATAACTCTGTTCATTAATTGATTCGGGTGGTTACTATCGAAAACAGTATCAAAATTGGTATTCAAGAGTCTTTTATGCAGTCGTAGTTAATATTTGTTATAAGATTATTTTGAGGGATTCTTTGGATCACAGTATTGAGCCCAAGTAGCACCGTACTGTGGTCTGTAATAGACGAATGGCATACTAGCGTCTTTGCTTTACACCTTGATTTAATTAAGACATGATCCAGGCACGAACCGCTTTCTAATCGAGTTATAAGGGAATGTGCGTTTAAAAGGCCATGTGACGCCGCTAAATTAAGATAAGAATCTGCCAAAATGTCAAATTTGTTACTTGATATAGAAATGTTGATATCCCCTATAATAACAACATTTTCAAAGCTTGACAAAGACAGCAGAACACTATCTAAACTATTTAAAAATACATCTAAGTTTTTATATGAAAGTGAACGATATAAGGCCACAATAGCTATATTTTTACCAATTTTAACTACTTAACAATTAGCTTCCTTAAACTCTGGTTCAATCACCACTATACCGGATAATTCATTATGCACGTATGCCACTACCCCATCATTTTGAAGTGAAATACTGCTCGTATAGTTACTATCGTAGTTAGATATATGAGGTATATAATTGTTATTTAGTAACCAGCATTCCGTGAGTAGGTATAATAATATCACAGCTCATTCCTAATCTGTCTAAAAGAATAGTGAATTCAGGAAGGTTATGTTTTATGCTTCGGATGTTTTGGCTTATTATTAACAAAGATGAACTTAAGTTTACTTTAAAATCACTTATATCACAATATGAAGAAGTGGCAACTGTAAAATTGTCAATTTCACTGTTAATTTCTTGTTGGCTATCGAATGTTACTGTTTAAGATAGTCTTAGTCATTGTAGACTCAACCAGGATAAATACACGACAATATTAAATTGCAATCAACACAATTAGTTGCAATCAAGATCAAAGTGCGTATGAAAGATGTACGGAGTTGTGAGTGATGTGTGTAGTGAGTCCCATTGACTCAGACATTCGGTAACATATGGACTTTTTTAGCAAATTAGCATAGATAAAATAACGTCTATATGATTAGGTTTAGGTTTGGATTTCGTGTTTCGTAAATATATATTGAAATAAATAATATTAATATAGAGATTTTGATTGTGCGTGTATAATACAAAAAACATAAATATTCATAAGGTGAGTAAATTGAAGGGTTTAGTAACATACTGTTATAAAGTATACAGCTTATAATTAAAACATGCAGAATCAGAATACAAGAAAACTAAACAAATTATTGAGCAGCCTAGGTTAATTAGTCAAATAGAATTTAGATGATTCTCACTTAGAACAACATTATAAGGGCTATTAACGTCTTTTTTAAGAAGCACACGTCCATCCGCCGTCCAACAGAAAGCATACTTCTCTTTCTTTGCAAAATTCGTACCAAGGTACAGTAATTTCTTAGTCATAGGTGAGAGCTTTTTATTGACATAGATAGGTAAATTTTCTTCTGTATATCCAATACAAACAATGCAATACAAATATAATTTTTGACCTTGCCCGTCAAACTGCAGTTGGAATACCCCATTCTCAATACGGAAGATGGATTGACCAGGGACTATTTGAAGGTTATGTGGATGCAGATAATTTTTCAAGATAGTGAAGAAGTTATTGTGCTTCAAGAAGTTTCAAGATCAAAAATAATTTTTGTGAATAATTATTAATTAAAAATATAAAAAAAACTGCATGGGCGATAATCTCATGGCCCCGAGTCCCCGGCGCTCCTTAAATGGAGCTGAGCAGGGGCGGAGATAATCTCCGGGGGGAAACTCGACGACGAGGTTCGCCATCCGTCACGTCACGAACGGCTCCCTGGAGAGGCGGAGCGTGGGTCACGGAGACCCGATTTGCCTCATTGAATGTTTGTGTAGCAGTGGAGAGCAAGATAGACGACATTTGCAAGATGATGGAATGTAAGAAATTAGATATTTTATGTGTAAATGAAACGTCAAGGAGGACGAAATTGAGAATGTTTGGAAGGTGTTGAAGGATGGTATGGTGGAATCTGCCATCGAAGTATATGGAGTACGTAAGAGGGCGAATGCTCCCCCAAAGAATCAAGCTCTATGGTGGGATAAAGAAGTAAGAAAGGTTGTAAAAGATAAGAAAAAAGCATGGCAGGATTTGTTGGCAAGTAAGGCCAACAATAAAGCAACCAATATGAGTGTTATAGACTATGAACGGAAATTGTTACTATTTAACGAATTGAAAAAGAGAGTGAAAGAGATCGTGAAACGAAAGAAATTAGAATTAAAAGAGAAGACTGAAAGGAAGTTCGCCGAGAGTTTCAATCAAAATATCAAATTATTTTGGAAAATGGTCAAAACGGCCTGGGAACTCTCTGGAGGATCCAGAATGAGTGATGTTAGGAATAAGAATGGGGATTTGATAAATGATGAGTGTTAGGCGTTAAAAAGATGGAAGGAATACTTTGAAGAGTTGTTTGAAAATGAGGATGTATCATTTCAGGATGATACATCTGAATTAAGTTTGGATGATAATGGCAGTGATATTAGTATGGAAGAAATCTTCAAAGCTTTGAAAGCTATGAAAACTGGTAAAGCTGCAGGGTACGATAGGATTTCCGTGGAGATGTAGAGGGCTGGTGGCCTGGTGGTTGCGTGCAGGGCCGTTATCGTCCTTTTGTACAAGGGGAAGGGACCCTTGCAAGACTGCAAGAACTACCGGGGGATTAGCCTTCTGAGCATCGTCGGAAAAATATATGCAAAAGTATTGATTGAAAGAGTTGTTCGTGAGACTGAAACCAAGATATGGGATGTACAGGCAGGTTTTCGGAAGGGAATGGGATATACAGGCAGGTTTTTGGAAGGGAATGGGATGTACAGATCAGGTGGCTGAAAAGTTTTTGGCGAAGAACCAAAAGGTTTTCTGTGCTTTTATGGATTTGGAAAAGGCGTATGATCGTGTATCCCGGAACGATTTGTGGAGGACGCTATCTGCGTTTGGTTTGGGCAGTACCTTAATACGGGCTCTAAAGTCTTTATATATGGATTCGGGAGCCTGTGTTAGGGTTAATGGGGCCTACTCAGACTGGTTCAGTATCCGAAAGGGTGTGAGGCAGGGCTGTGTAGCTTCGCCGTGGCTGTTCAATCTGTTCATGGATAGTTGCTTGACTGATTTGAAAGAAAGTGACAGAGGATTGCGTATGGGCGAGTTGATCATTAAATGCCTCTTGTACGCTGACGATCAGGTTCTTCGTGCGTCATCGGCGTGTGAGTTGCAGGAGATGGTCACTTGCATGAATGAGTCCCTTAAGAGGAAAGGAATGAAAATTAATGTAAATAAAACGAAAGTAATGGTCATGGAGGGACTTAGCAAGACAGAGTGCAAGATTGACATAGATAATGAAAGAGTCGAACAAGTGAATGATTTTATGTATTTGGGAACACTTTTTACTAATAACGGAAAATGTGAGGCAGATATTGAACGTAGTGTGTGTGCAGGTAATATGATCAATGGGGCTATGTATAGTGTTATGGGTAGCTAGGTAGTAAGGTTGTGGTTTGAAAGAAGATGTAGTGAATAAGATTAAAAAGAGCATGCTTCGATGGTTTGGACATGTTATGCGGATGAATGATAGCAGATTGACAAAACGAATATATATGAGTGAAGTGGAAGGGCGGTTACGTAGGGCCGGCCTAATAAGACATATAACAGTCAGATAGACGCTATATTGAAAAAAGGTGACGTTAAGAGTACCTATAACCGCCGAGAATGTATGAGGAATGTATGAATATCAATGAAGCGAAAGTGGTCTGTCAGGATCGGGACAAATGGAGATCCGTGATCTCTGCCAACCCCTCTACAGGGAATCAAGCGTGATGTGTATGTATGTATGTATATCCAACATTAGACGTATTAAGTTTCGATGATGTGTCTCTGTTTTTGTTATAGTCCTTAACTTTACTCATAAGAACAGACTTAGCCAACGTACTATTGAACTCTACCGTAATTGAGGTGGTACGTGATTATTTTTTACTTGTTGCCGAGTGGCGTTGCGAATGTCTATTGGCTGTACATTGCACTCCAGATTCTTGATTAGTGCAAGTGTAACATTAAACATAGATTGCTTAGTCGCCACGAGAGCCTTTGGGATGTTGCGAATCTCTATCGAGGTTTTTGATAGCTGTTTTTCCAAGGAGTCCATTTTCAGCTCTTGTCTTCATTTTGAGACATTTGACTAGCCATAGATTTACGCTCCGACTCTAACGAAGTGATGTTAGATTCAATTACGGTTATTTTATCACTAACAAACGTTAGCGACTTCTCAATGACAGAGTTAGTCTTACTTAAATTGGTTGATTGCTGCACTAACTCAGTTAAATGCTGCTCAAAACGATCCATGCGTTCCGACTGTTTCTGCATGAATTCTTACATGGCTTGTTGGAAATGTGTATTTGAAGCTTCATTTGAATTTCGCGGTCTTTCGATCTTTGAGTTATGTTGACATCATACTCATAGTCATCTCATGGCTGACTAGAGTTTTTAGCCAGATTAGGTTCAGATTGGGAAAGTAGTGCCGTTTTTGGTAGAGAGCGCAGAAATTTTGACATTTTGAAATTATTATAGTTATCTATTCTCGCCTTAATTAGATGAAGAATCCCCGACGAGAATCGGTACACAGTAGCTACTTCAAATTAGCAGATAAAGTGTCAAGTCATAAATCAATGGACTTAAAGACGGCAAAATATAGTGTTATTTCAATATTAAAGTAGTTCCATTCAACACTCCGAGCGCTCAATACAAAGGGTCACTAATGATGAGTGACAGGTCCGATAAGGAATCCTTTGTGCGAGTTGAAGAAATAATTTTGAGGTAAAAATTTTGTTTCACTCGCTCGTTGTTTGTGTCTCACTCGTCTTTGATTGAGCTCCTATGGTGTTATGATCGCCTGGTAGCCACACTTATTTGTTTCACATTTATTTTGTTTATTATAAAGTCTAGACACGTCTGCTCGCTTTCGACGTCCGGGGGGAGATTGAATGTGTGTCTGGTTGTAACCTGAAAGTGTTGCTCTGATGATTATAGTTAGGTGGAGGTGCAGCTTACATTTCTTGAGTTCTATTAGGAAACTGTCTAGGTGTTTGTGGCGTAACAAGGATTTTAAAATTATTAGGATTAGAAAAACTGTTCTGCTGGGGTTGAGTAGCAGGAAGGGTTTTCTTGTGTAAATAAATCTTATGGGGTGTTGTTCGTGATTGGAGATAAAGAACGTTTAGTTCTTCTTAGACGTATTCTAATGCTTGCCCGAGGGTGTACGGTATCAGGTATCTCATTCGTGATTCTAGGGGTTATTTTAATCCTCTAATGAAGGCTTGCTTCTAAAGAAATAAAATTCTAATGAAGTTCTTATACAGTGTTCTTTTTGCTTCTACGGTGGTTGGAAGTGTTTCGTGTAAATTAATATATGTCACTAAGGTCGATAAAAGAGTCTGTATTTGATCGTAGAATTCCTGTGGCGTGGAATTGCCTTGCAATAAGGAAGCTAGATCGGAATAAAGAGAGGTTTCATCTCTCTGGTAGGCATAGTTATTGACTAGGGTGTTTTAGATTTCGGGAAAGTTATTCGGAATACCATTTGCGTTAATTAACCGTGCGGCTAGTCTATTCTTGATTTGTTTCTAAATTTTTATCAAATTTTATGACAATTTCTTCACAGATTGTCAAGAATCGGTACAGAATATGTGGGTTTCCATCAAATTCTGATACCGCTCTTAAAGATTTATAAATTTGTTCTATGTCATTTGAAGTCATGTTTACTGTAATAGAAATAAAATTACTACTAGATGAATCCAAGCTTAAATCTATTAAACCCTGACTTAATAAATTTCTTAAATTATCGAAATACTCTTCTCTATTTCTTATTCTTAAGTTAGTCCTATCTCGGGAGCTATCTCTCCTCAATTCCTTACGATTTGGATGGAAGGCAATTTTGGAGAAATGAATAGACACCGGATAAAGGAAGCAACTAAAATATCTCTCTAACTTACATGTACAGGAACATCGCTGGCCACACTGTACACACTGTGACAGAGTCGAGCCTCAAAGATCGAAGCTACACCGAATTGATATTATCCTCTATAATATTATGCATCTTCTCTGAGATTAATCAGATTCATCATTCACGGTCGCCATGAAATGTTGTGATTTAGGGTGTGAAAGTGTTTTAAATGAAAACCATATTTTCCAATTTTGCGTGTGGTTTATTCGCCAATCAAAATGTAAAAGAAAAATTAATTATAAATTATTAAACAATAAAATACAATAAGCACCATCATCAAATCCTTACGTCATCGTCATTGTAATTATGTTGCAGTCAATAAAAATAATGTAGCAGTTAAATAATGAATTTGGACTTGCTCTACTTATTCTATATATTATTTATTCTCTTAAAATTTGTATACCGGGTGCTTCAAAAAAATGTATACACACTTTAAACTATTGTAGTTTCCCGCTCTACAAGGCTAATGTTATATTCCTTCGCCAGGTGCCAGCATAATCGTCCCTCTATGTTATATTATCAGTTGGAATTTGTAATATCAACATGGGTGACGTACGTTTTAGTTTTGAAGAACGTAAGCAGGTTATTAAGTAGGACGCAGGGGGGCAATCGAGTTTCCAGCACGCTCTCCAGACCTTACACCATTGGATTTCTTCTTGTGGGGCACAGTAAAAGATGAGGTGTACAAACGTAAACCACGTAACCTAGACATTCTTTGGAAAGATTCAAGCAGCGTGTTGAGAAATCTCATTGGACGTTTTGATACGATGTACAGAATCTGTGGTGACTCGTACTCAGAGTTGTATTGATGCTGCAGGTCACCAATTTCATTTACATTGGACTTTCAGCTTTCTATTTTCCTGAAATTTAACTTTGTAGAACGGTAAATAAATTTTCTATGGAAGTTAAAAGTGTGTATACATTTTTTTGAAGCACCCCGTATACTTATTTATTATAATTATTTCAGTAACTAAAAACTACAACTATGCAGAACTAACAAAAACCATTGAATTATAACATGTATACACTACTCCCTAAGAAAGGTCTGAGCCTTGTATGTTTATGATGAGTATGATTCTCATCCCTGGACTGTGTAGTGTGTATATATCATTAAAGACAGTATACAATTTAAAATCTTTCACTAGTTATAGCAATTAACAATAAGAAACAAATTAAGTAATGAATAAATTTAAGTTTTATAACATTAAAAGGAAAGAAAGAACACAAACATTTTAATTTGGCGGGGTAGTTATAGACTTGAGTGCCCATGTCCGAAATTTTGAAGGCAAGGGTCACTCGAAGCCCGCGTTTAAAGATAGACAGAATCCAACGTGGCAGGTAGTGAACCGTATGGCCGTATATAGGCACCGAATATCACCTATTCCGAAGGATAGGCAGGTTTCGTCACGATGTTTTCCCTCACCGTTAGAGCCTGTAAATTATGTACGTAAATGAAAAACTTTTACTAATTTTAATGACAACTTTTCCTGTGGAAATGTTTTTTTGTGACCTTCAATAAGTGATTTTGATAAATCTCATGTTGAATAAAAAAGCATTTCATTTCCATTTCATTTCAAAAAATCATGTCATTTCATTTCACTGTCTAAACCTTAACTAACTATTCTCTTCAATCGGTCATATCATGAAGGTATTTACCCTGAAACGTGGAAAACGGTGCTTATAGTAACGGTCCATAAAAAAGGATCATATTACCGAACAACTACCATACTAAACATATTTAGTAAATTAATAGAAAAAGTGGCATATACCAACTTATACCACATAATTGCTAAATATATTCCTCTCGAGCAACACGGGTTCATAAGAAACAGGTCTACCCTGACCAATCTTAATACTTTCGACCATGTGGATCATATAATTCTCCTTCATTAGTTGATGGGCCTTGGAGTCAAAGGGAATCTACATAGGTGGTTGAAATCCTACATACACAATAGGACTCAAATTGTAGCTGGATTAAAATCCGCAAGAGTGACGATCCCATCAGGTATTCCTCATGGCTCTTTACTAGGCCCTCTTTTATACGTCGCTTTTCTATGACTAGAGATCGCGCCACATAAATTGGCAGTAGGCAAACTTGGAACTAAATTTGACGTTTCCACCATTGCGTGTTATTTTGTATGAAAGGCAAATTTAGTATTACCAGCGTTGTGTTTTTTGCACACTCTTTGTAATTTTTATGTTTGTTAAGGGTGATTATAATAAATTGATTTCCGGAGTTTCTTGTTAGTTCTTCTCCAAGCTAGGGTCTCCGCTGAACTAACCTCGGTAAAAAATATGTAAAGGCAATGCTCAGTGCCATGTTTGAAATAATAGTTTTAAGAGATTCGCGATTTATACTCATGATATAAGATATAAGGGTGTGTATAAGATTGATTGCAGCTGTGGGAAATCCTACGTCGGACAGACTAAACGGTCTATTGCGGACAGAGAGAAGGAACACATAATATATGTAGTATATAATAAGAAGGATAAGTCCCGTTAATTATTAATCATGTTTGAAATAGTTTAATAAACATATTTTGACTTTGATATATTAATTTGTTTCTCTATAGATCGCGCCACATAAATTGGCAGTAGGCAAACTTGGAACTAAATTTGACGTTTCCGCCATTGCGTGTTATTTTGTATGAAAGGTCAATGGGATATATGAAAGGTAATGGATGGGTGGGAAATCC
This sequence comes from Leucoptera coffeella, assembly GCA_030578115.1. Lineage (NCBI taxonomy): Eukaryota > Metazoa > Arthropoda > Insecta > Lepidoptera > Lyonetiidae > Leucoptera > Leucoptera coffeella. The sequence continues at coordinate 6,082,282 of JAMBLF010000002.1, forward strand.
TACGTCGCGCGTCGGACAGACTAAACGATCTATTGCGGACAGAGTGAAGGAACACATAATATATGTAATAAGAAGGATAAGTCCCGTTAATTATTAATCATGTTTGAAATAGTTTTTTTAATTTATACTTAGATCATAAGATAACATTCAAAGAGAGCTTGTGATAGGGCCTATTTTAAATAAACATATTTTGACTTTGATATATTAATTTGTTTTATTTGAGTTTATAGCTCTGCAACCAAAGACCGTTACAAATGAAACCTATAATGTATCGAGCCGTATGCCACAGTAAGTGCTAGTTTTGGCATGTTTACTGGTAACACTGAATTACGCGACTGTGGCGACGCCCCCAACTGCCAATTTATATGGCGAGATCTCTAAATTTGACGTTTCCGCCATTGCGTGTTATTTTGTATGAAAGGTAAATTTAGTATTACCAGCGTTGTGTTTTTTGCCCACTCTTTGTAATTTTTATGTTCGCTAAGGGTGATTATAATAAATTGATTTCCGGAGTTTCTTGTTAGTTCTTCTCCAAGCTAGGGTCTCCGCTGATCTAACCTCGGTAAAAAATATGTAAAGACAATGCTCAGTGCCATGTTTGAAATAGTTTTTTTAATTTATACTTAGATCATAAGATAACTTTCAAAGAGAGTGATGCAAGAGTGGCTAAGAAGCAAAAATCTTTATTTTGAGGATAGCTGGACAAAGCCACTTTTTACCGTTTACCACGTTAGGCGATAGGGATCATAATTATTGTTAAGGAAAAACTGGCACACTGCTCACTTTCTTTGTAATCTTTATGTTTGTTAATTATAAAAATAATAATCTTTATTGTTGTTATACTTAGATCATAAGATAACATTCAAAGAGAGCTTGTGATAGGGCCTATTTTAAATAAACATATTTTGACTTTGATATATTAATTTGTTTTATTTGAGTTTATAGCTCTGCAACCAAAGACCGTTACAAATGAAACCTATAATGTATCGAGCCGTATGGCACAGTGAGTGCTAGTTTTGGCGTGTTTACTGGTAACACTGAATTACGCGACTGTGGCGACGCCCCCAACTGCCAATTTATATGGCGGGATCTCTAGAGATCGCCCCACATAAATTGGCAGTTGGAGGAATTGAAGTGTTGTATGTCAAGTTGTAATTTACTGTTAGATTTAGTTGAGAATGTCATGAGTTTTGATTTATCTAGGTTAATTTTTAAATTATTATCAGATTCAAGCCACTCAAACACTCGAATCAAAGTGTTCTGTATGTTTTCTCTATGTTGTTCAATATTATCATTTTGTAACAAAATAGTACTGTCATCCGCGGATAATATAGTCGGGTGATTAGCTATATTCGGCATGTCATTAATGAACAATAAAAATAGTAAATATTCGGTATTTAGTTATACTAATAACTAAAATAACAAAAGATAAGAAACCGAAAGAAACAACCGACTTATTGCGTGTGTTTGTGTTTATGGTAAACATTACATCCAAAAGTTTCCTTTGCTCGTTTAATAGTAACACATGGTGATGCCTGCAGGGAGCACCATAGTCATGATTTATAAATTTGCTTTTATAGTTCAGAATGCTTAATAAATTTAGTCTGTATTTTTTCGACGGAGTGTATATAGCAAATATATTGTGGGTTCCAGACAGGGCTACAGTGCTCGAGCAGACTACACATATGCATAGTATAGGAATTTAGGGCATTTTGTGTCAATGAAATATTGGCCAACTCATATTATGAATCCTAGGGTCTTTTATGCTTTGTTAGTGATGTTTGTTACATGTTCAGAAAATGTTAGTTTAGAGTGTAATGTTTCTAATGTAATGCCTAAATCACGAACCGAGTTACTTTTTGACAGATTCGTGTTATTTATTTGATAATCATTTATAATTCGTTGATTTCTTCAAAAACTAATGTAATTGCATTAAGATATGTTCACACTAATCCGATTCATTTCGTAATAAGTGGAGAGTCTGTGTAAGTCTTCCTGCAGCTTGTCACAGTCCAATGTAGTTTTTATATTAATGTATTTTTTTTATCATCGACGTAAACAAGAAACATGGCTGATGACGCGAATCTACAGCCAAAAGGCTTTAGTGGACTGTATACTTGAATAAAAGAATATTTGACTTGCTACCAAATGGAGAGTGGAAAAGGAAGCGTGACTCACCTGACTCAGATACACGTGCTTCTTGAAGGGCCCTTCTTCGATCTGGCACAAGTAGAAGTAGGCTACAGATTCACACACCACTAGCGGAAACACAATGCGGGGAAACGACAATTTCCCACGCTATAGTTCTTGCGGGAGTTCGTATACCTCACAGGATACACAGCGGTATTGCGTATAGGGTCGCACGTCACGCTTGCGGAATGGTAGGACGGCAACTGAGGCTGCCCCTGCGCAGGAGGAGGCAAGCCACGCTAGGAAGGTGAGGGTAGGTTGGGATGGTAGCAATTCCAAGTACCTTCATATAGAAAAAATCAATAAATTGGCGAATCGGCGCCACCATTTCCAGCCGCCCTTAAAGGGTCACCTTTAAGAAAAATGAGCGGTAATAAAAATATAAGCGGTTAAATATATAATAGCGGTTAAGTATGAGTGGGTGTATATGTATGTTTATATATAGCGGTTAATTATGAGCGGGTGTATAAGTATGCGGGAAAATCTATGCGGTGAAAATTATATGAGCGAGAAAGTAGATATAGATAAATCTATTTTATAAATAACATGAATAAATATAAACAGTTATTACATAGTACTACTGGTTAGGGAGAGGGCAGAGCTTAACGACTGGTCGAAGGTATGTACCCTTAGACGTGCGCACAGATACAACACGAATGACGCCGTCCTTAGAAGGGTGAACTTTGTCAATAATTGCGATTGGCCACGAAAGAGGCGGCGCATTTTCAGTCATGATGACTACAACTGTACCTTCAGTGATAGGCACCGAAGGCGAGTTCCATTTCTCCCTAACTTGAAGGCTCTGCAAATATTCAGTTTTCCACCGCTTCCAAAAAGACTGCACAATCCTGTCTAAAAGAGCAAATCTATGAAGGAGGTTGACATTCTCAGACTCGACTTCAGCCGCCGGAAACGAATGGAGCGGAGCGGTGTGCAGAAAGAGACTAGGCGTCAATGCTGCAGGCTCGCCGGGATCGCAGCTTAATACAGTCAGCGGACGCGAGTTAAGCAAACACTGAATTTCAATAAGAACCGTATTAAGTTCCTCGTAAGACAGAATCTGTTTTCCTATAACCTTATACAAATGGTTTTTGATAACCTTTACCATACTTTCCCAACAGCCGCCAAAATGACTGGCTGTAGGACAATTGAACTGCCAGGAAATGCGATTTTCTGTAAGATATTCTTCAAAGCGCGGTCGGTACTCCTTGTCCAAGAATTTGTAGAGGTTTTTGAGGTATGAACTAGCACCTTTAAAATTGGTTCCGTTGTCTGAGTGGATGGTGTCCACGGGGCCGCGGCGCCCAAGAAACCGTTTTAAAGCAGCTAAGAAACTCGCGGTTGTCAAATCCGAAACAAATACACAAATGTACGCTTTAAGGCTATGAGCACCTCTACGTCTAGCGGGGACATAAGGCACAGGTCCAGCATAATCAACACCAGTATGGGTAAATGCCTTGACGACCTGGCGCGTGCGGATATCGGGAAGCGCAGACATAAGTGGGTACGTAGCTTTAGGTTTCATTCTAAAGCAAGTGTTACACGAATGCACCCTTTTCCTTACAGTATTACGAGCGGAAAGAATCCAGTATCTTTGTCGCAGCAACGACAAGAGTAACTCTGGACCAGCATGTAAATATTTAATGTGGTAATAGTCGATCAACAAATAAATTACATGATCATTACGTGGCACAAGTATAGGGTGCTTGTGACCATAGTCGAGGTCGGAATTTGAAAGCCGACCGCCGACGCGGATGAGGCCATCAGGGTCCAAAAACGGGCTAAGCTTTGAAATAGTGGATGAGCATAATTTATTAGCCTTAATGGCGTTTATTTCATTAACGAAATGTTTATGTTGAAGGATACGCAGCAATGCAATTTCTGCGAAGTCCAAGTCCACAGTGATGATGTTATGGTCGCGTCGGGGTATTAATTTTAACATACGAAAAACATAAACTAATATTCTTAATAATTTACTCCAAGATGAGCAATTTTGTGCTACATTGTAAATAGGAGAGCGATCATCATCAGCGGGTAAGGTGATCGCGTGAACGTTAACCTTCTGCTCCGAAAGGTCCTCAGGAGGGTCTCCGATTTCACTGACAGGCCATTGGGCCACAGGCAGTGAAGCCCACGCGGGACCATAAAGCCACAGTGGGTGAAAGAGAAGCTGACGTGGAGTAATTCCACGGGACAGGGCGTCAGCAGGGTTTTCTTCACCCGAAACATGATGGAAGTTCTCGGCGGCGATGTTCTCCGTGGTTTGTATAACTCGGTTTGCGACGAACGTCTGCCACCGGTGCGGTGAGCTTCTTATCCAATAAAGCGCGACCTTTGAATCGGTAAACGCATAAACTTTCATAGGAACGCGATCGCGGTAAGCGTTTAACACAGTTCGCATTAATTTAGACAAAAGTACAGCTCCACAAAGCTCAAGCCTAGCTATGGATAGCTGTTTCATAGGCGCGACTCTATACTTAGCGCATACTAGACGGATGGTGATGCCCGTAGGGGAGTTAACCCGTAGGTATACCACTCCACCGTAAGCTGCAGAACTTGCATCGCAAAAGCCTAATAAAGTGACTTCGCAATCACCTTGCACACCTAGGTACCGCGGTATCTTAAAGCCATTTAAAGCCGGTAGCTCATTGCAGAACTGATTCCACATTTTAGCAATGTGGGGCGGGGGAAGGAAGGGAATTCGTACATTTGTCGTCGGTAGGTACGGTTTTAAAATAAAAATGGTCAGAGTCAGTCCAATGCAGTCCTAATATTTGGTGTTGAAATGATTTGTCAAATTCTACATCTATGGACAGCTTATGTGTCATAGGTATATGTTTCAGAGCGGTTGAATCATTGCTGTTCCATTTTAATAAGTCCCAGCCAGCGCCTTTAAATAAATTGATAAGTTCTTTCGAAGCTTGCGTTGCTTCCGGTAACGACTCTACTGAAAACACAATGTCATCCATATAGAGTGGCTCGGAAATTATCTGCTTAGCTAACGGATATTTATGACCATCATCATTTACTAGCTGTCGTACAGTACGCAGCGCATGAAAGGGGCCCGACTTAATACCAAAACAGACGCGCGTGTATTCATATAAAACGAGTGGTTCTTGAGGACTAAATCTATAAAGCATTCTCTGAAAACGACGATCAGACTGCCGCATAACTATCTGTAAAAACATCTGACGACAGTCTGCAGTCATAGCTATAGCATGAAGTCTAAACAACAAAACTATATTAAATAGATCACCCTGCAAGTTAGGGCCGCTATGCAATAGATCGTTTAGCGAACAACCGGATGTAGTATTAAAACTAGCGTTTAACACTACGCGTAATTTCGTAGTAAGTTTATCCTCCCTGACGACTCCGTGATGCGGTATTATGTACATCGGTTTAGAAGAGTCACGTAAATCTTCAGGTGGCGCGGGAACTAAATATTCGTTGTCTATGTACTCGCGCATTGTCGCATCATAAGCATTTTTCAAGTTGGATGAGGCTTGTAATTTCCTCTCCAAGCTAAGGAAGCATTTACGGGCCGAATTGTATGAGTCACCTAACAAGAACATATCCTTTCTAAATGGAAGGCCAACAATATACCTACCACTGGCGGGGTCGCGATCCGTAGTGGACGCATAAAATAATTCGCATTCAGTATCAGCTAGACTGTGAACGGGCGCAGCGGAAGGAACCTCCTCAAGTTCAAAAAACTTACGTAATAAAACGTCAATAGGCTCCTCTCGTACAAAAACATTGCAGCACATCGAAGATGCCGTGCGGTTATTAACACTATAGGTAGGTACCAATCCCATAACAACGTAACCTAATACTGTCTCAATAGCGGGAGGCAAAGTCGACCCACTATCGACCTTATTGCCTAGGAATAAGTGCGGGAATAAAGACGCGCCAATTAGGACATCTATTTTGCTAGGCATAGCAAACGAACTATCAGCCAGCGGAATATTATTTAATTACGGCAATAATGAGGTATTGACAGCTACAGGTAATTTGTCGGTAATATTGTCGACAACCATAGCTGAAACCTTGTAGCTATTTCTATGATCGAACCGGGAAAAGAATTCAAAATCTACTGAGTTTCTAACGGTAGAAGCTTGCTACGCATAGAACTGCTAGACTCCTGAGTGCGAGGGGCGAGGGCTACTAGTGCGACGTCCTCAGTGCGTGAGCCAGAGTGAGATGACATGTTTTCCGAGGGCGAAGATCGCGCGGGCGCATTCATTGGACGCGGGCATAGTAATCTATCAATATGACAAGGGGCCGATTCTGTTAGTCGATTGAAATGTAATAGCTTGTGATGTTTAAGTTGACACACACGGCAATGCGATTTTGAGTTACAAGAAAGGGTACGATGCTTAATGCTCAAACAATTAATGCATGAATTATTTTTCTTTGCGGCTTGGAATCTATATTCCGGTGTCATTTTATTAAAAGCGGGACATTTAAATAAATGTTCATGTACAAAATTACTACACAAACACTTTGCAGGATAAGAGTCTGCGGTACTGACATAAGTTTGATACTTAGGCGGGTTGATAGTAGCATTTCGCGAGCGATTGGATTTATTTTCATAAGTACTCGGTGTAGGGGCGGTACGCAATAGTATTTTATTTTGAGTTTTTATGAAATCAACTAAGTTGGCGAACGTGGGAATTTCCAACGATTTTACAGTCATTTCAAATGCGCGAACAGTATTTCCACCCAACTTTTGAAGCGCGATAAACAGCAAAATAAAATCGGAGAAGTTATTTATTTTTAAGTTATTCAATGCGTTCACGGACGTTACAAAGCGATCAATGAATGAATCGTAATTGCTAGAATTGGGGCCGTGAATCGGCTTGAAGTTTAATATTTGCTTCAAGTGAGAAGAAGCGAGTGTCCGCTTGTCTTCGTATTTGTCGATTAGAGTTTGCAGAATAAGCTCATAATTATCTGAATTACCATACCTGAAATGGCAGATAAAGCTTTGTCTGAGAGTTTACCTAACAGATAATACAACTTGTCAGCCGTTGAAAGCGAAGGGTTTTCATGTATAGTGGACTTAAAACTTGAATAAAAGAGTGGCCACGAACCATAATCACCACTAAAACCAACTAATTCAATAGGTGGCAATGTACAAAAACTGCTACGGGGCTGGTCTTGCTGGACAACACTCTTCGGTAAAGAGTGCTGAGAGCGAATGCGTTTAATTCCACTATACAGTTGCTCAAACGCCATAAGAGAACTAAAAGTAGGTTCAGCCTCTGGGTGAACAGTTAATAAACGTTCATTGTATTTATCCAAAGAAGACTTGAACTCCGTATGAATCGCGTCAATACTTTCGGATTCACTGAGAAATTTATCGAGCAACTTTGGATCAGTATGCACGAACTTACTTGAATCAAATAAAAGTTGTATGTGCTGAAATAAGGCATTGCACCTAGCATTAGTAACTGTAAGTTGAGCATCGCGAGGGAGCTCACCTTGGACCTTTCCTTTACTCACATTGAAGTAAAGTAGAAGCTAGTCGAACCTTCTAGAATAAATCGACGCGAGTAATAAAGTAATAAAGCGGGTAGAAAAATAAAGTTGACGCTAGTAAAACCTTCTAGAATAAATCGACGCGAGTAATTAAATTATAAAGCGGGTAGAAAAATAAAGTAGAAGCTAGTAAAACCTTCTAGAATAAATCGACGCGAGTAATAAAGTAATAAAGCGGGTAGAAAAATAAAGTTCGCATTCACGGAGTGCGGTGAGACAAAGGAATGTTCAGCTATTGCGGTGTATTATAAATAGATATGCGGGTTAGTATAAATAAAATAAGCGGAATAAGTAAATACATATAATAAATAAGTCAGAGGTCAATATGACTCGGTTCGAGGGCCCAAATGGACCGGCTCGAGAGCGACTGAAAATGGCGGTGATCCGGTTCGACAGGAACCAGAATGGCGAATCCGGCTCGAGGATCAAAAAATGATGACGCGAATCTACAGCCAAAAGGCTTTAGTGGACTGTATACTTGAATAAAAGAATATTTGACTTGCTACCAAATGGAGAGTGGAAAAGGAAGCGTGACTCACCTGACTCAGATACACGTGCTTCTTGAAGGGCCCTTCTTCGATCTGGCACAAGTAGAAGTAGGCTACAGATTCACACACCACTAGCGGAAACACAATGCGGGGAAACGACAATTTCCCACGCTATAGTTCTTGCGGGAGTTCGTATACCTCACAGGATACACAGCGGTATTGCGTATAGGGTCGCACGTCACGCTTGCGGAATGGTAGGACGGCAACTGAGGCTGCCCCTGCGCAGGAGGAGGCAAGCCACGCTAGGAAGGTGAGGGTAGGTTGGGATGGTAGCAATTCCAAGTACCTTCATATAGAAAAAATCAATAAATTGGCGAATCGGCGCCACCAATGGCGTAGTGGAAACAGGAAGATATGTCATAGAGATCGCGCCACATAAATTGGCAGTTGGAGGCGTCGCCACAGTCGCGTAATTCAGTGTTACCAGTAAATACGCCAAAACTAGCACTCACTGTGCCATACGGCTCGATACATTATAGGTTTCATTTGTAACGGTCTTTGGTTGCAGAGCTATAAACTCAAATAAAACAAATTAATATATCAAAGTCAAAATATGTTTATTTAAAATAGGCCCTATCACAAGCTCTCTTTGAATGTTATCTTATGATCTAAGTATAAATTAAAAAAACTATTTCAAACATGGCACTGAGCATTGCCTTTGCATATTTTTTACCGAGGTTAGTTCAGTGGGGACCCTAGCTTGGAGAAGAACTAACAAGAAACTCTAACTAAACTAAACTAACAGAAGCTGCGTTTGCCAGCATTACAGTGGAAGACTGGAAAACCCAAGTTCAGCATGTACTGAACGTCGAAGACAAATATTTTGAAAGTGACAGAATTATAGACTCCGAACTTGATAAATTTATCGCGAATCTCTTAAAACTATTAACAAGAGTGAGCAAAAAACACAACGCTGGTAATACTAAATTTACCTTTCATACAAAATAACACGCAATGGCGGAAACGTAAAATTTTGTTCCAAGTTTGCCGACTGCCAATTTATGTGGCGCGATCTCTACATTTGAAATTTAAAAAGTGTTTTTCATTTAAGTACGTACATAACTAAAGGTCGCCAACGATGAGGTACATTGTTATTCTTAGTCGGATTATGTAGTATTTAGAGAACTCATTAATGTACGTCCTGTTTCCGACATTTTGCGGGTTTTTTCTCAACTTTATACGTATATATTTACATATTTATATAAATATATTTTAACAGAAAAATTAAAACACTCGTTTTGCTCATTTTTGTGCACAATACCTTTAAGTAATATTTAAAAAATGTCAACGGTGGTGTGTGTATACCTTTTCAAGTTGAACTCGCAACAATAGTGATGCCACTCTACTCAACATCCACGGGTAATTCACACTAGATATAAACCACTCAAAACTCGAATCGTTTAAAAAAATCTGTGAAGTGAATGTAATAAAGCAATGAATGGAGTCCCATCACTACGCAACAAGCATTTTATGGTAATAAAATTAAGTAGAAATTGACCTGTTTGTAATAAGACGGATTAGGTTTTTGGCTTTCGTAGAAAGTAAACTTTTTGCACCTAAGCTTTTGGAAGTAAAGTATACGTACAGTAGGACGTACATAAGTCGGAAATTACTAAATATTTATAATAATACTAATTATTACCGATTCTGCAAACAGTTTTAGAATGTGTTTTATCGTGATGTCTATCGACTTTTTCCATATTTATTATGACTAGTGATGAGCAGAATTAATGGGATATCGATATAGTAAAAACGAAGAAAATAAAAAAAGTTGTATTTATTTACTTGATAGTAAAGAAAAATATTTAATAATGGATTTTGGAATAAGTATGATTATTCATGTATGTACCTATTTCTGGGGGCATTAAAACTAGGTAAGCAAAAATGGAAGATGATGGTGATGATAAGGATGATTCTAAAAGGTTTGTAAAATGTATTTTTATAAGATTCCTCAAGTTTTATAGTTGAAACAAAATGAACAGTGTAATTACTGTAATAATTATAACTTTACTCAGAAACGGAAAATGTCTACCTTTATTCTAAATTTCAATGGAATGAAACCTTTTAATAAAACTGTTATTACAATGGTAATGCAATGTTAAGTTGAAACAGTGGAATGGTCAGTGGTTAATAACAACATAATAGTGCCATACTGACCATCAATATTGTATATTAAATATTTCAGTCTGTACTAATTCTCAATATAATTGTGATTTGCACTTTACCGACAATGCCGCTATGAATTTCTTCACATTGATAATCACAAATACGAAACAAAAGTCTTGGGATTGGTTTCTGTGAATGTTACCATCCATTAGGGATGTCAGTTGGGCTAAAATGATGATGATATAGGAAATAATTTTTCTGCTGAGTCTCTTGTACATGGCATAATATTATTATATGTCATAGTTAATAAATGTTGAATAATAATGTTAATCTATATTACAAGTTCTATGAGAGTAGTTGCATACAGGCCACTCTATCAGAAGCTCTTTTTACTATACTAAGTGGGACCTTCTATAGTTGGCTTTATTTGATTGAAATTGATGTGTTTGTAACTAATGGTATATACATAATACATACATAATATAAGATAGAAGGTGTAGACTGTAGAGAGTATAAGCACATTAGTTGTTATATGAACATATATAGTAGTGGACATATAATTAGAAAAACTGAGTGCGCAAAGTATTTTTCATAGTAATTAACCTAAGAATTATAAGTTTGACAAATTATAGACACCTTAATATATTAAAGTACTATTCATCTTTATATTACATACATGATTACACAATATTAAATTGAATAATTGGTATATTTTATTAAAACACATGAACCAAGACTATACAGGGTGGCACATTCAAAACGGTCAGTATGGGAAAGTCTGAAATTATAAGAGATATGAAAATTTGTTCTAAGGAACCATGTCACCGATTTTGATAAAAAGAAAAACTGCATTCATAGTTTCTCTGAAAAAACAACTGTAACCAGTACGGGGATCGAACCCGGTTGCTTTGAAAAAATAAATTCGTCCTTTTCACTTTTTCTTTTTGAATATCGATTGTGTAGGTCTTAAGCTGTAAATGTCTCTATGAAACATGGTGTCGAAAATGAATAAAATGCATTTTTAATAAAACTATAAATAATAAAATTAATAAACGTGAAAACTCAATTAATATGTATTTAATATTTGGTTTGGAAGCCTCTGCTGTCAATTAAGGCTCTACAGAGATGCAGCAGTGATTCTATAATTTTTTCACACTTCTCGAAAGGAATCCAAACACTTCTACAAATGTGTCATCAAGTTAATTTATATTACTGATATGTTTGTCTGACAATGCTTTTTTCACAATACAAATTTACAATAGGATTCAAGTCCGGACTATTTGAGGGCAACTCTCACACAAATACTAATTGTTCACTTAGAAATACTTTAACTCTATTAGGTTTTGATTTTGGATCTTTACTGTGTTGAAATAGGATGTAAAGAATAATTTCTCATCAGAATTATTGATTTTTGTCTTATTTTTTACATTATAATGAGTAGTTTTAGTACTGATCCAAAATTTCTTCATTGATCCACTCAGGGCCAATTTCATATTCCAAAAAAAATACCCCCATTTTTTAATATTACCACCATCTTGCTTTCGTATCTTGCGTTTATATTTCTTATTTAATGTCTCATTAATTTGGGTGATGCACGTGTTTTGCCATCTATATATAACAAATTAATTTTAGTTTTATTAGTTAAAGAAAATTTTGGCTAATCTCGAACTTATGAACAAAAGTATTTGAAAGACTACTTTCTCCATGTTGCCTGGTAAGAAGTTGTATTTTTCTGACATTTAACTAATCGCCTGCACTCTAGTCTTGTCCTTTCCCTTTCTTGGATTATATTGCTAAAAAACTTATTTTCTAATTAGATTTGAGCTTTTATCTTAGCTAAACGAACGAATCATGAGCATATCTTCATGACTTTTCAAAATTTTTTGGCATCTTTTTCAATGTACTTACCGTTTTCTAATAAGTAATATTCTAAACAATCGGCAGTCCTTCAATCAATCAGCCTATGACAGTCCACTGCTGGACGTAGGCCTCCCCAAGGTAACGCCACAAAACACGATCACTCGTGGCCCTCAGCCAACCACTACCAGCGACCTTTTTCAGGTCATCAGTCCATCTGGCAGGGGGGCGTCCTACACTACGTTTACCGAGACGCGGTCGCCATTCGAGAACCGCTTTGCTCCAACGGTCGTCGGTTCTGCGACAGACGTGACCGGCCCACTGCCACTTCAACTTGCAACATCGATAGACAATGTCTACGACATTGGTTCTCTGCCGGATAATCTCGTTCCGGACTCTGTCCCTTAACGAGATACCCAGCACCGAACATTCCATCGCCCGCTGAGCGACATGTAATCGGTGAGTCAGCCCGACTGTCATGTTCCACGTCTCGGCAGTCCTTACATAACTTGAATTTCTGTTATAATGGAATTTCACTATCATTTTTCTTGTTAATACATCACTATAAAATAAGACAGAATAAGAACTGCTTACAGATATTGTTCGCGAAAATGAGCGAAGTGTTTTCATTTTTCAGTTTAAACCCATTTAGAACTTACTGACACCTATGATACTGTCGAGGTAGCATAATGAAAGACTGAAATTAATGACTGAAGTAGTTTTAAGAGTTAAATATCAATAATTACGGAAATATTTACGTATAAAGTTGATAAAAAATCCGAAAAATTACGAAAATGGTTTTGTATTTTTTCCTTTATTTCGTCACGGAGTAATCTGAAATCAAAATATACAATAATGGGCTCTCTAAATACTAAATTCTTTGACTAAAAACATATAAGGTGCTGTTTTATTCATAATACTGCAGTATTCGTAAGTATAAAACGCCCAATTTTAGGCCGCCATCTTGTCATACATTATTATATGGAGAATTTACGCTTCCGCCGCGTGTAGCGAGTTTCAATACATCGCGTTCAGTCTTGGGCTAATGCCAGCGTGAGACCACGTCCATTTTGTTGGCGATCACAGCTAAACCGCTAGATAATCACACCAGATCAGTTATTTCTTAGTTCAATAAGTGAAATTTGGAAAGCAATGAGTAATCGTTTTTATGTTTGAAGTTATTGCTTATTATATTACTAGCGCTTTTTTTCTTTCGAAGTGAACTTCTAAAGTTGATTTATTGTACATGTATATTTTAAGAAGTATTTTACTAGATGCGAAGCCATATTTGATAATGCTAAATCATTCATGCGTCATTTATGCCTGTGACAGTTCAGACATGATTTGATGTTTCAGATATTAAGACAAGAACTTGAGAATGTACATAGAGATCGCGCCACATAAGTTGGCAGATGGAGGCGTCGCCACAGTCGCGTAATTCAGTGTTGCCAGTAAACACGCCAAAACTAGCACTCACTGTGCCATGCGGCTCGATACATTATACAGCCCTGGCCAAAAGTATTAGGCACCCTAACAAAAACGCTGATGGGGTAGTTAGTTAAAGTGATAAATGAAACAGATTTTGGATTTATATTAATAATTTAATGAAATCCGGTCTCCTCGAACCGTTCAAGGGCAGTTTGGACCACAAAACGAGAACATTGGACCACTTTGGCTGTTTCCACCTGCGACATACCTTGCTCGTGGAGAAGTTAGATTTGAATATTTTTTTTTCGATTAACTTCCCTGGTTTTAAGCATTTTTCACACTAAACACTATTATAATTCAGAATAAAATGCGTCCTGATACCAACGCCACTAATATAAATATGTTTGAACATTTTGATTGTTTGAACAACAGCTTGAAGTGCTACTCAAAAAAAAACGACTTTTCGTTTTTGATCGCATGTGGCCTTTTGACAAACAAAACAAGCTTATTTATTGGTTTAAGCAAGCACTAATAACACCTACAATGCTTCCAAAAAAAACCTTTGCGCCACTTTGCACGAGTTTTGAAAATATAAGAGTTTTGCAGGGGTGCCTAATATTTTAAGCCACGGCTGTAGGTTTCATTTGTAACGGTCTTTGGTTGCAGAGCTATAAACTCAAATGAAACAAATTAATATATCAAAGTCAAAATATTTTTATTCAGAATAGGCCCTATCACAAGCTCTCTTTGAAAGTTGTCTTATGATCTAAGTATAAATTAAAAAAACTATTTTAAACATGGCACTGAGCATTGTCTTTACATAATTTTTACCGAGGTTAGTTCAGAGGAGACCCTAGCTTGGAAAAGAACTAACAAGAAACTCCGGAAATTAATTTATTATAATCACCCTTAACAAACATAAAAATTACAAAGAAAGTGAGCAAAAAACACAACGCTGGTATTACTGAATTTACCTTTCATACAAAATAACACGCAATGGCGGAAACGTCAAATTTAATTCCAAGTTTGCCGTCAGCCAACTTATGTGACGCGATCTCTACTGACATCACTTCAGCTTTTTTCCCAGTAGGTAGGCAGCAATTAGTGAACCCCATTTTGAATAGGTTATTTATTATATATATACGTAATTATATATATACATATCTATATATTATGCATAACGAATGTGACCGCATTCAGGGTAGTCAGAGGTTGAGTATGCATTCGCGATGATCGAAATCATGAATATACATTTGGAATGCTCTTTGGCAACTTGAATTAGAGCTTTTAGCGTAATGCAGAAAAGATTATACGAGTGGACAGACATACGGAAAGACGACGCCTAGTTAGATTTTGATTCGGCTCAAAAACACGTGTGGCCCATCTCTTTCAAGAAGAATAGACCAATGTATACGGATAAGCGAAGCAATTTTTTAGAGACGATACTTTAAAATTGCTATGGAAATCCGAATTCAGTCACTAGGCTCTCATGACGGAGTAGGAGGTCGCACGAAAAAATTACCCTATTTATTATATCTACATATCTTGCTGCCCAAAATTTTGCTCAGTAGTCAGAAGATATAACTCGAAGAATTTAAATTTTTTGAAGTTCTTTTTCAGCTCAAAACCATACGAAAATACACGCGCAGTACCAGGGTCACAGACTCCTACAGGAGGTCGGGTTAGGGTATTCACTCAAGTACGTTCCATTATACACTATTTGTTAATGTCACTATAAAACTACAATTATTTACTACATATGATTTATTATTTAAATATTGATTACTTTTATATATTTAATACTAAAGTGTTTTTAATATATACTAATAAATAATAAGTTGTTGAATAATCTGATTATACATGATTAATAGCAAACGGGACTTATCGCGTATGTTTTTAAATAATAAAGTTACCTTTATTAACCCGACGTACTTAGGAGAAATGGTCATTACGTAGGTACTAAGTTGGTAAACCGTATATCCAAAAGAAAGAAACCCCCGTGTGTGGATCGCGTGCCGGTGTTCCTGCCTTATGTGAAGGGTGTTACAGACAAAGTTGGAACAGTCTTGAAGAACTACTCGTTCAAGCCTATATTCGTTCCATCTTCGAAGGTAACAGACTTTCTGAGAACACCTAAAGATGTAATCCCGTACCAAACACCGGGTGTGTATAAGATTGATTGCAGCTGTGGGAAATCTTACGTCGGACAGACCAAACGGTCTATAGCGGACAGAGTGAAGGAACACATTGCAGCGGTCAAGAAATTGGATACCAATAGGTCAGCAATAGCCGAACATCTACTAAACGAGGGTTCAAATCATTGGATTGAGCTTCATAAACCCACTGTGCTCTCTAATGAACGCCGATACTACAGTAGAATTGTACGCGAGGCGATTGAAATAAAAAAGCACAGTACATTCAATCGTGAAGGAGGTTACAAACTGTCTTCGGCGTGGAATACCGTGATAGATCGACATTCGGTTCAGCATGATCGTGTGAAGCCACAAGATACTGTGAGTGTAGTGTGTAGGTCGCGTGTGTTTAATAATAACGAAGCAGCGAGGGTAGTCGGAGAAGAATCTGACAGGGCGCTGCGTTGGAGGCGAAGAAATATGCGTCGTCAGTCTGCCCGTGACCATGGCTGCTGCAACGTAGCCGAAACGTCGGGTTAATAAAGGTAACTTTATTATTTAAAAACATACGCGATAAGTCCCGTTTGCTATTAATCATGAGTATAAATCGCGAATCTCTTAAAACTATAATCTGATTATAATTTATTAGTGTTTGTTTCGTTTACAACTCAATTGATACACGGAGCGTAATGCGAACCGCCATGACAATAAAGATTTTGTTATATCAAATTTGAAGTGATTTATTTCAGTGTTTTTGAAACTATCTTAGTGTGGAACCTGTTTATTTCGCAAACATAAATAACATTACATAAAATATCCGCTATTATCCCGCCCAATATGAGAAAAAGTCCTAGGTTCGAATCCCGACTCTGGCATGTACCAATGAATGAAATGTAAATATGTGTTTTTCATTTACGTACATAATTTACAGTCGCTAACGGTGAGGAAAAACATCGTGAGGAAACCTGCCTATCCCTCAGGATAGGTAATAGTCAGTGCCTATATACGGCGATACGGTTCACTTCCTATCACGTTGAGTGCTGTCTATCTAGTGATACGCGGGCTTCGAATGACCCATACCTAACATGCCTTCGAAATTTCGGAGATGGGAGATGGGATGGGCATTCAAGCCTCTGACTACCCCGCCATAATAAAAAAGGGAGTGTGTATATATAAGTCGTGAAGCGTATGTTATGTTATGTTATCCCGCCCAATCGTTTTCTGAATCGATATTTAAAGGAAAATTCTTCGTCACTCATAGCATGAGAATTTACAAACGAAACAACAAATTTATCTGCAACAAATCTAATTCATCATGCTGATTTGATATTTACTTATAGTAGCTCTGATTTTAACTTATTTAAGATATAAAACATACTTGGCCACTACCAAACCGAAAAGTAACCTCAAAAATATGTATCCCAGAGATAAACAAGGGGCTGTAATTGTTTTACACCGGACTTGTTTCTATAACAAAACATCGACTTTGTTTTGGAATAAGGTGGTGGATATCTGTGAGAACAATGTAAACACTTGACGCATATTGTTTATAAATGATATCATATGTATTCATAGTATTTACAACAAACCGATATAAATAATGATTTGATATTTTATATCAAGTACAAAATATTATGAAAATCTCAGTTTGATAACAAATAAAAGCTAAACGATGAAAGAAACCTGTACAGATTTCCCTCGCGTCTGACAAACCACTTTTACACAGCCAATTATTAGTTTATGTTTTATACGTCAACACGTAAAAGTAGCTAGTATAGTATTCTATATATCCGAGGTATTGTGTTTAATAATAATGAAATGAAAAGCTTTTTATTTAACATAAGGATATTAAAATAATTATTAAACACTTATTGAATGTCAAAAAAAAACATTTTTCTTAAAAAATATGTCATTAACATAAAACTTATTCTTAAAATAAATCAATTTAGATTAATAAAACTAAAACTAATGGCACTTCGTAAAAAAAAACTCTGCAGAGAAGAAATGCCAAGAAACAAAAACAAAAACGCATTCACGACCATTAACTTTTGCGGGGCAGTCAGAGGTTCAGGTTTCTATCTCCGCAATTGCGAAGGTAGTAATTCTATGGACACCTCGAACACACGTGTTGACCAGATCGTCAGTACTTAATGTGACACGTGGTCACCCATGTCGCCATTTACAAGCACTAACTATTACCTGTTTGACGAACAGGTAGGTTTCCTCACGATGTTTTCCTTCACCGTATAATTCGATGCAATTCGTAAATGTGTTTTTATTACGAAAATGTACATAGAAATTCATTAAACTTCATTTCCATTGGTACATGCTCAAGCGGGATTTGAACCCTGTACCCACTGATACAGAGCCAAGCCTCAAACAATTGAGCTACTGACTGACTGAATGAATACAGCGAGACTTGTTTATTTTAGTTATTTCCATAGCGTCATGTCATACGGGCTTCTTTTGTGGGGCAATTCTGCTGATATTATTTCAGTATTTGTGCTGCAGAAGAGGGCCATTCGCTCGATCTACCGTATGGGCCCTTGTGAGTCTTTAAGAGATGTGTTTAAGACAATAAATATACTCACTGAGGCTTCTCAATATATATTTGATAAATTATTCTATGTTAAAAAAAAAGATAATGAAATCTTACAGGCTTGTAAGAGACATGCATAATTGTAACACACGCAATAAAAATAAATTGTATTATAGTGGCTCTAGACCAAAAAGAATAAACGATTCGTTTATGGTCCTGGGCATAAAAATGTATAACAAACTTCCAGAGTCTATAAAGTCCTTACCTCTAGACAAATTTAAAGTTCGCACTAAGGCGACGTTGATCGAGAAGTGAAAAACTATCTAAATAATGTTATATGACTTTTCATCTTGGTGTGATTGCAGCCTCACGATGCATGTTCTTGTTGGAACCCCTTTAATATGTTGCTCATAATATTCGTTGGTAGCTGGTTGGGCTGCAGTCTCTTTCTGACGAATTACTGGCAGTATTTAGCGGAAATCGCCAGACAGTAAAATCATTGCTCCTCCAAAACATCTCGAGTCATTGCGTAAGTCTTTTAATGTTCGGTTAAGTGCTTCTAATGCACGTTTATGCGCCATTGTGAGTTCGTCCCAGATGATGATTTTTGATACCGCTAAAACTTTGGCCATTGCTGAGTGTTTTGCAATATTACACGTTGGTTCTTCAATAGTTTGAAGATTTAACGGTATTTTTTTCTTACAATGTGGCTGCTATTCTAGAACAAGCAACTGCAACCGCTTTGTTAAATCTCGCCTAAACAGTTGCTAAAACTGATAACATGTCTTGCCAGTTCAACCACGGGCATCAAGGAAATATAAGCCTCCATTTTTATCATCGATTGCCTTCATTAAAGTATCATAAACTTTCTTTTGTTAGTAATTCAACAAGAGTACATTCGTTTGAACTACTAAATCTAATTCCTGGTATATTCACGTTCCCGTTCCAATTCTCGATTAAATGCGTCATTCATTTCACGACATGGTGGCGACACGACATGGCTAACCTAACCTGATTAATAAATTACCGCACATGAGGTAACACATATCTTCGATCAAGAGTAAAGCACGATTATGTATCTCCGCATTCATCTCAATATCGTGATTTCTGGAACTAACACGAATTTGATGTAAAATATCTTATTATCTTATTATTAAGGCAGCATAATCCAGGAGTTTCTCTGGAAAACTTTAATGCACCACAATACTCGCAAACTACGTCCATTTGCCCAATGCAAACGCTAGGATGCATGCTGTAATCATTGCTGCAATCGCATTGAAAAGCTGCTCGATTCAAATCAGTAGTTGATCAATATCTTGTTCTGCGTCGCAAATTATCTATTTGTTGACCTCTGTTGTTCGCTCGACGATTCTGCATTGCCAACCGAGCTGTTTCACGGGCTGCTTCACTTTGCTTTAGCGATTGAGAAGCACGAAGTCGAGCCATACTATCGTGGCGCTGTTCACGTGCAATTTCTTGTTCTTCTTCTGTCCTTTCATTTGCATTGTTTCGAAAGACGACGCCTAGTTAGATTTTGATTCGGCTCAAAAACACGTGTGGCCCATCTCTTTCAAGAAGAATAGACCAATGTATACGGATAAGCGAAGCAATTTTTTAGAGACGATACTTTAAAATTGCTATGGAAATCCGAATTCAGTCACTAGGCTCTCATGACGGAGTAGGAGGTCGCACGAAAAAATTACCCTATTTATTATATCTACATATCTTGCTGCCCAAAATTTTGCTCAGTAGTCAGAAGATATAACTCGAAGAATTTAAATTTTTTGAAGTTCTTTTTCAGCTCAAAACCATACGAAAATACACGCGCAGTACCAGGGTCACAGACTCCTACAGGAGGTCGGGTTAGGGTATTCACTCAAGTACGTTCCATTATACACTATTTGTTAATGTCACTATAAAACTACAATTATTTACTACATATGATTTATTATTTAAATATTGATTACTTTTATATATTTAATACTAAAGTGTTTTTAATATATACTAATAAATAATAAGTTGTTGAATAATCTGATTATACATGATTAATAGCAAACGGGACTTATCGCGTATGTTTTTAAATAATAAAGTTACCTTTATTAACCCGACGTACTTAGGAGAAATGGTCATTACGTAGGTACTAAGTTGGTAAACCGTATATCCAAAAGAAAGAAACCCCCGTGTGTGGATCGCGTGCCGGTGTTCCTGCCTTATGTGAAGGGTGTTACAGACAAAGTTGGAACAGTCTTGAAGAACTACTCGTTCAAGCCTATATTCGTTCCATCTTCGAAGGTAACAGACTTTCTGAGAACACCTAAAGATGTAATCCCGTACCAAACACCGGGTGTGTATAAGATTGATTGCAGCTGTGGGAAATCTTACGTCGGACAGACCAAACGGTCTATAGCGGACAGAGTGAAGGAACACATTGCAGCGGTCAAGAAATTGGATACCAATAGGTCAGCAATAGCCGAACATCTACTAAACGAGGGTTCAAATCATTGGATTGAGCTTCATAAACCCACTGTGCTCTCTAATGAACGCCGATACTACAGTAGAATTGTACGCGAGGCGATTGAAATAAAAAAGCACAGTACATTCAATCGTGAAGGAGGTTACAAACTGTCTTCGGCGTGGAATACCGTGATAGATCGACATTCGGTTCAGCATGATCGTGTGAAGCCACAAGATACTGTGAGTGTAGTGTGTAGGTCGCGTGTGTTTAATAATAACGAAGCAGCGAGGGTAGTCGGAGAAGAATCTGACAGGGCGCTGCGTTGGAGGCGAAGAAATATGCGTCGTCAGTCTGCCCGTGACCATGGCTGCTGCAACGTAGCCGAAACGTCGGGTTAATAAAGGTAACTTTATTATTTAAAAACATACGCGATAAGTCCCGTTTGCTATTAATCATGAGTATAAATCGCGAATCTCTTAAAACTATAATCTGATTATAATTTATTAGTGTTTGTTTCGTTTACAACTCAATTGATACACGGAGCGTAATGCGAACCGCCATGACAATAAAGATTTTGTTATATCAAATTTGAAGTGATTTATTTCAGTGTTTTTGAAACTATCTTAGTGTGGAACCTGTTTATTTCGCAAACATAAATAACATTACATAAAATATCCGCTATTATCCCGCCCAATATGAGAAAAAGTCCTAGGTTCGAATCCCGACTCTGGCATGTACCAATGAATGAAATGTAAATATGTGTTTTTCATTTACGTACATAATTTACAGTCGCTAACGGTGAGGAAAAACATCGTGAGGAAACCTGCCTATCCCTCAGGATAGGTAATAGTCAGTGCCTATATACGGCGATACGGTTCACTTCCTATCACGTTGAGTGCTGTCTATCTAGTGATACGCGGGCTTCGAATGACCCATACCTAACATGCCTTCGAAATTTCGGAGATGGGAGATGGGATGGGCATTCAAGCCTCTGACTACCCCGCCATAATAAAAAAGGGAGTGTGTATATATAAGTCGTGAAGCGTATGTTATGTTATGTTATCCCGCCCAATCGTTTTCTGAATCGATATTTAAAGGAAAATTCTTCGTCACTCATAGCATGAGAATTTACAAACGAAACAACAAATTTATCTGCAACAAATCTAATTCATCATGCTGATTTGATATTTACTTATAGTAGCTCTGATTTTAACTTATTTAAGATATAAAACATACTTGGCCACTACCAAACCGAAAAGTAACCTCAAAAATATGTATCCCAGAGATAAACAAGGGGCTGTAATTGTTTTACACCGGACTTGTTTCTATAACAAAACATCGACTTTGTTTTGGAATAAGGTGGTGGATATCTGTGAGAACAAAGTAAACACTTGACGCATATTGTTTATAAATGATATCATATCCTTACCTAAATCCAACCTATGTCTTACCTTGTCGGTGCAAATACCATATATATATATCATTGTGTGTATGTATTTATGTGTGTGTGTCTATATATATATATATGTGTGTGTGTGTGTGTGTGTGTGTATGTATATATATGTTATATGTAAACTTATTTGAATTAATATGTACGTATATGTTGTTATGTGACGTATTTGTTCTTATTGTCTTTAACTATATTAAATATAATATATATGTGTAATATATATATGCGAGTTGACCCCAGTTATATTAATTATGTTTATGAATTATAGATTATCAACTTTATATACAAGTTATATTATATCCGTTATTGCTATGATGTTTTATTATAAGTATATTATTTTGTGTATGTTTATTATTTATAGCTTGTGACAGATTCCGAATCGGGTGCTGCCGGAGGACCAGTGATGCAGCCTAGCTGCATCGTATACTGAGGCAGCACCTTTTCACTGCATCAAGGTTACCATTTTGTTTGTTGTAATGTTTGTATTGCGTGCTAATGTAAATATGCAGTGAATAAACTATTTTTCTTTCTTTCTTTTCTTTATATGTATTCATAGTATTTACAACAAACCGATATAAATAATGATTTGATATTTTATATCAAGTACAAAATATTATGAAAATCTCAGTTTGATAACAAATAAAAGCTAAACGATGAAAGAAACCTGTACAGATTTCCCTCGCGTCTGACAAACCACTTTTACACAGCCAATTATTAGTTTATGTTTTATACGTCAACACGTAAAAGTAGCTAGTATAGTATTCTATATATCCGAGGTATTGTGTTTAATAATAATGAAATGAAAAGCTTTTTATTTAACATAAGGATATTAAAATAATTATTAAACACTTATTGAATGTCAAAAAAAAACATTTTTCTTAAAAAATATGTCATTAACATAAAACTTATTCTTAAAATAAATCAATTTAGATTAATAAAACTAAAACTAATGGCACTTCGTAAAAAAAACTCTGCAGAGAAGAAATGCCAAGAAACAAAAA
Organism: Leucoptera coffeella; assembly: GCA_030578115.1. NCBI lineage: Eukaryota > Metazoa > Arthropoda > Insecta > Lepidoptera > Lyonetiidae > Leucoptera > Leucoptera coffeella. The sequence goes on from JAMBLF010000002.1 coordinate 6,105,529, forward strand.
CAAAAACGCATTCACGACCATTAACCTTTGCGGGGCAGTCAGAGGTTCAGGTTTCTATCTCCGCAATTGCGAAGGTAGTAATTCTATGGACACCTCGAACACACGTGTTGACCAGATCGTCAGTACTTAATGTGACACGTGGTCACCCATGTCGCCATTTACAAGCACTAACTATTACCTGTTTGACGAACAGGTAGGTTTCCTCACGATGTTTTCCTTCACCGTATAATTCGATGCAATTCGTAAATGTGTTTTTATTACGAAAATGTACATAGAAATTCATTAAACTTCATTTCCATTGGTACATGCTCAAGCGGGATTTGAACCCTGTACCCACTGATACAGAGCCAAGCCTCAAACAATTGAGCTACTGACTGACTGAATGAATACAGCGAGACTTGTTTATTTTAGTTATTTCCATAGCGTCATATCATACGGGCTTCTTTTGTGGGGCAATTCTGCTGATATTATTTCAGTATTTGTGCTGCAGAAGAGGGCCATTCGCTCGATCTACCGTATGGGCCCTTGTGAGTCTTTAAGAGATGTGTTTAAGACAATAAATATACTCACTGAGGCTTCTCAATATATATTTGATAAATTATTCTATGTTAAAAAAAAAGATAATGAAATCTTACAGGCTTGTAAGAGACATGCATAATTGTAACACACGCAATAAAAATAAATTGTATTATAGTGGCTCTAGACCAAAAAGAATAAACGATTCGTTTATGGGCCTGGGCATAAAAATGTATAACAAACTTCCAGAGTCTATAAAGTCCTTACCTCTAGACAAATTTAAAGTTCGCACTAAGGCGACGTTGATCGAGAAGTGAAAAACTATCTAAATAATGTTATATGACTTTTCATCTTGGTGTGATTGCAGCCTCACGATGCATGTTCTTGTTGGAACCCCTTTAATATGTTGCTCATAATATTCGTTGGTAGCTGGTTGGGCTGCAGTCTCTTTCTGACGAATTACTGGCAGTATTTAGCGGAAATCGCCAGACAGTAAAATCATTGCTCCTCCAAAACATCTCGAGTCATTGCGTAAGTCTTTTAATGTTCGGTTAAGTGCTTCTAATGCACGTTTATGCGCCATTGTGAGTTCGTCCCAGATGATGATTTTTGATACCGCTAAAACTTTGGCCATTGCTGAGTGTTTTGCAATATTACACGTTGGTTCTTCAATAGTTTGAAGATTTAACGGTATTTTTTTCTTACAATGTGGCTGCTATTCTAGAACAAGCAACTGCAACCGCTTTGTTAAATCTCGCCTAAACAGTTGCTAAAACTGATAACATGTCTTGCCAGTTCAACCACGGGCATCAAGGAAATATAAGCCTCCATTTTTATCATCGATTGCCTTCATTAAAGTATCATAAACTTTCTTTTGTTAGTAATTCAACAAGAGTACATTCGTTTGAACTACTAAATCTAATTCCTGGTATATTCACGTTCCCGTTCCAATTCTCGATTAAATGCGTCATTCATTTCACGACATGGTGGCGACACGACATGGCTAACCTAACCTGATTAATAAATTACCGCACATGAGGTAACACATATCTTCGATCAAGAGTAAAGCACGATTATGTATCTCCGCATTCATCTCAATATCGTGATTTCTGGAACTAACACGAATTTGATGTAAAATATCTTATTATCTTATTATTAAGGCAGCATAATCCAGGAGTTTCTCTGGAAAACTTTAATGCACCACAATACTCGCAAACTACGTCCATTTGCCCAATGCAAACGCTAGGATGCATGCTGTAATCATTGCTGCAATCGCATTGAAAAGCTGCTCGATTCAAATCAGTAGTTGATCAATATCTTGTTCTGCGTCGCAAATTATCTATTTGTTGACCTCTGTTGTTCGCTCGACGATTCTGCATTGCCAACCGAGCTGTTTCACGGGCTGCTTCACTTTGCTTTAGCGATTGAGAAGCACGAAGTCGAGCCATACTATCGTGGCGCTGTTCACGTGCAATTTCTTGTTCTTCTTCTGTCCTTTCATTTGCATTGTTTCGGATTCTTCTTGCATTACGGCTTTGTCGGGAAAGATTCGATCGTCTTGGTCGCGGCATTATTAATTTAACTATACTTCACCTAAAAACTCAAATTTTCAACCATACCGAGTTATATAGTTCACTTCACTGTTATTTCACTAACACGACTTTCTTTTCGGCCAATCACGATTTATAACCTAAGTTAGTGTCCGGTTAAATATGGACAAGAATTTCTAAACAAATATCATCGATGTCAACAACAGTCAAAATCTGTATTAACAGCAGTCTAGCTTTTACCAGTCATACTAACTAAATTGGTTATTATCTTTCCATAAAATTTGTCGGCTACAGACTTTAATCAGAGAGCACACTGCTCTGTCGTAATAAAATGAAAGTTGCTCACTGTAATCTTCAAGGATTCTGCTTGGTGTGTTCAAAATGCAGAAGTCGACCCACTTATCTTTGAATGAGCCAGCTCCTCCACTGCTTTTCGTTTGACCACGACACTTGGTTGACGGCAGTCAGATTGTCACCGTTTTCACTGGAATGAGGTCTCCGACAATAGTGAGATTTCTTCATGTTACGACGCGTACATAGGCATGTAGCAGACTTATGACCCAATTTACCATGGTAAAAGATTTTTTCTGGTGGAGATGTGTTAATTCTTTTCGTATCGCTATTTTCGCTGGTATAGTTCTTTCGTTTATTAATGAAATAGCCTTTAGTTCCTTCTGAAGATGATTGCGCAATTTTATTGAATTCACTCTCTGAAAACTATATTCAAAGTGCGAAATGTGAGCTACATAACCACAGCAACTGCAAGCTCTGTCATGACGAAATCTTTCCAGTGTGACATTATGGATTTCCTAAACCTAGCAGGACAAGCGCATTGTTCTGATTGTAACGCTTCTGCGTTACCTTAGTGTATCAGAACATACAAAGTTTGTTAGGCAAAGAGTTGGAAGTTGAGTTTTTTATGGTTTCTTCCAGTGTTGGAATATTTTGTGTAACTGAACATTGGGCGAGATCTTGTAAATAAATATTTGGTTTTGGAGCACATAGGGTTGCAAGTTCATTTTGTAGGAACGGTGCAATCTGAGGGGGCTTCTTGATAATAGCTCATAATGATATCAAATTTAAGGAACGCAAAGATATTGTTACTCTTTCTATTGAGCGAATAATAGAAATGTCATGATAGAGATAGAGAATGTTATAATTTTGTGTGTTTACAGACCGCCCAATCCAGATTTTTTAGGGTTTGAAAAATGTATGGGCGGGATGCTTCTTAAGGTTCTTCAGAAACATATGCGCCTGATAGTGTATGGTGACTTCAATGTAAAGAATTCGGCTTCACAAGGGGTTTGTCCACCACTGATGCTGGTGTAGAACTAATACAAGAAATAGATGCCTGGGAACGGTCACAAGATGCATTTGGTATTGTACGATTCCGTACATTTATGCTTTCTTTGCGTTTACCTACTTTACCTCGCACTGTGTGCATTTGTATACAATTAACAATTTAGTGTCAAATAAACTCACTCGTGTATATTATTTAACATAACTAAAACAAACATACAAGACGTACGACTTACACCGTACATCTAATGGTCCTTCGAGTCTGATACAAATTCAAAAGGATATTCTCATCCTAACTACTTGTAAGTACATGCAGCCAGGGCCCTTACTTAGTGTTGTAAAGAACTCGAGTCTTTTAGTCTTATTCGATAGACTCGACTCAATTTTCTAAGACTCAGTGAACTAACTGAACTCGGAGTCTTGAGTCGAGCCGAGTCTGAGTCCTATCATGAAGACTCGAGCGCCATTATTGAACTCGAAACCTTAAATAGAACTCGAGTGACTCGAGTCTTATAAAGAGCTTGAGTCTTAAAAGAGCTCGAGTCTTAAAAGAGCTCGAGTCTTCTTCAAACTGGTCTTCGAAATGCTGACAGTGATTTATTTAGAATAAATGTCTATACTTATATAATAAAGCTGAAGAGTTTATTTGTTTGGTAGAACGCGCTAATCTCAGGAATTTGCATAATTATTGGCTGCTTTAAAAAGAATGACTCAAAGCGGAAAAGAACTCGAGCGCGACTCGGCGCGTAAAAAGGACTCGAGCGCTAAAGAAGACTCGAGTCTCGAGTCTCGCGTTCAAGAGCTCATATAGACTTGAGTTCTTTATTCTTAAGAGTCTTATTGTTATGAGTCGAGTCGTGTAATGCAGAGTCGAGCTCTAAATTTAGGACTCAAAGACTCGAGTTCTTTACAACACTACCCTTACTCCACTAATTAACTTTGACAGACACACAACTGCGTCGCTACTGCGTTACTTCTGTGTCTCGGCTGTAAAAAAGGCACTCAGCTAAAATTTTGGGCTGTTACAGTTGTACCTCAATAGCGAGTCAGTGGTGCTTCAGTGATACTTTAGTGGCACTTCAGTGGCAACTCAAACTAAAGAAATATTCTTATTGTCAAAATGAAGGCTATTGAACTAATATTGAGGCGTTTGATTAGTAGAGTAGCTTTTTTGTACGTCAGACGCAGAAGTACTTCAGATGTAGTTCGATAGCGCTTCAGAGGCCAAAATTTGTTAGTGGAGTGCCAAAAGTGTCAAATTACGGCCACTGAATCATATCCAATGAACTATTATGGTATGCCACGCCGAAGACAGTTTGTAACCTTCTTCACTATTGAATGTACTGTGCTTTTTTATTTCGACGAATGATTATCATCATCTTGTGGATTGTCCATAAATAATTCATAATAGTAGTAATAGTCCATAATACATTTAGGAATTAGAAAAATTGTCTAATACAACAAAGCCAAAGTATTATTACTATGCACACACTTAATGACAATTTAATTTAACGGTTTTATTCTTAGAAGTAAAGAGAAACCTTTTTAAAACGTCAGGAAATCCCAACGAATAGCCGCCGGCCCTAGGGCGCCGGAGAGTTATGTAACGACTAAATCCTGACCGTGTACACTGGGGCGCCAATGGTCGTCGGGATCGCAGGAACGCGTGTGCATAACTGGCGATGTGCAGCCGCAGCCGGCCCCTTTCCCAACCACGCTAACCAACGCCTCACATCTCTAACCGGTTCCGGGCCGATGGAGGAAATGAAACAGCCCCGGAGCAATAAGTTTCACGGTCGTCCTTTTATATATGTACAGTATAATTCGTTTAATACGATTTCTCGCATAATATGCCAGTTCCTGCAACTTGAGACATATTTGCATACAATTCTTAACGCTTAATACGATTCGTCATCCCGTTTAATACGCCCGCGCTCAGGCTGTACACCCGCACTCGAGGCCAGCCGAGAGCGTACTAACGAGCGCAAGGCGTGAGCCGAGACCCTCTCCCCCGCGCTGCCCCCACGCCCCGGCCTCACTTTTGTTTGCCCGATCGTCATTTCGTGACTTGTCGCGCGTACGCTCTGATTGTTTTGTAATAGTGCATCATTTGTTTGTTTGTTGTATGACTACTATTAAGCGAAAGGCATTGTCACTTCAAGAAAAAATTTATATATTGAAAGTTTTCGATAAAACAAACAACAAATCAAACTCAGTTAGCTACTGAGCTTCATTATTTTAAATAATGTATTGATGTACATATTTATATCTACGAGTATATTATTTGTCCATGAATGTATCATAAATACATATCAAAGGTACTTATAATATCTACATATTTAATTATCATATATAATCTTAGTACGGTAGTTTCGTGGGTTGTAGAGATAATTTTTTCAATCGCTACGTTCGAAATGCTTACATTTTATAATACCAGCAGATTAGGATAATCAAATGTGTATATTTCAAATCTGAGGTTGGCCCTGTCTGCCTCTTACTCTGGTCCCCTGTTGATGACAGCAAGTATATTTCTCATTATGTAAAAAGATTTTGTTTGAAGTATCCTGATAATATTAATACACTTAGGAAATAAATTATTATATTTATTTCAATACGCAACGGTTACATTATATTATTATGGGTAAGGATATCAAGTCAAATATAAGAAGGCGATTAAATGTTCTACAGGCGGACTCGTAACTTAAGTGAAAAAAAACGAAGAGATCAATTCAACATGCTTGTTAATGAACTGAGCACTATTGTATCTACAAACAACAGAAAAATGGATAAGTCTTCGATTCTCAAGTCTACAATATCATTCCTCAAAAACCACAACGGTGAGTATTATAGTTATCCTTCCAAATACTTGTGCGCATTTCGATGCACTTAATGCGGATTTTGAGTACTATTAGATGAACAATTTAAATAATCTAAATGTGTAGGACTTGTCCGGGACCGGTACTGTCACATATTGCATTTGTGTAGAGATAACTTCATCTAAGAAACCAGAGGCCTTACTCCACTAATACATGTAGGCACAATATTACTTCAGTATAGATACTGTGATACTTCAGTGGCCGTAATTTGACACTTTTGGCACTCCAATAACAAATTTTGGCCACTGAAGCACTATCGAACTACATCTGAAGTACTTCTGCGTCTGACGTACCAAAAAGCTACTCCACTAATCAAACGTCCGTCATTTCAATAGCCTTATATTTGATACTCTATTATTGACATTTCTATACTTTGAATTGCCACTGAAGCACCGATAACTCGCTATTGAGGCACAACTGTGGCAGATCAAAATATTAGCAGAGTGCCACTTTTACAGCCGAGACGCAGAAGTGACGCAGTAGCGACGCAGTTGTGTGGCTGTCAAACTTAATTAGTGGAGTAAGGGCCCAGGTCGCATAGCAGTCATATTAAATAACAATAATAATAAACCTTTATTAAGATACTAAATACACGATGCCGATGACAGCAAGTAAATTTCATTGAAATAATTTGTGTCTATAATATACCTAAATGCTTCATTAAAAAACATTGATTCTTTTTATACTGGAAAGCAAGATTATTATTTTTATAATGAAATAAAATTACTAAATACGGCAAACCGCCATATTATGTTGAACGCCAATCAGAGCGCGAGACGTCACGTTAGAGTTCTTTCTCTGTTTACTAGTAATTCAGTACTAAAATCAGACATTATAAAAAATGAAATAAGTTATTTAAATCATAAAAATAAGTACAAAGCATAGCGATTGTACCTATTTCAGTATAATATCCAATGTTACAATTTGAGGTTATGTTTATGGTAAAGGTATTGTTCGCGGAAATGAGCGAAACGAGTGTTTTCATTTTTCAGTTTAAACCTATTTAAAACTTACTGACACCTATCATACTTTCAAGGTAGCATAATGAAAGACTGAAATTAATGACTGCAGTAGTTTCAAGAGTTAAATATCAATAATTACGTAAATATAAACGCATAAAGTTGATAAAAAATCAGAAAAATGGCGCAAACAGGGTTTTGTATTTTTTCGTTTATTTTGTCACGGAGTAAGATCTGAAATAAAAATATACAATAATGGGTTCTCTAAATACTAAATAATTTGACTAAAAACATATTAGGTCCTGTTTTATTCATAATACTGCAGTTTTCGTAAGTATAAAACGCCCAATTTTGGGCCGCCCTCTGTTTCATACATTTTTATATGGACAGTTTGCGCGTCCGCCGCGCGTCGCTAGTCTCAATAGATCGCGAACAGTCTTTGGCGAATGCCAGCGTGAGAGCACGTCTATTTTGTTGGCGATCACAGCTAAACCGCTAGATAATCACACGAGATCAGTTATTTCTTAGTTCAATATGTGAAATTTGGAAAACAATGTGTAATCACTTTGGTGTTTGAGGTTATTGCTTATTATATTACAAGCGATTTTTTTCTTTTGAAGTGAACTGCTAAAGTTGATTTATTCTACATGTATATTTTAAGAAGTATTTTACTTGATGCGACGCCATATTTGATATAAATTCATTCTTGCGTCATTTATGCCTATGACAGGTATATGTCAGACATGATATGAAAAAATGTAAATAATCATGATAATTAATGTAAATAATTTTGATTTACCGCTTGATGTTTCGGATATTATGACAAGAAGTTGAGAATATACATACATGATACATTCTGACATCACTTCAGCTTTCTTCACAGTAGGTAGGCAGCAATTAGTGAACCCCAAGATAGGTTATTTATGGTTATATATATATACATATAAACATAATTATTAATAACTATATATTATGCATTACGACCGTGACCGAATTCTGGGTAGTCAGAGGTTAAGTATGCATTTGTGATGGTCGAAATCATAAATATACATTTGGGATGCTCTTTGGCAACTTGAATTTGAGTTTTTGGCGAACTGCAGAATAGGTTATACCGATACCGGACAGATATACGGAAAGAACGGCAGTTGGTTAGATTTTGATTTTTTTACGACTCAGACTCATCTCTCTCAAGAAGGGTAGACCGCGGAGCAATTTTTTAGAGACAAATTGCTATCGAAATCCGAATTCGGTCACAAGGCTCTCATAACGGAGTTGGAGGTTGCACCAAAAAAAAAAACATATTTATTATACACAATGTGTACAATGTGTACCGAATATGTCATATCCGGCTGCCCAAAATTTTGCTCAGTAGTCTGTAGGTATTTGTTTGCCTCGTCAAATACGCATAAATTGAAGAATTTATATATTTGAAGTTCTTTTTCAGCTCAAAACCATACGAAAATACAAGCGCAGTACTAGGGTCACAGACTCCTACAGGAGGTCGGGTTAGGGTACTCACTCAAGTACGTTCCAATACACTATTTCTTATTGTTTCTATAAAATTACAATTATTTACCACAAGTGATTAATTATTTAAATATTGATTACTTATTTATATTTATGACTACAATGTTTTAATATATATATTAATAAATAATAAGTTGTTGAATAATCTAATTATAATTTATTAGTGTTTGTTTCGTTTACAAACACGGAACGTACGTAATGCGATCCGCCATGACAATAAAGAATAAAGTTTGTTACGATTTTGTTATATCAAGTTTGATGTGATTTATTTCAGTGTTTTTGAAACTATCGTAGTGTGGAACCTGTTTATATCGCAAACATAAATAACATTATACAAAATATCCCCTATTATTCCGCCGCATTGCTTTGTGAATCGATATTTATAGAAAAATGCTTCATGCATAAGAATTTACGAATGAAATAACAACAATTTATCTGCAAGAAATCTAATTCATCATACTGATTTGATATTGACTTATATTAGCTTTGATTTTAACTTATTTTAGATATAAAACATACTTGGCCACTACTAAAACAGAAAGGTAACCTCAAAAGTATTTATCCCAGAGATAAACAAGGGGCTGCAATTGTTTTACACGGACTTGTATCTATAACAAAACATCGACTTTGTTTTGGAATAAGGTGGTAGGTATCTGTGAGAACATAGTAAACTAACTTGACGCATACTGTTTAGAAATGATATCAAATGTATTCATAGTATTTACAACAAACCGATTTAAAGAATAATGTGATATTTTATAATATTAAGTACTAAATATTATGTGAATCCCCTAAGTTCGATAACAAATAAAAGCTAAAACATGTAAGAAATTCTAGATTCCCATACAGATTTCTATTGAGTCTAAAAAAACACTTTTACAGAATCAAATATTAGTTTATGTTTTATACGCCAAAAAGTAAAAGTAGCTATTATAGTATTCTTATATCCAAGGCTGTATTGCTTATACTGTAGCATTATATTATCTGTGTCCAAGGTATTGTTTTTAATTATTACGATTAATTATGCTAAATACGCAATAGGCATAGTTTACGCGAGAACATGGAATGAAACGGCGCGCACGGCGCAGCGCTGCAGCTCTCGCCACCGCCGCCACCGCCGGGAGCGGCGCAAGTCGCTCTTTGCTCTATTACGGGCACTAATAAAATTAAATAATAGGTATCTCTGAGAATACACTGAAAATAACTTCTTCTTCATCTATGTAATAACTTTTATATATAATTATTTACATACATAATGTCGTAAAATACGGTATAATGTGTATAGGTGCTTTAGGTGGTTAATTGTTATTGTTATAAAATATTATTTATTAAATTAAAACACTAACTTTTATTATCTGGTAGTCCTGTGGTTCAAAGCTGAGTTTAAACCTATATAATTTTCTGTGACGCAAAAAGCTTTAGATAAGCGGCACAGAAGTGCACATAGTTGACGCGAGCGCGCTGTGCGCCGCCGCCGCCGCCGTGGCAAAGGGGCGCGGCAGCAGACACAAATCGCTCTCTGCTCTAAAGGCTGGTTTACACTTTGATTAGTACTAGTGTAAGTGTGTGGTGCGATTAGTGTCCAATAAACTTTGAGTGCAGGTGATTTAAGGATATTAAAATAAGGATTTAAAGTTGTAAGGGCATTCATGTTTTATATACTCCTTTACAAATTTTGTATAACAACAAGCGTGCACGCTTTCTAAACTCTGACCAGACCAGACGTGTTTAGTGGCAGGCACGCTGAAAATGAGGGGGCACTGACGGCATGCTGGACGAGGTTACTCGCAAAAAATAGATCTCACTTCCATACACTGGAAATAACTTGCACTTATCAGTAGCAGTCCATACCTAGTCACTAATCAAAGTGTAAAGCAACCTTAATTCGAGCATTTATAAAATTAAATAATAGGTACCTATTATTACAAACAATATTTTAGTGCAGTAACTATTACTTACATACATTTTAGTATACTTATTTCAGGAGGTTATATAAGTAGTAAATTGTATATCAAGTCAATTTACTAAATCCTTACATAACCAAACCAAGTTCCCTCACTAAAACAACAGCACGTGAACAATTTAAATGGTCACCCATCCAAATACTTCCCACGCCTCCGCACTATGGGAATATGAAGTACTTACCGTGCCGAAAATAGGTTTTACAAATGGTTAGATATGAATCAACTATGCATGGTTTTATGTACATAAATAAACGTTCTTTCCAATGGTAAAGTTTTTTTTATCATATTTTTAGTATTAATATGTGTTTAGAACACCTAAAGTTCAAACTTTGATTCTACGTAAAATCACATGAATAAAATTGTTGACTTCATGATACGTTTCCGACCCTATATACGTCTGAAACATATACATATTATATATTTTTAGAAAGCTCATTTCTTAGTCTTTTAAAGAATAAAGAAATAAAAATCCAAATAATCATAAAAAAATAATTATACATATCAATAAAAAACGAGAGCTGATTACAATTACTCCGATTTTTGAACAGAGATATCATTGTTAGCTCCAGCTGCCTCCGTTGATTTTTTTACAGTTTTGGATGCTTAATCTATTAAATTATAATAATCCAAAATAAAATTTTGCGCAAATTTTGCGCAAAATAGATTAATTAGGTAAAACACGCAAAAGGGAAGGGAATCGTAAAATCTAGATTTTATGGTAAATTGCTATTTTAAGTATTAACTAATATAAAATAAACCTTTTTTCAATAAATATTAATTGATTATAGTTTTTGTTGAGAATACAATTACTTACTCTTTGTTGTTACTTAGTATTTAAGTAGTTATTTTAGTGCAATGTTTGTCGTTTATGATGAAGCAAGATAGACACTGGTGGTTTCAGATTTGTGTTAACAAATGATAACGATGTTAAAAATAATGTTCATTATAAAATAAAGGAAGGTTATGCAATTTTGCACTCGTTGAGTTTGCATAACATTGAGTGGAATTGCTGTTACTGTAATAAAAAGTTTCCAGAAGCAATTGTTATCCAAATGGCAAGGCCCAAAAAAAATAAGATCGTTTTGAGCAGGAGAATTTGGAATGGTTAAATGGTGAATTCAGAATTTCCTTAACCCTCGAACCCTGCACTCATGACTCTTCCAGTGTCTGTGGTCGGCTATCTAAGAGTTATGAAGAATGTTCTGAAAGGACAAAGAAGCGCAAAAATATGGAGCTCATAACGCTTATGTTCAAAGGCTGAGATCGTCAGGTGAGAACAAATAAGCTTCAATTGTGAGCATCGTGCACATCATAGAGAAAGACGAAAAACGCTATGTTTTGCAAAACATATTGCACAAGTCAGAGCACTTAACATTCGATAAAGAAGAAGCTCTTGCGTTATACATAGATATAAATTTGTCAAAAACTCAATACATACAGTTATTTGACAATAGCTCTCATTCAGAAGCACTTAAGAGCTATTTTACCGCCTTAAAGTCAGATAAATGAAGCTTAAAAGGAATGTAACACACCTAATATCATTGTTACTAATATCGGTGCTAACGTAAAGTTGCATAATCTTTTGGATCATACAGTAAGACGCATTATGAAAATAAATTCAGTGACAACAGATTCGCAGCACCTTCAGCTGTTTAGTAAATGGGGATGTGATGGTCCATCAGGACAAAGTGAATACAAGCAAATTTTACGGGAGGAAAAGTATCAGACGCCAATCTATTTATTGTATCACTCGTATCTTTGAGACTTATAGACAAAAATAATTATGTTGTAGAAAACCAACCTGTTTCTCTGTAAGGTTTCCAAAGAAACTCCGCAAAAAACAGAATCTACAGTTCGAGAGATTGAAAATGACATTAACGAATTAGCTCCAACACTTATAGCTCACAATGAAGATGTCATACAAGTGGAACACAAATTATTCTTGACGACGATTGATGGAAAAGTTGCACAGGAACTGACTGAAACTATATATGTTAATAAGTATAACTGGTACTATATGCCCTCATCTGTACACAAAATTCTTATACATGGCGCAAAGATTATTTAATGTTTTCCTGTGTTACCAATCAGTGAACTTACAAGAAATTTCGATTGCATCATGCCAGAAAATGATCGCAATCGGCTACAAACGAAGATGTTTTTCATACTTTGCTCTGTACGTCTGATCCGTATATTACAAGTTTAAGCAAGCCGAGTGTTGTGATAAACAAAGAGTTGTTTGAAGAAGCGAAATCTCTCCTTGAAGTTACAAGTTAGTCAATTCGTACCTCCATATATAAATTAAACTTAGCAATAAGGCCCATCATTTAAATAAAAAAAATATTTTATATAAAATTATAATGTAGTCTTATATTGTAAGATATTTTGAATGTTCAATTCTATTTTGAAACTTAGTTTTGAATTCATTTCTCTACATAAAGTATGAAATTTTACAAATTTAAAAATTTATTATCAAATAAATACAAAACTAGATTATAAAACTAATATTAGCTGCATTCATTCGATGGGAAATTTATTAAAGTATATATGGGCCAAATTTCACATAAACAGGAGGTACAGAAAGAAAGTTACAGATTTTCGACACGGAGAGTACCTTATATTCCCATAGTGCTCCGTTGTGCTTAACTTCGGTGATAGAACGAGAACCGGTGTATAAATCACAACCGTAAAATCCTATTATTTACGATCACAACTACGCGATAGCGCGATTCAAATAGTTATCCAATATTACAGCAAAAACATTATTGACTTTACATAACACAAACTAATAATTGACTGTATAATAGTAGTTTATCAGGATCAAAAGAAATCTGTATGGAAATCGAGACATTTACATTTTTCGTACGACTTTAAAAGTCTCCGACCCTGGTACATATTCCGTTCAGTTAGTCGCAAAATCAAGCAGTATTAGGGCAAAATTAAATTAGGTTTTATGTAGTGTAACGAGTTTACACTTAAATTCAGGTAAATGTAACTAATAAATTGTATGACTACTATAACTACAATTTGGTAAAAAGTATCATAGAATAGGTATATAATTTTACCGTGAATGAACTGAATTAATCTAGGTAATCATAATACTTACGCATATGAAAAATGACTACAGCCGATCTTTCGGTGAAGAACATATTTTATTTCAAAAGCATTATAATCTAAATACATAGTTTTACAAATTCGTTAACCTTTCGGAGTCAGTATATAATTAGTTAGGTAGTTGCATACCTACATACATACATAATGTAATCTGTACTAGCATCATTACAAACACTGAAAGCTTGAATTTATTTCGTGTTGGATTGATTACCAGCTGGATTTGGGTGAGAATATCAGTTTATACGTTGCATCATATGGAAACGATACGTATTTATTGATATACTGTCTGCAATTTACATGAGGCGCGTCGTCATGATCAAAACTATCTGTCACGTTCGACAGAGAATATCTGCTAAGAAGTCGGCCTGGATTGTCGAATCACAATGTTTATTTTATGCTAGATAGATAATGTACGTTTTATTTAGCAATAAAAAAATTTTCTTGCAATCGGCACACTATTTAGTTTAAAAATCAACTCTATTATTAATATAAAACTCCCGTAAACGTGTTGCGATGTTTTGAAATTCGCGCCTTTTTATATTTAATATTCTGTGCGGCCGCTAAAAACAGCACTGACTCGCACGGTACTCAGCGCCGCTGCGCTAGAAATGTCGGATTTTTGACAGTTCGTGAATTTATTTTTGGAATACAATACCCTTAAAAAACTTTTTTGCAACTCAATATTTACCATTGCAATAATAATGGTCACATTTATTTAGTGTCAACATGAAATCTACAAACTACAAAAAAATGTGCAAGTATAAGCCACTTACTTCGTATTGTCTTGTTGGAGAGAACAAAAATAAATAATTTCTTAGAAGTTTTTATGGACGTGCTATTACACAGGGGCACAGAACACCATCTATATGCTTTAGAAATTTTGGAATTCATGTTTAAATCGTAAAATTTAAAAATTATCAAGGGTGTGTCAATGTTTACAACTGTCGTCTGATTCTTGTACTCTAGAGTGAAGTAGCAAGTGACGCCATGACACTTTTGAAGTGTTTTAGTGCATATTGGTACGAAGTAGATTAGAGACGAGTGCTATTATTTCGAATTCACATGAAGCTAAATATAGCCTTATGCTGGAACGTGTCCAAAATAATTTTTTAAGGTATATTTATTGGAAGTCGTATGGTACATATCCATTCGATCCGCTGATGTATTCCACGCTGTTCATCATGGGCATGGTGGGGTAATATGGGGGCGCGCAGGTCCTGGGTGCTGGTCAGCTATTTGCTTGCCGTCCTGAGGGGGATAGAGCACAATGCCATGGTGTTCGGGCAGCTTGCGCTGTACGTGCCCAGTGGCTCCCTCAGGCGCCGTCGCGAAAGGCTACTGCGGGTGCCTGCGTGTCGTTCGGGGCTCCTCCGGCGGTTGCCCCTTGTGCGCGGCGTCCGGCTGCTCAACGGCATGGCCGACCTGGTGGACCTCTTCGCCTACGGTAGGTCTGAGTTCAAGAGGGTTGCCATGCGTTGCATATGCTATGAGCTTTGGTTGCCTCTGCTGATGCTCTAAATAATTATTGTTGTTTAGGTTTAGTGTACATTCAGTTTTTTTGTTATTTCATTATAAATGTTTATTAGTATATTTTTTATGTCTATTGTACTGCCAATGATACCGTATTGGTAAACCTGTAATGGTGTTGTTGTGTAATATGTAAATAAATAAATAAATATTTTATATTTATGAATCAATAAGTAATTTTTAAATACTAAACCTTAATTTTCAGCAGAAATATTATGTTTGTTGTGATTAATATATATTCCGAATATTAAAGAACAGTTTTTAAAAATATGTCATCATGCCTATTATATGAAATAACAAATAATGCATGCAATAACTATTTAACAATAATATATCCAAATTTATTAGATATATCAATTTAATATATTTATATCCAAATTTTTTTTAAACAAGACAAAAATATATTTCATATTACCAATTCATTACAATATTTGCTATGGCAATCTCAAAAGGCGTCCAGCTCGGCGTATGTCTATAACCCTTAAAGCTCCACATAGCCGCCGATTTTCAGCTGGCACCCCACAGAGGGTAGATTTACAATATTAAATAAAATAAACTTACATACGTTACTAGATAAGAGTTCATGAATAAGTGGAAAGTGTGAACATTACATGAAAATAATTACATAAATAGTGCAGGTGTTAAGGCTAGGGCGGCTTTCACTGCGGCAGTTGTTGTCGTCGTTATAAAAGATCGTTTTTAAATTTAAGTTTGAAAATGTATTTAGTTCGTAACTGTCTTAGAGGGGGAGGCATATTGTTCTAACATTTGGTCGCTGCATAGTGAAAACCGCCCTCGAAAGCCGCTTTGTGATGTTTGTGTAGTTCAAGAGGAGCCCTTGCCACTCTTTGTGCACAAGTGCGACCGACGTACTGATTATTTAGTCATTACAAACTCTGACATTCAATTAAGTATATAAGGTATCGAGCTACTCGTGTGGCGATGAAATCCCAACATACGTCTTAGTTTTCTTTTGTCACGTTGAGGTTTCTCGGGGCTCAGCCTCACCTCTGAGCCTCCCCTTAAGATGCTGCATTTTTTGCACTTTGCTAAGGGTAGGGTTATTGTGGATAGTCTCTGAGTATAAATCCAGGAAGATTGGCCATTGAGAATGATTCCCTGAAAATATGGATATTTCGATCTTGGGGGAGCTGTGCTCTCGTTGGAGTGAAGAGTTGAATTTTTGACTGCATAATTATCATTTATCGTCATGAGATCTGTTCGGTTCATAATTAGATGATTGACAGAATTGTTATTATTTATGGTCATCGATGCAATATCAAGTCATAAATAAAATCTTACACGGAGCTCACATCTTCATAATTTAAATAACCCTAATGAATAAAATATAGTCTTTAATACAAAACAAGATCTACCACATCAACATGGTCTAGAGATATTTTAATTTATTTTAAATAACTTGAATAACACTGGCCTTACAGAAAAAAATAAGATGACAAATTATAAAATTATTAATTAAGAACATTATTTAAATTCAAATTTGTTATAAAAGCTTTTGTTTTAAGATTAAATTCGCATTTATTGAATTCCTTCAAACGAAGTAAAACTTCAGGAGCTGAGAGCTCGATTGAAACTCGATCAATCCGTTTAAATCTTCGTCAAACGCATCTCCAGTATTCATTTTATAATGTCACGTAGGCACTTGACCAGGGACGACATGTTACGAGCAGTGGGCATGATTGAAGCTGGCGCTACTCAAATTAGTGTTTCTGAAGCCCTAGGGACCAGTCAGAGCGTTATATCCAGGCTTTGGTCACGTTATCGTGTCACGGGGGAAGTGGTGAAACGGCACCGAGGACCTCAACGAATAACAACGCAAGCACAGGACCGATTTATACAAAATACCGCACGAACTCACCGAAACATAACTGCGATGCAATTGGTCCAAAGGGTTCAGAATGAGTACGGCTTGCTTGTAAGCGATCAAACTGTGAGAAGACGACTGCATGACGTCAACCTACGTGCCCGTAGGCCACTTCGGGTATCAGCTCTAAGAAGAGGCAATCGAGCTAGAAGATTACAATGGGCTAGGACACACGCAAACTGGAGTGATTTTCAATGGTCACTTGTGCTTTTTACGGATGAATCCAGGTTTGGATTTTATCCTGATTCGCGAAGAGTACGCGTTTGGAAAGAACCTGGACGTTGGAATCGACTCCAGCACCCACAACAAGTTCATTCGTATCAAGGTGGCACGGTTATGGTTTGGGCAGGAATTCGTCTCGGCGGTAGAACGGACCTCGTTTGGATACGAGGCAATATGACTGCTCTTAAATACCGCAATGAGGTAGAGCTAGAGCTAGAGCCTGTAATCTTGCCCCACAGACAACAAATGGGACAAAATTTCCAACTTATGCATGACAATGCCCGTCCACATACGGCGCGTATCGTTACAACTTGGTTACAACAGCACGATATCCAGGCTTTAGACTGGCCTGCGCAATCTCCAGACTTAAATCCTATTGAGCACGCCTGGGATATGCTTCAGAGAAGAGCTCTAAGAATTTTCCCTGAAGATATTGTCAGTGAAAACCATCTTTTCTTGCATCTTGCAGGACTTGGGACAATTTTCCACAACGGGATATTGACACCCTTGTTTTAGGCATGCCGAACCGCTGCAGATGTGTCAGGAATGTCTTAGGAAGATCTACAGATTATTTGATTTTCAGTGGAACACGATTTTAGTAAAAAAAAGTAAATGTTATGTTGAAGTTTTAATGTTTTAAAAATAAAGTTTAGTTTGAAGTTTTATCGGAGTTTTTTCTCTTGTTCTAGATTTTTTTTAATTACAACTTTCACTAAAATATTTTCATTTAATCAGATAGGCTAATAATCAAGGTTTAATTTAATATACAGGTGTCTTAACTAAAAGGTAGTATAATTTTAGGTATTTAGGTTTGAGTTAAATATCCCTAGACCATGTTGATGTGTGTATATTGATCTTCGTATCTGAGATCAAAACCTTTGGTGTCAATTTAGAAATGAAACCCCAAATATCTATCCACCTTGTTTGATTTTATCCTCAATCTCCCACTTTTCTGTCAGTTGAGTCAATGAATAAATGAGTCGGTTAAAGGCTCTGAAATTGCTTTGTTGGCATAACATTAGATCACTTAGCCATTTTTCACCATCTTTACTCATATTGGGAAATAGATCCTGTTCCTCATCGTCATCATCCACCCCAGTCATGTCAAATTGTACTAGTGATAATTTTGGTTTCATAGCCTCCAATAAAAACGAAATTTCATTATGGGAATAGTCAAAAGTCATATAAATATACGAAATATTGATGCCACATATCGTCTTGTTTCGATAAGTTGGCATGGTTGCTATAGAATTCATTCCATAATTGGGTCAATGTTGTCATGCGCATCGTCAGGTATTCAGAAGTTTTGAAGAGAAATTCTGAAAAAGAAACACTAATTGTAGAGTTCACAAATACATTTCTAAAGGCAGACCTGATGAAAGAGCCTAAAATGTACAATATGAAGTTCAAGTCTAACAAACTGGCAGCTAAAAACCTTAGTCTTAATGGTGCTCTAGACCAGAGGTTCCCAAACTATTTTTTCTCATAGACCACTTCAAATTTTTTGCTGGATCCCGTGGACCCCTTGCAGCTATAACATTTATTACCTTTCTTACAAAACCTGAAAAAAGCAATGTCTATGGGAATCTGTATTGTGGCTGTTTTTCAATTAACAAAGTTTTCGGAAAAAAGTGAGAATTTATATTACTTCGATTTTTTGTGAATGAATTTAATCTAAGCTAAGTTTCAAGGCTAGTCTAAAATTAATCTTTATGCAACATTACATACTTTTTGTATTTGAAGATTGACTTACACTCCACAATACAAAAAACCAATAAGCTCCCACTATGGACTGGTAAAAAGTAAAAACGAAATTTCTTTTTTAGTTATTTATTCAAGCACAAAAATTACAGTCTCAATATAATCAAAATTTAAAAAGTTAACATTTTAATGGGAGGGATGTTCTGGGTGAATGGACAGCAAATTATCAATATTTGGCTTTAGTTTCGTTACGTATAAACGTAAATTTCCTCGCTCTGTAATATTTAATCTGCTTCGTTTTTTTTTCAACAAGTTTGTTACGGCACTAAAACTGCGTTCGACAAGATAATATGACGAGGGAAACGCAATGAGAAATTTTTCCACAATTCCCCACAGTCCTGGATATTTTTCATTAGGTATTTGTGCCTGCAGCCAAAATGGTTGATACCCTCTGTTATTTTGAGCTCCTCATTGGTGCTAAGCTCGAGTAGCTCTTCCTGCAGTACTACATTTTCCATTTCAGTTTATTCAAAATTATGAATTTACTATCAAAGGTGGTATATCCATGGAGATAATTTCTTCAAATCTGATTTTAAAATCATCGTACAAGGCAATCAAATGTTGAAAATACGTCTGAATATCTTCGTCGAGGCATTCTACCTGCGATAAATTTGGAAACTGGGGAAATTCACACCGACCAATATTTTGCTTCATAAGTTTTAATTTACCTAAAAAAGCTGATATTACGCTCTTAGTTTTTATAAAATTTAGGCTGTCCCCTTGTAATTGCAGGTTGAGGTCATTGAAGTTTTTGAACAGATCTGTCAAATAAGCAATGTCTGATTTTAAATTCATTAAGTTTTCTTTCAATTATGGACCTTTATTGTTCAGAAACTCTAAAACAGTCAAAAAGTAAATAAAATCTCGTTAAACAGGCACTTTTCGACAACCAGCGTACTTCAGTATGTAATATCAATCTCTCGAAGTCCTCATCGTTTTCTTTAATCACAAATTGAAGTGCCTGGTGCAATCTACTGCTAAAATTTTTCGCTACTAGATGTTGTCGGTGGATGACACAGTGAATTGCAATTACCTCTGGTATAATGTTTTTTAGATGGCTTATAAACCCACGATATCGCCCGACCATGGCAGGAGCTCCATCTGTTGCCACCAAAATAATGTTTATGAATGGAATTGACTTATTCGTAATACAATCATTCAGAACATTAAAACTTGATTCACCCTTAGTGTCAGTCTTCAAAGTTTTCGCGAATAGTAACTCTTCAAACATTTCTTCGCCCTTGATGAATCGAACATATGCCAGTAATAATGCTTTATATGCCAGGTAAAGTTGACTCGTCCAGTTGAATAGAAAAATGAGTTGTTTGCAAACTTTCAACATCAGAGCTCATTTCATCAATACGTCTCTGTACAGCGTTGTTACTCAATGGAATTCTTTTAAGTACGTCAAATGAAGATTTGTGCAGGACAGTTTTTAAGACCCCTTCAACAGCAGGCAAAATTAACTTCTCTCCAATGTTATGCGGTTTCCCAGACTTTGCTATAAGTAATGAGATATTGTAAGATACCTGCAAGCCATCATCGTTAGATACAGACGTTGAAGCGTACATACTATGCACGGTGGGTCTCTTTTCATACTTTTCCTTCAATGTTTGGAAATATTTCAAATCCTTACCAATGTTGTCAGCATGTCACCTTCTTAGATGATCTTCTAACTTCGATGGTTTCATAGAGTCATTGCTCAAGACTTTGTTGCGTAAAAGACACATGGGCAATCGCTTGTCGGCACTTGATGGAAGAAAACTATATTTCAAATATTCAACACTGTACTGTCGACACTTCTTCTTAGATTCAGACACGTTTCATATTCGTGTTACCAAAAACCTGTAAATAAAAAAAAAATGCTCTAAAAATGATACAACACAAAAATAATATTTTAATAATTGCTATTAAATGAAAGTAGAGCTAGCTGGAATAGACGTTTAATATTCCTGAACTTTGTTCCTTCTTCAAATAAATACGTAGGTACTTATTTAAGTTTATTATATACTCCTTATATATATATATATATATATACACGTATATATTTTATAAGTGTACTCACTTACTAGACATAAAATTACGAAAAAAGTAAATTACGAAAATACAGTTTAGGACTCGTCAGGCGTTATCTTTTTTTTACCAGAAATTAGTCTTACTATTACTTATAACGACTCCAGAAGTAACGCTATACGCGTCCTATACTTTACTAAGAACTTAATGTGATGTGAAAATTACTGTATCATTACAAAACACAATGAAAACTAAGTTTTTACTTACTTATAAAGATAAAAAATTAAGGATACTTCGTACAAAAATCAGTTAATTTAAGATAGTAAAGAAACACTGTTTTAGTTTTCCTGGATGTATGAAATGTTGGAATAGTTCAGACAGAACCTATTGTTTGTGAGTTTGTTTTTCCCGCAGATACAAGTTGCTAACAAACAAATAGGTAGGTACTTACTTTGGCAAATAATATCATCAATTCACTTTAATTTTTAAAAGACTGAAAACTAATTCCGTCACTGCTGAACACTTATTTAAGTACACTTTCTTTTTTGAAATTTCGGAAACAACTGAATAATGTTTATCATTCGCATTCGTATTTATTAAAGAAGAATCCAACAAGTTCATGCAGGATTGCAAGCACATACACCATAAGTATTAATTAATGCACGTTTGAACAAGCGTTGCGGGCGGACACGACTTTAACTAGGCGGGCGGGGGCGGCGCGGAAACAGCGAGTCTTGACACGCTCGGCGCTCTTTCTACAAATCTTTCAGGAAAATGCAAGTTCTTACAAAAACAGTTGATGAGCTTCTTATAATATTGTCTGCCTATATTCATAGAAGTCTAGTCGGCACACTTAGACGTTTTGTAGACCCCCGCTATTGGGTTGTGGACCCCTTTTTTTTTCACGCAAGCGTAGACCCCTGTCGGGCTCCGGTGGACACCTGGACCACTTTGGGAATCAATGCTCTAGACAATTCAATATATGTACTTTTTAGATAAACTACAAACAAACTACAAGTTTTGTTGCACCAGTTTCGGCTAACTATTCCTTAGATACGAAGAAAACTCACCGATCAATACTGAATCCAGCGAATCGCAAATACAATCACTCGCAAACAAGTAACTAGTGCAAACGGATTTCCGCCTAAGCCATATAAGTAAGTATTAACAAAACCTGTGTTTCAGAATACAAAATACGCTTTCAAACTCTTACACCAACAATTTTGAAACGAGTCATACAAATACTAACTCTTTTTTTCTCTTTTAATCTTACACATCAATAAGAATTTACAGAAACCTTATAACAAACAATTCAACTTCTTACATACAATGTATAGAAAATTAAATGTTTTTACCCATTCATATACTTCACTCTACTCTGCGACTGGAAAGATAACTAAAAAGCTAACTTACTAGCACTAAAGACATTAATTTATTATTTACCCTTCAGGGGTAGTCAGAGTTCAGGTTTCCATCTCCACAATTGCGAAGGTAGTAATTCTATGGACACCTCGAACCCACGTGTTGACCAGATAGTCAGTACTCAATGTGACAGGTGGTAAGCCATGTCGCGATTTACAAGCACTAACTATTACCTGTTCGTGGAACAGGTAGGTTTCCTCACGATGTTTTCCCGCACCGTAAAATTAATTCGATGCATTTCGTATTTGTGTTTTTATTACGAAAATATACATAATGTAATAAAAAGTGATTGCCCCAAACAATAATTATTGTATGTGGTAGGCATACTAACATGAATAAATTAAAACTTATTAAATTAATGTATGTTTTATTGACAAACATAAAAAAACTAATTAATTTTGTTTACTTTACCATATACCACATGGTTGCGAACCGAAGAAAATATGATGAGGCATGACCTAATTTGCTGCTTACATACTGTGTATGCATGGCAGTAATTCATACTTTATTGACATAGTTCAAATAAACAAATAAAGTTTAAAGATAGTAATATTTTTTTATCGGATAGCTGTAAGAGACAGGTAGCAGCATTGCTAAATTATCGTTTATGAACTGAAATTTTTGTTTCTGACCAGGCCCCCATTGCCCAGAGATGCGGCAGAGTGGCAGAGGTCTCGGTTACGGACGGCTGCTACAAATTGACCCTGGGGATATTTAATGAACCCAGTCTGCGGCTGCACGAGAGCTTGGCGCAATTGGAAATGGAACTATCTAACATAAGGTGGCATGTTATAGACCTATAGGAAGTCCGAAGACAAGGTAAGGACACCATAGCCCTGGAGTGAGGGTGGTATAGGCTTTCTCGTTAACAAGGTTCTCCATAACAATGTGCTGGAGATTTCGATTGTGTTGACCCGAGTAGCGTACCTTGTATTGAAACTGACCTAGAGATATTCTTTTAAGGTCATGCAAGTATATGCGCCGACGTCGGCATACTCGGACATTGAGGTCGAGGTGCTTTTTGAAGATATCGCCAAGATTTGGTGATGAAGATCACACCACCAAAACCCACTACACCGTTGACTTGGTGAACTTCAATGCCAAAGTGTAAGTGCGCGAATGCGACGAGTCACGTATCGGAGCGCACGGAATTGGACGCAGAAACGCCAGAGGACAAATACCGATCAACTTCCTGGACAAAGAGGGGCTGTTCTGCATGAACATATTCTTTAAGAAAAAGCCCCACAGGAAATGGACCTGGCAAAGCCCAGATGATGGGTCGATGAATGCGATCGATTTTATCTTACCCGGATAAAAAGTACGTGTTTAGGGATATCTCAGTGCCCAACAGTTTTAAAATCGGCAGCGGCCACCGGCTACGACCACCGAAGCTAAGAGGAGTCGTTTGAGGCGATCCGTTCTTCGCCCAACGATACTCCAATCCATGCACGGCTCTGAAGCGTTCCAAGTAGAACTCTGCGATCGCTTCGATGCACTGAATACTAAGGTAAATGTTGACGGAAACCTCGATGATTTAGGTTAGGGTTTTTCGGGAAGTGGGTGGTAAACACTTCAAGGCAAGACGAGGTAGCCAAAATTCTTAGCTCTCAAGCGAAACTCTAGCATTGATGCAGCTTCGACGCTCAATGGCAGAGGGAGCTCCGTCAGACATCCAACGTCTCAACAAGACCATCCGACAATCGATGAGACGTGACCTCCGAAGTTTCAATGCGCGAAATATCCAAGAAGCCATTGAGTTGAATCGGGGGCCTAAAGTCTTTACTAAAAAAAATGGGTAGATCTAGTGTGACAAAGTTGAAAATCTAAGGGGCAAGACTGTTCTACTGTTCCAAGGATTCTGGTCGAGGTTGAGAGCTTTTACGGCCGTTTATACGCCTCGCGAGCCACGAGGCCTCCATCTGATACAAAGGACGCAAGAGCTGCATTAGTAAGCCATTTCATGAACGATCTCCCACTCGTGGAAGTAGACGAGTTTGGGAGTGCTCTCAGACAACCTAGTAATGGGAAGGCATCCAGCGAGGACGGAATCACCTCTGAGCTTCTTAGGGTGGAAGGAACTCCACTCCTGGAGAGGCTCAACGATTTGTTTGATTTCGTCATAGACAATGGGACTACCCCGGGGGCGTGGAGTGGGAGCATGGTGGCCTTGTTCTTCAAAAAGGCCCTATTTAAGAATCACGGACTTATAGCGCTCCTAGACCACGTTTACTAGTTGTTTTCGAGGATGCTTTCAGATCGTCTTGCCTTAAATTTTGATGCCCTCCAGCCACCGGAGCAGGCTGGATTTCGAAAAGGCTACAGTACTGTAGACCACATTCACTCCGTGCGGCAGGTTATAGCACCGGAGTCTTGTCTTCGTGGACTACGTGAAGGCCTTCGACTCGATCATCGAGATCTGGGCTGTTCCGAAATCACTGCAGTGCTGCCAGATCGATTAGCGATATTTGCAGGTACGGAGGAGCCTATATTATATGGACCCGCGTAGACAGCAGAACTTTCGGCCTTTTCACTACACCAACAGAGTTTGCGTTTCAGAGTTTGAGAACAGTTTTGGGAATATAACATCCCACTGCCTCACTCCTCTAAGCGATGCCACCAAGTCCCAATCAAGCGTGAAATCGCTCAGCGTAAGTGGAAGTAGATAGAGCACACACTCCGAAGACCGGAGGACAACATCGCCAGGGCAGCATTCACATGGAGGCCGCGCGGGAGCAGACGCCCAGGCCGGCCGGCGCACACCTGGCAGCGCACAGTCGACGCTGAGTTGAGGGCGGCTGGGTTGAGTTGGAGGGACGCGGAGTGCAAGGCACAGGATAGGAGCGATTGGCGCCGTGTCACGAAGGCCCTCTGTACCACTGGGGTGCCATAGGATGATGATGATGAAACTCAGCTTTGAACAACAGGACTACCAGAGAATAAAAGTTAGTGTTTTAATTTAATAAAGAATATTTTAAAGCAATAACAATTAACCACCTGAAGCACCTATACACATTATACCGTATTTTACGACGTTATGTATGTAAATAATTAAATTAAAGTTATTACTTAGATGAAGAAGTTATTTTCAGTGTATTCTCAGAAATACCTATTATTTTATTTTATTAGTGCCCGTAGTAGAGCAGAGAGCGACTTGCGGCGCTCCCGGCTTTGTTATTGAACTTGGAGTTACATAATATTTACTACTTGATATTATTAAATATCAAATCATTCTTTATATCGGTTTGTTGTAAATACTATGAATACATTTGATATCATTTCTAAACAGTACGCGTCAAGTTAGTTTACTATGTTCTTACAGATACCTACCACCTTATTCCAAAACAAAGTCGATGTTTTGTGATAGAGACAAGTCCCGTGTAAAACAATTGCAGCCCCTTGTTTATACATACATACATACATACACATCACGCCTGATTTCCTGTAGAGGGGTATGCAGAGATAACGGCTCCCCATTTGTCCAGATCCAGACAGACCACTTTCGCTTCATTGACATTCATACATCTTCTCATACACTCTCGGCGGTTATAGGTACACCTAACGTCAATGATGCAAATGGGGTCTCCGTGACCCACGCTCCGCCTCTCCAGGGAGCCGTTCGTGACGGGTGGCAAAGCTCGTTTTCCCCTTGTTTATCTCAGGGATATATATTTTTGAGGTTACCATTCTGTTTTAGTAGTGACCAAGTATGTTTTTATATCTAAAATAAGTTAAAATCAAAGCTAATATAAGTCAATATCAAATCGGCATGATGAATTAGATTTGTTGCAGATAAATTTGTTGTTTCATTAGTAAATTCTTATGCTATGAATTTTATTATTTATTTTGCTTATGAGTTTCTTATGTTGGGCGGTATAGTAGCAGATATTTTATGTTATGTTATTTATGTTTGCGATATACACATGTTCCACACTACGATAGTTTCAAAAACACTGAAATAAATCACATCAAACTTGATATAACAAACTTTGTTGTCATGGCGGATCGCATTACATTCCGTGTATCAATTGAGTTGTAAACTAAACAAACACTAATAAAATATAATCAGATTATTCAACAACTTATTATTTATTTATATATATATTAAAAACATTTTAGTCATAAATATATAAAAGTAATGAATATTTAAATAATTAATCACTTGTGGTAAATAATTTTAATTTTATAGTAACTTTAACAAATGTGTATAATGGAACGTACTTGAGTGATTACTCTAACCCGACCTCCTGTAGGAGTCTGTGACCCTGGTACTGCGCTTGTATTTTCGTATGGTTTTGAGCTGAAAAAGAACTTCAAAAAATTTGAATTCTTCGATTTATGCTTAAAGTTTAACGAGCCGAACAAATACCTACAGACTACTGAATAAAATTTTGGGCAGCAGGATATGTATAATAAATAGAGTCTTTTTTTGGTGCGACCTTTTACGCCGTCATGAGAGCTTATTGACTATATTCGGATTTCCATAGCAATTTAAAGTCTCGTCTCTAAAAATTGCTCCGCGGTCTACCCTTCTTGAGAGAGATGAGTCTGAGTCGTGAAAAAAACAAAATCTAACTAGCTGCCGTTCTTTCCGTATGTCTGTCCACCAGTGTAACTATTCCGCATTATGCTTAAAACTCTAATTCAAGTTGCCAAAGAGCATCCCAAATGTATTTTTATGATTTCAAGCGTCACAAATGCATACTCAACTTCTGACGACCCTCTGAATACGATCACGGTCGTTATGCATAATAGGAGTATATATAAATATATACATACATACATACGCTTCACGACTTGTGTATATACACTCCCTTTTTTATTATGGCAGGGTAGTCAGAGGCTTGAATGCCCATCTCCGAAATTTCGAAAGCATGCTAGGTATGGGTCATTCGAAGCCCGCGTATCACTAGATAGACAGCACCCAACGTGATAGGTAGTAAACCGTATCGCCGTATATAGGCACTGACTATTACCTATCGTGAGGGATAGGCAGGTTTCCTCATGCCGTTTTCCCTCACCGTTAGCGACTGTAAATTATATACGTAAATGAAAAACACATTTTTAAATTTCATTTATTGGTACATGCCAGAGTCGGGATTCGAACCTAGGACCTTTCTCATACGAAGTCCGTGGTCTTACCCACTGGGCTACAGCCGCTTATATTATATAAATATATATATATATATATATATATATGGAATAAATAACCTATACAAAATGGGTTTAACTAATTGCTGCCTACTTGTAAGAAAGCTGAAGTGATGTTAGTATGTATCATGTATATGTATGTATTTTCTAAAGTTTTTGTCATAATATCTGAAACATCAAATCATGTCCGACATATACCTGTCACAGGCATAAATGACGCATGAATGATTTGATATTGTCAAATATGGCGTCGCATTAAGTAAAATACTTCTCAAAATATATATGTAGAATAAATCAACTTTAGCAGTTCACTTCGAAAGAAAGAAAGCGCTTGTATTATAATAAGCAATAACCTCAAACACCAAAATGATCAGTTATTGAACTAAGAAATAATTGATCTGGTGTGATCATCTAGTGTTTTAGCTGTGATCGTCAACAAAATGGACGTGTTCTCACGCTGGTATTAGCCCAAGACTGAACACGATCTATTGAAATTCGCTACTCGCGGCGGAAGCGTAAATTGTCCATATAAAAATATGTGGCAAGATGGCGCCCCAACATTGGGTGTATTATACTTACGAAAACTGTAGTATTATGAATAAAACAGCACCTAATGTGTTTTTAGTCAAACTATTTAGTATTTAGAGAACCTATTATTGTATATTTTGATTTCAGATCTTACTCCGTGACGAAATAAACGAAAAAATACAAAAACCTTTTGTGTTGTTTGCGCCATTTTTCTGTTTTTTATCAACTTAAATACCCTTAATTCAGTATTGGTGCTGCAGAAGAGAAACATTTGCTCGATCTACTGTGTTTGCCCTCGTGAGTCTTTAAGAGATGTGTTTGAAACAATAAATATATAAACTATGGCTTCTTAACACACACACACTCACATATATATATACTAAAGTACAGAATTAATAATGAATGATTTATGTAGATATTAAATTTTTGGTAAAAAAATCTGCGTATTTATATATATATATATATATAAAATTTTTTTACCAAAAATTTAATATCTACATAAATCATTCATTGACATGATTTGATGTTTCAGATATTATGAGAGAAGTCGTCTGACGCGATCCGTTCTTCGCCCAACGATGCTCCAATCCGTGCACGGCTCTGAAGCGTTCCAGTTGGAAATACGCAATCGCTTCGATGCACTAAAGGCCACGGCAAATGTTGACGAGGACCTGGATGATGTAGTGAGGGTTCTTCGTGAAGTGGGTGGGAAACACTTCAAGGCAGGACGAGGCAGCCGAAAATCTAAGCTCTCAAGCGGAACCCTGGAATTGATGCGGATTCAACGCACAATGTCAGAGAGAGCTTCGTCAGACACCCAACGTCTCAACAAGACCATCCGAAAATCGGTGAGACGTGACCTCCGAAGCTTTAATGCTCAAATTATTCAAGAGGCTATTGAGCTAAATCGGGGGTCTAAAGTCTTCAATAAAAGAATGGGTCGATCTAGTCTGACGAAGCTGAAAACCTCAGAGGGCAAGACCGTCACCTCAATTCCAGGGATTCTGGCCGAGGTTGAGAGCTTCTACGGCCGTTTATACGCCTCGCATGCCACGAGGCCCCACCCGATACGAGGGACCCAAGAGCTGCATTGGTGCGCCATTTCACGGACGATCTTCCACTCGTGGACGTAGACTCGGTTGGGAGTGCTCTCAGACAACTTAGTAATGGGAAGGCTCCCGGCGTGGACGGAATCACCTCTGAGCTTCTCAGGGCGGGAGGATCCCCGCTCCTGGAGAGGCTCAAGGATTTGTTTAATTCCGTCATAGCCAATGGGACTACTCCGAAGGCGTGGAGTGGGAGCGTAGTGGTCTTATTTTTCAAAAAGGGAGACAAGGCCCTACTGAAGAATTATAGACCAATCGCGCTCCTAAGCCACGTTTACAAGTTGTTTTCGAGGGTGCTTACAAATCGTCTCGCTCTAAGATTTGACGCTTTCCAGCCGCCGAAGCAGGCCGGATTTCGAAAAGGCTATAGTACCGTAGACCACATTCACACGGTGCGGCAGGTTATACAGAAGTCCCATGAGTATAACCGGCCCCTGTGTCTTGCCTTCGTGGACTACGAGAAGGCCTTCGACTCGGTCGAGATCTGGGCTGTTCTGGAATCACTGCAGCGATGCCAGGCCGATTGGCGATATGTGCAGGTGCTGAAGAGCCTATATAGTTTAGTTTAGTTTAGTTTGACGTGGTGCGATCGGTTAACCGCCGGAACGCTAATCGTGAGGTCCCGGGTTCGATTCCCAGTGGAGGCAGAGTTAAGAACTACGTTTTTCTACTGCTTTCCAGTCTGGTCGTTGATTATATATGCTATATATCGACGCTGTTCCGACTATTTGGCTAACGAGAATTATGCAAAATGTTCAGGAGAGCCATTTAAAGTGTTTTTTGTGAATTAAATCCAAACTGATTGATTCGCGCTGATTGGTGGCACTAACGAGGTCCCCCCGCAACTTTGCATAGTAACAGCTATTGACTTAAAAACGAATTCAAAAATATAAAATGCCTAAAGCGCAACTAATTGATTAATGGAAGACATTTTAAGTTGACTAAAAGAATTTAACAAGTTGTAAACAAGAAAGATAAAATATCTAACCATCTTTCTTTTATTTTAGTTTTTTCTTAATAATAGTTTAAACTACCTTTATTTAGATCATTATATACTTATTATAAGCTTAATTAACTACTTTCAAATAATAACGGAACGGAAAATCGTAATGAAACATACCTCATTAGACGCAGAAAATTCTGCTGATTTCGAATATATATATAACTCAATATGTCAAAAATAGCTCGTTAGCCAAATATTCGGAACAGCGTCGATATGTATATATCTATCAATAATATGTAACTATATATTTCTTAAATATACGTTGACTAGTACCCTTAACACAAATCTTAAATGAACTTACCAAGGGGCTAGTTCAATTGGTGTAATAATGTCCAAATATTATTATTATTATTAGTATGGCAACGATATCTGTTCAAGTCCAAAACCAAAAGACGAGTCCTATACAGTTGTTCAGAGGAGTGAGACAGGGGGATGATCTTCAAAACTCTGGATTGGACTGGGATGGGTATCAATGTCAATGGCAGACGCCTCACGCACCTTCGCTTCGCTGATGACATTGTCTTAGTGGCGGAGTCGCTGCAGGATCTGCAGGAATTGCTGCACAGTTTGAACGCTGCCTCACGGTCGGTCGGTCTCCGGATGAACTTGGACAAGACTAAGGTCATGTTCAATGAACTTGTGGTCCCGGAGCCGATTGCGATCAATGGAGAGGCGCTTGAAACTGTCCAGGAATATGTCTACCTGGGCCAAGTATTGCAGTTGGGTAGGGACAGTTTCGAGCGGGAGATTTCCAGAAGAGTGCAGCTGGGCTGGGCAGCATTTGGGAAGTTGCGTCACATCTTCTCGTCGCCACTACCGCAGTGCCTGAAAACCAAGGTTTATAACCAGTGTGTCCTACCCGTAATGACATACGGATCCGAGACGTGGAACATGACAGTCGGGCTAGCCCACCGACTATATGGAGCGTTCAATGCTGGGTATCTCGTTAAGGGACAGAGTCCGGTACGAGATTATCCGGCAAGGAACCAAAGTGATAGACATTGTCTATCGCTGTTGTAAACTGATGTGGCAGTGGGCCGGCCACGTCTGTCGTCGAACCGACGACCGCTGGAGTAAAGCGGTTTTTGAGTGGAGGCCACGTCTCGGCAAACGTAGTGTAGGACGCCCCCCTGCCAGGTGGACCGATGACCTCAAGAAGGTTGCTGGTAGTGGCTGGATGAGGGCCACGAAAGATCGTCTTTTGTGGCGTACCCTTGGGGAGGCCTACGTCCAGCAGTGGACTTGTACAGGCTGATTGATTGATAAAATTAAAAATAGTGTCATATAAGGTTGCGGTTTGAAAGAAGATGCAGTAACTAAGATTCGATGGTTTGGATATGTTATGCGGATAAATGATAGTAGATTGGTCGAATAAGACTGTTAGATGGACTTCATATTGAAATATAGTGCCTTTATAAGTACTTGTAACCGCCAAGTCTGTATGAGGAGGTGCATGAATGTCAATGAAGCGAAAGTGGTTTGTCCGGATCGGGACAGATTGTGATCCATGATCTCGGCCTTCCCTTCTACAGGCAAACTGTCGTGATGTATATGTATGTTTTTCTCCAAACTAGAGCATCTAAACCTATAAGAGTAATAATTTTTAGGGACCACCAGTGGCAGATACATGATAAATTTTCATTTCACCATTGAAATATTTAAGTAAAATGAATAAAAATATTTGAGTTTTTATTTCAGATATTACTGTAAGGTCACGTGTTCACGAAGTACAAGAAGAATGGAAACCAGCTTTCTTGCCAAACGAGGAGTTCACCTATTTGCTTTTAGAGGCTCTAGAAGGTTTCTTAATTGTTTTTTCTGACGACGGCAATGTCTGTTACGTATCAGATAGCGTCCATTCGCTGCTCGGATATAAGACGGTGCGAATACTAATTCATGTTATACTTGTCATGGTTCTTGTATTATTACTATTTTGACGAACTGCTTGACACGCATGAAAAATCACTTAACAGCTTATCGTGCGGTTCTAGGTTCGATTGAGCTGCTTGTAAGAAAAACTTTCCGATTTTTTATTTTGTATAAGGTAGCAAAGGTAATTCTTTGTTTATTCAATATACGTTATTAGTCCAGTTTTCTTGTAAAATACCTACTAATAATACACTGGTCAGAAAATAATCTGGTCACCCCGTACCATTGGAACTCTTATTCAATTTTCTCAAAAAGTATCAAACTTACAACTTAAACCCACAGTAAGTTTAATTAAGTACAAATAAAATGTATGGAAATTCAATCAAAAGTATCGTTAAATCATGTTACTTAAGCAACAAACACAATCAATTTGGTTCGTTTTGACTGGAGTTCCCGGTGAGCGTTTTAACTTTTACAGTGAGAGTATTTCGGTATATCGGTATCGGTTTATTTATATCATTTTTTTAGTTTCTGTGCATCGCTAGATCGCGTCTGGTGTGTATTTTTGATACTTTTACTCGTAAATAATGGATACGACCTCAAGAAGCTGCTCAAGCTGTAGCACTACTTCAAACAGCCCTGAGTCAACGTAAGGTCGCTCGCAGACTTTGAATCAGCAGATCCTCGGTTCAACGAGTTTACAGGCGTTATTTAGAGACTGAAGCGTTCGATCGCCGTTCAGGTACACGCAGGCCTGGAGCTAAATCAGCAGCATATGTTCGTTTTATCCAATTAACTATTTTACGAAATCGCCGCCTCAACACAGTTCAAGTCCAGCAAAGTCTGCGTGACCAACGCTAAATGGTCATAAGTACTCTATTCTGATGAGATTGAAGTGATCGACGTCAGAGAGAATATTGTCGCCGCGGAGAACGTTATTCTCAGTGTTGCATCGAGGAAACTATTGCTTATAGAGGAGGATCTGTAATGGTCTGGGGCGGCATCTCTTTAACTGCACGTGCAGCTCTGGCTTTCATCGACCGGCCAGACACGTGGATTGACTTCCCATCATTACATCACTGAAATTCTCGCAGGCCATGAAATACCTTACGTAGTTTTTATCGGTCCAGACATGCACATTGATGCATGATAATGCATGGCCTCATATTGCTTAAGTGGTGATCTAGTATCTACACGACGTCGGCATTCGTACGATGGAGTGTGCAGTGTAAATAGTGTGGGGTAGTCAAGCGGGTTAAATGGATAAACACCTTACAATCCCAAAAACAAGTACCTAATCGATTGTTTTGTATACGCTCAATCGTCATATCGTACCCTATTGCACCACTATTATATGCACGAATTAAAGTAAAGCAGATTTCGAACCTACGCTTAAAAGCCCTACCGGTTCATAGCACAAATCCTAAAGTTCCTTATGCATTTCTGCATATTTTGCTGATATAGTCTCTGAAAGAGAGCTCAGATGTGAAGACATAGCTCAAACTTCTAAACCTTCGCAACTTGTGTCATCTTTGTGGTCCTTACTCAATAAGTATTACGAATAAAACGACAAGATCTCGTAAAACTGATGATAATACTTTGATATGTTGTAGCGGCTGTACATTCTCACTCTCGTTCCCCTCGCCGAATGTCTTGTCTCGTCCCTATCTTGTTGAGTGCACTCTGTATACACACTTAATTAGTTTTTTTTCAGATTATCCAATTTTAAAGACAATTTTTCATGGGAAAAGGTTTTTTGTTAGTGATTTTATGATCCTTAAATTAAATAAAAGCACTTCATTTCTCTGGTTTTATTAGTTGTAATCAAGACTCGCAAGATAGTGAACGTAGAGTTAGTTGTTGCGGTTTGTCTTTGTGCCATGAGCGACTATATTTTTTTACAATTTTATCATACAAACAAAATTCGTAAGCCGTGAAGAAGGAGATTGTGGATAGTTACATTTTTTTGTACTGATACACACGACCTACTCACAACATAGTCAGTAAGCAAATGAACGATTGAT
This sequence comes from Leucoptera coffeella, assembly GCA_030578115.1. Taxonomy (NCBI): domain Eukaryota; kingdom Metazoa; phylum Arthropoda; class Insecta; order Lepidoptera; family Lyonetiidae; genus Leucoptera; species Leucoptera coffeella. The sequence continues at coordinate 6,139,842 of JAMBLF010000002.1, forward strand.
CGAACGATCAATCCCGGTCAAATCTCGAATGCCAACGAGGCGAGATGAGACCCTTTGACTCGTGCGCAAAAACCGACTAGTAGCCGAGACACTCAGGCGAACGAGAGCGAGACGAGAACCTCGTTGTACACACTCTGTCTCGCCTCGCCTCGGGGTGTTTCGAGAGAGAGATGGGTATATGTAGACTTAGGCCAATAGGTAAAAATTCCACGTATTCAAGATTGTACCTACCTACTTGCCGGGAAAAAGATATTTACGCGGTTGGATCTTAAAAGTGGCTATCATAATATTGGCGTGGCTGAACAAGACAGAGAAGTCAGCCATAACTACACCTTTTGGTCTGTTTGAATTCCCGAAGATGACATTTCGTCTGAAAAATGCGGCACAGACATTTCAAAGATTTCTGAACGATGTATTTCGAGATTTTGATTTTCTTTTTACTAATATTGATGACGTCATAATAGCGTCATAATCAGAATCGGAACCCAGAGAGCATGTACAGCAAGTTCTCAAGCGATTGAACCAACTTGCATTAACAATTAATTTGGCAAAGTGTCAAATTTAATAAAAAGGAATTGAGCTTTTTAGGGTTTCACGTTTCTGATAAAGGCCCAAGCCCAATGAATGAGCGAGTACAAGCTACTGCCGACTTCCCAAGGTCGAAAACAGTTGATATATTAAGACGTTTCTTGGGAATGATAAACTTTTATAGGCGTTATCTTCCTAGTGCGCCTGAGTTATATGTTAAACTGAACGTTTTTTCACTTAATTCTAAAAAGAAAAATAAGAGATTGATTGCTTGGACAACGGAGACCATAGAAGCTTTCGAAAAATGCAAGCAGAGCCTACAAAGCGCTGTTACGCTTGTATCCCCTACGGTGGATGCCCCAATTGCCATCATGACTGACTGTTCCAATACCTGTGCTGGGGCTGTGTTGCAACAGAAAGAAGGAAACTCGTTGAAACCTCTTGGTTTCTTTTCCAGTAAGCTTAGTGAAGCTCAACAAAAATACAGCACATTCGATCGGGAATTATATTTATTAGCCATATATATGTTGGTGCGCCGATTCGCCAATTTATTGGTTTTTTCAATCTGAAGGTACCATTCCAACCTACCCTCACCTTTCCTAGCGTGGCTTACCTCCTCCTGCGCGGGGGCAGCCTCAGTTGCCGTCCTACCATTCCGCAATCGTGACGTGCGACAACCAATACCGCTGTGTACCCTGTGAGGTATACGAACTCCCGCAAGAACTATAGCGTGGGAAATTGTCTTTTCCCCGCATTGTGTTTCCGCAAGTGGTGTGTGAATCTGCAGCCTACTTCTACTTGTGCTAGATCGAAGAAGGGCCCTTCAAGAAGCAACGTGTGTCTGCGTCTGGTGAGCCACGTTTCCTTTTCCCCTCTCCATTTGGTAGCAAGTCAAATACTCTTTATTCTTTATACAGTCCACTAAAGCCTTTTGGCTGTAGATTCGCGTCATCATATGTCAATCAAGCATTTTAGATATCTCACAGTAAGACGATCACTAACAAGTTTTACTGACCACAAGCCATTAGTTTACGCATTTAAAAAGAATACATTTGGAAAAAACGACAAACCAAGAAGGCTGAGACAATTATATTATATTATGCGGTTTTGTTCATCAATTGAGCATTTCAGTGGGTCGGAAAACATATAAGCCGATACATTATCAAGAATAGTTACTATAGAGATACCGTCAGTGATCGATTACGACGAGTTAGCTAAAGCTCAGAGAGAGAGGACAGCAAACTTAAGGAACTTCTTTAATCAAGAAACTTAATATTTCAAGAGATTAATTTTCCAAACTGCGAAAGATCAATTTATTGCGAAACATCGAGTGGAAAACTTCGTCCATATTTGCCGCATACATTCCGAGCATCAGCTTACAGAGTAATGCACGCAGTTAGTCATCCTGGAATGCGAACGACTAGAAAGATGATACGCGATCGCTACTTTTGGAAATCGATGAACAAAGTCATAGGCACGATGGCAAAAACATGTATAGAGTGCCAGAAGTCCAAGGTTCAACATCATACAGTCTCACCGTTGGGAAGTTACACAAAGAGTAATCGGTTTGAGCACCTTCACGTCGACATTGTGGGTCCTTTGAGTAATGTAATGGCTATCGCTATTTACTAACCATGTTGGATAGAAACACAGGATGGCCCGAAGCGTACCCAATAGAGGACATTACAGCGGATATGATGGATGGATGGATGGATGGATGGTGTATTCCGGATGGATAGCAAGATTTGGTTGCCCTTGTAGAATCACGACATGTCAAGGTCGTCAGTTTGAGTCCAGCTTATTCAGCCAACTCACTAAAAGGATGGGCATAAATAAAATCAGAACCACAGCTTATCACCCACAATCGAAATGCGCTGTAGAGAGATAGCATCGCGTACTTGAGTCTGCACTCATGTGTAGAGGAAATACAGATCAATGGATTACTGAGCTACCAAGTGTACTGCTAGGCTTAAGAGATGATACGCAAGTGAGTGCTGCAGAACTAGTCTATGGGAAAACGATTAGGTTATCTGGAGATTTCTTTGAGCCGGAAAGGCCAGATATCTCGAATGATGCATCGTTTGTGCAAGAATTGAGCAGAAAGATGTCGAATTTAGCATCAGTTCCTAGACGAGAGTTACGACGAAAAAGAAATTCTTGTACATCCGGATCTAGAAAGTTGTACACATGTTTTTGTACGGTGTGATAAAGCTGTTAGGCCCCTGACATCACCATATACAGGACTATTTCGAGTGTTGGAACGAACAAACAAATATTTCATAATTGAACAGGGAGGAACACAGAAAGCCAATAGTATAGATCGATTAAAGCCTGCGTTCATGTTACAAGTCACTAACACATCTAGCTCTCCTAATATAGAAAATCGGAATGCTGAAAGCCCATGACTACTAGATCGGGACACATTGTCAGACCTGTAGTCCGATTCACGTCATAAGCACATCATTTCACGAATTTCACGAAAGTGCAATCCAAAGATTTCTAATTAACTACATGCGATGGGCAAACAAACGAGCAGAGAAATAAACGAAAACATTAGTCATCGCGCAAAACGGCGCTGAGAACTGTGCTGAAGCACGAGCAGGGAACCAGGAAAATTACAACAGTCGCATGGAGATGTATCTGCTGGCAATTGTTGCTACGTTGCTGTTTATTATTGGCTACTGCATATGGAAGCGCTGTAAGGTGCAGTATGGGCAGTACATGAGACGGGAGTTACAAGAAGTGCCAGTGGTTGGAGTCCGGACAAAGTGGTGGATCGCTTAAGTAGCACATCATAGTGTAGTTATTGTGAATGCAGTGTACCCAATAAAAACTAAGAAACAAGTTTGTTGAATTCGCGTGCCATGTATGTAACTGGTGCGTAATGTGAAATCATGTATCCAATGTCATTTTAATTTAAGCTTGTAATAATATAAACATATTTTATGTTCTATTTAGACGTTTTTTATATACCTTTTTCATTATTGTTTATTATTGTCTTTTTGGATAATTTTATACAAAATATTATTGTTATGATGTCTTTTTTTTTAAAAAAAAAGGGGGAAACTATGTGCCGTACTATATGCGCAATATATTGTCATTAGATCATTACCTTGTATTGTATCAGTCATTCTGTGTGCAACCTAATAAACGCACGTATAATATTGTACTGCGAGTGTTATTATTCCCATTAGCCTTTATCTCTAAGTCAGTAGCAATACATGCGTAACGAGTCTATTTGTAAAATTTACCATAGTGCTAAGTATCTTTCTCATCCACCATATTTCCTACCCACATTTACATACCTTCATACCCACATATGTATGACTACAATCTAATCCTCAGTTATTTTTAACAATCTATATATATAAAAATGAATTGCTGTTCGTTAGTCTCACTAAAACTCGAGAACGGCTGAACGGATTTATCTTATCTTAGTCTTGAAATGATCGTGGAGGTCTAGGGAAGGTTTAAAAGACAAAAATGAAGCGAATAGTCTCCGGGAAGACCCTAAAAACAGCCCTTTTCTATTTCCCATACAAATGTTTTCCAACTAAAACGGAGTCAATTTGAGCTTTATTGCTATTGCATAAAGTTCATTGTCTAAGCAATAAAGGTGTTCCTAATGTCAAAATTCATATCTGTCAAAATAGTGTGCGTGTGTGCGTTGAAACACAGAAAGCATCGTTGCATTACTTTCGGCCATAGATAAATAGAGTCAAACACAAACACTTGAAGTCATATCATGAAAGTGTTTATGTCGATTTGCCGGTGTACAAGTAATGTTTTTCTTGGATTTTCTGTTACCCAATCTACTGAGTTTGCTTTTGTCAACTTTTTTGTCACACTTCAGAACAACGCGGAGATATAAGGCTTAAAATAAAGGTAAACTCAAAAAAAAGGAAATTAGACAACGGAAAAAAATTACCAAGTAAACGGTGACACTGTCAAAATTGTGGTGTCAAAAAAAAAAAAGAAGAAGTGAAGTCAAAAAGTATTACGATTGACGAACGACGATATTGCTTTGCTTAGAGTATTATTATCTTAATAAAAATATTTTAAGAGTGCAATTTGTTGATATTTTGTGGTAGTGGCGGCACGTTACTATTAAGTTTTTGTCAAGTAAAAGACAAAGGAAAATGGAAAGACAAGGAAAAGACGACCTGACTTAGGTTGTAGCAGTCAGTCAAATGTACGAATAGCTACCTCACATGCTAACCGCACTGATGACCAGATAGAGACAGATCGAGAAAATAGTCGTATTGCTATGTCACAATTGCGTAATTTAGTGAGTGACATCAAGTGGATAGGCTTAGAATGAAACGAGTTCGTGCACATCAAACACATCAACAGCAAGCACGACATAATGAAATTGAGCGAATCCGCAGACGCAGTGCTCCTGTGATTTTTGAACGAGCTGCATTTCACTATGATCCGGCAATTGATTATTGTGCCGACAAGTCGGTAACAATTAGGGAAATGAAAATAATTTGTAAATATTGTAAGGCGTTAAAATACACTGGTGAATCTATTGGATTCTGTTGTGCTGGAGGCAAAGTAAAATTGCCACAATTGGTTCCACCACCAGATCCTTTACACTCTTTAGTTTCTGGGATTGGTGATGATTCTATTTCAAGGTATTATATACCATAATTTTTTTTCACACATTTTACTTTGGTTAGTGGACAAAATAAGGCCAGATGAGATTGATTCAATAATTTCAGCCGAAATTCCAGATGAAACAGTTGACCCAAAATTGCATGCAATAGTTGCCAAACACATGCTCCATGGACCTTGCGGACTTTTCAACTACAACTCACCCTGTATGGTCGACTGCAAGTATTCCAAGCGATACCCAAGAGCCCTGCTTGCTGAAACCATAACGGGAATTGATGGATACCCAATGTATCGCCGGCGATCAGTTGCGAACAGTGTGCGATCGGTAGTTGTGAAGGTTAGAGGACAAAATGTGGAAGTAGACAATCGTTGGATTGTGCCATACTCGCCAATATTGTCCAAAGCTATTGAGACTCATATCAAGGAATATTGTAACTGTGTAAAGTCGATAAAGTACATACGTAAATATGTTAACAAAGGCAGCGATGTAGCTGTCTTCGCTGTAACCAATGTAAATGATGAAATATCACAGTACCAGATGGGGCGCTATGTAAGTAGCAATGAAGCAATTTTGCGTATATTTTCATTTGCGATCCATGAAAGATACCCTACAGTAGTCCATTTGGCGGTCCATTTAGAAAATGGTCAACGAGTGTATTTTAATGAATCGAACGCGACAACATCAACAAGTTTCTTCACAGTTTGTCAAACTGATGATTTTGTTCGCACTTTGCTGTATGATGTCATGCCACGCTATTACACATGGAATACATCATCGAAATCGTTTCAACGTCGAAAGCAAGTTACACCAGTTGAAGGACATCTAAATTTATTTGCTTCAGACGCTCTGGGTCGCATATACACAGTACATCCAAATAACGATGAATGTTATTATTTGCGTTGGTGTTGTTGTTATTGTTGTTGGTGAATGTTCGTGGTCCGACATCATTCAAACAACTGAGAACAATTAATGGGCAGCTGTGTGCGACTTACCGTAAGGCATGCCAATTATTACATTTACTTGAGAATGATTCGCACTGGGATGATACGCTCAAGGATTCCGTAATAATCATCATCACCGCATCAAATTTGTACATTGTTTGCGATTATCATATCGACATGCTTCCCTTCGAATCCAAAAGATTTGTGGGTTAAGTATAGAGATTACATGTCTGAGGATGTTTTGTATCGTGTGCGCCGTGAAACTTTGAATCCTATACTGCAAATAACTGAAGAAATTTACAATGACACATTGATCATGATAGAAGATGTGTGTTTATTTATAGCAAATAAAGTATTGTCGTGTTTGGGAATGACAACACATGATGCATTAAACCACGAGTTGCAAAGGGAACAACAGTACGACATTGAAGCATTGGCCGAATCAGTTCGTATAAATGTTCCACTATTAAATCAACAACAAAGAATTGCGTACGACACTTTGATAGAAGCTGTGAACAGTAGATCAGGTGGAATTTATTTCCTTGATGCTCCCGGAGGAACTGGAAAAACGTTCCTAATTTCATTGGTTTTGGCGTGGATCAGATCGCGAAATGAATAGCTGCGACTCTGCTAGAAGGCGGACGAACTGCGCATTCTGCCTTGAAATTACCATTACACATGCAAATCACCGAAACACCAATTTGCAACATCACCAAAAATAGCGCAATGGCCAAGATCCTATAAGTAAGCAAATTAATTGTTTGGGATGAATGCACAATGGCCCATAAGAGATGACTGGAGGCGTTGGATAGAACATTGAAAGATCTTCGTGACGACCAAAAAATTTTTGGTGGGGCTATGATTCTGTTGTCGGGTGATTTTCGTCAAACTCTTCCAGTTATTCCCCGATCGACTGTTGCTGATTAACTAAATGCATGTCTAAAATCATCAAATTTGTGGCAGTACGTAAAGACACTCCAATTAACAACTAACATGCGAGTATTTTTGCAACATTATGAAACAGCAAACGTGTTTGCGAAGCAGTTGTTAGATATTGGAAATAATAAAGTTGCAAGGGACACCTCGACCGGATTCATCACATTACCCACAGATTTCTGTCAGATCACAAATTCAAAAGAGGAGCTTATTCAGCGTGTTTTCCCATATAAAGCGCAAAAGTTCAATAACCATAATTGGCTGGGTGAACGAGCAATATTGGCAGCGAAAAATAAAGATGCCGAGGATCTCAATGCGACCATTCAGAATTTTCTTCCAGGACAGTTGGTTTCCTTCAAATCAGTCGACTCCATTATGAATCATGATGACGTAGTCAACTATCCCTTGGAGTTTTTAAATTCACTGGAATTGTCTGGACAATTTGCAGTTAAAAGTAGGATCAGTGGTCATCATGCTGCGTAACATTAACCAACCTTGACTATGCAATGGAACACGACCTGCTGTGAAAAACTAATGAAAAACGTCATTGAGGCAACAATCATAAAAGGAAAATGCAGAGAGGATGTCTTTATCCCGCTAATACCGATGACACCAACGGTATTACCATTCGATTTTAAACGCTTACAATTTCCAGTACGTCTGGCCTTTGCGATGACAATAAATAAATCACAAGGGCAGTCTTTAGAAGTTTGCGGAATCAACTTGGAGTTTCCCGGTTTCGCGCATGGGCAAATATACGTCGCGCGTTCGCGCGTCGGAAAACCGTCTTCTTGTTTATTTACGCACCACAAAACAAAAGACAAAATATAGTATATGAAAAAACTTTAAATTGCTGAACAATCTATTTTTGTTTTTTTAAGTTAGCAACATGATGTGTCGAACGAAAGTAATAATAAAATTTCATGCTTCATTTAAAAATGCTTTTTTATTCAATACGTTTTGTTTGATTTGTAATTAATTTATACGAAAGTTTAGGCAGTACGAAGTCTGCCGGGTCAGTTCAGTATGTTCTATATTATTTTCAACCATTTTGCATATTTTTATACTCATGTATTATTTCTCTTTACTTTCTTAATTATCTTTCTTATAATTTCATAATTAATTATATATTTGATCTTAATTTTCATAATTTCCTACATTAGTCTGTGGATCCTTATTCTTATTCTCTTCAACACGAGTTTTACTTTTGAACATTTAGGCTCCTTTTTTAGTTCTATCATACGGCCCCTCAATACTCGACACTCAATAATTATGTTTAACACTTTGCATCCATATTAGATGCTAATTCTTAATGTAATGCCATATGGCTAAATTTAACATACTAGCCAACTCTAGTGACAAGGCCTCCGTATCGACTTCTTTCATCTGCCAACCTGAACAATGAAGATCTCATCGTGTACACTCAGACCCTGAGGTTATAATTCTAATTGAATGTTGGCTAAACTCTAACCTATACATCCCAACACTACAAGGTTACAAATCAATCTCTACTGCAAACAACAATAACCGCTGTGAAAGCACTGTAGCTTACTACAAAGAGACTTCACCTAATATCTCATATTACGAACACTCATTCCTTGAATCTGTTTAATTCTTAAAATCTTTCATGATACCATTTTCGTAATCCTATAACACTCTCCTTTTTACAGAAATATTTCTAACTACATGAATTCCCTGGACCTAGTCTTACGCACCCTATCCAACTATGAATATATATATGTGTCATAGGTGACATAAATATAAAAAAGAGATAATACTTGCCACAGATAAGCAAACGATTAACTCTTCTTGCCTTTCAGGGTCTTTTTTCCGCCCATACTTTTCCTACCAGAGATTCCCACTGCCTTGATCATGCTATAGTTAAGTCTAAGATCCCTAATGCTACTTTTATTCTGGACTTAATAGTAACTGATCATTGTGCAATGTTAACCTGTTTCAAACTCAATTCTCCGGTTAAATCGCATAAAAATTCATTTTCATATATAAACGATGAGAAACTATCCGCTAACATGCAAGACATATGTTTTTCTGATGTTTTAGATTGTACTAACGTTAATGTAGCTGTAACTTATTCATTAATATGCTTACAAACGCTACCAAATACCATTCCACCACAAAAATCCTTTCACTTTGAAAAGGTAAACACAAAGCCATGGATCACTGCTAGGTTGATGAGGTGTATGTAAAATCGCGACCGACTTCATTATTTATAAATCAGAACCCTTCAATCTTTTTGTTATGCTTCCAACTGATAAGCAGGAAATTAATACTATTATTGACAACTTAAAACAACCCAAGTCTCATTCCCTCCAGCTTTACCAGTTTTCATACATTTGAAAATTTCTTCCATACTAATATCACTGTCACTATCCTCCGCGCTTAATATGGATGTACCATCCCGTTGATACATCCGCACTTTCAAACATTTCTTCAAAGCATTCCTTCCATCTTTTCAAAGCCACTTTTTATCTCCTCGTACAAATCTCGATGTACACCTACGCGACCATTAAACTCCATATTAACATTTGACTCTGTATTAGTGGGTGTAGGGTTCAAACCTTGGAGCATGTTCTAATGGATTGGAAATGGATTTCTATAAACAATAAACTAAAATCAGTCTACATACACCACAAATTAGCTAGTAGTAGGCATGACTGTGAGATACAGGCTTTTCACCGGAAGGTAGTTCTGCTTGAGGGTGAATTGAGCGCTGTGACTCAAAGTTATGAGAGTTCTCAGGCAGATATTGCCCGGTATACTGAGGAGATGGATGAGCTCCTAAAACTTTGTAGGGAGAACCAGGAGCGTTTTGATTCGCTTGTGGCTGCAGGATGTCCTTGTGCCGATGTGTCACAGGTTTCTATAGCTAGTTCTAAGAAAAATACTAAATGTTCATCACCCAAACAAATTAATTTAAATAAAAAGTTAAATCACAAATTAGTTCATATTTATGGTGATGAAATGGTGAAAAATATCGGTGTAATGGTGAGTAGTGAACTTTCAAATACGGCAATTTACAACAATTGCCTACCAGGAGCTGATTTTGACAACTTAATTGACAATATATTGAGAACTAGGTTAGAATGCAATATGACATTGCTTCTAATGTGTTGTCGCAGGGGGAATCTAAATAAACATAGATTAATTAAACATATAGATAATTTAATAACTCAAAAACATATTAAACATATAATCCTATGTACCTTGCCTTATTCTAAGACATTGGCCCCCGCAGAAAATAAATCTAGGTATATATTAAATCAGACTATGCACACTATTTCAGTGCATAATAGTAATATTAAATTAATAGATACAAATTGTATTTTAAAGAACAAATTATATTTTACTGGAGATACTTACTATCTCAACAATAGTTGTAAAAAACAAGTAGCTGAAATGCTACAATTTTATTTTAGTTTTGACCAAGCCAATTCACTGGCCTCTGACATTGCCCCTTTTGGGCTTGATTCATGCATCTCTTCAAAGGAAGAGGTTGCAAATATTAATTTAAATTAAGTTATTTGACAAAAGAGGATTCCCCTTGCATCGGAAATGAAACTTGTGCACAGCTTAACTCCACACAGTGTCTTAGTGTTGTTCATCAGAACATTCAAAGCGTAGCTGGAAAGGAATTGGAAATTGAATTATTTTTAAATAATATAAATGTATTTTGTATTTGTGAACACTGGGCCAAAGATTATGAATTAATATATAATTTTAAAAATCATAATATTGTTAGTTCTTTTTGCCGTGAAAATTCAATACACGGTGGCTCTATGATAATTATGCATAAAAGTATTAAAAATAAGGTTCGCAATGATATAATCTCAGAAAGTGTAGAAAAAATTCGACGTAGCTCAGTTGTTTGGGGCTTGACTCTGTATTGAGGGTACAGGGTTCAAATCCCGCTTGAGCATGTACCAATGGAAATGAATTTTAATGAATTTCTATGTACATTTTCGTATTAAAAAACACATTTTACGAAATGCATCGAATTATACGGTGAGGGAAAACATCGTGAGGAAACCTACCTGTTCGTCGAACAGGTAATAGTTAGTGCTTGTAAATGGCGACATGGCTGACCACCTGTCACATTGAGTACTAACTATCTGGTTAACACGTGGGTTCGAGGTGTCCATAGAATTACTACCTTCGCACTTGCGGAGATGGACACCTGAACCTCTGACTACCCCGCAAGGGTTAATGGTCGTGAATGCGTTTGTTTTTTTTTTGTTGTAGAAAAAATAATAGAAATGTCCTGTGTGGAGGCAGATGCATTCATTGTTTGTTGTTTATATAGGCCACCTAATGGCGACTTCTGTGTCTTTGAGAACATTTTGGAAATGGTATTGCTTAAACTGTATAAATCTAATAAGACCATAATCTTTTGTGGTGATTTCAATGTTGATCTTTTGGAGTCCTCGACACGGGCTACTAGACTTCTAAATTTGTTTTGGTCTTTTGGGTTGGATAGAATATTTGAAAGCCCAACAAGGGTGACCAGCCATTCTGCTACATGTATTGATAATATATTCAGTAATGAGAATCCAAACAGCAGCAAAATTATTAATGTTTTGAGGTCTGATCACAGTGGCCTGTTAGCTTCATTTAACAAAAATATATATTCTATTAATTCTCAGCTTATAACTTGTATTCCGGTAACTGAACGGCGTCTGGAGCGTTTTAGAGAACAAATTAACAACAAATTAAGATTGTTTAATATTCACAGTAGCTGTCCTAACAAAATGTTCCAAACATTTTTTGATCTAATTAATGGGGAACATAAATCTGTTTTTATTCCAAAAACTTTAAATATAAATTCAAGGAAAAAGTTTAGTGATTGGGCAACACCGGGTATCAATGTTAGTAGGACAAAATTGTATCAATTGTATGAAGCAAAAACAACAAACTTTAGTGTAGCTTTTAGAAACTATGTAAAATTGTATTCAAAGATATTCAAAAACGTCTGTGTCCAGGCTAAGTCGCTGTATATTAGGAATAAAATACTCAAATCTAAAAATATAATCAAGGAAACGTGGGATGTCATTAGATCTGAAACTGGTAGAGTTAAAACTTATAATCAAAATAATCTAAAGCTGAAACTTAATAATAAAATTGTATGTGGCGAAGCAGATGTTGCTTCATGTTTTGAAGAATATTTTGGAAACCTCCCTTTGATGACATCCAGCTCACTAAACAGTTGCGCTGAGAAGGCTTGCGATCTGCTTGCGTTATCGGCCCCGTGTTGTGATGGTGAGTTCCGTTTTAGGCCTACAACTCCATTAGAAATAATAAAAACATTCAAAACTTTTAGTAAGAAAAAAACTGTGGATTTGTTTGGACACTCGGTCAAAACAATTAGTGTTATTATTGACTTGTTGGCACCTTATCTGGCATCGGTTTTCAATGCCTCGATAGAATCAGGTTCGTACCCTGATTTAATGAAACTAAGTAGAGTAACACCGATATATAAATCTGGTAGTACCTTGGACCCATCTAATTACCGTCCAATATCCGTGCTACCAGCATTAAGTAAAGTATTCGAGAAAATCTTGTTAAATCAGATGTTGTACCATTTTAATTTGAACGGACTACTACATTCTAAACAATTCGGCTTCACAAAAGGTTTGTCCACCACTGATGCTGGTGTAGAACTAATAAAAGGGATTTTTGATGCCTGGGAACGGTCACAGGATGCATTTGGTATCTTCTGTGACCTTTCTAAAGCGTTCGATTGTGTCCGACATGATATAATAATAAGAAAATTAGAGTATTATGGAGTTAAAAATAATTCACTAAATGTAATAAAATCATATTTAAGTAATAGAGTACAAAAAGTAACTATTGGTGTGGAGCAGTCGTCGGGTCGTACAGTCCAGATGGGGGTGCCTCAAGGTTCAATATTAGGTCCGTTTCTTTTCCTAGTATACATAAATGACTTACCTTTTGTAACTAAAGATAGGTGCAGGACGGTCCTTTTTGCTGATGACACATCCCTAATCTTTAAAATTAGCAGGAAGATTGATGAGTCGCAAGCAATAAACTCGGTGATAGGAGATGTAGTTCAATGGTTTCAATATAACAATTTAGTTCTTAATAATAATAAAACAAAATGTATTAAATTTACTTTGCCAAATGTTAATGGCGTCGAAACCAATCTAATAATAAATAATGAGAAAATAGATAAAATAAATACTACTGTCTTCTTAGGGATAACTTTAGATTCAAAGCTGCAGTGGGGAGACCACATTTTCGTTTTATCTAAAAAACTTAGTTCCGCGACATATGCTGTTAAACGGATTCGGGAATATACGGACGAGTACACGGCTAGGATTGTTTATTTCAGCTACTTTCATAGCATTATGTCTTATGGCATCTTGCTGTGGGGTTGTGCTGCTGACATAAACACAATATTCATTTTGCAGAAGAGGGCTGTTCGCTGCATTTACAGAATGGGCCCCAGAGAGTCACTTCGCGAAAAATTTAAAGAAATTGATATTTTGACGGTTGTTGCTCAGTACATATATGAGTGTGTCATTTATGTACATAAAAATATAAATATTTTTAGAAGAAACTGTGATTTTCATAAAATTAATACTAGGAACAAACATAAGCTGTATGTGGCGCCCTCGAGGCTTCAAAAGGTCAAGAAATCTTTTGTTGGAAATTGCGTGCGTTTTTATAATCATTTACCGGACTGGATTACGCGATTGTCCTTACCTAAATTTAAGACTATAGTTAGAGGCCGACTAGTCCGGGGCGCTTACTACGCGGTCGGGGACTACCTCGCCGATGCTCAGGGTTGGCAATGAGTGCATCTAAGCTATATGTGCAAAGATAATTTATGTTAATAAGTGTATAAATTTTATGTTTCTTTATACATAATTTGTTTTTGTAACTGGCACTGGGCAAAAAATCCTGAAAGCCGGAGTTTCTTGTTGGTTCTTCTCCGAGCCAGGGCTTCCGAACCAACGGTAGAATTTCAATGCCAAGAGACAACCAGTGTCAGGCAAATGTTTTGACTTTCAATGAATGTACTGTACTTGTACTTATATTGAATAAAAACATTTGACTTTGACTTTGACTTTATGTGTGTGTACACCGAATACTACGGTGAGGGCAAACATAGTCAAGAAACCTTCTTGTTCCCCAAACAGGTAACAGTTGGTGCTTGTTAATGGCCACACGGCTTACCACCTGTGACATTGAGTACTGACTATCTGGACAACACTTGGGTTTGAAGTAGCCATAGAATGAATACATTCGTTTTTGCGGATATAGAAACCTGAAATTTTTACTTCCCTGCACGGATCAATGGTCATGAACGCGTTTGTCTTTATTTGTTCTTTGCATAGTGAAATAAATTATGGAGTATGAACATGCTTCTTGTTTACAAAAAAAAATTGGAATGTTATATACAAATTGAACATTTTTACAGGTAGATATATTAAATATAAGTATATTTGATTTGATTCACTCTAATGACCGGCCGCAGTTGTATAGCATTTTCCAAAATATGGAATCCGTACAGTCAACGTCAGCTCCAGGTAAACTAATGTCATAACTGCCAACGAATGGCCTAGCGCCTGTTTCATCAATTCACCAGTTTAGTGAAGTGCCACCAAATGATATAGGCAGATTACCTTATGATGTATTCTCAACCAGCAAAATATTTAAAAAAAAGTGTGTGTGTGTATATATATGTCGAATCCTCGAGCGGTTGAGGCTTCTCTGGAGGTCCCGGCACTTCGTCTCCTTGCCGATTCTCCATTGCGGGCACGTGGTATTTTAGGAGTATAAAAATTTAAATTCTATTCGCCCTAATTAATCACTGTAATTATAATAACAAACAAAAAGTAATTAAATTCTTAAAGATTAACAAAATAAACTTAGAAATAAAGATGAGCGACTATCATTCTCGGCGGGAACGACAGAATCACCTCCGATCGTTGCCATGACGCCGGACGTCGTCGAACCCATTCGGAGTTACCCGCTCTTAAGGGTATTGTTCGCGGAAATGAGCGAAACGAGTGTTTTCATTTTTCAGTTTAAACCTATTTAGAACTTACTGACACCTATCATACTTTCAAGGTAGCATAATGAAAAACTGAAATTGATGACTGAAGTAGTTTCAAGAGTTAAATATCAATAATTACGTAAATATAAACGCATAAAGTTGATAAAAAATCAGAAAAATGGCGCAAACAGGGTTTTGTATTTTTTCGTTTATTTCGTCACGAAGTAAGATCTGAAATCAAAATATACAATAATGGGTTCTCTAAATACTAAATAATTTGACTAAAAACATATTAGGTCCTGTTTTATTCATAATACTGCAGTTTTCGTAAGTATAAAACGCCCAATTTTGGGCCGCCATCTGTTTCATACATTTTTATATGGACAGCTAACGCGTCCGCCGCGAGTCGCTAGTTTCAATAGATCGCGTTCAGAATTTGGCGAATGCCAGCGTGGGGAGCACGTCCATTTTGTTGGCGATCACAGCTAAACCGCTAGATAATCACACGAGATCAGTTATTTATTAGTTCAATAAGTGAAATTTGGAAAACAATGTGTAATCACTTTGATGTTTGAGGTTATTGCTTATTATATTACAAGCGATTTTTTTCTTTCGAAGGTAACTGCTAAAGTTGATTTATTCTACATGTATATTTTAAGAAGTATTTTACTTGATGCGACGCCATATTTGATATAAATTTATTCTTGCGTCATTTATGCCTATGACAGGTATGTCAGACATGATATGAAAAAATCATGATAATTAATGTACATAATTTTGATTTACCGCTTGATGTTTCGGATATTATGATAAGAAGTTCAGAATATACATACATGATACCTACTGACATCACTTCAGCTTTCTTCCCAGTAGGTAGGCAACAATTAGTGAACCCCAGGATAGGTTGTTTATGGTGTATATATATATGTATGTATGTATACACACACATATACATAATTATATATTATGCATAATGACCGTGACCGAATTAAGGGTAGTCAGAGTTTGAGTATGCATTTGTGATGTTCGAAATCATAAATATACATTTGGGATACTCTTGGGCATCTTGAATTAGAGTTTTTAGCGTACTGCAGAATAGGTTATACCGGTACCGGACAGATATACGGAAAGAACGACAGTTGATTAGATTTTGATTTTTTACGACTCAGACTCATCTCTCTCAAGAAGGGTAGACCGCGGAGCAATTTTGTAGAGAAAAATTGCTATCGAAATCCGAATTCGGTCACTAGGCTCTCATAGCGGTATTGGAGGTCGCACCAAAAAAAATGTATAATTATTATACATATCCTGCTGCTCAAAATTTTGCTCAGTAGTCTGTAGGTATTGTTTGCCTCGGCAAACTTTACGCATAAATCGAATATTTGAAGTTCTTTTTCAGCTCAAAACCATACGAAAATACAAGCGCATTACTAGGCTCACAGACTTCTACAGGAGGTCGGGTTAGGGTACTCACTCAAGTACGTTCCAAAACACTATTTCTTATTGTTTCTATAAAATTACAATTATTTACCACAAGTGATTTATTATTTAAATATTGATTACTTTTATATATTTATGACTACAATGTTTTAAATATATATTAATTAATAATAAGTTGTTGAATAATCTGATTATAATTTATTAGTGTTTGTTTCGTTTACAACTCAATTGATACATGGAACGTGCATCCGCCATGACAATAAAGTTTGTTATGATTTTGTTATAGAGTACCCGCCACATAAGGTGGCAGTAGCCAAACTTGGAACTAAATTTGACGTTTCCGCCATTGCGTGTTATTTTGTATGAAAGGTATATTTAGTATTACCAGCGTTGTGTTTTTTGCCCACTCTTTGTAATTTTTATGTTTGTTAAGGGTGATTATAATAAATTGATTTCTGGAGTTTCTTGTTAGTTCTTCTCCAAGGGTCTCCGCTGAACTTCTTCTTCTCAATCGTTACGCTCTTATCAGAGCGGTCGTGGTCTTCATGACGTGGCATCTTGAGCAGCCGAAAGGGTTGGTGAACTAACCTCGGTAAAAATATGTAAAGACAATGCTCAGTGCCATGTTTGAAATAGTTTTTTTACATACAAAAAATAACTTTCAAAGAGAGCTTATGATAGGGCCTATTTTGAATAAAAATATTTTGACTTTTGACTTTGGTATATTAATTTGTTTTATTTGAGTTTATAGCTCTGCAACCAAAGATCGTTACAAATGAAACCTCAATATAATGTATCGAGCCGTATGGCACAGTGAGTGCTAGTTTTGGCGTGTTTACTGGCAACACTGGATTACGCGACTGTGGCGACGCCTCCAACTGCCACCTTATGTGGCGGGTACTCTATCAAGTTTGATGTGATTTATTTCAGTGTTTTTGAAACTATCGTAGTATGGAACCTGTTTATATCGCAAACATAAATAACATTACATAAAATATCCCCTATTATCCCGCCGCATTGCTTTGTGAATCGATATTTATAGAAAAATGCTTCATGCATAAGAATTTACAAATGAAATAACAACAATTTATCTGCAAGAAATCTAATTCATCATACTGATTTGATATTGACTTATATTAACTTATTTTAGATATAAAAACATTCTTGGCCACTACTAAAACAGAAAGGTAACCTCAAAAGTATTTATCCCAGAGATAAACAAGGGGCTGCAATTGTTTTACACGGACTTGTTTCTATAACAAAACATCGACTTTGTTTTGGAATAAGGTGGTAGGTATCTGTAAGAACATACACACATCAACATGGTCTAGGGATATTTAACTCAAACCTAAATAACTAAAATTATACTACCTTTTAGTTAAGACACCTGTATCTGTAGTATTATATCATCTGTGCCTGTATATTAAATTAAACCTTGATTATTAGCCTATCTGATTAAATGAAAATATTTTAGTGAAAGTTGTAATTTAAAAAAATCTAGAACAAGAGAAAAACCTCTGATAAAACTTCAAACTAAACTTTATTTTTAAAACATTAAAACTTCAACATAACATTTACTTTTTTTTACTAAAATAGTGTTCCACTGAAAATCAATAATGTGTAGATCTTCCTAAGACATTCCTGACACATCTGCAGGGGTTCGGCATGCTTAAAACAAGGGTGTCAATATCCCGTTGTGGAATATTGTCCCAAGTCCTGCTAAGATGCAAGAAAAGATGGTTTTCACTGACAATATCTTCTGGGAAATTTCTTAGAGCTCTTCTCTGAAGCATATCCCAGGCATGCTCAATAGGATTTAAGTCTGGAGATTGCGCAGGCCAGTCTAAACCCTGGACATCGTGCTGTTGTAACCAAGTTGTAACGATACGCGCAGATAATTTGTCATCTTATTTTTTTCTGTAAGGCCAGTATTAAATCTAAATTATTATTAATTAAATTTAAATCTAATTCATGATACTGATTTGATATTGACTTATATTAGCGTTGATTTTAACTTATTTTAGATGAGTGAGGGGGCAGTGACGGAACGCTGGACAAAGTTACTCGCTAAAAATAGAACTCATTTCCATACACAGGAAATAACTTACACTAATCAGTAGATGTCCATACCTAGTCACTAATCAAAGTGTAATGTAACCTTAATATGAGCATTTATAAAATTAAATAATAGGTTCCTATTATGACAAACAATATTTTAGTGCAGTAACCATTACTTACATACATTATAGACTATAACTAAATTTATAGTATATTTATTTCAGGAGCTTATGTAAGTAGTAAATTGTATATCAATACATGATGTGTGTTTGCAAATTTTAACACCTACAGAGAAAAAAAGAAAGAAACTTTATTCACTACATTAACAAAACACAAACATGGAAAAAATATAGGTATGTAAAAAACCATTGATGCAGTGAAAAGGTGCTGCCTCAGTATACGATGCAGCTAGGCTGCATACACATACACATTTATTCAAACTCATATATAGAAAGAAAAATATATAACTATGGTATTTGCACTGACAAGGTGAGACATTGATAGGAGTTAGGGTAAGGATTTTTGTTGTTCGAGAAGACAAGCCTTATACCTAAGGTAGAAAGCTCCCCTAGAAGCAACCTCGCGAATAGGTGGAGGTATTTCATTCCAGCATTTGGACGCAGAGGTACTTACATCTGGTGCTAGTTTCTATACCAAAGAGCAATTACAAAGGTTCGTGGTCTAAACCATATTTAAACGTAAAAGAATAGCTGACAGTTACAGATTCCGAGAGCTAATAATCATCTTACTACTTTCATTTTAAATACGCCAGACTGTTACTATATCAAATTAACAAATAATAAAATAGGTAGGTACGCTTTGTGAGGTCAGGTGTATGTGTTTTGAGTATGCCGAGAAGACACATCATCGTGACAAAACAACAAGCAACAAGACAATTTCAATGCATATAATTAAATCGTAGTTACTAAAGTATCTGAAAACTATCTACGAGTGCGCAGTGTTTATAGTTTTATAATCCTGAATAGGTACAAAATACTGTGCTCACATTACGTCTCTGCCGCCGACCCCGATTGATATGGCTACGTCACATCCCACATCCCTTTCGGGGTAGTCAGATGTTGAGTGGCAACTAAGTTTTTTTGCATTTTTTGTCAATCGAAACCCAATCGTTACCTGATTATCAATAGCCAATGTAATAGGTGATTAACTAAGTCCTTACATAACCAAACCAGGTTCTCTCACTAAAACAACAGCACGTGAACAATTTAAATGGTCACCCATCCAATTACTTTCCACGCCTGCGTTGCTTAACTTCGGTGATAGAACGAGAACCGGTGTATAAATCACAACCGTAAAATCCTATTTTACGATCACAACATAAAATATTTCAGCAAAAACATTATTGACATTACATACCACAAAAACAAATAATTGACAGTATAATAGTAGTTTATCAGGATCAAAAGATATCTGTATGAAAATCGAGACATTTACATTTTTCGTACGACTGCCCGCCTATAAAAGTCTGTGATCCTAGTACATATTCCGTTTGTAAATTTAGTCGCAAAATCAAGCAGTGTTAGGGAAAATAAAATTAGGTTTTATGCATTGTAACGAGTTTACACTTAAATTCATGAGCTCAATTTTATTTCAATATGTGTAGTGTGGGTAAATGTAACTAATAAATTGTATGACTACTATATCTACAATATGGTAAAAAGTATTGTACAATAGGTACTTATATAATTTTACCGTGAATGAACTGAATTAATCTAGGTAATCATAATACTTACGCATATGAAAAATGACTACAGCCGATCTTTCGTTGAAGAACATATTTTATTTCAAAAGCATTATAATCTAAAAACATAGTTTAACAAATTCGTTAACTTTTTGGAGTCAGTAAATAATTCGTTCGGTAGTTGCATACCTACATACATACATAATGTAATCTGTACTAGCATCCTTACAAACACTGGAAAACTTGAATTTATTTCGTGTTGGATTGATTACCATCTGGATTTGGGTGAGAATATCAGTTTATACGTTACATCATATGGAAACGATACGTATTTATTGATATAACTATCTGCAATTTACACGCCGCGGCGGCACGTCGTCATGATCAAAACTATCTGTCACGTTCGACAGAGAATATCTGCTAAGAAGTCGGTCTGGATTGTCGAAAAATCATCACAATGTTTATTTTATGTTAGATAGATAGATAATGTACGTTTTATTTAGCAATTAAAAAATTGTCTTGCAATCGGCACACTATTGAGTTTAAAAATCAATTATATTATTAATATAAAACTCCCATAAACGTTTCATCGTTTCGCGATGTTTTGAAATTCGCGCCTTTTTATATTTTATATTCTGTCCAACCGCTAAAAACAGCACTAACGCGCAATGTACTCAGCGCTGCTGCGCTAGAAATGTCGGATTTTTGACAGTTCGTGAATTTATTTTTGGAATACAATACGACGTTAAGGGTATTGTATTCCAAAAATAAATTCATGAACTGTCAAAAATCCGACATTTCTAGCGCAGCGGCGCCGAGTACCGTGCGGGTCAATGCTGTTTTTAGCGGCCGGACAGAATATAAAATATAAAAAGGCGCGAATTTCAAAACATCGCGACACGTTAACGGCAGTTTTATATTAATAATATAGTTGATTTTAAAACTAAATAGTGTGCCGATTGCAAGACAATTTTTTAATTGCTAAATAAATCTATCTAGCATAAAATAAAGATTGTGATGATTTTTCGACAATCCAGACCGACTTCTTAGCAGATATTCTCTGTCGAACGTGACAGATAGTTCTGATCATGACGACGCGCCGCCGCGGCATGTAAATTATAGACAGTTATATCAATAAATACGTATCGTTTCCATATGATGCAACGTATAAACTGATATTCTCACCCAAATCCAGATGGTAATCAATCCAACACGAAATAAATTCAAGCTTTCCAGTGTTTGTAATGATGCTAGTGCAGATTACATTATGTAGGTATGCTACTACCTAACCAATTATTTACTGACTCCGAAAGGTTAACGAATTTGTAAAACTATGTATTTAGATTATATATAATGCTTTTGAAATAAAATAATATGTTCTTCACCGAAAGATCGGCTGTAGTCATTTTTCATATGCGTAAGTTTTTCATTACCTAGGTTAATTCAGTTCATTCACGGTAAAATTATATACCTATTATACAATACTTTTTACCAAATTATAGATATAGTAGTCATACAATTTATTAGTTACATTTATATACATTACATACATTGAAACAAAATTGAGCTCATGAATCTAAGTGAAAACTCGTTACAATGCATAAAACCAAATTTTAATTTCCCCTAATACTGCTTGAATTTGCGACTAAATTTACGAATGGAATATGTACTAGGGTCACAGACTTATAGGCGGGCGGTCGTACGAAAAATGTAAATGTCTCGATTTCCATACAGATTTCTTTTGATCCTGATAAACTACTATTATACAGTCAATTAGTTTATATGCTATGTAATGTAAATAATGTTTTTGCTGAAATATTGGGGAGGTATTTGAACCGCGCTATCGCGTAGTTGTGATCGTAAATAATAGGATTTTACGGTTGTGATTTACACACTGGTTCTCGTTCTATCACCGAAGCTAAGCAACGCAGGCGTGGGAAGTAAATGGATGGGTGACCATTTAAATTGTTCACGTGCTGTTGTTTTAGTGAGGGAACCTGGTTTGGTTATGTAAGGACTTAGTTAATCACCTATTACATTGGCTATTGATAATCAGGTAACGATTGGGTTTCGATTGACAAAAGATTGCAAAAAAACTTAGTTGCCACTCAACATCTGACTGCCCCGAAAGGGATGTTAATGCATATTTTGTATATAGGTTTTTTGTGTTCGTCTGTCGGGCAACGACACGACGCGACGTAGCCATATCAATCGGGGTCGGCGGCAGCGACGTAATGTGAGCACAGTATTCTGTACCTATTCAGGATTATAAAACTATAAACAGAGATCCTGCGCACTCGTAGATAGTTTTCAAATACTTTAGTAACTACGATTTAATTATATGCATTGAAATTGTCTTGTTGCTTGTTGTTGTTGTTTCGTCACGATAATGTGTCTTCTCGGCATATTCAAAACACATACACCTGACCTCACAAAGCGTACCTACCTATTTTATTATTTGTTAATTTGATAATTCCATCTCCAGACTTAAATCCTATTGAGCATGCCTGGGATATGCTTCAGAGAAGAGCTCTAAGAAATTTCCCAGAAGATATTGTCAGTGAAAACCATCTTTTCTTGCATCTTAGCAGGACTTGGGACAATATTCCACAACGGGATATTGACACCCTTGTTTTAAGCATGCCAAACCGCTGCAGATGTGTCAGGAATGTCTTAGGAAGATCTACAGATTATTGATTTTCAGTGGAACACGATTTTAGTAAAAAAAAGTAAATGTTATGTTGAAGTTTTAATGTTTTAAAAATAAAGTTTAGTTTGAAGTTTTATCGGAGTTTTTTCTCTTGTTCTAGATTTTTTTTAATTAGAACTTTCACTAAAATATTTTCATTTAATCAGATAGGCTAATAATCAAGGTTTAATTTAATATACAGGTGTCCTAACTAAAAGGTAGTATAATTTTAGTTATTTAGGTTTGAGTTATCCCTGGACCATTTTGATGTGTGTAGTAACAGTCTGGCGTATTTAAAATGAAAGTAGTAGGATGAATATTACCTCTCAGAATGTGTAACTGTCAGCTATTCTTTTACGTTTAAATATGGTTAAGACCACGAACCTTTGTAATTGCTCTTTGGTATGGAAACTAGCATAAGATGTAAGTACCTCTGCGTCCGAATGCTGGAATGAAATACCGCCACCTATTCGCCACGTTGCGTCTAGAGGAGCCTTCTACCGTAGGTATAAGGCTTGTCTTCTCGAACAACAAAAATCCTTACCCTTACTCCTATCAATGTCTCACCTTGCCAGTGCAAATACCATATTTATATATTTTTCTTTCTATATATGAGTTTGAATAAATGTGTATTAAATATATTAATGTATGTTTATACGATGTTACTACTGTTTATAATATATATATATATATATATATATATATATATATATATATATATATATATATATATATATATATATATATATATATATATATATATATATATATATATATATATATATATATATATATATTATAGGCATGTAGATAGATAGGCACACACATACATACATACATTTATATACATACATTTATGTTGCCCGAAGTATGATTATGAATTATAGGTAGTGTATCAATTTTATGTATGCGTATTATACATATGCATACATCCGCTTCACGATTTGTGTATCCACACTCCCTTTTTTATTATGGCGGGGTAGTCAGAGGCTTGAATGCCCATCTCCGATATTTCGAAGGCATGTTAGGTATGAGCCACTCAAAGCCCGCGTTTTACTAGATAGACAGCACCCAACGTGATAGGTAGTGAACCGTATCGCCGTATATAGGCACTGAGTATTACCTATCCTGAGGGATAGGCAAGTTTCCTCACGATGTTTTTCCCTCACCGTTAGCGACTGTAAATTATATACGTAAATTAAAAACATATATTTAAATTTCATTCATTGGTACATGCCCGAGTCGGGATTCGAACCTAGGACCTTTCTCATACGAAGTCCGAGTTCTTAGCCTCTGGGCTACAGCCGAACTCGTATTATATCTGTATTTCTATATTATAAATAAATTATTTTGGGTATGTTTGTTATTAATTATATGCAGCTTGTGACGGTTTCCGAATCGGGTGCTGCCGGAGGACCAGTGATGCAGCCTAGCTGCAACGTATACTGAGGCAGCACCTTTTCACTGCATCAATGGTTTTTTTTTACATATATTTTTTTCCATGTTTGTGTTTTGTTATTGTAATGAATAAAGTTTCTTTCTTTTTTTCTCTGTAGGTGTTAAAATTTGCATACACACATCGTGTATTGATATATAATTTACTAATTATATAAGCTCCTGAAATAAGTATACTATAATGTATGTAAGTAATAGTTACTGCACTAAAATATTGTTTGTAAAAATAGGTACCTATTATTTAATTTTATGAATGCTCGTATTAAGGTTACTTTACACTTTGATTAGTGACTAGGTATGGACATCTACTGATTAAGTGCAAATTATTTCCTGTGTATGGAAAAGAGTTCTATTTTTTTGCGAGTAACCTCGTCCAGCGTTCCGTCACTGCACCCTCACTTACAGCGTGCCTGCCACTAAACATGTCTGGTCTGGTCAGAGTTTAGAATGCGTGCACGCTTGTTGTTATACAAAATGGCAAAGTGGAACGCATTACTTAACTTTTAAATTTGTAAAAGAGTATATAAAATTTAATCCTTATTTTATTATCCTTAAATCACCTGCACTCAAAGTTTATTGGATACTAATCGCACCACACACTTATACTCGTACTAATCAAAGTGTAAACCAGCCTTTAGAGCAGAGAGCGATTTGCGTCTACCGCCGCGCCCCTTTGCCACGGCAGCGGCGGCGGCGCACAGCGCGCTCGCGTCAACTATGTGCACTTCTGTGCCGCTTATCTAAAGCTTTTTGCGTCACAGAAAATTATATAGGTTTAAACTCAGCTTTGAACCACAGGACTACCAGATAATAAAAATTAGTGTTTTAATTTAATAAACAATGCTTTATAGCAATAACAATTAACCACCAAAAGCACCTATACACATTATACCGTATTTTATGACGTTATGTATGTAAATAATTATATATAAAAGTTATTACATAGATGAAGAAGAAGAAGTTATTTTCAGTATATTCTCAGATATACCTATTATTTAATTTTATTAGTGCCCGTAATAGAGCAGAGAGCGACTTGCGGTGCTCCCGGCGGCGGCGGCGAGAGCTCCCGCGCTGCGCCGCGCTCCGTTTCGCTCAATGCTCTCGCGTAAATACATACATCGCGTACATAATATTTAGTACTTAATATTATAAAATATGAAACCTTTCTTTATATCGGTTTGTTGTAAATACTATGATTACATTTGATATCATTTCTAAACAGTAAGTATGCGTCAAGTTAGTTTACTATGTTCTCACAGATACCTACCACCTTATCCCAAAACAAAGTCGATGTTTTGTTATAGAAACAAGTCCCGTGTAAAACAATTGAACCCTTTGTTTATCTCTAGGATAAATAATTTTGAGGTTACCTTTCTGTTTCAGAAGTGGCCAAGTATGTTTTTATATCTAAAATAAGTTAAAATCAAAGCTAATATAAGTCAATATCAAATCAGCATGATGAATTACCTAGATTTGTTGCAGATAAATATTGATTTATAAAGCAATTGGGCGGTATAATAGCGGATATTTTATGTAATGTTATTTATGTTTGCGATATAAACAGGTTTCACACTACGATAGTTTCAAAAACACTGAAATAAATCACATCAAACTTGATATAACAAAATCATAACAAACTTTATAGTCATGGCGGATACGTACGTTCCTTGTACGGATACGTACGTTCCGTTACGTACGTTCCGTGTATCAATTTGTAAAAAACATTAATAAATTATAATCAGATTATTCAACGACTTATTATTTATTAATATATATTTAAAACATTTTAGTCATAAATATATACAAGTAACCAATATTTGAATAATAAATCACTTGTGGCAAATAATTGTAATTTTATAGTAGGATTAACAAATAGTATAATGGAACGTACTTCAGTGAACACCCTAACCCGACCTACTGTAGGAGTATGTGATCCTAGTACTGCGCTTGTATTTTCGTATGGTTTTGAGCTGGAAAAGAACTTCGAAAAATATAATTTCTACGATTTATGTGTAAAGTTTGACGAGGCAAACAAATACCTACAGTAAAAGTACAAACACACAAATACCTGAGTAAAATTTTGGGCTGCAGGATATGTATAATAAATAGGGTCATTTTTTGGTGCGACCTCCAACTCCGTTATAAGATCCTAGTGACTTAATTATGATTTCCATAGCAATTTGTCTTTAAAAAATTGCTGTATTGTGAGTCGTAAAAAAATCAAAATCTAACTAGCTGCCGTTCTTTAAGTATATCTGTCCGGCACCGGTATAACATATTCTGCAGGACGCTAAAAACTCTGCCAAAGAGCATCCCAAATGTATATTTATGATTTCGAGCATCAAAAATGCATATTCAATCTCTGACTACCCTGAATTCGGTCACGGTATATATAGCATAAATAACCTATCTTGGGGTTTACTTATTGTTGCCTACCTACTGGGAAGAAAGCTGAAGTGATGTCAGTAGGTATCATGTTTGTATATTATGAACTTCTTGTCATAATATCCGAAACATCAAGCGGTAAATCGAAATTATTTACATTAATTATCATGATTTTTTTATATCATGTATGACTTATACCTGTCATAGGCAAAAAAGACGCAAGAATAAATTTATATCAAATATGGCGTCGCATCAAGTAAAATACTTCTTAAAATATACATGTAGAATAAATCAACTTTGGCAATTCACTTCGAAAGAAAAAATCGCTTGTAATATAATAAGCAATAACCTTAAACACCAAAATGATTACACATTGTTTTCCAAATTTCACTTATTGAACTAAGAAATAACTGATCTCGTGTGATTATCTAGCGGTTTAGCTGTGATCGCCAACAAAATGGACGTGCTCTCTTGCTGGCATTCGCCAAAGACTGCTCGCGATCTATTGAAACTAGCGACTCGCGGCGGACGCGTAAACTGTCCATATAAAAATGTATGAAAAGACGGCGGTCCAAAAATTGGGCGGTTTATACTTACGAAAACTGCAGTATTATGAATAAAACAGGACCTAATATGTTTTTAGTGTGCCGTTTGGAGTCGAAACACTGGGTCCGTGGGGACAAAGCGCTTGGAAGCTCTTCAGGGAGTTGTCCAAGCGTTTAGTCGACACCTCTGGTGACGAGCGTGCTGTTGCTTTTCTCGGTCAGAGACTAAGTCTCGCTATCCAGCGAGGAAACGCGGCCAGTGTGCTTGGCACTAAGTGTCCTGGGACAATGGAATTTTTTTTTTTATTATTGAGGTTTATAAGTTTAGTTATAATAATACTTTTAATTTTTAGGTTTAGTAATAGTTTTAATTTTTGTTATTATAAATATTGTTGTTTGTTTAATTTCAATAATATGTGAGTGAGTGCCTTTATTGGTTTTTACACTTTTTCAAAAAAAAAAAGAGAACCCATTATTGAATATTTTGATTTCAGATCTTACTCCGTGACAAAATAAACGAAAAAATACAAAACCCTGTTTACGCTGTTTTTCTGATTTTTTATCAACTTTATGCGTTTATATTTACGTAATTATTGATATTTAACCCTTGAAACTACTTCAGTCATCAATTTCAGTCTTTCATTATGCTATTTTGAAAGTATGATAGGTATCAGTAAGTTCTAAATAGGTTTAAACTGAAAAATGAAAACACTCGTTTCGCTCATTTCCGCGAACAATAGCCTTAAAATAGTGAACAAATGTTGCATCTAAAAAAGTATTCACCACCACTAAATAAACTATGGCGCGAATTTTTCAAAAATCCAAATTTCTTTATTAGTCTAAACAATATTTGACTTAAAAATAGTAAGCTGCACCCGTCAATAGGTTGCGATAGAAACCTGAATAGATAGGGTGCAGGCCCATCCCCTTAAAAAAACATATTTAATAAACATCTTATACCAATTAATGGAGTATTTATCTCCATATACCAAATACTTAACATTCTCTATATCTCCATATAGAGAATGTTAAGTATTTGGTTTTGTCAGTATTTAGAGTTAGTTTATGAGTGAGCAACCATCGATATACTTGATCAAAACCCTTTTGCGCATGAGTCAGTAATTCCGACCAAGAGTCAGGAGAGAAAAGCAGTGCTGTGTCATCCGCAAAGGATGTTATATAGCCATTTTCGAGAGTTAGATCACACAGATTGTTAACGAAGATAAGAAAAAGAGTAAGACCCAATATACTACCCTGTGGTACTCCGTGAGTAGTAGTCATTTTGTTGCCGTTAATGAGAAGCTATTTTACCAATTTGTGAACGGCCGGTAAGGTAATAATAATAATAATAAAGTTTATTGGGCACAACAAAACTTAAGCTAGGTACAAACATTGGACAGTGCTCTCCCAAACTAGTCAGAGACTGTATCTCGGGAGAGACACTCTTCCCCTAATTAGTCTTAAAAGTAATCTTAACTTAAGTATATAATTAAAGGTAAACATAAGGGACTTTAGAAAATAAAAAATTATAGTAATAACAATTACAAACATGATATACTATGTGAAGTGTAGTCCCCTTTTTGTGTGCAAGTGTACTGTGAATGAGTGTGTGTAAGGGGGTGAGTAAATTTGAAATGAGAATATAATAAACATAATACATATATCATATAAATATATATTAAATATATAAGATACAAAGTATAATATAATAAGGCTGCACAGATATAGAAAACGGCTCTCCGAATACATACAATATCTATGGTACATAATATGTTATTTTCCTAACATTTAATTGTGATGGTTTGGCAAATAATGATTCAGTGTCTGTTACTGAAAGACTCTTTAAAAATATAGTAACCCTATGCTTACACTCGAACCGATTTAATTTATAAATATTGATAAAATTGTTGATATTATTATAAAGATTTGGACCTGTATATGCAAAGAAGTGTTCAGCAAAAGTAGTACGCGTAATTGTTGGCGCCATAATATACTTATATGTACACCTTCTTTGCCTGTTCCGTGGTTGGGCATAGTTTTCAACTAGTCTATGTTGTTTGAGGACTATGTCGAGTATATATAGCTGACGCACTGTCAATACATCACAAAAACTGTAGAGGTCTTCAGTAGGATAGTAAAATGGCTTAAAGATACATACCTTAAGCAAACCTCTTTGAGCTACTTCTAAAGCTTTTAACGTTGATTTGTATATACCGCCCCACGAAGAAATACAGTACGACAGAATTGATTGTGAAAGTGATATATAGATTTGTCTCATGCGATTGCCATCCAAGATGTGCCGTATGTGTCTAAATAAATGCATAAGTTTACGGATACGACTACACAGTAATTTAATATGGGGCTTAAAACTCAGATTGTTATCAATTATTATCCCGAGATATTTAATAGTTGTAACTCTTTCTAAAGGTACGCAGGAGCAACCTCTAGGGTAAGACCTACCACAGTCATGGGCGATAATTGTCAAATTTGACGCGTCAAGACAATTTCGTAAGGAAAAGCACATATATTTAGTTTTACTTACGTTTACAGATAGTAAGTTATCCCGAAACCATTTCGTTACTAAAGAGAAGCCAGACTGGGCATTGGAATAGCATTCCTCCCAAGTATCACCAAAGAAAAGCAGTGCAGTGTCATCAGCATACGCGAAAATCTCGCCATTTTGTAACTTTAGGTTTAGGACGTCATTTATAAAGATTAAAAAGAGCAAAGGACCTAAAATGCTACCTTGTGGCACGCCAATGGACGTAGGCAATTCCTCGCTAACAACAGACCCAATTTTTACACATTGTGTCCTGTCAGATAAGTAATCCCTAAAAATGGGACAGTCACGTATGCCGAGGCGCTCCATTTTATTTAAGAGAAGGTTGATTGGAACTGTATCAAAAGCCTTCGTGAGGTCTATAAAGATACAAATACATTTGTTATTTTTGTCCAAATTGCTCGAAACACTACTTACTAGTCTTAGAACCACACTGTCAGTAGATCTACCCGAACGGAATCCATACTGATTATCACTTATAAGGTTATTAGTTTCCAAGAAATTAGAGAGTCTACTGTACAATAGTTTTTCGAGTATCTTGGAGATAGATGGCAGAATAGAAATAGGCCTATAATTGTCGATACAGGCCCCATCACCACCCTTGTATATAGGACATACAATTGACTTTTTCAGTGCCTTAGGAAAAACACCCGCATGAAAACATTGGTTAAATAATTTTGTAAGAATAGGAACGAGAACAATAGAACTATTTTTTAAGACCTTATTATTTATATTATCAAACCCTTTTGTACATATATTTTTGAGATTTTTAATGACCATGCTGATTTCAGTTTCATGCGTATTAAATAAAACGAAGGATTTATATGAACTAGTTACTATAGTTTGCGTTGAATAGGTGCTAGTTTTATTTTTTATTATCTTTTTGGCCAAGTTGTGTCCTATTTGTACAAAATATTTATTTATTAGATTTACTGTTCCTTTCGTATCGGTGGACTCAGACAATAACTCAAAATTATGAGATTTCTTCTTATCTGTATAACCTTTCACTATTTGCCATAACTTTTTGCTATCGTTGCCAGCACCATCAACTAAATCTCTTTCATACTTTAATTTTAGGTTTTTTAATAGTCTACAACAGAAGTTTCGGTATCGCATGTAAATAGTTTTATTAGTGGCATTGTCTGGATCCTTCTTGTATTTAGAGTGTAGCCTATCTTTGTTATGTATACACCGTAGAAGGCCTGGTGTAATCCATGGCTTGATTATACGTTTACGTCTCGAAAACCTCGTTACAGTTGTGTTGTCATATATTGCGTCCTTGATTGTCTGTATAACTCTGTTCATTGATTGATTCGGGTGGTTACCATCGAAAACATTATCAAAATTGGTATTCAAAAGAGTCTTTTTTATGCAGTCGTAGTTAATATTTGTTATAAGATTATTTTGAGGGATTCTTTGGATCACAGTATTGAGCCCAAGTAGCACCGTACTGTGGTCTGTAATAGACGAATGGCATACTAGCGTCTCTGCTTTACACCTTGATTTAATTAAGACATGATCCAGGCACGATCCGCTTTCTAATCGAGTTATAAGGGAATGTGCGTTTAAAAGGCCATGTGACGCCGCTAAATTAAGATAAGAATCTGCCAAAATGTCATATTTGTTACTTGATATAGAAATGTTGATATCCCCTATAATAACAACATTTTCAAAGCTTGACAAAGACAGAAGAACACCATCTAAACTATTTAAAAATACCTCTAAGTTTTTATATGAAGGTGAACGATATAAGGCCACAATAGCTATATTTTTACCAATTTTAACTACTTAACAATTAGCTTCCTTAAACTCTGGTTCAATCACCACTATACCGGATAATTCATTATGCACGTATGCCACCACCCCATCATTTTGAAGTAAAATACTGCTCGTATAGTAACTATCGTAGTTAGATATAGGAGGTATATAATTGTTATTTAGTAACCAGCATTCCGTGAGTATAATAATATCACAGTTCATTCCTAATCTGTCTAAAAGAATAGTGAATTCAGGAAGATTATGTTTTATGCTTCGGATGTTTTGGCTAATTATTAACAAAGATGAATTTAAGTTTAACTTACAATCACTTATATCACAATATGAAGAAGTGGCAACTGTAAAATTGTCAATTTCACTGTTAATTTCTTGTTGGCTATCGAATGTTACTGTTTAAGATAGTCTTAGTCATTGTAGACTCAACCAGGATAAATAAATAATCGAAATAAAAAATGTACGACATTATTAAATTGCAATAAACACAATTAGCTGCAATCAAGATCAAAGTGCGTATGAAAGATGTACGGAGTTGTGGGTGATACATCAGTATATGTGTAGTGAGTCCCATCGAGTCAGGTATTCGGTAATATATGGACTTACTGAAATTTAATATAATATAGCAAATTAGCATAGTTAAAAAAACGTCTATATGATTAGGTTTAGGATTGGATGTGGTGTTTCGTAAATATATATTGAAATAAACAATATTAATATAGAGATTTTGATTGTGCGTGTATAATACAAAAAAACATATATAATCATAAAAAGTAAAACATACACTAAGACAATATTGAAACACAAGAATATTTCTAAACATTACAGCATAATCAAATGAAACCAATACGTAAACAAAAAGTAGTACGTTACAACACACATGAATTAAAAAAAATAAAGTTAGGATACCAACTGAGGCGTAGGGACAATGATTCGATCGCAGTCGACGACAGCACGAAGCCGGAAAACCTGCGAACCATCCTGCTTCCGTACTAAAATGCGCCCCTCGTGCGACCAAGCATATTTCCAACCGTGTAAACGAGCCAACTCACGAGCCCTGCCCAACACGGCTCGGTTGACCTTTGTGAGCCGCTCGTTGACGTAAAAACGGACCGGTTCATGGCCAGGTAGGCCTGCAACTTCCGCCGTAGTGGCTCCACGACGGACACGCGCCTGCTGAAGAAAGTGGTCTCGTGCGGCACGGCGCGCCAATCGAACCACCATGGGACGCGGGCGAGAGCGCGGCCCATCCGAAGACACAGCATTAAGACGACGCGGACCCACCCGCACACAGGACACCACGTCACGCTCATCCAGCGACACGGACAACTTAGCAGCTATGAGGTTCACTATGTGGCCGCATGACTCGCCATCAGCCTCGGGTATGCCGGTGATCTCCAAGTCGTTCACAAGAAGCTGCTGGTCCCAGTCATTTAATTCAGACCTAAGCTGAGCAACAGCGTCGAGCAAGTCCCCCGAGGAACCCATATCACCCCGCACTCCCACATCCTCCAAGCGCTGCACCCGTTCCTCCAGAGCAGAGACACCGGCTCGAAGCGAGCGCACTTCCTCCCGGAAAGCGTGAATAGCCCTGTCTAACTCCCCTCTAATTGTAGAGATAGCACGCTCCATCCCCGCCTCTATATCATCAGCGACCACCCGTCGAACGCCCAACAGCTTGGTGTCGAGTAGATGGCCAACGCTAGCCAGCGTGAGCTCAACATTGCAGGCAGGTCCCGTAGCAAAGGTCTCACCGGCAGGTAGAGATGAGTCTGAAACGATACACTCGTCAAGTGACATGTTGTGTACCGCACGGACAGGGGTCTCGTCTCCCTTTCGACGGGTAATGTTGCCGCAACTCTGACACTTCCATGTCACGCCAAAACTCCGAGGGTTCGCCACGAAATCCCGCGTAGTAATGTTGAGACAGGTATAGTGGTACCTGTCCTTGCACGAAGCACAACACAAAAGTTCCTCGGGCCGCACCACTCCAAAACACGCCTTGCACTTATTCATTATATATTACTATTGATGTTACGGTTGACAGTAATTAGCTTGTTCAGCTTATTATTTAGGTTTGTTTCCGGTTAAAAGTTAAAGGAGCACGCATATATTTGTATAAGCACTGTTTCCCGCTTGAATACGATCAACTTGAAAACTGAGAGTTTGTCGGTAAAACAATAGATGGCGCCACTGGTAGTTCTCAGCGTGTATTAGGTTAAAACGGCGAAACTTGGAAACATAGATGTCACCACTAATCACGCACAACACGGTATGGGTACGGTTTATAAAACTTAAATCAACGCGGACTAACACACGTCTGCTCACTGTGAGGTCCAAGGGCAAGAGGTAGGATTCAAAAAGATCTAGTTGAGAACTTCTTATGCCAATGTCATTAAGTTTTCTTAGAAGGATTGTAAGTGGTACGGAATCAAATGCTTTAGCCAGGTCGAGGAACACTGTCAATCCTTTTTTACCCCTATTTATTTTACCAACAAATTCACTGACTAATCGTGAAATTGCATTTGAACTTGCCTTTTGTTTCTGGAAGCCAAATTGATTAGCAGATATTATATTATTTTGGCATAAATAGTCTATAAGTTTGTTATTAATTAGACGCTCTAAAATTTTGGATGAAGCTGACAAAACTGCAATGGACCGATAGTTCGTGGGATACGACTTATCTCCAGACTTATGTATAGGATGTACGATAGCAAATTTAAACGCCGTAGGAAAGATACCTCTGGAGAAGCAAAGGTTAAAGAATAATAGAGAGCCGACATAACCTTAGTGGTGAATGGCTTAATAAAGAATTAAAAAAAAAATAATAATAATAGAATAATAAATAACGAATAATATATAACGAGAATAGGGGCTAATAGAGTAGAGTATCTTTTTATAATGTTGGAAGAGACACCATCCCAACCCGTGGAAGTATGAGGTTTTAAAGATCGAATGATAGATAATACTTCATCAGGGTCGGTGGACAAAAGTACGAATAAAGACCGGGAGATAACCAGGGCTTTAGTAGACGGTCTTTACGTCTAGTGAAGATTGTAGATGTGTTGCGATCAATTACTGATTTGAGCAATGAGATCAACGTGTCTATGGCCGTATCAGGATCAGTTGATTCAAGAATTTCATTAAAGTTCATTGATTGAACGTCAATATCGAGTGTGGTGAAGTTAGTTTTAGTATGGCCCTTTTTGAAATTGATTTTGACGAAAGGTTGGTTGAAAAGAAGAAATGTAGGGAAATGGTCTGTAGTTGTATCTTCAACAATAACAGTATGTGACAGAGCCTTAGATCTTAAAAAGATGTGGTCCAAGCAACTAGAGCCCCTAGTAGGTACGTCATGAGCTGGAAGAAACCCATGGTAAGAGAGAAGGTTTAGATAGTTGTGGGCTCGTGCATCTAAAGAGGAAGGAGAGATATCAACATTGATGTCACCGGTGATTATAACTGATTTAGATTTTGGAATGAGAGTTGAGATTTCATTCAATTTGTGCAAAAAAGGGTCTATGTTTGTGTGAGAAGGAGAGCGATATATACAAATAATTTCAGTATCTTGTGTGGTCGTTATAAGTAATTCTGATGCAGTTCCTTCAAAATTTAGTTCTTGTGCGCAATAGTTCATATTATTTCTCATGTAAACAATAACGACGTCGCTTTGGTTTGAAAGTTTCAGGGTCTTTACTATAGTGAAGATGTGTATGATGGGTATGTTAACGTTCGTCTGGCAAGAGAGCCAACATTCAGTCAGGACTAAGATGTCACCGGGGGTGTTCATTCGATAAAGTAGTCTTTAAAAGATATAAAAATTACGGTTTATAGACCGTATGTTCAGAGTTAAGACTTTTAATTGACAGCTATTTGTTAATTTGCTACAGGCTTCTGGTCTGCACATGAAGACAATTGACACCTCGAATTTGTCATCCGAGAGTAAACGAGCATCGTTAGCCATAACAAATATGAAAAACGAGCGCCAAAACTGTGAGTGAAGTATAGAGCGGTGAAAACATATAGCATCCCGTAGTCAATTTTGAGTATGGATGCTCATATGTCCCACACAGCCCGCACACCCCACAACCGGGACCCGGGACCAATCGAGGCCGTCGCCGGCCGATAAGCACAATGTTTGTGCTTATTTAAGAAGCCAATGTTGTTGCAGTAGCGAGTTGTTGTCAGTTTTAAGTGTAATATAGCATCTAATTTTAGTTTTGTACTAGAGCGAATACAGTTAAAACGAAATGTTGAGCAAGGTAAAAGACACGAAGTATAGTATTGTATAGGCGCGAGTGTTAACTGTAATTGAAAAGTGTTGTGTGTAAAATATAATACATAAATTGATAGTATGCACAAGCAGTGGTAGATACATAAATATTTACATTGGTAGCAAGAGATATACATAGTAATACATTTCATAATATTATACACTAATACATATATAGAAACTTATATGATAATACATTTTTGTGGGTAAATATTTAGAAGTGTTATATCGTATTTATGGTTAGTTCTGTGCATATTTATAAGATGCGAATATATGCTTACCACTATATAGGTTTCTACTCCATTTGACACAAAGCGGTTTATAGGAATAGGTATAGCGTACTGAATTAGTAATAGTACGGACACATAGCTTATCTCCAGTACACAAGTAAAAACAATAACAATACAATGACAATACAATAACAAAATAGAATAACGTCTGTGGACATCGGTAAGTGACTTCTTAAACGAGAGTTTTTAATTGTTCTTCGTTTTTTACCACTATATAGGGGCTTGAGTCTAGCCTTCGCAAGAGCACTTTGTTGTTCGAAGTCCAACAGTAGTCGTAATGATGCTCCCTCGTGAAGGAGCGACAGGCAAAAAACAGCTGTTTTGTAGACGGAGTCAGCAGTTCACTGACGTATATAAGCAGCGGTTCACCAGCGATTCCCAAATGAGTGGTCTGTAATCCAGATTTTTTACCAACTTGTTTGGCTTTTAGAAGAAGATTTGATCGTAGCAGTGTGTTGTTTAACTCAACTACAATGGCGGAAACCTTGCTCTCCCCGCGCGATGGCATTCGACTCACGTCTTTAATGTCCTGGCACTGTAACTCCATACCCAGATGACTTGACAGCTTTTGTACCATGTTGTAGAGACACTGCTTAGTTTCCCTATGCTCTTTAGGTATGTTAAGAATTTCGATTGAGCCTCTCACCATATGACGCTCAAATCGAGAGGCACTCTCATCCAGGGCATGAAAGTGCTTGGCTATAGAAGCGCGGTCATTGTCCAGGGCTTGATTTTTTTCCTCAATTGTGGAAATTTGTTTATTTATCTTCACAAGTGACTCCTCGATCTCCGTGTTGGTGTTCTCGATTGAGTTTGTATGTTTTTTCACTTCCAAAATGTGTTGCTCGAGGGTGTCAAGGTGAGAAGCCTGATTTGTGATGAATTGCGATATCATATATTTGATGTCATTTTGGAAGTCAATCAAACCAGTGGCACCACATTCATCTGAGCACCTGCGCCACTTCACTCTTTGGGTCACATTTAGAGTGGCGATCTCGTTTTCATCTTTACTTTCGCGGAGTAGACGTTGCAGGTTTGAGTCAGAGTGTGAAGCATTCAGTGGTGGTGAGCGAGTTAGGTTAGGCATCACGGATATAGAGATCCCGCCACATAAGGTAGCAGTTGGAGGCGTCGCCACAGTCGCGTAATTCAGTGTTACCAGTAAACACGCCAAAACTAGCACTCACTGTGCCATACGGCTCGATACATTATAGGTTTCATGTGTAACGGTCTTTGGTTGCAGAGCTATAAACTCAAATAAAACAAATTAATATATCAAAGTCAAAATATGTTTATTAAACTATTTCAAACATGATTAATAATTAACGGGACTTATCCTTCTTATTATATATTACATATATTATGTGTTCTTTCACTCTGTCCGCAATAGACCGTTTAGTGTGTTCGACGTAGGATTTCCCACAGCTGCAATCAATCTTATACACACCCTTATATCTTATATCATGAGTATAAATCGCGAATCTCTTAAAACTATTATTTCAAACATGGCACTGAGCATTGTCTTTACATATTTTTTACCGAGGTTAGATCAGCGGAGACCCTAGCTTGGAGAAGAACTAACAAGAAACTCCGGAAATCAATTTATTATAATCACCCTTAACAAACATAAAAATTACAAAGAGTGGGCAAAAAACACAATGCTGGTAATACTAAATTTACCTTTCATACAAAATAACACGCAATGGCGGTAACGTCAAATTTAGTTCCAAGTTTGGCTACTGCCACCTTATGTGGCGGGATCTCTAGTAAGACTTTTCTGATTTTAAGTATAAAGGTTCCGCAGGTTGACAATAGATAACGCCAGTTATATATTTGAACTCCGAACGAAACTGTTTTTAATACCGATCCCACTTTAGTTTTTAGTTCATTTTTTAAATTACAGATGTCTTTACTGATCTGACTGACTGAAATTTATATAACCAGCGCCCGCAAAGCTTGACGCAACCAGCCAACAGCCTTGACGAGAGGCAGATTTCAAACGTTGAATAGTATTTGGAGGATTGGAGAGCGAAAAAGAAGAAAATTTAAAGATGATGGAATGTAACAAATTAGAAATGTTCTATGTGAATGAAACGATACGGAACAATAGGTATAGCTATTATGGCGCGTACGCGGCGTATTGGAATGGATTCAGACAAGAGAAGCGGGCGATTTGTTTTGCGAAATTCAATTAGTTCAATTAGGTTTATTTTTATTTCTTTAAGATAAGTGTGAAATATAATATGCTCCGTAATGAAAGTCGTCGTAAAGCAACTTTAATTTATATTAACATTACACACGTACATTACACTCACTCGTATTTATAGTTTTAATAATAGTTTATGTACACGTAATTCACTTCACATTTTACTTACCGTTATATTTTTGAATTTATGTATGCATTATTTTTATAATACCCT
Source organism: Leucoptera coffeella (assembly GCA_030578115.1). Lineage (NCBI taxonomy): Eukaryota > Metazoa > Arthropoda > Insecta > Lepidoptera > Lyonetiidae > Leucoptera > Leucoptera coffeella. The sequence goes on from JAMBLF010000002.1 coordinate 6,178,490, forward strand.
ACTATACTACTCTCTGTGAGCCGCCAGCTGAAAATCGGCGGATTTACTGAGCTCGCGCTCCGTAGATTCCCGCCGAGCTGGACGCCATTTGGGATCTCCACGGTGCGCTTAATGTAACTGACATTAAATTGTAATTTTGAATTTTATTGTAATTGTTAATTTTATATCTGCCTTTTTTAAATTTTTGTATAATGTGGAATCTCAAGATTATATTATTATTATTAAGTCAGTGCTAACTGTAATATCATATTTTTATTTCATTTTTTGTCTTTTCATAAATTATAATAATCTTTGTACTGTAAAAAAAAAGAAATTAATTTCATTCCATTTCATATAGACCTATTGATTTGTCCAATATAAGATTTCCCACTATTACCATTTACCCTTCTTGGGTGTTATGAGCAACTACGTCACAAGAAAACGGAGTATATACGGACTTCATCAGTCTTATTTTGTCTCACTCTTTTGACGTTTGGCAGTAACATAGGAACGCGTTCGACACTGGGATGCTTTATCTCGAACATACACTGGGATTGGCATAACTATTTTTTTCCGGTACTTCTTTACTTGTTGTAGATCATAATTTAAATGATAACGCGGCGCATGATTTGTTAGAGTGAGCTAAATTACACAATGAGTCATAAGCTTAGAGTTCATCATTGAAGATCGATAAAGCCCGCAGTACGATGGTATAATTTTTGCCGTCTGCATAGCGAACTTCAGACTTTTCATTGCTATCGAAATGTTGAATATCCTTTAAGGTTCTGAGTAAAATTGACAAGAGTTTTAGGAACTTATGGTCCTTTATTTTAGTTTCGATCTCATAAAGTTAGAATATATGGTAAAACACTTGGTGATTCAGTTGGGATAATAACTTCCTCATTTAAATCGCCACTAACACAATCGTTAACTGAACACTCGTTTACATTTGGGTCTCGACAAATCGCGTCGTAATAATAATAATAATATTTAGGACACTTTTACACCAATTAAACTAGCCCGTTGCTAAGTTCATTTAAGACTTGTGTAAAGGGTACTAGTCAACGTATATTTAAAAATATATACATATTATATATAGATCAATACATATATAGTATATATCATCAACAACCAGACTGGAAAGTAGAAGAAAACCGTAGTTCCTAACTCTGCTTCCACCGGGAATCGAACCCGGGAGCTCACGATTACAGTTCAGGTGCTTAACCAAATGCGCCACGGAGGTCGTCAAAAAAGCACTTGTTCGCGTAGTTTAATTAATTGCGTAAATTTAATAAAATTTTGATTATCGCGGAAACGATGTCATTTGCCTCTCTTTTTTTTGTTGCATCGACAACGAGACGCAATTCATTTTATTTTCCTCATGCGAAGAACTAGAAGAACTACTCTCACTAGATGAACTAGAGAGCTACTGTTTGAGCGATGCTTTTGAGCTTTTCGGTCTACAGGGTGAGCCCCAGCAGCATATATATTATGTCCATTTACAAATTCCATTTTCTAAAACTGAACGTAAATTTTCATATATTTTTACCGAACGGTGTCACTGTTAAAAGGATGTATTAAAATAGGAATATAACTTACATAAACTCCGGATTAAAAGAATCTTACTGAATTTATTATTATACTTTAAATACCGGTCAAGAGTACATTTTTGCATCTTGCATCCCTTTCTATATAGTTTATTTGATGGAATTTGAATTTCAGCGAAATGGAGAATAATTTGCAATGATAATTCGCGAAAGCGACGAAATATTTTCCTACAATTTTGAACAGCTATAGTTTTTTCAGGATCAGGATATACAAGTGTACCAAGATATAGTACCTAATTCTTTCTTAAGAATTTAAACTAGGTTTTTTTTGAATTGAAAATGAAATGCAAATCTTTTTATTCAACATAAGGATCAGAAAATCACTTATTGAACGTCAAAAAACATTTTTTATAAACATTAACTAATTCTTAAAATAAATCAAATTGGACAAATAAAACTAATGGCACTTCGTAAAGAATAATCTACGGCTGGACGAAATCCTGGCGCAGCTGGAAGTAGAACTGACTAATTTAAGGTGGCATGTTCTGGGGATATCGGAGGTGTGAAGACCTGGTGAGGACACCATAACCCTAGAATCTGGCCATCTGTTCTACTTCCGGGAGGGCGACCAGAGGTCACAAGGTGGCGTAGGTTTTCTCGTCAATAAGGTTCTCCGTGAGCTTCGTCAGATCCCCAACGTCTCAATAAGACTATCTGTAAATCGGTAAAATGTGACCTCCGAAGCTACATGGCGCAACTCATGCAAGAGGCCATTGAGCAAAATCGGGGGTCGAAAGTCTTCAGCAAAAGAATGGGTACATCTAATCTGACGAAGTTGAAAACTTCAGATGGCAGGACCGTCACTTCAGTTCCAGGGATTCTTACCGAGATTGAGGACTTTTACGGCCAACTATACGCTTCGCATGCCCCGAAGTCTCCACCTGATGCGAAGGACCCAAGAGCCAAGAGCTCGTGGACGAAGACGAGATGGTGGGCGCTCTCAAACAACTGCTAATGGGAAGGCTCCCGGTGAAGACGGAATAACCTCTGAGCTCCTTAAAGTGGGAGGAGCTCAAATCCTGCAGAAGCTCAAGCATCTATTTAATTCCGTCATAGCAAATGGGACTACCCCGACGGCGTGGAGTGAGAGCGTGGTGGTCTTGTTCTTCAAAAAGGGAGACAAAACCCTATTGAAGAATTATAGGCCTATCGCGCTCCTAAGCCACGTCTAAAAGTTGTTCTCGAGAGTGCCCACTAATCGTCTGGCCTCAAGATTTGACGCCTTCCAGCCGCGAGCAGGCCGGATTTCGAAAAGGTTTCAGTACCGTAGACCATATCCACACAGTGCGGCAGGCTATACAGAAGTCTCATGAGTATAACCAGCCGCTGTGTCTTGCCTTTGTGTACTACGAGACTCTTTGACTCCATCGAGATCTGGGCTGTTATATGCCGGTGTTGAGGAGCCCATACAGCGTGGCATCGATATCTGTTCAAGTCCAAAACAAAAAGAAGACTGAGACAGGGGGATGTCATCTCCCCGAAACTGTTCACGAACGTACTGGAGGACGTCTTCAAAACTCTGGATTGGACTGGGATGGGTATCAATGTTAATGGCAGATACCTCACACACCTGCACTTCGCTGACGACATCGTCATAATGGCGGGGTCGCTGCAGGATTTGCAGGGAATGCTGCACAGTCTTAACGCTGTCTCACGGTCGGTCGGTTTCCGGATGAACTTGGACAAAACGAAGGTCATGTTCAACGAACTCGTTGTTCCGGGGCCGATTACGATCAATCGCTTGAAGTGGTCCAGGAATATGTTTACCTGGGCCAGGTCCTTCAATTGGGTAGGGACAGCTTCGAGCGTGAAATTGCCAGAACAGTGCAGTTAGGCTGGGCAGCATTCGGGAAGCTGCGTCATATCTTCTCGTCGCCACTACCGCAGTGTCTTAAGACCAGGGTTTTCAATCAGTGCGTCCTACCTGTAATGACATACGGTGCCGAGACGTGGAACATGACAGTCGGGCTGGCTCGCCGATTACGTGTCGCTCAGCGACCAATCGAACATTCGATGCTGGGTATCTCGTTAAGGGACAGAGTCCGGAACGAGATTATACGGCAGAGAACCAAAGTCGTAGACATTGTCTATCGATGTTTCAAGCTGAAGTGGCAATGGGCTGGCTACGTCTGTCGCAGAACCGGCGACCGTTGGAGCAAAGTGGTTCTCGAATGGCGGTCGCATCTCGGTAAACGTAGTGTAGGATGCCCCCCTGCTAGATGGACCGATGACCTGAAAAAGGTCGCTGGTAGTGGTTGGCTGAGGTCCACGAGTAATCGTGTTATGTGGCGTAACCTTGGGGAGGTCTACGACCAGCAGTGGACTAACATAGGTTGATTGATTGAAAGAAAAATCTCTGCAGAGAAGAAACGCTAAGAAACTCTGCATACAATGTGTACATTAAATTTAATAATAATTCATTAGAACATGATCAAAGCTTCACATCCAACAAATAGTGTTTTATAACAAACTTAACGGGAGTCCCAATAAGAACCGGAACGTGAAACCATGACCACACAAAAATTTTACGTTACATAACATCATTTGTATTGTCTTTCACGGTGTAGTAGCCCTTCTCCATCAGCGTCGCTTTAAAGCCAACTTTAAATTTGTCTAGAGGTAAGGACTTTATAGACTCTGGAAGTTTATTATACATCTTTATGCCCAGGCCCATAAACGAATCGTTTATTCTTTTAAGTCTAGAGCCACTATAATACAATTTATTTTTATTGCGTGTGTTACAATTATGCATGTCTCTTACAAGTTTGTAATCATTAATATTTTAACATAGACCAAGTTATCATATATATTTTGAGACGCACAGTCAGTATATTTATTGTCTTAAACACATCTCTTAAAGACTCACGAGGGCCTATACGGTAGATCGAGCCAATAGCTCTCACAATTAGCTAGCACAAATACTGAATTAATATCAGCAGAATTGCCCCACAAAAGAAGCCCGTATAACATAACGCTATGTAAATAACTGAAATACACAAGTCTCGCTGTGCGTAGCGTAGGCAGGAGAACTTAGCCTTTTCGTCAGACCACCGATGTGCTCACTAAACTATAATTTTGAGTCCATTGTGACTTCCAAGAATGTAGTGGACCCCACAATATTTATTAATTACGATGGTAGTAATTGAATTCCTAACATTAGGCAAAGTAAACCTTACACATTTAGTCTTATTACAATTAAAAGCAAGATTGTTTATTCTAAACCAGGGGTGTCCAAACTAGATGGGACCCAGGGCCAATAAAAAAGACTAAATACATTGGTGGGCCGCAAAATATTTATTAAAATGACAAAATGGTAATAAGACCAATCCAACTACTTGGATTAGTACGGGCCAAGAGCAATCCCATTCTAAAAAAAAAAGGTCAGTAATGTATTTAAAATTTCAAACAAAGAAGATAATAAGAAATAAATAAAACTAAGTTAAAGCTATTATTAATTAAAATAAAGTATTATTATATGCAGTGGGTACAGATCTCTTTGTAGTCAGTGTAACCGAATCGAACTTTTTTTTAAGTCGGTTAAAAAGGTTCAATGGGCCGCAGTAATCAACACCGCGGGCCGCATGCGGGCCGCGGGCAGTGGTTTGGACAGCCCTGTTCTAAACCATTGTACCAGCTCTGAAATCACCTTACATATCCTCTCTGTTTCATCTTTTCCTCTCTTAACTATAAATAATACAGAAGTGTCATCCACAAACACCACGATGTGGCAACGGCTCTGACTTAATAAGGTTATAAGTGTAATACGGTAAATCATTTAAATAGACTAAGAAAAGGAAGGGCCCAAGAATGGAACCCTGCGGAACCCCCATAGCAGCCAAGCTGCCGCTCGATCGAGCTCCACCGAATTCAACACTCTGGATCCTTCCCCTCAGGTAACATACAATCAGATCTAGTGCCCTATCACCTATACCGTAATGTTTAAGCTTCATGATGAGAGTTTTGTGGTGCACGCAGTCAAACTCCTTAGACACCCAGAGTATCCTTTGCCTCCTCCCAGGACTTAAAGTTATATTTCATAAGATCAACCCCAGCATCTGTTGTTGATCGACCCTTTGTAAAACCAAACTGTAGCTTGTTGAAAATATTATAACTATTAAAATGTACTAGTAATTTATTTAAAATAAGTTAAAAGCTGGTAGTATTGAGATAGGACGATAGTTAGCAGGATCAGTGGTACTACCAGATTTAAATAATGGAAGAATTTTACCGTATTTCATCTGATCAGGAAACTCCCCGCACCTAATACGTTGATTAAAAATAATTAACTCAGGAGCAATGGCTGAATAAACCTTAACCGAATGGCCACACAAATCACATGTTTTCTTTTTTGGAGCAATTTAAAACTTTTGATAATATCTAGAGTGCTGATTTCTTTAAATCTAGAACAACTATCACATCGTGGTACATTCTTTTCTATTATACATCTCGCACAGAATTTTTGAGAAAAAATCCTGAATCATATTTGACATCTTCTGAGTGTCTGTTATTATATTATTATTTACTATAAGTTTAGGTTATTTATTGTAAGAGACATCCCTTCCAGTTTCAAATTTAATTGTTTTCCAAGTTTCCTTGACAACATTTGTGGCATTTTTTATCTTACTTTGGATGTAAAATTTTTTGACCTGAGCGTTCGCGTTTTTGAATACTTTGAATAATTTCTTATGTAATTTTTAAATTCAAGGCTATAATTAAAAGATCTTACTTTATATAAATCATATAGCCGTTGTCTACTTATTTTTATACCCCCAGTGGCCCAATTTGGGAATTTGCGACATATCTTCTCGTCGCCACTACCGCAGTGCCTGAAAACCAGGAAAAACCTGTAATGACATATGGGGCCGAGACGTGGAACATGAGAGTCGGGCTAGCTCACCGACTACATGTTGCTCAGCGAGCAATAGAACGTTCAATACTGGGTATGTCATTAAGGTACAGAGTCCGGAACGAGATTCTCCGGCAAAGAACCAAAGTGATAGACATAGTCTATCACTGTTGAAAACTGAAGTGGCAGTGGCCCGGCCACGTCCGTCGTAGGACCGACGACCGCTGGAGTAAAGCAGTTCTCGAGTGGAGGCCGCGTCTCGGCAAACGTAGTGTAGGATGCCCCCCTGCCAGGTGGACCGATGACCTCAAGAAGGTCGCTGGTAGTGGCTGGATGAAGGCCACGAATGATCGTGTTTTGTGGCATACCCTTGGGGAGGCCTACGTCCAGCAGTGGACTAGTATAGGCTGATTGATGTGTGGCCCAATCACAAATATTCCTCGTAGCGGTTATCTTATAACTCCTTGATGTAAAGATTTTTTTATATTTAGAATCAATAATGCTGAAAAATGAGGTAAACATATTATTTGGGGCATCAGTTTTCATTTGCATAGGGAATCGTCTCAATACGTTTTTTCTGAAACTATTCAAACGGGCTCCCGTGACAGGAATACAGGTAACATTCCTGGGGTGGAAACTGCGGTGACACTTAAACTTCACCAACTGACCAGGGTGGTCAGATCTAATATCAGTAATAAGTTCAGTATGGGATAAACTAAAATTTGAAAATAAATTGTCAATACAGGTACAGGAGGTGCTTGTGATTCTAGTAGGTTGATTAAAATTATGTTTTATATTGTAACTTAGACATAAAGTTAGACAATTAATTTTTAGTGTAAGTTTTTGCAATCTTTCCAAATTATTTATCGAATTTTACCATCTGAATTTGAATGTTTTTCAAAACAAATTAAATCATCTAATCAAATGAAACATTTTCAAACTGAAATGTGGACATCGCTCTGGTCATTAATCGACTAACAGGACTAGGACTTCTAGGATTTTTTCTAGGATTTTTCGCGGCGTCGGCAGACGTTTCATATGATATTTTTCAACTATGGTTAAAGCTGTGGTATTTTCTATCGATCGAATCTAATTCCAATTCATAATAAGCTTGACTGAAATCTAAATGTGAAAAAAATTGATCCCGAAAGAAGCATTATACATTATAATTGTCCACAATCACGTAGACATACCGCGCCGGCCGAGGTCAGTGCTCTTGGCCACAGCGTTAGAATGCTGACGCCCACCACAAAAAGGTGCAGTCGGACTTTGGTGCCACCAAGCATGATGACGAGGATCCGGCGCAGTGACGGTGATGGCAGCGGTGCAAGAGTGCAAGTCAGCACATGCAGCGGCAGCAGCTCCGAGCCCGCGGGGAGGCGGCGGCGGCAATAGCATTGACGTCAATCACTCGTTTTCGCATTGTTGTATATAAAGACTGATACTTTACTCAATAGACTAGATCGTTACGAACCTTGTAGCGTTCTCATTTCTTCACCTCTCCTCCCGTAGTGGCAAAGACACCTTCAATCTCAAATGGTGACGCTGAGTCTGGCTCACCAGCTACGGGAAAATCCTCTCACCTATACCTTGTTCCCCCAACCTAGGCTCCCGGCCGCGCCTTTAGGTCTAGAGGCGTAGCTTTCCTTGCCGTTAGGCACTACACACGGCTAGGCACACTATATGCCCGGTGGCTCCGGCAGTGCCCAATAATAATTATTATTAGTGACCAAAAAGATCTTTTAATGACTTGGCGTATCCACTTCAGACAAGTGTCTTATTTTTCTAACCGCGTAGGCTGCTCAACTTCTCTCCGCTAGACTACCGATGTACTCTTAAAACTGTAATTTCCTAGTCCATTGTAATACCTAAGTAGGCAGAGGACTCCATAATATCCATTCAATCAATTCTATATTGCAACTACTTAAACATAAAAAAAAATAAAAAAGACTAGTAACTTTCAACGAAAACAATAGGTTGACAATAATGTCACAATTATGTATATATATGTATGTATGTATTTATAATTAATAATATATTTATCAGAAAGTTATATTCGTTACACTATTTATAACTTCTTTTATCGAGTTGCGAGTGGTCGTGTATAAATTAGTCATAGTTTGAATCTGCTTTTGATTTGTTGTTGTTTAGACCCATTGCGATTTTGAAGTGTGTAGTGGTGCTATCTCTGGAAAGAAGTTAGTTTCTATTGATTGGATTGCAGTGCCAAAAGCTTCCACCTTGTGTAGACAACTTATTTCGAATTGGAAACTACTGAGGGCGCCTTCTGTTGTTGAGTGACACACAGTATAAACATAAAGCTGACAACCAAGTTTGACAGGATAGCGTGCTTCCGCCGGCATCTTGTGTTAACGTGATATATTGCGAACTGTGAGCTACCGGTGGCGCCTATATACCATGATATACCTATATACAACTTTCCTGAACTATATACCATTTCTACCGTTTCAACAAATTAAATATGTCTATAAAACGCACTCCTTCAACTGAAAGTAAACTCCTGAAAGGTCGATTTCAGTGCCAGATATATCTGCACTAGATAAAAGTGAAGATATTGCAGATCTGTCTTATATCACCATCCGACCTAAGCGAAAAAGGATGGAGTAAGTCGAGAGCGACCTTGGCGACATATATGAGAAAATACAAAATGACATGAAAGAGTTTATCACGGAATTGATGGTTAAGCAAAATGAAAAAATATATTTTAAATATGGTTAAGACACTGGCTAAAGTGTAGAAATGCAAGAAAGAGACGTAAACGATATCGTAAAAAACCAGACACAACTCGGACAAGGCAACACTCATTGTAGAGTTCACCAACACCTTTCAGAAAATCCACTTAATAAAGGCTGCAAAAAACTTTAATAAATATGTATATAAATATACATAAGTCTAATAAACTAGCAGCTAAACATCTTGGTCTTAATGGCACACCAGACATCCCCATATATGTTTCTGAAAACTTGACTACAAAGGCAGCAAGATTGTAGTTTTTAGCTAGAGACCTTTTTTTTTTTGTTAACGTCAGGAAATCCCCACGGATACACGTCCGGCCCTGGGGAGCCAGAGGGTTATGTCGGACTCGAACCGACTAAAACCTGACGGTGTCCTACGGGGCGCCTTACTCGGCGGGGTCGCGGGAACGCGTGAGCATAACATCACGCGACCCCACCGGCGCAGTCCGGCCGAAGCCAGACCCATCCTCGGCCAGGTGAAGGTCCCCCCACCCAACCAACACCGAGGGGCGCGCGGGACACGCGCACACCACCTCTAGGCCGAACGTGAAGGAGCAGCAAGCCCCAGCTTACCACCCCACGGCCCTAGGTAGGAGAGAGAGGAGGTCACGAACTCCACTATTCGTAACCCCCCCTCCCCACCACCCAGCCCATCTCCAGAGCCCAGTTTCCCGGGCTCAAGTAATTTTTATAGAGGTTTTCTTCCTCGTGGTCCAAGGAGCAAGCTCCTTAGACCCTCGGCCCTGACCAGAGAAAAACTCCAGAAAAGGGTTACGAGATTTGACGGTGGCAGCGCAGAAGCTGCCTGCCCAGCAATCGCGTCGATTGCCAGGCTCGCCCAAAAGCCAGGGACGGACAACCCAGTGCCGGGACCAGGCACCAAGAAGCCGTCCCTGGACCCGCTGCTCCAGGACTCCGTCGGGTCCATCGACGGAGATGGAGCAGCCCCGGGGCAATTGGTTTCACGGCCGCTATCGGTCGGCCGCTACTCACAGGGTGGGCCACGAGAAGGCTTGCCCCATCCACCCTAAGACCTAAAAAAACTTTAGCTTTTTCTTTAGCTAGAGACCTGAAAAACTCAATAAAATACAAATATTGTTGGACCAGCTTCGGCAGAGTATTCCTTAGACACGATGAAAATTCACCGATCGTCACGGTCACCAGCGAATCGCAAATTCAATCACTCGCAAACAAGTGACTAGTGCAAATGAAATTACAGCTTAGCTTTTATTTTCAAGTTAATTTAATTTTTTATAAAATCTATGTTAGGATACAAAATACACTTTCATACTCACTATACTATCTAATCAGCAGAGATCGGATAATCGGATGCATATTTACCTAAACTTATTTTTTGGCTAAGAAAATATGGAGACGGCTTCTTTTTTCGGAATTGTCTTTTTCAATGTCGGGATTCGAAAAAAATCAGGGATTTTGAACTAATCGGATATAAAACAAATTACGAATTTACGAGTTATTAGGTTACCTACCTATCAAATTATAATATTAATTTATAATTATAAAATATATATTTTTTTTTATAAAATAACTAGCTACTAAGCTTCGAACATTTATTTTTCGATATATTCTATAATAGTTAAAATCTTAAAGTTAGTAAATGTGCAGCTAAGTGCACAAGCTTTACAATGTTATTCAAATATTGTTCTCAACGCAAATAATTACGGCTCCTCATTTAAAAACCTTTATTTGAGTGTGCATTCAATTATATTTATAACCAAAACGCTAACGGTATTCATCCCGAAACATTCGGGTTTTTTTCCATACAAGTAATGTTCCTACAAATAATATATTGTAATAGAAAACACTACAAACGTAATTAAAATACATTTAATTCTATATTCCGAACATTAAACGTATCAATTCCGAAATCCCGAAATCTTTACGATAAAGAAGTGCTTTCCATACTAAACCGCCGGTCAACTTTAGGTAAATATGCATCCGATTATCCGATCTCTGCTAATCAGACATTATTCTTGCACCTACAATTCGAAAATAACTCTTACAAAATATTTATTACCCAATTACTCTAACGTATTACACATCACTGAGAGCCGCTGCATCTTACTAACAACACAACAATTACACACTTCTGTAAGCTTCAACTTTACACAATATCAACAACAATATGCGACAACTTACATTTATTCATTAGTAACACTCTTGCACGGAAATATCATTAGATTATTTGCTTGCAAACTTGCAAACTTAAATATTATTTAATATATACCAATTTTCTTAACCACAGGGGACCATTACTTTGTAAATAGAATGGATGAAACTAATAAAATCAGTTCTGAATTAGACTCAATTAGCAACATTAAAATAAACAAGTGCTCTATTATGGACTGGAATAAAGTCCTACCTCAAGGTTTACCTAAATATTCAATAATATCACAAAATATTTGTAGTATTTATAAAAATGTTAGTAACTTACAAGTAAACCTCACTTAGGGGGCGGTGTTTTTCGCGTCCGTAGGTCTTACCCTTGAGTCCCTACACGTGTCCCCTGGGTGGTGGTAAACGAAAGACAACGCCAAACCACAGGCGGCGGTTAAGTAACCTGTTTTAGGCCACCATAAGCCTTAGGGTATGGAAATACTCCCTAGAAAGCATGGAACTTGCCAAGACGTGTGGCCGACGTGGCAAGTATTGTGCTAAAATCCTCCAATCATGACAAGCATACAAACAAAACGGCCCCCAGTCCCCAGCAGCTTCGCTATTCCTGACTACGGCAGCGGTTACGGTAACGGCGGAGCAGGGGGTGCCAAGAATCTCTGGGTTCGGTCCGGCTGCCAAACCAAACTGACCCTGGCTACGTATAATGCAAGGACACTGAGAGAAGACGCACGGTTGGAATAGCTCCAGAAAGAGCTCAGACAGATAAAATATGACATAGTCGGACTGAGTGAAACTAGAAGAAATGGAGAGGGCACTATTCGGCTTGAGTCAGGTGACCTTTTCTACTTTAGAGGGGAAGATAAATCTTCGTATGGAGGTGTACGCTTTATAATAAAACGCGGCATAGCAACGCATGTGACAGAGATGGCCAGTGTTTCACCGAGGGTAGCCCACATTATCCTAAGAATCAATCAGAAGTACTCTCTTAAAGTCATCCAAGTTTATGCACCAACCAGCAGCCACAACGACGAAGAGGTAGAAGCGTTCTATGAAGATATCGATACAGCGATAAAACGAGGACGCTCCCGTTACCTGATAATCTTGGGTGATTTTAACGCTAGAATAGGTCGGCGCATGGGGTTTGAAACATGTGTGGGACCTCACGGGTTAGGACACCGTAATCCAAGAGGTGAAATCCTAGTGAACTTCATGGAAAACAAAGGTCTCCTTGCTATGAATTCGTTCTTTCAGAAGAAAGAAAAGAGGAAGTGGACGTGGGTAAGCCCGGATGGGAATACGAAAAACGAAATTGATTTCGTCTTAACTAACATCAAGCACATTGTTACAGACGTCACAGTGCTTAATCGTTTTCAGACAGGCAGCGATCACATACTTGTTCGAGGAACCATCATATTAAACACGAGACTGGAAAGAGCCAAACTCACTAGGAATAAGCTAGGAAAGCTGCAGATCCCGGAGGAAATAAATGTACAGTTTGAGACACTGCTTACTGAAGCCTTAAAAAGGACCGCTACAGAGCATTATGAAGATGATCTCCAAACTAAATACAGTCGTTTTACAGGTATCCTTACGGCAGGTATTCTCCAGAATCCTGACTTCTCGCTTAACACGAAGATTGGACGAACACCAACCCACAGAACAAGCAGGCTTCAGGAAAGGCTATGGAACAAATGACCATATATTTACACTTCGGCAGGTCATCCAAAAGTCAGAAGAATACAACAGTCCTCTATATCTAGCCTTCATAGACTATGATAAGGCATTTGACTCAATCGAACACTGGGCAGTAACAGAGTCACTCTATCGTTGTCACATAGATTACCGGTACATTCAAATTCTGAAAAACCTGTACAAATCAGCTACTATGATGGTTCAATTAAAAGAAAGGACTGACTTAATACCAATCCAGAAAGGAGTTAGGCAAGGAGATGTAATCTCGCCAAAATTGTTCACAAATGCGATGGAGGACATCTTCAAAACCTTGGACTGGGAAAGGAAAGGTATCAATGTCGATGGTGTATACTTGAACCACCTACGCTATGCGGACGATATTGTATTAATTGCTAAATCAGTAGTGGACCTAAAGCAGATGATAGAGCAATTATACCAGGCGTCTTTGCGGACTGGCCTCAAGATGAACATGGATAAGACCAAGATTATGGCAACAGAAGATCTCTCGCACTATCCAATGTCACTTGACGGTCAACCACTAGAACAGGTGGAGGAGTACCCATACCTTGGCCAAACCATAAAGCTGGGACGTGATTCTATGATGGCCGAGATAAGTCGGAGAGTACAGCTGGGCTGGGCAGCTTTTGGGAAGATGAGACATGTACTTCAGTCTAAGCTGCCACAGTTCCTCAAGACGAAAGTGTTTGACCAGTGTGTTCTGCCGACTATGCCATACGCATGTGAGACATGGACTTTGGCAGACAAAATGATGCAAAGATTAAAGGTCACACAAAGACACATGGAACGCGCCATGCTCGGCATCACTTTACGGGATAGGGTCCGGAATAAGACCATAAGACAGCGCACTAAAGTTGTGGACATAGGACAACGAGTTGCTAAGCTGAAGTGGGCTTGGGCCGGACATGTGTGTCGTAGAGATGATGGACGTTGGAGTAAGCGCGTCCTGGAATGGAGACCTAGACATCTAAAAAGAAGTGTCGGCAGACCACCTGCCCGATGGTCTGATGATCTGTCGAAGGTAGCTGGCTCCCTCTGGACTAGAAAAACAGAAAACCGTGCACAGTGGAGGAAGATTGGAGAGGCATATGCCCTACGGTGGGCGAATTAGTTAGTTCTGTAAAGAAGAAGAAGAAGAAACCTCATTGAGTTTAAAACGCCTCTTAATATAATTGGTCTTACCGAATGCCACTTAAAATCCCCTATACCTGTCCCTTCATTGCCTAGTTATTCAAATTACCAAACAAACAGAAACTTTAACACAAGCGATGGCATAGTGGTTTATATCACGGATAGTCTAAAGCACTCTGTCAAAGAAGTATCGATCCTAGACGCTTCCTGTATTGAAATAAACTTATTGGACCTTCTGATTTTGTGTATCTATCGCTCTCCATCCGTTCCAAATATTTCAAATTTCTTAGCGTCATGAAATACATATCTGCAGACGCTCCAAGATTGCAAAAACATATTATTGACTGGTAATATTAATATAAACATTTCAAAAAACATTGCAAATACTAAAAACTGCGACAAATATCTTGACATGCTATCCTCATAGATAATATGCTCATAGAATAAAAACTAGAAACGATAGTGGTCTTGACTATATGATAACTTCCCTCGATACAAAGGTTTATCAAACACAAGGGGCTGCCTTAAATACGTCTATTACAGATCATAATCTATCCATATTTAATCTATATAAAAATGATAGTTATAAAACAACTAAAAATATTTTAGACTATGATGTAGCGCTAAGATACCTGAGAGAACAGAATCTTGGTAAATTAACGGAAATTACTGACCCTAATACAGTTACTGAAAAACTAATGAACACCCTGAATAATGCTGTATAGAAGAAAACACACGTACAGTAGTAATACCTACAAATAAATTGAATTTAAAACCTTGGATCACGGCTGGCATGATTAGGTGTATAAAAAATAGAAATGAAATTAAAAATGGAAAGGATAATGAAATATTACGAATAACGTATAAAAGGTATAGAAACTTTTTTAAAAGCATATAAAAAAAACTAAAACACAAATATGATAGAGAATTATTAAAAAAAAAATAGCAACAAATTGTTATGGAAATCTATAAAGAGCGTAACTAACCTCAATTCGAAAAACAAATTAAACAAAGAACTCAATAATCTCAAAGATACTCCAAAATCATCCGCTTACTACCACAACTACCATTTCAATAATGAAGGAAAGAACCTTGCTGAAAAAATCAGTTCAGTACCAATCGAACCAAACTTCTGCCTATAAATCATATTTAAACTCGATTCAAAGACAGTGTCAATCTGCTGTTCTATCTGACTCTACTCTTGCCGAAATAGAAAAGATAATTATGAGCTTAAAAACGGACTCGTCCGCTGGTTGGGATAATATAACAACTATATTTATAAAACACGTAAAATAATTCATAACCGTGATAGAAGGGCTCTGTCTATTTTCCTCGACTTAAAAAAAGCTTTTGATACTGTCTCGGTTCCTATCCTCATTCGAAAGTTGGAAATCTATGGAATCCGTAACAAGTTCTTGAATTTGGTTTCTGACTATTTGATCAATAGAACCCAACAAGTTAAACTTAGTGATGCTGTGTACAGCGATATTGCAACCAATAACAGCTTTGGGGTCCCCCAGGGTAGTGTTCTGGGTCCCACTCTATTTTAGGCTTACATCAACGACTTGACCAACATGCAATTATGTAAGGCCCAAGTTTTCTCGTTCGCTGATGATAGAGCATTGTTATTTGAGGGTAAAAACTGGGAAGATGCTCTGTGGAATGCGGAACTTGGTCTTGCTACTGTTATAAAATGGCTGAAATTAAATCTACTTTCTCTAAATCTGTCAAAAACACATTTCTTGACCTTTTCAAACTCTAAGAAAACCCAACCAGCTGCTGGATTCGGGATTACTGCACATACATGTGGCAATATGAGTTCGACTGAGTGCCGCGGCATACGTATATAAAGAGCAGAATCTACCAAATACCTTGGTGTGATCATAGATTCTAAACTGAATTGGCATATGCAGGTAGAAAATGTAATCAATAGAGTCAGAAAGATAACCTAGATCTTTAAGCATCTAAGGCACGTATGTGATAAACAATTACTGCTCAGAATATATACGTCTTTGGTGCAGTCTGTCTTGACATATTGTATAGTAGCTTGGGGCGGTTCTTCTAAAACAAGATTTATTTATTTAGAAAGAGCACAGCGCGCTACCCTGAAAGTTATGTTGTACAGAAAGAGATAATATAGTACTGCAAAACTTTATGAGGAGACAGATTTTATCCATCAGGAAACTTTATACTGTACAATCGATTATAAGTGTTCATAAACACCTTTGCATAAACAAAAACATTGTAAATAAAAGAAATAATTATTACCATAGTGAAACCAGCTATTTGTCGAACTGAAGCTGCATACGCCCAGTTTACACATGTTTCCGGAAGAATATATAATAAAGTAAACTCGGTAACTCACATTTTGCTGAAGTCAAGATTCGAGTGTAAACAAATTGTGACGAATTTCCTTAAATCTATAAACTATGAAGACACTTAGCTTATACTCAAGTAATACATACTAACATACACACCCGCACGCATGCACTCACACTCAATTTGTTTAATGATATTATATTTTGTATTGTATAAGAATTTCAAAAAGTATACTTTTACTGTGTAATGAGGAAGAGCGATGCTCTCCATCACAGGCTTCGTTCGTGGAACTTACCGGAGAGCATTAGCCTATTGTTGTTATTTAGACCTAAGTTTTTTGAAATAAAATGATTATTATTAACTTAAGAAAGGCTAAATATAGTATAACAAAATGCAACTCACAATAAACATATTTTAAAAAAAATTGACCGGTTGATGCATCTGTTTAAAGTTTCTAATGTTATGTTGCTGTGTCGATATTATAATTAATAAAAATACTTTGCTGCGGTGAAGACAATAATTTTTTTCTCAACAAAGCCATACTGTAACAGTAATCCGAAACATTGTGAATGACAATACTGAAGAAAAGCAAGAAATTACACGTGAAGAGCGCCGCGGTAGTATGGCTCGACATCGTGCTTCTTACTCACAAGAGCAAAAGAAGGCAGCCTGTAAAACGGCTCGGTCGGCATTATTAAATCGTCAAGCAAACCTTAGTGATCAACGACGATATATTTAAGAAAGCCCGAGAAGAAATTGATCAAAAACTGATTTGAATCGGGCAGCGTTTCTTTACGATTGCAGCGATGATAACTGATTGCATACTAGTGTTCGTATTGTCCCAATTGACGTTGTTTGCGAATATAGAGGTGCATTAAAGTTTTGGGAAGAATCATAAGCGTTGTGCTGCTTTAGTATAAAGTGGAATTTTGGGGCACTATCACCGAAGAACAATGATTTAATCGGATATTCGATGGTATTTATCTATATTTGAACTTCCATACAATACATTAGAATAATAACATACTGATACGTCCTTTGGTCTTATACGGAAATTATAACTCCTCTTCCTCCAGATTCACATGCCTTACCAGTGCCTTCGGTCTGCAGGCCACCAATGTTTCCACCGTAAGCACCTTCCTTAGATGTGAATCCAAGGTGACATCTTCAACAAGCGCACATCTGGTATCGATTACTTGATTGGATAACTTAATAGGTACCAGAGTCTGTGAATGGCCAGGAATGGTCATAGTCCTGGAGCAAATCACGTTACCAGTGCGACCGCCTTGGATGAAGATTTCTTTCTGTCCACACTTAAATACGCCCGTTTTAAGGTTGATAAAGCAGTTGTATTTCTTCATGATCAGCCACAATAACACTATGCGTAAATCTTTTATCTCATCTACTTATTGTACCGCTCAATGCTATCAACAATTCACCAAACTATAATTTGTTTCTATTAGACTTAATTATAACTTCATCACATGTACGAAGTTATATGGACAGCCAATGTTTGGGAGATATTTTTGCGTATCATGACCTCATTTATATTCATTTGACGACATCCGTGGGGCGATCGGTTAGCCGCCTGAACGCTAATCGTGAGGTTTCGGGTTCGATTCCCGGTGGAGGCAGAGTTAAGAACTACGCTTTTCTTCTGCTTTTTAGTCTGGTCGTTGATTGTATATGCTGAATATTTATTTAATAAGTATATATTTCTTAAATATCCGTTGATTAGTACCCTTAAAACAAGTCTTAAATGTACTTCGCAAGGGGCTTGCTCAATTGGTGTAGTAAATGTATTATTATTATTCTTAAATAAAACTCGAACTCCTAAATTCAAGCTCAAAATACTTATGCTACGTACTTTTGGTGCTGTGAACATAGAAAGGTTACGCGAAGATTATGCAAGTACTGATTGGTCATCATTTCTTGAGGCCCAATTTCTTCAACTTAAGGTAGACTCTTTAGAACACGGTTTTGGAGGCTTAATATGATAGGCACGTGCCTCTCCGCAGGATTAAGATGAAGAATTTGTCTGCACCTTGACTGACCGAGGAAATTAAACCGAAGTAGTAGCAGTAGTAGTGCCAGTTCGAAAAAGAAAAAGTAGTATTCTAGCAGATATGTTTAGAAACTGCATTTATGTTTAATTTAAAAGAAGCGCTATTTTTGATCTTCCCAACCCTTTAAATACTTTCCATGTGTGAGAAGAATCAGGTGATATGTCGGCTCTGTGCATGTTAAAATTACCACGCAAATATCACTACCAACGGTTCGTATCAGACTGACACTTCTCGAAACGGGATCTGGCACTATTATTGTTTCGCTTTGATTTCCTCAGTCAATCAAGGTGCAGACAAACTCTGCAACTTAATCTTATCTTATTTTTTTATGTTTAGTCATCCAATCTCTACAGATTCTAATTAAATGTACCCGTGATATACATAAGTATGTCAATAAATGAGTATTATTTATGAAGTACAATTATTTTCATATGCTATGTGAGACCGGATCGTATCACGCTAGAATTAAATAAAGATATAGAAACATTTATATCACCCGACGTTTTGACCCAGTTGCATAGGCCGTGGTCACGGGAAGACTGGCGAATCAGCTTATGTCTGTCTACCTTTACAATTGGTATTTTTTTAAATTCCTTGCACGGCACACTACAGTCACACTATCCGAAGACATGTCTGCAGATACGCCACGCGAATATAATCTCATGATTACCGATTTCTATGTTTCTGAAAGCCCAAAATCATCCTCACGATTGAAAGTATTGGGATGTTCTTGAATTTCAATGGCCTCGAGAACCCTGGGATAATAATGTTGTTCTGTGGAAATGATTCGAGGTTGATGTAGGAATGTGAATATTCTATGATGGTTATAATTATAAGCATTGAAATAATAATATTCTAGGGCTCTGTTACACCAATTGACCTAGCCCATTTAAGACTTGTGTCAAGGGTACTTGTCGACGTATATTTAAGAAATATATTCTTATTTAATCAATCAATCAGCCTATACTAGGCCACTGCTGGACGTAGGACTCCCCAAGGGCACACTACAAAACATGATCATTTGCGGCCCTCATCCATCCACTACCAGCGACCTTCTTGAGGTCATCGGTCCACATGGCAGGGGGGCGTCCTACACTACGTTTGCCGAGACGCAGCCTCCACTCGAGAACCGCTTTATTCCAGCGGTCATCGGTCGTACGACAGACGTGGCCAGCCCACTGCTACTTTAGTTTACTGTGTCCCTTACCGAGATACCCAGCATTGAATGCTCCATTGCTCGCTGAGCGACATGTAGTCAGTAGGCTAGCCCGCCTGTAATGTTTCACTTCTCGGCTCCGTATGTCATTACAAATAGGACACACTGGTTATAAACCCTGGTTTGCAGGCACTGCGGTAGTGGCGACGAGAAGATATGTCGCAACTTTCCAAACCTTGTCCCAGCCAAGCTGCGTTCTTCTGTAACATATTCCTGGACAGCTTCGAGCGCCTCTCCACTGATCGTATTCGGCTCCGGGATCACAAGTACATTGAAGTCTTAGTCTTGTCCAAGTTGATCCGGAGAGCGGCCGACCGTGAGGCAGCATTTAAACTGTGCTTCATTCTCTGCAAATCCGGCGGCGACCTCGCCATGATGACGATGTCGTCAGCGAAGCGAAGGTGTGTGAGGTATCTGCCATTGACTTTGATACCCATCCCAGTAATCCCATTGACTATGACGGAACTAAACAAATCCTTGAGCCTCTCCAGGAGTGGAGCTCCTCCCGTCCTGAGAAGCTCAGAGGTGATTCCGTCCTCGCCGGGAGTCTGAGAGCACTCCCAATCTCGTCCATCATGTCCATGAGTGGGAGATCGTCCGTGTAATGGCGTACTAATGCAATTCTTGGGTCCCTCGTATCGGGTGATGGTCTCGTGGCATGTGGGGCGTATAAACGGCCATAAAAGCTCTCAACCTCGGCAAGATTCCCTGGAACTGAGGTGACGGTCTTGCCCTCTGAGATTTTCAGCTGTTTCCCACCCACTTCACGAAGTTGGTGGGAAACAGCTGTCGATGTTCTCGTCAACATTAGCCATGATTTTCAGTGCATCGAAGCGATTGCGAAGTTCCAACTGGAATGCTTCAGAGCAGTGTATGGATTGGAGCATCGTTGGGCTAAGAACGGATCGCCTTAAACGACTTCTCTCAGCCTGGAAGTCAATACTCAGGATGCCTCTCACTAGTCGGTGGTCGTTGCCGGTTTTAAACCTGATGATCACTGAGACATCCCTGAATATGTACCTCTTGTCTGCTAAGATAAAGTCGATCTCATTCTTCGTCCAACCGTCTGGGCTATGATAGTTCCACTTCCTATGGGGCTTCTTCCTATTCTTCTGCTGTGTTCATGCAGAACAAGAGGGGTTGTTTGTCCAGGAAGTTGACCAGCATTTGCCCTCTGGCGTTTCTGAGACCAGTTCCGTGCGCTACGATACGCGACTAGTCGTATTCGCGCACTCCCACTTTTGCATTGAAGTCCCCCAAGACAAAGGTATAGTGTGTCTAGTGTTAGGCATCGCCTTGGCGATATCTTCATAAAACACCTCGACCTTACTGTCCGAGTATGCCGACGGCGCATATACCTTTACGACCTGAAGAGAGTATATCTTGATCAGTTTCAGTTCAAGTTTCAGTACAGGGGTTGACACACTTGAAATCTCCAGCACATTTTCACGGAGAACCTTGTTGACGAGAAAGCTTACGCCACCCTGAGACCGCTTGTCGTCCTCCTGGAAGTTGAACAGATGGCCTGACTCCAGGGTTATGGTGTCTTCTTCTTGTCTCCGGACTTCCGATAACACTAGAACATGCCACCTTATGTTAGTAGTTCCACTTCCAGTTGCGCCAAGCTCTCGTCCAGCCACAGACTGCATCCATTAAACGTTGTTTGTGGCAACCGTCTGTAACCCGGGGATTCTTAGCACCCCCAGCCCTACCGTAACCCTGGTTTCCGCCATGGTCCAGAATAGTAGGGCGACCGGGAACTGGGGGCCATGTGTTTTGAACTTTTTCCATGGGGGTTATTGCCCTCACTCACCACGCTGGGCCGGCGGGTTGGTGCGTGGAACAGGGTTACGAGATTTGACGGTGGCAGCGCTAACACTGCCTGTCCAGCAATCGCGTCGATTGCCGGGCCCGCCCGCAAGCCAGGCACACACACCCCAACAACTAGGTGCGGTCCCGGCTCCTCCTACTCCACCAGCACT
Source organism: Leucoptera coffeella (assembly GCA_030578115.1). Classification (NCBI taxonomy): domain Eukaryota; kingdom Metazoa; phylum Arthropoda; class Insecta; order Lepidoptera; family Lyonetiidae; genus Leucoptera; species Leucoptera coffeella. The sequence continues at coordinate 6,200,241 of JAMBLF010000002.1, forward strand.
CCGTCGGAGCCATCGACGGAGGCGGAGAGCAGCTCCGGGGCATTAGTTTCACGGTCTCCTTCTCGACCACCACTCACAGTGTAGGCCACGAGAAGGCTTGCCCCATCCACCCCAGGAGTAGCAATCACCTCCGCACATAATACCGTGTTTTACAAGCTTATGTATCTACGTAAATAATTAATGTAAATAAAATTGATAATCTGTTTTATACGTTCAAAGAAACATTAAATATCAAAGTTAATGACACAAGCAATAAGTATTAGAAATGAAATTGTATGCGTTGTGTGTATGTAAATTTGAAAACCTATAGGTACTTACATCGGTGCTAGTGTCTATAAACATACCAGAATTGCTGACAGTTACAATATCTGAGCACTAATAATCATCTTACTACTTTAATTTTAAATTCTCTAGCCTATTGCTAAATAATATCAAATTGGCAAACAATAAAGTAGGTAAGTATGCTATGTTAGGTACTCATCAAACATGTCTTAAGATTGTGTGTGTACGCCGAGTGACCGGTGATACACCGATAAAAAAGTCCTTATACATACATATGCGATCACCACTGTATATCCCTTTCTGGGTAGTTAGATGTTGAGTGTCAACGATTTTTTTTTGAGATTATGTGAGGTAGTAACCCATGTCCTACTATGAGCAAACCAGGTTTCCGCATCGAAACAAAAGCAAATTGACCATTGAGATGGTCACCATCTACTTACTTTTTACGCCCATGTTCCTTAACTTCGGTCATCAAACGAGAACCGGTGCATAAACGCGGCTCCGAAATTAGCACAACTGTAAAATGTGGGGAGCATTGTCTGCATTTGGTTTGAGCAGCATTAATACAAGCTCTAAGTCTTAATATATGGATCCGGGAGCCTGTGTTTTGGTTAATGGGGCCTACACAGACTGGTTCAGTATCCGAAAGGGTGTGAGGCAGGGCTGTGTAGTGTCGCCATGGCTGTTCATTCTGTTCATGGATAGTTGCTTGACTGATTTGAAAGAAAGTGACAGAGGATTGCGTATGGGCGAGTTGATCATTAAATGCCTTTTGTAGGCGGACGATCAGGTTCTTCTTGCGTCATCGGCGAGTAAGTTGCAGTAGATGGTCACTTGCATGAATGAGTCCCTTAAGAGGAAAGGTATGAAAGTTAATGTAAGTAAAACGAAAGTAATCGTTATGGAGAGACTTGGCAAGACAAGAGTTTAAGATTGATATAGATAATGAAAGAGTCGAACAAGTGCACGATTTTGTGTATTTGGGAACACTATTTACTAGTAGCGGAAAGTGTGAGGCTGATATTGAACGTAACATTGAGTGTGTGCAGGGCCCTTACTCCACTAATTCATATTGGCCACAATATTACTTCAGTGTCGACATTGTGGCACTTCAATGGCCGTAATTTGACAGTTTTCGCACTCCACTAACAAATTTTGGCCACTGAAGCGCTATCGAAATACTTCTGCGTCTGACGTGCCTCAATATTAGTTCAATAGCCTTCATTTTGGTACTCTACTATTGTTTTGACAGCTTTCTTTGTCTATGGTCAATATCTAATGTACACTCACACACTCAGTTAGTAGTTTTAGTTTCAATCAAAAACATAAAATATTTTTTCAGTTACGTTTTTAGTTACGTTTACGTTATAAACTTAAAACTTTTAACTGCTAAATCAATATGCATTAATTGACATTGCTGCATTGTCAGTGCAAACAGTTTTTTAAATTGTTGTAATCCATAGACAATAATTTCTGTACTATGAGTGGCCACTGAAGTGCCATTGACTCGCTATTATGGCACTATTGTGGCTGTCAAAATATTAGCAGAGTGCCACTTTTACAGCCGAGACGCAGAATTATCGCTATAGCGATGTAGTTGAGTGGTTGTCAAAGTTAATTAGTGGAGTAAGGGCCCAGGTAATAAGATTAATGATGCCATGTAAAGTGTTATAGGTAGCTAGTTGATTTCTCAATCGGCACGTATGGCTATTCATAAGGCGGTGCTGGTTTCAACATAAACTTATGGTAGCGAAAGTTGGGTATGGCAAAAGAAGCATGAAGGTAGAATCAATGCCGTCGAAATGCGGTCACTGAGAAGCATGTTAGGAGTGAAATTGAATAATAGAATTAAAAATAGTGTGATAAGGGAAGGTTGCGGTTTGAAATAAGATCTATTGACTAAGATTGAAAAGGGCATGTTTCGATGGTTTGGAAATGCTATGCGCATGAATTATCGTAGATTGACAAAATGAATGACAAACTGAAGAAACTCGAAAAACATTTTATCTCAAAAAGATTAAATAATAGGTACATAAAACATATTAAGTTAATAAAAAGATAAAAAATGTATTTATATTTAATCATTTTTTTAAATTATATGCAATTTAATGTCAAAAACATATCAACTATATTATAAAACAACGTTTTTTGCAAAAAAGTGTTTTTTGAGTTTCTTCAGTTTAGTTTTAAAGCAGCGATATGTGAGTGAAGTGGAAGGGCAGTTACGGAGGGGCCGCACTGTGGTAGTATAAGATACTTACCGTGCCGAAACTAGGTTTTACAAATGGTTAGGTATGAATTAACTATGTATGGTTTATGTACATAAATAAACGTTCTTTCCTATGGTCAAGTTTTTTTTTATCATATTTTTAGTATTAATATGTGTTTTGAACACCTAAAGTATAAACTTTGATTCTACGTAAAATCACATGAATAAAATTGTTGATTTCATGATACGTTTCCGACCCTATATACGTCTGAAACATATTATATATTTTTGGAAAGCTCATTCCTTAGTCTTTTAAAAAATAAAGAAATAAAAATCCAAATAATCATGAAAAAATTAATATACAAGTCAATAAAGCATGAGAGCTAATTTCAATTACTCCGATTTTTCAATAGAAATATCATTGTTAGCTCCAGCTGCCTCCGTTGATTTTTTTACAGTTTTGGATGCTTAAACTACTAAATTATAATAATCCAAAATAAAATTTGCCGCGAAATGGATTTATTAGGTAAAACACACAAAGAGGGTTTTTTCGGTAAATCTCGATTTTTTGGTAAATGCTATTTTTTAGTATTTTACATACTAATATAAACGGAAGCTTATATCAATAAATATTATTTAATTAAAGTTTCTGATGAGAATACAATTATTTACTTACTCTTTGTTGTTACTTAGTATTTAAGTAGTTATTTTAGTGCAATGTTTGTGGTTTATGATGAAGTAAGATAGACACTGGATTTTACTAGTGGTTACCGATTTGTGTTAACAAATGAGAACGATGTTAAAAATAATGTTGATAATAAAATAAAGGAAGGTATGAGGTTTTGTACTCGTTGAGTTTGCATAAAATTGAGTGCAATTGCAAAAGTATAAATAGGAATACCAGTTTGAAGTAACCTAACAATTAATTTGATCAAATTATAAGAACAAGAAGTCTTGGTAGAAAAAACTTTCAAATTGAGTGAATTCGTTTGTACTCGACATGATTTGTGTACTTTGATTATAAAAGGAGTAAATCTACTAGCAATTGAGGAGTATTTGGGGAACAACTATCATTTGACCCCCGATAAGTTGTATTGTATTGAAATATGTCTGCAGAGTTTCTTCGCATTTCTTCTCTACAGGATTTTGCTTTACGAAATGCCATTAGTTTATTAAGGTTTAATTAATATTTTTTTTTAATTAACTAATTGTAATGACAACTTTTCCGGTGGAAATATTTTTTTTTCTACTTTCAATAAGTGATTTTATAATCCTCATATTGAATAAAAAGCATTTCAAAGCATTTCATTTCATTTCGATAATGTAAAGACTGTTATAAAAAGTTTCCAGAAGCAATTGATATCCAAATGTAATAACAGGTGGAATAAGGCCCAAAGGAAAAAAGATCGTTTTGAGCAGGAGAATTTGGAATGGTTAAATGGTGAATTCAAAGTTTCCTTAACCCTCGAACCCTGCTCTGATGACTCTTCCAGTGCCCGTGGTCGGCCATCTAAGAGTTATGAAGAATGTTCTGAAAGGACAAAGAAGCGCAAAAATATGGAGCTCATCAAAGAGCATGGCATGGGATTTGTGCACAACGCTTATGTTCAAGGGCTGAGATCATCAGGTGAGAATGAAGAAGCTTCAATTGTGTTTTGTGATAACTGTATTGAGCTTTTGACAGATTTGACAAAAGCTCAATACAGTTATTTGACAATAGCTCTCATTCAGAAGAACTTAAGAGTTATTTTACCGTCTTATAGTCAGATAAATGAAGCTAAAAAGGAATGTTACCCACCTAATATCACTGTTACTAATATCGGTGCTAACGTAAAGTTGCAAGATCTTTTGGATCATACAGTAAGACGCATTTTGAAAATAAATTCAGTAATAACAGATTCGAAGCACCTTCAACTGTATTGTAAATGGGGATATGATGATTCATCAGGACAAAGTCAATACAAGCAAATTTTACGGGAGGAAAACGAGCAAGTATCAGACGCCAATCTTTTTATTGTATCACTCGTACCTTCGATTCGATTCGATTTATAGACAAAAATAATGATGTTGTAGTATGGAGAAATGCAACCTCTTCCTCTGTAAGGTATGGCATGCCAATTTCAATTGAATTTTAGGAAAAGGAAACTCCGCAAAAAACAGAATCTACAGTTCGAGAGATCTAAAACGACATTAACGAATTAGCTCCAACACAACAAAAGCTCACAATGAAGTGGAACACAAATTATTCTTGACGATGATTGATGGAAAAGTTGCACAGGTACTGACTGAAACGCGGTCTAGCGCTTCTTGTACGGTTTATGGTGCCACTCCTAAACAAATGAATGACTTAGCCAAAGTCATAGCAAGAGATGTGAACGAAAATTCATTTAAATTTGGCCTCGCCACCTTACACGCCGGGATCAGGTGTATGGAGATGATTCTGCACATTTCCTACAACTTGGCATTTCAATCGTGGTCAGCAACAACAGATGAAAACAAAAAAATGAAGATGAAAAAGAAGATAAGAAAAAGCAAGTTCAATTACGTTTCCGGGAATTACTTGGCTTAGGTTTTTACTTGGCGTAGGTTTTTTCAGAATTATGAATGTTCAGCAGAAATTACTGGAGTTGATATAGAATTGATAAAACGATTGTATATTATTTTACAAGTTATGTCTTCTGGTTTTTCTAAAAATGTAACAAACTTTTGACAGTATATTTTGGATTCAGCTTGATTATACGTTAATAAGTATAATTGGCACTATATGCCCTCATCTGTATACAAAATTCTTATACATGGAGCAAAGATTATTGAATTTTTAGCTGTGTTACTAATCGGTGAACTTTCTGAAGATGCGCAAGAAGCACGTAATAAGGATTACAAGAAATTTCGATTGAATCATGCCAGAAAATGTTCGTGATCGGCTACAAACGAAGATGTTTTTCATACTTTGCTCTATACCTCTGATCCGTATATTACAAGTTTAAACAAGCCGAGTGTTGTGATACACCAAGAGTTGCTTGAAGAAGCGAAGTCTCTCCTTGAAGTTACAAGTTAGTCAATTCGTACCTCCGAATATAAATTAATATTAGCAATAAGGCACATCATTTATATAAATAAAATATTTTATATAAAATTATAATGTAGTCTTATATTGAAAGATATTTTTAATGTTCAATTTTATTCTGAAACTTAGTTTTGAATTCATTTCTTTAGATAAAGTATGAAATTTTACAAATTTGAAAATTTTGTATGAAATAAATACAAAACCATTAAATTTGCTGCATTCATTCGATGGAAAACTTATTAAAGTATATATGGACCACATTTCACAAAAAAAGGAGGTACAGAAAGAAAGTTACAGAATTTCGACACGGAGAGTACTTATATTCCCATAGTGGGCCGGGCGAATAAAATATATGATAGTCGGATAGACGCTTATTATATTGAAAACGGGTGACGATAGGAGTACCTATAACCGCCGAGTGTGTATGAGAAAATGTATGAGTGTCAATAAAGCGAAAGTTGTCTGTCAGGATCGGGTCAAAATCCGTGATCTCTGTCTACTCCTCTACAGGGATTCAGGCGTGATGTGTACGAATATGTATGTAAAATCTGTAATCACAACTACATATACGATTTTTTGCATGGCTCGATCTAAATACCTACCAATAGTTTAGCATAAAAGGTAATTGACCATACCACGGATAAAAAACTACTATATACGCAAAACATAAACTAATTATTGGTTGTGTAAAAGTCGGTCCGAAACTTTCTACATCATAAATTTCTATCTAAATCTTTTATACTTCGTTACTTTACGGTCGTGCGACCGACCTCATTTAAAAGTCAGTTACCCTGGAACTGCTCTTGTATTTTATTTTTTGAACTGAAAAAGGAGTTCGAAAAAAATTCAATATTCCAAATTACGATTTTGGGCAGCATTTGTATCAAACAGGGGCATTTTTTTGGTGTGACCTCTAATTCATTCAGTAACTGGGTTCGGATATCCATAGCAAATTCTTGGAAAAAAAAATCCCAATCTCGACGTTAAAATATGGTTCCTTATTTATCCGTATCTAACGGTCTACCCTTTATGAGTGAGACGGGCCTCATGTGAATATCTGTGACGTAAAAAGATCCTTTTTAGCTGCCGTTTGTCCCGGTATATCGTAGAAGGAGAATAAAGGACTAGGGGTAATGGAATCCATTAGGCGATGGTCTAGCAAACTGTACAAATATGAATGCTAAAAGTGACCAAGGCGATTTTAGTCTCCGAGGTTTTGTCTACATCTCATTGGATTAAAAGACATATATATGCATCTTGAGTAAATATTACGAAATAGAAATACATTCTTACTGCTAGTATCTACAACTACTTTCAACATATAACATATTCCGCGGGTATTTCGACGGAACGGACGTGTTTTCGGACAACGCATATTACAAAAGAATTTAATTAATAGTGTATACATTCTGCATAACATGGGTGCAAAGTGTTATGGGTGTAATGTTGACATAATAATAATATTTGGACATTTTTCACCATATATGACATATATGACATATATGACTTGTTGTATATGGAATGTTATAAGTGTCAGAAACTGTACCATATAAAGTGTCTTTCGATGACGGAAGAAAAGTTCAGGAACTTATCGCAAGAAGACAAGAGTAGCTGGACTTGTCCTGAGTGCGTTTGTAAGATGCCAAAAGGTGACAACACAAACACACCTATCAGAGCAGGAGCAATGATGGACCAGACATTTACGCCAACCGCATTCGTTACGACTCAGCGAGGAAACCGAGTCTACCCACCTAACGAAGTTTCGTTTGTTGACTCCGAAGGCAAAATCCTCGAAGAGCTGCGAGAATTCAGGCGGGAAATGAGACTGCATATGGAACAACATCAGCAACAGAATTCCATACTTCAACAGAAGTTAGAAAACACGGAAGCAGAACTTAGAGAACTCAAGAAAGTTGTCCAAGAAAAGAATAGCCGAGTAGATATATTAGAGTCGCAGATCGTATGTTTACAAAAACACAATCAACAGTTGATAGGCACTCAATTGAAAGATAACGCACCTGAGGTCATTGAACCACAATTATCTTTTGCGAGGGTAGTTGGAAAAAATCCATCTACAATTAATATTAACAAAGGTAAGCATTCTTTGCAAAAACAAGATAGTGTGACCAGTTGTATGAGTGTTAATTTGCCTCAAGGAAAAAAGGCGGAGTTAACAATATTAGATAAAGAAAATATTAAGGAGGCATCTACAAGTGGGAACAAGTGGACAGTAGTTACGAAAAAAGCTCGAAAATATCCATCGAGCTCAGTACAAAAAGGAGGAAACAGGGACCAGAGAAATATTTACATGTATGGAGGCTGAAGACTGACACTACAATCGACAGCTTGGAAAAACACGTGTCTAACATAATAGGGCCTGAGGTGAAACCTAAAATAGAACAAATAAAACACAAGACTCCTAGAGATTACTCCTCATTCATCATTGGTGTACCAGAGAGTAAATACGAAAAGCTGTGTCAATCTGGAAACTGGCCCGTGAATATAGAGTTCTGTGAATGGGTTTGGTTTCGGAACTCCAAAAGACAAGATGGTACGAAGTAGTTTCGAAATATTCTATCAAAATGTCAGAGGACTTCGTACGAAACTCGATACCTTCCAAAGAAATATAATGTGTTCAAATTCAGACCTATACGCAGTTACGGAATCAGGTTGCAATGCATCGATTCATGACGCGGAATTGGTTCCTCAAGGATATCACATCGTGAGGTGCGATCGTTCAGATGGCCGAAAGCAGGGAGGTGCGCTTCTTGTGGCAACACCACGCTTCGAACTTCGCAACGTATCGGTGCCTAGTGACATAAACATTACTGCCCTGCTAATTAAAAACGCAGTACTTGTTTAATAGCAGTTCGGAGAAAATCGCGGGAAACACAATTTTTGCATGCAATTACGGCAAATTAAATTTAAAAAAAAACCATGTTTATAGAACAAAATTTTTATTTTTTTATTTTTACCCTGTTACTTAAGTCTTAAAAAGGCCAATTCCGTAAAAAAGTGAAATTGGATAAATTGTCGATTGCCGCGTTCTTGATTAGCAGGGCAGATTAGTGAGCAAGTGTTCGAACTAGTATGTGCTGCTGTGTATCTCCACTGTAGAATGATTTTTATATGTTGTGTTGTGTATATTCCGCCGAACAGCAAAGAATGTGACTATTTATTATTATTTAGGTTAATTGAACATTTTAGTATTAATTATGAGCGTGTGTTAGTTATAGGTGATTTTAATTTGCATTCTTCAAACGTAGCTGTAAGAAATTATTTTGAATACTTTGTGTCGTATTGTGGGTTCGCTCAGAGTAACGAAATAGATAACTGTGACGGTCGCCGGCTGGACTTGGTCCTGAGCAGTATGGGGGAGCGCGGGGAGGTGTCGGTGTGGGCGGCAGACTGTCCGCTTGTGTCGGTTGACGCGTATCATCCGCCTTTGCGCGTGGATGTATGCTTTCGGTCGTATTCCTCCAATAGCTATAGTGACAAAACAACTGACAATAGTCTTAACGATGATTCACTGCAACGGCGGTGGAACTTTCGGAAGGCGAATTTTTCTTACCTATACGAATTGATTTATGATCAGGATTGGACTCATTTATATGAATTGGACGTTAGGCGAGGACTAGATTATTTCTATGAGACATTCAATTCAATACTCGATAGCTGCGTTCCAAAACAAAAGCGAAGTGGTGGGCGCTCGAGGTACTGTTACCCCGAGTGGTACACTATTGATATAATTCGCAACATAAAAGTAAAGGCTACACTACACAGACAATATAAGCGTTCTAAACTAGAAAGCGATTATGAACGTTACTCGCGGTGTAGGGCTAAGGTAAAAGAGATGATTCGAGTGGCTGGAGATCAGTATGAATGTCGTGTGCAAGAACATCTTGCAGAAGATCCTAGGGCTTTTTGGAAGTATGTTAGGTCAAAAAGGGGACAAAGAAGCAGCAGGCCGATCACTAGGTATGGCATTGCCCTGTCGGGTCGGGAGTGTGCAGCGGAATTTGCTCGGTACTTTGAGTCGTGTACCGTGGGCAGGCGCCCAGTCTTGACGTGGCGGCGGCCATGGCGTCTGCGGGTGGTTTGGGTGGCGCAGCGCGCGTTCAGCTTCCTCAGCTAACGTTGCAGGACGTGGTGCGGGCGCTGGGCTGCCTGAAGCCCAAGTGGTCGGCGGGGCCTGATGGGGTGCCGCCCTATCTGCTTAGGGATTGTCGGTTCGCTCTCGCGGAGCCTTTGCTTCATATATTTAACGGTTGCCTGAAGATGGCTTTGTTTCCCGAAACATGGAAGACTACCCGAGTGGTCCCGGTACCGAAGGGGAACTCGATGGGCGGTGTGGAGGGATACAGGCCAGTGGCGGTACTCTCAGCTTTCGCGAAGGTTTTCGAAACTGCGATTTATAAAGAGGTCTATGAGCAGGTGCAGGTCAACTTAACCGACGCGCAGCATGGTTTTAGGCCGGCCAGGGGTACAACGAGTAATCTATTGTCATACGTATCTGACATAGTTCCATTGGTGGATAGCGGGTCCCAAGTGGATGCTGCATATTTCGACTACCAGAAGGCATTCGATCTCGTCGATAATGACGTCTTGCTGGCGAAGCTGGCTGGATTTGGATTCACTCCTCATCTACTAGCGTTTTTTGCCAGCTACATGAAGGACAGGCGGCAATACGTGGAGTTCGAGGGACATCGGTCGTCGACTTATTTTGCGAGGTCCGGAGTGGGGCAGGACAGTAACCTAGGCCCGCTGCAGTTCCTCCTCATGGTGAATGACCTGCCGGAGGTAGTGAGGCATGCCAGGTGTCTGTTGTTTGCCGACGACCTAAAGCTTGCAATGCATATTAGGAATAGGGAAGATTGTCAAATATTACAACAGGACATTGATAGGGTCGTGGCTTGGAGTGACGATAATTGCCTTAGGTTCAACGTGTCAAAGTGCGTCATAATTACGTTCAGCAGGGCACGTAACATTGTTGAACACGAATATGAGGTGTACGGTACTCGCTTGACACGAGTAACGGAAGTCAGGGATTTGGGCGTTACCCTGAACTCGCACCTTACCTACCGCGAGTTCATAGTGAAATGCTGCAAAAAAGCATTTAGGAATCTTGGCTTCCTGCTGCGCCGGGTGAACAAGTTCACAAACATAAGTGCAATTATAGCTCTATATAACGCCTTAGTGAGGTCTCAATTGGAATGGAACGCAGTTATCTGGGCTCCACATGAAAATAAATATGTTCTCATGCTGGAGCGCATTCAAAATAAATTCATCAGGTATTTGTACTTGCGCTTGTATGGTGTCTATCCGTTCTACCCGCTCATGTATCCCACTCTGTTCATTCTGGGCATGGTTGGGTACAATGAGCTGAGGGTTAGGAGGACGATGGCTCTGGTGACATACGTGTTCAAGGTGCTCATAGGTAGGGTGCACCACGCAGATGTGTTGGGCCTCTTGGGCCTCTGTGTCCCGCGGGGGTATGTGCAGCGGCGGCGCAGGCCTCGTCTGCTTGTGGATCCAGGAGGGCGAACCCGGTTGCTGCGCGATGCGCCACTGTCCCGTGCCATTCGGGTTCTCAACCTCATGGCTGAGGAAATAGACCTGTTTTCGTGTGCTCTGAGCGAATTCAAAACAGTAGGATTGTATATAATTAGTTATAAGAGTGATTTATAATAATTAATTAGTTAAGGTTTTTTTTTGTATATATATTTTTCATAAATGTCTTACTCGATTGCATTAGGTTAAACCTGTAATGATCGATGTATGTGGAAGAAATAAAATAAATAAATAAAAAATATTGAGAAGAGATACCCATTTCTTCAGAGTATATAATATTGAGTAGTAAGCTAGCCTGGGACAAAGACCGCTAACTAGATGCCGTCCTTTGTCCTTTGAGCATCGCGAATACACACTATTCCTCTGACTGATCAGATTATGTATAATATGTTATATATGCGTGAAAACTAAATTCATTGAAGGAATAAATAGCCTATCCAAATGGGGTTATGCATAAATATTGCTATTCTTTATTTTGAACATAAAAACATACGCTTCACGACTTGTGTACACACTCCCTTTTTTATTATGGCGGGGTAGTCAGAGGCTTGCATGGCCGTCTCCGAAATTTCGAAGGCATGTTAGGTATGGGTCATTCGAAGCCCGCGTATCACTAGATAGACAGCACCCAACGTGATAGGTAGTGAATCGTATCGCCGTATATAGGTACTGACTATTACCTATCCTGAGGGATAGGCAGGTTTCCTCACGATGTTTTCCCTCACCGTTTTTATTATTTTGAATTTAATTGATTAACTTCATTATGGTTGGTCGGTCCTGTTATCAGTGTTCCAGAGTTCTTCTCGTCGTCTTCTCAAAATAACGTGTTGAAATTTGCTGTTGCTCCTGTAGCTCATGCTCGTCTTTGGGCCTCTTTTAAGTCGGAGTCTGCTCACTGGCTGAACGATCTACCATCCGTCAACACTGGAACGCTTGTTCGCCGTAAAACTTTCTGTCTGGGTATCAGCTTAAAACTGGGTGCAAAAATTAATGAGGGTCATCGCTGTTGCTGTGGTGAAGTTATTGATGAGTTGGGACACTATGGACTCTCGTGTCAGAGAAGTACCGATTGCTAGTCTCGACACGCCACGCTATATGAAGTTATTCGTCGGGCTCTTGTTGCTATCGACGTGCCTGCTAGTTTGGTTCGTGATGACGGTAAGAGGCCGGACGAAATGATCATTATTCTATTCAGATGTGGAAGGTCTTTGGCGTGGGAAGACACGTGCGTGGACACTTTGATTCCTCCCATCTCGCTGGGTCGGCTAACGCCCCTAGCACACCTCCGCCGCGAAACCATAACAGCGAAACCGCTGTGATTTCGCCTTGTTTTGTCTTGTCATAGATAAGCGAAACACTAGCGAAACAGCCTGTTCTAACGCATGAATTCCATATCTTCTATTTCATTCTTTTCGGATCGGGTAATACGCCGTCCACATCTCCGCGCTTGGGCCGCAATTTTGTTGCGGTACATTTTTTTTTTATTGTACCGCCTTGTTATTACGCGTGTTTGTGGAAATCGACAAAAATACAGAGCGGAACTGCATTTGGACGAACATGGGCGTTGATTTTACGGAATAATGAAAACAAGCTATTAGAAAAAGACCTTGTATTTATTTATTGAGTCATCAAGACTACAAAAATAATATATAATAATAATAACATATATCTTTTAATTAATTTCATGCACCCATATTCTTCGTTTTTTATGTCTGTTCAAAGTTTAAGTCCACAACAATATTGCTTCCTCTTCGGACTCCGACAACGACGAAATTTTGCTTCGATTGCCATGCACAGACTGGCGAGGTCGCGGTACCCACTAGCCAGTTTCACTGTTTCATCTACACTTTACAACAGCGAAATTAAACTAGCGATTCCGCCGTTATGGTTTCGCGGCGGAGGTGTGCTAAGGGCGTAACAAGGCGGTACCGCAACAAAATTGCGGCCCAAGCGCGGAGATGTGGACGGCGCATTACCCGATCCGAAAAGAATGAAATAGAAGATATGGAATTCATGCGTGAGAACAGGCTGTTTCGCTAGTGTTTCGCTTATCTATGACAAGACAAAACAAGGCGAAATCGCAGCGGTTTCGCTGTTATGGTTTCGCGGCGGAGGTGTGCTAAGGGCGTAACGGGGCTAGCACCGAGGCCACTATGACCGAGTCTGAAAAGTTGAGAAGGTACTCAGTATTTGCTGATGAGTATTGCTTTATCCCGTTTGGTGCTGAGAGAGTCCCCTTAGAGTCCTGGGGCTCATCAATTACTTAAAGATATATATCGTCTCGATTAATTCACATGTAAGGATCCTAGAGCTTGAGCATTCTTCTCTCAAAAAATTCCCCCCTGAATAGCAATTATTCAGGGGGAATGCTATCAGTGTCTGCTGTAGCTGTGCAGTTTAAATTTGTGTATAAAGTAATGTTTCAGTTTTGTTACATTTATGTAGTAGATATAATTTGCAATAAAGTACTTCATTATTATATCATTATTTATTTTATTATCGTATTGGGTGCAAATCTGTAATAACTAAACAATGCAAATTAAATTAATTAATAATCGCTGACTACTAATTAAGTTAATCATAGTTGCCCAATTACAGGAGGTTCGTTTACTAGTTATTTTAAAACCATGATATTCAGAATCTACAAGGCCAAAAAATTTGCTTTTTCATTTCCGAAAATAAACTTTTTCGGGGCATCGATTCTAAATCGTATAAGGAATAGCCTCAAGATGTTTTTCTTATGTAAGCGGGCCTCTGACGCAGGTGCACAAATAACATCCCGTAACGTAATCAACTGACTGTGGTGATTATAGACCATGGGTGTTAACCCTGTACCTGATGCACTTGATGCAGAGTCAAGCCCCCAACGACTGAGCTACACCGATTCGCTTGACTTAATTTTAATAAAAGCATATGATATGACTTTTAGAATAAAGTAGACTCTTCATTACGTTCTTATTACAGCCGAAGAAATAAATTTTTCATGTCATATAAAAAGAGCTTCACAAGTACGGGAATGCATCGTGTACGAACCGGTGCAATGTTATGGCCGTTTTAGTAAGTATACATTTTGATCAATTGAACTCATACAAGGTCAATCATAAGAGCCTCCGCGGACGAAAGCATGGTCCAATTGATTTTATTCTCGCCTGTTCCGAAAAATTGCCATTCCCATATCCATTTACGATCGTCAACCCTCATGTGATAGTCAGAGATACGCGCTTCCACCTCTAGAACTAAATATTGAACACTGAAATACCTAGTGCGTTATCATTATAGGTTCCAGAACTGAAAGATTTTTTCGGTGTGAAACTGTCAGTTATAGAAATAAGACTTGTTTAATTGGAGTAATAATGTTCTATATGTGTATGTATATATATATACCGCAGCGCCCTGTCAGATTCTTCTCCGAGTAGAGATCGCGCCACATAAGGTGGCAGTTGGAGGCGTCGCCACAGTCGCGTAATTCAGTGTTACCACTAAACTCGCCAAAACTAGCACTCACTGTGCCATACGGCTCGATACATTATAGGTTTAAGATACATTAGGTGGCTGTAACGGTCTTTGGTTGTAGAGCTATAAACTTAAATAAAACAAATTAATATATCAAAGTCAAAATATGCTTATTTAAAACAAGCCCTATCACAAGCTCTCTTTGAATGTTATCTTATGATCTAAGTATAAATTAAAAAAAATAGTTCAAACATGGCACTGAGCATTGTCTTTACATATTTTTTACCGAGGTTAGTTCATTGGACACCCTAGCTTGGAGAAGAACTAACAAGAAACTCCGGAAATCAATTTAATACAATCACCCTTAACAAACATAAAGATAACAAAGAAAGTGAGCAGTGTGCCAGTTTTTCCTTAACAATAATTATGATCCATATGGATAAGTTTATCGCCTAACGTAATAAACGGTAAAAAGTGGCTTTGTCCAGCTATCCTCAAAATAAAGATTTTTGCTTCTTAGCCACTCTTGCATCTCAGATTTTCGTGACGATATTGTTGGCAAACTTGGAACTAAACTTGTCGTTTCCGCCATTGCGTGTTATTTTGTTGTTGTTTACTGTTTATGCTTGATTCGATTGAATTCATTATACGTGGTAAAACCGCTTAAAATGGAGGAGAAAGTTATCAGAAGTGCTGCCAGAGAAATCATACTATTCCAAACATGGCACTGAGCATTGTCTTTACATATTTTTTACCGAGGTTAGTTCAGCGGAGACCCTAGCTTGGAGAAGAACTAACAAGAAACTTCGGAAATCAATTTATTATAATCACCCTTAACAAACATAAAAATTACAAAGAGTGAGCAAAAAACACAACGCTGGTAATACTAAATTTACCTTTCATACAAAATAACACGCAATGGCGGAAACGTCAAATTTAGTTCCAAGTTTGCCGACTGCCAATTTATGTGGCGCGATCTCTACCCTCACTGCTACGTTTTTATTAATAACACGCGACCTACACACTACACTCACAGTATCTTGTGGCTTCACACGATCATATATATATATATATATATATATATATACGATAAGGACTTCATTCTATAAATATATGAATATAAAAGAAAAAATTATATATTAAAATATTAATTTTTAGGTAAGTATGGAGATGAAAAAGTGAACGAGAATGGAGAAAGTTTTCTCGAGATTTGTTTGGAAAGGGGACTTTTTGTGGCAAATACAATGTTTTGTCATAAAAAGATCCACATGTATACTTGGGAAAGGGGTGTAGACAGAAGTATGATAGATTTTGTTATTGTGGATGATCGATTGAGAAGGCATGTGGTGGACGCCAGAGTGTATCGGGACGTTAATGTGGGAACGGATCATCATTTGGTCGTCAGCCGATTGAGAGGTCTGTTCCAATGTTGGCGTCATCGTGCTCCTGTGTCCACTGCAGGATTGGAAAGAATAAATGTAGGAAAATTGAAAGATGATGGTGTAAATGAAAGATATAGAAAAAGAGTGGAAGAACAAATTGAATGAAGATGTCAAGGAGGACGAAATTGAGAATGTTTGGAAGGTGTTGAAGGATGGTATGGTGGAATCTGCCATCGAAGTATATGGAGTACGTAAGAGGGCGAATGCTCCCCCAAAGAATCAAGCTCTATGGTGGGATGAAGAAGTAAGAAAGGTTGTAAAAGATAAGAGAAAAGCATGGCAGGATTTGTTGGCAAGTAAGGGCAACAATAAAGCAACCAATATGAGTGTTATAGACTATGAACGGAAATTGTTACTATTTAAAGAATTGAAAAAGAGAGTGAAAGAGATCGTGAAACGAAAGAAGTTAGAATTAAAAGAGAGGACTGAAAGGAAGACGTGTGCCTGGGATGTACAGGCAGGTTTTCGGAAGGGAATGGGATGTACAGATCAGGTTTTATCCTTACGCCAGGTGGCTGAAAAGTTTTTGGCGAAGAACCAAAAGGTTTTCTGTGCTTTTATGGATTTGGAAAAGGCGTATAATCGTGTATCCCGGAACGATTTGTGGAGGGCGCTATCTGCGTTTGGTTTGGGTAGTACCTTAATACGGGCTCTAAAGTCTTTATATATGGATTCGGGAGCCTGTTTTAGGGTTAATGGGGCCTACTCAGACTGGTTCAGTATCCGAAAGGGTGTGAGGCAGGGCTGTGTAGCTTCGCCGTGGCTGTTCAATCTGTTCATGGATAGTTGCTTGACTGATTTGAAAGAAAGTGACAGAGGATTGCGTATGGGCGAGTTGATCATTAAATGCCTCTTGTACGCTGACGATCAGGTTCTTCTTGCGTCATCGGCGTGTGAGTTGCAGGAGATGGTTACTTGCATGAATGAGTCCCTTAAGAGGAAAGGAATGAAAATTAATGTAAATAAAACGAAAGTAATGGTCATGGAGGGACTTAGCTAGACAGAGTGCAAGATTGACATAGATAATGAAAGAGTCGAACAAGTGAATGATTTTGTGTATCTGGGAACACTTTTTACTAGTAACGGAAAATGTGAGGGAGATATTGAACGTAGAGTAGAGTGTTTGCAGGTAATAAGATTAATGGGGCTATGTATAGTGTTATGGGTAGCCAGTTGATTTCTCAATCGGCACGTATGGCTATTCATAGGGCTGTGCTGGTTCCAACATTGACTTATGGTAGTGAAAGTTGGGTATGGCAAAAGAAGCATGAAAGTAGAATCAATGCCGTCGAAATGCGGTCACTGTGAAGCATGTTAGGAGTAACATTGAATGATAGAATTAAAAATAGTGTGATAAGGGAAGGTTGCGGTTTGAAAGAAAATGTATTGACTAAGATTGATAAGAGCATGCTTCGATGGTTTGGACATGTTATGCGGATGAATGATAGCAGATTGACAAAAGGAATATATATGAGTGAAGTGGAAGGGCGGTTACTTAGGGGCCGGCCTAATAAGACATGTAACAGTCAGATAGACGCTACATTGAAAAAAGGTGACGTTAGGAGTACCTATAACCGCCGAGAGTGTATGAGAGGATGTATGAATGTCAATGAAGCTAAAGTGGTCTGTCAGGATCGAGACAAATGGGGATCCGTGATCTCTGCCTACCCCTCTACAGGGATTCAGGCGTGATGTGTATGTATGTATGTATTATAATGTTACTCACTTTACTTACTCAATGTGACAGGTAGTAAGCCACGTCGCCATATACAAGCACTTACTATTACCTGTTACCTACCTACATGCCTGGGAACAGGTAGATTTCTTCACGATGTTTTCCCTCGCCGTAGTATTTGACGCATTTTGTAAATGTATTTTTATTACGAAAATGTACAAAGAAATTTCTTAAACTTCATTTCCATCGGTACATGCTCCAGCGGAATTTGAACCCTGTACCTACTTCTTCTTCTTCTTCTAGTGACACTCCATTACTGGAGGTCTGCCGTCAGCCTGCTGAAACTTTTCTTAGCCCTGGCCATCCGGAACAGCTCTTCCACACTGGCAATCCCGGTCCACTCCCGAATGTTCCTCAGCCAAGATTTCCTCCTGCCAACGCGTCTTTTCCCCTTTATCTTTCACATCATTATGAGCTGCAGTAGTTGGTATCTGTCATGACGTAAAATATGCCCCAAATAGCCAACTTTTCTTTGCTTAACAGTTCGCAGCATCTCTCGGGTCTTATGGACGCGTTGGAGGACTCTTTCATTAGATACCTTCTGTACCCAGCTAATGCGAAGCATGCGACGATAGCACCACATTTCAAATGCTTCGAGGCGTCGCCTGGTGTCTTCTTTAATAGTCCACGCTTCACATCCATAGAGCACAACGGGCCACACATAACACTGAAGCAAGCGCGTTCTGAGCTTCAAGGACAATTTACGACAGCATAAAACCTTATTCATTTTATTAAATGATGCTCGGGCTATTTCTATCCGGGTCTTTATTTCTTGGTCACAATCCCATTCTTCATTAATCCAAGTGCCAAGATATTTATACTGCCGCACCCGCTCTAGTTCTTTCCCTGCTACATATACTTTCGAGTTAAGTTGCCGATTACTGGTCACAATCATGCACTTGGTCTTACTTATATTGATATTAAGCCCAGCCCCACAACTGAATTCGCTAACCCTGTCTACAATAGCTTGTAAATCTGCTGTTGATGAAGCAAGCAATACAGTGTCGTCGGCATAACGAAGATTGTTTACGCGTTTACCATTCACCGTAATACCAACATTCAAGTCAGCAAGTGCCTCACTAATTACAGCTTCAGAGTGCACGTTGAAGAGGAGAGGCGACAAAATGCATCCTTGCCGTACCCCCCTGCATATATCGATTTCTTCGGTTTCCAAAAATTACGCAAAATTTTATTTTGGACTATTATAATTTAGTAGATTAAGGATCAGTCCAGTAGGAGGGCGTTCTACACTACGTTTGCCGAGACGCGGCCGCCATTCGAGAATCACTAAGCTCCAACGGTCGTCGGTTCTAAGACAGTGTAGCCGGCCCACTGCCACTGATGCTTGCAACTTCGATCGATAATGACTGCAATTTTGGTTCTCTGCCGGATAATCTCGTTTAGCACTCTGTCCCTGAACGAGATACCCCGAATCGAACGTTCCATTGCTCGTTGAGCGACATGAGTGAACCCGACTGTCATGTTCTACATCTCAGCACCGTATGTCATTAAAGGTAGGACGCGCTGATTGGTCTTAAGAGACTGCGGTAGTGGCGACGTGAAGATATGACGCAGCTTCCTGAATGCTGCCCAGCCTAACTGCACTCTTCTGGAAATTTCACGATCGAAGCTGCCCCTATATATTATATGGATGTATGCGTTGTAGAGGAATGTACATGTATGTTTTTAAGTATTGTCCCTGATTATTTTTCCTTTAAATATGTTTCTGAATTAATTTATATATGTACGTGTACATATATATATATATATATATCTGTGCGTATGTATATTTATATAAGTGTTTGTATATTTATTTATAAATATATTATATAAAAGTTATGTTGTTATGTATAAAAACAAACGCATTCAAGACCATTAACCCTTGCGGGGTCGTCAGAGGTTCAGGTTTCCATCTACGCAATCGCTTGTGTACTCAATGTGACAGGTAGTCAGCCATGTCGCCATTTACAAGCACTAACTATTACCTGTTTGACGAACAGGTAGGTTTCCTCACGATGTTTTCTCTCACCGTATAATTCGATGCATTTCGTAAATGTGTTTTTATTACGAAAATGTACACAGAAATTCATTAAACTTCATTTCCATTGGTACATGCTAAAGCGGGATTTGAACCCTGTACCCACTGTCATCTTCTCCGGAAGAACTCCAAAATGTTGGGGCAGAGGTGTGGCTGTTCTTTTCTTTAAGAAGGGAGATAAAACCCTCTTAAAGAATTACAGGCCCATAACACTTCTGAGCCACATCTATAAGCTGTTCTCGAGGGTCATCTCTAATAGAATCTCAGCCAGGCTAGATAGCTTTCAGCCCCCAGAACAGGCCGGGTTTCGACGGGGCTTTAGTACCATAGACCACATACACACGCTGAGGCAAGTTATACAGAAAACTGAAGAGTATAACCAGCCACTCTGCCTCGCGTTTGTGGACTATGAGAAAGCCTTTGACTCGGTCGAGACCTGGGCGGTCATGGAATCCCTGCAGCGATCTCAGATCGACTGGCGATATGTGAGTGTGTTGAACCATATTTATGATTCCGCCATTATGACCGTTCAACTCCAAGGCCACGGCACGAAACCTATCCAGTTGCAGAGAGGTGTCAGACAGGGGGATGTTTTGTCCCCGAAACTGTTCTCGAGTGCACTGGAAGATGTTTTCAAAACGTTGGATTGGGTTGAACGAGGAATAAATATCAATGGGGAATACATCTCGCACCTCCGCTTTGCTGACGATATCGTCCTGATGGCAGAGTCGCTGCAGAATCTAGAGGAAATGCTGTCCGAATTAGATGCTGCTTCTCGACGCATCGGACTCGGGATGAATTTAGAAAAAACCAAGATCATAATTAATGATTTGGTGGTCCCGAGCCCGATTGCCCTAAGGGGCACTCCCGTAGAAGTTGTTTCCCAATACACATACTTAGGCCAAATTATACAGCTTGGCAGAAACAACTTCGAGAGGGAGGAGGACAGAAGAATACAGCTGGGATGGGCAGCATTCGGAAGGCTTAGGCATGTCCTTACGTCGTCTTTACCTCAATGCCTGATGACGAAGGTTTTCAACCAGTGTGTGCTCCCCGTTTTGACGTACGGATCTGAGACGTGGACATTCACTGCGGGACTAGCCCACAAATTCAAGGTCGCTCAGCGTGCTATGGAACGGAAGATGCTCGGGGTTTCTCAGGTAGATCGCATCAGAAATGAGGTGATACGCCAGAGAACTAAAGTAACCGACATTATGAAAAGAGTTGGCACGCTGAAGTGGAGTTGGGCTGGTCACGTATGTAGAAGGACTGATGGTCACTGGAGCAAAAAAGTCCAATAGCGGAAACCGCGTCTCAGTAAACGTAGTGTGGGGCGCCCCCCGGCAAGGTGGGAAGACGACCTGCGCAGGTTGGCCGGCATCGAATGGATGCGAACGGCCACTGACAGAGAGAAGTGGCGTCTTTGGGGGAGGCCTATGTCCAACAGTGAATTGATACAGGCTGATGATGATGATGATGACCCACTGATACAGAGCCAAGCCCCAAACAACTGAGCTACGTCGAATTTTGTTATGTATGTAAGTTATTATTGCGATGTTTACTATAATTATATAATTGTGTGTACGTTTATTATTTTTATTACTTGCAGCTTGAGACAGTTTTCAAATCGGGTGCTGCCGGAGGACCAGTGATGCAACCTAGCATCGTATACTGAGGCAGCACCTTTTCACTGCATCAATGGTTTTCATCCTCGATGTTTATTGTTAGTGTGTGTTTAACTATCTGCTTATCCGACTAATAATTACCAGGGATACTTAAATTATAACATTCTCTTGAGTCTAGATATAAAATATTAACTCTTCGACGACGTTAACATATATTATTAATAGTTTATTTATCATTTTCTTGAAACTTACTTACTCATACCTAACATGGAATGATGTATGCTCGATGCAGGTACACACGCTGATATATTCCTACGAGCATTGCCTGGAACATTCGGTGCACACCCGCGGCGAAGTATGTTCCAATCAACGAAGGCTCTAGAAGCCTATCGCATACAATAGGCGCGCGGGATGCTTCGACGACTTTAATTTAAACTCGGATGTGTAAGCGAATGTGGGTCTTATTTCCCATTATCCTCCCCTCTCTTTCCACGGACGGGGTATATAACCCGGCGCTGAACTGACGCTGAAGGTGTCTGAAGTTGAACTGAAGTCTAAATGAGAGCAACTGACAGCGAAGACTCAAACGTTAGAAGCAAAGGAATACCAACCCAGCGAAGGATAAGCAGTTCAAGTAGGGGTTCATAGAACAAATGCGTGTACGGTGTGTGTACTACTAGTAAAGAACATTCTCGAACTCGGAGTTATTATTTCTGGATAGAATCCTAGCACGTATCAATATTTTCAATTCTAATAAATTCAGACAACATATTAGCTAGATGTTGACTAATAATATTCAGCATTTGTGAAAACTTTATACAATTCATTATTTTAATACTATTTTTATCTTATAGTTTTAAGAGATTCGCGATTTATACTCATGATTAATAACTAACGGGACTTATCGCGTATGTTTTTAAATAATAAAGTTACCTTTATTAACCCGACGGACGTTTCGGCTACGTTGCAGCAGTCATGGTCACGGGCAGACTGACGATTCATATTTCTCGATTCACATTCAAGTAACTTTATTATATAAAAACATACGCGATAAGTCCCGTTAGTTATTAATTATCTTTATCTTCTAATAAAAATTTAAAAGTTTAGTTAATCATCTCTTGGTTTTTAACTATTTAGATAAAGCTTTATTTTGTTCAAACATCCAAATTTAACTTATACTAATATGATTATTTAACTTGTATACTATCTTATTTTCACTATTTTTTAACGTTTCTTTGGCCTGATTATATTTTAACACAAAAAGACAAACGCGTTCACGACCATTAACACTTACGGGATAGTCAGAGGTTCAGGTTACCATCTCCGCAATTGCAAAGGTAGTGATCCTATGGCTATCTCGATGCCAGGTGTTTACCAGATAGTCAGTGCATAATGTCACAGGTGGTAAGTCGTGTCGCCATAAACAAGCACTAACTATTACCTATTCAGGGAATAGGTAGGTTGCCTCACAATGTTTTCCCTCACAGTAGTATTCGATGCATTTGTATTTTTATTACGAAAATGTACATAGAAATTCTTTAAGCTTCATTTCCATTGGTACATGCTCAAGTGGGATTTGAACCCTGTACCCACTGATATAGAGTCAAGCCCCAAAAAACTGAGCTAAGTCGAATTATATGTTATTGCGTCAAAATAGTGTAAATTTCAAGTAATGCCTTTTATAACTTTGAACTGTGTTAACAATCGGAGTATTTCAAATACTTTGAAATTTTATACAACTTTGGGTGTTTGATTTCTGTGCTGAATAAACTGTAATAATCTTTATCAAATTAGGTTTCGTAATCGGTCAATCGGTCTCTTACTAGTGTAATTTCGTCATCATTTTCACCAAAATATACATATTGAATAAAGGTATGATATGGAGTCAGAAGTCTTGTCGGTCCGAATTTAAATGGTAGAAGTCCGGGTCCATTGTCCAAATTGTGAAGTCTAATTTCTTGTGCTTGGGCCAGCAGTAGGCTTGTCAGGGTTAGTGTTATACTGTTTTTTAGGAGGTCATATGATTCATGTTACCTATGGGGTTACCTTTCTTTGATGTGTAAATGTGAATGGGCGTGGTGGATGTAACTTTGTCGTACTGGTGCTGTCTTTTGTCTACTGGCGAAGGAGTTTGTAATGAAAACTTGTTGGTTAAGTGTATACTGAATATCAGGTTCTCTGTCTGCGTTGCGACGGTCTATGATGTGGGTTCTGTCTCTGAGTGCTGTTACGTTAATTGTGTTATATACTATGTGCATTCGTTCTTTATGTGTTTGTATGTACTGTTGTAGTAAAGTTTTTGTAGGTTCAAAGTCAATTTCGAAATATCCTGTGATTATGTCAGAGTCTGCATTTTGTAAAAGAGTGTATAGAACTGTTGTATGCTATAATTGCGTATGGTATGAGTTGTGTTAAGAGTTCATTATTGTATGTGACTTTTAATTCTAATGTGTTCAATTAATGTGGAGTGAAATCTTCAGTTGTTACAGTTGCCATTAGGTGCGTGAGCGAGTGTTCTGTAGTAGGTGATTTTGTAATATCTGATAAATTCTACAAAAATTTGGTTTGTAAATTCAGCAGCTTTCTCTGTTACTATCGTTGCAGGAAGGCCAAGGTAAGAGCTAAACATTAATAAGGCTTGAAGTATACTGATAGCTGTACCATCTCGCAAATTATAAGCTTGAGCTTATAATAATAAAAAGCGTTTATTTACAGCCACAAAAACACACAAAATACAAAACGTTTACAATAAAAAACTTACAAACTAAGGGGTATAATTTTTGCATGTTGTTGTCGCAGCAAAAGGGTTCTAACTCAGCTCGCGTTATGTGAAGGGTGTTACTCGATCAAGCCTATTTTCATTCCATCTTCGAAGGTAACAGACTTTCTGAGAACACCTAAAGATGTAATCCCGTACCAAACACCGGTGTGTATAAGATTGATTGCAGCTGTGGGAAATCTTACGTCGGACAGACCAAACGGTCTATAGCGGACAGAGTGAAGGAACATATTGCAGCGGTCAAGAAATTGGATACCAATAGGTCAGCAATAGCCGAACATCTGCTAAACGAGGGTTCAAATCATTGGATTGAGCTTCATAAACCCACTGTGTCTTCTAATGAACGCCGATACTACAGTAGAATTGTACGTGAGGCGATTGAAATAAAAAAGCACAGTACATTCAATCGTGAAGGAGGTTACAAACTATCTTCGGGGTGGAATGCCGTAATAGATAGACATTCGTTTCAGCATGATCGTGTGAAGCCACAAGATACTGTGAGTGTAGTGTGTAGGTCGCGTGTGTTTAATAAAAACGTAGCAGTGAGAGTAATCGGAGACGAATCTGACAGGGCTCTGCGTTGGAGGCGAAGAAATATGCATCATCAGTATGCCCGTGACCATGGCTGCTGCAACGTAGCCGAAACGTCGGGTCCCGCTAGTTATTAATCATGAACCTTCTTGAGGTCATCGGTCCACCTAGCAGGGGGACGTCCTACACTACGTTTGCCAAGACGTGGCCTCCACTCAAGAACCGCTTTACTCTAGCGGTCGTCGGTTCTACGACGTGGCCAGCCCACTGCCACTTCAGTTTACAACAGCGATAGACTATGTCTATCACTTTGGTTCTTTGCCGGATAATCTCGTTCCGGACTCTATCCCTTGACGAGATACCCAGCATTGAACGCTCCATTGCTCGCTAAGCGACATGTAGTCGGTGGGCTAGCCCGACTGTAATGTTCCACGTCTCGGCTCCGTATGTCATTACGGGTAGGATACACTGGTTTTCAGGCACTGCGGTAGTGACGACGAGAAGATGTGACGCAACTTCCCAAATGCTGCCCCGCCAAGCTGCACTCTTCTGGAAATGTCCCGCTCGAAACTATCCCTACCCAACTGCAATACTTGGCCTTGGACATATTCCTGGACAGCTTCGAGCGTCTCTCCACTGATCGTAATCGGCTCCGGGACCACAAGTTCATTGAACATGACCTTAGTCTTGTCCAAGTTCATCCGGAGACCGAGCGATCGTGAGGCAGCGTTCAAACTGTGCAGCATTTCCTGCAGATCCTGCAACGACTCCGCCATTAAGACAATGTCATCAGCGAAGCGAAGGTGCGTCAGGCATCTGCCATTGACATTGATACCCATCCCAGTACAATCCAGAGTTTTGAAGAGGTCGTCCAGTGCGTTTGAGAACAGTTTTAGGGAGATAACATCCCCCTGTCTCACTCCTCTGAGCAACTGTATAGGACTCGTCTTTTGGTTTTGGACTTGAACAGATATTGTTGCCATACTATATAGGCTCCTCAGCACCTGCACATATCGCCAATCGATCTGGCATCGCTGCAGTGATTCCAGAACAGCCCAGATCTCGACCAAGTCGAAGGCCTTCTCGTAGTCCACGAGGGCAAGACACAGCGGCCGGTTATGCACCACCTCTAGGCCGAACGCGAAAGAGCGGCAAGCCCCAGCTTACCACCCCACGGCCCTAAGTAGGGGACGGAGGAGGCCATGACTGGCGTTCAACGGTAAATCAGTCGTGGTTTTATTCGCTCCACTGTCAAGAAGTTGTACAGGAATGGTGTCGCAAATGCACTGTTTGCCCTAGAGGAGGAGAGGTAATTGAAGACTATACAATATTAGAGCGCCTTGTGAACGTGTAGCAGTCGACGTGCATGGAGCGTTTCCGGTCTGACTGATTTCAGAAACAAGTATTTTAAGGTCCCTTAAAGAAGTTGTATAGTCCTGAAGAGCCATCAGATCAGACGATGTTCCTCCAGACAAAATTACTGAACGCTTTATGCCAGAAGAAAAGGTGATATTTATCTGTTCCAGTCCCTCTGTTGTGCTTTAACTACCTTAGCCAGGTGACCGTCTATCGTTCAGTTAAATCGTTCAACTTGCTGAAATACTTGGGATTCGAAATGCCCTGATCCGAGTGAATCGAGAAATTATATAGATAAATACATATATAATATTAATATATGGACATTATTACACCAATTGAACTAGTCCCTCGGTAAGTACATTAAAGACTTGTATTAAGGGTACTAGTCAACGTATATTTAAGAAATATATACTTATTATATATAGACAAATACATATATAGCATATATAATCAACGACCAGACTGGAAAGCAGTAGAAAAGCGTAGTTCTTAACTCTGCCTCCACTGGGAATGGAACCCGGGACTCCACGATTAGCATTCAGGTGTGTAAGCGATCGCACCACGGAGGTCGTCAGACATTCAAATGTTTCAAATGTTCTTTGAATGTAACGTAGATAAAACCTGTTCTTTTAAATTTATTTTTGCTTCCCATTTCGTACGTAAATCTAAAGACTAAGGTCATGTTCAATGAACTTGTGGTCCCGGAGCCGATTACGATCAGTGGAGAGACGCTCGAAGCTGTCCAGGAATATGTCCAAGGCCAAGTATTGCAGTTGGGTAGGGATAGTTTCGAGCGGGACATTTCCAGAAGCAGAGCAGCTTGGCGGGGCAGCATTTGGGAAGTTGCGTCACATCTTCTCGTCGTCACTACCGCAGTGCCTGAAAACCAGTGTATCCTACCCGTAATGACATACGGAGCCGAGACGTGGAACATTACAGTCGGGCTAGCCCACCGACTACATGTCGCTTAGCGAGCAATGGAGCGTTCAATGCTGGGTATCTCGTCAAGGGATAGAGTCCGGAACGAGATTATCCGGCAAAGAACCAAAGTGATAGACATAGTCTATCGCTGTTGTAAACTGAAGTGGCAGTGGGCTGGCCACGTCGTAGAACCGACGACCGCTAGAGTAAAGCGGTTCTTGAGTGGAGGCCACGTCTTGGCAAACGTAGTGTAGGACGTCCCCCTGCTAGGTGGACCGATGACCTCAAGAAGGTTCATGATTAATAACTAGCGGGACCCGACGTTTCGGCTACGTTGCAGCAGCCATGGTCACGGGCATACTGATGATGCATATTTCTTCGCCTCCAACGCAGAGCCCTGTCAGATTCGTCTCCGATTACTCTCACTGCTACGTTTTTATTAAACACACGCGACCTACACACTACACTCACAGTATCTTGTGGCTTCACACGATCATGCTGAAACGAATGTCTATCTATTACGGCATTCCACCCCGAAGATAGTTTGTAACCTCCTTCACGATTGAATGTACTGTGCTTTTTTATTTCAATCGCCTCACGTACAATTCTACTGTAGTATCGGCGTTCATTAGAAGACACAGTGGGTTTATGAAGCTCAATCCAATGATTTGAACCCTCGTTTAGCAGATGTTCGGCTATTGCTGACCTATTGGTATCCAATTTCTTGACCGCTGCAATATGTTCCTTCACTCTGTCCGCTATAGACCGTTTGGTCTGTCCGACGTAAGATTTCCCACAGCTGCAATCAATCTTATACACACCGGTGTTTGGTACGGGATTACATCTTTAGGTGTTCTCAGAAAGTCTGTTACCTTCGAAGATGGAATGAAAATAGGCTTGATCGAGTAACACCCTTCACATAACGCGAGCTGAGTTAGAACCCTTTTGCTGCGACAACAACATGCAAAAATTATACCCCTTAGTTTGTAAGTTTTTTATTGTAAACGTTTTGTATTTTGTGTGTTTTTGTGGCTGTAAATAAACGCTTTTTATTATTATAAGCTCAAGCTTATAATTTGCGAGATGGTACAGCTATCAGTATACTTCAAGCCTTATTAATGTTTAGCTCTTACCTTGGCCTTCCTGCAACGATAGTAACAGAGAAAGCTGCTGAATTTACAAACCAAATTTTTGTAGAATTTATCAGATATTACAAAATCACCTACTACAGAACACTCGCTCACGCACCTAATGGCAACTGTAACAACTGAAGATTTCACTCCACATTAATTGAACACATTAGAATTAAAAGTCACATACAATAATGAACTCTTAACACAACTCATACCATACGCAATTATAGCATACAACAGTTCTATACACTCTTTTACAAAATGCAGACTCTGACATAATCACAGGATATTTCGAAATTGACTTTGAACCTACAAAAACTTTACTACAACAGTACATACAAACACATAAAGAACGAATGCACATAGTATATAACACAATTAACGTAACAGCACTCAGAGACAGAACCCACATCATAGACCGTCGCAACGCAGACAGAGAACCTGATATTCAGTATACACTTAACCAACAAGTTTTCATTACAAACTCCTTCGCCAGTAGACAAAAGACAGCACCAGTACGACAAAGTTACATCCACCACGCCCATTCACATTTACACATCAAAGAAAGGTAACCCCATAGGTAACATGAATCATATGACCTCCTAAAAAACAGTATAACACTAACCCTGACAAGCCTACTGCTGGCCCAAGCACAAGAAATTAGACTTCACAATTTGGACAATGGACCCGGACTTCTACCATTTAAATTCGGACCGACAAGACTTCTGACTCCATATCATACCTTTATTCAATATGTATATTTTGGTGAAAATGATGACGAAATTACACTAGTAAGAGACCGATTGACCGATTACGAAACCTAATTTGATAAAGATTATTACAGTTTATTCAGCACAGAAATCAAACACCCAAAGTTGTATAAAATTTCAAAGTATTTGAAATACTCCGATTGTTAACACAGTTCAAAGTTATAAAAGGCATTACTTGAAATTTACACTATTTTGACGCAATAACATATAATTCGACTTAGCTCAGTTTTTTGGGGCTTGACTCTATATCAGTGGGTACAGGGTTCAAATCCCACTTGAGCATGTACCAATGGAAATGAAGCTTAAAGAATTTCTATGTACATTTTCGTAATAAAAATACAAATGCATCGAATACTACTGTGAGGGAAAACATTGTGAGGCAACCTACCTATTCCCTGAATAGGTAATAGTTAGTGCTTGTTTATGGCGACACGACTTACCACCTGTGACATTATGCACTGACTATCTGGTAAACACCTGGCATCGAGATAGCCATAGGATCACTACCTTTGCAATTGCGGAGATGGTAACCTGAACCTCTGACTATCCCGTAAGTGTTAATGGTCGTGAACGCGTTTGTCTTTTTGTGTTAAAATATAATCAGGCCAAAGAAACGTTAAAAAATAGTGAAAATAAGATAGTATACAAGTTAAATAATCATATTAGTATAAGTTAAATTTGGATGTTTGAACAAAATAAAGCTTTATCTAAATAGTTAAAAACCAAGAGATGATTAACTAAACTTTTAAATTTTTATTAGAAGATAAAGATAATTAATAACTAACGGGACTTATCGCGTATGTTTTTATATAATAAAGTTACTTGAATGTGAATCGAGAAATATGAATCGTCAGTCTGCCCGTGACCATGACTGCTGCAACGTAGCCGAAACGTCCGTCGGGTTAATAAAGGTAACTTTATTATTTAAAAACATACGCGATAAGTCCCGTTAGTTATTAATCATGAGTATAAATCGCGAATCTCTTAAAACTATAAGATAAAAATAGTATTAAAATAATGAATTGTATAAAGTTTTCACAAATGCTGAATATTATTAGTCAACATCTAGCTAATATGTTGTCTGAATTTATTAGAATTGAAAATATTGATACGTGCTAGGATTCTATCCAGAAATAATAACTCCGAGTTCGAGAATGTTCTTTACTAGTAGTACACACACCGTACACGCATTTGTTCTATGAACCCCTACTTGAACTGCTTATCCTTCGCTGGGTTGGTATTCCTTTGCTTCTAACGTTTGAGTCTTCGCTGTCAGTTGCTCTCATTTAGACTTCAGTTCAACTTCAGACACCTTCAGCGTCAGTTCAGCGCCGGGTTATATACCCCGTCCGTGGAAAGAGAGGGGAGGATAATGGGAAATAAGACCCACATTCGCTTACACATCCGAGTTTAAATTAAAGTCGTCGAAGCATCCCGCGCGCCTATTGTATGCGATAGGCTTCTAGAGCCTTCGTTGATTGGAACATACTTCGCCGCGGGTGTGCACCGAATGTTCCAGGCAATGCTCGTAGGAATATATCAGCGTGTGTACCTGCATCGAGCATACATCATTCCATGTTAGGTATGAGTAAGTAAGTTTCAAGAAAATGATAAATAAACTATTAATAATATATGTTAACGTCGTCGAAGAGTTAATATTTTATATCTAGACTCAAGAGAATGTTATAATTTAAGTATCCCTGGTAATTATTAGTCGGATAAGCAGATAGTTATAATTTTTAAGTAAGTAAGCTATAAGTATGGGCAATACCCCCACATGAAAAACGCTACAAGGAAATGGCCCCCAGTTCCCGGTCGTCCTACTATTCCAGCCCACGGTAGAGCAGGTGTTGCTTATAAACCCTGCTCTACTCACAACTGCCACAAATTGACCCTGACGTCGTACTATGGACGTAGGCTACGGCTGAACGAAAGCTTGGCGCAACTGGAAGTAGAACTGGCTAATTTAATGAGGCACGTTTTGGGGATATCGGAGGTCCAAAGACCTGGTCAGTATACCATTACCCTAGAATCAGGTCATCTGTTCTTCTTCCGGTGGTATATGCGCCGACGTCGGCATACTCGAACAGTGAGATCGAGGTGCTTGATGAAAATATCACCAAGGTGATGCATAACACCACCAAGACCCACTACAATGTTGTCATGGGGGATATCAATATAAAAGTGGAAGTGAATGCGATAAATTGCGTATCGGAGCGCACGGGATTGGATGCAGAAATGCCAGAGGGCAAATGCTGGTCAACTTCCTGGATAAAGAGGGGCTGTTCCGCAAGAACTCGTTCTACAACAAGAAGCCCCATAGGAAGTAGACCTGTCAGAACCCAGATGGTAGGACGAAGAACGAGATCGACTTCATCTTGGTGGACAAAGGGTATGTGTTCAGGTCGCTTCGAGGCACTGAAGACCACGGCAAGTGTTGACGAGAATCTCGATAAAGTGGTGAGGGTACTTCGCGAAATGGGTGGAAGATACTTTAAGGGAGACCGAGGCAGCCGAAAGTCCAAGCTATAAAGCGAAACCCTGAAATTGATGCGGATTCGATGCGAATTGTTAGAGGGAGCTTTGTCAGATATCCAACGTCTCAATAAGACTCTCTGAAATTCGGCGTGGCCTCCGAAGCTATAATATGCAACTCGTTCAAGAGGCCATTGAGCAAAAGCGGGTGTCGAAAGTCTTCAGTAAAAGAATGGGGACGTCTTATCTGACGAAGCTAAAAGGCTCAGAGGGTAGAACCGTTACTTCAATTCCGGGGATTCTTACCGAAGTTGAGGGCTTTTACGGTCGCATTGCATGCCCCGAAACCTCCACCCAATGCGAAGGACCTAAGAGCCACATTGGTGCGCCACTACACGGATGGTCTCCCGCTCGTGGACCAAGACGAGATTGGGAGCGCTCTAAAACAACTTCGTAATGGGAAGGCTCCCGGCGAAGACAAAATTACCTCTGAGCTTCTAAAGGCGTGGAGAGTGCCAGTTCTACAGAAGCTCAAGCATCTATTTAATTTCGTCATAGCTAATGGGACAACTCTGTCATAGCTAATGGGACAATTCCGTCATAGCTAATGGGACTACCCCGACGGTGTGAAGTGAGAGCGTGGTGGCCTTGTTCTTCAAACATGGAGACAAGGCCCTATTGAAGAATTATAGGCCTATCGCGCTCCTACGCCACGTTCTCAAGAGTGCTCACTAATCGTCTGGCCTCAAGATTTGACGCCTTCCTCCAGATCCTGCAGCGACTCTGCCATCAGGACGATATCGTCAGCAAAGCGGAGGTGCGAGATGTATTCCCCATTGATATTTATTCCTCGTTCAACCCAATCCAACGTTTTGAAAACATCTTCCAGTGCACTCGAGAACAGTTTCGGGGACAAAACATCCCCCTGTCTGACACCTCTCTGCAACTGGATAGGTTTCGTGCCGTGGCTTTGGAGTTGAACGGTCATAATGGCGGAATCATAAATATGTCTCAACACACTCACATATCACCAGTCGATCTGAGATCGCTGCAGGGATTCCATGACCGCCCAGGTCTCGACCGAGTCAAAGGCTTTGTTATACTCTTCAGTTTTCTGTATAACTTGCCTCAGCATGTGTATGTGGTCTATGGTACTAAAGCCCCGTCGAAACCCGGCCTGTTCAGGAGGCTGAAAGCTATCTAGCCTGGCTAAGATTCTATTAGAGATGACCCTCGAGAACAGCTTATAGATGTGGCTCAGAAGTGTTATGGGCCTGTAATTCTTTAAAAG
This sequence comes from Leucoptera coffeella, assembly GCA_030578115.1. Classification (NCBI taxonomy): domain Eukaryota; kingdom Metazoa; phylum Arthropoda; class Insecta; order Lepidoptera; family Lyonetiidae; genus Leucoptera; species Leucoptera coffeella. The sequence continues at coordinate 6,232,922 of JAMBLF010000002.1, forward strand.
GGTTTTATCTCCCTTCTTAAAGAAAAGAACAGCCACACCTCTGCCCCAACATTTTGGAGTTCTTCCGGAGAAGATGACAGTGGGTACAGGGTTCAAATCCCGCTTTAGCATGTACCAATGGAAATGAAGTTTAATGAATTTCTGTGTACATTTTCGTAATAAAAACACATTTACGAAATGCATCGAATTATACGGTGAGAGAAAACATCGTGAGGAAACCTACCTGTTCGTCAAACAGGTAATAGTTAGTGCTTGTAAATGGCGACATGGCTGACCACCTGTCACATTGAGTACACAAGCGATTGCGGAGATGGAAACCTGAACCTCTGACTACCCCGCAAGGGTTAATGGTCTTGAATGCGTTTGTTTTTATACATAACAACATAACTTTTATATAATATATTTATAAATAAATATACAAACACTTATATAAATATACATACGCACAGATATATATATGTACACATACATATATAAATTAATTCAGAAACATATTTAAAGAAAAATAATCAGGGACAATACTTAAAAACATACATGTACATTCCTCTACAACGCATACATCCATATAATATATAGGGGCAGCTTCGATCGTGAAATTTCCAGAAGAGTGCAGTTAGGCTGGGCAGCATTCAGGAAGCTGCGTCATATCTTCACGTCGCCACTACCGCAGTCTCTTAAGACCAATCAGTGCGTCCTACCTGTAATAACATACGGTGCTGAGACGTGGAACATGACAGTCGGGTTCACTCATGTCGCTCAACGAGCAATGGAACGTTCGATTCGGGGTATCTCGTTCAGGGACAGAGTGCTAAACGAGATTATCCGGCAGAGAACCAAAATTGCAGTCATTATCGATCGAAGTTGCAAGCATCAGTGGCAGTGGGCCGGCTACACTGTCTTAGAACCGACGACCGTTGGAGCTTAGTGATTCTCGAATGGCGGCCGCGTCTCGGCAAACGTAGTGTAGAACGCCCTCCTACTGGACCGATGCACTGTAGTAGTATAAGATACTTACCGTGCCGAAAATAGATTTTACAAATGGTTAGGTATGAATTAACTATGCATGGTTTTATGTACATAAATAAACGTTCTTTCCAATGCTAAAGTTTTTTTTATCATATTTTTAGTATTAATATGTGTTTAGAACACCTAAAGTACAAACTTTAATTTTACGTAAAATCACATGAATAAAATTGTTGACTTCATGATACGTTTCCGACCCTATATACGTCTGAAATATATATACATATATTATATATTTTTGGAAAGCTCATTAGTCATTAGCTCATCTTAGTCTTAGAAATCCAAATAATCATGAAAAAATAAATATACAAATCAATAAAGAATGAGAGCAGATTTCAATTACTCCGATTTTTCAACAGAAATATCATTGATAGCTCCAGTTGCCTCCGTTGAATTTTTTACAGTTTTGGATGCTTAATCTACTAAATTATAATAATCCAAAATAAAATTTTGCGTAAATTTTGCGCAAAATGGATTTATGAGGTAAAACACGCAAAGAGGGATTTTTCGTAAAATCTCGATTTTCCGCTAATTTAAGTTGTAATAATAAAGTTAAATCCACTAGCAATTGAGGAGTATTTGGCGAACAACTATCATTAATAATATAAAGACTGTTAAAAAAATTTCTAGAAGTAATTGTTATCCAAATGTAATGACAGGTGGAATAAGGCCCAAAGGTAAAAAGATCGTTTTGAGCAGGAGAATTTGGAATGGTTAAATGGTGAATTCAAAGTTTCCTTAACCCTCGAACCCTGCACTGATGACTCTTCCAGTGTCCGTGGTCGGCCATCTAAGAGTTATGAAGAATGTTCTGAAAAGACAAAGAAGCGCAAAAATATGGAGCTCATCCAAGAGCATGGCATGGGATTTGTGCACAACAATCTATGCACATATATGTAGCTTAGATGCACTCATTGCCAACCCTGAGCATCGGCAAGGTAGTCCTCGACCGCGTAGTAAGCGCCCCGGACTAGTCGGCCTCTAACTATAGTCTTAAATTTAGTTAAATTTAGACTTCCACCGCCCATCCCCCGCAACCCAAAAACTTGCGTTCGGTGAGATAGATAATTATCGGACCACTTCATAGCACCGGTAGAAAATGCGACACACCAGCGGCGCAAGTGCCATGCGCACCGCAGTGATGTCAAGATCGTCCAGCACCAACTTCACGACCACCACCTACGTCAAGTGCGACGGGCTTCCACCGGCACAGCTCAGCTAAACATCATCCGCCAGCAAGTCGTTCCATGAGGACGGTATACTCCAGTGGCATTCCCTCGCCCGTCCTTTTCTTTTGACTTGCAGTTGTCCTGTGTGATCTCGCGACGCGTAATCCCGGCGGAACTCCGGCCGTTGCATCAGGGCCACAGACTTACGTCTGCCAAACAATTCATATTTAATAATAATTGAAAAAAAAAATTGGTACTCGAATGACAACTAATACGCGTAAGTTCAACTTTAAACTTGTTTCGCGCCTGCTGTTTAATGTATTTTTAAACACGTTAGCTACGGGATATTACTTTTCTCTATTTTTACTTTAAACGCTATTAAACTGAAACTAGAACTAGTGAGAGAGTTTTGTATTTGCGATGTGTGTTAACAAGAGATATTAAATGTTAGGCTGATATTGAAGAAAATAGTGTAGAAGGAAATTGCGGTGAAAGTTGATGTTAGAACGGACACGGCTGAGTATTCATAACCCTGTTTTGGAGCCTATGCTTATGCATGGCAGTGAGTGCTGAGTTTTGGGCGCGTAGATCATATTATATTGCTTAAATTGAAAACATTATTATTAAGGCCGGTGAATAACAGAAGGGCATGTATAAGAAGATTAATGAATTTGAGTAAAGCAAAAGGGATTTTCAAGGTCATTTCATGTGACAATCGATAGACTCTGCCTATCCCATTAGGGTCATAGAGGCGTGAATATATGTATGACTGTAAATAGCTGATACTTAATTGGTTACATTAATATTACAGATTGATTATTGATTAATTACAGTATTTAATTTTAATTTCAGTACAAGCTGAGTGTTTGAAAGGAGAACGCAAATTTATCAGTCAGACGGACTACAACAAGTAAGTTAACTTAAATCCTACTGATACTTAATGTTCAGGCGTAAAATCGAACCTTGGAAGTTCCTGTTCTCAATATTATACGACACTATAGTAACATCATTCAACGGTGCAACCCTATTGAGTTTGAGATTTTTTTGTCTTTAAATGTTGTTTATATTGTAAAATTTTAACATGATATTGAAAAGAGATTGGTAATATTATAATTAGATCAATGTAACTGTTCTGATGGTCGAATTAAATGTATCAATTGTACTTTTCCATTTGTACAACACAATCCATTAGTTTTTTTTAATATCTATGACACAGTGGTTATACGGGCTTTAAACGTCATATGTATTCAATACATTGCCAAATTAATCGTAGCTTATCTTATTAGGTCGATCTCTGCATAACCGCCCTTTCACCTTCCCCTCATATTACCTTTAGTCAATCTCTATAATTCATCCGCATAGCGTTTTATAATCCTCGAACCAAGCATGTCATCTTCTTTACAAACGTTATTATTTTCTAAAAAAATATTTATGATTCGCCCATTCACCGTCACGTGTAAGATGCTAGTCAATTACGCCTTGTTGTTGACACTGATTTTGCTCTCATTTTTGTTTTATCATACCCAAATTTCGTTACTATATATCAATGTTGGGACCAGCACAGCTCCATGACTAGCCATGTGCAACGATTGAGAAACCAAACTTCAATTCTTCTTTGATCGTAATGCCTGAGTTCAAGTTTATCTTTAAATGTCTCTTGCGCATGTAGGTTGCGTAAATACGTTTATAAAGTAGGTATACACAATACATTCCATTTCTGTAGGTATATAACTTACAAGTGCATGAAAAATAAATGTAACTTGTGGTTGTAATCAAATTATCATATACATATAAATTGTTTGTTTTCATGTCCTTTTTTTCCGGATATTTCTATGTACTTAATTAAAACCTCGGAAATATAAAATCTCCTTGGTCACTTTTAGCATTCATAGAGGAGTTTTAATGGCATATATATTTTTAACTCCGTTCTGGACCATTCTCTCCAGAACGGAGTTAAAAATATATATGTATGGTAGTGAGTACTGGTTTGGCAAAAGAATAACGGAAAAAGCGGTAGAGAAGAGATCTCTCAGTAAAATAAGTAATGTAATATTCTGATAGGTAATTGCTCCATCACAATACTCATTTTATATTGACATTTAAAATACATACTGCGTCATCTGTCGCCCCATCCCACCGTGAAACAGATTTAGATGAAGGTCTGTATCTGCACCGTTAGTGTTGGTAAGCATTGCCCATCGGCTTGAATGAATTGACGCAGCCACATTCTTTCACGCATTGACAGAAACTATTTCCACATTTAAATTGTCTAAACTCGTACGAATTTATAATTCTTATAAGTAACTTTAATATAATATTAATAAAAGCGTTCATTCACAGCCACAAAAACATACACAATACAAAACGTTTACAATTAAAACTTACAAACTAGAGGATAAAACTTGTGCATGTTATTGTCGCAGCAAAAGGGTTCCAACTCAGCTGGGTATGTTGCGTTTGATAGCAAACGCAACGATGGTCTTATGTCGGAACCATTGGAGGGCAACGTTTATATTATAAAGAATAGTGAGATAGTGTATAACTTAAATATTCAAAATAAATATATAAATACATATGAAATTTAACTAAGATATGAAAACCGATATACGCTCTACAATATGGTTAGTTAAAAATAGTAAAGATATATTTATATAGATATTTATAATTAATATATACAATGTGTTATAATAAAGTTAAGTGGCAACACGAAATCAGTGGCTAGTCCGATGGGCAACAGAAGGAGCAGCCGCCTCCCTTTGCTGGCAGAGCAATATCAATATTTTGCACTCGCAATATGTTTTAACCAAGCTGTGTATGACATTTTTGACTTCCATGGGGCTTAGGAGCACGATCAGACACATAGTGGAGTGCCAAAAGTGTCAAATTATGACCACTGAAGTATTACTGTATCGATCTGATCGTATGACAATATTACGTGCCTACAATGGATTAGTGGGGTAAGGCCCCAGTCAGCAAACACATTACACTAATCACAGTGCAACTTTTTTGGACTTGTTCTGTCGTGCACCTAAATTATTAACTTTCATGTGACTCACATACCGGTGCTAGGTGGCCACGCTTTTGTCACTGCGACAATAAAAATAAACAAGCCACAGTCAGAACATTTATTGTCTTAAACATATCTCTTAAAGACTCACGATACCATACGGTAGATCGAGCGAATGGCTCTCTTCTGCAGCACAAATACTGAATCAATATCAGCAGAATTGCCCCACAAAAGAATTCCGTATGACATGACGCTATGAAAATAACCAAAATACACAAGTCTCGCTGTGTCCACGTCAGTCAGGTGTCTAAATTTTTTTACGGCGTAGGCAGCAGAACTTAGCCTTTTCGCCAGACCACCGATGTGCTCACTAAACTTTCATTTTGAGTCCATTGTGAGTCCCAAGAATGTAGTGGACCCCACAATATCTAAAGCCGATGCTAGTAATTGAACTCCTAACATTAGGCAAAGTAAACCTTACACATTTAGTCTTATTACAATTAAAAGCAAGATTGTTTATTCTAAACCATTACTCCACCTCTGAAATTACATTACATATCCTTTCTGTTTCGTCTTTTCTTCTACTAACTTTAAATAATATTGAAGTGTCATCCGCAAACAACACCATGTGGCAACGGCCCAGACTTAAATAAGGTAAATCATTTATAAAGACCAAGATAAGGAAGGGCCTAAGAATGGAACCCTGCGGAACCCCCATAGCAGCCAAGACGCCGCTCGATCGAGCTCCACCGAATTCAACACTCTGGATCCTTCTCCTCAGGTAACATACAATCAGATCTAGCGCCCTATCACCTATACCGTATAGTTTAAGCTTCATGATCAGAGTTTTGTGGTGCACGCAGTCGGACGCCTTAGAAAGATCGCAAAAGACACCCAGAGTATCCTTTGCTTCCTTCCAGGACTCAAATATATATTTCATAAGATCAACCCTAGCATCTGTTGTTGATCTACCCTTTGTAAAACCAAATTTTTGCTTGTTGAAAATATTAACTATTAAAATGACTAGTAATTGATTTAAAATAAGTTTCTCAAATATTTTGCTAAAAGCTGATAGTATTGAGATAGGACGATAGTTAGCAGGGTCAGTGGTACTACCAGATTTAAATAATGGAAGAATTTTACCGTATTTCATCTGATCAGGAAACTCCCCGCACCTAATACATTGATTAAAAATAATGCTCAATTCAGGTGCAATCAGATCTACAATGGCTAAATAAACCTTAACCGAATGGCCCCACAAATCACATGTTTTCTTATTTTAGAGCAATTTAAAACTTTTGATAATATCTTCAGTGTTGATTTCTCTAAATCTAAAACAACTATCACATCGTGGCACATTCTTTTTTATTATACATCTAGCACTCTCTGAACAAGATCTTAGTGGCTCAGTTATTGAGATAGGAATTTTGGAAAAAAAAATCTGAAACACATTAGATATCTTCTGATTGTCTGTAATTACCTTATTATTTACTATAAGTTTAGGTTCTTTTATGTAAGAGACATCCCTTCCAGTTTCAAATTTAATTGTTTTCCAAGTTTACTTGACAACATTTGTGACATTTTTTATCTTGCTTTGTATGTGCAATTTTTTGGCCTGAGCACGAACCCTTTTGAATACTTTTGAATAATTAGTTATGTAATTTTTGAATTCAGGGCTATGATTAAAAGATCTTTCTTTATATAATTCATATAGCCGCTGTTTATTTATTTTTATACCCCCAGTGGCCCAATCACAAAATTCCTCCTACCGGTTATCTTATAACTCTTTGATGTAAAGATTTCTTTATATTCAGAATCAATAATACTGAAAAATGAGCTATACATATTATTTAGAGCATTGGTTTTCAATTGCATAGGGAACCGTCTCAATATGTTTTCCCTGAAACAGTACACAGTGACAGGCATACAGGTAACATTCCTGGGCTGGAAACCGCGGTGACACTTAAACTTCACCAACTGACCATGGTGGTCAGATCTAAAATCAGTAGTAAGTTCCGTATGGGATAAACTAAAATTTGAAAATATATTGTCAATATAGGTAGAGGAGGTGCTTGTTATTCTAGTAGGTTGATTAAAATTATGTTTTAAATTATAACTTAGAAATAAATTTAGAAAATTTCATCTGAATTGGGTGGAACACAAAATAATTACATCCTGTATCTCTATACATGACATTTCTATTAATCGCTCAATAGAAAGATTAACAATATCTTTACGTTCTTTAAATTTAATATAATTATGAGCTAATATCAAGGATTGCACCATTCCTACAAAATGAACTTGCAACGCTGTGGGCTCCAAAACCAAATATTAATTCACAGGACCTCGCCCAATGTTCAGTTACACAAAATATTCCAACCCAGCCTAGCTAGCATGAAGTGCTCTATCACCGCGATAGAGACTCTATCACTGGGTTTATATCATTTTAATACTCGCTTTAGCATGTACTTTATCACTTGTGATATTAAGGCGATAGCAGTGAGAGGAACCCGTAGCAGGGTGATATAACGATGTAATTGTATGGAAGGGTGAGCATGAACATTCTATATCACCTCGTCCGTCTGTATTATTTGTCACCTAGCAAAAGCTAGGCGATAACTGGCGATACCCGTGATATGAGCCAAAGATGGCCGCCTTTCTTTGGATCAGCTGATTTTAAAACGTTTACAACATCGAAAAGTTTGAAAAATGACAGACGTATGACATTAGTTGACATGCATACTTTGTTATTCTGTTTTGTCCTTTAGAAAATCTATCATTGCTACGGGTTTCTTCACTCTGCTACGACTTTTATCGCGCGATAAGTTCGTGCTTGCTGGAGTGATGTAAACGCTAAAGCGATAGCGACAGCGCCGATACAGGTGATAAATTCATGCTAGCTGGGCTGGAAGAAACCAAAAAAAGCTCGACTTCTAACTCTTTACCTAACAAACCTTGTATGTTTTGGTGCACTAAAGTGACGTCAGGCGCTACTACTAACTCATTTAATATGCCAGAGTCTATCTCTTTTGTCTCTCCTATTAATTTAAATTGAAATTATTCCCTGGAACTTTTTCTAGGGAAAAGTCAGTGCCCGATTGGGTATTCTGGCCAATAGGGGCCTGGTCAGAAACCAAAACTTTGGTTCGTTCACATAAAGAATAATGTAGCGATGCTGCTACCTGTCTCTTACAGCTATTAAATAAAAAGTATAAACTATTTTTATTCTTAAAATAAATCACTTTCAATGGCACTTCGTAAAGACAAAGTCTACAGAGAAGAAATGCCAAGAAACTCCGCAGACAATGTGTACATAAAATTTTATAATAATGCATTAGAACATTATCAAAGCTTCACATCCAACAAATAGTAATAATATAATATAATAATATTTGGACATTATTACACTAATTGAACTAGCCCCTTGGTAAGTTCATATAAGACTTGTGTTAAGGATACTAGTCAACGTATATTTAAGAAATGTATAAATATTATACTCGTATATAGATAAATACATATATAATCAACGACCAGACTGGAAAGCAGTAGAAAAGCGTAGTTCTTAACTCTGCCTCCACCGGGAATCGAACCCGGGACCTCACAATTAGCGTTCAGGCGTCTAACCGATCACGCCACGGAGGTCGTCATAACAACATAGTGTTTCATAACAAATTTTAAGGGGATTCCCAATAAGAACCAGAACGTGAAGCCATGACCACACAAAAATGAAACGTCAAAAAACATCATTTATATAGTCTTTCACAGTGTAGACGACGTGAAGCGTATGTTATGTTTATGTATACTCTATAATATGATTAAACTAAACATAAAATATATATACAATACATCAATAAATGATTATTATAAATTAATAAATTATTATAAAATTGGGACATGCCAACAGGTCTTTAAACGGCAGGCACCCTGAGTATCGACTTTCAGGCTGATTATCGACGTTCATCGAACGATACTCCAATTCATGCTAGGCTATAAAGCGCAATTGCTTCTATATACTGGTAATAACGGCAAATGCTAACGAAAATTTCGGTGAGGGCACTTCGGTGGTCAAATTATTCGATCGTACTAGAATCTCTAAAGCAATGTAGCATTTACAATATGTTAACAAAACAAATCGTCTGGCCTCAAGATTTGACGCCTACCAGCCGCCGGAGCAGGCCGGATTTCGAAAAGGTTTTAGTACCGTAGACCACATCCACACAGTGCGGCAGGTTATACAGAAGTCTCATGAGTATAACCAGCCGCTGTGTCTTGCCTTTGTGGACTACGAGAAGGCCTTCGACTCCATCGAGATCTGGACTGTTCTGGAATCCTTGCAGCGATGCCAGGTCGATTGGCGTTATGTGCATGTGTTGAGGAGCCTATACAGCGTGGCATCGATATCTGTTTAAGTCCAAAACCAAAAGACAAGTCCTATACAGTTGCTCAGAGGAGTGAGACAGGGGGATGTCATATCCCCGAAACTGTTCACGAACGCACTGGAGGACGTCTTCAAAACTCTGGATTGGACTGGGATGGGTATCAATGTCAATGGCAGATACCTCACACACCTCCGCTTCGCTGACGACATTGTCGTAATGGCGGAGTCGCTGCAGGATTTGCAGGGAATGCTGCACAGTCTTAACGCTGCCTCACGGTCGGTCGGTCTCCGGATGAACTTGAACAAGACGAAAGTCATGTTCAACGAACTCGTTGTCCCGGGGCCGATCACGATCAGTGGAGAGGCGCTCGAAGTGGTCCAGGAATATGTCTACCTGAGCCAGGTTCTGCAAATGGGTAGGGACAACTTCGAGCGTGAGATTTCCAGAAGAGTGCAGCTGGGCTGGGCAGCATTCGGGAAGTTGCGTCATATCTTCTCGTCGCCACTACCGCAGTGTCTTAAGACCAGGGTTTTTTTAATCAGTGCGTCCTACCTGTAATGACATACGGTGCCGAGACGTGGAACATGACGGTCGGGCTGGCTCACCGATCACATGTCGCTCAGCGAGCAATGGAACGTTCGATGCTGGGTATCTCGTTAAGGGACAGAGTCCGGAACGAGATTATCCGGCAGAGAACCAATGTCGTAGACATTGTCTATCGATGTTGTAAGCTGAAGTGGCAGTGGGCCGGTCACGTCTGTCGCAGAACCGACGACCGATGGAGCAAAGCGGTTCTCGAATGGCGACCGCGTCTCGGTAAACGTAGTGTAGGACGCCCCCCTGCCAGGTGGACTGATGACCTGAAAAAGGTCGCTGGTAGTGGTTGGCTGAGGGCCACGAGTGATCGTGTTTTGTGGCGTTACCTTGGGGAGGCCTACGTCCAGCAGTGGACTGCCATAGGCTGATTGATTGATAACAAAACAGTTCATAAAACTTCTGCGGAACATCTTGTCATTGGCAAACACCTCACGCAACTTCAGTTTGCATACACCTCATGCATGATATAGTTATAATGGAAGACACGCTGCAGGATTTGCAGTTAAAGGCCTCAAGGTCGCGACAACCGACATGTCTTTGGTCTATGAGTAGATAAGACTAAGGACATGGAGCACATGTACATCGTCCAGAAGCCGATGAATGAGGGTAAAAACACTATTAAATTTATCTAGGTCCGAACCAAATATTACTATTGGGTTTCTACTACTTCGAGCGAAGACCTCTCGGAGAATGCAACTAGGCCAGACATAGAGTTTTGTATCTCCTCATCGCTACGATCGCAGTGTCTATTTAGTGCATTCTACCAAAATTGGCATACAAGACCGAGACGTAAAGTATGTATATATCCCTTTTATCAATTGGTATTACATGTCCTAACCAACGAAGCATGTCTTTCAATCCTAGTCACAATAACATAAACTAAACCGCTTCCTTTCTTTTTATTGTCACTCCTAACATGTTTCTCAATGATCGCATTTCAAGGGCATTTATACTATTCTCATACTTCCTTTACCATTCCCAACTTTCGCTAGCATAAGTCAGTATACATAGCCCCATTGATCTTATATAGAATGTTGTGTGTGTAGATAACACACAACATTCTATATCAACCTCACACTTTAAATCACTTGTAAAGTTCCCAAAGACAAAATCATTCTCTTGTTCAACTCTTTCATTACCTTTTTCAATCTTACAATCAGTCTTACCAACTGTCTCCATACCATTACTTTCGTTTACTTATATTAAGTTATATTGCTTTTTTCTAAAGAGTCTCATTCATACAAGTGACCATCTCGTGCAAATCACATGCTGTCAGACCAAGAAGAACTTGGTTGTCTACGTACGAGAGGCATTCAATGATCAACGTACTCATTAGCAATCCTCAATCAAACTCATGCTAAAGTACATTCATTCATTCATGAGAGTAAAAAAATTGTCTGACACTAGTTGTCTTTGTGTCGTAATTCATTGGGGGTTATTGCTCTTACTCGCCACGTTGGGCAAGCGGGTTGGTGAGCAAAGAACATAGCTTGTCGCACCAGTCACGCTGCTGGCCGTCACTGGCCTGATCTATTTAGCTATGCTAATTTTGGAAATGGTTATACCACCATTTGTCGGTCGCTAGAGCCTCGTTAGTAGGTCAGCAGGGTGCGCCACGGGCAGGTGAGGTTGACTTAAGGCACTTGAGTGATGTTTGTGCCTCCTTGCACTCCATGCGTCATATCTTCTCGTCGCCACTACCGCAGTGCCTGAAAACCAGGGTTTATAACCAGTGTGTCCTACCCGTAATGACATACGGAGCCGAGTCGTGAAACATGGCAGTCGAGCTAACTCACCGACTACATGTCGCTCAGCAAGCAATGGAGCGTTCAATGCAGGGTATCTCGTTAAGGGACAGAGTCCGGAACGAGACTATCCGGATTGAAACACGAGAACCAAAGTGATTGACATAATCTATTGCTGTTGTAAGCTGAAGTGGTAGTGGGGCGGCCACGTCTCTCGCAGAACCGACGACCGCTGGAGTAAAACGGTTCTAGAGTGCAGGCCGCGTCTCGGTAAACGTAGTTGAGGACTCCCCCTGCTAGGTGGACCGATGACCTCAAGAAGGTCGCTTGTAGTGGCTGGATGAGGGCCACGAATGTTCGTGTTTTGTGGCGTACCCTTGGAGAGGCCTACGTCCAGCAGTGGACTAGTATAGGCTGATTAATTGATTGAGTTGTCTCTTAATATGATAATAGAAAACCTGGCTCGGAGAAGAACCAATAAGTGAGGTTATAACGATTTTTCGCTCAGTGCCAGTTATAAAAGAAAATAAAAACAAATATTTAGTTATAATAATTGATTGTTATTGCACACAGTGCAGTGGATCTGTACATTCAGCAAGAAGCTACTATGACCGCAATTAGAATCGATAACTCGGGCCACTGGGCTCGCAGCGACTGTCCTCACACTAGGATACTAAAAAGGGCCCTGGCAAGGGAACCGCTGTTGGGGGCATCGTGTGACAGAATCCCTGCCGTGTGGGCAATGCAATAAAACTACAGCATCAACATGCAGGAAGACTGAGATCGAGCGGACACCAAGTACGTCCGTATATACACGGATGGCTCCAAGACCCATAATGGCACTGGAGCGGGTATATACTCAATAGATCTCAACATAAATATATCACTGTCTCTGGGGGTCCACAGCTCCATATTCCAATGTGAGTGTGTGGCAATTATCGAGGCGGCGGTCGCCGTTCTGCGACGTGGACTCAAGGGATACCACATAAAGGTGGTCTGAGACAGCGCTTCCGTTTTGATGGCGCTGTCCAGTACGAAAATAACATCAAAGATAATACACGAGTGTCATCTCCAGCTTACCAAGGTGTCCATTATGAATAGTGTGACACTGCAGTGGATTAGAGGGCATAGTGGATCACTTGGGAACGACGCAGCGGTTGAGCTTGCAAGAAGGGGCGCGGGGCGGCCTTGGTGGTTCCGGATCCTTTGTTGCCCCTACCCTTTAGGAAGTTCAGATCATGGATAAGAACCTAGACCAGGGAACTACAAAATTTGAGATGGAGGGAACACGATGGCTCGAGCCATTCAAAGGAAGTTTTTCCGGAGTTGGCCCCCAAATTAACGAACAAATTACTTAAACTAACGAGAAGAAAACTGCGTGTGATGACCGAAAATATCACCGGCCATTGCAGACTAAACGGGCACCTATTCAAGTTCGGAATCATGGATAGCCCACTGTGCAGGGGCTCCACTGAAACCATTGGCCACGTTGTCCTGGAGTGCGGGGCCGTGGCTGAAGAACGGGCTAAAATCTTTGGGAAACCGGGGTCGCTCCGGGAAGCCTGTGAAGACACTAGGCGTCTTCTGCGCTTCTGGCGGGTGCTGGTCTGGCTGGAATAGTCAGCGACATCACGCAAAGTGGTCCCAGTGGGCACTAATTACGGAAACCACGGAGCCCAATAAACTAAACTAAACTAAACACACAGTGCACAGGCAAGGTAGGCTCCGATTGCGTAGTAATCGCATTAGGCCAGCCGGCTCTAAACTATATATTTAGTTAGGTTATTAACCATACTTTGGTGGTTGCGTAAAGAAAAATTGAAATTAATTACAGAAGTATTTTCAAGATGTGAATATTAATAAGTACATAAATATACACGTATTAAATTGAGAAAATATCGGTTAAATGGCGCACAGGGTCCAATAGATTGCATAGATCTTGACCTAGAGCTAGAGTGAGAACACACACCATTTTGTTGCCAATTCGGTTGTTGCAAAGACAGCCAAACCGCTAGATAAACACGCTGATTCGGTAATTTTAAGTTCAATTTTGAAAAACAATATGTAATCATTTTTATTGTTTATTGTAATTTTATATGCTTTCTTTTATTTTTAAATGAACGCCTAAAGTTAATTTATTTAATGGGTGCAATTTAGGAAGTATGTTACTCAATGAGTTGCCATATTTGACGCTTACAAATCATTCATGTGTTAGACATGCTTGTGTCACGTATATGTCAATAAAAAACATACATACATACGCTTCACGACTTGTATATACACACTCCCTTTTTATCATTGCGGGGTAGTCAGAGGCTTGAATGCCCATCTCCGAAATTTCGAAGGCATGTTAGGTATGGGTCATTCGAAGCTCGCGTATCACTAAATAGACAGCACCCAACGTGATAGGTAGTGAACCGAATCGCCGTATATAGGTACTGACTATTACCTGTCCTGAGGGATAGGCAGGTTTCCTCACGATGATTTCCCTCACCGTTAGCAACTGTAAATTATGTACGTAAATGAAAAACACATATTTATATTACATTCATTGGTACATGCCAGAGTCGGGATTCGAACCTAGGACTTTCTCATACGAAGTCCGAGGTCTTACCCACTCGGCTACAGCCGCTAGCAGGCAGGCACATATAGAAAAAAAACTGTAAATTTGCAATAATATTCCGAATTCAATCACAGTTCTCGTGACGGAGTACCAATAATATCCCTGTTTAATACAAATCCTGGCCAACATTTTACCAAGTGTAGCCCTTTAAGCCAATAGTGAAAATCTAAGCATTTAAAGTATTTTTTCAGTTCAAAATCCAAGCGGAGACCCTGGTGGTCACACACTCCTACAGGAGAGTAATCACATGAAAATGATATACATTTGTGATTATTTCGTAGTCGCGGGCGTATGAAGTAATTGGATATGTGACCATTTAAGTTGTTAAATTGTGTGCAACATTGGGAGCACACGCCTCTCTTTGCTGGCTGAGGAAATGTTCTTTGAGTATCCGTTTTATTTTTGCGCTTGGACTTTACCTGCCTCATCGGTGGGGGGATGTTATTCCAGCAGTAGAGGCGGCGTACTTGAAAGCGTGGGACGACCTAAAATGCTGAGATCTTCACGTCAGTTTGTCAAAAAAGTATTGCGGTTGTTTAGTCTAGATGATATCAATAAGTAGGCAACTCAGGAGATTTTGTTGTCGGTTTTCAATGTTAAGTAATCTGTAACTATTCAAAAATTATGAAACATTCTGCACACACTGCAGAAGCCTACGGGTCCTCTTATACAGACACGGGACGCACGCTGTCAAGGTTTAATTGAGATTGGACAATACTAAAATCGCACAAAGCCTGACCCGCAAGTCTATACTCGAGAACCCCCGAAACTGATATAAACCCGCAACCGATGGAAGCATGCAGAAACTGGTTGAGCGACGTGCTTCTCAAACCACATCCTATTATCCATCTTGACACCCAGGCTTCCCAAGGCACCCAGGCAGGTCAACGGCATATATATCATACATTTTGTTATATGTAATGCTATGTTAGAAATATAAAAAATAAATAATAAAGGACCTAGGATAGAGCCCTACGGGACTCCCCTACTAGTCATGTAAACTGTCGAGTATATTTGGTAATGTCTGGCCTTGTCAATGAAACTACTTGTTTGCATCAGTTTAAATATGTTTTGAACCATTCAATAGTCAAATCGTTAAAGCCGTAATATTTCAATTTTGCCAAAAGAAGGTAAATATTCAAATAGTCGAAAGCACGGAAATAGTCCAATAGCTTGAATATTGTTGCGTTATTATTGTCCTCGTTTGTCAAAATGTTGTCAAATACGTCCATCAAAGTAGTGGTGATGTTATGCGGTCTCCGAAACCAAGATTGATAAAGTGGTAGAATGTTGTGTGTATGTACGTACTCCGTTACCTGCCCATGCACCACCTTCTCAAGGATCTTAGACAAGTAAGGCAAAATACTGATAGGCCTCAAATCCGAAACGCCAACAGGGTTGTCACCCTTAGGGATTGGCCTAATCGTCGCTGTCTTCCATGCCTCTGGGAAGATACCCGACGCGATGGAAGCGTTCACAAGCCCCGTTAACGTCTCCAGCATTTCTGGCATCATCAGGTGAACCATGTCCCTTGATATATATATTAGTATAGATACAATATTAGATTCAAAACTGCAGTGGGGAGACCACATTCACGTTTTTATCTAAAAAACTTAGTTCTGCGGCATATGCTGTTAAACGGATTAGGGAATATACGGACGATTACACGGCTAGGGTTGTTTATTTCAGCTACTTTCATAGCATTATGTCGTATGGCATTTTGCCGTGGGGTTGTGCTGCTGACATAAACACAATATTCGTTTTGCAGAAGAGGGCTGTTCGCTGCATTTACAGAATGGGCCCCAGAGAGTCACTTCGCGAAAAATTTAAAGAAATTGATATTTTGACGGTTGTTGCTCAGTACATATATGAGTGTGTCAGTACATTTATGTACATAAAAATATAAATATTTTTAGAAGAAACTCTGATGTTCATAAAATTAATACTAGGAACAAACATTAGCTGTATGTGGCGCCCTCGAGGCTTCAAAAGGTCAAGAAATCGTTTGTTGGAAATTCCGTGCGTTTTTATAATCATTTACTGGACTGGATTACGCGTTTGCCCTTACCTAAATATAAGACTGTAGTTAGAGGCCGACTAGTCCGGGGCGCTTACTACGCGGTCAGGGACTACCTTGCCGATGCTCAGGGTTGGCAATGAGTGCATCTAAGCTACATATATGTGCATAGAAAATTATGTTTCTTTATAATTTGTTTTTGTAACTGGCACTGGGCAAAAAATCCTGAAAGCCGGAGTTTCTTGTTGGTTCCTCTCCGAGCCAGGGCTTCCGAGCCAACGGTAGAATATCAATGTAAGAGACGACCAGTGTCAGGCAAATGTTTTGACTTTCAATGAATGTACTGTACATGTACTTATGTTGAATACAAACATTTGGCTTTGACATTATACCGTCATAACTAACATCATCGCTGTTAATGGATTGATCAATGATAGGACTAACTCAAAGACATTGTGGTAACACTTAAAAACAATAACCAACTGACTTGCCACAATTTTTTAACGATTCTGACTCTCTCAACAGGCATTTCCTGGACATACCTGGAAAAACAGACGTGGCTATTAGCGACTTGACGTATTATGAATTTCACGGGTTTGGTTCTTCGTCTTTCTCGCTCAAGCCGGTATCGGCTGCATGTTATTATGGTTTTTCTGAGTTGTTTTGTCTGTCTTTTTTATTGTGGTAATTACAATAGCACCCTAGCACCCTCCCCACCCAGCTCAGGTATACGTGTTGAGTCAGTGTTGATTACGCGTGTCGACGATTGGCAACAGATTAAGTCAATAAGGGTTCACTGTGACTGGTGAAATGTGTGGCTGACTAACCGTGTTCCTAAGTCCCATTGTAGTTAAAAATGATAAAAGTTGTTTCGTCAATTTACATTGCGAGTCCAAAATATGAATATTAAAGTCACCTAGAAGAATTATATGTTCGTACGAGTTAAATGTGGTCATAGTTTCTGTCAAAGCGTCAAAGAATGTAGTCCATCAACCCAGTCAGGCCGATAAGCGGTGCCCACCAAACCCTCACGGTGCCGGTGCAGATCTCATCCACATCTGCTCCACGATAGGATGGGATGACGGATGACGCAGCACAGTGGCTCTCAAGCATCTCTTAGTGTAGAAACTCACCCCGCCGCCACGTGCCCTTGTGCCGGGCGGACGCGGGATGTTGATTGATTAACAATACATAAACAAACAATTTTTACATATAAATGACAATAATTATAAATAGTTCGACGTAGCTCAGTTGTTTGGAAATTTTATGTAGCTTAGTTGTTTAGGGCTTGAATTGTATCAGTGGGCACAGGGTCCAAATCCCACTTGAGCATGTACCAATGGAAATGAAGTGTGTATATTACGTATCAATACAGTGTAAATTTACGAAATGCGTCGAATACTACGGTGAGGAAAAACATCGTGAGGAAACCTACCTGTTCCTCGAACAGGCAATAGTTAGTGCTTGTAAATGGTGACATAGCTCAACCGTTTGCTATCCTGAATTGCTATCAAATCCAACCATGCCTTCCTACCACTCACAACGTCCTTCATACTATTATCGCACCAACAAATTGGTGGTCTATTCCTCCGTTTGCTATTTCCACATAAATTCTTAGCACTTTCAACTACTGCACTCTTGAGCATATTCAATATTTCTTCAATTTCCATTCTCTCCATCACCTGTACGCAACTTAACCGTTCATGCAATTCCTTTCTATACTCTCCCCCAACACTTTCGTCGTATACCACTCACTCAACTTTTATCCTTAATTGAACAGTGGTTGATACCTTTGGTCGATGGCGCCAACGTGTATACAGACCCCTTAAACGGCAACCCACAAAAAAATGATTCGTTCCCTCGTTAGCACTCCTATGAACCCTGTTATCCACCAATTTCAATCTCAATCTTACATCAACTATTACAAAATCAATAATACTTCTCCCATTTCCTTTTTTCCGAGTTCTATTTACTTTTAGCATGAACTTAGATAACATAAAATATGATATTTAATGTTTCTTTTTGGAAATAGAAAACATAGTATTTCTTTTATGTAAATATAATTATTTTTTTATATAAGCTCGTAAAATACGGTATAATGTATGTAAGTAATGGTTACATACATACATACATACACATCACGCCTGATTCCCTGTAGAGGGGTAGACAGAGATCACGGATCCCCATTTGTCCCCATCCTGACAGACCACTTTCGCTTCATTGATATTCATACATCCTCTCATACACTCTCGGCGGTTATAAGTACTCCTAACGTCACCTTTTTTCAATATAGCGTCTATCTGACTGTTATATGTCTTATTAGGCCGGCCCCTACGTAACCGCCCTTCCACTTCACTCATATATATTCCTTTTGTCAATCTGCTATCATTCATCCGCATAACATATCCAAACCATCGAAGCATGCTCTTTTCAATCTTATTATCACACTATTTTTAATTCCATCATTCAATGTCACTCCTAACATGCTTCTCAGTGACCGCATTTCGACGGCATTGATTCTAAAATAATCACAATCAGATTAAGTAATGGTTACTGCAGTAAAATACTTTTAATTAGATTAGAACACTTATTTTCGTTGTTTTATTTGTTATGGAACTTAATAGATTAATATGTTGTACTTGATATAAAATAACAATCCGTTCTTTAGATTTATAGGTTTGTTATAGTTTGAAGAGATTCGCGATTTGTACTCATGATTAATAACTAACGGGACTTATCGCCGGACTTACCTTTATTATCCCAACGTTTCGGGTTACGTTGCAGCAGCCTTGGTCGCGGGCAAACTGACTTAAGAAGGTAACTTTATTACATAAAAACTTACGTGATACCTCTCGTTAGTTATTAATTATGGGTTTGGTATAAATGAATACATTTGATATAATTTCTGAAAATACTTTGAAGCATTTGTTGCAGGTGAGTATACGACAAGTTATTTTCATCATATTCTCACGGATACCTATTATTTCATTTTATTAATATTAAGGCATAAAATAATAAACATAGCATTAAGGCTAGTTTACACTTTGATTACTGACTAGATGTGGACAGTGACTGATTAGTGCTTTGATTACTGACTAGATGTGGACAGTGACTATGTCTGTTCCTAGTATTAATTTTATGAACATCACAGTTTCTTCTAAAAATATTTTTATTTTTATGTACATAAATGACACAATCATATATGTACTGAGCAACAACCGTCAAAATATCAATTTCTTTAAATTTTTCACGAAGTGACTCTCTGGGGCCCATTCTATAAATGCAGCGAACAGCCCTCTTCTGCAAAACGAAATGTCCCCGGCCAGGGGCGTCTGTCCTCGCACCCTTTTGCCTCACTGCCGAATATTTTCATTCTCTCTTTCTTCGGCATCACATAAATAGGACTTATGGTAAAAGGTATCGTCAAATTCATTGATTATTGAAAACGCACAGC
Source organism: Leucoptera coffeella (assembly GCA_030578115.1). NCBI lineage: Eukaryota > Metazoa > Arthropoda > Insecta > Lepidoptera > Lyonetiidae > Leucoptera > Leucoptera coffeella. The sequence goes on from JAMBLF010000002.1 coordinate 6,252,936, forward strand.
CGGGCCAGCTGCCGCAAGGCGCTCTCTATCGACCGAAGACAAGAAAATATACTTCCAGGTGATACTAATTGCGTTACTGTAATAAAGCTGAATATATGCAACATCTCTAAGAATTTGGATGAGTTTGTTCTTTTACTAGAAAGAATAAAAATATACGGTGATGTTATTATTCTTATTGAATGTTGGTTGGCTCATAATACAACTTAACCGGTAATGGATGGCTATAGATACCGTGCTTCTTTTGATCCTGTTAATCAGAATGATGAAGTCGTCGCACATTACAAAAATAACTTACATTTTTCTATTCTAGAACCGACCGCTAAGGACTGTTGTTGTCTGGTTCTCAAACTTGGAGATAAGGTTATTGTCGCTATCTATAGGCCACCATTCTTTACTAACCTTGCTAATTTTATTGATTCACTTAATGTTATACTGAATGTAAAAACATACTGTTAATCGCCGATTTAAACATAGATATTAATACTAATAATTTTAATAACCAAAGTGACCTATTTATATCCGCATATCATCATCTTATACCCACACATAGCATACCTACTAGACGTAATCAAAAAATTAATACTTTACCAACCTGTTTAGATCTCAGTATCCTGAAGTCGGATAATGTATCGACTACCCTTGTCCTTAACTTTACAGTAACTGACCATCGAGCCACTTTAATAGAATTAAAGCATGATAAACAAAAAACTTCTTCTTCCTGTACTTTTAAAAACATAAATATTACACATCTCTAAGCGATGACCTTATGAAAATCAATTTACTCAGTATTTCTCACTTATCGGACCCGAATAGCAATGGAATCATTTGTCACGTTCTAAAGTAAACATTATTCTAGACGTACAAAACCAATTAAATGTGGACACCTGGTTTAATAAAATGCATACAAAACAGAGATTCTTTCCACAAGGCATTAAGATCTACACCAAATAATGAGATTCTTAGAATTACATACACAAGATATCATTATTACTTGATTACTTACATTGTGATAAGTAGATTAAAACACAAAAATATGAAAAGAGTTTCCTAGATGGAGCCGGTAGTAGTAGTAAAAAGCTGTGGTCTGTTATTAAGACTATTACATATACAAATAAAACTTAATCACCCCTTCCTCTTTATTTACCACGCAACATTCTTTAGATGATATTAATGGATATTAATGATTTTTTTGTTAATATTGGGCAAAACTTAGCTAACAAAATTATAAAAATCGATCTTTTTTATCCTCGAGCCTTTTGGATTTGTCCCCGTAATCATTGTTCTCCAATGGTAATGTGCTTCCTCCTATTAATTCTTTTGCCCTACAGAATACTGATGAAAACGCACTTGTCTCCTTTATGTAAACTTGAAAGATAGTTCAACAATCGGATGGGATAACATACAGTTCTGAAAAACTTTTCTTACATTTTAATTCCTCCACTTACTTACCTCTTTCGCAAGGAGTTTTTCCCATTGTAATAAAGAAAGCATTAATTATTCCGATATCTAAGTCTGGGGATGAAGATTGTGTTGAAAATTATCGTCCTATTTCTATTTTGCCATCCTATATAGTTTAATTAACAGGAGATTGGTATCATTTTCAGAAAAAAACAGAGTATTTAAGTAGCACTCAAACAGAGCTGGCAAATCCACTGATGATGCAGTTCATGACCTAGAATTATGGGCGCTAGAAATAAGGTATTGGGTATATTTTTGGATCTTTTGAAGGCATTCGACATGGTCTGCATCCCCGCTGTATTATGTAAACTAGAAAGAGTCTGTATTCGAGGTACTCAGCTAAAACTTTTAAAAGACTATCTTTAAAACAGAATCCAATGTGTGAAAATTGGAAATTCGATCTGTTGTGATCTTCGTATCACCTATGCTGTACCACAGGGCAGTATTTTGGGGCCAACTTTGTTCCTCATTTACATCAATGACATAGCCAATCTACACCTCCCACATGGTAAAATATTTATGTATGCTGATGACACAGCTCTTGTCTTTTCAGATAAAACTTGGGTTAAAACTCATCAGCTGCTCAAGCTGGATACAACTTAATTACTAAATGGCTAAGATATAATTCCCTATCATTTAATAATGATAAAACTATGTACACCCACTTTTCCATCAAAGACCTTACTATTCCTAAACTCAACTTCATTTCACATTCGTGTATTGATTCGCTTGTCCAATATTACAAGAAACTACTTCTATTAAATATCTAGGAGTCTTAATTAACAGAATTTTAAGATTTTGCCAGAATATTACATTAAAGGTTCGCTGGAAGGTGCTGAAGGAGGCCCACACCCAAGAGAGGGTCGAAAACGGCTGAGAGAGAGATTACATTAATTTCTAATCGGTTAAGGCAACTTACTTATATCTTTAAAAAATTTAAGCATATCGGTGTTAATAAACTATTACTGTAAGTATACAAGGCTTTATGTCAGTCTCTGATTTTCTATTGCATATCATCATGGGGTGGATGTCCTAAAACTTACCTGCATAGACTGAAAGTCGCTCAAAGGGCTATCCTCAAGGTTTGTTTCTTTCTACCTATGTACTTCCCTACAGACTCATTGTCCGAGAAATGTAAAAAAATAACAGACAGATTTTTATATCTAGAACTGTGTTGAAACAACATGGCATATTATCATACGATAAATCAATACTGTTTAAGAGATGTAAACATATTATTTGTACTACTTCGAATAAATTTAGACTTCCTTTACCAATATTATTTTCTGATTTTCGGGTAAATTTCTATATAATAGTATAAAAGAGTCACTTTATTTATACACACTTAATAAATATAAGGGATGGGATGAAAGGGGGCACTCTGTCACCATAGTGCCCAAAGACAAGCTCACCTGCTCGTGGTGCTGTCTAACGAACGAGGCTCTGGCGACCGACAAATGGCGGTATAGCCATTTCGTAATCAAGCGTGACTAAATGCAACAGACCAGTGACGGGCAGCAGCGTCGCTGGTGCGAAGAGCTACTTCCTGCGCTCACCAACCCGAGTAAGGGCAATACCCTCATATGAAAGACGCTATAAGCACATAGCCGCCAGTTCCCGGTCGCCCTACTATTTCGGCCCACGGCAGGGGTCTCGGTTACGGTAGGGCAGGGGGTGCTAAGAATCCCCAGGTTACGGACAGCTGCCACAAATTGACTCTGGGGACAAATAACGGACGTAGTCTACGGCTGGATGAAAGTCTGGCACTACTGGAAGTAGAACTGACTAATATAAGGTGGCATGTTCTGGGGATATCGGAGGTCCGAAGACCTGTGAGGACACTATTGCCCTAGAATCGGGTCATCAGTTCTACTTCCGGGAGGGGACCAGAGGTCACAGGGTGGCGTAGGTTTTCTTGTCAACAGAGTTCTCCGTGACAACGTGCTGGAGGTTTCGAGTGTGTCGACCAGGGTAGCGTACCTTGTACTGAAACTGACCAAGAGATACTCTCTTAAGGTCGTGCAGGTATATGCGCCGACGTCAGCATACTCGTACAGTGAGGTCGAGGTGTTTTATAAAGATATTGCTAAGGCGATGCATAACACCACCAAGACCCACTACACCGTTGTCATGGGGGACTTCAATGCCAAAGTCGGAGTGCGCGAATCCGATGAATTACATATCGGAGCGCACGGAATTGGATGTAGAAATGCCAGAGAGCAAAATGCTGGTCAAATTCCTGGATAAAGAGGGGTAGTTTTATATGGACATGTACTTCAAGAAAAAGCCCCATCGGAAGTGGACCTGGCCGAGCCCAGATGGTTGGACGAAGAACAATATCCAGGGATTCTTGCCGAGCTTTTACGGCCGTTTATACGCCCCGCATGCCACGAGACCATCACCCGATACGAGGGACCCAAGAGTTGCATTAGTACGCCATTACACGGACGATCTCCCACTCATGGACATGATGGACGAGATTGGGAGTGCTCTCAGACCTCTTAGTAATGGGAAGGTTCCCGGCGAGGACGGAATCACCTCTGAGCTTCTCAGGACGGGAGTAGCTCCACTCCTGGAGAGGCTCAAGGATTTGTTTAGTTCCGTCATAGTCAATGGGATTACTGGGACGGGTATCAATGTCAATGGCAGATACCTCACACACCTTCGCTTCGCTGACGACATCGTCATCATGGCGTGTTGACGAGAATCTCGATGGTGTGGTGAGGGTACTTCGCGAAGTGGGTGAAAGATACTTCAAGGGAGACCGAGGCAGCCGAAAGTCAAAGCTCTCTCGCGAAACCCTGGAATTGATGCGGATTCGATGAGAATTGCCATAGGGAGCTTCATCAGATACCCAACGTCTCAATAAGACTATCTGTAAATCGGTGAGACGTGACGTCCGAAGCTACAATGCGGAGCTCATTCAAGAAGCCATTGTTCAAAATCAGGGGTCGAAAGTTTCCAGTAAAAGAATGGGGACGTCTAATCTGATGCAGCTGAAAACCTCAGAGGGCAGAACCGTCACTTTGATTCCGGGGATTCATACCAAGGTTGAGGGCTTCTACATACGTCGCATGCCCCGAAACCTCCACCCTATGCGAAGGATCCAAGAACCACATTGGTGTGCCACTACACGAATGATCTCCCGCTCGTGGACGAAGACGAAATTGGGAGCGCTCTCAAACAATTGCGTATTGGGAAGGTTTCCGGCGAAGACGGAATTTCCTCTGAGCTTTTTAAGGTGGAGGCAGCTTCCTGCAAAAGTTGTTTTCTAGGGTCGTCTAGCCTCAAGATTTGACACCTTCCAGCCGCCGGAGCAGACCGGATTTCGAAAAGGTTTCAGGACCGTAGACCATCCACACAGTGCGGCAGGTGATACAGAAGTCACATGAGTATAACCAGCCGCTGTGTCTTGCCTTTGTAGACTACGAGAATGCCTTCGACTCCATCAAGATCTGGGTTGTTCTGGAATCCATGCAGCGATGCCAGATCGATTGGCATTATGTGCAGGTGTTGAGGAGCCTGTACAGGGTGGCATCGATATCTGTTCAAGTCCAAAACTAAAAGACGAGTCCTATACAGTTGCTCAGAGGAGTGAGACAGGGGGATGTCATATCCCCGAAACTGTTCACGAACGCACTGGAGGACGTCTTCAAGACTCTGGGTAGGACTGGGATGGGTATGAATGTTAAAAACAGATACCTTCACACACGTCATCGCTTCGCTGACGACAACGTCATAATGGCGGAATCATTGCAGGATTTACGGGGAATGCTGCACAGTCTTAACGCTGCCTCACGATCGGTTGGTTTTCGGATGAACTTTGACTAGACGAAACGAACTCGTTGTTCCGGAGCCGATTACGATCAGTGGAGAAGCGCTCAAAGTGGTCCAGGAATATGTCTACCTAAGCCAGATTCTGCAAATGGGTAGGAGAGCAGCTCGGCAGCATTCGGGAAGCTGCGTCATATCTTTACGTCGCCACTACCACAGTGCCTGATAACCCGGGTTTATAACCAGTGTGTTCTACCCGTAATGACATATGGGGCCGAGACGTGAACATGTCATGACGCTCGACTACATGTCACTCAGCGAGCAATGGAGCGTTCAATGCTGGGTATCTCGTTAAGGGACAGAGTCCAGAACGAGATTATCCGGCAGAGAATCATAGTCGTAGTCGATCGATGTTGCAAGCTGAAGTGGCCGTGAGCCGGCCACGTCTACCATAGAATTGATGACCGTTGGAGCAAAGTGGTTCTTGAATGGCGGCCGCGTCTTGGTAACCGTAGTGTGGGACGCCTCCATGTTAGGTGGACCGATGACTTAATCTTGGGGAGGCCTACGTCCAGCAGTGGACTGACATAGGCTGATTGATAATAAATATAAATGTACACTTATTATAAATGATTTCCTTATAAAACTTTCATATATTTATACAGAAAAATTGTTTTTAGTAATTAAATAAAATCTGCTGATTTGTGGTTCTATTATATCTCAAATTTGTACACATAAATATTTAAAGGTATTATTACGAATTCATTTGTTACTCATAGTATTGTAATTATTCTATCAAACACAGCCTCTCACATTCACACATTTGCTCACATTTTACTTTTTCAGAGATCCTAGACCAGTGGTTCCCAAACTTATTTTGTCTACTGCCCACTTTGTGAATAAATATTTCGTTAGCGCCCCCATTTTTTTACCTATTTAAAATCACTATAACTTCAAATTAAATTAATTAATTATTGTGACCTATATATGTATATTAACGGAGAATTCTAAACGAAACTTTTACTATAACACGCAACTTGAAACCTGGGCCCTTACTCCACTAATTAACTTTGACAGCCACTCAACTGCGAGGCTATAGCGATAAATCTGCATCTCGGCCGTAAAAGTGGCACTCTGCTAATATTTTGACAGCCAGAATAGCGCCATAATAGCGAGTCAATGGCACTTCAGTGGCCACTCAAAGTACAGAAATTATTGTCTATGGATTACAACAATTTAAAAAACTGTTTGCACTGACAATGCAGCAATGTCAATTAATGCATATTGATTTAGCAGTTAAAAGTTTTAAGTTTATAACGTAAACGTAACTAAAAACGTAACTGAAAAAATATTTTATGTTTTTAATTGAAACTAAAACTACTAACTGAGTGTGTGAGTGTACACTAGATATTGACCATAGACAAAAAAAGCTGTCAAAACAATAGTAGAGTACCAAAATGAAGGCTATTGAACTAATATTGAGGCACGTTTGATTAGTTGTATTTCGATAGCGCTTCAGTGGCCAAAATTTGTTAGTGGAGTGCGAAAAGTGTCAAATTACGGCCATTGAACTGCCACAATGTCGACACTGAAGTAATATTGTGGCCAATATGAATTAGTGGAGTAAGGGCCCTGAGCGCAATAGGTAACACACAACGGCACTTAGGTCTCAAGTTAACTCTTACGGGCTCCACCTGCCAATAACAATGATTATTGAAACGCAACTTTATAGTATTAAAACAGAGTATCTTTTATTAAAAATATAACTAAAATCATCAATCCTTATATAAAAACTAATGTGAAGGATGAATCTGATGTTGTTTAATAAGTTTGTTGATATCAGGTTCCAATTTACTCAAGAACAGTCGAAAGTCGCCAGGTTCGGTAACAAGCAAACAGTGTTGTCACAGCACTAAATCCACGTTCACACAAATATGATGATGGGAATGCTATCAAGAATCGTTAAACAATCGACCACAATCCAGGGTACAATTGCGGGATTGGTTTTTGAAGCCAAAATTCTTGGTAACCATTTTTAAACTTGATTTTTATTTCGTCGTTTGTTGTCAATTCTATAAGTTCTTCTTCCAGCTGAGGTGACATTGCTGTGTTGACATTTGAAAACGGATCCAATACGCAGTCTGGTATTTCTAAGTTCAAAATTTCCTGGTATCGTTCGGTGAAGTCAATGTGGAGGTTTTCCAAATGTTGGCAGTAGGCAAACAATTCGTCGTTACTGCATGATACTAATAAATTTGGCAAATTATGAACCTCACGTCTGCCCAGATTCTTTTTGTGTAGAAGCAGTTTGGCTGCGAAAGCAGCAACGACGTTTTCTGTTTTAATTAAATTTAGTTTATCGCCTTGCAGTTGGAGATTCATGTCGTTGAACAATTTATACCAGGTATGTCATGTAAGCTATATCATTCTTTGATGTTATGAGCTTGTCGTGCAATTCTGTATCTTTAGTTTCCAAGAACTCTTTAACAGAGTCAAACAGGTTGTAAAATCGAGTCAGATAATTGCCTCTTGATAGCCAACGAACTTCAGTATGAAACAACATCTAGGACCTAGACCATATTTTTAGCAACTTAGTTGTATAGGATGTCAGACAACTGTGTCCTGGAATGCAGATTTATATAAACCTAGCTTAGGAGCAGAAGTAAAATGTATTTTAGCGCTAAGTTTTGTCAATAAAGATTTATTATTTATTATTATTAGTGCCCGCAACAGAGCATAAAGCAACTTACGGCGACTAGTGGCTATCGCGCGGGCTTGCTCCATGCTCTCGCGTCAACTATGTGCACTTCTGTACCGCATATCTGAAGCTATTTCACATCACAAAACATTATACAGATAGTAATTGAACATTATCGTATGATGTTATTTTTATTATTATGCAAAAGTAGAAATCATAATACCAATATCATATTACCAATAAGGATTGAGCAATATCGAACTATTTGTTAAAATTAATAATTCTAATTTGTAATGAAAATAAAATTGGGGTCAGTTTTTAATTTATCGTTACATATTTTATTTTCAGCGCCATGTTATTTGTTTGTGCAGTACGTTTGCAGACTCCACATTTGATAAGAGACGTATCATTGGTAGACCCAAACAGAAATGAATTTACTTCGAGGCATAGTTTGGAGTGGAAATTTTTGTTTCTGGACCACAGAGCTCCACCAATAATAGGATATTTACCATTTGAAGTTCTTGGCACTTCGGGATACGATTACTACCATTTTGATGATTTGGAAAAAGTTGTTAACTGTCATGAAGCACGTGAGTAATCCATAATGTATTTTTGAATAACTTGTGCGTTTCGTAGGACAATCTAATCACTAGAATCTCCGCAATACGGATAATTGGGCAAACAAGTTGGGTTAATTTTGCAACCGTTTTGCAATCATCATTTCACGACCGTTTGATCATTTGACGACCTCCGTGGCGTGATTGGTTAAGCACATGAACGCTAATTGTGAGGTCCCGGGTTCGATTCCCGGTGGAGGCTGAGTTAAGAACTACGCTTTTCTTCTGTTTTCGAGTCTGGTTGTTGATTATATACGTCGTTATATGTCGTTGTCTGTATATAATATGTATATATTTCTTAAATATACGTTGACTAGTACCCTTAACACAAGTCTTAAATTAACTTATCGAGGGGCTAGTTCAATAAGCTAGTTTCCACTATGTAAAATATGTGATGTTTTTATGCCATCCGCATTCTTAGATTGATTAGGAATCGTTTGGACATGTTTAAAACTCTGAAATATTAAGATTTAATTGTAAAAAGTAATTTTAAAGATTATAAATTATTGCACGCATATCACGTGACCAAAAACGGAAAAATACGGGCTTTTTTTATTATGACGTATTTTATCACGATAATTTTGACCAATCAGCAACGGTTAGCCATAGATCAAGTACAAACTATTCATAGATTAAATAAAATGTAAATAAAATACTGAGATAAAATAGCAATTATAATACGACACTGAATGTGATGGTGAATATTTACCACAGTGAAAACGTGAGTTTTGTAGTACCACGGTACCAGTCCCTAAGTTTTATAAGGTAAACTTGTAAAAGTAGAAATAAAGGGAAGTTATTTTACGAGATTTTAAGAGATATAAGGATAGCATAATTATGTAATTTACGATGGATAAGGATGGTTGGTTGGTAAAAGTTTTGCGATGTAGGTAGAGATCGCGCCACATAAATTGGCAGTAGGCAAACTTGGAACTAAATTTGACGTTTCCGCCATTGCGTGTTATTTTGTATGAAAGGTAAATTTAGTATTACCAGCGTTGTGTTTTTTGCTCACTCTTTGTAATTTTTATGTTTGTTAAGGGTGATTATAATAAATTGATTTCCGGAGTTTCTTGTTAGTTCTTCTCCAAGCTAGGGTCTCCGCTGATCTAACCTCGGTAAAAAATATGTAAAGACAATGCTCAGTGCCATGTTTGAAATAATAATTTAAAGAGATTCGCGATTTATACTCATGATATAAGATATAAGGGTGTGTATAAGATTGATTGCAGCTGTGGGAAATCCTACGTCGGACAGACTAAACGGTCTATTGCGGACAGAGTGAAGGAACACATAATATATGTAATATACAGGGTGTAACAGAAGAGTGTAGCAATACTTCAGGGTCGTATAAAGCATCACCTAATTAGTCTAACTTCCAAGTTTCAGTGGGATCGGACTGAAATTACCTTTTTTACAGCTATCTGAAAATGAGTAACATTCACGATCAGCTGATCGCAACAAAATTCCGACCCATCACTATGAGTAACTGCTTGTCTAGGTAGGCGGCGAAGTCAAACGCTTTCAGGAAAGCCGCTCAAAGCTATAGGCTCCACCCCCAACACCTTGAAGGTGCCGTCCATTCTTTGTGAAAAGCCGCCCGCCGCCGCCACTGATATTAGGGCGAGTTCACATACAATTGTAATATTATGCGTTCACTTTTTTACATAATTAACGCGTGAAACATGTTAGTTACTTGTTTAGCTTAGCATTCCTAATGTCGTAAGTCATCGCTTAGGGTCGTCGTAGAATTACCTTTTATCACTTATTACCATCAAGTCTTGCGAGATCCCGTGACGTCACATAATAAATGAGACCGTGGAGACTGCTAGAAGCCTAAATTCTGTCCAAAGTCCAAACCTAAGAAGATTACGGCGTTTGTTAGGTATGTTACCTATACCTACCTGTAAACGTAGTTATGTTACATTCCGTTGCTTGCGCATTTTTATAATAGGTATTTTTATAATTATCACCTATCTATTTATCTTCGTAACGGTCTGGACTTAAATGTAACCAGCTGCCTTATTCCCGGCATGTCGTAAGAGGCGTTTAAGGGGCTATATGGGCTTTTTTGTTTACCTAAATACCTACCAAGACGGAGGCTTCCTCGTTCCTTTTGATTTTTATGGGGACTATGGGAGATATCGTGTACGATTGTGTGTATGATTTAGTCATGTGGATACCATCTATCCACACATTCCGACCATGTGGTCTCTTGGTTGCCATTTACGACATCCCGGGAAGAAATCAGCCGGTTATATTCTATTTAACTTATGCCAGACCAGCACTGGACAGTCCCGGACTAGCACGGGCATTTCATAATACATTATCAGTAGGCACGTAGAGATCCCGCCATATAAATTGGCAGTTTGTGGGGACCACTTTGACGTGAGTGTATTATTTGTTTAATTGTCTATTTTAATACATACTTTCGAGGCTCAACTTTGAGGTTAGAGATCGCGCCACATAAATTGGCAGTTGGAGGCGTCGCCACAGTCGCGTAATTCAGTGTTACCAGTAAACACGCCAAAACTAGCACTCACTGTGCCATACGGCTCGATACATTATAGGTTTCATTTGTAACGGTCTTTGGTTGCAGAGCTATAAACTCAAATAAAACAAATTAATATATCAAAGTCAAAATATGTTTATTTAAAATAGGCCCTATCACAAGCTCTCTTTGAATGTTATCTTATGATCTAAGTATAACAACAATAAAGATTATTATTTTTATAATTAACAAACATAAAGATTACAAAGAAAGTGAGCAGTGTGCCAGTTTTTCCTTAACAATAATTATGATTCCTATCGCCTAACGTGGTAAGCGGTAAAAAGTGGCTTTGTCCAGCTATCCTCAAAATAAAGATTTTTGCTTCTTAGCCACTCTTGCATCTCAGATTCAAAATTATAAATATCACAAGCTCTCTTTGAAAGTTATCTAATGATCTAAGTATAAATTAAAAAAACTATTTCAAACATGGCACTGTGCATTGTCTTTACATATTTTTTACCGAGGTTAGATCAGCGGAGACCCTAGCTTGGAGAATAACTAACAAGAAACTCCGGAAATCAATTTATTATAATCACCCTTAACAAACATAAAAATTACAAAGAGTGGGCAAAAAACACAACGCTGGTAATACTAAATTTACCTTTCATACAAAATAACACGCAATGGCGGAAACGTCAAATTTAGTTCCAAGTTTGGCTACTGCCAATTTATGTGGCGGGATCTCTAACACCATCATTTCAGTATCTTTAGTTGTAGATCATTAAATTAAATAAAATTCTCATGTTCAAATGTAATGTAGGTAAGTAACCACAAATACCTAATCAAATTACGCTTGTATGGAATCGCCCTTAGAATTTTGAGTGAAATTTACCTATTGTTAATTTTGTTTGTTTTAGTTACTCAGTTGATTTTTGACATCTGTCCAGTTGGCAACGTTTTTGCATATTGAGATTTTCGAGATTCGTGCGTGAAAGTTAACTAATTAATATGTCTTTTAGTAATAATGAATACTATAATGTTGTGTGTGGGAGCATGCGACGGAAGCCTCTCACGAGTGCGTGATTTGTACAACGAAAGGCACGTTGCCCACAGAGGTGGAGAGATTACTCTTCCATGTGTGGAAACATTTCGGCGTATGGTCATCCGCCTACACCAGACTGGCTCCTTCCATGGTGATCGCAGGCCTGGTAGACCTACTTCTATGGATGCTGACTTGGAAGAAGAAATCCTTGACCACTTCAGTGAGAATCCATGGACCAGCACTTGTCGCGCTGCAGCCGAGTTCGGAATCATTAATCACATGGCAGTTTGGCGCGTCCTCCGCAAAGACCAACGGCATCCGTACCATTTCCTCGGCGTTCAAAATCTATTACCTGTTGACTTAGACCGGCGCATAAGTTTCTGCAGATGGTATCGAGAACAGGTGGGTCTATCTGCAGAGTTCGCATCCATCATTCTGTGGACAGACGAGGCATCCTTCACCAGAGGAGGAATAAAGAACTTGCATAATGAACATTTGTGGGCCCGTCAAAATCCCCGCGCAACCACTGTTACAAGTTTTCAGCACCAGTGGAGGATAAACGTATGGGCGGGTATTGTTGGGGACTATGTTTTGGGGCCGGTCTTCTTGCCGCCGAACTTAAATGGGCAAAATTATTTGCACTTCTTGAGAGAAGGGTTGGATGAGCAGCTCATTACCCACTTGCCAGCCTCCGTTTACATATCCTTGGTCATGAACCACCAGATGATTTACCAACATGATGGTGCCCCTGCCCATTTCGCACGAGAAGTTCGAGAGCACCTTGACCACAACTACAGACAATGGATAGGCAGAGCTGTGGGCCTAGACAAGTGGCAAGCGCCTGGGAGCGATGCGACAGCGACTTTGGTTCACGCTTAAGCGATAGCGACAGTGATTTGGTAGCCAAGTGTCAAGTCAGTACTCGGTCGCTAAAGCAATTTCACTGAGTTTCAGTCGCTCAGAAAAAGTTTAAGTTTTGTCTATGGTTTACAATTTAGCTTAAGTTTGGCAATTGTTTGACATCTTCAAACGTCATAATATGAGAATAAAAAAATTTGCCGCGACGGCCGCGACTAACTTCGTAAGTGGGAAAGTTTAAAAGTTATCGCAACTTCATAACATAAGAAATATCAATCTTCAAAAAGTTTAAAATCTCTTCACAATAATGGAGTCCAGACAAAGAGCATCGGCAGCCCAATTCTCGCTCATAATAGAATTAATGGAAAGGTAAGCATTCAGTCATTAATTAAAATGATATCAATTTGGTTAACTATTCAATTGCTGACCAACACGATGGGTAATAATGAATTAATTTGAGCATGTTTTCCTAGGCATGGAGATATATCACGAGCGCAGCAAGGAGCCTAAGGTCGAGCCAAACAAGAAAGGCTGTGGCTCGAACTTTCGGAGCTCCTAAATTCTACAGGTGGAGGCGTTACAAAATCTCCTGAAAAATGGAAAAGAGTGAGTTCTAGAACTTTATAAAGTTGTAAATCGTTGTGGTTTGATCTCTTCATAACATATTTATGTAAAACTTAACAATTTTGCAGCAACCTATCACTTTTTAGCAGAAATCTACCATGGAAGCCTAGTCTGAATTAGTGAATGCTAGGCTAGTCGTCCCCTAGTGAAGTTATTATGCAAACCCTAAGGCATATGGCTCAGTGACTACGTATTATCTTGTTGTCTTACTGGCATTCAATTTATTTGTAAAGGCACCTTGCATACATAGGTAATGTAAAGATGGTTATAAGACAAAAATAGTTTGTGATTTTTACCTTCTGTCCTTCAATGGTCTATCTCCACAGAAATATGTAATGTTTTCTTTAATATTCTAAACCTGTATAGATCACTAGTGTCATTTTACCAATAGTTAAATAAATGAAATTGACATTATTCTGCGCTATCAATTGTCAGCATGGTGCCTTTCTAAAAAAACACACAGCTCTTTGAGGTCCTTAATTGCATTAATACAAGCTCTTTCTTTGTACTGCAAGTATGAATAACAATATTTTAAACAGAATATTAGTTTATAACAATGTATTGTGTATATTGTTTACTCATAAGCTTATATTTTTTAGGTGTGGACAGACTGCAAATCAAAAAGAAAGAAAAATGCCTCAACATCAGGCAGAGCGCTATTATTTTAAGATATTTATGTTGATTTTAAGAAGTTAGTGTCTTAGAGGATTTTAATAAAAAATAGTATATAGGTAATAAGTATATTTAATGAATTCTCATGTTTTATTTAGTAGAAAAACCTACCATTAATACTTACTATAGTAATTGTAATCCCTTATTAAGTTAACACACAAAAAAATTAGGTAATTAACACTCAGTTGTAAATATTACTAAGGATATGGTAAAGACAGCTGGAAACCTTGGAGGAGGGCATCGCAAGATTCATCATTCTGGTGCATATTTGGAAAGGCCTATTTCCAGCTGTGGACATTTATTGGCTGAAGTGATGATGATGAATGAATAGTTATTATATTACCTATACCTTTAATTAAACATCATTAGCTATGTCTGTAATTTTAAAAATATGCCTTGTATATTAACTACAATAATCACACTACTTAAAAACTAACAAGTGCTAAGGATATTATGGCATTAAAAAATATCAAAAAGGAATTAACAAAATCAACTATTAAAACTATATAATGAATCTACTGTTAATTTACCTAACCACAAAAATAAAGCTTGAGAAATATTTAAAATTAAAAACTCATACTAAACTGATTAACTTGGTTTACACAAAACATAAAAATATGAATGACATCCATGCTAGATTTGTAAACTCGAGAGATATTGATTATACTAACAAAGAAATACTAAGGAACTGAAAATTAAGCTTCTCTTTTTTCCTAACAGCAGTGTGCTACATTGCATAACAGGACAGCATAAGACTAGTCACTGTAAAGTAGTTTTGGAGAGACCCATGACCAGCATTAAATTCCTATAGCACTAAGCTATTAATTAGTGCATTTTGAACAGCCCTGCCTTGCAAAATATCATCCTCATTTCCATTTGGAGTGATTTGCTCTACAGTATTCTCACCATCTTCTTGTTGAGGGAAGTCATTAGGTGGTGGCAGTCGGGCTTCCAGTACAATATTGTGCAAGACACAGCAGGCTTGAACTATGGCTGCCGCAACTCGTGGGTGGTAGTGCAGTGTTCAATGCTTAAGTAAGCACCGACACCTTGCTTTGAGCAAGCCAAAGCAGCACTCTATAAGGTTTCTCGCCTGCACGTGTCTTTGTGTATATGCATCTTCCCTTGATCCTGGAGCAGCATTTAAAATAGGCGTCATGAGCCACGGGCGCTGTGGATATCCCGAATCACCTGAAATATAAAATATGTCAGTGAGGCTGAATAAAATGTTTAGATAGATTTACCAAGCAGGTAATAAATAGCAGGTAAAAAGGTAAGATATGAATTATCATAAATGAAAAATGTACCATCTGTAAAGAAGTGGTCAGATAAATTATAGTTTTAACATTTGATGGAAAATACTAGTGTGGGTGACCCCAACTAGACAGAGTGGCATCCTAGCTAGCACAATCAGATACAAATGGCATCTGACAAGTTGAAGCTCTTCAGGAGAGGCCTATATCCAACAGAAGACTGAAGATGGTAGGTAATTTAACTCAAATTATGTTCTTAACTCGTACCTAACAACCATGTTTGTTCCCCATTTTGATGGAGCCTCTTCATGTAATCTTCTACATTGCTTGTACTCCATATGTACGAGTCATGTGTTGCTCCACCATACCTGGCATTAATATTAATGAAAAAATTGAATAATATTAATAAATCTGAAAAAAAATCATGTTTCTAAGTAAACTATGTATATCAGTATCTGACATCAAGTACCTACGTATTGCAAATTAATTACCATTTGGACATTTAAGGAGTGATATCCTTTCCTATTGAAATAAAGGTGCTCCTCTTTCGCAGGCCTTATCAAGGCCACATGGATACAATCTATGCACCCTGTTACACCAGGCAGCTTCTATCTTCTTTGAAACCTGAAATTTAATTTGAACATAAAGATTCAACAGCAGATTAATAACAAGGTATAACTTTAGCTAATAGACTTCATCTGTATGCCCAACAATAAGTAACAACAATCCATCTTTTGCTGCCCTCTGCCAGAGTCTGCAAAGAATCCCTGGGGAAGACTTATTAAGCAGACTAAATTAAGCATTTAATTCACTTACTCTCTTCGAATAATTGCCCTTTCTTGAGGACTCTCTGGGAACTTCACATATTTTGTGGAAATTCTATGGTGAGTAAGGGCTGCAACAACCTCCCTGATGCAACGGCTGGCCGTGCGCTGTGTCAAATGTTGGCCCATCCCAACAAGCCTTTGATAGGATCCTGTTGCCAGGAAACTAAGGCAGCAAAGAACCTGCAAAAGCCAATTCATAAATTAGTTCAAAATTCTGTGCTCTGAAGTTCAAAAAGAAGGTAACAAGAACAAGCATACCTTGATTTCGAGGCTAATCTCAGGAGTTCCTCTGAGCCTCGTTTGCTGCAATAGGTCCAGGCAAAAAACCCTAAATGATTGTTTATTGAGCCGAAACATTTGTATGAACACGTTTTCTGGCATCGTGTTGATACTTTCTAATGCCCGCCTTTGGGCCCGGCTTTTATTACGCCTTATGTAGGTCTCCTCATTACGAGCGGCAAATAAAAGTCTTACAGCATGCATTGTCAGAAAACTGAACAAACACTGCACTGAAGATGAAAAAAAAGCTACTTTGATAGAGAGCTTGTTTTTTTTTATAACAGCTGATGTAAACATACGCCATTTTTAGCGTCTGCGACAGGGTCTTAGTGGTCGCTTAGATATCAAGCCAAAGAGTAGAAAACAACTATCGAAATTACCACTTGGCTACGCGTTTGTATGGATAAACGACACTTGCTGTCACTTACGTTTGCGATTCCATCCGTGGAGTGGATTTTGTGACACTTGGCTACGGATTGCGAAATCGCTTCGTCAGGTCACGTGACTTTTCAACAGCAACTGCCATTTCCATACATTTTGTTAGCGATTCCACTAGCCATTTTGCCACTTGTCTAGAGCCACTGTTACCGTTGAGTGTATTTGAAAGTTCTCTCTCATTTAATTGCTAAAAACGTAAAATTATACTAAATATTCGTGGTATAATTGTAGTGTGGTGCATTTCTTTCTCGTTTCCTAGTTTAATCTACGAATAATAATCTTAGCAAAATATCAATTCAACATACAATTATTTATTATCTTGTCTACCTTAATGGCGACTTATAAAATGAATACTCGGTCTCAAACCATTCGTGAACTCGAATTAAAACTCAGAAACACCCTTAGTGAACTTCAGACTACTAAGGACAAGTGTTCCGGACTAATCTCGGAGCACGAGGATAGCGAGAAGGAAGTGTTACTCATAGTTGAGAAAAACACTAGGTTAAAGTCCGAATTGGTATTGAAAGATCGTGAGTTAGCAGAGGTGGTGGCGGAACGGGACTATGTGTGCAGTGCTCTGGCTGGTTTCCATCAGTGCGGTTTGGAGTATGAAGATGCCCTGTTGCAGATCTCACAACTGAAGTTGGCCCTGCGTGAGTCCGAAGAGGTGGTGAGATCCCTTAACACGGAGGTGGAGAGACTTCAATCTGCAGAAGCTAACCAGCAGTATCAGCGCCTTGTCATGAAGACCGGCTTCAGTGCTTCTGCCACCCCTATGTGAAGAAATTGTAGGAAAAGGTTAAGAAAGTTAAATAAATTAATAAATAAAACTTATCTTTGTGTAGGAAACAAAAAATCTTTTATAAACAATAATTTAAATAATAAACTAAAATCAGTTTACAGTCACCACAAATTAGCTAATAGTACGCATGACTGTGAGATACAGGCTTTTCACCGGAAGGTACTTCTGCTGGAGGGTGAATTGAGTGCTGTGACTCAAAGTTGACTCAAAGAAATGAGAGTTCTCAGGCAGATATTGCCCGGTATACTGAGGAGATGGATGAGCTCCTAAAACTTTGTAGGGAGAATCAGGAGCGTTTTGATTAGCTTGTGGCTGCAGGATGTCCTTGTGCCGATGTGTCACAGGTTTCTATGCCCAGTTCTAAGAAAAATACTAAATGTTCATCACCAAATCTAAATAAATAGTTAAACCATAAATTGGCAATTAAGGTAATGTTTTTTTATTTACAACTTATTTAAATAAATTGAATACTTTAAACAAAATAAAACTAAATATGTACAAATTAAAACAAAAAAAAAAACTTAAATCTAACAAACAGTAAAAATTTACACATCGCTACTAGTGTGCCGAATTTAGCACCCAGAAGCAAAAGCCCCCAGCTCACTAGCAGCGTTACCCCGCTGGATTGCTTATTAATTAGTTCATATTTATGGTGATGAAATGGTTAAAAATATCGGTGTCATGGTAAGAGGTGAAATTTCAAATACGGCAATGTACGACAATTGCCTACCAGGAGCTGATTTTGACAACATAATTGACAAAATATTGAGAACTAAGTTAGAATGCAATATAACGTTGTTTCTAATGTGTTGTCGCAGGGGGAATCTGAATAAAAATAGATTAATTAAACATATTGATAATTTAATAATTCAAAAACAAATGAAACGTATAATTCTGTGTACCTTGCCTTATTCTAAGGCATTGACCCCGGCAGAAAATAAATCTAGATATATATTAAATCAAACTATGCACACTATTTCAGTGCATAATAGAAATATTGAGTTAATAGATACCAATTGTATTTTAAAAAACAAATTATATTTTACTGGAGATACTTACTATCTCAACAATAGTTGTAAGAAACAAGTAGCTGAAATGCTACAATTTTATTTTAGTTTTGACCAAGCCAATTCACTGGCCTCTGACATTGCCCCTTTTGGGCTTGATTCATGCATTTTTTCAAAGGAAGAGGATGCAAATATTTATTTAAATTAAGTTATTTGACAAAAGTGGATTCCCCTTGCATCGGAAATGAAACTTGTGCACAGCTTAACTCCACACAGTATCTCAGTGTTGTTCATCAGAACATTCAAAGCATAGCTGGAAAGGAATTGGAAATTGAATTCTTTTTAAATAATAATATAAATGTATTTTGTATTTGTGAACACTGGGCCAAAGATTTTGAATTAATATATAATTTTAAAAATCATAATATTGTTAGTTCTTTTTGTCGTGAAAATTCAATACATGGTGGCTCTATGATAATTATGCATAAAAGTATTAAAAATAAGGTTCGTAATGATATAATCTCAGAAAGTGTAGAAAAAATAATAGAAATGTCCTGTGTGGAGGCAGATGCATTCATTGTTTGTTGCTTATATATGCCACCTAATGGCGACTTCTGTGTCTTTAAGAACATTTTGGAAACGGTATTGCTTAAACTGTGTAAATCTAATAAGACCATAATCTTTTGTGGTGATTTCAATGTTGATCTTTTGGAGTCCTCGACACGGGTTACTAGACTTCTAAATTTGTTTTGGTCTTTTGGGTTGGATAGAATATTTGAAAGCCCAACAAGGGTGACCAGCCATTCTGCTACATGTATTGATAACATTTTCAGTAATGAGAACCCAAACAGCAGCAAAATTATTAATGTTCTGAGGTCTGATCACAGTGGCCTGTTAGCTTCATTTAACAAAAAAATATATTCTAATAATTCTCAGCTTATAATTTGTATTCCGGTAACTGAACGGCGTTTGGAGCGTTTTAGAGAACAAATTAACAACAAATTAAGATTGTTTAATATTCACAGTAGCTGTCCTAACAAAATGTTCCAAACAGTTTTTGATCTAATTAATGGGGAACATAAATCTGTTTTTATTCCAAAAACTTTAAATATAACTTCAAGGAAAAAGTTTAGTGATTGGGCAACACCGGGTATCCATGTTAGTAGGACAAAATTGTATCAATTGTATGAAGCAAAAACAACAAACTTTAGTTTAGCTTTTAGAGACTATGTAAAATTGTATTCAAAGATATTCAAAAACGTTTGTGTCCAGGCTAAGTCGCTGTATATTAGGAATAAAATACTCAAATCTAAAAATATAATCAAGGAAACGTGGGATGTCATTAGATCTGAAACAGGTAGAGTTAAAACTTATAATCAAAAGCTTAAACTTAATAATAAAATTGTATGTGGCGAAGCAGATGTTGCTTCATGTTTTGAAGAATATTTTGGAAACCTCCCTTTGATGACATCCAGCTCACTAAACAGTTGCGCTGAAAAGGCTTGCAATCTGCTTGCGTTGTCGGCCCCGTGTTGTGATGGTGATTTCCGTTTTAGGCCTACAACTCCATTAGAAATAATAAAAACATTCAAAACTTTTAGTAAGAAAAAAACTGTGGATCTGTTTGGACACTCGGTCAAAACAATTAGTGTTATTATTGACTTGCTGGCACCTTATCTGGCATCGGTTTTTAATGCCTCAATAGAATCAGGTTCATACCCTGATTTAATGAAATTAAGTAGAGTAACACCGATATATAAGTCTGGTAGTACCTTGGACCCATCAATTTACCGTCCAATATCCGTGCTACCAGCATTAATTAAAGTATTCGCAAAAATCTTGTTAAATCAGATGTTGTACCATTTTAATTTGAACGAACTGCTACATTGTAAACAATTCGGCTTCACAAAGGGTTTGTCCACTGATGCGGGTGTAGAACTAATAAAAGGGATTTTTGATGCCTGGGATCGGTCGCAGGATGCATTTGGTATTTTCTGCGACCTTTCTAAGGCGTTCGATTGTGTCCGACATGATATAATAATAAGAAAATTAGAGTATTATGGAGTTAAAAATTCCTAAATGTAATAAAATCATATTTAAGTAATAGAGTACAAAAAGTAACTATTGGTGTGGAGCAGTCATCGGGTCGTTCAGTCCAGATGGGGGTGCCTCAAGGCTCAATATTAGGTCCGTTTCTTTTCCTAGTATACATAAATGACTTACCTTTTGTAACTAGAGATAGGTGCAGGATGGTCCTTTTTGCTGATGACACATCCCTAATCTTTAAAATTAGCAGGAATATTGATGAGTCGCAAACAATAAACTCGGTGATAGAAGATGTAGTTCAATGGTTTCAATTTAACAATTTAGTTCTTAATAATAATAAATAAAATGTATTAACGAACGTAACCAACGAACGAGGCTCTGGCGTCCGACAAATGGCGGTATAACCGTTTCCAAAATTAGCATAGCTAAATACATCAGGCCAGTGACGGGCAGCAGCGTCACTGGTGCGAAAAACTATGCTCTGCGCTCACCAACCCGCCTGCCCAGCGTGGTGAGTATGGGCAACAACCCCCAATGAGTAACAACACAAAAGGTTGGCCCCCAGTTCCCGGTCGCCCTACTATTCTGGACCATGGCAGAGGTCTCGGTTACGGTAGGGCAGGGGGTGCTAAGAATCCCCGGGTTACGGACGGCTGCCACAAACTGACCCTGGCGACGTTTAATGGACGGAGTCTGCGACTGGATGAGAGCTTGGCGCAACTGGAAGTGGAACTATCTAACGTAAGGTGGCATGTTCTAGGGTTATCGGAAGTCCGAAGACAAGGTGAGGACACCATAACCCTGGAGTCAGGCCATCTGTTCTACTTCCGGGAGGGCGACCAGCGGTCTCAGGGTGGCGTAGGCTTTCTCGTCAACAAGGTTCTCCGTGACAATGTGCTGGAGATTTCGAGTGTGTCAACCCGGGTAGCGTACCTTGTACTGAAACTGACCAAGAGATACTCTCTTAAGGTCGTGCAGGTATATGCGCCGACGTCGGCATACTCGGACAGTGAGGTCGAGGTGCTTTATGAAGATATCGCCAAAGCGATGCATAACACCACCAAGACCCACTACACCGTTGTCATGGGGGACTTCAATGCCAAAGTGGGAGTGCGCGAATGCGACGAGTCGCGTATTGGAACGCACGGAGTTGGACGCAGAAACGCCAGAGGGCAAATGCTGGTCAACTTCCTGGATAAAGAGGGGTTGTTCTGCATGAACACATTCTTTAGGAAGAAGCCCCATAGGAAGTGGACCTGGCATAGCCCAGATGGTGGGACGAAGAATGAGATCGACTTTATCTTAGCGGACAAGAGGTACATATTCAGGGATGTCTCAGTGGTCAACAGGTTCAAAACCGGCAGCGACCACCGACTAGTGAGAGGCATCCTGAGTATTGACTTCAGGGCTGAGAGAAGTCGTCTGACGCGATCCGTTCTTCGCCCAACGATGCTCCAATCCGTGCACGGCTCTGAAGCGTTCCAGTTGGAACTACGCAATCGCTTCGATGCACTAAGGGCCACGGCAAATGTTGACGAGAACCTGGATGATGTAGTGAGGGTTCTTCGTGAAGTGGGTGGGAAACACTTTAAGGCAGGACGAGGCAGCCGAAAATCTAAGCTCTCAAGCGAAACCCTGGAATTGATGCGGATTCGACGCACAATGTCAGAGGGAGCTTCGTCAGACACCCAACGTCTCAACAAGACCATCCGAAAATCGGTGAGACGTGACCTCCGAAACTTTAATGCTCAAATTATTCAAGAGGCTATTGAGCTAAATCGGGGGTCTAAAGTCTTCAATAAAAGAATGGGTCGATCTAGTCTGACGAAGCTGAAAACCTCAGAGGGCAAGACCGTCACCTCAATTCCAGGGATTCTGGCCGAGGTGGAGAGCTTCTACGGCCGTTTATACGCCTCGCATGCCACGAGGCCCCCACCCGATACGAGGGACCCAAGAGCTGCATTGGTGCGCCATTTCACAGACGATCTTCCACTCGTGGACGTAGACGAGGTTGGGAGTGCTCTCAGACAACTTAGTAATGGGAAGGCTCCCGGCGAGGACGGAATCACCTCTGAGCTTCTCAGGGCGGGAGGATCTCCGCTCCTGGAGAGGCTCAAGGATTTGTTTAATTCCGTCATAGCCAATGGGACTACTCCGAAGGCGTGGAGTGGGAGCGTAGTGGCCTTATTTTTCAAAAAGGGCGACAAGGCCCTACTTAAGAATTATAGACCAATCGCGCTCCTAAGCCACGTCTACAAGTTGTTTTCGAGGGTGCTTACGAATCGTCTCGCCTTAAGATTTGACGCCTTCCAGCCGCCGGAGCAGGTCGGATTTCGAAAAGGCTATAGTACCGTAGACCACATTCACACGGTGCGGCAGGTTATACAGAAGTCCCATGAGTATAACCGGCCGCTGTGTCTTGCCTTCGTGGACTACGAGAAGGCCTTCGACTCGGTCGAGATCTGGGCTGTTCTGGAATCACTACAGCGATGCCAGATCGATTGGCGATATGTGCAGGTGCTGAGGAGCCTATATAGTATGGCAACGATATCTGTCCAAGTCCAAAACCAAAAGACGAGTCCTATACAGTTGCTCAGAGGAGTGAGACAGGGGGATGTTATCTCCCCAAAACTGTTCTCAAACGCACTGGAGGACCTCTTCAAAACTCTGGATTGGACTGGGATGGGTATCAATGTCAATGGCAGATACCTCACGCACCTTCGCTTCGCTGATGACATTGTCTTGATGGCGGAGTCGCTGCAGGATCTGCAGGAAATGCTGCACAGTTTGAACGCTGCCTCACGGTCAGTCGGTCTCCGGATGAACTTGGACAAGACTAAGGTCATGTTCAATGAACTTGTGGTCCCGGAGCCGATTGCGATCAATGGAGAGGCGCTCGAAACTGTCCAGGAATATGTCTACCTGGGCCAAGTATTGCAGTTGGGTAGAGACAGTTTCGAGCGGGAGATTTCCAGAAGAGTGCAGCTGGGCTGGGCAGCATTTGGGAAGTTGCGTCACATCTTCTCGTCGCCACTACCGCAGTGCCTGAAAACCAGGGTTTATAACCAGTGTGTCTTACCCGTAATGACATACGGATCCGAGACGTGGAACATGACAGTCGGGCTAGCCCACCGACTACATGTCGCTCAGCGAGCAATGGAGCGTTCAATGCTGGGTATCTCGTTAAGGGACAGAGTCCGGAACGAGATTATCCGGCAAAGAACCAAGGTGATAGACATAGTCTATCGCTGTTGTAAGCTGAAGTGGCAGTGGGCAGGCCACGTCTGTCGTAGAACTGACGACCGCTGGAGTAGAGCGGTTCTTGAGTGGAGGCCACGTCTCGGCAAACGTAGTGTAGGACGCCCCCCTGCCAGGTGGACCGATGACCTCAAGAAGGTTGCTGGTAGTGGCTGGATGAGGGCCACGAAAGATCGTCTTTTGTGGCGTACCCTTGGGGAGGCCTACGTCCAGCAGTGGACTAATACAGGCTGATTGATTGATTGAAAATGTATTAAATTTACTTTGCCAAATGTAAATAGTGTCGAAACCAATCTAATAATAAATAATGAGAAAATAGATAAAATAAATACTACTGTCTTTTTAGGGATAACTTTAGATTCAATACTGCAGTGGGGAGACCACATTCGCGTTTTATCTAAAAAACTTAGTTCTGCGGCGTATGCTGTTAAACGGATTTGGGAATATACGGACGAGTACACGGCTAGGGTTGTTTATTTCAGCTACTTTCATAGCATTATGTCGTATGGTATTTTGCTGTGGGGTTGTGCTGCTGACATAAACATGTTATTCGTTTTGCAGAAGAGGGCTGTTCACTGCATTTACAGAATGGGCCCCAGAGAGTCACTTCGCGAAAAATTTAAAGAAATTGATATTTTGACGGTTGTTGCTCAGTACATATATGAGTGTGTCATTTATGTACATAAAAATATAAATATTTTTAGAAGAAACTGTGATGTTCATAAAATTAATACTAGGAACAAACATAAGCTGTATGTGGCGCCCTCGAGGCTTCAAAAGGTCAAAAAATCGTTTGTTGGAAATTCCGTGCGTTTTTATAATCATTTACCGGACTGGATTACGCGTTTGCCCTTACCTAAATTTAAGACTATAGTTAGAGGCCGACTAGTCCGGGGCGCTTACTACGCGGTCGGGGACTACCTTGCCGATGCTCAGGGTTGGCAATGAGTGCATCTAAGCTACATATATGTGCATAGGAAATTATGTTTCTTTATAATTTGTTTTTGTAATTGGCACTGGGCAAAAAATCCTGAAAGCCGGAGTTTCTTGTTGGTTCTTCTCTGAGCCAGGGCTTCCGAACCAACGGTAGAATATCAATGTAAGAGACAACCAGTGTCAGGCAAATGTTTTGACTTTCAATGAATGTACTGTACATGTACTTATGTTGAATAAAACATTTGACTTTGACTTTTTTGGAGAATTATTCCTTTGGAAATATGTGAAAGAAATATAGAATCAATTCCACGTCGTTGTAGAGCCTTAATTGACAGAAAATGGTTTCAACCAAATATTAAATATCTATTCATAAAATTTTAATATTAATTCATTATATTATTTACAGTTTTATTTCATGTCCATCTAATAATATGAATTCTAATGTGTTTCTAATTTATGGTCCAATGTGGTACGTAATCTTGGTACATGTGTTAAAAAACTATATCAATTATTATACAAAACGTTGTCTGATATTTCACAAAATAACTTAATAATAGGTAATGATGTATGTACTATATAGATGAATAGTATCAAGCTCTCTTATAATTCTTAAAACTTTAAATTATTCAGTGAATTAGTATGAAAAATATATCGTCCACTCAATGTTTCTAATTATATGTTCACCACTGTAAGTTTACACACAATAATGATAGCTGTGGTAAATGTGATCGAGTACTTAGATAGGTATTACCTACATATCGAATTTTCTGTATTAGTCGAAAGGGATGGGACGACGTAAGCGCCCCTAAATAAAGACTAAACAATATCACATGAAGTATAAAAAGTTAACCGTTTTAATATGAATCCTATTTTTATTTCAGTAATGCAGAAAGGTGAATTAACATCCTGCTATTACCGGTTCCTAACCAAAGGCCAGCAGTGGATTTGGCTACAAACACGTTTCTACATCACGTATCACCAATGGAATTCTAAACCCGAATTTGTTGTCTGCACACATCGCGTGGTGAGGTGAGAAATTCAACACACTCTAGACCCCATGTTATTGGAATAATAATTTTCAGCAATAACAAAATTTGGTCTGCCCGTACTCACATTAAAAGTAGAGATCGCCCCACATAAATTGGCAGTCGCCAAACTTGGAACTAAATTTGACGTTTCCGCTATTGCGTGTTATTTTGTATGAAAGGTAAATTTAGTATTACCAGCGTTGTGTTTTTTGCTCACTCTTTGTAATTTTTATGTTTGTTAAGGGTGATTATAATAAATTGATTTCCGGAGTTTCTTGTTAGTTCTTCTCCAAGCTAGGGTCTCCGCTGAACCAACCTCGGTAAAAAATATGTAAAGACAATGTTCAGTGCCATGTTTGAAATAATAGTTTTAAGAGATTCGCGATTTATACTCATGATATAAGATATAAGGGTGTGTATAAGATCGATTGCAGCTGTGGGAAATCCTACGTCGGACAGACTAAACGGTCTATTGCGGACAGAGTGAAGGAACACATAATATATGTAATATATAATAAGAAGGATAAGTCCCGTTAATTAATAATCATGTTTGAAATAGTTTCATAAACATATTTTGACTTTGATATATTAATTTGTTTTATTTGAATTTATAGCTCTTCAACCAAAGACCGTTACAAATGAAACCTATAATGTACCGAGCCGTATGGCACAGTGAGTGCTAGTTTTGGCGTGTTTACTGGTAACACTGAATTACGCGACTGTGGCGACGCCTCCAACTGCCAATTTATGTGGGGCGATCTCTAGATATTACTCGTGGAGATCCCGCCATATAAATTGGTAGTTGGGGGCGTCGCCACAGTCGCGTAATTCAGTGTTACCAGTAAACACGCCAAAACTAGCACTCACTGTGCCATACGGCTCGATACATTATAGGTTTCATTTGTAACGGTCTTTGGTTGCAGAGCTATAAACTCAAATAAAACAAATTAATATATCAAAGTCAAAATATGTTTATTTAAAATAGGCCCTATCACAAGCTCTCTTTGAATGTTATCTTATGATCTAAGTATAACAACAATAAAGATTATTATTTTTATAATTAACAAACATAAAGATTACAAAGAAAGTGAGCAGTGTGCCAGTTTTTCCTTAACAATAATTATGGTCCCTATCGCCTAACGTGGTAAACGGTAAAAAGTGGCTTTGTCCAGCTATCCTCAAAATAAAGATTTTTGCTTCTTAGCCACTCTTGCATCTCAGATTCTCCATCCATCTGCCATAATATATTCAAAATTATAAATATCACAAGCTCTCTTTGAAAGTTATCTTATCATCTAAGTATAAATTAAAAAAACTATTTCAAACATGGCACTGAGCATTGTCTTTACATATTTTTTACCGAGGTTAGATCAGCGGAGACCCTAGCTTGGAGAAGAACTAACAAGAAACTCCGGAAATCACTTTATTATAATCACCCTTAACAAACATAAAAATTACAAAGAGTGGGCAAAAAACACAACGCTGGTAATACTAAATTTACCTTTCATACAAAATAACACGCAATGGCGGAAACATCAAATTTAGTTCCAAGTTTGGCTACTGCCAATTAATGTGGCGGGATCTCTACAAAAATTACACTATTTACAACGTCTCTGGTCTATGTTGAACATCACCGATGTGCTTATATTACTGTTTTCTTTTTTTTTTCATATAATATTTTTAATATGTGGTAAAGATTTTATTTTGAATCTATGCTAATATTATAAAGTTAAATAAAGAAAAAATATTTTGTTTGTTTGCACGCGGTAAAATCTAGAAGTACTGGTTTGAAAAATTCCTTATGTGCTGGATAGAATATTTAACAAGGAAGGTTTTAGGCTATAAAACATCACGCTAATATCACTGTGAAACATGAAACAGTGGAAAATGTTTGGTTTATTTCGTCCGCATCCGTTCCTAACATTAAACTAAAAACAAGTGATTTTTCTAGATGAATCTTAATTAACAATATTATTATGTAGTAACAATTCAAGAGGCTAAACTTAACAACTTATTAACAAATAAATTTCCAAAAAGCTCCTTTATGTCTTCTTGTCAGAATTTTGTTTGAACTTAATTTACTTATATCACGTTTTCAATAAAAAAATATACGGAAATAAAAATTATAAAATTACAGATCAGTTTCGTTATTTTAATTAATTTTAAAATATTAGAAGTTCGCTCATTAATTTGTGATTAATTCCAATAAAAACCAATAAATTGAAAAAAAAATCTTATTAGATAATAACTAACGGGACTTATCCCGTAAGTTTTTATATAATAAAGTTACCTTTATTATTAACCCGACGTTTCATTTCGTTTTCGCGATAAGTCTTGTTAGTTATTAATCAGGAGTATAAATCGCAAATCTCTTAAAACTATAAAAAAAATCTTGTTTACGAAATACGGTTTGGTTCAGTTTTTATTTCCTACGATCTTTCAGCATCACTATAGTGCCTAGAAAAAGAACTTAATTTTCTCGTAAGATTTCTAGTTACTGCAAAGCAGCTGCGAGATTTGATCAGAAATTAAGCAGATGATAAAAATTTGCATAGGTTAGCTACTCAACTAGCAATCGGTAAAAACGTGCTAGGGAATCAAGCGCTAAATGTTCTCAACATTTATCCTTACCGAACTTTGACAATCCGCATTCGAGAATCAACCACCAAATGATTTCAACGATTAATATCACAGAACTCACAGGTATGTTACTCTAATTTATTCAATGGTGCGTTTGCTTATGATACCCTTAACATTACCGAGCTAAATTATATTCATATCGGAAGAAAATGTATATAATATGCAACTTATGCCAAACGAAAAAATGGTTGTTGAAGATCCAGGACTGTGTTGGAAATGTAAATGTTCCAGAACCGATATCAGCTTTGAAAGAATTAATAACATTAAAGAATTTCTCACATCGCTCAAGACAGGTTACAGTTACGGTTACGCTTTTTACATGACTTTGTTGTTGCCAAGGAAACTTGCAAGGGATCTTTTTGCCAGTTTTTAAGTTCGTGCGCAAGTTTATCATTTGATCGGTTACTTACTTCCAAGGGACATGACCCGAATTACTGCAAATATGTTTTGTCTCCCATGCAGGTCAGGTATCCTTGTGATCGACATTTTCCAAAAATATCTTTGCGATCACAATACATATATTTTTACTTTAAATACAATCTAGTAAATAGACCACCAAATGATTTAAAACTTATTACTTATTCTGATGTGAAACTCTCTAACGGACATCGACGCCGGTATAATGTGCCAATTGCAGATAAAGAAGCTGTGCTCTTTTGATAGGCGAAGACAAAGCTCTACGAGATATTGTGTTGACTGTGAGAGCTGGTCGACCTCAACGTGTTTCCGAAATTAATAGATCATATGACCCACTTCAGGGTCATTTACTATTTTTCCTTGGAAATTATTGAAACTGTATTAATATTTCACAGCAGAACACATTAATTTTATACTATAATTATACATGTATGCAGTTTCGTGCATTTAGACCACGAACCAAATATAAAGAGGACCCGGCGTAAGGAGCGGTTCCTGTTACGCGGAGCGGAGGCCAAATGGCGTGTTTTAATTGGTTGTAATTTCCCCCCTCCATCATGCGTACCTCGTTTCACCTCGCGTAATGCCACGCTAGTTTCCATACAAATATTGCGCAAGACCCACTCCTCTTATTAATTACTCCATGATTTAGACTCATGCTGAGAATAAATGACTTTAACAGCATACATTATTTCAGAGGATTATACAACCAATATTACGATAGCGAAAAAAATGATTTCAGAGAGGCTTGTCTTCATCAAAAGAACAAATATCTTCATTACTTTATACGCAACTAAGAATATCAGAAATATAAAAAATGTTTTGGTTGTTATGGTTTGGTTCTTGGCTCTGTATCAGTGGGTACAGGGTTCAAATCCCGCTTGAGCATGTACCGATGGAAATGGAGTTTAATGAATTTCTATGTACATTTTCATGTAATAAAAACACATTTACGAAATGCATCGAATTATACGGTGAGGGAAAACATCGTGAGGAAACCTACTTGTTTCGTCGAACAGGTAATAGTTAGTACTTGTAAATGGCGACATATCTGACCAACTGTCACATTGAGTACTGACTATCTGGTCAACACGTGGGTTTGAGGTGTCCATAGAATTACTACCTTGGTAATTGCAGAGATGGAAACCTGAACCTCTGACTACCCCGCATGGGACAAGGAAGGTTTTTTGTTCTAGTTTTGTCATTTTAATCTCGAAGATAATTAATTATAATTTCAATTCCACTAAAGTATGAATTTACATTCAAAAAACTAAACTATTTTTTCATTATTAATAAACATAATTCACCATTATTGTGCTATACAATAACGATTTAAGATTAAATTATAAATTCAGACGACAAAAATACTTTTTGCCGTCATAGCAGTGCAAAAATGACAACCAAAACAGTTAAATAAATATCGAGCAAACTGTCGTCTATGGTTCGTCAACAAAGTCAGCAGCTCAGTTAAAGTTGAAAATACAAATAATTATTTTCGGCAGAATATTTAGTCCACTGTGACGCCAAACTGGCTAAATATGTTTGCTTTGTGATTATATTTGGATCCTAAACTCGAACGAACCGAAGAACAAGGAAGAGCAGAATTGCAGCTTCGACTTCGTTTTTCCTCGGTTGTAGCGGCTGGCGGCGTTGGTGCAACCATGGCGACTGAATAACAAGTGCAAACGCCATGGCATTAGTGTTTGTACTTGAGCCGACATAACCTTAGTGGTGAATGGCTTATTAAAGAAAGGAAAAAAAATAACGAGCCAAAGATTATCTCAAGTGGACAGATGAATCCAAATTTGATAAATATGACATTACCAACTATCACAACGCACATTACTGGACCCCTAAAGAATTAAGGAATCCCAATAAGAAAATATTGAAGGGGTCCCAACGAAGATTCAGCAGGAATGTGTGGATGGGCATTATCTCCAATCATTTGATTAGACCTTACTTTCTCCTGGACAATCTAAATGGAGAGAGCTACGAAAACTTTTTGAGAGGAGACTTCAATGATTTGCTGGATGATCTGCCACTCAACTTGATCAGGGACATGTGGTTCCTGTCTGTTGCTGGACATAAATTATCCGAGCAAATGGATAGGATAAGATGGGCCGTTGCCATGGCCAACAAGAAGTCCGGACCTAACCACCATGGATTTTCTTGTGTGGGGGCACATGAAAAGTCTAATGTACAGCGAGCCAAATCCAGTTTCGTCAGTGGAAGAATTAAGAGAAAATATTGTGGACGCTTCGAATCAAATGCGGACAACATTGATCAATGGAGTAGTGAGGACTGGTCTCTGTAGAAGGATGCCAAAATGAATCAGAAACAGAGGCGGCCATGTTGAACATGAATTATAGACATGAACATGAAAAATTGTGTGGAAACCTGATTGAATAAGTAACATTTCATGCTTACCTATTGTTTTATTTTACTGTTTAGAGCTAAGTAGTATTACGTTTCTTCTCCACTGTCACCTATAAAACTAAGACCTTTTCTATGAGTTTAAATTAAACCCTAGATTGTTATACCTCGTTAGATAGCTAATGAAACGTTTGATGAAATGTTTTATAATACATCTGCGGAACAACTGTAATAATATTTTTTTAGATATCCCTTATAGAAAAATCAATTTTCTATTATCTTTTTTATTTCTTACCTTTCACTTGTCTCCTACGGCCTATTTAATTCACTTATGTACAATTTTAATTATTGATGTTCTCAAGCATCTTATTACACATGTTGAAATGCAATAATAATAATAAGACACGCAAATAAAAAAATATTAGGATTACAATCGGCAATTTTAAATAAAAAAATCAAAAGTCGAATATCTCGAAAAGGGTTAGAGTACGCGCCACATAAGGTGGCAGATGGAGGCGTCGCCACAGTTGCGTAAATCAGTGTTGCCAGTAAACACGCCAAAACTAGCACTCACTGTGCCATACGGCTCGATACATTATATGTAGGTATCATTTGTAACGGTCTTTGGTTGCAGAGCTATAAACTCAAATAAAACCAATTAATATATCAAAGTCAAAAGACAAAATATTTTTATTCAAAATAGGCCCTATCATAAGCTCTCTTTAAAAGTAAGATAGACGCTATATTGAAAAAAGGTGACGTTAGGAGTACCTATAACCGCCGAGAGTGTATTAGAGGATGTATGAATGTCAATGAAGCGAAAGTGGTCTGTCAGGATCGGGACAAATGGGGATCCGTGATCTCTGCCTACCCCTCTACAGGGAATCAGGCGTGATGTGTATGTATGTATGTAAAAAAACTATTTCAAACATGGCACTGAGCATTGTCTTTACATATTTTTACCGAGGTTAGTTCAGCGGAGACCCTAGCTTGGAAAAGAACTAACAAGAAACTCCGGAAATCAATTTATTATAATCACCCTTAACAAACATAAAAATTACAAAGAGTGAGCAAAAAACACAACGCTTGTAATACTAAATTTACCTTTCATACAAAATATCACGCAATGGCGTCAAATTTAGTTCCAAGTTTGCCAGCTGCCAACTTATGTACCGCGATCTCTAGGTACCTTACATTCACGGGAGAAATGGGGCTACGTGATTTCTGCCACCCCTAGAGAAGCGGGCGTGACACGTACGTACGTAATTCTATTTCATAAATATGTATACGTACGTGTATGCGCTCACTGCTAAGACAGTACCTACTTTTACCGGTCTGCATCCCTCAGTCGCCTTTTACGACACCTACACGAAGGGTGTCAAACTGTATTGGTGAAACACGGATTAATTATCCATTTAAATTCTATAATATATTGTAGGTATTCCAGAATACTCATTAGGATTAGGTATTTATTTAGATGAACTCATTGACCAAATGTACGTATAGTAATCTAATAATCTCAATCTAATAATATAATGCAAAGCAAATTAAACTGTCTTAACTCTAGTAATAATAATAAGGGCTCTAGGTTGATTTTTATCTATTTTGGGCAATGGGTTGGCATCCCGTCACCCCATGACTTAATTTGAAATCAACCACCCGATTTCTCCCCGTGGATGTTGTAAGAGTGGAATAAGGGCTCTAAAGTGATTTTTATCTATTTTGGGCGATGGGTTGGCAACCCCTCACCCGTGACTTGATTGATATTTATGCTGGCATACCACTTTATAAAATTTACAAACCTACTTAATGTTATAGAAACACCATAGCACACCTTAGTATTTTATTATCTGTGACCTTATGAATCGAAAATAAATCATAAAATGAGCAAACAGTATTAGACATGCTGTATTTGTAATTTTATATATTAGTTAGAAGTACTTAGAAAAGGGGATGTAAGAAGTACCTGTAATTGGCAACCATGTATGCAAAGGTGTTAAAGAGGCGAACGTGGCATGCCAGGATCAGGAGAAATGGGGCTACGTTATCTCTGTCACCCCTCTAAGGGGAAGCGGGCGTGACGCGTATGTATATATGTAATTAAATTCACGACTTAATATTATGTATGCGTACGTATATGCGCTCACGACCATTATTAACATTGTCCCTAGTCTCCTTGTCGCCTCTTACAGCTTGATGGAAAAAAACCTGTATATATTATAATATCTGTGAGACCTGTGACCAAGCACAGAAGGCTGAATTGTGAGTACCTATTAAAGAGTCCGTGAATTGTGATCGAGAGACATCGAGGTAAAATCGTCTGACGACGGATACTTGCTCGCTAGAAATAGACTCTGCGGTGTATTTTACATACCTACATAATTTTATAGATACACCTTATGAATCTAAACACCTTATGAAATAAACCATAAATTGAGCAAACAGTATTTAACATGCCCTGCCTATCAGATCCTTTATACCTACTCGTATGTAATTCAAGTTTTTTTAGGAAGGCACCTTGAAGGTACACATAGGTGGCGGGGTAGCCGAGTGGATTAGCGCCTTAACTCTCTGGGTGATCCAGGTTTGAATCCCGGCGGCACCAATGTTTATTTCTAATTTCTAATACCATGTGCCTTGCGTCCACACTCTGGTCCGTCTTAGCCGTAAAACGTGTTAGGTGGGACCAATTAAAACAGAGATAAAAAATAATGAAAAAAAGTATCGGCGAGTATAATATACTGTACTCAAATTTAGATGGAGCTATTTCACTTAATTTAGCTAGCTAATCGCTCTAGTATTGACAAATAAAAAAATGACCTCTATTATTGAGAAGATGCACGATTTATGTCACGCCATCTGTTTTTTCCAATTTGGCTTTAAAAATAAGCGGAGTAAAATAAGAAGTTAGCACTTACCAAAAAATCAGTATGGGATGGGGTATCTGTTCTGTAGTATTATATTATCTGTGCTAAGATTATTAACTACAGTCGTTCAACCGCACATCAACTCTTGAATACAGGTATTTTTCCAGATCATTTGAAAATCGCAAAAGTCACACCTATTTTTTAATCTGGTAGTAAATTACCGACCTATGTCTGTTTTGCCAGTACCGTCCAAAATTTACGAACTCGTCATATACAACAGATTAATATAATACCTTGATAGCAATAGCATCTTAAACAGCAAACAATATGGGTTTTGGTCCAAATGGATTATGTTTTTCGTCTTTGTTTGTTTGTTTTTCTTTCTTATTGGCATAGTGCCGTGGGCATGTGTTTGGGTTTGACACTCTACTTATTATTTTATTATTGTATAATGTAGGGAATGGCCCTGTCTGTCACTAATACCGGTTACGCTAAGGCGTGACCTAGAGTACCCGCCACATAAGGTGGCAGTAGCCAAACTTGGAACTAAATTTGACGTTTCCGCCATTGCGTGTTATTTTGTATGAAAGGTAAATTTAGTATTACCAGCGTTGTGTTTTTTGCCCACTCTTTGTAATTTTTATGTTTGTTAAGGGTGATTATAATAAATTGATTTCCGGAGTTTCTTGTTAGTTCTTCTCCAAGGGTCTCCGCTGAACTTCTTCTTCTCAATCGTTACGCTCTTATCAGAGCGGTCGTGGTCTTCATGACGTGGCATCTTGAGCAGCCGAAATGGTTGGTGAACTAACCTCGGTAAAAATATGTAAAGACAATGCTCAGTGCCATGTTTGAAATAGTTTTTTTACATACATACATACACATCACGCCTGATTCCCTGTAGAGGGGTAGGCAGAGATCACGGATCCCCATTTGTCCCGATCCTGACAGACCACTTTCGCTTCATTGACATTCATACATTCTCTAATACACTCTCGGCGGTTATAGGTACTCCTAACGTCACCTTTTTTCAATATAGCGTCTATCTGACTGTTACATATATGTCTTATTAGGCCGGCCCCTACGTAACCGCCCTTCCACTTCACTCATATATATTCCTTTTGTCAATATATAGTTTTTTTAATTTGTACTTAGATCATAAAATAACTTTCAAAGAGAGCTTATGATAGGGCCTATTTTGAATAAAAATATTTTGACTTTTGACTTTGGTATATTAATTTGTTTTATTTGAGTTTATAGCTCTGCAACCAAAGATCGTTACAAATGAAACCTCAATATAATGTATCGAGCCGTATGGCACAGTGAGTGCTAGTTTTGGCGTGTTTACTGGCAACACTGGATTACGCGACTGTGGCGACGCCTCCAACTGCCACCTTATGTGGCGGGTACTCTAGTCTGTGACAGCAGGACGATCAATTACAAAGTGTACTTTAATCAAAATGTCTAATTTATAAGGTTCAAGTTGTATCTTTTGGAAAATAAAGAATTCTTATTATTATTAAATAAAACACACTCCTCACGGCTACTATCGATCCCATAACGAAGTTAAGCAGCAAATTGATCAAAAAATACAACAAACAATAAAACAAACATAGCCATAACATAGCATTTTTATTGACCTCAAAAAAACTTTGGATACTATTAGCCATGCCATATTGTTAAACAAATTAAAAAATATCGGTATAAAGGGCCTTGCCTATAAAATATTACAATCATATTTAGAGAATCGTACCCAATTAGTACACCTGGATAATGCAATAAGCAGTGTCCAGACTATAAACTATGGTGTACCACAAGGGTAGATACTGGGGCCGTTGTTATTTTTACTGTTTATCTACAATATTGACAAAAACCCACGGTACGGTCATTTGACACTATGCAGATGACACTTTTATGTTTTATAATGAAAGTAATCTACAGGAAGCATTAAAGAAATGTCAGAATGATTTGAAAACAATTACAGTATGGTTTAAGTACAATCATCTCACTATAAATCCTTCCAAAACTATT
Organism: Leucoptera coffeella; assembly: GCA_030578115.1. Classification (NCBI taxonomy): domain Eukaryota; kingdom Metazoa; phylum Arthropoda; class Insecta; order Lepidoptera; family Lyonetiidae; genus Leucoptera; species Leucoptera coffeella. The sequence goes on from JAMBLF010000002.1 coordinate 6,289,369, forward strand.
TACATTATCTTCGCTGCAAAAAATAAAACAATGCAACTACATACACCTTTAAAAACTGATGATATTGACATACAAGAAGTGTACAAATATGTTTAAAGAGCTTATATATAACTTCTTTCTCAAAGTTACTTTTATAGGAGATACCTCATTTTGAAAATAAAATTTAAATTGATACTGATTTAGGACAAGAAATAAAATAAAAAGATTAATGGATCTGATCAATATTGGCGATGAGAAATAATAGCATGGACAAAACTAACAACGCAATTGTAAGTAAACTTTCACGAGATATAGTACCGCGCACATCTTCTTAATTATTGAACCCAATAGGACCTTTCCCCACACTCCCTCAAAATAAGAATAGGTGCCCCAATCATTTTACTTAGACTACCAAATTTATGTAACAGGACCCTAGTTCAAGTAAAATTTCTTCGTGATAACGTGATTGTTACACTTGTTTGGACTGGTCCAGCTGTTGGTCAAACAGTGCTTATACCTAGCATCCCAATGATTCCAAATAATCCTCCAAATAAATGCCAAAAATAGAACGGTGAGTAAAACGTGTAGTGAATTATGTGAACATAAACCATTACAAAATATAAATACGAATTAGTGTAGCGTAGGTGAATCACATTCAGTTAATGTTAAATTGAGATTGCATAACGACGACTTTTTTGTTTTTAAAAGAACATATTGCTTATCTTCATTTTTATTTTATTATGGCAGAATAACATACCAATTTCTGCGCAACAAGATCCTGGTGATGCGAATAATGATTAACCGTTTTAAAAGTGCCGCGGACACTGTCACATGGGAAAGTACCGTGGCGGTTCCATGCGCTGGGGTCTTCTATACCAAATCATGATAATACGTTACTACTGAAAGATTTCAAATCTCTTAAACATATTGCCGTTCGAAATATTTAAATTGTCATGTTATATAAATTATGAGTGTTTTTTTTTCCTAATTTAAATCTATTTAAAATAGTGGGAAACAATCACATCGTTTATAGTACACACACACACACATTAAAAAAAAATTCAAAAATATTCAAAATTGTTTATTTTAGAAATTACAATATAAAATACATTATGGGTTCCCTTTTAAGCTTATGAAGCCTGTATTAGAGTTGACCCGCTCTTTCTAACGTTACATTTTACTTTTTTTTAACCTATTATTACTTTAATTATAGCAATTAAAACTTAAGCAAGTGTATACGATGATATGGGTGGTGGTAGATAGGTGTTGGTGGTGGTGTTTCTGTCATGTATGTTGTGCGTGTGTTTGTGTGTGTGTGCGTGCGTGCGCGTGTGTTTGTGTGTTGAATGCTTTTGCATGTGTGTGTATATAAATTAGTGTGTCCTAATATACAGGGTGGCGCATTCAAAACGGTCAGTATGGGGAAGTCTGAAACTACAAGAGATACGAAGATTTGTTCTTAGGAACCATGTCACCGATTTTGATAAAAATAAAAACTGCATTCATACTTTATTTGAAAAACTAACTGTATCCTGTACGGGAATCGAACCCGGTTGCTTTGAAAAAATAAACTTGCCCTTTTCACTTTTTCTTTTTAAATATCGATCGTGTAGGTCTTAAGCTGTAAATGTCTCTATAAAACATGATGTCCAAAATGAATAAAAATTATTGTTTTGGCATACTTTAATTTATCATAGTAGGTGTTCTTAGTGACCACCGTTTTCATATAATATATTTCTGTATATAATATATTAAAATAATATTTAAAACATAAGTGCTTAATACATTATAGTAACAATATAAAAATATTTAGTAAATAAGGTTTATGTATTTTTATATGTAAGTATGGCTTCAGTTTCGTCATAGTCTCTAGTTTTTAACCAAGATGTTACAGTCTTTTTGCACTCACGTGTAGTCATATTGTGAATATTCAATATTTGATTTAATGTATTGTATATTGATATAGATTGATACGAGTATTGTTTTGAAGCAAATCTGGTTCTTGTTATGACCTTTTTCAAAGCCGGAGGGGGTATACGCTTTATGTTAATATTAATATTTGCGACCATAGCCTTAGTTTTATGTCTTTTAATGGTACATTGTAGTATACTATATAGTTGTCTAACAGCAAGAACGTTGGCCTCGTCGTACAGTGCTGTTGTCCTGAATAATCGTGGTTTTCTTAGCATCACTTTCAAGATGAGTCTCTGTGCTCGTTCTATACTGATAAATTTAGTTTTTAAGGTGCCCCCCCCCCCCCATATACTAATGCAATATAGAAGTACAGATTGGACTAGGGTCTTATATATATATATATATATATATATTATATATATATGTGTTATTAAGGATTTATCCGTAATTGATCGCAGACGCTTAAATAGCCAAATGAGTTTCCTCGCTCGGTTTCCAACAGCTTCAATTTGGGGGTACCAGGTAAGGTTTTTGTCAATAATTATGCCTAGGTACTTTGTCATATTTACTTTTTCAATTCTGGGGCATGGACAAATAGTCAGTTTATCTTTGTCAGTCATATTGCACATGTGTGCTGTTAGAGTTAAGTCTTGTTTAGGTTGTAAAGAGTCTTTCGTTGAAAAAGTAATGTAATTTGTTTTGTTCGTATTTAAGGTTAGTAAGTTAATGCGTAACCATTTTACAATTCTATTTAGTCCAGTCTCCGCGTATTTAAAAGTATCAATTCAGTTATTCCCCTTGAATATTAAAGCTGTGTCGTCAGCATAGGATATGACACGTCCATTAGTCAATTGTATGTCAGTCAGGTCGTTTATATATAAAAGGAAAAGCGTTGGTTCCAGTACACTGCCTTGTGGAATACCGTAGTTGGAGCTTTGAGTGTCATTACTTAGTATGTCATTGTTTAGTTTAACTCTTTGCATTTGATCACATAAGTAGTCAGTTAATAAATTTAGAAATGTCCCTCGTATGCCCAAATATTCTAATTTACGTAACAGAATGGGAATCGAGACGGTGTCGAAGGCTTTTTTAAGGTCTAAGAATATGCATAAAGATTTCTTCTTTTCATCAATATGTTGAGTGATTGAATTTGTAAGATCTGAAATTGCATCCTCAGTGCCGACACCCTCCCGAAAGCCATACTGTGAATTTGATAAAATGTGATATGTATTTTAAGAGCCTTTTATTTATTATTTTTTTTAGTATCTTCGAAATTACTGTAAGTACTGATATAGGTCTATAGTTATTTAAATCTTTTTTATCGCCATTTTCAAAAATCGAGTGGATAATTGCTTTTTTGAGTAAACAGGGGAATGTGCCTTTTTGAAATGATAAGAGACAGATTCGAGAGATTATCGGCACCAAGACATTCTTGGCCATTTTGATGAATTTAGTGGGAATGTTGTCCCAACCGGAAGCAGAAGCAGGAAGACTTTAGTTCTGTACCTGTAATGATACAGAACTAAAGACTTATTTAACATCACTGCCCTCGCAGGTAAATTCTATCGGTATAATGGAACCAGACCCGACCGAAATAGAATCTATAATAAATAGCTTGAAAACAGAATCTGCTTCCGGTTGGGACAACATTCCCACTAAATTCATCAAAATGGCCAAGAATGTCTTAGTGCCGAAAATCTTGAATTTCTTCGGCTAATTGAGTACCGATGCCACTAAAATACTCATTTAATTTGTCAGCAGATTGTATTGGGTTAATTTCTAAATTTATAAGTTCAGTATTAGGTGTTTTTTTATTGGTTTGGTATGTAATATTTTTTATACATTGCCAAAGTGTTTTGTTATTCGATTTCGATTTGTCCAAAAGTTCCCTCTCATATTTTATTTTTAATTTTATGATTAGGTTATTACAAAAATTTCTATATCTTCGGTAAGTAATTCATTTGATTCGTTATTTTTGTTTTCTTTGTAGGTTATTTCTATTCCTAATGCATTTTAAAATACCTGGCGTTATCCATGGTTTGATTGGATTTTTGTTATTTGAAATTTTTATTCTTCTGGTGTTTTTATTTAGACAATCTGTGATAATAGTTACTAGTTTAGTTGTTAAAGTATTTGGATTTTCAATTTTTATGAGTTCATTATCTAGACTGGATTGTAGGGTTATAATGGCTTCTGAATAGTTTGTTATAGTTTTTATATTAGACCTTGTATGGCGATGTCTATTGGAATATAAACAGATACAGATCATTTTGTGGTCGGTTATTGACGTATCTAGAACTGCTATTTTTGCTGTTAGGGATTTGTCGTTGAGTTTTGTAACAATGTGATCAAAACAGCTATTAGTTCTTGTATCAAGTCTATGACCGGGGTGTAAAAGTTGCTGGTTAACATGTCCAGATAATTATTTGAGTGACTGTCTGTATTACCTTCTATGATATTTATATTTATATCTCCCGTAAATATAACGTTTCTATTTTTTAATTGTGGTAAACTAAGATGCTTTTCAAGAGAGTTAATAAAGTTGAGGGGACTTCTCTCAACTGGCGGGCGGTATATACCTAATATTGTGTAGTTATCAAGTGTAACTTCTAGACATGATGCACCGTCGATAGATATCTCATTTATTGTATGTTTTATGTAATTTTTGATATAGAGCACCACTCCGTCATTTTGGTTTATTTTTTTGGTGGTGTTATAACATATATAGTTTGGTTTATAAAGGAAGTGGTTTATTAAGATCAATACGACATCCAGTCAGAATCATGATCTCTATGTCAAATTGCAGCAAGTTCAGGTTAATGTTTAGGTCATCGATATTTGTATTTTTATGTATACTTCTAATGTTCTGTGTTATAATTGAAAGATTTGGGATATCGGGGGGCAGATAATTTTTTAATTTCTCAATGAGACAATTCGTAGACTTTATTTTACAATAAGAATCCAACTCATCATTCAAATAACTTTGATTATTCATATTGAGTTTTGAAAGTGATTGTTTGGGGTCGAATAGTCGGCATTATATTATTAATAGATTTATCATTTTTACAAGGCTTAAGAAAAGTTTTGAGTGTGCTAATTAATATCGAAATTAATGTAATGCAGACAATAAAAGAGTAAAATAGTATATACAACAAATCAGGGATTATGTAATTAAAATCCATAAATCCGTGTTTGTTTATGCTTAATGTAGTACCATAATATTGTTTAGTATTTGTCTTGTTAAGTACAGATATTATATTAATAATATCGGAAAATTGCAATATGTATTTGTGTATATAATTATATTGTAGATAGTGACGAAGAATAATAAATAAAATAAAAATATATATGTTAATTTTTTCTACTATAGCTAAAATTGTGTAGAGTACCCGCCACATAAGGTGGCAGTTGGAGGCGTCGCCACAGTCGCGTAATCCAGTGTTGCCAGTAAACACGCCAAAACTAGCACTCACTGTGCCATACGGCTCGATACATTATATTGAGGTTTCATTTGTAACGATCTTTGGTTGCAGAGCTATAAACTCAAATAAAACAAATTAATATACCAAAGTCAAAAGTCAAAATATTTTTATTCAAAATAGGCCCCATCATAAGCTCTCTTTGAAAGTTATTTTATGATCTAAGTACAAATTAATAAAACTATATATTGACAAAAGGAATATATATGAGTGAAGTGGAAGGGCGGTTACGTAGGGGCCGGCCTAATAAGACATATATGTAACAGTCAGATAGACGCTATATTGAAAAAAGGTGACGTTAGGAGTACCTATAACCGCCGAGAGTGTATTAGAGAATGTATGAATGTCAATGAAGCGAAAGTGGTCTGTCAGGATCGGGACAAATGGGGATCCGTGATCTCTGCCTACCCCTCTACAGGGAATCAGGCGTGATGTGTATGTATGTATGTAAAAAAACTATGTATTTCAAACATGGCACTGAGCATTGTCTTTACATATTTTTACCGAGGTTAGTTCACCAACCATTTCGGCTGCTCAAGATGCCACGTCATGAAGACCACGACCGCTCTGATAAGAGCGTAACGATTGAGAAGAAGAAGTTCAGCGGAGACCCTTGGAGAAGAACTAATAAGATACTCCAGAAATCAATTTATTATAATCACCCTTAACAAACATAAAAATTACAAAGAGTGGGCAAAAAACACAACGCTGGTAATACTAAATTTACCTTTCATACAAAATAACACGCAATGGCGGAAACGTCAAATTTAGTTCCAAGTTTGGCTACTGCCACCTTATGTGGCGGGTACTCTAAGTACTTGATTAATGTGTATATACTGTCTGTACTATGTGTATGTACTTTATGTGTATAATATATGTGTATGTATAATACCATGTAGTTTATGTATACGAATCTGTTATGGTGTTCTTCTGGGAACGAAATATTCATCCACTTTATGTTATATATGTATGTGAAATACAAGTATGTGTTATTATATATACGTTTAAACTTTAATGTTATAGCCATATCGTGGCATTTTAACTTACTTACTTCATAATTATTTAAAGAATCAATTAAACTTAAAATAATGAGTAGCTTGGTATTCTATCTATAATTATTATAAGAAGTGTAAACATATAGGAACTTATTTTTTATTTGGTTATGTATTTTAAATGGTTGTTTGTGTGAGTGTTTGGGTGCAGTTGATTGTGTGAATTGTATTGTTAGTATATTATGTATAAGATGTATCGTTTGTTCATCTATAATAAACATAACATTTCTTATTAAGACTATAAATACAAAGAATAACTGTAATGAGTAAAGTAAGAAAAAATTTAAGAGTGATAAAAAAATTGTACCTGTATCTACATATTTATATAGTCATGCAGTTTGTATCAGCTTATGGACCTGGGCTTCATTTGTAATTATGATTACGGGTGAATTTTCGGTTTTTCTCACATATACGCGACCATATGACGTCCAGCAAAATTTATATGCATTCGTCTTTGATAATTCTCGAGCCAAGAAGTAAAGCCGGGCGCCTCGTGCTGTGAGTTGCTCGGATATAAATATGGGGGTTTCTTCGTTTTTAGTAAATCCTAGGTGTTTTGCTCGTAGTTTCTCCTTGTGCTTTATGTTAAATGATTTGGCCTTTTTAAGCATATCCGTTTTTAGTAATGTGGAGGATGTCTCCACTATAATTTTTTGATTGTTTTCTTTACTTTGAACTCTGTAAATATCTCTTAAGTCACCTATAGCAAGTTTACAGTCTATTGACTTCGCCAAATGAGTGACCATATTAGTTAAGTCTTCCTTTGTTTTCTTTGCTGCCTTGGATACATCTTTTATTTCCAGACTTGTTTTACGAAGGTCTCTTTGCACGTCCTCCATCTTATTTTCTAGTAGCATTATGTATTCTTTATCTTTTTTAGATTGTAATTCTAGATTTTCAATTTTCTTCCTTAACTCTTCGTTCTGTGCAGTCAGGAAGCTTATAGAATTTTCAATGTTGTGATTAGTTTTCTTAATTTCCATTAAAGTAGGTTTTATTTGTTTAAATTCATTTTTCCTGTGTTGTCATAAGAGTCTTGATCATATCCTTGATTTCTTCTTTGAAAGCAGTCAAACTCTGTTCTTCCCAGTCTTCTCTTCTTCGTTTATTTCGTTGAGATACGTAATTGGGCGGTGTGATTTGGTCGGTGCGCCCGGAATTGCTTATGTCCGTGTCCGATAGTGAGTTAGTTCGTTCCATGTTTACTTGATTAGCCATATTACACACACACAGCGGTATGGGCTCTGCGGGGGGTGGGGTATCGCGTCTCGCTGTGAACGGAGGTGAGGGGCGCCGCAAGCAGACTGGGAATGTCCCGTAGCAACTAGTAGCAGCGGTGTTAATTGGACAGTGTTACGCGATTAAAGACTTTAAGGTAATACAATAAGGTGCTATTTTACTTAATTTAAAATTGCAAATATTATATTATTTAGTGCATTTAGTACGTTGTATATATATAATAATTAATTATATTATAAAATGATAATTTGTATGTGTATGTATATATATATATATATGTCGACGTCAGGGGCCTGAACAAAAGCTAAATTAAAACACTGGCTTCACAAAACTTGGTTTATTAAGGCTTACAAAACGAACGCAAGACGGTTCCCAAGACGTAGTGATCGAACCGAGTACAGGAAGTGGTATGGCCGCCAGTCGATCGGCCAAATGCCTCGGTAGGAGCGAACCTCCCCTCCATCGATCCCCGCTTAGACTCCGTCATGGCTGACCACGTGAGAGCCTCGTGATCGGTACAGCCATAGCAGCGTTCCATGTTGCTAACGCGCCTCGCCGACACGCTCATCCTGACGATGACGCGTCCATGCGTAGCCTGGAAAGAGGAGAAAATCTCCCACAGTATCTCTCTTATAACTCGGCCATATCTGACCAACACATGACAGCCTACTTGGGTATCCCAATTTATGAACCTCTAGGCATTTTCAATTAAAAAAGTCAATTAAATCAAGAAAAATCATTTAATTTTTCAATATCATCTTAAGTGATCATCAAATTCTTAAGGTTAATAAACAATCATCATCAATAGTTGATTACTCATTAAAGTCATATCAAAACAAGACCCAGCACCAACAACCCTCTGACCCGATTACCAATAGTACAAAATCATCTTTAAACCATGCCATGTGTGGGTACCTCGTGTCTCCGGTAACCTGCGTTACCCAACAGACTTCCTAAAAGTCTACTTGGGGCTGAATCGCACTACCGCGTACCCACTGGAACAGCTCGCAAGCCGACCAGATTTCGCTTAGGCTACGGCTACGAAAGCGGCTCACCAACACAACATTGTGACCATACAGGCTCACAATAACACACACGACACCACGCAGGCTACCACCCCACAGGCAGTTCACAATAACTCAGCTAACCCTCTGAATCATCAGACAAGTCATTATTGGTGCTATGATCCACAGGCATAGGCCTCAGCCTATCATGCGCGTACTTATAGGTACGCCTACAGTTCAAAGATTTTATCGTGTATCGATCACCATCCAAAACTTCTGTTATTTGAAATGGTCCTCTAAATTTAGGGTCTAACTTGGACTATAGTTTTAAGAGATTCGCGATTTATACTCATGATTAATAGCAAACGGGACTTATCGCGTATGTTTTTAAATAATAAAGTTACCTTTATTATTAAAAACATACGCGATAAGTCGAAACGTCGGGTTAATAAAGGTAACTTTATTATTTAAAAACATACGCGATAAGTCCCGTTTGCTATTAATCATGAGTATAAATCGCGAATCTCTTAAAACTATAATTACAAACCGATACGGGCCGGAAGTTGTAAACAAAATTAAACATCTTGAATCACTTCGTAAAAAACGTGTACGCATTGAAAGCTCGTTGTGTTTTCTTTTGAAATGCCGTGATCATAACATTATTCCGGTTTGTTTGAAATTGAAACCTCGTAGTGATATTGTGGGTTCTGAAGTGATTCTACGTGACGCAAGTATTCGTCTTTTAAAACGTTTAATACGTAACCGCCATTGTGAATTAAACAAAGTGCATAGTGAGCTATATAATTTACTCTCGGAATGCAGTGCTGTGTTATCTACTAGTGATTTTGATTTGTGCGACCGAATTACTTACATACAAGCTACTACAACACGTAAGTTATGTGAGGCGTCGCATGAAAAGAAATTCACGAAGTTGTCGGATAGTGGGAAACGTAAGGTGGATTCTCAATGTTGTGTCAATAGCAATCGCCCAGACAAGCAGCTAGTAATCAACCGTACTGACCTTTCCCTTGACGAGAGCACACAGAGCATTCTAGAAAAGGGCTTTAATTTTGCAATGACTCCAAGAGCGATTCCAAAGGAGGCAATAATTTGTAGCATAGAGGAGGCCATTTCAATTAACAGAATACCCTCGAAGGAGGCGGACATTTTACGACAAGATGTGGCCGTTATATTGCGAAAATCAAAATTGCCTAAGTCAAACGTTACTGCAGGTGAGCGAAAAGCATTGATGAACCTTAGAAAAAACAAAGACGTTTTAGTTCTCAAAGCTGATAAAGGGAATGCCACTGTAATAATGAATGTAGAAGAATATAACGCTAAAATAGGTCAGTTGCTGTCGGACACGAGTGTATATAAGTCGGTGTCGTATAACCCCACAGCGAGAGTAAATAAGCGAATACGTGAACTTTTGAAGTGCCATCAGAATGTCTTTACGGAGGATGAGTTTAAAACACTTTCACGACCCAGGATAACTCAACCACCTAAGTTATACGGATTGCCGAAGGTGCATAAAACGAATATGCCACTACGTCCTATTGTGAGTCAAATTGATTCACCGACGTATTACTTGGCAAAGCACGTTGCATCTGTACTGCAATCACTAGTGGGTAAAACTCCGTCTTTTGTGAAGGATTCTCGCCATTTCGTCGCCATTATTGATGATCTGAAGTTGGAACCGGATGAAATTATGGTGAGTTTTGATGTCGAGTCATTATTTACCAACGTTCCAGTGAGGGATTGTCTTGATGTTGTTAGAACGTTGCTTGTGAGTCATGATCTTCCTATCCATTATGCCGACTTGCTTGAAAATTGTGTGGCTGGGAATTATTTCATATACCAAGGACAGTTCTTTTTTCAAATTGATGGCGTGGCTATGGGTAGTCCTGTAGCCCCAGTGATGGCCAATATTTGGATGGAGCATTTTGAGCAGAAGGCTTTGAATAGTGGAGCTCAGAATATTAAACTGTGGTTAAGATATGTCGATGATATCTTTTGTATATTGAAAGGAGGCACACAAGAAGTAGATAAGTGGTTAATATACCTGAATGCTATTCATCCGAATATAAGGTTCACTTGTGAGATGGAAATTGATAGATCACTTGCATTCCTTGACGTTAAGGTTATGGTGAGACCTGATGGCACACTTTCACATACTATCTACAGAAAACCTACACACACAGATCGGTACCTCCATGGATCCTCACATCATCATCCAAAACACATGGTTTCTGTGGCGACGTCTCTCACAAGCAGGGCTAGGGATTTGTGCGACCCTGAGCATTTGGACGAGGAGCTGCAGTATGTTCGGGATGTACTTAGGAGAAATGGTCATTACGTAGGTACTAAGTTGGTAAACCGTATATCCAAAAGAAAGAAACCCCCGTGTGTGGATCGCGTGCCGGTGTTCCTGCCTTATGTGAAGGGTGTTACAGACAAAGTTGGAACAGTCTTGAAGAACTACTCGATCAAGCCTATTTTCGTTCCATCTTCGAAGGTAACAGACTTTCTGAGAACACCTAAAGATGTAATCCCGTACCAAACACCGGGTGTGTATAAGATTGATTGCAGCTGTGGGAAATCTTACGTCGGACAGACCAAACGGTCTATAGCGGACAGAGTGAAGGAACACATTGCAGCGGTCAAGAAATTGGATACCAATAGGTCAGCAATAGCCGAACATCTACTAAACGAGGGTTCAAATCATTGGATTGAGCTTCATAAACCCACTGTGCTCTCTAATGAACGCCGATACTACAGTAGAATTGTACGCGAGGCGATTGAAATAAAAAAGCACAGTACATTCAATCGTGAAGGAGGTTACAAACTGTCTTCGGCGTGGAATACCGTGATAGATCGACATTCGGTTCAGCATGATCGTGTGAAGCCACAAGATACTGTGAGTGTAGTGTGTAGGTCGCGTGTGTTTAATAATAACGAAGCAGTGAGGGTAGTCGGAGAAGAATCTGACAGGGCGCTGCGTTGGAGGCGAAGAAATATGCGTCGTCAGTCTGCCCGTGACCATGGCTGCTGCAACGTAGCCGAAACGTCGGGTTAATAAAGGTAACTTTATTATTTAAAAACATACGCGATAAGTCCCGTTTGCTACTAACTTGGACTAGTTCCTTTTCTCATTCTGTAATAATACAAAGTCACCAATGGAAAATTTATTGACCTTTGCCTTAGTTCTATCGAACCGCCTTTTATCATAGGAAGCCGCCTCTTCTATACGGCGTACCGCATTATCTCTTAGTACAGGTAAATCTAACTCACTCTCATCATCGCACGCCATGAGTGCCAATGGTCTCGCCACTTTTCCTTTTAGAAGCTCTAATGAGGATGCCTTGGTCACCCTACTGATGGTGCAATTAATAGCTAATTGAACGTCTCCTAATGCATCTTGCCACGACCGATTAGCGTTACACTCAACTGCTGTCAACATGTTCTTTAGGAAAGACATAACTCGTTCTACCTGACCATATTCACGAGATGACCCTGTAGCTATAAGATGTAACTTGATGTTACTTGTATCACAAAATTCTTTGAATTCACGACTAGCTAAACAACTGCTCTGATCAGCGACTAGGCGAGAAGGTGAACCGAACAAATACAAAAAAACAAACGCATTCACGACCATTAACTCTTGCGGGGTAGTCAGAGGTTCAGGTGTACATCTCCGCAATTGCGAAGGTAGTAATTTTATGGACACCTCGAACCAACGTGTTAACCAGATAGTCAGTACTCAATGTGACAGGTGGTCAGCCATGTCGCCATTTTACAAGCACTAACTATTACCTGTTCGACGAACAGGTAGGTTTCCTCACGATGTTTTCCCTCACCGTATAATTCGATGTATTTCGTAAATGTGTTTTTATTATCACCGAACAAATAAGTACTATTTCTCACTGCTTTTATACTGCTTTCAGAGTCAATATTTTGAGTGTGGTACAAAAGAACGTATTTCGTAAAAGCATCAATCAAAACAAACGCATACTCCTTAGAATCACTCTTCCTGCTTAATTTTCCAGTCACGTCTATGTGTACTGTGTATGGGAACTTTAGGTATAGGGTGTAATTGCACTTGAGTCTTACCTGAATTAGACTTAGCTATTTTGCAGGTTACACAGTTTCCCACGAACTTTTTCGCATAACGAGACATTTATTCAAACCAATAATAGTCATACAACTTGTCTAGGGTCTTTTCGTAACCTAGGTGAACTAAAGAATCGTGAATATTATTCAAAACTGACCATTTAAGAGCTCTTGTGAACTATTGGTAAACATTTAGTGCGCCCGTTGCGTTGTACTTTCCTATGTAGTATACCTGAACGAACTTCATAGGTATTCGCAGTTTCGGTTGGCAACGATCCGTTGCTTATGTCTAAAAATAGCTTATTCAATTCGCTGTCTCGCTTTTGCTCGGCTTACAGCCAATTGTCTGACAGTTCGGTTAAGTTTACTCGCTTTTGTTCTGTCGTTTGCCGTGTTTTGTTTTCGTTGTTGTGTGACTGACTGGTGTGTGAAATTGTAGCAGTTGGAACAGTATTGCGAGAAAGAAAATCTACATGTACCATTTCCTTTCCCTTCTTGTAAAGAATGTCAAAATCAAATAACTGCAAGAATGCCCACCACCTATGCACGCGAGGTGTTAGCTCGGCTTTCTAACTAGATAGCTTTAGTGAATTGCAATCGGTTAAAACTGTAAACTTGCGCCCGTGTAAATACTGTCGGAAATGTTTAATAGAAATGACAACTGCTAACGTTTCTAGTTCATAGCTTCATAGCTACCTAGATTCAGCCGGTGAAGTGCTTTTGCTAAAGTACGCTACAACTCTTCGCCTACCGTTGACTTTTTGAAATAATATGCCACCATAGCCCGCAATCGTATGCAACTCTATAGGACATTTCGGATCGAAAATCACAAGTACGGGTTGCTGTGTCAGTGTTGTTATGACTTTCTGCCATATTTCCTCATGATGTGGTTTCCAGTCAAATGTAACACTTTTAGAGGTTAGTTTGTATAGAGGTCCCATAAAATATGCAAACTTAGGGATGAATTGTCTAAAATAAGTTGCCAAGCCTATAAACTGACGTAACTGAGTGACTGTAGAGGGCGAAGAGGGACAATGTTAGGGCCTCGATGTTGCGTTGGTTGGGTTTTACTTCACCATTGCTTATTTCATACCCTAAAAATTCTACTTTAGTTTTAAAAAATGAGCACTTTTTTAAATTTAGAGAAAAACCTGATGCGGTCAAGGTTTGCAGTACAATTTCGAGTCGTTCTATGCCTTGCTGTACATTTTCGGATTACACAAGAATATCGTCTACGTAAACTACTACAAAAGTGTAGGCCATTTCACCGAGGGCTTTTGTAATTGCTCTACACAACACAGAAACAGAGTTCTCAAGCCCGCAACCCATGGATAAGTACTCGAATTGACCGTCAGGGGTTATAAATGCTGTCCGTTCGAAAGATTTTTCGTCATTGATAGAGATTAAATGAAAACCCCTTGCGCAATCAAGCTTAAAAAAATAGTTAGCACCATGTAGCCTTGGTATGATGTCCGCAATCAGTGGCAGAGGGTACCTATCGGATACGGTATTGCTGCTTAGCTCACGATAATCAATACACATGCGATGAGAGCCATCTTTCTTTGCTACTAGAAGGGCCGGACTTGAAAATGGTGAACAACTAGGGCGAATAATATTAGCTTGTAGCAATTCCTTTACTTTCTCACGCATTATGGTACGTTCGTCATGACTAAGCCGAAAGGGGCGTCTTTGTACCGTCTTAGTGGGGTCAATTAATCGAATTACTAATTCGCCGGTAGTTACCCTAGTTTTTGGCATGCCAGTAATAAAATAGTCACTAAACCGATTTCAAACATTAAATTGTCTAGATTTTTGATGGGAAGGTAAATCTAAATCGATGTTTTCTAGCTGATTTCCGATAGATTCTACATTACACGAATTAATAGGCTCACAGGGTGGTTTGCTGATTTTAAATGAGGTAGCCGTCATGCTAATAGAAAAACCTAGTTGTAAAATTTCTCGGCCTATTAGAACATCATACTGAAGGCAAAAATTGAGCAAAAGGTGCAATAAGATTTCCGATACACATTCATCAATGCTCAGAATAGCAAGAATCTGTCGAGTGCTGACTGTTTTCGTGCCACCAATACCCACCAAATTTACAATATTCTCAATTCTTTTGCCACTAAACTTGGTGGCCACGCTTTCTCTAACCAGAGAACACTCGGTACCCGAATCATAGTGAAACACGATACACTGACCTTTGTGCATAAGCACACTGCTTGGCGCCTTCACGGTGCATGCGTTGATCTGGCGCTCGTTTTGAGGGGTGTCCGATGCCGCTCACGACGTCGATGGCGCACCCGCACCTTGGCTGCTGCTGCTGCTCGCGCTATTGCCGTAGCGGCTGGCCACGTGTCCCGCTCCTCCACACTTGTAGCAGATCAGCTTGTTGGGCTGCCCGGTACCTTGGGCCGTCAATTTTTGCACATAAGTGTCGTTATTTCACTGTGGGCACTGTTGTTGCTTGTGGCCCGATTTTCCGCAGCATTAAAACATTTAGTTGCAGTCGGTGGTGCAAACTTTGTGCGTTTTGCGATGGATTCACTGGTATCTGCCATCTAATTTTTCCTTTTTAGGAAGGTCAATGACTGCAGTTCTTGTTGCAACCGTTCACGCGTTTTAATTTCGGTGGTGAATGCTGTGTTGCTCAAACGTGAATCGAACTGAGACAAATGTGCCAGCACAGTAGAGGTTGCAATTTCCTCGACAGAACTATTTTTCCATCGATTGCGTAGTTTTGCTAGTTGACGGTTGCCGTAAGCAGCCAGGGTCTCATTTTCTCTGGGTTTTTCACCATTTAGGCGTAGCGAAGTACCCGCAATCGTCTCGTTAAATGCAAAACGAGCAATGAACATGTCTTTTAGAGCTGACCACGTCATGCCAGGGTACGATACCTGTGACAGCCATGACGATGCACTGCCTTTGAGCGCCTTGCTGATGGCCATCACTAATTGACCACCGGTTGGAGGGTTGCCTTCGAAGCACATGCCGACTATGGCCCACCAGGATCGTGCGTCCGCATCGCCCCTGTCTGGGTAGAATTCAGGCAACGACACATTTTTGCTGCCACTTGGAGTCTTGAGAGCTTCAATCAGCGCCTTCATATTTTCGTTTTGGAGCTCGAACATTTTCTGCAAAATTGCTTGATTTCCGTTAAATTGTAGGGATGGCACCTCTTCATTTGCTTCTGGAATCCCACTTCTGATGTCGACGTCAGAGGCCTGATTTTGTGTGCTATCCATCTTGGACTTGACTTTATTTGTTGGGCGTTTGGACAGAAGCTTAATTAAAACACTGGCTTCACAAAACTTGGTTTATTGAGGCTCACAAAACGAACGCTAGACGGTTCCCAAGACGTAGTGATCGAACCGAGTACAGGAAGTGGTATGGCCGCCTGTCGATCGGTCAAATGCCTCGGTAGGGGCGAACCTCCCCTCCATCGATCCCAGCTTAGATTCCGTCATAGCAGACCAAGTGAGAGCCTCCTGATCGGTACAGCCATAGCAGCGTTCCTTGTTGCTAACGCGCCTCGTCGACATATAAATATAGCTTTAAACCATACTAAAAGGGCAGCATCCCAAACTAATTAAATTCACAACATTCGGCCATCCTACTGCATGCTACCTCCGGGGCACGCTCAATTCGCAACATTCGGGTCACTTAAGAACCCATTATTTTTTACAATAGTATTTATCTAATCAGGTTTCAAATTGATTATTTAGATGAATTGGTTACGACTTAAATAGTATACCCTATACATTATTAATAAGCCTATATAAATAATACATTATCAGTTAATATTTATTAGTTATGTTTTTTTTTAAATTATCAATTAATTATTTATTGTAATTTTGTAATGAACTATAATACATATTACTTTATTATTTAGTTGAAAGGAAAGTTAGCTCTATATTCGATCTCTAGCTGATCTACATTTACTTAACAACAATGTCTAATCTAATCAGTTTGAAATTTATAACAAAAATAATAGACTTAAAAACTACCCAATTTCCTTAATAAACTATTTTTAATATCAATACGTACGTTTAAAACTTTAAACTTAACTTGACTTTATGTCTATTGTTCAACAGCTAAGAATTTTTGATGTTTTAGATTATCATTATTTAATTTCACTAATTTACACGTGCTCCTCCATTATAGTTATTTTATTTATTTAGTCACCATTCGAGTGTTCACTATAAGATTCTGCTGTTAGTGGAGATTCTTTTTCAGGTAACACACTAATTCAGGCTCTTATCCTATCGACAGCAAATGTGGATTTATACTTTTTTTAGTAAAAACCTGGTATGTTGGCAATAGTTTGGTACTTTTTCCGTCGTTATTGAAATTAGTTTTTGTAACCTTAAGTAAATCACCTATCTTGTACGCTACCGGCGTAACCCTTTAACTAATTATATATTTTTGTTTTTTTCTCCTGGCTATGTCTTATATTCTGAGCCGCTTGTTTACGATTGGTTTTCCGTACAGAAATAACACGTTCAGAATAACGTGGATTTATCTTTACCTCTCCACTATTCTCATTCAAAATAATATCATCACTTGAACCATTACAATTTGTTGTGTTATCATCAGTAAGTGATAACATATTATTATCTATTGGGTTATTGGATGTAATACCAAATAGACGTTCTGAAGGTGTCTTTTTTTGTGGTAGCGTTAAAAGTGTTATTAACTCCCAATTGGACTCGTTTCAGATTGTCATCCCAACTACGCTTATCTTTATTAACGTTTTCAGCTGCGAGTGCAGCTACAAATAATCCACATAATAATAATCCACAGCGAGATTGATTTGTGTTATCTTTGATATAAGCGCATTCAATACATAAGTTTACGTAAAGTAACATAGTTTTTTACGTAACAACGCATCTTTGGGAACCAATACTTGCTTTGGATGCGTTCCAATGTTGTAGCAGAACCAACATGCCTAACATAACATCGTTATGATTTGATTTCAAATTTGCCATTTTGCTACTTTAGGAATCTCCAAGCATAATTATTTATTATTATTATTGAGTCTACCATTTGAAGTGAATGTAACCAATTTTCTGTTGATATGTTTAGCGTGTTTACTATACTAGTTTCGTCTACAAGTAACGACACAGGATTACGACTCAACGCGTCTATGTGGGCCATACGACAACCTGGCCGATACTCTTAAAAGTTATACTCGCTCACTTGAAGCCACCAGCGGGCTATGAGAGGTATCAGATCGGGTTTTGTCAGAGTTGTGCATAATGCGTTGCAATCTGTGAAGATTGGAAAGTCCATCCCTAACAGATAGAGCCGAAACTATTTTAATGAACAAACCACTGCTATAGTCTCCAATTCATACGAGTCAAAGTGACGTTCTTCCGGTGTGGGCTGTCTGCTGAAATAAGCAATAGGTTTTAACACCTTAGGTGAAGATTGCCTTTGCATCAGAATTCCACCAAATCCTAATGACTTAGTATCAGTCTGTAATTCTGTTTTAAGTTCCGGATCGTATAAGGCTAATATTAGACGCTCAATGAGACGATATTTGAGAGTATGCAAGGAGGATTCTTCTTTATCCGACCATTGCCAATTAGAATCCTTTTTGAGCAAAGATGTTAATGGTCGCGCGATTTCGCCAAAACCCTTGACAAATCGGCGATAATAGCTTGAGAAACCCAAAAATTTACGAACTTCATGAACGTTACGAGGTTTGGTAAAGTATTTACAGGAGTTATTTTCTGTTCATTAGGCTTAATCCCTTCAGCAGATATCTCATTGCCCAAATAGTCGATTTTACTGTCGAAAAAGCTACATTTAGCTAGTTTGAGTGTAAGTCCTTCGTCTTTGATGAGATTAAGCACGTCTGGTAGTCTTTCAACGCCTTCTTCTATAGTAGCTGATGGTATAAGAGACGTCCATGTATGCTATAGCTTTTTTGTATCGTCTAGACCCTAACAATTTGTTAATCATCTTTTGGAAGACAGCAGGTAATTTGACTAGGCCAAACGGCATTATAGTGATAGTGCCCATCGGGCGTTATGAAGGCCGTAAGGTGTTGGCTATCCTCTGTCATTCTTACTTGGTAGTAGCCGGACGCCATATCTAGTGTAGTAAAGTACTTGTTACACTGAGATTAGCAAGTTGGTCTTCAATTAACGGTAGGGGAAATTTGTCTTTGATTGTTTTGTTATTTAATGCTCTTCAATTAACATAAAGTCGAGATTCACCATTTTTCTTACGTACAAGCAATATAGAACTTGCATACTTAGAATTTGACTGCTGAACAATGTCATTTTCGATTAGCTCATCGACAATTTCCCTCACTTTTTGACGTTCGTTATAAGACATCCTATAAAGTCTGTACACAACTGGCGTTTTATCTGTGAGATTGATAGAAATGAAAGTATCTTTCGCGCCACCAAGATTACTTAAATTTGTTGAACAGCAGTATTCATATTCGTTTAAGAGTGTCTGTAGGCGTCTCTTAAAAGAATCATCAACAAATGGTCTAACTTGTATATCCTTTTTGTCTAAAGTTAAGTAATTCTGTTCTGTTTTGTTGTTTATAACTAAACATTTAACCTCGTTAATTGGAGTTGCTCTAGCAATTAATAAATGAGCTTTGAGAACTACATGAGTCTTGGTTAAGGTAGAAACAAAGACTGTATCGCAATTTCGAATAACTCTGTAGCATCCTTGATGAATATAACATTCACAATTAGATTCCATTCGAGTACTCCCATAAATGTAAATTTCGCCAGAATAATTTTCTTTTGTGTGAACATCTACTAACCCTCCTTTGATTTCAACATCACTGGTGGCATAAAGATTAATTATTGGGTTGACGACATCAACAGATACACCCCGTGGAGTGTGATAGAAAATTACTTTTTCAATATCTTTTAGTACAGTCACTGAGGGAAGCTCAGTAAAGTTTTTACCAACTAATAGCAGCGTTTAATCTTCCAGCGTTTAATAGCCTATTTTCTACAATCAACACATTCAAATCAGCCTCTACATCGTCAATCCTCACATGAACTACAGATTGAATAAATGGCTTTATTGATGTAATACCAAAACCTTTGATAGTAGGTATCGGTTCAGAGAGCTTTGGGAGGTTTAATGTACTAGCCAACTCTGACTTATAAAATAAAGTATAAAGCAAATGTATGAATCGACTACGCTATTATATTCTTATGGAACTTTTTGTCTATTGTTTTAAGAGTTGCTTGCCGTGGAGTAGTGTGGTGTTTCATCACCCTGACTTTTTTATTGGTGGCTATAGTAAGTGCTTTCTTCTCTGGTCTTTTTTTGTGGTTTCATTTGTAAATGTCCCTGTACTTGGTGGTAGATTACACATATCCAAGAGTAACCCACTCTTCGACATTTATTGCATCTAGTGATTGGTAACTTTCAATTGAAGTAAGTGTGGCCTGCTTCCTTACAATTAAAACACAATTAATTAAAACGCAAAGGTTCGTCCGGGCACGTGTTTCGATTGAGCATTTCCTCTAATAATTTCTCGAAGTTTATATCACTAGGGAACGCCTTAACTAACATTTGTTGCCAGTCCTTCCAAGAATGGTCCAGTGAAGGCAAAGATTCGTACCATGTTTTGGCTACTCCTTTTAATTTTTGCAACGCATAGTGAATAATTTGTAAATCGTCCCCAACATAAATTACAGCACATTCATTTACTTTTCTGAGCCATCTATCAATATCCTGAACCTTACTGTCTGGGTTAAATTCTGGCACAAATAAAATTATTGACGGTTACATTTTTTCTTTTGTTGTTAAATAGCTACGACGCTTAGTCTTCTTTCTACGTTTAAGTACTGTCTGAACTATCACTTGAAGAAGAAGAAACATTTCTACGTCTTTTCCGCTATTGTTCCATTGGCGCTCCAGGTGGCGTACAGACTCCATCGTCAGGAGCTTGGGATAAGGAGACGTAATCGTGAGTAAATCATTCCATCGTTTATTTAATCTGGGTCCCGAAAAACGTAGGTAAATTATAACTACGTATTTGCATCTAATTCAATTCATGTTCTTGATATTTGGTTCGTGTGTTTGTGCTATTGCTCAGATAATATATGCTAGTAATCGAAGTAGTATCAGTAAAAAGTAGTCCTCTTATTATTCTGCAGATTGTAATTAAATGCTGGTGGATATAGGAACACAAGATGCTAATCATTAGTACATAGACACATCTTAATATTGTACAAATGTTATCACCCAAATTATATTCTATTTTATCTAGCAGTGCGTTATCGAGGTAAGACACCTACAACCTGGCACAGAAAATATACACGCACACATCTTTCTAATGAGTTGGCGTGTGCGTTCGCGCAGCGGAATGTTGTTGAATTTAAAGATTTTAATTATGCAGATATTTAGTGTATGACGTCGTATAATTGTGTATGGTAAAAAAAAAAATTGTGCACGCAGCCATTGTGGAGAAATTCACCAAAAACTGATTCCGCTGGGCGAACGTTGTCCGGCGGAACTTTTTTTGATCCATTGACTTTAGAAGAAAAGAGATGTGTCCAAAAATTTGTGTGTATTTGTGTGTAATTGTGTATGTATGAATAAAATTAGTGCATGCATAAACTTCGGAGAAATTCAAGTTTCCGCTACGCGAACGTTTGGCCATTAGCTAGTTTTCATACAAAGCGCTTACATAGAGAGCTGTAGATTTTTACATACGTTGTTTTGAATTTGTTTATATTTGTTTAAAAACAGATTTAGAAAAAATCGTAAAGCTTAAAAGATAAAAATATAAACGTAAAATACGCTTATTAGGTCTTAGTTCTTAAAGTATGCACTTTGGGGTCTAGATTTTCACGTTTATACAAACCTTGTAAGTGTCTGCAACACGTTGCCAAGTATCAATGATGTTCCGTTAGTAATTAAAGAGTTATAGCACAATTTACCACGAATAGATCACTGTTTACAAAGCAGTCAAATATCATGACGTTCTAAAGGAATTGCATGGTAAAATGTATGCCAATAATTAGTGTATTCATTCAACTATTCACATGCAAAATTTCATGTCATTAAATTCAGTAATTAAAGAAAAACAATTATAATACTGACGAAGCATCGAAAACCTACATAACCCGACCAAGTTCGGATAGCTACAAAAAAGCGGCGGTTTGAAAATAAATTCAGTGACAACAAATCCGAAGCACCTTCAGCTGTATTGTAAATGGGGATGTGATGATTCATCAGGACAAAGTGAATACAAGCAAATTTTACGGGAGGAAAACGAGCAAGTATCAGACGCCAATCTATTTATTGTATCACTCGTACCTTTGAGACTTATAGACAAAAATAATGTTGTTGTAGTATGGAGAAACCCAACTTGTTCCTCTATAAGGTATTGCAGGCCAATTACAATTGAATTTTCTAAGGAAACTCCGCAAAAAACAGAATCTACAGTTCGAGAGATCGAAAACGACATTAACGAATTAGCTCCAACACTTATAGCTCACAATGAAGATGTCATACAAGTGGAACACAAATTATTCTTGACGATGATTGATGGAAAAGTTGCACAGGTACCGACTGAAACGCGGTCTACCGCTTCTTGTACGGTTTGTGGTGCCACTCCTAAACAAATGAATGACTTAGCCAAAGTCATAGCAAGAGATGTGAACGAAAATTCCTTACACGCCTGGATCGGGTGTATGGAGATGATTCTGCACATTTCCTACAACTTGGCATTTCAATCGTGGTCAGCAACAACAGATGAAATCAAAAAAATGAAGGAAGAGAAGAAAAAGCAAGTTCAATTACGTTTCCGGGAATTACTAGGCTTACATATAGATAAGCCACGACAAGATGCTGGTAACAATAATGACGGTAATACTGCTCGTAGGTTTTTCAGAATTATGAATGTTCAGCAGAAATTACTGGAGTTGATATAGAATGGATAAAACGATTGTATATTATTTTACAAGTTATGTCTTCTGGTTTTTCTATATATGTAACAAACTTTGGACAGTATACATTGGATACAGGCCGATTATATGTTAATAAGTATAATTGGTACTAATAAGAATAATTGGTTAATAAGTATAATATGCCCTCATCTTTACACAAAATTCTTATGCATGAAGCAAAGATTATTGAATTTATTGCTGTGTTACCAATCGGTGAACTTTCTGAAGATGCGTAAGAAGCGCGTAATAAGGATTACAAGAAATTTCGATTGCGTCATGCCAGAAAATGTTCGCGATCGGCTACAAACGAAGATGTTTTTCATACTTTGCTATACTTCTGATCTGTATATTACAAGTTTAAGCAAGCCGAGTGTTGTGATACACCAAGAGTTGCTTGAAGAAGCGAAATCTCTCCTTGAAGTTAGAATTTAGTCAATTCGTACCTCAGAATATTAATTAATATTAGCAATAAGGCACATCACTTATATAAATAAAATATTTTATATAAATATTTATTTTATATATATAAATATTTAATTCTATTTTTAAACTTAGTTTTGAATTCTTCTTTGAATTCTTCTCTACATAAAATATGAAATTTAACTAATTTAAAAATTTATTATCAAATAAATACAAAACCATTATATTACTTGCATTCATTCATGAAAATTTATTAAAGTATATATGGACCAAATTTCACAAAAAAGGAGGTACAGAAAGAAAGTTACAGAATTTCGACACGGAGAGTACCACAGACCTCTATAACCCTAGATGCCGCAAATGCACTCATTTCTATGAAAACCGCGCGTGCCGAAATATGCGTAGGTATTATGACGTCACAGTGGCGATTTAGTGATGGGAAAATACTCGCGCATCAAAACGATTCAACGGAGTGCGACGCATAATAGTACAAATTATTGGTGCCAAATAAAACTTCAAAGGTGATTATGAAAAGTTTATTCATGTTAGATATTGTTATGTTATATAATATAGTTTTAAGTTAATCTAAAGTTACTATTAAGTAGGTATATGATTGGCTTAGTGGTACACACAAGTGACTTATCTAATTAATGAGACTTATTTAATTATTCTTTTAACCAAAAAACATAATAAAAATTAATTTGTAAAAACCAATTAATTTGCCCCGTAGCATCAATCCACCTTTCTTTAATATAGGGGTCGCTTGGAAACCTGTAATGAAAATTTACTTTACGTTATTCTAATTCTTAACAAATAAATACAACATGAACAAATTTTACAAACATAATTTTCTTATAATTTTAATCAGTTAGAGTACCTATTTGTAGTTTTGAAATCCATTCGAATCGACAACCATAACTGGAATCGATTCATGTGCACAACACTATTTGCCTATTTGGTACGATGAATGAGAATAACCTCTGTACCACGAAGCGCAACTACCACTGAAAGTATCGATCGATTCCGTGTTCACTGCTTGCTTTATATGAACTGATACAACACCTTTGGAACTAAATGCAGCAATGTAATTTAAACACGTAGTATGCACACATTTACATGTATTTTGGTGGTTTACATAGTAATAGACACAAATAAGATAAAATAATTGATTTATAAATAAAATACGCACAATTAAATAACAAATTTACTTACCGGTGAAAAGAAATATTTCCATGATCTCGGCTTACTTTTCTTGAATCATTTTTACAAGATATTACGGCACAACTAGGCATTTTTCTGAGGAGCGCTTCACGTTCGCCAACGATGACGGTCGGGACGGAACTAAATGTACGCAGTCAAAAGGTTGATCATTGATCAACCTTTTGACACGCAAAGTACGTACACTTGCGGTATCTAGGGTTATAGAGGTCTGTGGAGAGTACCTTATATTCCCATAGTGCGACGCTCGAAACAAGTGAGTTCCCCCCGAACAACCCACCTAGATAACCGCTTGAGAACCCCACTCTGCCCCACCTCTGTCTACCGGAAATATTGTTACAAAAATATCAAATCACTTAAATTCATAATAAAATAATTCTTACATTATCACATCACTTTTGTTGCCAGATTAAGCTAATTAATGTATTTATTAATATTTAAAATATGTTAACAGGAAAACGTGGTTTGATTTTACAAAGAAAATACATTTTTATGTATTAATTTTAGAATATATTCAGTTGCTATAAATCATTAATTAATTTAATAAAATAATTTATTTAATGTTTAGTACCCAAATTTACTAAATATTTATCCATGATCTCACACATGCATCTAACTATTGAGCTGACCCCAGTAACTGATGTACTTGGTACTTATATACACGTCTTATTACTGCCGGGCTGATTCCGATAACCTGGTGCAGATAATGAATGCACGAATACAAATAGGAATGCATAGCAGTTGTAGGTATGATCAAACTTTAAATCTGAATAACAGTATTTAAAGTAAATACCTGCTGGTATTGTAAGACTGACTTTGGTGCAATTTATGACATATCTACTATCAACTTAGTTCCAATATAATTATCAAATTACGTGTCTTTATTTTGTTCATGATGTAGATCACTAAAAGGAAAATATTATGTCCTGAACACACATCTCTCGCCGGTATAAAAGTAAGCACTTAACCCCTGTGCACAAACATAAAAATCATAACAGATTCTGGATTAACACCCGAAGGCCTACAACGAATAATAGATCGAGCAATGTTATTACGGCTGTTCTGTTAACCAGGTATCTTTTCATATGTAGTAAACCAATTTTATTTCATTTTGCAAAAAAATGCCTCCAACCGTATCCACAGCTCGGATAATACCCAGTTTCATCGGATTTGGTGTCAAAGTAATGTAATTAACTGCCGAAGAGTAGCCTTGGCCAAACCGTCATACATACTCATTTCACACCGTGCTAATAATGTGTTATTCCTCACAGATCCACAGCTCTAGTATACACCAAGCTTTGTCTGATTTGGTACATGATTACATCCTGACAACTACCTAGGAGTAGCCTTTTTTTTTAACGTCAGGTAATCCCCATGAATACCCGTCCGGCCCTGGGGAGCCAGAGGGTTATGTCGGACTCGAACCGACTAAAACCTGACACCTCCGGAGCGCCTTACTCGGCGGGGTCGCGGGAACGCGTGAGCATAACATCACGCGACCCCACCGGCGCTGTACGGCCGAAGCCAGACCCACCTCGGCTGGGCGAAGGCGAAACCCCGCCCAGCAAAACACCGAGAGGCGCGCGGGACACGCGCGCACCACCTCTAGGCCGAACGCGAAGGAGCGGCAAGCCCCAGCTTACCAACTTACGGCCCTAGGTAGGGAAGAGAGGAGGTCACGCGCAAAATTTCGTGACCCCCCCCTTCCCACCACCCAGCCCATCTCCAGAGCCCAGTTTCCCGAGCTCAAGTAAATTTTTGTAGAGGTTTTCTTTCTCGCGGTCCAAGGAGCAAGCCCCAGGGACCCTCGGCCCTAACAACAACTCCAGTGCAGGGTTACGAGATTGAACGTTGGCAGCGCAGAAGCTGCCTTACCAACAATCGCGTCGATTGCCGGGCCCGCCACAATAGCCAGGGACGCGCGCCACCAGGGAGTAGTGTCTCCCTGCAAAATGACGCGGTCCCGGCTTCCTGCTGCTCCAGGACTCCGTCGGGTCCATCGACGGAGATGGAGCAGCCCCGGGGGCAATTGGTTTCACGGTCGTGCCTCAAGACCGCTACTCACATGGTGGGCCACGAGAAGGCTTGCCCCATCCACCCCACCTAGAAAATAATGTTCTTATATCTTTATTAATGTATCGTGCAACGACCCGGTCTCACATAGTAAATAAAAATTTTACTTTAAATATCGTAGCTTGAAGAAAATTTAATAACTTACCAGTTTTATCAGACATGGCACATGCGGAACGCGGCACTTGGTTCTATCCCAGTTCCGATTTAATAAAAAAATTAAACAACGGGGTCTGACTCTTTCGAATTTATTCGACCAGGCTCGAGCGAGGTTACACCGGAACTCCTTCGTTGCCTTGTGATGCCATATACCATGCCTCGCATTTTATCCGCCTCTATGTAACGGTTTTATTTCCACCAATCACGTTGCTACATTTTTATGTCATCACAAAGCAACTTACAATAATTTGATATATAAACTATTAATCATACAAATACCTCTAGTATACGTATTAAAAACATCTTAAATACGATTTTAATGCAACTTTCTGTGGTGGTGGCTACACGGTGCACGCAGTCCGCGCGTATCGACATTTCGCAAGTTGACCGCTGCACAAGCCGGACCCCTATGGGCCGAGGTCGTAGATCCGGTCTTCCAGCGGCATCGACCAGCTGCCCTAATTGCACGACTCTGACCACATCCAACTCACTCAGACCCACGCCCAACTTCGCGAGTACTAACGCTGCCAATTGCAACGGGTTCTCTTCTACGACACATCTGACGCGCAGCTGAGCTGGATATCATTTGCCATCAGGTCCTGGTCCCTCTCTCCACGAACTGATGCTTGAGCTCGTGGATAACCTGTTGCAGGCGCTTTGTAGCAGCCGGAAGGACGGCGTCGTCCAGTGCAGCAACCTCACTTGTCATCTCTTCTAGTGCCATCAGATGGTACACACGATCGCTCACTTTTTTATTGACGAGCACGATGTCCCACCGCAAATCTCGGCGGATCTCCTGCAGATAATCCCGCCCCACTTTCAGCTCCATTATGGTTGCATACATCTCCCTCCGGAGCAACAGCAGATTGTATCACGATGTCCCCTGCCAACGGTGACGGTAGCCAGCTTCTAGTCGCTGTCGAACACCTACCTGCACTGTTTGCACTTGGGGGTGTTTTGACTGTCAACCCTTGGTCGTAAAATTGCGTGCTTTTATGAACACACATTTAGGAAACCACGATAAAAGTGTTTTTTTTTTATATTGTAGACGTAAAACTAAATACTATTGCTGTAGCATTAAAGATGTTTAGTATGTAATGGTGACAGCGCCACCAAAAGTGATTATTGGTACTATTACACTATACACATGACGCCACTACCATCACACTACATGCAACACACAGAACAAAAAAATTGAGACGATGTAATAAAAGTTTCACTTTAAGAAAAAGAAATAAAAAGGTATTTAAAACGTCATTATTATTTGTCAATCCAAGATTAATTGAACACCCGAGTTTTTAACCACCTTTAAATAGTGTTGCTAGCAACACTATGTAAAGGTGGTTCTGGCTCTTACTGTTCCAACTGAGCCACCGTTAGATATTGTTTGAGGTTGAAAATATCGTAAAAACAACCCGATATTTATAAATTTCTGAGCACCTTATATAAATCTTTATTTTGCATTCAAATCCTTTGAAAATATTAATTATATTGTGAAAATGTCTCTGCAGTATAACCGAACTATACATTACAGTTCTAAGGAGTTCTAAGTTTCATATAATTAATGTTTACCTTGCTTTCTTTGGTTTATTTGACATACATTTTCATGTGGTATGTTCTGCTGTATTGTTATTTGCTCTGTATCTGAAATATGAAAAGTTGGATTTTCACTGGTGATAAGAGCCTTTGTAGGCTTAAGATTATTTTGTTATACTAAGTTGAAACAAACAAGGGTTAAATAGAGATCCATGACCTCTGTTTAACCCAGTGAAGGGTGATAGGAGTAAAGTGTTAAGTAAAATATTTATGTTACACTGGTTTTCCAAATAACACAAAATCACTTCACACCTGATCTCCTGTAACGGATAGGCAGAGATCACAGATTCCCTTCCTGAGAAATCACTTTCGCTTCATTGACACTTACACACCTCCTTATACACAATAAGCGGATAAAGGTACTTCTAACGTCACCCTTTTTCAATATAGAGTCTATCTGACTGTCTTATTGGGACGGACCCTATATTACCATAGTAAACCTTCCACTTCACTTACATATATTCCTTTTGTCAATCTACTATCATTCATCCGCACAACATGCCCAAACCATTGAGCATGCCCTTTTCTATCTTCCAGTTCACTACATCTTCTTTCAAGCTGCATTGTTCCCTTGTCACACTATTTTTAATTCTATCATATAATTTAATTGGCATTATTCACTGTTACAGTTAATATAGATAACTAGTTCTTTCACTCTACCATACTTTGCAAGAAGGAACTCTCATTACCTGTATTTTCAAACACTTGATGTTGTTCTTGTTTATAAAAGTTTTCAATCTGGAAAAAATTAATGTCTTGGGTTAAAGTAATAAATTATAAAATATGTGAAGATGTTGCATGATGATTGTTTGTGTTAATTTTACTAGAGATTGTAGTGTACATTTTACCATCATTTCAACATCTGTATCCATTTCTTCTTTTTGTGTCAGAGCACCAGGTGAAGTGGCAGTGGGATGAGCTTCATTATGCTGCAAGAGATCAAAATATAATGACTAACACGTAACTATGATAAATTCATGTAAAAATAAAATGTTAACCATTTAACCACAAGCTTGCCAACATGAAGCCGCCACATTGCTTTGATTTACTTACGACTAAGGGAACACGAAGGTGTGTACCTCCGAAAACAGCTTCATGCCCAATAATGGTTAGCACCTTTTCGTCTGTATTAGACAGGTAACTACCAATATTGAGGGGACCACCACCAGTTTGGGTGAGGTCCCTTCTCCTCGAAGCTGTCCGTGACTTTGCCTTATGTTTCAAGTCCGCCCAGTACTGTGAAAAGCGAAAGCAACATTCGCATCAAGCCATGCTATTAAGAATGCACAAATGAGTTATAGGAAAAATGCCAAAATGAATGGATTGTCTAACCTTTTTCCACTTCTGTCCTGTTTTTGTCGCCCATTTTTGTCACCCATTGAGTTCAGGGTGACGCAAGCTCGTCCCACTGCCTGTCAACAGTTCCTTGGATCTGCATTCAAGGCCCACACCTTTGGCCAATTGTGGGTGCATGGCCAAATTTGTAAAAGTTGCTCCACCTGAGCGTCTGACACTCTTGCTCACGACCTACAAACAAATTCATACAGATCACAATACATAGAAACAGTCTACCACACGTAAGTACTTGTTTATAAGGATAAATCACTTACATTTTGCAGAAAATGTTGTTTGTTTATAAATAGCCCACTTTTTAAACTTAACCAACTCTTTTTAGTTCCACCGATTGCTACTTGATTGCTAGTGGCGCTAGTTTCTACGTGTCATTGAATGAACGAATTTTTGTTATGTTGGTATGGTTTTGAATAGCAGCAAGAACACGACCAGCGAGCGAACACCTTACATAATACCAATTTGTATGAACGATCAGCAATCGATCGCACGATCACTTTGCGACCACTGCTGATTGCAAATTTTTACATAATAACCTTACTGGTCGTATCATAATAAAATAAAAATTTAGATACCTTTATATCACCCAAAGTTTCGACCCAGTTACATAGGCCGTCGTCGCGGGAAGACTCGTGTCTCAGCTAATGTCTGCTAATGACTGAGACGCTAGTCTTCCCGCGACCAGTAGAAATCGTGAGTGTTTACAAATAACTACTTAATTTTGCTCTTTTGGGTCGAGAGATTGCTAAACCGGAGTCGGGACGTTCATAAAAAGCGATTCCTTCCGTAGTCACGGGCATTCTTCTTGGTAGGACGTCCTTCTCTTCTTTCTGTAGGCATGGGGCTAAGCTAAGTTAGGTACCAAAATATATGTGCCACATCATTGTCGTTGTGTTGTTGAATAGTTGGGGTGCTACATGCTTTCGTTCCAGCAACGTGCCTGACGTCTGCCTCAGCATGCTGCGTTCAATGATATCATTCACCGGGCTCTGGCCACTAGAAGCGTTCCAGCTGTTCTGAGGCCGGTCGGATAAAGGATGGTGACAAAAATCTTTATTAATATTTATGTACATACATGACACACGTATGTATGTATTTAGCGACAACCATCAAAATATAAATTTGTTTTTAATTTTAAAAAAATGTCAATTTTTCGCGGAGTGATTCCCAGACAGCCATCTTCTGTAAGACGTATATTGTGTTTCTGTCAGCAGCACCACCCCACAGCAAAATGCAATAAGACATAATGCTATGAAAGTAGCTGAAATAAACAACCCTAGCCGTGTACTCGTGCGTATATTCCCAAATCCGTTTAACAGCATATGCTGTGGAACTTAGTCATTTTAGATAAAACGTGGATGTGGTCTCCCCACTACAACCTTAAGTTTAAAGTAATCCCTAAGAAAACAGTAGTATTTAGAATATTAATTTTCTCACTATCTATTATTATATTGGTATCAACACTGTCAACAACATACGCTTCACGACTTGAGTAAGAGGTTTAAGTGCCCATCTCCGAAATACACTATTAACATTTGGCAAAGTAAATTTAATAGGGAACTATATTTTCTATCACCAAAATTTATATTTGTCATCAAGTTGTATCACCTAATAAATAGGTCTATCGCCACGAAATATTTTTGTTCTCAGATAAACAAAAATTGTTCCCAGGTATGAATTATCAAATTAATGTTAATATATGTCTAAAATAAGAGATCGATAACCAATAAAGTTATATTGCATTACATGAATTTAAACTTCGTTCTTATAATAACAGTTTTGTTACTTAAATAATAGCTCTGTGCTCAGAATGGTAGATCTGTCACCAAATAAATCGATTATCGATCCCTGACTGCGACTCCTTTTTATTTGATATTTTGTCACCAATACAGTAGTAACATTTTATTTCGTTCAGATATTAAATTAATAGTATTCGTTACCAATTTAATACATCAATTTATAATTTTAATGAAAAAAATATCAAAGCGGCGGAGACAAATTGGCGCGCTTTAAAAATTGACCAATCCGGCCTCAACGATGGGTATAGCATTGTTCGCCCGTACCATTATTATAAATTTTATTTTTTTGTATCTTTATTCACATCTTTTTTTTTAACATGAATACTCATATAGTCCAGTTTTATTATACTACCAAATTAATACTTAATTACTACTTACTACTTAATAAATTTCTTACATTATACATGAAATTATTATTATGATCCTTTATACATATAATTATTTAATTCTATACTACTATTATATATTATTAATCACTTAACTGGTTAGGTTAGGTTAGGTTTTTATTTGCACTTAATGCAATTTTCTAGTAACATAATATGATTTATTGGTGATCTCTTTAAATTAGTTTGCTTAAATACTTATTAGGACACACCTATTATAATACATACAAAAACATTTATTTGGTACTAGACCTTATATCTCTCTCTATTTTAGGTGATTTATTGTGGAACTGATTTTGCATTGTTTGGTGACTACATTTTGGTGACAGATCTACTATTTTGAGGACAAACCCTATTATTTAAGAAACACAAAACTAATTAAATTGGTGATAGCTTAAATTATACCCAATTTAATACATAATAATTAATGGCCGTCGCGACACAGGTGCGCCTAGTGCGATGGCCAGCGAACTTCACATCAACTACCCTCATACAGTGTTAATTACGATCAGCACCCGACAATTGATGTGAATGAATTGTTCTTTGTAGAATTTTTAAGGTAAATAGACCCGTTTTTCCCCCGAAGGGTTTAAAACGGATATTTAGGTTTCAGCCGTAGCTTGAACCACATAAATGAGATTACCCTCTCAATATTGTGTGCAAAATAGTAAAAAGTGGGTAACTTCTCTATATTTACGTAGTATAATGAGGGTAGATGAAAATAATTGTGGCTATCAGCAGCGCGGGCGGTTCCTCCTTCAGTACCAAGCCGGCAAGGCCTTAAAGGTGTGGTTCAAGCTACGGCTGAAACCTAAATATCCGTTTTAAACCCTTCGGGGGAAAAACGGGTCTATTTAGGTGTTCGAGCCTATGCTTGAACCACATAAATGGGAGGTGTTTATTGTCTGCCGGCGCTGCTGTTAGGTAGCGTACTGTGAATTGCTTGAATCATTGAAACAAGGTTTATTCGATCATTGTTCTTTATTGGATTAGCCAATAATCAGATAATATAATCAGACAAGAATAGGTTAGCAATAGAATCATAATAAAAGTTGCTACCACATATGAGAAAAAACATGACTGTTATTTAAAGTCCTGTTAGTGTGTTCATTTTATTATCTTATGCTTATAAAGGAATCGTTGAGGACATTTGAGTTCGATCTTGATTGACCAGAAATCTCTCTGAAGTAGTGCTTGAAAAAGGTGTTCTTGGATCTCCAATTCCCTCTTTCGAGTATTTCTTCTATACTGGAATAACCACTTGTCCAGTTGTGAGTGGCCACCGCGGCTCTGAGAGATCCTGCAGAAGATGATATCCCTGCTTCTTTCAGAAGAGATCGGATCCATCCTGCGATGATAGAGGGAGATGATCCTTTTGTTTTCCCCCTGGTTGTCACAAATAAGTCGTTTACTTGTTTTCTGCGAGACTTAGATATATTCAATAACACTCTTATCCAGTAGACGGGATCCAGTTTATGGTTGGATTCTTCAGGGTTTTTCCTCAAAAGCCAACCTGACTGTCTATATGTTGATGAATCTGTTTTGGATCCAAATCTGGGCCAAAAAAGTAGTTCATCACCTTTGTCCTCGAAATCACAGTCTTGGATGCTCAGGAGTGTGAGATCGTGTATTCTCCTGCCCGTAGCTAGTAGGAGGAGGATCCACCTCATAGGATTTTAGAAAGTTTACTAGGTCAATCACTTCCCAAGTTAAGGTTTTCTTGACTGGTGGTTTATTTGCCAATATTCCTTTGAGTGTTTGTCTTATCAATGGATGTTGTGAGATTTCTTCAGCGCGAGTAGGGTTTCCAAAGTTAGCTATAACAGATTTATGTAAGGCTATTGATCGTGGGGCAAGCTTCTTTTCTCTATGTAGATAACAAAGATACTTGGCGACTAGTTGAGAGTCTGGTTCATCTGCTTGCGCGTTGTTTTGTGCTGCCCATTGACACCATGCCTTCTATACTGGCTTATATGTCCTTAAAGTAGATTTTCTCCAGGATGTTTCCAGCAACCTTATATCGTCTGAAGACCAGTTTATAACTTGTTTGGACCACCCTGAACCCTCCAAACCACCAATCTCAAGTTTTCGACCTCCGGTGGAGGGCGTTTCGTTTTGAGGTCTGTCAAATAGGCTTTCAGGTTTGGAATCTTGAGATAAGCTCCTTTCGTCCTCCTCAGTAGATCTGGCTTCCAGCACACATTGTCCCACAGAGGTGTTACCAGGAGGTATGTGCCCTCCGATGTTTTGAGGTGTTTCAGGACTCTTGGGATCAGGGCAGGTGGGGGGAATATCCACCCCAGCTTGTAATTCCACGTTCTGCTGAAAGCGTCTACAAATTGGCTCTGCTTGTCGTTGATGTTTTCGCTCACATAGCGTGGTACTACTGCTGATCTTTTTGACGCAAACAGGTCTATTTCCGGTGTACCCAGGTTCTGAAAGATCCACCTCGTGATCTTCTTGTTCAGGTGCCATTCTGGTAAAGCTTTCCCCCTCGTAAGACTGTCTGCTACTCCGTTGTATACGCCCGGTATGTGTCGTGCGAATATATGGCAATGTCTCATTTCGCAGTAACAAAGAATTTCCTCTGTTGTTCTCAGCAGCCCGATAGACTTCGTGCCCCCTTGCTTGTTGATGTAAGCAACACATGTGCGGTTGTCTGTCTGTACCATTACTGTGCGATTCTTCAGGTCTTGGTCTAGTTGTTGAAGAATTTTTAGAATAGCATAGAGTTCCTTCATGTTGCTGTGCCAACTCTCCTGAATTCTGTTCCATTTTCCCTGAAAATGGCGGTTGTTGGCCGTGGCCCCCCAGCCGGTGTCCGCTGCATCTGTCGCAATGAAAATCGATGGCTGGTTCATGTGAATGGGGGTGCGTTTGTGGGCATTCTTCATCCACCATTCTAGCTCTGATGATGCCCTGAGTGGCATTGAGAACTTTCTGCGAGGATCTGAGTGGGGCAGAGCTTTTGACGCTCTTTGCAGAACCCGACAATGTAGACGTCCCAATGGAACTACTGTTGATGCAAAGTTTAGTCTTCCGAGAACGACTTTTGCGTCTCGCCAGCTCCAGGTTTTTCGTGCCAGCAGTCTCTGGATGTGAGATTTCAGCTGATTGACTTTCGTTTCTGACAGGTGTTTTTTGTTGTCTTTTTTGTTCCATGTTATGCCGAGATATTCCATCTCCATTGACGCTTTGGGCGATGATTTGTCTTTGTTTATTTTCCAGCCCAAGTTTTCTAAGAACGAGATGGCTTGACCCATTTGCTGTTCCAGCGTATGAGCATTTTTGTGGGCGATGAGAAAGTCGTCTAGATATACTAGTATCCTGAGTCCCCGATGACGCAGCTGTTGGGCAACCCAGTTTGTCACCTTTGCGAATGCTGAGGGCGCTGATGCGAGGCCGAATGGCAGGCAGGTCATCTCGTACATCAGGATTTGATCGTCTCTTCCCTTCTGAAATGCGATAGATAGATAGCGTCTGTGACCCTGCTGAACCGGTTTGTGGAAGTAAGCTTGAGATATGTCCAGCTTCATCATATAGTCGTTTGGCCGGATATGATATGGGATTTGGAACTGGTTTATCAGCCTGAATTGTGGAGCGGCAACATATTTGTTTAGATTTTTTAGATTTAGAATTGGTCTGTTTTCCCCGTTTACTTTTTTCCTTAGAAACATAGGAGAAAGAAACCCGGTTTTCTGAATGCTTATTGCCAGAGCTTTTGACTTGAGCAGTTTTTGTATCTCTTGTTCCATCTCCGGACTGTATTGTGTCCAATATTTTCTGTATTTCTTTATATCTTTTGAGAGTGGAATTGTCAGTGGTCTGGTGAGGAAGGGTATCCGATAGCCTCTCACCATCCTTTGTATGCTTTTTGGTGCCTTTGCCCACTGATTGGTGTATCTTGCTAGGCACCCTGCTTGGAAGTCATTTCCGGCCTTTTGCTCCCCCCCATTTTTTTGCTGTCTGGGTGGTGTTGTTCTGCTTAGCTTCGTTCCTACGATTTCCTCCCTCATTTGAAAATTTAAGCTTTTCGTTTCGCCAGTTCTTAGCTGTCGGTTTCTTGTACTTTTCTCGCTCGTGTCTGTGTTCTGGCCGGGGAAAGGGGAGGCTTCTGTACGAAGTAGATGGCGCGCTAGGTTTGCGAAAGGATTTCCTGGCGGGAAAAAACTTCTGTATTCCGCCCATCTCTTTGATTAACTCTGCAAATGCTTTCTCCTCGAATAGGTGTGACGCTGACGGAGGGATGTCTTGTAGAAGTCTGCTGTAGGCCTTATTTGCGGGTTTGTATGCCTCTCTTCTTTTTTGAAGCGTTTCAGCGCGACGTCCGCACACGTACTGAAGCAAGGCATTGGACTTTTTCCTGAATTCCGAGTCGAGAAGCAGGAATGTGCTTCCCACTTTGCTCCTGACATCACGTGGGAGTATCTCCAGTAGTCTTTGAAAAATGAGCCGTTGTTGAATTAGTCCATTAGAAATGGCCCCGAGCATCAGGTCCATTGTTTCCAGGAGTTTTTGTGACTTATAGCTTGGAGAAAATTCTAAGAGCAGATTGTTAATTTTAAGAGCGCAAAAACCCGGCGAAGCTAGGAACTGCTTTTGGGTTTCTGTATACTGGACATTGATCCAGTCTTTATGGCCAACTCTCTGGCAGGTTGTGACGTAGCTAAGCGCCGCCTCATCAGCGTCAGAAATTTTCGGTTCCTTTGTAGTCGTCTTCGGGGCAAAGTCGAACGACTCTTGTGATTCCTCCTCGGAGGAGGATTCCTCAGACGAGGCACGCTCTCGGTTTTCTTCGAGATCCTGGTTTGACTCCCGATCTGGAGGGGTTTCCGAACTAGGTTCTTCCAGCTGACGGTTTCCCAAAGTCTTCGCCATCATGTTGAAGAGGTTCTCGTTGTGCTCTTTTTGAGACGCCAAGAATGAGGTCATAAATGACTGCTGCTGCGATAGTATGGCTAGCATGACCGCCGAGCTTGCATCAGTCTTTTCTCTCATTAGACTTTCTGATGCAGGTGGAGCATACGTGGGTCGTGATGTGGAAGGCGCCGATTCGGTGTTCTGTGACGCCTGAGGTGGGCAGACCACGACTGCGCTGCGATGGGGCGAACGTGATCTGTAGTCGCTTCTGGATGAACTTGATGAGCGGGCTGAGCCAAGCCCGGCCCTTTCTTTAAGGGTTTGGTTGACAGCGGATCTTCTTACGATTAGGGGTTTTATCCGCCTAACGGTTGCATTGATGCTCTCATACGAGGTGGGATGCACTTTCTCAAGAATAGAGAATGGTGCATAAACAAGTGCTCGTCCCAAGGGCCACCTTAGAATTGTAGCGCGGATCTTGCGATACGTTCTTTCAGAGAGGGAGGTTGCCTCCGGGTTGAAAGCTTTGGCTAACTCCTCGGTCGGGAGGGCGAATCTTAGTTTGAGGTCGATGCCTTCGGGCACTTTATTTCCCCCAAATAGTTCTTCGAAGGAGTGGTTTAGGACTGGCCACTCGGTCCACTCCGCGGGGAAGTGACGGTTGAGGCTGTCTATTACAGCTTGGAAGGCGGCGTCCTCATCCGGTGATGCTGGTTGGATACTGGCAAGCTGCCCCATACAGGATTCTTCCGGCATGATCTGTAAGTGTTAGAGAGCGCCTGGTCAGTATTGAATCGACGTCGAGTAGTTTTTTCGACGCAGTTTCAAAAGGTTATGATACGACACGCCATTGTCAAATAGTTTTGTTCGACGAACCGTAATTCGACACGACGTTCGTCGAACCGTAATTCGACACGATGTTCGTCGAACCGTAATTCGACACGACGTTCGTTGAATCGTAATTCGACATGACGTTCGTCAGAAAGCTAGTTCGACACGACGCTTAACGAGCAAGAGCGTCGAACGTTTGTTCGACATGACTACGACTAACGTCGTATGGTCTGACAGGTTCGCAAATGCTGAACGAGTCTGCCTCACTGGGCCAAAAGGCGCCGAGTGGAAAGTCGTCGTTGGGATAGACCCGAACGGAATCAGCGTCTCTCACGAGTGATGAATTCACACTTACTTGTGGTTTTTCACGCCGCTCTTCCTGAATATGTTGATTCGGCGATGTCGAATGACTTAAATTTGCCGAAATTCTGCACTGCGAGGTTTTCACTTTATTTAGTTGCACCAATATTGAAAGCGTACTGAAGGAGGAACCGCCCGCGCTGCTGATTTATAGCCACAATTATTTTCATCTACCCTCATTATACTACGTAAATATAGAGAAGTTACCCACTTTTTACTATTTTGCACACAATATTGAGAGGGTAATCTCATTTATGTGGTTCAAGCATAGGCTCGAACACCTAAATAAAGTATTTTGTATATTATTTTGTATTTGTTTACATTTAGTTTTATTATTATTAAAAACTAAATTGTTACAACCATTGAACTTTTTTTCCTATCATCAAGTTTATTGATGGCGACTCATCAATCTTCCTGCTAATTTTAAAGATTAAGGATGTGCCACAAGCTAAAAGGACCATTCCGCACCTTTCTTTAGTCACAAAAATTATGTCATTTATGTATACTACGAAAAGAAACGAACCTAATATTGAGCCTTGAGGCACCCCCACCGTGATTACTCAAATATGATTTTATAACATTAAGTAAATTATTTAGCTACTTTGTATATTACAAAGTATTTTTTTTTCTAAAACACTCCAGGCTCCGTTCAGTTACTGGAGAATGTAAGTTGTAAGTTGAGAATGAAATGAATTTATATTTTTCTTAAAAGAAGTTAACACACCACTGTGATCAGACCTCAAACAATTATTAATTTTGATGCCTAAGTTTTCCTTACTGAAAATGTTGTCAATACAAGTAACATAATGGCTGGTCACTTTTGCTGGCCTTTCAAATATTTTATCCAGCCCAAAAGACCAAAACAAATTTATTAGTCAAGTAACCCGTGTCAGGGAGTCCAAAATATCAACATTGAAATCACCACAAAAGATAATGGCCGTATTAGATTTACACAGATTAAGCAATAACATTTCCAAAATATTTTCAAAGAAACCGAAATCGCCATTTGGTAGCCTATATAAGCAGCAAACAATGAATGTGTAGCGAACAAACAAACATAAGAAATTAAGTTATTTTAATAGTTACTAAGTCGTCGCACGTCGTCGCAGTCGTCAACAATTGACGGTTGTTGTTAGAAAAAATAATGACAGCGTAAAAAAATCTAGATTGTACGGAACTACTGATGGACGTTAACAAGTAAAGAACTGGTGAAATAGTGCTTGTGTTTTATTTGGGAGGCTTCCCAAACCACACAACTACAAATGCATCCAACTCCACACAGGACATTTCTATTGCTTTATATCATTCCGCACCTTATTTTAATACTTTCATGCATAATTATCATAGAGCTACCATGTATTGAATTTTCACTGCAAAAAGAACTAACAATATTGTTAGGTGCTTTGGTTTTAATACAACACCAAACTCAAATCAGATAAAACTGTAAAATTTTAGCTAGGTACTTGTTTGTTACAACTATTGATAAGATAACTAGAGATACTTGAAGGAACACTTCCTGCCACTGCCAGTGATTTAGCATAGGTATATATTATGTTGGTAAATTTATTTAGCTTTAACATTTTATTTTATTATTACTTCTGAATGCTAATAATATGTATTTATTTATAATAATTCAATAAATATGATATTAGATTTAAGTTTGGCAGTGCGTATTGAATTTGCCATGACAATTTAAGTCTCAAGAGAATAGATAATGTAAGAATTGGTGATAGGCTATGAAATATTGTGAAACATAAACGATGGGACACAAAAAATGATTTATTGAGCCAAGGTACATGGAAAGGCTTAGAAAGGACGCTCACAAAGAACGTATGCAGATCATATATGATTCATTTTTTTCAAGTTTATTCAAGATACTAATCCTTAGCCTGTCTTTACTTTGTAGGAGCGTGAATATACGTATATATGTATGTATTGTGATTAAGGAATTATACGTTTTCTAGATACCTAAAAATCTGTGATCTGTCAAGTAGTAAGTAGTTTCTAGCCATAGAAACTTGTAATTGGGGTCATTATGTCAGTGATTTTTTCTTAATAAATCACAACCATCATGATCTAACGAATATATTAATTGTAAAACAATCTATTAAACTGTAATATAATATATAAAACAATATCTCTAAATTTCAGTAGCAGTGACTTATCGAGTTCAATGAAACAAGAATTGCAAACAGAAACCGATGTGATGAGTGATTCAGTTACAAGCTGCGGACTGACGTCAGAAGTATCGACGGATATCCAGAATACTACTTCGCCATCGTGTTTGTCCGAAATGTCGGACGCTTACGGCGCACAATGTCAAACTGGAACTCAGGTGAGTCTCTTGAACTTTTTTGCTCCAGCGACCATCAGTCCTTCTGCATACGTGAGTAGCCCAACTCCACTTAAGCGGGCTAATTCTTTTGTAAAGTAAGTAACATTAGTTCTCTGGTGTGTCACCTCATTTCTGATGCGATCTACCAGAGAAACCTCGAGCATCTTCCGCTCCTTAGAACGCTGAGCGACTTTGAATTTGTGAGCTAGTCCCGCAGTGAGTGTCCACGTCTCAGAACCGTACGTCATAATGGGGAGCACACACTGGTTGAAAACCTTAGTTTTCAGGCATTGTGGTATAGACGACGTGACGACATGCCTTAGCCTTCCAAATGCTGCCCATCCGAGCTGTATTCTTCTGTCCGCCTCCCTCTCGAAATTGTTCCTGCCAAGTTGTATGATTTGGCCCAATTATAGTTTTAAGAGATTCGCGATTTATACTCATGATTAATAACTAACGGGACTTATCGCGTATGTTTTTATATAATAAAGTTACCTTTATTTAACCCGACGTTTCGGCTACGTTGCAGAAGCCATGGTCACGGGCAGGCCCAAGTAAGTATATTGCGAAACAACCTCTACGGGAGTGCCCCCAAGGGCAACCGGTCTCGGGACTACCAAATCATATTCCTTTTTTCCTGTACCTTTATGTATATGTTAGTAAAATTTGTCAAACTTAAAGATTGGTAGTAGAATTAGAAAATTCTACTACCAATCTTTAAGTTTGACAAATTTTACAACAATTAAAAGGCGTAGCAATTTGAAAACCCGAAAACTATAAATGGCATGTGATATTTTAAGTCTGTAATTATGAAAATACCTCTGCGAAAAGCCTCGACGAAATGGTTTTGTGAGCTAGTCCCGCAGTGAGTGTCCACGTCTCAGATCCGTACGTAATAACGGGGAGCACACACTAATTACAAACCTTAGTTTCCAGGCATTGTGGTAAAGACGAAATGAGGACATGCCTTAGCCTTACAAATGCTGCCTATCCCAGCTGTATTCTTCGGTCCGCCTCTCTCTCGAAGTTGTTTCAGCCAAGTTGAATAATTGGCCTAAGTAAGTGTATTAGGAAACTTCTTCTACGGGAGTGCCCCAAGGGCAACCGGTCTCGGGACTACCAAATCACTAAACATGATTTTGATTATTTCTAAATTAACCCCGAGTGCGATGCGTTGAGAAGCAGCATTTATTTCGGACATCATTCCTGATTTTGATATTTATTCCTCGTTCAACCCAATCCAGCGTTTTAAAAACATCTTCCAGTGCACTCGAGAACAGTTTCAGGGACATAACATTCCCCTGTCCCCCTGTCAGACACCTCCGTGTCGTGGCTTTGGAGTTGAACGGTCATCATGGCGGAAACATAAATATGTCTCCGCATACTTAGGTACCGTCAACTTGAGATTGCTGCAAAGATTCCAAGCCCGCCCAGGTCTTGACCGAGTCAAAAGCTTTCTTATAGTCCACAAACGCTAGGCAGGGTGGCTGGTTATATTCTTAAGTTTTTTCTATGACTTACCTCAGCGTGTGTTTGTGGTCTATGGTACTAAAACCCCGTTCAAACCCGGCCTGCTCTGGAGGCTAAAAGATATGTAGCCTAGCTGAGATTCTATTGGAGATGACCTTCGAGAACAGCTTATAGATGTGGCTCAGAAGTGTTATCGGTCTGTAATTTTTCAAGAGGGTTTCATCTCCCTTCTTAAATGAACAGAACAGCCACTAGCACCAACATTTAGGAGTTCTTCCAGAGAAGATGACAGTGTTAAATATTCTTTGGAGGGCCTTCAGAACCGGTCTCCCACCAGATTTCAGGAGCTCCGAGGTAATTCCGCCTCTCTTGAAGCTTATCCAGTTTTAAGCTGTTTTAAGGCCATCTCAATCTCATCCAAAGATATTTCAGGCATGTCTTCTGTGAAGTGACGCGTCATTGTGGCCCTTGAATCGGAGGGGTCAGGCTCCGGACTTCGACAGTGCGAGCGGTATAACTGGCCGTAAAAATCTTCTTTCTCAGATAATATCTCTGATTTAGAGGTGACCATGTCTCCACGACCTGTCCTCAACTTCGTCATGTGTCTACGTCCCAGTTTTCGGGCGAATACGCGCATCCCACGGTTTTGCTCGATCAACCATTTTGAGGAGTGCTTTAGCCTTACGTTGGTCTCGACGTGTTGCCTTCTTTATCCGTTTGTTTTGCGCAACTGTTTGCGAAAGAGATGTCTGTGAAGTTTCTAGTCTTAACTTCATAAGGCCCAAAGTCTCGTCCAAGAGATCCGACTTACGGTTGCCAGCTTGGAGCCCTGCAGAACCGGGTCCCTTCTTCGCCGATTATTTTGGTCACATGTTCGAAATCTTTGTCAACATTGAACGCGGTCGGCAGAATGGAAAAGCGGTTCTGGAGTTTTAACTGGAACTTGGATGAACCAGCGACCATTTGCAGTCGGATAGGTCGGTGCGTAGAATTCATTATGCGTATCCATTCTAGCTTGTAATTGATATTCAGGCTCTTACCATGCGGTAATCACTTCCGGTATAAAACCTGTTGATCACGGAGATATCCCTGAATATATATGCTTTTTATCGGCCATGATGAAGTCGATCTCATAAAGGTTTTTTCGTCGGAACTTTTCCAGATCCACTTCAGTTGGGGCTTCTTCTTATAAAAAGTGTGCTGCGATTCAAGAAAGTGGACCAATATGTGTCCCCTGGAATTCTGACTGCCAATGCCAATGCCGTGTGGTTCCAACCTCGATTCATCACTCTCCCTTTGATCAACTTTAGCGTTGAAGTCCCCCATTACAACGTTGTAGTGAGCGGACGTGGCATGATGCAAGGCCCTTTCGATATCATCGTATAGGGCCTCTACCTCTTGGTCTGAGTGTGCCGATGTTGGGGCGTACACCTGGATCATTTTGGCATGCCTTTGTTTTGGCTGAACTTAATCAGAAGCGGAAGGGACCAGTACAAAACACATTGTGCACCGGCCGCTGATGAACAGTGCCTTGAACCAATTTAACTGTAGGGTTTAGCGTTGGGAGAGTCAATCAATCACGAGAGTTGTGCTAAGACTAACTATATTTATTAATAACACGTACATTTAAACATAGGTTATAGGTTCATTCACTCATACACTACATAACAACTACTTGACTGAAATAGACTGGACTAGTATGACAGCTCATGATAACGTTGATGACATGGTAAATTTCTTGACTAACTATATAACACGACTTTTTAACAAACACGCCTCGGACAGGAGTATTTTGGTGAAGGATGCTCCTAAGCCTTGGTTGACGAGCACTGTACTGCTTATGATGCGGCTACGCGACAACGCTTACAAGCGTTTCAAGCGTACTGGAATCGAGGCACATAAGCAGTATTATAAGGACCTGAAACGACTTATCATTCGGGCTATGCGTTCTGAAAAACAGGCATAATTTGACAAGACAATAAATAACAGGACTAACTCAAAGACATGATGGAAACACTTAAAAAAGTTAATTCTTACTGACAATAATCAAACTGACTTGCCACAACACGATCCTGACTCTATCAACAGGCATTTCCTGGACATACCTGGAAAAACAGACGTGACTATTAGTGACCTGGCATATTATGAATTTCACCGGTTTGGTTCTTCCTCTTTCTCGTTGAAGCCGGTTTCGGCTGCAGCGGTGACAAAGATTGTTTCGGCGATCAAGACGAGGGCCAAGGGTCTTGACGACATTGACATGCTATTATTGACATTGTCAGTGACTATTGACGTATTGACAGCGATTGTGAACAGGAGCCTCAGCACTGGTATCTTTCCGACCAGTTGGAAATCGGATTTGAATTGTTGATTGATTGATGTTGGATTGGAAATTGATATCTCCCACTTCCGTCCCATAAGTATCCTTCCATGTGTGTCAAAGAAAGTGGAGAGAATTGTTAGTGATCAGCAGCAGAACCTTTTCACTGCATCAAAGTTTATCACAACGTTGTAGTGAGCAGATGTCGTTTGATATAAGACCCGTTCGATGTTATCGTAAAGGGCGTCTACCTCTTGGTCTGAGTGTTCCGATGTGGGGCGCACACCTGGATCATTTTGAGTGAGTATCGATCTGAGAGCTTAAGAACGATGCACGCCACCCTT
The DNA here is from genome assembly GCA_030578115.1 of Leucoptera coffeella. Lineage (NCBI taxonomy): Eukaryota > Metazoa > Arthropoda > Insecta > Lepidoptera > Lyonetiidae > Leucoptera > Leucoptera coffeella. The sequence goes on from JAMBLF010000002.1 coordinate 6,333,602, forward strand.
ATCGACACACTGGACACTTCCACGACGCTGTTGGAGAGGACTTTGTTGATGAAGAAGCCTACGCCCCTTTGGGACTTGCAGTCTCCTCCCAGAAAGTAGAAGAGGTGGCCAGATCTTAGGGTTAAGTAGTCTTCGTCCTGTCATGGGACTTCGCTTAACCGCAACATATGGGCACCTGATTTTTGTAAGTTCTGCTTCCAGTTCGGCAAAATGCGAATACAGTTGGAGACTGTGTCCATTGTACGTCGCCACGGTCAGTTATTATGGTGGTTATTATATATATTATATTTTAAGCACTTTTTTCTGTCGAAGTAAACTGCTATAGTTTTTAAATATGGGGATCCCAGGGCTGGAGCATTCTTCTGTCAGAGAATTAGCATAGCTATACAGAGGGGGAATGCTATCAGTGTCTTGGGAACCCTATCACCCTCTGACAGAGAAAACTAAAGATATTTTCTATATAATTTAATTTTTATATCTTCTTTAAGTTTATAGTTTTAATTTGTTTATAAAAAAATACTGTTCTTGTTTTAAATGTAATAAAAAACTAGAAATTAAATATATTATGTGTGAATGAATGAAAAGAAGTGAAAGTGAGTGGGCAATACTTATCATGGCACGTGCGCAGCGCATTGGACAAGAGTCCGACAAGAGGAGGGGGCATGTCAGGAGGTTGCTATTGTCATATCAGAGCGAGATATGAATCAATGAGTGAAAGCAAAATACGTAAGCGGCAGCTAGACTAATTTACTTAAATTAATATTTATTAATAATTAAACCTTATATTACAAGATCTGCTCGAAGTGTGAACAGAACTAAGAATTATTTTAATTTATATTTCTAAAGAAAGAATATGATTTCGAAATATGCTGACTGAGACTTCCTGTTTATGTCCAATGTAACTAGGTCATTGCGGCCTATGTAGGTGCAACCAATACCACACTGTGTAATAACATTGCTGATGAATGTCCCGTGTGACTTTAGGTATAAGTCTTGTGTTCTAGCGCAAGTGCTTCCTGGATTTCCACTGGCTTTGTTTTCCAATGTCTACAGACTATTACTGCAAGGAATGTGATAATTGCTGCCAATATGATCATGTATAGGGGTATGGTGGTACGGTATATGATTCCATAACTTGACCGTTCCAGCTTCAATGGGACTTGTAGAAATACTTTCTCTTGGATGTTGTGTAGAGTTTTGAAATCTATCAGTTTCAGATGTAGGATGCTGCTGGTGGAGTTCTTCTTCCGTGAGTTATTCATGAACTGCATAATTTTTAGGGGTTTTCCTTCAATTTCGTAATTTTGGTTACGAATGGTGAATTTTGTTGTATTCAGTTGGCAATTCTTGGGTATGGTTGCAAGATAGGTTCCTCGTAATTCTATGTGGTCTTCCTTAAGGCAATTCAGCTGTATCTTGGTATTATGAGGTAGTGTTAGGACATAGTTTCTTTCGTCTAGCTGTTCCATAGATTGTTCAGTTACGTTTACTGTTGCGGTTTCACAATGATTTTTATTGGGTATGGTCATTATAAGTTCCTGGATACAATCCGGCTGTGTTCTTACTTGATGGTAAGTATCTTCGGAGCAAATATATTGGTTTTCTATCTTCTTGCATGCTGTATCTAAATACAAAAAAGATCTTTTGGTTGTAACTATTAAAGGATGAGGAGAAATAAGGATTCGATTATACTTATTAGGAGCAATAAATAATTTATGGAGATTATAAAGTTTTGTTGAGAGTATAGGTAAATTAAAAAAATCATACATACATAAACATACGCTTCACGACTTGTGTATATATATATATATAGGCATGATGACAACAAGTGAATTTCCTTGAAATATTTTGTGTGTATATTATTACAAAATTCCTAATTCTAAAACTCTGATTAACATAACATAACATACGCTTCACGACTCGTGTATACACACTCCCTTGTTTTATTATGGCGGGGTAGTCAGAGGCTTGAATGCCTATCTCCGAAATTTCGAAGGCATTTTAGGTATGGGTCATTCGAAGCCCACGTATCACTAGATAGACAGCACCCAACGTGATAGGTAGTTAATCGTATCGCCGTATATAGGCACTGACTATTACCTATCCTGAGGGATAAGTAGGTTTCCTCACGATGTTTTCCCTCACCGTTAGCGACTGTAAATTATGTACGTAAATGAAAAACACATTTAAATTTCAGTCAATGGTACATACCAGAGTCAGGATTCGAACCTAGGACCTTTCTCATAAGAAGTCCGAGGTCTTACCCACTGGGCTACAGCTGTCATTTAAAATTAAATTAAATCTATATTAAAAAAAGTTTATTTATCATTTTCTTTAAAGTACGTATATCAAACATGGAATAATGGGTGCTCGATGCACGCACAAACGCTAATATATTCTCAATTCTGATCAATTCAGATAAATTATCATCTACATTTTCGGTAATAATATTCAACATTTGAGAAAATTTCATATAATTCATTATTCTAACACTATGTTTATTTTCTAATAAAAATTCAAGAGTTTGGTTAATCTTCTCTTGGCTCTTAACTAATTTAGATAAAGCTTTATTCTGTTCGAACATCCAATCTTTGCTAGTACTAATATGATTATTTAACTCTAAAACTATCTTATTTTCACAATTTTGTAACGATTCTATAGCCTGATTATATTTCAATGCATCAGAATAGTCTAAATTTCCAGTAATTTTTTTTATAACTGAGCCTAAACCAACGAATATACCTCTTTTAACACGACTAGGTTCCAAGGATTTATTTTTCATTTTTACTGGCTTTGTTGCCATATTAAACTATACTAGCTAAATGTAAAAAAACATGTAAGGTGCTGTTTTATTCATAAAACTGTAGTTTTCGTAAGTATAAAACGCCCAATTTTGGGCGACCATCTTTTCATACATTTTTATATGGACGATTTACCCGTCCGCCGCGAGTAGCAAGTTTCAATAGATCGCGTTCAGTCTTGGGCTAATGCCAGCGTGAGACCACGTCCATTTTGTTGGCGATCACAGCTAAACCGCTAGATAATCACACTAGATCAGTTATTTCTTAGTTCAATAAGTGAAATTTGGAAAACAATAAGTGATCATTTTGGTGTTTGAGGTTATTGCTTATTATATTTACAAGCGCTTTTTTCTTCCGAAGTGAACTGCTAAAGTTGATTTATTCTACATGTTTATTTTAGAAGTATTTTACTTGATGCGACGCCATATTTGATAATATCAAATCATTCATGCTTAATTTATGCCTGTGACAGGTATATGTCAGACATGATTTGATGTTTCAGATATTACATACATGATACATCCTAACATCACTATATATATACGGATAAACGGAATGCGGATATACGGAAATATATACGAATTATAATAAACAATATTTCTGCGGAAAATTAAGGTTTAGTACTTAAAAAACGATGTTTGATTCATAAATTTAAAATTTGCACCAAAACGCGTTAAAGCGTCATGGCGTCGCTTGCATACGTCACTTTAGAGTACAAGGAACATTCGGTGTATGTAAACATTATCTAATTCATATTTAATTTGGACATTTTACTAGTTTTTACATTAAAACATGACTTCGAAAGCATATAGGTGGTGTTCCGTCCCTCTGTGTAGTAATACGTCCATAAAAACTTCTGAGAAGTTATTTATTTTCGTTCCTTTCGATAAGAAATTAAGAAAGAAGTGGCTTAAACTTATATATAGCAAGACGTGATTTGGAAGGAATATTGCCCACTACACAGCTTTATTTTTGTGAAGATCACTTTGATGTAAGTATTTCCTTTTTTATTTTGAAGAATTTTGTTGCCTAAATTCATTATAAGCTAATTTTATGGGAAGAAGTAAACATTGATATACCTACCTACAAAATTTTTGGAGGATATGATTCTCTTACTCACTGTTACTTATTGAAATCAAATCCTCAATGAAAGAGCTATTAAAAAGAATTATTTTTATGGTTTAAATAGTTAATTAACTAGTTAATACACAATGCTTACATGGATGTTTTAACATTTCTAAATTCTGCTGAACAGAAGTCTTTGTTTGATGCCAGAAACGTTCTTAGCATTATCAAGTCGATTCTTGGTAAATTTGCGCTTGAAGCTTTTATAAATCCTTGTTCCATGACTCAATTTAGCGTAATCAATTTTCACAAAAGAAATTGAAGTTGATAAAACATTAGCGGCGTAAATAATTAAAAAAGCGAGCGAGTGTGTAGTAATACAAATGTAAACAAAGAGAAAGAACTCTGACGTAACGTGATGCGCTCTGACTGGCGTTCAACATGTAATGGCGGATTGCCGTATTTAGGGATTTTATTTTATCGATTATTATATTAATCTTTGTTTTAATTATGAAAAGAATCAGAGTTTTAAAAGCGGCTGTAGCCCAGTGGGTTAGATCTCGGACTTCGTATGAGTAAAGGTCCTAGGTTCGAATCCCGACTCTGGCATGTACCAATGAATGAAATTTAAATGTGTTTTTCATTTACGTACATAATTTACAGTCGCTAACGGTGATGGAAAACATCGTGAGGAAACCTGCCTATCCCTCAGGATAGGTAATAGTCAGTGCTTATATACGGCGATACGGTTCACTACCTATCACGTTGGGTGCTGTCTATCTAGTGATACGCGGGCATCGAATGACCCATACCTAACATGCCTTCGAAATATCGGAGATGGGCATTCAAGCCTCTGACTACCCCGCCATAATAAAACAAGGGAGTGTGTATACACGAGTCGTGAAACGTATGTTATGTTATGTTAATCAGAGTTTTAGAATTAGGAATTTTGTAATAATATACACACAAAATATTTCAAGGAAATTCACTTGTTGTCATCATGCCTATTAGTGAATCTCATTTTGAATAGGTTATTTATTCCATATACAGGTTGACAGATTCATCACTGGTAATATTTTAACCTGGCTATTAGTAGCACCTATAGAACCCATTTTCATAATAAAAAGGGTAGGAAATTTTAGACAATTTTTTTAATTTGTATTTTAAATTTTCCGTTACATATGGGTACCCGTAACGTAAAACTTACCAAGGTCATGTTCGTTCATAAATTGCAAGTTTACATTCTATGTAATTATCAATGGTAATCTGGTGTTTTTGGACCAGGACCATTTTGAATGAAACTTTTTTCATTATGGAGACAGTGTCTCCGCGGGTCAGGAAGCCAATAGAACATACTCAAGTGGTGTCCTTTAAAGATTAATTACGACAATGTTACGCACTATTCTTTTATTTAATAAAAATAATCATCACTGCACACAATAACACAACTTGAACATTAGCCGGTTATGGATTGTACTTAACTTAATCGCGTGATTACTCAATGCTGGTTACTAGTTAATCTTCCTTTAGTTTACGCTTTCATAAGTTCTTTAAACTATTTGATTCCAAATTTCTCTTTTATTTCGATAATTATAACCTCGAAAACACTTCAATAATTAATTTCATTTCCACTAAAGTATGAATTTGCATTCACATAACTAAATCATGTTTTACTTTCACATCATTAATAAAACATCATCATTCGTCTATGGTGCGTCAACAAAGTCAGCAGCTCAGTGAAAGTTGAAAATACAAATAATTATTTTTGGCTAAATATTTAGTCAATTGTGATGCCGAACTGGCTAAATATGTTCGCTTTGGGATAAGGTTTGGATCCTCAACTGGAACGAACCGAAGAACAAGGAAGAGAAGAATTGAAGCATCGATTTCGTTTTTCTTCGGTTGTAGCGGCTGGTGGCGTTGATGTAACCATGGCGATGAAATAACAAGAAGTTCAAATGCCGTGGCATCAGTGTTTGTGCTTCAGCCGACATAACCTTAGTGATGAATGGCTTAATAAAGAATTAAAAAAAAAAAAAACATCATCCACCATTATTGTAATATGAAATAGCAATTTAACATTAAATTATAAATTAAGACGACAAAAATACTTTTAACTGCCATAGCGTTGTAAAAATGACAACAAACATAGTCAAAAAAATTTTGTCACTAATAATACCATGTACTTTTTAAGACATGTAACCAGACCATTAAATTAAAAAAAATTAGAATTACTCTATGTTGAATTGAAATTATTTGTTATTAGTTATAATAGAGATCGCCCCACATAAATTGGCAGTTGGAGGTGTCGCCACAGTCGCGTAATTCAGTATAGGTTTCATTTGTAACGGTCTTTGGTTGCAGAGCTATAAACTCAAATAAAACAAATTAATATATCAAAGTCAAAATATGTTTATTTAAAATAGGCCCTATCACAAGCTCTCTTTGAATGTTATCTTATGATCTAAGTATAAATTAAAAAAACTATTTCAAACATGATTAATAATTAACGGGACTTATACTTCTCATTATATATTACATATTATATTATGTGTTCCTTCACTCTGTCCGCAATAGACCGTTTAGTCTGTCCGACGTAGGATTTCCCACAGCTGCAATGAATCTTATACACACCCTTATATCTTATATCATGAGTATAAATCGCGAATCTCTTAAAACTATTATTTCAAACGTGGCACTGAGCATTGTCTTTACATATTTTTTACCGAGGTTAGATCAGCGGAGACCCTAGCTTGGAGAAGAACTAACAAGAAACTCCGGAAATCAATTCATTATAATCACCCTTAACAAACATAAAAATTACAAAGAGTGAGCAAAAAACACAACGCTGGTAATACTAAATTTACCTTTCATACAAAATAACACGCAATGGCGGAAACGTCAAATTTAGTTTGCCTACTGCCAATTTATGTGGTGCGATCTCTATTTATTGATATGGATTAAAATGAACAAAGATTGAAGAACTAGTGAAATGGAATTGTATTTGTCATCGTGTACCATGTATGTGTGATGAAATCTGTGAACTAAGAATGATTATGCTGCTCTTGATAAACACATAGCCGAGTTGAAATTTGACGAAGTACTTCTGTGTGATGATCCTAACAGAGCTGCCCTCTTGCTTGTTGACCTCCTTTCTACCACTATAACTAAATACACTACTACTAGGGTACTGCGGAAAAAAGATCGACTCATTAAGCCGTGGATGACACCTGATCTGCTTCGCTGCATAAGGAATAGAGATCGGTTACACCAACAATCTAAAATATCTCCAAATAATCAGATCTTACGTATAACATATTTAAGATATCGAAACTTTTTAAACAAAATTCTGAAAAAGACTAAGCAAATATTCGAATCATCTACCAATGCCAAAACTAATTGCATCCTATTTTCAATTTCGTCATTAGGCCGCCCCAAAGATCTTCGTCCTCTTCGGGTCGATGAATGTTCCCAATCGTCTGAGTGCTGCTGTCCGTCCATAGCATATGTGGATTCTGTTAGATATTTGGGTGTCACTATGGATTCTTTGCTTTCATTTAAGATGCACGTAAACATACTGGTGTCAAGAGTGCTGAAATTGACATTCATTTTTTACAAATTACGAGATATAGCGAGCTGTTCTCTTATTCGTACCACATATTACGCACTATGTGAAAGTATTTTGAATTACGCTATTGCTTCGTGGGGTGGGATCGCTAAAACTTTATTAAAGCCACTAGAAATTGCGCAGCGAAGGATACTGAAAGTGGCCACGCACCGCCCTCTATTATTTTCGACTCACTTTATTATACCATCAGTGTAAAGTCCTTTCAGTACGGAAGCTGTACGTGCTCAGTATTGTCATGTACCAGCATAAAAAACTACCATATACTGAAATAAGCAAACGTAGAGCGGACCTGGTTTGTACGAAGCCCTTTCCACATTACAGTTTTACTCAAAGACATACACTGTTACTAGGACCTCATCTTTATAATAAAATAAATAGGGAGACTAATATATATCCGAAGTCTCTATTCGAATGCAAAACAATAGTTAAAAAGTATTTATATGAACGATCGTACGATGAAGTCGAGAATATGATTGTATTCGTTTCATAAATTTACTACAAATTTTGTAATGGAACTTAACTACCAGAAAACGGCTCTATCTTGAGTGATCGACAATTGATAGTATAATATGATATACGGGTATAACATGTTTTATTGTTTTTTGAATGCTGTATTGTATTGGTTAGGTGGATTGTGTTTTTCATCTTTGTTTGTTTGTTTTTCTTTCTTATTGGCATAGTGCCGTGGATGTGTTTGGGTTGGACACTCTACTTATTACTTTATTATTGTATAATGTAGGGAATGGCCCTGTCTGTCACTAATACCGGTTACGCTAAGGCGTGACCTAGTCTGTGACAGAAGGACGATCAATTACAAAGTGTACTTTAATCAAAATGTCTAATTTATAAGGTTTAAATTGTATCTTTTGGAAATTTGATTAAAATGTGAACTTTAGGTTAAGGATAGTTTTCACAATGATATGCTCGTATTTAAATCTACCATAAGATAAATGTGATCGAATCGACATTGTTTATTGTAACTGCTATGTAATAAGAATGGGAAAATAATTGAAAGCTCATAAAAAATACTGAAATGTACACCAAAATATAGCTAAACGTGCACCAAAGGTTAGGTTTGGGTTGGGACTGTATTATTTTGGTGTACAATCCAGTATTATTGTGTGCATTTTCGTACTATAAGATGTTCGTTTAAATACTACCCATAAGAATGTCGTTAAAACAATTTAGCTATGTCGATTTATCATAGTTTCCTGTTGTTAAATATACTTTCTCAATGTAATTCTACCAAAGAAATATTGTTTTCTCTCAATAGAACCTTTAAGCTGACAACCCTGGTTTAAAATTAATTCGGTTGGAAAAATAACATTACTATCTGGGACCCAAATCCTAAACGAATGCTTTTTACAAAATATCGAATCTGTAATAGTGTGAAGTTGGTGGTGGATTAGTGAAAGTGACAAATTTTCCCATTTTTAAAGCGAAATTTGACACATTGATTGATTTCATTAGTGAAATTTGACACTTGCCAATTCACTACCAACTTCAACTAATACTGATCTGATACTGAATTGCGTTTGGGCTAAAACGCATTAGTGGAATTGAGCTTCTGGTGAAAGCGGGGATTAGAAGTGGCCAATTCTGTAGATGAAAACTCAAAACTTAAACTACCCTCAAAGATCAGTGGTCTAAATCAAATGTCTTCTCATTTTCTCTTACCTTCTTTCCTTAATCTTTTCTCATCATTCTATATCTTCTCTTCTTTTACTTCTGCTTTCGGGTCGAGTCTTATATATTACATACATACACATCACGCCTGATCCCCTGTAGAGGGTAGGCAGAGATCATGGATGCCCGTCTGTTCCTATCCCGATAAACCACTTTCGCTTCATTGACATTCATACACTTGGCGGTTATAAGTACTTCTAACGTCACCCTTTTTCAATTCGAATGTGACCCAACCTCTTTCTTCTACCTTCCTTAATATTTTCATTTTCTTATTCTATACGTCTCTACTTTTACTTGTGCTTTTGGGTCTAGTCGTTAATTTTATATCTATATAGTATGTATGTATGTACATATCTATAATAAGTATACGTTTCTCTTCTTACACTTCCTCATACACACTCGGTGGTTATAGGTACTCCTAACGTCATCCTTTTACATTATGTCGTCTATCTGTCTGTCATAATTGTCTTATTAGGCCGGCCCCTACGTAACCGCCCTTCCACTTCACCCATATATATTTCTTTTGTCAATCTGCTATCATGTATGTATGGTACGGCTGAACATTGTCATAGTGTGCATATATAGGGCTCCTAAAAACACTCAACATATGCTTCATACTTTTTTCAACATTTTAGAAAAAATTCTTAAATATCTAACTTTTTATCGTTGTAAACAAACTATTATTTGCGGGGATTTAAACATCAACGTTTTGAGTAATAACGTATCTGTGAAAACTAGTGTTGTAAAGAACTCGAGTCTTTGAGTCCTAAATTTAGAGCTCGACTCTGCATTACACGACTCGACTCATAACAATAAGACTCTTAAGAATAAAGAACTCAAGTCTATATGAGCTCTTGAACGCGAGACTCGAGACTCGAGTCTTCTTTAGCGCTCGAGTCCTTTTTACGCGCCGAGTCGCGCTCGAGTTCTTTTCCGCTTTGAGTCATTCTTTTTAAAGCAGCCAATAAAAGGCTATTTTTGTGAGATATACATACCATACCAAACAAATAAACTCTTCAGCTTTATTATATAAGTATAGACATTTATTCTAAATAAATCACTGTCAGCATTTCGAAGACCAGTTTGAAGAAGACTCGAGCTCTTTTAAGACTCGAGCTCTTTTAAGACTCGAGCTCTTTTAAGACTCAAGCTCTTTATAAGACTCGAGTCACTCGAGTTCTATTTAAGGTTTCGAGTTCAATAATGGCGCTCGAGTCTTCATGATAGGACTCAGACTCGGCTCGACTCAAGACTCCGAGTTCAGTTAGTTCACTGAGTCTTAGAAAATTGAGTCGAGTCTATCGAATAAGACTAAAAGACTCGAGTTCTTTACAACACTAGTGAAAACCCTTATTAATATGCTGAGTATTTATAAATTTAGGATGCGAATACGTGAACCGACTAGATTGCAGAGTGGGACCTGCATTGATAATATCTTAGATAATTTTCCTAACTGTGATGCCACTGTTTGCGATTTTGCTCTATCGGACCACACTGCTCAACTTGCTACATATAAAATTAAGCAAGCTTGTATACGCCCATTTTGGCACAAATTTAGGCGAGACTACTCTAAAGAGAATGTTGAAAAATTTAAGGTTTGTCTTAGTAATCTTAGTTTTTCTTCAGTCTATAATATGAAATTTACCAATGAAGCTTTCGATGAATTTATTGATATATTTAAATTGTTTTATGATTTGTGCTTTCCCGTTATTAAGGTAAAGATGTTTGTTCTCAAAAGACTAAAATGGGTCAGCAGAGGTCTGAAGCGTTGCTCCAGACGGAAGAGACAAATGCTTTGGAATTTTAGGAAGCATCCAAGTGAAAAAAACCGAGACATATATAAAAATTATTCAATACGTTTAAAAAAAGTAATTAACAAAACACAAAAAGCACAAAACACATATAAAATAAAAACATCGGACAATAAAGGAAAAACAATGTGGGGAATAATTAAAGATCAAAATAAATGTGTACCAAAAAATATAATAACACAAATTAAATATAATGACATTATTTACAATGAACCCCATGACATATCAAATCTATTTAATATATTTTTTACAAATTTAAATGACATTGAATGTAGTAGTAATATAACATATTGTAGAACTGATAATTCAAGTGGTGATGGGAAATCAATGTTTATGAGACCAACTTCTTTTCAGGATGTTGATAAAATAATTAATAACCTCAAAAATAAAAATAGCACGGGATATCACAACAAAAGTCGTCAAGTCAGTCTCTCAGATTATTGCACCAGTTTTGTCATATCTAATAAATATGAGCATAGAAAATGGAATTTTCCCCGATAAGCTCAAATTTACAATAATAAAACCACTTTTTAAAAAAAAAAGACAGGGAAGACATTAGTAACTACCGTCCAATTGCACTGGTACCGGTGTTTTCAAAGGTATTTGAACGAGTTATATATAATAACATTTACGCTTTCTTTGAGACAAATAAATTGTTTGCTGTGGAACAGAACGGTTTCCGCAAAGGATTAGGAACGAGCAGGGCAATATATGATTTTATACTGCAAATAATTTTAGGTAGGGATACCAAAATGTGCATGTCTGGTGTATTTATGGACATGTCCAAGGCTTTTGATAGGGTTAGGCATGGTCTTCTTTTAAGTAAATTGGAGTCTTACGGAGTCAGAGGAGTGGCTTTAGCATTGATAAAATCATATATCAGTAATAGGACTCAAGTGACTCAGGTGGACAGAATTAACGCCAGGACCATGACTAATATAACATATACTTCGAAGCCACTGCATGTGAGAAGGGGTGTTCCACAAGGTAGTATCCTGGGACCCCTTCTGTTCATTATTTATATTAACGATATGCCAAATGCAACAGAAAATAAATGTGTCATATTTGCCGATGACTGTACATTAATTTTTAAAGAAAAAGATGATCAAAGCATAAACTCGGAAATAAAAAAAACTTTGACAAAAATAATAGATTGGCTTACAACTAATGACTTAAAAATTAATTTGGAAAAGACATTTAAAATTAACTTTGACATGAATAAACAGAATAACACTGACATTATAATTGAAAATAGTATACTAAAACATGTAGATAGTACAAAGTTCTTGGGTCTGTATATAGATGGGTCGTTGTCATGGAACGTACACACTGAACATCTATGTAAGAAACTAAATTCCCATGCCTATGCGTTATTTAGACTGAAACATAAGGTTGAAATGGAAGCCCTTTTGGCATCATACCATGGGTACGTGGCCTCAGTAGTGAGATATGGAATATTGTTCTGGGGTAACTCTACTGGATCTGAGGCGGTATTTAAATTTCAGAAGAAGTGTGTTCGAACAATTTGTGGCATTTATCGCCCTGACAGTTGTAGGCCCAAATTTATAGCATTGCGATTAATGACTTTGCCATGCATTTATATAATGGAGGTGGGTCTCTTCGTACGAAGAAACTATCACTTATTTAAGACTCTACAGAGTCAACGCCGTAGGAATATATTAGAATATACACGGTTCAATTATGCCAAGAGCAAAAAAAGTGTTGTCGCTATGATACCTGTCATATATAATAAGCTACCAGGTGCCATTAGAAATGCGGACACATTGTACGCTTTTAAATTAAGGCTGTCGAAGTTCCTTCTGGATAAGGCTTACTATACGGTGTCTGAATATTTGCATGATCAATTAGAGGACTCAATATATTTCCATTAAGAATATTGTACTAATTCGTAAATTTATCATAAATATGACATTTTATTTAATTAGATATTATTTTATTACTATTTTAATATTGACATTCTAAATAAAATAATTAATAATGCATGTTATATTACAATTATTAATAAATATATCCTAACCTAGACATGTAATTTTTGACTTTACTATAATTATAATTCCATAATCAATTTAACAATATGTATTGCATGTTCATTGTCAATTAGGTGAAAAGTGTCAGTAACATTACCTTAATTCGATGTAAATATTGTTTTTCTAAGAAATACATCTGGAATACCTACATACACTAAAAAAAAAAAAACAATGTGTTTTGATAATTTTTATTGGGAGCATGTAATTGTTCGACCACAAAAAAACTTTTATGTTTTCGTGTATGAAACAGCAGGTAAGCCGTAGTGATGATGATGACGCCTTTTCTTCAAACCCTTGAACGGCATTGGGTACCAGAAATAGAGTTTAGTAAAAAAAACTAGATTTTTACTTGGATGTTTTGTTGTTGATAGTTGTTTGTTATACTGTTGATAGTTTTTTGTTTAGGGTGCTGAAAGATGATTAATTGGATGAGAACTTATGAATGAAATAATGTAGGGTGTACATGTATTCTGATTTGGCTCCCAAACTTTGAGGAGGCTTTTCTCAATATTTTTGTACTGAAGGGTACTAAAATAATCATGCAAACCGCATATTTTCACCATAGAATCTTTGAAGTATTGCCAGTGATGAAAATTTCACCCTGTTTATATATACAGGGTGAGAGATTCATCACTGGCAATATTTTAACCTGGCTATTAGTAGCACCTATAGAACCCATTTTCAGAATAAAAAGGGCAGGAAATTTTTGTAATTTTTTTTCAATTTGAATTTAAATTTTTTCATAACATATTATGGGTACCCTATTAACGTACAACTTACCAAGGTCATGTTCATTCGTAAATTTAAATTCTATGTAATTCTCTATGGTAATCTGGTGTTTGTGGACCAGGATAGATCTTGAATGAAACTTTTTTCATTATTGAAACAGTGTTTTCACAGGTCAGGAAGCCAATAGAACATAATCAAGTGGTTTCATTTAAACATTAATTACGACAATGTTACGCACTATTCTTTTTTTAATCCAAATAATCATCACTGCACACAATAACACAACATGAACAATAGCCGGTTATGGATTGTACTTAACTTAATCGCGTCATTACTCAATGCTGGTTACGAATTAATCCCCCTTTAGTTTACACTTTGATAAGTTCTTTAAAACATTGCATTCCAAATTTCTGTTTTATTTCGATAATTATAACCTCTAAACCACTTCAATAATTAATTTCATTTCCACTAAAGTATGAATTTGTATTCACATAACTAAACCATGTTTTACTTTCACATCATTAATAAACATCATCCACCATTATTGTACTATGAAATAGCAATTTAACATTAAATTATAAATTCAGACGACAAAAATACTTTTAACCGCCATGGCATTGTGAACAAACAGTCAAATAAATAAATTAGCCACAGATAAAGTAAAGTTCGCGTCATACAGCCAGGGTGAAGTGCAATACAATTTATACTTTCGACTTACTACGAGCATAAATATTTAAATATTATGTATGAATAATTAATAAATATACATGAGATGAAGAATAAACAATGATAAGTAAATCATTAATAATAAAATTGTTTATTTCACTTATGTGTTATGTACTATTTCGTCACCAAAAGTACTTGATACTTCAAGTACTTTTTAAGACATGTAATCAGACCATTAAGGGTATTGTATTCCAAAAATGAATTCACGAACTATCAAAAATCCGACATTTCTAGCGCCGCGGCGCTGAGTACCGTGCGGGTCAGTGCTATTTTTAGCGGCCAGACAGAATATAAAATATAAAAAGGCGCGAATTTCAAAACATCGCGACACGTTTACGGGAGTTTTATATTAATAATATAGTTGATTTTTAAACTAAATAGTGTGCCGATTGCAAGAAAATTTTTTAATTGCTAAACAAAACGTACATTATCTATCTAGCATAAAATAAACATTGTGATGATTTTTCGACAATCCAGACCGACTTCTTAGCAGATATTCTCTGTCGAACGTGACATATAGTTTTGATCATGACGACGCTGTAAATTGCAGACAGTTATGGCAATAAATACGTATCGTTTCCATATGATGCAACGTATAAACTGATAATCTCACCCAAATCCAGATGGTAATTAATCCAACACGAAATAAATTCAAGCTTTCCAGTGATTGTAATGATGCTAGTACAGATTACATTATGTAGGTATGCAACTACCTAACCAATTATTTACTGACTCCGAAAGGTTAACGAATTTGTAAAACTATGTATTTAGATTATAATGCTTTTGAAATAAAATAATATGTTCTTCACCGAAAGATCGGCTGTAGTCATTTTTCATATGCGTAAGTATTATGATTACCTAGGTTAATTCAGTTCATTCACGGTAAAATTATATACCTATTCTACAATACTTTTTTACCAAATTATAGATATAGTAGTCATACAATTTATTACTTACATTTACCTACATTACACACATTGAAACAAAATTGAGCTCATTTAATCTAAGTGTAAACTCTTTACAATGCATAAAACCTAATTTAATTTTGCCCTAATAGTTACTTCTTGATCTTGCGACTAAATTTACAACCGGAATATGTACCAGGGTAACAGACTTTTATAGGCGGGCAGTCGTACGAAAAATGTAAATGTCTCGATTTCCATACAGATTTATTTTGATCCTGATAAACTACTATTATACAGTCAATTAGTTTATGTGTTATGTAATGTCAATAATGTTTTTGCTGAAATATTGGGTAGGTATTTGAATCGCGCTATCGCGTAGTTGTGATCGTAAATAATAGGATTTTACGGTTGTGATTTATACACCGGTTCTCGTTCTATCACCGAAGTTAAGCAACGCAGGCGTGGGAAATAATTGGATCGGTTACCATTTAAATTGTTCACGTGCTGTTGTTTTAGTGAGAGAACCTGGTTTGGTTATGTAAGGTCTTAGTTAATCACCTATTACATTGGCATTTGATATTCAGGTAACGATTGGGTTTCGATTGACAAAAGATTGCAAAAAAACTTAGTTGCCATTCAACATCTCACTACCCCGAAAGGGATATGAATGCATATTTTGTATATAGGTTTTTTGTGTTCGTCTGTCGGGCAACGACACGACGTGACGTATAGCTACGTCGTTATTTTAATTTATTCAGGATTATAAAACTATAAACAGAGATTCTGCGCTCTCGTAGATAGTTTTCAGATACTTTAGTAACTACGATTTAATTATAAGCATTTTGTCACGATGATGTGTCTTTTCGGCATACTCAAAACACATACATTTGACCTCACAAAGCGTACCTACCTATTTTATTATTTGTTAATTCGATATAGTAACAGTCTGGCGTATTTAAAATGAAAGTAGTAAGATGATTATTAGCTCTCAGAATCTGTAACTGTCAGCTATTATTTTACGTTTAAATATGTTTTAGACCATGGACCTTTGTAATTGCTCGTCGGTATAGAACTAGCACCAGATGTAAGTACCTCTGCGCCCAAATGCTGGAATGAAATACCTCCACCTATTCGCGACGTTGCTTCTAGGGGAGCCTTCTACCGTAGGTATAAGGATTGTCTTCTCGAACAACAAAAATCCTTACCCTAACTCCTATCAATGTCTCACCTTGGCAGTGCAAATACCATATTTATTTGAATGAATGTGTATGTGTATGAAATATATTAATGTACGTTTATACGATGTTACTACTGTTTATAATGTATATATATATATACAGGGTGTAACAGAAGAGTGTAGCAATACTTCAGGGTCGTATAAAGCATCACCTAATTAGTCTAAATACCAAGTTTCAGTGGGATCGGACTGAAATTGCCTTTTTTACAGCTATCTGAAAATGAGTAACATTCACGATCAGCTGATCGCAACAAAATTCCGACCCATCACTATGAGTAACTCAGTAGGTAGGCTTGTCTAGGTAGGCGGCGAAGTCAAACGCTTTCAGGAAAGCCGCTCAAAGCTATAGGCTCCACCCCCAACACCTTGAAGGTGCCGTCCATTCTTTGTGAAAAGCCGCCCGCCGCCGCCACTGATATTAGGGCGAGTTCACATACAATTATTGTAATATTATGCGTTCACTTTTTTACATAATTAACGCGTGGAACATGTTAGGTACTTGATTAGCTTAGCATTCCTAATGTCGTAAGTCATCGCTTAGGGTCGTCGTAGAATTACCTTTTATCACTTATTACCTATTGCCATCAAGTCTTGCGAGATCCCGTGACGTCACATAATAAATGAGACCGTGGAGACTGCTAGAAGCCTAAATTCTGTCCAAAGTCCAAACCTAAGAAGATTGCGTTTGTTAGGTATGTTACCTATACCTACCTGTAAACGTAGTTATGTTACATTCCGTCGCTTGCGCATTTTTATAATAGGTATTTTTATAATTATTACCTATCTATTTATCTTCGTAACGGTCTGGACTTAAAGGTAACCAGCTGCCTTATTCCCGGCATGTCGTAAGTTTACCTAAATACATACCGAGACGGAGGCTTCCTCGTTCCTTTTGATTTTAATGAGGATTATGGGAGATATCGTGTACGATTGTGTGTATGATTTAGTCATGTGGATACCATCTATCCACACATTCCGACCATGTGGTCTCTTGGTTGCCATTTACGAAATCCCGGGAAGAAATCAGCCGGTTACATTCTATTTTACTTATGCCAGACCAGCACTGGACAGTCCCGGACTAGCACGGGCATTTCATAATACATTATCAGTAGGCACGTAACACCATCATTTCAGTATCTTTAGTTGTAGATCATTAAATTAAATAAAATTCTCATGTTCAAATGTAATGTAGGTAAGTAACCACAAATACAGGTACCTAATCAAATTACGCTTGTATGGAATCGCCCTTAGAATTTTGAGTGAAATTTACCTATTGTTAATTTTATTTGTTTTAGTTACTCAGTTGATTTTTGACACGTGTCCAGTTGGCAACGTTTTTGCATATTGAGATTTTCGGGATTCGTGCGTGAAAGTAAACTAATTAATATGTCTTTTAGTAATAGTAAATACTATAATATGATATTGTGTGTGGGAGCATGCGACGGAAGCCTCTCACGAGCGCGTGATTTGTACAACGAAAGGCACGTTGCCCACAGAGGTGGAGAGATTACTCTTCCATGTGTGGAAACATTTCGGCGTATGGTCATCCGCCTACACCAGACTGGCTCCTTTCATGGTGATCGCAGGCCTGGTAGACCTACTTCTATGGATGCTGACTTGGAAGAAGAAATCCTTGACCACTTCAGTGAGAATCCGAGGACCAGCACTCGTCGCGCTGCAGCCGAGTTCGGAATCATCAATCACATGGCAGTTTGGCGCGTCCTCCGCAAAGACCAACGGCATCCGTACCATTTCCTCGGCGTTCAAAATCTATTACCTGTTGACTTAGACCGGCGCATAAGTTTCTGCAGATGGTATCGAGAACAGGTGGGTCTATCTGCAGAGTTCGCATCCACCATTCTGTGGACAGACGAGGCATCCTTCACCAGAGGAGGAATAAAGAACTTGCATAATGAACATTTGTGGGCCCGTCAAAATCCCCGCGCAACCACTGTTACAAGTTTTCAGCACCAGTGGAGGATAAACGTATGGGCGGGTATTGTTGGGGACTATGTTTTGGGGCCGGTCTTCTTGCCGCCGAACTTAAATGGGCAAAATTATTTGCTCTTCTTGAGAGAAGAGTTGGATGAGCAGCTCACGACCCACTTGCCAGCCTCCGTTTACATATCCTTGGTCATGAACCACCAGATGATTTACCAACATGATGGTGCCCCTGCCCATTTCGCACGAGAAGTTCGAGAGCACCTTGACCACAACTACAGACAATGGATAGGCAGAGCTGGTCGTATTGAATGGCCGCCGCGATCTCCAGATCTCACTCCGCTGGACTACTTTCTGTGGGGTCACATTAAGAACATCGTTTATGCAGTAGAATGTTCAACTGCTGAAGAAATGAAAGGGAGAGTAGTGGCAGCATTTAGGACGGTGACCCCCGAAATGGTACGTAACGTACGCAGTGCCATGTACAAGCGCACTGAACTGTGTTTATCACAAGCTGGAGGACATTTTGAGCAGCTAGATAACTAAAAAGTCACCTATTGTTATTTGTGAATAACCCGAATGAATTACACATAGTTAGTGGACTGCAAGAGCTGGTCTGAGTGATTTAGCGGATGGCCACATCAGTACACACATAGTGGATCCGCCCCACCGGGAGTGTTTGGCGCCGACCGTTTCGAGCCAATAGCTGATAATTATCTTAGTTTATTATTAACTAAGAAGTGTAGTGGTTCAGTGTCATAATATCTACTATTGATGTGAAAGTTGTGAAACTGTACGGAATCTTATCAAGTCTAACTTAGTTAATAATAACATATTTGAAGGGTAATAAGATTATTGAAATAATGAAATTTAATTTATGTTTTAAATAGTTTTTATTTAAAACATAAAGATATGTAATACTTTGTCTTGTGTTTATGTACGTATCCAGTTTGAATTCATTCTTTCGGTACCTAAGTACTAAAATGCGACTAAGAGACTAAACTATCATTGGTCTAAAGGCTGACAATCTCTATTTATTTCTAAAGTGACTCCGTGTCACAGTTATTATCCTAAGTTTTGTTATCACGTCCATAAACCCCGAAGTGGACAGAACAAAAGATTCCAAAGACCCTTTTGTCACGTTTAGCCTGTCGTTGGGGGACAAAGATATAAAAGATTTTGGTACACTGGGGATGGTGGCTAGCCAATGGCCCAAAATACCTAACAAACCCCCTAGTCCTTTAGTCGCCTTTTACGACATAACATTTTACGCCGGGTAGAAGGCAGTCGGTTACATTCTATTTTAGTCCCAGACCAGCACGGGACTACAATTTTCAATAACCTACTGAAAAGTAAACAAACTTTGAATCGCCGACAAAAATCCCAATCCATATTTACTACAAACAGATTTTCAGCCCTATTGCGTAATGAATAACGTTCAATTTTCAATAACACAATGTACTGCAATAGGTAGCAGGGTGCGCGGCCGTGCTGATTCTTTTGACGAATGCCGATATCTCAGGAAAATGAGACTTAATGCTAAGGAAATAGTGCGAATTGAATTTCCTTGCGGTAATCATGAAGGCGCCGAACTTTTTTTTGTCTTTCTCTGTTTACTAGTTGGTTTCAGTTGCACTAGGGATGGGACATTGTAATATTTGTACTTAGGTATTTACTCATTTTTGAGTATCAGATTATGGAAAATTCTAGATTTTAAGATATCGAGCTAAAACTTTACAATTACACTAAGTAGGTGATAGAGAATCTAGCCCTAAAGTATGACTACACTCTTCTGTTACACCCTGTATATATATATATATATATATGTATGACTTTATGTGTGTGCCTATATCTATGTACATGTATATAATATATACATATATGTTCTTGTTGCCCGAGGTATGATTATGAATTATAGTGTATCAATTTTATATCGTATTATATACATACATACGCTTCACGATTTGTGTATACACACTCCTTTTTTATTATGGCGGGGTATTCTGAGGCTTGAATGCACATCTCCGAAATTTCTTTCTTTAGAGCAGAGAGCGATTTGCGTCTGCCGCCGCGCCCCTTTGCCACGGCGGCGCAGGAGTGCAGCGCGCTCGCGTCAACTATGTGCACTTCTGTGCCGCTTATCTAAAGCTTTTTGCGTTACAGTTAGAAAGAAAAAAAAACATAAAACATACGCTTGACGACTTGTGTATACACACTCCCGTTTTTATTATGGCGGGGTAGTCAGAGGCTTGAATGCCCTTCTCCGAAATTTCGAAGGCATGTTAGGTATGGGTCATTTGAATCCCGCGTATCACTAGATAGACAGCACCCAACGTTATAGGTAGTGAACCGTATCGCCGTATATAGGCACTGACTATTACCTATCCTGAGAAATAGGCAGGTTTCCTCACGATGTTTTCCCTCACCGTTAGCGTCTGTAAATTTGTACGTAAATGAAAAACACATAGGTATTTAAATTTCATTCATTGGTACATGCCGGAGTTGGGATTCGAACCTAGGACCTTTCTCATACGAAGTCCGAGGTCTTACCCACTGGGCTACAGCCGCTTTTCAGCGCTTCTAATTTAGAGGACATTGTTTAGATTAAATAAAAAACTATTATTACTTAAGACTATTATTATTCGGTACATAGGTACATACGTATATTTACGCCTGTTTGCTCTTGCTTCACTCACACTCATAAACATTATCATACATGCTCTTCTGTTCTTCACGCTACCTACACCTGCCTAGAAAGGATTGTCTCAATCATAATCTTCCTTCCACTTTGCCACTATAAATTACCTTCGCAACCTATATAAAAATATATTATCATTATATTTCAGTAGTTAATTTTATATTAATGTTTTATATATGTACTTGTATACTTATATAGATCTAGCAATGCACATTTTAATCATTCTCTTTTTATTCGATTAAATAAGTCGATTAATTTTAACGCAATATACATACATAGTGACCACGCCACGCAAATGAAAAGAAATATAAAATTAATACCTATTGCATTTTAAATCTTGCAAATGCATAAAATTGAAAATTAGTTTTAAAATTCTAATGCAATAAAGTCTTATTTTGCATCATCATAATATGATTAGATATTGACCGATGTTTACAGTACTAAAACATGCCAAAATGAAATACAAAATGCATACCTATTGCATTTTATTGAAATGTGCAAATGGAAAATATTTTTTCTGCATTTGTAATAAAGTCTATTTTGGATGGAACGCTGATTCTCAACGATACCTATTATTTACATTTATTAGTGCCCGTAATAGAGCAGAGAGCGACTTGCAGCGCTCTCGGCGAGGGTGGCGGGGGCTGCCGCGTGCGCCGCACGGTGATCAAATATTGATATCTAGATGTAGAAAAATATTTTCCTCGAAATTGAGGTACTTAAATAAAAGTCATGAAGTACTCACAGTAGATATTTATCTATGATATACTATTATAATTTTGACACAAATCAGTTTTTTTCTGTAACTATCACGTATTGAAGCCATCACAAATCAGTTTATTGTGAATTTCAACAAGTTTTGCGCGCTTATTGAATCGGCTTGTGTTGACAACATACTTATTTGTTCAATTCAGTAAAAATTGTGCACATAGTAGAAGGTATGGTGGTATATTTAGAATTTGTTATATTTGTTTACAGTGTTTTGTTTTGCATAAAAAAAATAAGTTAAAAAATATATGTCTAAAAGGGATCTTTTCGAACTTTCAACCTTCCGATCTTTGAAGAAACAAAATAAAACAGTATGAAATGGTCGTTTTATGTTAGGTACAAGTCTTTTCTAATAAGATATGTTGTTTTTTTACTCTATTTCTGCCTTTGTAGAACAAAGTATGTGGTTTTTCAGGTAATGGTGCCACAATAAAAAATGGTGATTTATTCAATTGTTTAAAAAGACATCCATCAATTAAACCAACTACCACTAAATCTAAAAATATTCATATATTTATTAATTCATTTTTGTGTTTTTTTCTTAATTATAATTAAATATTGTGTTAAAATTCAAATATATATTTTTTCTAATAAAAAAATAATATTATTACATACTCAAATACTTGTTTAATTGGATTAATCATAAATACAACCAAATAAAATATTTTTACTAACAAAATATTTTTCTACACCTAAAACCTAAAATTTGATCACCGCGCGCCGCTTCGCTCAATGCTCTCGCGTAAACTATGCCTACCCAATCTACGAGTGCGCGGGATCTCTGTTTATAGTATTATAATCCTGAATAGGTACAGAATACTGTGTTCACATTACGTTGCCGCCGCCGCCGACCCCGATTGATCCCCGATCCCCGTCGTTACCCGACAGACGAACACAAAAAACCTATGTGCAAAATATGCATTCACATCCCTTTCGGGGTAGTCAGATGTTGAGTGGCAACTAAGTTTTTTTGCAATCTTAAGTCAATCGAAACCCAATCGTTACCTGATAACCAATGTAATAGGTGATTAACTAAGTCCTTACATAACCAAACCAGGTTCCCTCACCAAAACAACAGCACGTGAGGAATTTAAATGGTCACCCATCCAAATACTTCCCACGCCCGCTTTGCTTAACTTCGGTGATAGAACGAGAACCGGTGTATGAATCACAACCGTAGAATCCTATATTTATGATCACAACTACTACACATCATAATTTTTCATAAGCGCGATTCAAATATACCTACCCAATATTTTAGCAAAAACATTATTGACATTACACAACACATAAACTAATAATTGGCCGTATAATAGAAGTTTATCAGGATCAAAAGAAATCTGTATGGGAATCGAGATATTTACATTTTTCGTACGACTGCCTGCCTATAAAAGTCTGTGACCTTGTATTCCGTTTGTATTTTAGATGTTTTTGAAATCATAACTATGTAATATGTACTGAATACATTTATTTATAGGTAGTTATACTAACCGCTAATACACAGCGACATCTACTTTCGAATAGAAAAATGTTGCTTCTACAAGTATTGACTAGATGGCAGGATTAAATAAATTTTACTTACTTTATTATTTATAAAATTGATATCCACACTTTCCATTACTCACTAGTAAATACATAAATTCATATTATCACATATTATGATGAATTATGTATGAATATAGCTAAAAATCGCAAAAATTTTCAATAATTATTTTTTTATCGGTGTTTGATGACTTATAGCGCCACCTATTGATGCTTCAAGTTTTGGTCGAAAAAAATTGTATGGGATGGGACCCCATGCCATGACATTTTTTTTAGGATTCTCGGCAAGCTGTGTGCAAAAGTGTTGATTGAGAGAGTGATTACAGAAACTGACAATAAGATCTGGGATGTGCAAGCAGAATTAAGACAAGGAATGAGACGCATGGGTCAAGTTTTCTCGTGAAGGAGCATCACCGGAAGTTTCCAGTGAGGGACTTTCGGGTGTATTGCTCCTTTATAGATAAGGTACCACCTAAGAACGGAAATGTGGATGATGTTATTTAGGTTTGTGTTGGCTGGTTGGTGTTTTAGCATCTCTCGGATGGACATTACATGTAAAGTATTTGAAAAAAAGGATATGAAAGTGAATTGTAAGTAAAAACAGAACTATGACTATGAGCGTCAGGAAAATATAACAGAATGTGTCAAGAGATAGTTAATGTGAGGGTGATATTGATAGGAGAGTGAAGAAGGGCAATGCAGTTAATGGGGCTGTGAGAGGTATGATGTCTAGTCAGTTGGTATCAGATCGGGCACGACGGAGAATTCATAACGCTGTTCAGGTCACCATGCTTATGTAGGGCACTGAGTGCTGGAATTAGCCGGTGAATCATGAAAGTAGAATTAATAGGGTAAAGATGAAATTAAATGCTTTTTATTTAATAAATGATCATAAATATCACTTATTGAAAGAAAGAAAAAACATTTTAAAAATTACCATTAAAATTAGAGTTATATAATATCTTAATAAACGTTGTAATCTTCAAAAAATTAAATAAAATCTAATTAAGGGTATTATATTCCCAAAATAAATTCACGAACTGTCAAAAATCCGTCAATTTTTTAAAATGTTTTTTGGTGCTGTCTATCTAGTGATACGCGGGATTCGAATGACCCATACCTAACATGCCTTCGAAGTTTCGGAGAAGGGTATTCAAGCCTCTGACTACCCCGCCATAATAAAAACGGGAGTGTGTATACACAAGTCGTGAAGCGTATGTTTTATGTATAGGTACACTATTTCGTTTAAAAATCAATTTTTATACATTTCGAAGGCATATTCGATAGAAAGAAAATTTTATTATATTTAATTATATATATATATATATATATATATATATATATATATATATATATATATATATATATATATCACTAGCATACACTTCACAGTGAAAACCTTTACAATCTTCCCCAAAATGTGAATATAACAAGTTCGGATTTTACTTTTTAGTTTCTACCTAGCTAGGTACTACGCACCTAAACACAAGTCTGTCTGTGGTCGAGGTAGTCGCGCGCGTCACTTGATTTCGATTTATAAATTAATAGGTAGGTATAACTTACATTCATGAGAGAAATGGGGCTACGTGATTTCTGCCACCCCTCTAGGGAGAAGCGGGCGTGACGCGTATGTACGTAATTCTATTTCATAAATATGTATTCGTACGTGTATGCGCTCACTGCTAAGACAGTACTTACTTACTTTTACCGGTCTG
Source organism: Leucoptera coffeella (assembly GCA_030578115.1). NCBI lineage: Eukaryota > Metazoa > Arthropoda > Insecta > Lepidoptera > Lyonetiidae > Leucoptera > Leucoptera coffeella. The sequence continues at coordinate 6,358,902 of JAMBLF010000002.1, forward strand.
CATCCCTCAGTCGCCTTTTACGACACCTACACGAAGGGTGTCAAACTGTATTGGTGGAACACGGATTAATTATCCATTTAAATTCTATAATATATTGTAGGTATTCCAGAATACTCATGAGGATTAGGTATTTATTTAGGTGAACTCTTTGACCAAATGTAACTGGCTATAGTAATCTAATAATCTCAATCTAATAATATAACGCAAAGCAAATTAAACTGTCTTACTATTTATTTTGGGCAATGGGTTGGCAACCCCTCACACGTAACAGAATTATATCTGTGCCCGTGACTTGATTGATAGTGATGCTGGCATACCACTTTATTAAATTTACATACCTACTTAAATTTATAGAAACACCTTAGTATTTTATTATCTGTGACCTTTTGAATCGAAAATAAACTATAAAATGAGCAAACAGACATGCTGTATTTGTAATTTTATATATTAGTTAGAAGTACTGAGAAAAGGGGATGTAAGGAGTACCTGTAATTGGCAACCATGTATGCAAAGGTGTTAAAGAGGCGAACGTGGCATGCCAGGATCAGGAGAAATGGGGCTACGTAATCTCTGTCACCCCTCTAAGGGGAAGCGGGCGTGACGCGTATGTATATATGTAATTCTAATTCATGACATAATATTATGTATGCGTACTTATATGCGCTCATGACCATTATTAACATAGTCCCTAGTCTCCTTGTCGCCTCTTACAGCTTAATGAAAAAACCGGTATATATAATAATATCTGTGAGACCTGTGGCCAAGCACAGAAGGCTGAATTGTGAGTACCTATTAAAGAGTCCGTGAATCGTGATCGAGGCACATCGAGGTAAAATCGTCTGACGACGCGACGGATACTTGTACGCTAGAAATAGACGCTGCGGTGAATTTTACATATCTACTTTATTTTATAGAAACACCTTATGAATCTAAACACCTTATGAAATAAACCATAAATTGAGCAAACAGTATTTGACATGCCCTGCCTATCAGATCCTTTATACCTACTTGTATGTCATTCAAGTTTTTTAAGGAAGGTACCTATACATAGGTGGCGGGGTAGCCGAGTGGATTAGCGCCTTAACTCTCTGGGTGATCCAGGTTCGAATCCCGGCGGCACCAATGTTTATTTCTAATTTCTAATAAATTTGTGCCTTGCGTCCACACTCTGGTCCGTCTTAGCCGTAAAACGTGTTAGGTGGGACCAATTAAAACAGAGATAAAAAATAATGAAAAAAGTATCGGCGAGTATAATATACCCTACTCAAATTTAGACAAATAAAAAAGTGACCTCTATTATTGAGAAGATGCACGATTTCATGCATTCGATGTCACGCCATCTGTTTTTCCAATTTCGCTTCAAAAATAAGCGGAGTAAAATAAGAAGTTAGCACTTACCAAAAAATTTGTATGGGATGGGGTATCTGTACTGTATAGTATTATATTATCTGTGGTCATGGTAACTCCCGGTCTCTTGGCGTGACTTCTTCTTAAATCTTCAGGCACAACACTTCTGCTCAACACTTTTTGAATAGACAACACAACCAGCTCTCAGCCTCTCGACTTACATCTCTTTTCATACTTTTCATTCAATCATACTTATCTCGCTTCTACTCTTATCGTCGATGTCTACGCAAGACCTGTCACCGTCTGCGGTTTGAAACACCTGATCAACATCTTTTACAAACAGTACCTTATAATAATATTCCCAGTTTTTTTTCATATCCTTGCTGTCCATCAACATTTTACCCATATCAACATTTATACCATTAACTGTTATACCTATTGTACCTTCTCTCTCCGAGCGTACATGCTTCCAGAACATTTTCTGGTTATTATAAACATCGTGGGAGAGCTTCAGCTTACTCCATTTTTTTACATGTCGCTTTCTCCGTCCCAGTTTCGTGTTCACCTCAGTCTTTATCATCTTATATTCCTCTTCTACACTCTGCACTTCATCATCTGTTACATCTGCATTCACTCGTTTGCTACCCCGAAATGCTAGCAAATCCAACAATTATAGTTCTAAGAGATTCACGATTTATACTCATGATTAATAACTAACGGGACTTATCGCGTAAGTTTTTATATAATAAAATTACCTTTATTAACCCGACGTTTCGGCTGCGTTGCAGTAGCCACGGGCAGACTGACGATTCATATTTCTTGGACTCCACCGCAGCGTTCTGTCAGATTCTTCTTCGACTACCATCACTGCAACGTTTTTATCAATAATGTAGCCCCAGTGATAGCCAACATTTGGATGGAGCATTTTGAGCAGAAGGCTTTGAATAGTGGAGCTCAAAATATAAAACTATGGTTAAGATACGTCGATGATATCTTTTGTATATTGAAAAGAGACGCACAAGAAGAAGATAAGTGGTTGATGTACCTGATTATATAAAAACTTACGCGATAAGTCCCGTTAGTTATTCAATCCAACAATGTTTTCTTCTTACAACGTCTTTCATACTAATGTCCCATCACTCGTTGGTGGTCTACTATTTTTTGCTGTCTCCACAAACATTCTTAGCACATTCAACTAATGCACTTTTGAGGACAATCCATCCTTCTTATATTTCTATTCTCTCCATCATATGTACGCGGCTTAACCGTTCATGCAATTCCTTTCTATACTCTACCCCAACACTTTCCTTATCTTCCAGTCTCTCAACTTTTATCCTTGCTTGAAAAATTTGTTCAAACCTTTGTTTGGTGTCGCCGATCTGTGAACAGGCTTTTTAAACGGCAAACCACAAGCAAATAAGAAAAGAAAAGCTTATAAACCCTGGTATCTACCACTTTCAATCACAATCTTACATCAACAATTACAAAATCAATCTTACTTCTCTCATTTCTTATTTCTCATAAATGCATGTAGACATCCTTATGTTATGTCCTGTATGTTTCCAACATTGTATTGTCACACAAAGATTCCGCCCTAAACATATGTCAATTAAACTTTCGCCATTTTCATTAGATCTGCAAACTTCCTATCACCTTTTCACAGCCGTTGCGTTTCACTCCATAGTTTGTAATAATGTCTTTTAAATCCAATGCAGATGTTGCGATCGGAGTCGCCGCGTCGCAGGCTGCCAAAGACAAAAGAGCTTTCTAATCTTTTGCTTACATCCACACAAATGGTCAGCACTTTTTACTTTTTGTTTATGGATATCAGCTAGGTAATTAGGCAGGTAAGGGTGAACGTTTCCCAGTTAAAATGGTTTAGACACAAATCGATAATCAGAGTAGCAACTTTGCATACTATACTTTTGAATAAGTATGGCTCCTAGATGCACTGTATGACAGTTTACCAGGCTCTCCTCATAAGATCGGCGAACAAACGGCAATAAGCAAGTCGCAATTATCATTTAATTGAATTAAGTAACGGAGAGAGATGTAAGCAATTAGGGAGTATATAGTGTGTGTGAGGGTGTATGTGTAAGTGTGTGTGTGTGTACGTACGTGTGCTCGTGTATGTTATGCGGTTTGGTTTATATATATATGACGGAACAGGGGCGGCTGGCGAAGGCAAATCTGGGCTGCTGTGGGTCTCGGACATAATGATGCACCAATAATTACAAACACAGTCTTGATTTTAAGAATAACTGATTTAATTTCACTATTAATTATCAGGTTTACACTATAAATCACTATTAAATTAAACTTGACTCTCAATAAAATTACAATATTCTTAACAGCTATATTCAAAAATCTCTATAGAAACAGACAAGTCTCTTAGCGAGTCCTTACTCGATCACGCTCCAACCAAAAGTCCCCCGTCTAAACCTCATCAAACGGTCTCAGTTGAGCCAGTTTCCCGCCAAGAGCCATGTCCAAGCGCCATCACTAAACACTTGCGTTTCTACCAATCAGGATACAGTATTCACAATAAAAAGCATTGCTACCAACTTACAAATCTTACAATGCCAGATAGACAACATAACAAAAATAAAAGAACTAAGTTGTAGGTGTTACTACAATAAAAATTTAGTATGAACGCAGACTAAACCAAACGCAGCTTGGAACGTATGACTCCGCTAGATGACACTAAACGCTCCTTGCGACACGGCCATCTTGACGTTCACACGCTCCGCGTGTGTTTAATCTGCGAACAACCGCTCGGCCAACATGACACAACAAAAATAAAAATTACAACCATTCATGACAACACATCACATTAGTAACTTGACACTGAATCATGATAGTACAGATCAACCGGAATCTTTTCGATAATTTAAACCAGAACATAATTAATCAATCTGTCCAATAAAATCACAGGATCTCTTATCATCATACAAGTAAGACAGTACGCCAGTCCATCGGCACGTTACTACTCATCACAACCCGTAGCAGCCAGTCCATCGGCTATTCAATTACTTCACGGAGCTAACTATCACAGCCATGTTAATGCCACTCCTCGCAAAGAGCTTGCTGCGCACAAAAAGCAGCCAACGTGCATCCTTATGTGCTCCAGCGCCACCATGAGTAAACACACTAATCTTACACAGTTACGTACAGAACAGAAAAGCGATCCTGGTCAATTACCGACTCTCATTTTCATCTTCTCCACTTGATATATCAAGTTCAGGAGGTACCTGTTGATCTGGTACTTTCCTAACCCTATCGTGAGCATATTTGTAAGTTCTCTTTGAAGTTAATGACTTTAGCAAATATCTATCACATATACATAGCACTTTAATTATTTTAAAAGGTCCTTTGAATTTAGAGTCTAACTTAACTTGATTTCTCTCTTCATTCTCAATGAGCACAAAATCACCTACAGTAAGTTTTTGCACTTTAGCTTTGTTACTGTCAAATCTATCCTTGTCATATTTACCATTTTCTACTATGCTCTGGGTCGCTGGCTCCCTCATCACATCAAGGTCAATTATTTCGTCATTATCGTCAACAGTCATGAGGTTAATAGGTCTAGCAACTTTACCAATAAGCAATTCTAGAGGACTAGCCTTGGTGACACGGTTAATGGTAGAGTTCATGGCCAGCTGAATGTCTCCTAATGCATCCTGCCAAGAACGTTCGTTTGTAAATTCTGCAGACGTCAACATACTCCTAAAAGTGCTCATCACCCTTTCAACTTGCCCATTTGCACGGCTGGAACCAGTCGCTATCAATTGTAACTCTATATTATGACTTTCACAAAAATTTGAAAAATCTTTACTAGAAAAACAACGACCTTGGTCGGCTATTACCCTCCGAGGTGCCCCAAACAAACTTATCCCTGCCTGAAGAGCCCTAATACTACAAACACTATCAATGTTTCTGGAATGCACCAAATGTACGTACTTCGTAAATGCATCTATTAAAACGAAAACGTACTCTTTGACGTCGTTCTTCCCACTTAACTTGCCTGATGCATCGATGTGAATCGTATGCCAAGGTATTGGGGTCTTAGGAATGGAATGTAGCTCTGCTTGGACACGACCTGAGTGGGGTTTGGAAACCTTACAAGTTATGCAACAATCAACGAACTTCCTAACGTACTTCGACATGCTAGGAAACCAGTAATGATCCTAGACAAGACCTTTTAGACCTTTTCAAGAGTCTTTTCTGCTCCGAGATGCATTATCGACCCGTGTACGTTGTTGATTACGGCCCATCGGAAAGCTCTAGGTACGATGGGAAGACACCTAGTACGACCATTTCTTTGGACTTTTCTATGAAGAATATTCCCTCGAAACTCATAAGTACACCTAATATCGTCAGGTAAGCTCTCATTTTGTAAATCAGACACTATTTTACTAATTTCCTCATCCTTTTCTTGCTCAGCTTGCAACCAAGTGCTTGATAGAGTAGCTAAGTCAACCCGTTTCTGCTCCACACGTTTACCTAAAGGTAATGGAACAATGGGATTACGAGACAGACAATCTACATGAGCCATTCTGGAACCAGGGCGATGTTCGATGTCAAAATCGAAGCTTTGGAGGTATGCCCACCAACGATGTACTCGCGGAGACAAGTCAGTTTTGGTTTTAGACGCTTTAACGGAGTTGCAGTCCGTTACTACTTTAAATTTGCGACCTTGTAAGTATTGACGAAAGTACTTTACTGCGTTGTATACCGCCAAAGTTTCGAGTTCGTACGAATGGTACCTAGACTCCGCAGGAGATGTACGGCGGCTGTAATAGGAAACTACATGTTGCTTTTTATCGACCTTTTGCACCATTATTGCACCGAAACCATCTGAACTAGCGTCCGTGTGTAACTCTATGGGAAAATCAGGGTTAAAAATCATAAGAACAGGTTCCTGAGTTAATTGTGCAATAATATCCTGACGAATAGTCTCGTGTTGTGGCTGCCAATTGAGAGATTTGTTAGTACTACTACTTAACTTGAATAGAGGAGCCATAATCTTGGAAAAATTATGTACGAACTGACGAAAATACGACGCCAAACCTATAAATTGACGAAGTTGTGTAATAGACGTTGGAGGTGGTAATCTCGCTAACGCCTCTTCTTCGCAGGGTTTGGTTGTACCTGTCCATTTTCGACAACAAAACCTAAATACTCGATTCGTCTCTTAAGAAAAGAACATTTGGCTAGATTAAGGGCAAAACCAGCTTTAGTTAACACACTAAGAACGAGTTTAAGACGAGCTAACCCTTCTTCTGGCGTAGATGACAGGATAAGAACATCATCTATGCAAACTACTACAAAAGAACAAGCAAGATCACCCAGCGCTTTCGTTATTGCCCTTTGCTAGACTGAGCTTGCGTTCTTAAGGCCAAAAGGCATAGACAAATATTCCCACTGACCTTCGCTAGTAACAAATGCTGTCTTCTCGATAGATTCAGGAGAAACTGTTACTTGATGGTAGCCACTAAGCATATCAAGAGCCGTATACCATTTTGCTCCTAGTCTTGCTATTTGGTCGCTAATCAACGGTAAAGGGTACCTGTCGTCAACTGTATTACCATTCAGCTCTCGATAATCGACACACATTCTGTCGGATCCGTCCTTTTTTTTACCAAGAGTACGGGACTAGAAAACGGAGAACAGCTTGGGCGGATAATACCTGCATCTAATAATTCCTTTACCCTTGCGCGAACAATCGCTTTTTCATCAACACCTAATCTATAGGGTCGTCTTTGAACGGTACGTGAAGGATCAATGAGACGAATTTCTAACTGCCCTGTAGTTACTCTAGAGGTAGCCAAGCCTACAGAAAAAGAACCTTTAAAACTTTGCAAAATATCCACTAACTCTTGTCTATGCTCTACGGGTACATCCGTCTTTATATCACTAAAATCAATCTCTAAAACCTTACCGTCAACTACGCTACATGAATTAATTAAAACAGTACGGTTAAAAATCAAATTATCAGAAGTCATTGTCACATTTTAAAATCTCAGTGTCATCAAAGTGCTTTAAAATCTCACGGCCTATCATAATATCGCTCTCCAAAAACATATCTGAGAGTACATGAAAAAAAATCTCTACATTTATACTGTCAATGCAGACCTCGCACAAAATTTGCAATGTGCTGTACACAAAGGATTGACCTATACCCGTTAAAGACACAAAGTTATTAAATCTCTTTCCAGGCAATTTAGGAGACACAGATTCCTTGATGAGAGAGCATTCGGCGCCAGAGTCATAGTGAAAAGGAAATAACTTGCCATTTACAGTCATATGTCCGGTAGGGTTGCTGATGCGGCAGATGTCCACCCGACGTTGGTAGCCGCTGGTAGGAGCCACACCCGTGCTGTTACCGCCGTCACCCGCCGTGTTACCAGGCACGTTCTTCCCTGAGTTCGGAGAAGCAGCGTGGGGACACTTGTTGGGATAGTGTCCTTCCTTTCCACATCTGAAACATGTAATGCTCAGCGCGTTTGGTCTCTGCTTATCCAAAGAGGGGTTAGAGACAAAGAAACGATCACCTGACCTTCGAGTGTCCTTAGAGTGGCAGTCGACACTGCGATGGCCAGTTCTCCGACACGTGTAGCAGCGTGGAGGACCCAAAGTAGTGGTAACAGGTCTTGATCGCTTCCAGTTCGAGTTAGATGCCCCATTGTTCGGAACCACATCAGTCTTCCTCTTATATGAGCACGCCTGAAGTTCGCGTTGCAGTTGCTCACGCGTCTTGATTTCAGTCGTAAATGCAGCTCGTTGTAGTCTTCCATCAAACTGCGCAACATGAGCTAACACCAAGGACATGGTTATCTCCTCAGTGGTCATGTCCTTGAAACGGGCAGTCAAGGTTGTTGAAACCCGCGCAGCATATGATGCAATCTTCTCGTTTTCTCTTGGTTTTCCGTTCAGCAGGTCGATAATCGTGGCAGCTAGTGTTTCTATCAATCCATACCGAGCTAAGAAGAGATCTTTGAACTCGGGCCATGTCATGCCAGCAAACGACACTTGCGAGAGCCAGCGAGATGCGTTTCCCTTTAACGCCTTACTCAATGCAAGAATAAGTGCACTGCCCTCTTGGTGTTGTTCGGGCAGGCATAGATCTACCGTCGAACACCATGCACGAGGATCAAGGTCATTCTCGGGGTCGAAATCTGGTAAAACAACGATGTGCGTACTCACAGGACGTATGGCGCTTATCAGCGACATCATGTTCTTGTTCTGGGCTTCGAGCAAAGCCCGCAGCAAGTTTTCGTCTACGCGTTGTGCTTTCCCATTTGTGAGTCCGATTTGATCCCACTTCTGATGTCGGAACAGGGGCGGCTGGCGAAGGCAAATCTGGGCTGCTGTGGGTCTCGGACATAATGATGCACCAATAATTACAAACACAGTCTTGATTTTAAGAATAACTGATTTAATTTCACTATTAATTATCAGGTTTACACTATAAATCACTATTAAATTAAACTTGACTCTCAATAAAATTACAATATTCTTAACAGCTATATTCAAAAATCTCTATAGAAACAGACAAGTCTCTTAGCGAGTCCTTACTCGATCACGCTCCAACCAAAAGTCCCCCGTCTAAACCTCATCAAACGGTCTCAGTTGAGCCAGTTTCCCGCCAAGAGCCATGTCCAAGCGCCATCACTAAACACTTGCGTTTCTACCAATCAGGATACAGTATTCACAATAAAAAGCATTGCTACCAACTTACAAATCTTACAATGCCAGATAGACAACATAACAAAAATAAAAGAACTAAGTTGTAGGTGTTACTACAATAAAAATTTAGTATGAACGCAGACTAAACCAAACGCAACTTGGAACGTATGACTCCGCTAGATGGCACTAAACGCTCCTTGCGACATATATATATATATATATATATATATATATGGGTAGTTTAAGCGTATATGTGGAGTAAGTTTTCTGTGCTATCATAATCCAAAGATTTTAAATATATGGGGGGTTATTTTTTACACTTATATTAAGTAAACTGGTAATTATTTATTTCTTTATTAATTGTCTTATAGATAAAAGGGCCAAGAAATCCATAATATTTATGCGAGTACGCGGTATTCCAATTTTGGGAGGGGATGCACGCTTTATGTCGTTTTCGTTTATTGTTCAATAAAACTGAATCACATTTTAGTAGAGATCCCGCCACATAAGGTGGCAGTTGGAGGCGTCGCCACAGTCGCGTAATTCAGTGTTACCAGTAAACACGCCAAAACTAGCACTCACTGTGCCATACGGCTCGATACATTATAGGTTTCATTTGTAACGGTCTTTGGTTGCAGAGCTATAAACTCAAATAAAACAAATTAAGATATTCGCATAGCTGTGCAACGGGGAAATGCCACCAGCCTTCTTGGGACACTTCCTGCCACTGCCAGTGATTTGGCAGATATATTTTATTTGTAAATATATTTAGCTTTAAGATTTTATTTTATATTTATCAGTCTATTTTCAACTTTATTTATCTAGATATTATTTTGATTTATTACCTCATGTAAATATTGTTTAATAATTTAATATATTAGCATAAAAAATTATATTAGTTAGGTATTTTTTCCCATTCTGTGAACTTAAATTGGCTTATGTTAAAATGGTTTTATCAGAATTAAGATATCAAAGTCAAAATATGTTTATTAAACTATTTCAAACATGATTAATAATTAACGGGACTTATCCTTCTTATTATATATTACATATATTATGTGTTCCTTCACTCTGTCCGCAATAGACCGGTTAGTGTGTTCGACGTAGGATTTCCCACAGCTGCAATCAATCTTATACACACCCTTATATCTTATATCATGAGCACTCATGAGTATAAATCGCGAATCTCTTAAAACTATTACTTCAAACATGGCACTGAGCATTGTCTTTACATATTTTTTACCGAGGTTAGATCAGCGGAGACCCTAGCTTGGAGAAGAACTAACAAGAAACTCCGGAAATCAATTTATTATAATCACCCTTAACAAACATAAAAATTACAAAGAGTGGGCAAAAAACACAACGCTGGTAATACTAAATTTACCTTTCATACAAAATAACACGCAATGGCGGTAACGTCAAATTTAGTTCCAAGTTTGGCTACTGCCACCTTATGTGGCGGGATCTCTAGTGAGTGCATTTTTAGACTAAAATTGTGAAAGTACAATTGTCTCACGGAGAAAACGTGACATTTCATATACAAATTTTTGGTAGGGAAGAGGTAAGGTAAAAATTACAATCCTTCAAGACAACTCTCTGAGCTCTTTCTATTCTTAATAAATTAGTTTTGGTTGTCCCGCCCCAGATCGTAATACAGTAAGTTATTATTGACTGGCACAGAACCAGGTCAACCATTTTAATTATAGTTTTATCGACAATATGTCGAAGATTTTCAAATAAGAAGATTAGTTTTCTGGTTCTGGAAGAAAGGAAATCAATGTTGAAAAAAGAAAAAGCGTGTTGTCGAGTATCAGTCCCAAGTATTTGATGTGGTTTGTATTCAGAAGTTTTGGGCAGGTTCAGGTTTCTGTGGGGTTTTGTCAACATTTAGGGTTAATAATTTATCCTTGAGCCAAGCCGAGACACTATCAAAACCTATCAATGAATTTTAGCGCTTGTTGCATTTACGAATGATGCTGTGGCGATACTGACATCCCTAGTGTATGTTATATATGGATGATAATTAATATTTTGCATTTCTATATCTAGGCTGGCGTAGTAAACTTTTTTGACAATGTAAGACGATTTTTTTGATATTACACGATCATCCAATGTAAAAATTACAGAGTTATGGTCTACTATTGTAATAATCACAATAAACAACTTGCCACCAGTCATGCCGTTTTAATCATGACATGGTCTAAGCAAGTTTTGTTATGGGTTGGCAAATTAAGAGCTGGTAAAATACCGTGAGATGCTAATAGATTCGGGACTGGACATTTTGTCATTGGAAAAATTTGCTATATCCACATTGATGTCGCCAAAAATAATGATGTTCGAATGTGTCAGGGTAGATAGAAGGTCATTAGAGATTGTATGAAAGGTTCGATGTCTTTATATCTATTTGATGGTAAATAGCTATTATTATTATTATTGATTTATTGGCGCCAGGGATAAAATAGGCTATTGTTAGATGCATATTGCTTTTAAAGTATACTATTACACCCCTCATTCTGTGTCCATCGACTGAGGGGCAACAATTTGTATGGCGTAGCCATGCTTCAGAAAGTACAATTAAATCCCATTCATTTTGGGATTGAGCAAGGAGCGTTAAGTGACATATGTTAAAAAAGTCTGATTTGAGAAGGAGATTATTGGAATATGTTTTATGTAAATCACATATGGGTATTATGCCATGTGCAAACTCTGTAAAAGTACTATATAGCAAGACTTATTAAAATAAAACAACGTATTTAGTAACTTGCTGAGAGCGCATGATAAGATCTTTATTATAAAAGTTAGAATGACACATACATATCAGTACACATAACTGCTACTAGATGGCTTGATCTCTATTGTGATATCACAACACAAACCTAACTGACTACATGAATCTACAATATACAGGGTGGCGCATTCAAAACGGTCAGTATGGGAAAGTCTGAAACTATAAGAGATACGAAGATTTGTTCTTAGGAACCATGTCACCGATTTTGAAAAAAATAAAAACTGCATTCATACTTTCTTTGAAAAAACAACTGTATCCAGTACGGGAATCGAACCCGGTTGCTTTAAAAAAATAAATTGGCTCTTTTTACTTTTTCTTTTTAAATATCTATTGTGTAGGTCTTAAACTGTAAATGTCTCTATGAAACATGATGTCGAAAATGAATAAAATGCATTGTTTTGGCACACTTTAATTTATTATAGTACTTTACATACACCGTAACAATATTCAACAGACATGTAAAACTGTCTCTATGGCTGTTTGTAGTTTTGTACTTCCCTACTTGTTACATACACCATATCATGTAGCATTAGCATTGCATTAATCCTTTAAGGAGGTTTTGGTATCTACAGTAATCAAAAACTAACAATCTATTGTCTTATATAGTTAAGTCCACTTAAAGTGTCGTGTTAAAGCATATTAGAAAATTTCTTGTGGGATTACGTTAAGGATATTTTATAAAACAAGCTATGACACCATTGAAGACCCAAAAAAAGCAATAAAGTCAATTGTAACTTAAATTTACCACATGAAAATACAAAATTAAATAGTAAGATCGTTACCTAAACGTGTTGAATATTGTATTGAAAACAACGGTGGTCACTTAGAAAACCTACTTTGATAAACTAAAGTATTCCAAAACAATGCATTTATTCATTTTCGATACCATGTTTCATAGAGACATTTACAGCTTAAGACCTACACAATTGATATTTAAAGAGAAAAAGTGAAAAGGGCCAATTTATTTTTTTAAAGCAACCGGGTTCGATTCCCGTACTGGATACAGTTGTTTTTTCAAAGAAAGTGTGAATGCAGTTTTTCTTTTTATCAAAATCGGTGACATGGTTCCTAAGAACAAATGTTCGTATCTCTAATAGTTTCAGACTTTCCCATACTGACCCATTTGAATGCGCCACCCTGTATAGTTATATTTCAACTATAGATCAATGGGGCCATGTATAGTATGGTAGCCAGTTGATTTCTCAATCGGCACGTATGGCTATTCATAGGGCTGTGCTGGTTCCAACATTGACTTAAGGTAGTGAAAGTTGCTTATGGCAAAAGAAGCATGAAAGTAGAATCAATGCCGTCGAAATGCGGTCACTGAGAAGCATGTTAGGAGTGACATTGAATGATGGAATTAAAAATAGTGTGATAAGGGAAGGTTGCGGTTTGAAAGAAGATGTAGTGACTAAGATTGAAAAGAGCATGCTTCGATTGTTTGGACATGTTATGCGGATGAATGATAGTAGATTGACAAAAGAAATATATATGAGTGAAGTGGAAGGGTGGTTACGTAGGGGCCGTCCATTAGGCCATTAGCGTCTATCTGACTGTTATAAGCAGAGATCGGATAATCGGATGCATATTTACCTAAAGTTGACCGGCGGCTTAGTATGGAAAGCACTTCTTTATCGTAAAGATTTCGGGATTTCGGAATTGATGCGTTTAATGTTCGGAATATAGAATTAAATGTATTTTAATTACGTTTGTAGTGTTTTCTATTACAATATATTATTTGTAGGTACATTACTTGTATGGAAAAAAACCCGAATGTTTCGGGATGAATACCGTTAGCGTTTTGGTTATAAATATAATTGAATGCACACTCAAATAAAGGTTTTTAAATGAGGAGCCGTAATTATTTGCGTTGAGAACAATATTTGAATAACATTGTAAAGCTTGTGCACTTAGCTGCACATTTACTAACGTTAAGATTTTAACTATTATAGAATATATCGAAAAATAAATGGAGATCAATTTCAGTTTTGAATTTACAATTCTCGTTATGTTCAAAAAAGCGTTATAAATGTGAATGTGCGAGTGAGACGGATAGGTAACTTTGGCTGCTTGTGCGAGTGAGACGGCATTCTCAAAACAGGTTTGTATGCAGGTAGGTGCAAGAAACCCCGGTAATGCATGTCTTTTGTTATCTTATCTATCTATTAGTTACTTGAAAATATTCGTCGCTTTGATAGGTAGGTAACCAACTAACTCGTAAATTCGTAATTTGTTTTATATCCGATTAGTTCAAAATCCCTGATTTTTTTCGAATCCCGACATTGAAAAAGACAATTCCGAAAAAAGAAGCCGTCTCCATATTTTCTTAGCCAAAAAATAAGTTTAGGTAAATATGCATCCGATTATCCGATCTCTGGTTATAAGACATATAACAGTCAGATACCTATAACCGCCGAGAGTGTATGAGAAAATGTATGTAATGTCAATGAAACGAAAGTGGTCTATCAGGATCGGGACAAATGGAGATCCGTGATCTCTGCCTACCCCTCTACAGGGAATCAGGCGTGATGTGTATGTATGTATTTCAACAATACCTAACATATTCAAACATATAACAGTCAGATAGACGCTATAATGAAAAAAGGTGACGTTAGGTGTACCTATAACCGCCGAGAGTGTATGAGAAAATGTATGTAATGTCAATGAAACAAAAGTGGTCTATCAGGATCGGGACAAATGGGGATCCGTGATCTCTGCCTACCCCTCTACAGGGAATCAGGCGTGATGTGTATGTATTTCAACAATACCTAACATATTCAAATGTTTATAATGTTAATAAATCGGCAGGCATATCTGATTTACACAAACAATTTTATCATTTATCATTTCTCTACGATAATGGTACCTTATATCAATATTCTTTGTTTTATTATGGATCACAGGATTTCATAAAAGTTTCTGTGCACTCATACTATTATTATACAAAGTAATTTTATACAAGTTTTAGTAACCCCATATTGCATGTTTTTTAAATACAATGCCTCTTTGTAGGCTTCAGAAATTGAAACATATTTTGCCTCTGTACTGGACAGTGCAATACATTTTTGCTTACGGCAACTCCAAGAAATAACACATCCTGACAACGTATAACAAAGTCCTGAATATGATTATCTATCATTAATATTATTGCTCCTTTTCTGGACTTTCTTCTAATGTCAGTTCATTGCTTAAAGGTTGATTACCCTCTTACATGCAAATATAACCATATTTGTCAGGTTGCCATCTCTTCCGCTGTGGCTGTGACCTCTTATCACACTCCAACTATCCTTCAGATGTATTGGACTCCTCATCTGGTACATAGGTTTCATAAAAGCCATTATCACTTTAGTCTCTTTATCACTTTAGTAGTTGTTGTGTGTTGAAACTCCCACTGAAGTCTGATATGGTTTTTTCTCCTTAGGCTCGTCAACTGCCTTTTGTATCTCAAGCAAGTTCTCCTGTTGCGTATTGTCTTCATTAATAATGATAACATCACGACTTGTCGTGATCGCTTAGGTTGAGGGATTGTATAATCTGTATCCATTCACGTCGTCAGGATATCCTACAAATATACATTGTTCTGCCTTTTTGACTGCCTTTCGCCTCTTGTCTTTGGGTACATGTTTCATTACAGCACTACCAAATATCCGAAGATGATTGAGGTTAGGTTTCACCCCTGTCCATAATTCATAACGTATACGGTTCTTCAATCCAGTTTTGATAATTCTATTTTGAAGGTAAACAGCTGTGTTTAGAGCTTCTGCCTAGAATTCTTTTCCAAGATTAGCATCAAAGAAAAGAGACCGAGCCTTCTCTATTAGGGTCCGGTTCATGCGCTCAGAAAGCCCGTTTTGCTCAGGCGTGTAAGCATTTGTTTGCTGATGAGCAATACCCATGCCCTTCATATATCAATCCATATCCCTATTGCAAAATTCTCTGCCATTGTCGCTTTTGACTATTTTAATTCTATGTAATGTTGAACTCTCAACTCTTGCTTTATATTCTTTGAAACACTATAAAGTCTCATCGTTCCTTTTCAATGTTACATGTTACATGTGCCATACGGCTATGATCATCTACAAAAAGAAGGAAATATCTAGAACCTCCTCGACACACATTCTCCATCGGCCCACAGATGTCACAATGTACTATGCCCAGCAATTCAGCACTCCTGTTACCTTTATGTGCAAAGGGTAATCGACTTTGCTTGCTTTCACATAATACAACACAGTTTGACTTGCGAATGTTATCTGCCCGAGTGAATTTCACTCCCTCCACAGCACCCTGCATCTTATTCATGTAATGACTGTTACATATCCTAAAGGTCTATGTCAAACCTCTGGAGACTCAACAACTGTCGCCACTAAGCATGTAAAAAGATTTAGGGCCCTTACTCCACTAATTAACTTTGACAGCCACACAACTGCGTCGCTACTGCATTACTTCTGCGTCTCGGCTGTAAAAGTGGCACTCTGCTAGTATTTAGATCTGCCACAGTTGTGCCTCAATACGAAGTCAGTGGCGCTTCAGTGGTGCTTCAGTGGCAACTCAAGTATAGAAATGTCAATAGTGGAGTACCAAATATAAGGCTATTGAACTGACATTGACGGACGTTTGGTTAGTGGAGTCGTTTTTGTGTACTTAAGACGCAGAAGTACATCAGATGTAGTTCGGTTGCGCTTCAGTGGCCAAAATTTGTTAGTGGAGTGCCAAAAGTGTCAAATTACGGCCACTGAAGTATTACAGTATCGATACTGAAGTAATAATGTGGCTAAAATGGATTAGTGAAATAAGGGCCCAGTTTGTAAACACCATTCACAAGCGAAGCAGTCCCCACTACAGTGTCCTGTTTATTGAGAATCTAACACCCATAACTTGTGAAATCCACCTTGTTGCCTTGTTTAATTAACTGGCTAACTAACTGGATAACTTTGGAACGCACAAAACTTTTTCAACAGTTATGTCAAAATTGCACTTTTCAGTAGAAGTTGTAATGTTTACATTTCCCCAACACAACACTAAAACTTTATTCTGGGTTGCAACCATGATTTCATTCGTGAAACCAGAGTAACACGCGTTGAATATCCAATTTCTTGGATCTCTTGCCTTTGGATCTCACAGTGAGCAGACGTGTGTTAGTCCGCGTTGGTCTAAGTTTTATAAACCGTACCCATACCGTATTGTGCGCGATTAGTCGTGACATCTGTGTTTCCAAGTTTCGCCGTTTTAACCTAGTACACGCTGAGAACTACCAGTGGCGCCATCTATTGTTTTACCGCCAAACTTTCAGTTTTCAAGTTGGTCGTATTCAAGCGGTAAACTGGTCTTATACAAATATATGCGTGCTCCTTTAACTTTTAACCGTAAACAAACCTAAATAATAAACTAAACAAGCTAATTACTATCAACCGTAACAACAATAGTAATATATAATGAATAAGTGCAGGGCGTGTTTTGGAGTGGTGCGGCCTAAGGAACTTTTGTGTTGTGCTTCGTGCAAGGACAGGTACCATTATACCTGTCTCAACATTACTACGTGGGATTTCGTGGCGAACCCTCGGAGTTTTGGCGTGACATGGAAGTGTCAGAGTTGCGGCAACATTACCCGTCGAAAGGGAGACGAGACCCCTGTCCGTGCGGTACACAACATGTCACTTGACGAGTGTATCGTTTCAGACTCATCTCTACCTGCCGGTGAGACCTTTGCTCCGGGACCTGCCTGCGATGTTGGGCTCACGCTGGCCAGCGTTGGCCAACTACTCGACACCAAGCTGTTGGGCGTTCGACGGGCGGTCGCTGATGATATAGAGGCGGGGATGGAGCGTGCTATCTCTACAATTAGAGGGGAGTTGGACAGGGCTATTCACGCTTTCCGGGAGGAAGTGCGCTCGCTTCGGGCCGGTGTCTCTGCTCTGGAGGAACGGGTGCAGCGCTTGGAGGATGTAGGAGTGCGGGGTGATATGGGTTCCTCGGGGGACTTGCTCGACGCTGTTGCTCAGCTTAGGTCTGAATTAAATGACTGCGACCAGCAGCTTCTTGTGAACGACTTGGAGATCACCGGCATACCCGAGGCTGATGGCGAGTCATGCGGCCACATAGTGACCCTCATAGCTGCTAAGTTGTCCGTGTCGCTGGATGAACGTGACGTGGTGTCCTGTGTGCGGGTGGGTCCGCGTCGTCTTAATGTTGTGTCTCTCGCCCGCGTCCCATGGTGGTTCGATTGGCGCGCCGTGCCGCACGAGACCACTTTCTTCAGCAGGCGCGTGTCCGTCGTGGAGCCACTACGGCGCAAGTTGCGGGCCTACCCGAGCATGAACCGGTCCGTTTTTACGTCAACGACCGGCTCACAAAGGTCAACCGAGCCGTGTTGGGCAGGGCTCGTGAGTTGGCTCGTTTACACGGTTGGAAGTATGCTTGGTCGCACGAGGGGCGCATTTTAGTACGGAAGCAAGATGGTTCGCAGGTTTTCCAGCTTCGTACTGTCGTCGACTGCGATCGAATCATTGTCCCTACGCCTCAGTTGGTATCCTAACTTTCTTTATTTTAATTTATGTGCGTTGTAACGTACTACTTTTTGTTTATGTATTGGTTTCATTTGATTGTGCTGTAATGTTTAGAAATATTCTTGTGTTTCAATATTGTCTTAGTGTATGTTTTACTTTTTATGATTATGTTATTAGTTTTATTGTTACTTTAATCTGTTACATTGCCTTAATTTGTAATATGATAGGATTATCTCCGGAACAGCTCCTCCACATACGCAATGTGGATAATTATTGTTTTGTATTCGTATTTATGATAGTAACTATCGCTATAATTCAACAGTACTTATGCTCATCTATACTATTACTTGTTATAAATGTTATTACATTTAAAAACTCTACATGGACTGATGATGGGTAAAGGTGTATATTTGTATCGCTCTCTATTTTAGAATGGCTAACGATATTATTGAACTGTTTGACACCATAGACTCGCACTCTGTGGCCAGGGTATACATTTGCCTTTCCGAGAAATGTACCGACTATGTTGGGAATCATCAGAAATCAGCGCAAAATGTCTCCATACTATCCCTCAACATAAGATCACTTAACAGGAATTTCTCAGAGCTGCAGACTTTGTTGCTTCGCCTCGGTTTCAGTGTTGAAATCTTGGTTTTGACCGATGTTGGCTTGAATGTAGTTCTAGCATTTATCTTCCGATTTTACCAAATTACGCAGTCGTGAAGACAACGAGGCATCTCAACCAGAGTGACGGAGTGGTGATTTATGTGAGGAATGATTTGACTTTCGATGCCGAAGAGCCTGAATTTAATGGATCGGCCTCCGGTTTGGTGATAAAGCTGCATGTGGGTTTAACTGTCCTTGGCATTTTGTCTGGACGGTATAATTTCACCCCTCGCGAGTCATAAGGACGTCGCAATGACTGGGGACTTAAACATTGACATTGGCGGATCCTCATCTGACTCACGTGCGCAAGACTACCATAGCAGGATGGCGTTTCATGGGTTTTTACCAGTACACAATTTGCCTACGAGAGGTGATCGTTGCCTTGACCATTTCCTAGTTCGTACACACTTAACTGTGACAATGATGATCCTTGAATCACTGATAACTGACCACTATCCCACACTACTTACTTTTAATTGAAAACGCCCCCGCGAGTTTGCTCATACGTTGATCACTAAAATCCAATACTCTAAATTAGACAACCATATGAGCAACTTAAATTTTAATTCAATTTTATCCATGACAGACTCTTGTTGACTCGCTCTCATCATCCATTTCTGCTTATACCTCAACGGTCACACTAAGAAAAAGAGACAGAATTATTAAGCCTTGGATCACTCCAGGTTTGCTCAGATGTCTCAGAAATAGAGATCGTCCCCATAAGCAATGTAAGCTGGATCCTGGTTACGATGACTTAAGGCTTACTTACACTAGGTATCGCAACTTTTGCAACAAAATCATAAAAAAGGTTAAGAAGCAATATGACACTGATCATCTCCAGAATGCCAGTACAAATAGTAAGCGTTTGTGGGATTGTATTAGAAAGATTACCAATACATCAAAGCCTATAACGAATCCTGACCAACTTATATCCTCTTCTTCCCCTAAACAGTCGTGTAATACACTGAATGAGTTTTTTGTAAACATTGGCAAGGCCCACAACATATCTCAGAGATGTAACATTTCCTCTTTGTCCAACTCTCAATTTGTTCGTAACGTGACTCCCCATTCTTTTGTTCTGCTCGCAACTGATGAAGCAGATATTATAGGTGTAATACAGTCGCTGCGAACCTCTGCAGCAGTGGGATGGGATGGAATTCCGGCTTCGTTTTTGAAGCGTTATTGTGTTCTACTGGCTCCTATTATTTCCTCTGTATTTAATCTTTGTTTAAACTGTAGGGTATTTCCGAGATACTTCAAAAAAGCAATTGTACATCCAATATTTAAACGCGGTGATAAAACTCTACCAACAAACTATGGACCTATTGCTGTCTTAAGTTCAATATCAAAGGTGTTGGAGCGTGTCATTAATAAGCAATTGCTGGAATACCTTGAGATAAACTCCCTGTTATCACCAAACCAATACGCTTTTAGGATACATAGGGCCACGTCTGATGCCCTCTCGGGCCTGATGGACAACGTGGCTAAGCAATTAAATAACCGGCTATGTAACCTATCAATATTCCTTGACTTGAATAAGGCATTTGATTCCATTTCTATTCCTCACTTGCTCGATGGGCTACATGCGGTGGGTATCAGATGTGCTCAACATGACCTTCTCAGGTCTTATCTTGATGAACGAACTCAGGTTGTCAGAGTGGGGCAGTACGTGAGTGACGAGTTGACGATGGAATTTGGAGTGCCTCAGGGAAGTGTCTTGGGTCCCACTCTATTTCTTATCTATATAAACGGCTTCTGTGATCTTCAAGTACCTAACTGCAAAATCGTATCATATGCAGACGACACTGTTCTGTCTTTTACGGCTCACTCTTGGGCAGCTTTGGAGAGGGTTGCGCAGGAGGGTTTTAATATTGTCAATTTGTGGTTGAGCTCTCACTTGCTAACCCTCAATGTTTCTAAAACTAAGTGTGTCCTGTTTTCGGTTTCTGCCTCTTCGAGACCCACTGTGCCTCCAACTGTCAGAGCACATAACTGTCATGATCACTCATTGTGTGCGTGCCCTTCCATCGAATATACAGACTCTATCAAATATTTAGGCGTCACCATAGATCAACACTTGACATATAGGACTCACATTATGGCTTTGACTTCTAGAATCCGTAAATTGAGTTACGTTTTCTATAAGTTAAGGGATATTGCAAGCAATAGAGTAATCAACACCACATACTACTCACTATGCCAGAGTTTATTGTCCTACTGTATAACGTCGTGGGGTGGAGTTGCTAAGTCTGTGTTGAAACCTTTGGAAATTGCCCAGGAAATTGCTAAATTGGAATTGTTTTGTTCCCAACAG
Organism: Leucoptera coffeella; assembly: GCA_030578115.1. Lineage (NCBI taxonomy): Eukaryota > Metazoa > Arthropoda > Insecta > Lepidoptera > Lyonetiidae > Leucoptera > Leucoptera coffeella. The sequence goes on from JAMBLF010000002.1 coordinate 6,380,209, forward strand.
AAGAGCTTTACAAATTGTGTAGTGTTCTATCGGTTCGTAAGCTTTACATTTTGCGTGTTATCCTCCTGCAACATACCTCTCTCCAGTACACTCCTATTACGGGGAGGAAAAAGCATCTCGCATACAAAGTGCCCTCTACAACTCTGACCTTCACAAACCGACACTTATACTTCCTTGGCCCCTTTTTGTATAACAAAGTCAATAAAATTTTAGATTTTTACCCCAAGAAAAAAAAAGAAGATGCAAAGCATTGGTTACTAAGTACCTGCTGAGCCTCTCGTATTTGGAGGTGGAACAGCTATTTGACATACAAAAATAAGTGAATTTTCAGACAACTATGTTTATATAATATGTGTTTGTATGTATAAGTCTGTTGTATATGTAAAGATTAAGTATGCTGTAATATTGTGTCATATGTGTAATGATTTATGCAATGTGAAACTCTGTTCAAGTTATGTTTTATTTTGTATGTGTGGAGCTGGCAAAATTACGGTTGTCGCTATTTGGAAATTCTAGGTGCTGTTTTTGACTTGGTCAATTGTGGGTTATATTCCTTGAATCTGTAACTATAAAATTAGCTTAACACTGTGTGTCCAATGGTTTTGAGCCTGCTATCATCGATACAGGTTATCTCGGTAATCTAGTGATGGCAGTAAGGTATTTGTGATTATGTTGCCTCTTTTATGAATAAAGATATTATTATTATATTATTATTATTAATCTTAATTACTTGTCAAATGCGAACTGGCACCTGAGTCCACGTACCAATCGTTCTTGTTGAAAACTCCATTGAAGAACACTGCACTAAACGCATTAGTCGTTGTCGAAGATTTACTTTCTGTACCTTGCATATTCGAGGATTGTTTTTCATTAGCGCATTGATTATAATAATTTCCAACCTGGGGCCTTATTCCACTAATGCATTGTAGGGCCAATATTACTTCAGTATCAATACTGTAATACTTAAGTGGCCGTAATTTGACAATTTTGGCACTCCACTAACAAATTTGGACCACTGAAGCACTATCGAACTACATCTGACGTTCAAAAAAGCTACTCTACTAATCAAACGTCCGTCAATGTCAGTTCAATAGCCTTATATTTGGTACTCCACTATTGACATTTCTGTACTTTGAGTTGCCACTGAAGCGCCAATGACTCGCTATTGAGATACAACTGTGGCAGATCAAAATATTAGCAGAGTGTCACTTTTACAGACGCAGTAGTGACGCAGTAGCGACGCAGTTGTGTGGCTGTCAACGTTAATTAGTGGAATAAGGCCCCTGCTTGCTGTTGTAACATTGGACATTTCGGCCTTTGACATTGAAAGATGACGTTTGCGTTCCACTGCCGTTTTGTTTATTGGCCATAGACTTCGTAGATTTACCGTTCGTTTTTGTCTTTCGGAAACATGCAAATGCACTATTGACATTCTGTTTCGGTTCCATATCCATCAACTTCCCTTTAATGGCGTCCGATGTAATAACCGAAAATTGGAATTTTCAAATGGCCATTATCATTGGCATGTATCTTACTGTCAGACCAGCTAGCACGATGGAACCTATCCACTTGTCGTTGATGCCAAAACCTGTTCCTTGTAATTTCTGACCCGCGTCGACAATTTCTGTAACATCAAGACTTCATCGAAGTACAATTCTCTAATCGAATAGACATCAGATCGGTACCTCCATGGATCCTCACATCATCATCCGAAACACATAGTTTCTGTGGCGACGTCTCTTACAAGCAGGGCTAGGGATTTGTGCGACCCTGAGCATCTGGACGAGGAGCTGCAGTATGTTCGGGATGTACTTAAGAGAAATGGTCATTACGTAGGTACTAAGTTGGTAAGCCGTATATCCAAAAGAGAGAAACCCCCGTGTGTGGATCGCGTGCCGGTGTTCCTGCCTTATGTGAAGGGTGTTACAGACAAAGTTGGAACAGTCTTGAAGAACTACTCGATCAAGCCTATTTTCGTTCCATCTTCGAAGGTAACTGACTTTCTGAGAACACCTAAAGATGTAATCCCGTACCAAACACCGGGTGTGTATAAGATTGATTGCAGCTGTGGGAAATCTTACGTCGGACAGACTAAACGGTCTATAGCGGACAGAGTGAAGGAAAACATTGCAGCGGTCAAGAAATTGGATACCAATAGGTCAACAATAGCCGAACATCTGCTAAGCGAGGGTTCAAATCATTGGATTGAGCTTCATAAACCCACTGTGCTCTCTAATGAACGCCGATACTACAGTAGAATTGTACGCGAGGCGATGGAAATAAAAAAGCACAGTACATACAATCGTGAAGGAGGTTACAAACTGTCTTCGGCGTGGAATACCGTAATAGATCGACATTCGGTTCAGCATGATCGTGTGAAGCCACAAGATACTGTGAGTGTAGTGTGTATCAAAAACATACGCGATAAGTCCCGCTAGTTATCAATTATCAGATTCCTCAGTAGGCTGATTTTTACTGAACAACATCTTCAATTTATCCCACAATTCTTTCGATGTACTGACGCTTTTAATGTGTACATACAGATTAGGGTCAATGGTTAAGACAAGTTTGCCCTTCGTCCTCGCATCATCTGCAGCTACGGGCTCCTGGCCGGGCTCAGGTTTTACACACCCAACCATTCCTTCCAACACCAGGAAATTGTCCGCTGCGAAACACTATTCGCTGTAATTCTCGCACCCTTTTAGCTTCGGTACGCTATCACAGTTCACAGAAAAGCCTGTTGATTTTTTTTACTGTTTGTTTACGCGCACTCATAGTTTTATTTACTTGTTAATCACTTACTCCTAATACTCCTAACAATGCAATTTTTAACTATTTTATGGGTCTGGGCCCATAAACTAAAATAAAACAACGTATTAAGTTGCTGAGAGCGAATAAAAAGAGCTTTATTATAAAAGTTAGATTGACACATACATATCAGTACACATAACTGCTACTAGATGGCGTGATCTCTATTTTAATATCACAACACTTATGAATTTGTGAGTATTGTGATATGTTACAATTTTTTGTATGTGTATTAGTATTCTGACAATTTATAAAGTAAACAATAATAAAAAATAGAAATGTTACTGGGAAAGATAGGGAAAGCAAAACAGGGAATTCTAGTCATTTGGACACAATCTTTAAAATGTCCTTTCAGCATTTATAGGGATCGCTGTAGAGTCTTGACTTTACCCTATATACACTTTTCCGTCCGTCCGTCCGTTCGGTAAGACCAGGTACTGTGAAGAATCTTGTCCTTGACTGCTTGTCTATCTAGATATAAATCTATGTATATAAATATATTTGGATGATCCAGATATTTTAAGATGAGACGTACTTAGATTATTCTCTCTATTAGTCTTGTTAAAGGATCTGCAGTTTTATAAATTCGTATTTGCAGGCAGTGGTGGTAAATACTAACGACAATATGATTTCCAGACTCAGATTTAGTTTTTAAGCGGAATACATCATGAATATTGTAATCTAAAATACGTCGTTGTATGATCTCACACACATTCTTGATCACATTGTGACTTGACTTGACTTAATTCCTGTTATCTCTTAGCAGGGATATAGGGCTCGAAGAAGGTTTCTCCACCGTGGGCGATCTTGTGCAATCTCTTTCAGATCTCCCCACTGCAGTCCCTGTGGACTTTGCCTCCTTCTGAACCGAGCGACGCCACGTGGACTTAGGACGCCCTGTCCTTCTCTTTCCTGTGGGATGCCAATCCAACGCTTGCTTCGGAGGATATGCATTGTCTCTCCGCAGTGTATGACCAATCCATCTCCACTTTCTTGTCCGGATTTCTTCCTCTATAGTTTTTTGTCTTGTCAATTGCTCCATAGTTCGGTATTTGAAATAATGCTGGCCAGAAAATCCCTAGAATTCGTCGCAAGCATTTATTGACAAATACTTGGAGCCGTTGGATTAAATCCTTTCTGACAAACCACGTTTCACACCCATACATCAAGACTGATTTGACGTTAGATTCAAAAATCCTTACCTTGGTTCGACGGGTTATTATGTTGGACATCCACACAGGTGTTAGCTGGGCAAACGCTGACCTCGCCTTGTTGATGCGAGAATCCATGTCCAGATCTACTCCTCCTTCCGGGCTCACTACTCCACCGAGGTAAGTGAATTTGTAGACCCGTTCAATGGGCTCATCACTGATTAAGAGAGGCTGCGCGTCTACGGTATGGAGACGCATTTCCTTGGTTTTGGAACAGTTGATGCGTAGTCCTTCCAGCGCTGCTTCTTTGATGAGATCACTGGTCTTTGATTGTAAGTCTTCGCGATTGGTTGAGAGTAAACACAGGTCATCAGGAAAGTCTATGTCTTCGAGGTGTTTCCCTGTTATCCAAGGCAACCCTCTACATTCCTTGCAGGTCACTCTCGTCATCACATCATCCAAGACAATCAAGAAAAGAAGAGGAGAACGAAGTCTAACTCGGATATTTAGAGATCTTTGACCTTTGTTAGTGACAAAATAACCTCGATTGAGTCGAAAATCGTTTCGCTGGATGTGGAACGTAGAACTATGGCAACCCAACTATCACAACTGGAGCTGAAAATAGATTCAATTGAGAAGCAGATGGCAATCACATCAATTGAAATACGCAATATTCCGAAAAAGCTAGCTGATACCAAGGAATCTATGTTTAATGTCACCTTTGCGCTTATCAAAAACCTTCAATGCAACAATATACAACAGTGTGACATACGTGACGTTACCTGCCAGCCTACGAAAAAAGAATCACGTACTACTTCCATCTCGGTCGAATTCAATAGTACATTGGCTAAGTCTTCGTTTCTGTCTAAGGTAGAAGAGTATAACAAAAACCGTGATACTTCGTCGAAGCTCAATACATCCAACATAGGCTACACGGAGGAACTTTTACCTATTTATGTTAACGAAAAGCTTTCACCGGTAGCTAGGAGGTTGTTCTTCCTTGCTAGGAATTTCGCTAAGCGGGAAAAGTACAATTTCTGTTGGACTGTTGATGGGCGTGTTCTGCTAAAGAAAGATTCAAATAGTTCCTATATTGTCGTTCAAAGTGAGCAGTTAAACAACCTGTGACTATTTTCTATCAGTCAAATAGCGATTGCCTTTGCTTTGTTCATATTTTCTCATATATCTGGAAATAGTTTAGATTATTTTTTACCTATTTTATTGATTGTACTTATTATATTACTCTACTTTCACAAATTATTACAGCACTTACCTACTCTTTTTATTAACACTGTACACACATATTTTATTCATAATTACACTATTATATACATGGGTACACAAAGTAACATTCCATCCATGGATGGTTTTCCATCAGCCTTCCGATCTCCAATGCTGGGCATGGGTCTCCCCCAATTTGCGCCACTTAGTAACAATAGATTTTATTTATTTTGCTTACTCTACACTGATCAGTGAACTTGTTACTGCACTGCGATGAATAATACTGGGTTTAATATGGGAACCTATCTCTATTTCTATCATGACTATAACATGAAAATTTCAATTCCATACTTTATTAATTGTTTGCTTATGACTAAAAATTTCTATAACATTCGACACCCATTATGAAATAATAAATGAAGTTGATAGTTTTTCAATAGCGAATTCTTTTAGTTGTGATATGTCTGAATGTCGATCTAGATTCAAACCACATATGTCCATTCTTAGCCAAAACATTCGTAGCATACATCGAAATCTGTCAGAACTTGAATTTTTTCTGGAAAGGTTAGGCATTGAAATTTATAAATTGAATTAAATAAAGACCATATACCTCAAATTTGTAACTATGATTGCTATTACACTTGCAACAATTATCTTCAAAATGATGGTGTTGTCGTATACGTTCGCTCGGATTCAAATGGAATTCTTGTGGTTGAGCCGGAATTTAAGGAAGCCAACTACATAGTGATCAAACTTGGTAAAACCATGGCTTTTGTTGCTATCTATCGTTATCCATCCTATAAAAACTTAGATGTATTCTTAAGTTATTTAGATAATGTTTTACGTTCCTTGACAAATTATAAAAATGTGATTATAATGAGGGATATAAATATCTCTATCTCAAAAAATAAGTATGATGTATCAGCAGATTCTTATCTCAATTTAGCGGCATCTCATGGACTCTTGAATGCTCATTTTTTGATAACTAGACTTGAAAGTGGGACATGCTTAGATCATGTGCTAATTAAGTCAAAGTTTGAAGCAGAAATCGCGATTTGTCACTCATCGATAACAGATCATAGTACTGGGGGCCTACCAGAAGCTCTTATAGCGATTCAGTTTACGACCTATTCTGAACTGCTTCGCAATTTCGTACCACGACCTCATATTAGCAGAACCTAAACTGGCTCGCTCGCTAAAAGCCGACCAGCCGAAATCGTTCACTCATTTCGTACCATGACCTCTTATTTGATAGTTTGCAAACCTAAAAAGAATCGCTCAACTGTCAAAATTAGCAGACCAATAAAAGTTCCTCGGCCGCGGCCTATTACGAATTCCGAGAAGTTGCTCAACTTTTTCAGACGTTTAAATTGGCTAAAAATATCTATTTTTAGCTCATTCCCATAACGTTTACATATTGCGCATCCCTTGCTAACATTTCGGAACATTATTATTTGCATTAGCAACAAGATGTGTGACGAATTGATTAACTTAGAGTTTCTGGAGAGTGATTATGAATATAATAAAAGGAGAAAAATGCAGAGGATGCATATTCGCGAACAAATGGACCCCTTTCTATTGAATGACAATGAGTTTGTTCAACAATATCGTCTCTCGAAAAAAGTGTGTGCAGACTTGTGTGACGAATTAAGGCCAAAGTTTCGCATTACACGACGATCTACAGATTTATCCGTAGAAACGAAGGTACGTATCCTCTTTACTTCTCCTAAACATGCATCAATAGAAGCAATAAATATTACTATAAAAATTTAGAAAATCATAACAATAACACGTTGGAAATTGAATTGTGATTTAGCATTGTGTATTTTAATGTTAGCAAAACCATTTTGCGCTCCTAGTTTACAACTTATACGCACCCAGAACATCATTATAGCCTTTGAATTCACACATAGTTTGTGCATGTAGAATAATTGTAATTTTTTACTCCTAGGTTTTGACTGCTTTGGCATTTTATGCCAATGGATCCTACCAAAGACCTATTGGCGGGATATCTGCACATTCCATGGCTCAACAGACAGTATCATCAGTCTTGGCACAAGTCACAGCATATTTGAACTCTCCAGAATTAAGGAGGAAATATATACAATTTCCACAAACTTTAGCTGAAAGAAACACTATAAGAACAGAGTAAGTTTGTAAAACCCCAAACCCCATTGGCCCAAAATGACATGCACAATGATATGACATGCTGAGAAGTGTTTCAGTTAATTGGCAATTAATTCACGCCCCAATTGTAGATAAAAACTTAAATGGGATAAGGGTCTCAAGTTGCCTAAAGGTTACCCTGCATCGCGAACTTTCACTGAAATTCCAAAGAAGTGCACTTGAGTTTCTATTTATAGAAAAATACCATTGAAAGAATAATATGAATATTTTTCTTTTTATATTTTTCAAATATCATATTTGTATACCTATTCAAAGTTATATATACTATAAGTATTACTTACCTCATATTTGTATGCATATTTTCTGAAGAAAACTCGTAAATATACAATACAACACTGATACACCAAGACGCACTTTTTCGATTATTTACAAAAGTTGAAACTTATGAATTTCGAAGAAACAATAACAAACGTTCAAAACATATATATTATCAAACATAACTCTGAGAGAGAAAAAAACAATTAATAGTTTTAATAATGTCGTAGACATGAAATAGATGGTCAATATTAATTTCATAAAGACAAATTTAAAAATAATAATAGATTCTTCAAAAATATATTTTATTTACAACATTTGAAATATCTACATTTAGACTTTCGAACGCTTGCGGCTCACGGCAATAGTTGTCCAATAAATAATGAACTCTCTAAGTTGGGAGCTCTATGTATTTTGGAGGCCAAGCTAGCCGGTTGAACGAAAACGAATAATGAGTCGTTCATCGATCGCGTTGCGATTCAAAAGCAGACTTGTTTTAAAGAGCTTGTGGTACCAAATATTGCGATTCAGTTTAGGAACCTAAACTGAACTGCTCTGCGTTTGGTCTGTTTTAATAAAGCTTGTGGTAGGCCCCCTGTTCTTCTTGGACTAAACACTACAGTTGGCCGAATCCCCGCGAAACGAACTTTATACAAAACCAACTATGATAAAGTTCAAAATGATCTTATGAACATTGATTTAAACTCATTTGTTGATATACTCAATCTTGATGACTCAATCGATAAGATAATTTTTGCGATTAAGAGCACAATTGATTCTAACACATCTGAAGTTTTGTTGCCAAGACGTAAACGAATAGTTAAACCCTGGATCACTCCTGGACTTCTATGCTGCATACGCAATAAAGATAAGTTACACACCAAGTATAGGAAAGACCCAAACAATATCGTTGCTAAGACAACATATAGTCGCTACCGTAATTTCTGTTGTAAGCTACTGAAAACAATGAAAACTAAATATCAGAAGGAATTAGTCGAAAATGCACGCAATGATAGTAAAAAATTATGGAAAATTGTAAAAGGATATACGAAAAATAACAAATCTATAAACTCTGACCTACTCACAGGTTCTGACGATCTCATTGTGACAATCAATTCTATCAATAAATACTTTGTTGAGATAGGTCACACGCTTTCTAAAGAAATCACAATGCAATCACCAGTGCAAACATGTAACTCATTTGTACTTTTTGACGCTACTGAAAAGGAAGTAGATGGGATAATCAAAAGCCTGAAAAATAATTGTACAAAAGGTAAAGATAACATCGACAATAAGACTTTAAAAATGAACTCTGCCACTCTTGTTCCTGTTCTCACAAAGGTATTCAATGCCTGTTTTAAACAGGGTGTGTTTCCTAAAGCTCTAAAAAAATCAGTCGTTTGTCCAATTTACAAAAGTGGTGAGAGGGACCGTATCTCCAATTTCAGACCAATCTCCATATTACCTTCAATATCAAAAATACTAGAAAAACTATTGTCTAGAAGACTTACAAACTTTTTTGAGAGTAATAATCTATTAAGTGATAATCAATTCGGATTTCGTGTTGGTAAATCTACTGATAATGCTGTTCTTAAAACTTGTTAACAGTATTTCAAATAATCTTGATAAAGGTAAAAAATGGAGTATTCATCGACTTAGCAAAGGCATTTGATACGGTCCCAATCAACATTCTCATTAATAAGTTGGAACGATTTGGTGTTAGAGACTGTCCTATTTTGTACAATTATTTGTCTGGAAGGACACAACGAGTTAAGGTAGGATCTGTAATCAGTAATGAGCTCCCTGTTACCATCGGCGTCCCTCAAGGCAGCATTTTGGGGCCCCTGCTGTTCCTGGTCTTCATTAATGATGTCCTTGATTTACAGATAAATGGTAACATATTTGCATATGCTGACGATACTGCCTTACTTTTTATGGTAACACATGGGACGAATGCTATATTAACGCTCAAACCGGTCTATCAATGGTTACTCAATGGTTTCAGGATAACTTGTTAACACGGAACACTGAGAAAACCAAATATATCTGCTTTTCAATACGCAACTTCAAATCCACAATTAATAGAAATTTGATTGTTCATAATTGTAATTTGCCATTAAAAGATGACTGCTCTTGCAATCCATTAGAAAAAGTCTCTTCTATTAAGTATCTCGGTGTAACTCTTGATAATAACCTTAACTTCAAATCACACATCCAGGTGTTGTGTGGACGAATCCGGAAGCTCATGCATCTCTTTAGAAACATGAGGCACATACTGGATGGCAATCTGCTAAGACTAATTTATTTGTCGTTAGCTCAATCAGTTCTTACTTATTGCATTTCGTCTTTGGGCGGAACTCATAAAACAACAATTAAAGCTCTGGAGATTGCACAGAGAGGTTTGCTAATACTGTGCATATTTAAGCTCTTTTACTATTCTTCGATTGACCTATATCGTTTTTGTGAAGTCCACACAGTTCGTCAGTTATACATAAAAGACGTAGTTCTCAAACAGCACAAACTTATATCGTATGTTGATAACCAGCAAAAAGTAAAAAGAAGGTGTGGGTTCAAATATGTTGCAGTTCCAAAGGCTACACGTACATCACTAGCACGTCACTTCTTTGAATTCACTGGGCCCCACCTGTATAATATAATTAATAACTCAATTGAACTGTCTCATTTAACCATGTTTGAATGTAAACGTAAGATCACTCAACACCTGAAAGAACTTTCTTACGAGGATATTGAAAAACTATTTGGCAACCCTATAGAGATATGTTTTAGTAAAAACTCAATTTGAACTTTAAATATCCTTTTTCTCATAATCATAACGTTATCAATTCCTTATAAACAAACAAGCTACTTTACCGTAATTACCACAAAGACTCGTCATATCGTATTTTCCTAGGTACTTACTCCCTATGTATATAAGTTACTAATGTTTTATGTATTAAATCTATTTACGAGTTTAAGTATTACATATATGTATGTACTTACCTATTTTAAAGTGCTTTCAATCATTATATTTTCTAGGCTCACACTCATCTACTCATCCCCTTCAACATACACACAATCATAATTCACTTACTCACAAAAGGGGATCACACTACACAAAATATATTTATGTGATATTAAAGTTATCTAGGCCATAAGTGTGTAATTTCTTGTAATTAGAATTAATAATATTGTCAAAAATTTATATGTGCTTGCAATTTATTGACCATATTTGGCATTTTCATTGTACCTCTTCAAATTAAACTCGATTAAGAACTTCTAAGGGAAGAGTGTCTCTCCCGAGATACAGTCAACAGACTAGTTTAGGAGAGCACTGCCCATTTTTGTAACTAGTTTTATGATATATAGATTTTTGTGAAATAATCTTTTTAAACTTTAAACATGAACACATACATACATACACGCACTAATTAAAGATTAAACAGATTTGTAGTAAATAAGGTTGTTAATGTATAGTTTTATTTGATGCTGTATTGTTTGTTCTGTGTAATCTTAGCAATTAAAAATGGAAGAGTGGAGCTCCCTAACACAGGAAGTACCCTTCTTAAATGGGGGCTCTGGTACTTGTTACAGTTATAGATTAAGTTTTAGAAACTGAATAAAGAATTTTTGTAATTTTTTTTGTAAATTGGCACCGAATCAAACCTATGAAACATCCTTGCACACACTCCCTGCGAGCATCAGATTCACGAGCCGCGTTAATTCCTCCAAGAGGGCCCTCCCAGCATCACCTACAGTCCCCCCCCCCTCCACACCAAACCTTCAGAAGCTGTGGTGTCAAGCCGTCCAAACCCCCAGCTGATCCACTCTTGAAGGACATTATCGCGGCCAACACATCATCCGGGTGCTTCGACTCCAACGCCTCCAAGGTCCGAGGGCAGTCAGGGGCAATGGCATCACTTGAGAATAGGAGTTGGGCCGCACCTTTCACATCGCCAGCTCCTATTTTCTCAGTAACTTTGTTAAGTTAATAATTTTTGCTATTGCTACTTTTTAAATTGTTTTCTTTCACTTTGAAATTTTTCGGAATGGAAATTTTTACACCTATTTTAAATATTTTGTGTGAAAGAGATGTTAGGTGCCTTAACTGTGTCTAACCCTTCCCCTGTGCCTAAAATTTTATAAATAAAGCCAAACATTTTTTCCCAACATTCAACATTATTGAAACCGACCACGTTCCCCACAATGGCAGCCAGGGACCTCGCCACGGAGATTCGGCCCCCCCGTATATTATATTATATAATATTTTATATTATATGGTTTAGTGAATATTGCGATAAGTGGGAGTGTTATATGTCTATTTTGTATCATCAATATCTCACATTACGGACTAGTAGCGCCATCCACCACACAATATGTAATAGTAAGGTGATCAAAAAATAAAGTTAGTTCGTGTCTGTGAATCAAGCGAGTCATTAATTAGAGTTTTAGTAAGTTCATGTTATTTGACTTGTCCTAGCTAATGGATCTTTGACATGTTTAAATTATCAAATGATATGTAGTGCCATTGAGCCGACTATGAATGTTCTTCCTTGTGCAACAACTACGCAGTCAACTATCCGGAATTAACAATATCTACATTGGTTGCAGTGTGGCGCTGAGTTACCCCGGCGCCGAGTGGAGACCTCCGGTTTGGTGGCCGACTTTGAATCGACCGATTTCATTAGTTCTATAAACCATATCACTACACCTTTGTCAAACATGGTTGACCAGGAAACAAGAATGGTTCAGGTAAACATTTTTTATATAATACACTGCATGATTTACCTAAGTATTCGAGGCGTAAATAACTACCTGCCTTTCTACCATGCATATAGTAGGAGGTGATTATAAAGCTCGGAGTCAGCAAAAACTATTAGGTGTTGGACTAGTAATCACTCACGAATATTCCATAGCAATACTTTTACTACCCTCGTGGTAATGTTACCGAGTCACCAAAAAAAATGTATCTGTGAGGTTTTCACCATATTTAAAGCGATTGAACGATGAATGAGCGAAAGATTATAAAAAAGTGGTCAGAGACAACTTCTGTAGGAATAAGAGCCTTCCAGAGGTTGCTAAATTGTACATTTATAGCATCAACGAACCCACTTTTCACCATACGAGTTTAGTGACTTCGGGATATTTATATGTTATCATACAATTAGCGTGTATTATATTACATACACAACGGGATAGGCCACGATCCAACTACAATGAGGACCCGGCGAAAGCCGTAGCCCCGGTATCGCGGAATAGAGTATTAATGACATCCGTGACGTTATCAAACAGCTGTTTTTGACGGCGGGGCTTAGCGCGTCTATTTATTTATGTATCTTGTGAAAGATAATGTGGAAACATGAAATATTGCGTTATATACGTCGATTACATAAGGAAGCGACGACTTTAAGACTTTCTTAAAAACTCTGGATTAGACTGGGATGGCTATCAACATCAACGGCAGATACTTCCCACACCTTTGCTTTGCTAACGACATCGTCATAATAGTGGAATCGCTGCAGTCTTAACGCTGCCTTGCGTTCGGTCGGTCTCCCGATGAAAGGTCATGTTTAACGAACTTGTTGTCCCGGAGCCGATTACGATCAGCGGAAAAGCGCTCGAAGTGGTCCAGGAATATGTCTACCTGGGCCATATTCTGTAAATGGGTAGGGCCAACTTCGAACGTGAAATTTCCAGAAGACTGCAGGTAGGCTGGACAGCATTTGGAAAGCTGCGTCATATCTTCTCGTCTCCATTATCGCAGTGTCTTAAGACGGAAATTTTCAATCAGTGCGTCCTACTTGTAATGACATACGGTGCTGAGACGTAGACTCTCGGGCTGGCTCACCGATAACATGTCACTCAGCGAGCAATGGAACGTTCGATGTTGGTATATCGTTAACGGACAGAGTCCGGAACGAGATTATCCGGCGGGGAACCCAAGTCGTAGAAATTGTCTATCGATGTCGAAGTGGCAGTGGGTCGGCCACGTCTGTCGTAGAACCGACCGAGACATTCTGTCGTCTCCAATTTTATTTATTTATTCATTCATATATTCATTTTGATATCTTTACAGGTTATCCCAATGCAATATTAAATAATAATTATTCCAGATACTGTACATTAATGCAATTCACCATATAATATAATAGTTATAAATATAAACCGACGATGATAATAATAATTATCAATAATCTTTCCAAATACATAATAATAATAAAACGTAACAATAAATACATAATAATATAATTAAAACATAATCAACAAGTATTTATGTCAATATCAATACCCCTGCATTGATGGGCGTATTTGACAAACGAGGACAGTCATAGCGCAACAATACTCGTGCTACTGGACTACTCTCGTGCATTTGACTGTTTGAGCATTGACTTATTTTTGGCAAAAATGACTTATTATGGTTAAAAATTGAATGGTTTAACACATACTTAAACGAACGGAAACAAGTAGTTTCATTGACAAGGCCAGATGGTACCACAATACACTGGACAGTTCACACGACTAGTAGGGGAGTCACTTGATCCGTTATTTTTTATTATATGTACTTCTGACATTGCACTACACATAATCGACTGTTAGAGTACCCGCCACATAAGGTGGCAGTTGGAGGCGTCGCCACAGTCGCGTAATCCAGTGTTGCCAGTAAACACGCCAAAACTAGCACTCACTGTGCCATACGGCTCGATACATTATATTGAGGTTTCATTTGTAACGATCTTTGGTTGCAGAGCTATAAACTCAAATAAAACAAATTAATATACCAAAGTCAAAAGTCAAAATATTTTTATTCAAAATAGGCCCTATCATAAGCTCTCTTTGAAAGTTATTTTATGATCTAAGTACAAATTAAAAAAACTATATATTGACAAAAGGAATATATATGAGTGAAGTGGAAGGGCGGTTACGTAGGGGCCGGCCTAATAAGACATATATGTAACAGTCAGATACACGCTATATTGAAAAAAGGTGACGTTAGGAGTACCTATAACCGCCGAGAGTGTATTAGAGAATGTATGAATGTCAATGAAGCGAAAGTGGTCTGTCAGGATCGGGACAAATGGGGATCCGTGATCTCTGCCTACCCCTCTACAGGGAATCAGGCGTGATGTGTATGTATGTATGTAAAAAAACTATTTCAAACATGGCACTGAGCATTGTCTTTACATATTTTTACCGAGGTTAGTTCACCAACCATTTCGGCTGCTCAAGATGCCACGTCATGAAGACCACGACCGCTCTGATAAGAGCGTAACGATTGAGAAGAAGAAGTTCAGCGGAGACCCTTGGAGAAGAACTAACAAGAAACTCCAGAAATCAATTTATTATAATCACCCTTAACAAACATAAAAATTACAAAGAGTGGGCAAAAAACACAACGCTGGTAATACTAAATTTACCTTTCATACAAAATAACACGCAATGGCGGAAACGTCAAATTTAGTTCCAAGTTTGGCTACTGCCACCTTATGTGGCGGGTACTCTAATATCATATCTATGGCGATGACATTCAACTCTATTGACATACATTTACTGACATTAATAACTTTGATTCTGCAATATAAACACTTAATAAAGACTTGAAACGAGTATATGACTGGTCGGTTGATAACTGCCATGTTCTTAATATTGTCTAGACCAAGAACATGGTGCTGGGCAGCCGGCGAATGGTATCCGGAGTTGTTTCGCGGCGATGGTATTATTATTGACGGCGTTGTTATTAACAGGGTTGAGAAGACTCGGAGCCCGAGCTTCGTGGAGGATAGTGCGATGTGTTTTAAGAAGCACGTCTTGCAGCTGGTTTCTGCATAGAAAGAAAGAAAGAAAGTGTGTTTATTAGTAGAAAAACAGTTTACATAAAACTTACTCCCCAAAAAAGGGCTAGAAGCCCTGTGCCTAGGGGTAAGATTCCCGGATATTACACAATTAATGATAAACACAAGTACATACATTAGTTACAAAATAAATTATTATTCAACAATAATCATAAGAGCCTCAATAGAATTGACATCCTTAGTCTCGAGTGTAGTGTAGATAGGTGCTTGTAAGTAACGTGTGTGGTCAATTCCTAGAACTGATATTGTAAATTAAAACAATTATTAAATATCATATTACCTACATTGTTTCCACAAAAGGATATCATACGAAACCTCTCCATAATCGTTAGCATTAAATACGATATTGTAACTTGATATTAATTTAAGATAAATCTAAGATAATTCTAATCCAGTATATAAAACCTTGAAAATTCAATAAAGGATTCATCTATAGTTCAGTATTCAACATAGTTCTACGTTTTATTTAGTCCCTACACCACACATCACGTGGCGACCCTGCCAGTCCACTGTTTTAGACAGTGCTGGTCTCTGCAGGTTCTGAGCAACATGTGTTGGTAATTTGCAATAGTACCGTGTTCAATTCAATTTAATACCGCTAAAGTAATGGGCAACCCATCTTTTAAGATCGAAGAGAAGAAGGAAGAAATTATAATAGCTCAAAACGGAGCTGGTAATAGTGTTAAAACAACTGAAACTCCAGTCGAACATTTGACACTGAACTACATATATGCTGGTAGCTTTGATTGTAATAGTGACTATATCATTTTTATATATTTTGTGTGGAAGAAAATCAATAGCTACCTAACCAAGAAGATCGAGCGCCAGGCGGTTACAGTAATAATGCGGAAACAAGAAACCGTGTAAGTTCAACAGCAACAATAACAACATCATCAAAGGAGACATCATCATTATTTTTACAAAAGGTATTTATAGTTTTTTCTAGATGTAAAAATTAGTCATGGACTGAAATGACAGAAATTTTAAGCATTTACGAACAATTAAACAAATTACAAGAAGATATTAGGAAGTTAGGACCAAGACGTAGGAAAGAAACATTAGGAGAAAACAAACTCAAACAAGTAAAAGTATTGTATAATCAATTCGGGGCATATATATATAAGAATATAGTAATAAAATAAAGAAATCTGAGATATCAGTAGGAGATAGATAAAATATTAGATTATTATAAAGAAGAAAATTACGATCTAAATATGGATTCTAAGGAAAAATTTGATTTAAAAACAACAGTATCGTTATTACACGTTATGAATGGCTCAGAAGCAGTCACAAAACAATTAATTAACGCTTTACAATTATTCGAAATTATGATAAATGATTCGGATATGCAGTTGTTAATAAATTTTGTATTAAAAACTAGGCTGTCCCAAAGTGCAAAACTTAGATTACAAGGCACTTATGATAATGTACAACAAATGGTAGCTGAAATGAAAACGCATCTCCTCATTAAAAAGTCTGGCACTGCATTACAAAAAACAAATAATGGCAGCTAGGCAAGGGAGTAAGTCGGTTCAACAGTTTGGTCAGGAATTAGAAAATCTTTTTGTTAATCTTACTATCTCGCAGGCCAATGAAAACACAGCGGCATACAATGTTTTAAAACCATAAAATGAAAGAACTGCAATTTATAAATTTGCTGAAGGGTTGAGTAATGTCTACTTCATCAAATTCAGGGCAGGTATTTTATGCACAGAGGAAAATAAATAATTTTAAAAAGCTTTTTAGAGCAGCTTTCAGTGCGAACATAAATACATACCCACGGTATCCAAATCAAAAGCAAAACGTGCGACTACCATTCCATCATAACAATCGGGGTACTTATAATATTCAAGGACAAAAATTCGGTCGTGGTAAATTATCAAAAAGAACTTTTAACCGACAACAAATAAATATGGCAGAAGAGGAAACGAAAGAGGTCAAGGATAATGAAATAAAGTTTTTTCGAGAATAATAATTTTATATTAACCTATAATCATATGAATACCGTTAGGTTTTCAATAAACTCTAAGCAGTACGTATGACTTCTTAATACCGGTGCATCACTCAGTGCAATTAAACGTGACATTGCTATATCAACAGGTGAATTCATTCACCCTAAAGTTACTCATATAAATGGAATAGGTGGAAAAATAACATCTTACGCTACAATCCATTTAAGCCTAGGGAGTAAAACAAGCCAATCCATTCAACATAAATTTCATATTTTAACACACCTACCATTAAATGTAGACGGAATTATTGGTCAGGATATTTTGACAAAATATAAGTGCATCATAAACTTTGAAAAAGTAATACTAACCCTTAATTCTGGTAGTCAATATTGTGATATACCATTAAATTTGAATATAAAAAATAATGACAGTTATTCAGTCAAATAAGATTGCCAGCACGTAGTGAAACAATAGTGAAAATACCTAGAGATCGTTGGCAGACGGCAAACTTGGAACTAAATTTGACGTTTCCGCCATTGCGTGTTATTTTGTATGACCGGTAAATTCAGTAATACCAGCGTTGTGTTTTTGCTCACTTTCTTTGTAATTTTTATGTTTACGGAGTTTCTTGTTAGTTCTCCAAGCTAGGGTCTCCACTGAACTAACCTCGGTAAAAAATATGTAAAGACAATGCTCAGTGCCATGTTTGAAATAGTTTTTTTAATTTATACTTAGATCATAAGATAACTTTCAAAGAGAGCTTGTGATAGGGCCTATTTTGAATAAAAATATTTTGACTTTTGACTTTGATATATTAATTTGTTTTATTTGAGTTAATAGCTCTGCAACCAAAGAGCGTTACAAATGAAACCTATAATGTATCGAGCCGTATGATACAGTGAGTCTAGTTTTGGCGTGTTTACTGGTAACTCTGAATTACGTGACTGTGGCGACGCCTCCAACTGCCACCTTATGTGGCGGGATCTCTAGTCTACCTACCTATCGCTTACCACAGTCACAGAAAACAGAAATAAATAAACAATTAAAGCAAATACTAGAAAACGATATATTTGATAGAAAAGTTAATGAGACTATTTTAAATGATAAATTTCCATTACCAAACATTAATGAAATTTTAGATTCTCTTACCGGCACAATGTATTTCAGTACGTTGGATTTAAACCAAGGTTATTACCAAATTAAATTGGATTCTGAAAGCAGAAAATATACTGCGTTTATAGCGGATAAACATTATCAAATGAAACGGTTACCTATGGGTTAAAAGACAAGTCCAAATTCTTTTAGTAGGGCTATGACCATAGCCATGTCAGGTCTAAACTATGTATAGTGTATAGTTTACTTAGATGATATAATGGAGTAATGGGCGTAATTTAAACCAACATAACAACAATTTTATTGATGTATTTAAGATTAAGGAAAGTAAATTCTATATTTACGTCACGTAGTTACCCCAGAAGGAATTAAACTAGATCCTAAAAAGATAACAGCAGTTCAAAACTATCCAAAGCCAAATAATGCAGACGAAGTAAGACGGTTTGTGGCTTTTGTCAATTACTATAGAAAATTTATACCACATTTCTCAGAAATCACGCAACCATTAACTAAGTTGTTAAAGAAAAATATAATTTATAACTAGACTAAAGAATGTAATCAAGCCTTTGAGACACTAAAACAAGCGATAACTAGTCCACCTTTATGACAGTACCCCGATTTCTCAAAAATAATGAGTTCATTTTACATACCGCCGCATCGGGTATGACGTTGTGTATTATCTAATGAAAATGGTTTGCCGGTAGCCTACGCAAGCCGACCGTTAAATAAGGCGGAAATAAACTATCCAACAATTTTTGTCTTTGAAAAAAGGGGGAAGGAATGCAGTATGTTAGGATGAAACGAGTTATTTTCAAGGTATAATAAAAAGTTATACACAAACTAAGGAGGACCTTACCACCTTAACCCGTACAATAAATAGTCGTAGTACAATAAATAAAAGAAGAACTAAAGGACAACAACTCAAGTTTATTTGTAGACTATTTAACAATACAATTACGGTCCTAAAAACACTTGGGTCGTGGTTGAAGTTAATTCTAGATAGTAAGAATAAAACGAAGGACTAAATTTATAATAGCACGATAATACCAAATCGATTAAGCCGTACATCTATGGAGGCAAATTAAAGGGTTTGCTTAGATTAAAGATACTAAGATACGCTCACGATACGGCACGGCATAAGCTGAACGAGTCCAGGCTAAGTCGGCACCAAACCCAGGGCTGGATGCAACCTGGAATAGTTGAAGACGGACATTTATGAATATTTAGCTTAATAAAATAGATGGGGAAACTTCTTACCTAACCGTTTCTAAGCTAAGTTATCAAGAAGTTCACTCACCCAGAATTAGCCCCTAATCAAGCTGACATCAAACCGCTGCAATCACAGCTATAGGACCTACCAGGTCCGAAGAAGTCTCACGCACGTCTTCGAGTCCTACGGCTACTGGTCGGTCAGGACTCGTAATGGACACGTTGAAATAAGAATTAAAGCTAATAATTGAATTAATAATTGAAGCTCGTAAGAATCCTCTCGAAACAATCTCAGCCAAATGAATGACCCCGATCACCTCACCGCGCGTTTTTTTCTTTTCTTGTTATTTTTTGACATTCGATTTTCAGAATTACCTCCAAAGACAAAAACCAAAATAATGATCCTATCACCATCATTTTCGATTTCCGCCAATTTTATATACGGATGTAACTTTACACGTTACAGTACCCCTCCTCCTACATTTCACGAAGCCCTCTTCGCGATCCTTTCTAAACGTATATAAAGTAAACTAACACAACTAACCCTCGAAACGAAAAATATAAGGAGCTATCACTTGCTTTTCAAGTCCTTGACGTGCCACGAACCGAGAGGACGATTATCCGAAAGTCGCACAAGTTCATAAACCAACTGTCAAAACATTCATCTGTCAAAACATCATCATCATTCACATCAATCGCATTCACCTCAACAAAACGAGATAAAGCATCCGGTACAACATTATCCGCCTCTTTTCTATGTTCAATCTCAAAATCGAACTTGGACAGCCAATAAAACCACCATGCTAATCGGCCAGATGGGTTGTCTAAGTTTCAGTGAACCATTTCAGTGAAGCGTGGTCTGTGATAACCTTGAATTTTCTAGTACCCAAATAAGGCTCAAACTTCTCCACAGCAAATAAAACTTCTTCTCTTTCGGTAGCATTATAGTTTTGCTCTGTTTTACTCACTGATCTGCTAACAAAAGCAACTAGATGATCTCTACCATTTAAGCTTTGGGACAAATCACCTCCTATACCGTACGAAGAAGCATCGCACTGCACTGTAAATGGTTTAGAAAAATCAGGCACTGCAAGAACTGGAGCAGTAACTAACGCATGCTTCAACAAATTAAAAGCAGTTTAAGATTCTGTACCCCATTCAAATGAAGAGACCTTTTTTCTACCCAGACATGTTAGCTTGTTCAAAGGAGCTGCTATCGTAGAGAACCCCTTAATAAACCTACGATACCATGAACAAATCCCCAGAAAAGTTTTCAATTACTTAACCCAAGTCGGTGTTGGAATGTTCAATATGGCAGAAACTTTTTCTGGGTCAGTTCTCAAGCCAAACTCGTCCACGACATATCCTAGGTATTTTATTGACCTCCTAAAAAACTTAGATTTCTCAAAGTTTATGGACAAATTTGCATATATCATCTAATCTAGCACTCTCTGTAGTAAAATGATGTGTGTGTCAAAATCCGAGCTTGCAATGACGATGTCATCTACATAACAGAATACCATACCCTTATGCCACTGCAAAACCCATGTCCGAATAGCATATCCATCAAACGTTGCTGATGACTCGGTGCTCTACAGAAACCAAACGGGGTGACAACAAATTTAAACAAACCGCGTCCTGGCACCGTGAAGCTGGTCTTTTCCTGTGATGTCTTTTCCTGTGATTCAATAATACTAACATACTTAATATTGAATCACGACAAAAACTACTACTTAGTTGCTTACTTTTTGACATTATTCATAACAAACAACCGTCGTGGCGATGCAACAGAAATCGACCCGTGCTTGTGTACCACCGCTTGTTCTGCCTCGCCATCGCACCACCGCTTTCAGAGGAGCTTTTTACGCCGCCTCCAAATGTTGGAACAATATTCCTCCACCAATTAGAAACCTGAAGTCTAAATCAACATTCAAACGTTCCGTCCGGGATCATTTGCTCTGCCAGCAAAGGGAGGCGGCTGCTCCTTCTGTTGCCCATCGGACTAGCCACTGATTTCGTGTTGCCACTTGACTTTATTATATATAATATATTGTATATATTGAATATAAATTATCTATATAAATATATTTATTTATAATATTTTTAACTAACCATATTATAAAATGTATATCGGTTTTCATATCTTAGTTAAATTTCATATGTATTTATATATTTATTTTGAATATTTAATTTATACACTATTTCACTATTCTTCATAATATAAACGTTGCCCTTCAATGGTTCCGACATAAGACCAGCGTTGCGTTTGCTATCAAACGCAACATACCCAGCTGAGTTGGAACCCTTTTGCTGCGACAATAACATGCACAAGTTTTATCCCCTAGTTTGTAAGTTTTAATTGTAAACGTTTTGTATTGTGTATGTTTTTGTGGCTGTAAATAAACGCTTTTATTATTATTATTATTATTATTATTATGAGTTTTCCAGAGGGATTTGCCAAAAGCTGGAACTCAAATCTATAGAGGATAGGTATTTCGCCTCCTTCAGACTATCTAGAATTTGAGGTATGTATGGTATGGCATATAAGTCTCCCTTTGTTACGTCATTCAACTTCCTGGAGTCTAAACAAAACCTCCAATCCCCATTAGGCTTTTTAACCAACAAAATTGGATTGTTCCATGGACTTTCACTAGGGACAACCACGCCTAATTTCAGTATCGTATCTAACTCCGAGCTGAGTGTTTCTTTTTTTTCTGGAGAAAGTGGATATTGCCTAACCTTAACAGGGGCAGCAGCTCCAGTATCAATCACGTGCTCCACTAGTGATGTTCTTCCCAAACCAATGACTTCAGTTGATATCTTTTTAAATTCATCAATCATTTTACCAGAGAGTTCTTTCTGATGTGGCAATAATGTTTCAAATGATTGAATGAAAGTCAACTGCGAATCGGAAAAACCATCACAAACACGAATAAAAGGACTAGGTGAAGCTCTGTTATCAATCTTATCAAAAACGTCTGGGCCAATTTTGAAATTTGACCAAAAATCACAACCTAAGATGACATCAGTAACCACACTGGGAATAACAATAAATCGTATCACTCGCGAGATTCTCTTAAATTATAATGGAACAGATATGTAACCTATTGAATCAACATTTACCCCATTTGCAACACTGCATCTATTTGTTACACTTTCAAGCATAACATAACCTTATTTCTGAAATATTTTATGAGACCAGTTTCCTAAAATTGACATTGATGTGCCAGAATCTAACAAGCAAAACATTTCCCAATTGGAAACCTGAATCTTAATGTATGGCCTAATATCTTGCTTATTTGGTTTAAAAAGAACCGCAGATAAGGATTCCACCTTTTGTTTAGGTACAACAATCTGCGGTTCCACCCTACACGTTTTTTGAATCATTAAAATTACACTTTGGACAATTGCTTGTGAAATAACCTATTTCATTACACCTTATAGGTTTATTGACCCGTGCACTACTGCAATGCCTAGCTACATGACCGAATTTCTTACACCTATAACACTGTATTTTGTTGATGATCTCCTCATGACATCGAACCTGACTATCTCGCTGAGTTTGCCTACCTCTGTTGTGATTGTAAGAATCCCGATAATTAACTTGTTGTGAGATTGCGGAAACTCGCTGCTGCTTACTTCTGTAGATAAACTCAGGAGCTAAAGTACCTGAACTTACTGGTTCTACCTACTGGTTGGAAAGGATATTGTTTCTTTCCAGATATTGCATTAGCCTTTTATTGATAATTTTTTATCAATAAATTTTTGATATTGAAGGCAAAAGTGAAATAGGCCTGTAATTATTAATGTTATTTCGTTCACCAGACTTGTAAATAGGAATTATGACAGCCTTTTTGAGGTGGCGTGGAAAAACACCTCGACTGAAGCAGAGATTGAAAACATGAGCTAGTAGTGGAGCAATTTTGGTTTTCGATTGTATAAGAATGAGGTTAGGTATTTGATCCCTTCCAACTGAACACTCAGTGTTCAATCCTGAAATCAGGTCTGTAACTTCCTAACAATCAGTGTCTAAAAGAACAAAAGAATAGGCAGAACCATTAGTTGTATCTGTTGTTGGAAAGTCTTCTTTGGAAAAAGAAGTATATTCGATTTTTCTAGCCAAATTTGATCCAACATTCACAAAATGAGTATTTATTGTATCAATAGATAGTTTAGGATTATCTATATCAATTAACTGGCTTGCAAAACCCTCTTTTCTATTAGTATTAGATATTTCCTTTATAGCTTTCCACAGTTTTTTCGAGTTTTTCCTGGCCTTATTTATTTGTTCCTTTTCATATTTTCTCTTAGCTTCCTTAACCCTGTTAAAGTAGAAATTACGATTTCTTAGAAAGGTCTGTTTAGCAACTAAATTTTCAGGGTTACTGTTACTTCTCTTATACAAGTCATCTTTATTTCTTTGACATCTTAGTAATCCTGCTGTCATCCATGGCTTAATGTGTACTTTTCGCGATGGAATGAATACTTGATGTGTTTTGTTTTTGATAATAGATTGCAAGGAAGAGACAATAAAGTTAATGCCAAAAACAGGATCATTGCTCTTAAGCACTGTTGAAAAATCAAACAAGTCAATATCCTTGCTAACATTAGAATTGTCTATTTTCTTTCTAGTTTTGTTTTTTAGATTAATGTTGTTTTTAATGAGAGATATATTAAAAAGCACAGATTTGTGATCAGTAAGATTACTCTGGATGACAACAGTGTTAGAGATTGTTTTGGATTTCGCAAAAACGTGATCAAGACAAGTACCGCTTTCATCATGAGTGACAAAACAGTGACATGGCAACAAACCATAAAACGCAAGTAAATTAAGATACTTAATTCTGTTAGGATTATCCTTAGTATAGTTTGAAACACTGCTGTTAATGTCAAGGCTTTTAGGCGGTAAAATGTCCAAATTGAGGTCACCAATCAACACAATCTGACTGAAATGTTTATAATCTATTAAAAAAAATTTCAAGGAAGGCAAGGAAAAAGTCTATAAATTCTTGTTTAAAAGTAAGACGCTTATCAAAAGCATGTGGTCTATAAATTGCTATTATAACTAAGTTTTCAAACGTGATTACAATGCAATTGCATCCTTTGTAAGAATTTTCTATGGTTCGACATTGCAGATTGTTTCTTACATTAATAGCCAAACCATCATTTTGAAAAAAGTTGTTCTTACTTACCACATAGTTCTTACTTACCACATAGTAGTAGCAAGGAGGTCAGAACATTTTGAAAGCCCACATTCGGTCAGTATACACATATCGCAATTAAAGTTCAATCTCTTCAAAAGAACCAAAAAGTTTCAAATCGACCACTTCGTCCAATACTTCTAATATTTTGAGTTATAATGTTCAAAGAATTGTCCATCGAAAGTAATTTTAAACAGTTTTCAGGCTCAGACTCGTAGGAATTAGATACATTCAATGAGTCAATCTCATTATTCAAGTGTAGGCTCTCGAATTTTAACAAAAGACAATGAATGTTCCATGCAGTGGGACACAAAGAGGTAATAATTAGTTGTCGTTTTTACTAGGTCAATATAGGTATTTAACTGCGGTAGATTATAACTTTTTGCTAAATTTTTTGTTAATTTGGATAATGTAGGTGTATAAAGATCATTACATAATGAAAGAAAATAAGTCTTACCTAATGACATACACTTATAAGAGCAAAAGGTAACTAGAAACACAGTATAAAGTCTATAGAAGTAAAGGCTATCATATATAAGCATAATTAACACAAATAAGTTTAGTCACAGGGCCCTAATTTTATCTAAGTCAGCTTGATTATTGATACACACAAAAGGAGCACCGTCCGTTTTTCGTAAGTATATGAGACCACGAGAGGTTGGCAAGCATCCTGGCTAGGTAAAACACATTTCTTAGCTTATTTGGCAAGAGCTCGGAAACAAAGAGTAGCTTTACGGGAACCTTCTGCGACTCAGTATTCAGCTTAGATGATTTAGCTTTGTTATGAGATTTTATAGCTCCCAGAAACTTATCCTTTTTAATAGTGGAGCAGAACTCTACAATCACCGATCCGGTATTTTCCGGCTTCCGCGATTTCACCCTGAAGGTATCTTTGATTTCATTTTGATGCACCTTCACATTAACAGTAGCTGACACCTTCATGATAGCATCGCACAAGTCTGCCTGAGACTCTTTGTTGGAGGTTACTGGTACATTGCGTATTTCAACACCGGTCGAGCACGATTTACGCTCATACGCATCTAGTCTTTCTTCCATCTGTTGTAGGCAGCGACTGTCTTCTTTTTTCCCGCGCTCCAAGGTCTCAAACTTTTTTATCAGAGCATCATGACTATCAGATAAGAAAGAGACAGCATTGCGAAGCTCATTATCCTGTCCACAGTACTCTGCAACTTAGCGATGCCCTCAAATAACTTGTTGATTTTCCAGTTTCTATGGACTGTTGCGTGATGGACAAGCGAGATCGGTCCGGTGAAGAGTTAGGGGTCCTATTTAACGGCATTCCGAAAAATACAAATAGATTTGTACACCAATATTTATTATTATTTATTATCTGACCTAAAGGAATCATGTTTCGATCGTTTGAGGGTTTTATACCAGAACCAGGCGATTCTAAGTGTGGACATGCAAACAAAGCTTTGGGAGGCGTTGGTTTCGTCGAAGCTAAAATATCCTTTGGTAGCGTACGGTCCGTACCTGTATAAGAAATCTGGTAGACTTTTACAACGTGTGCAAAATGCGTATGCCCGGTACTGCTTTCCCATTATTCCCCGAACCCATTTTTCCCTGTACCTTAATAATACATACATACACATCACGCCTGATTCCCTGTAAAGGGGTAAGCAGAGATCACGGAACCCCATTTGTCTTGATCCTGACCGACCACTTTCGCTTCTTTGACTCTCATACACACGCGGCGGTTATAGGTACTCCTAACGTCACACTTTTTCAATGTAGCGTCTATCTGACTGTCATATGTCTTCTTGGGCCGGCCCCTACATAACCGCCCTTCCACTTCACTCACATATATTCCTCTTGTCAATCTGCTATCATTCATCCGCATAACATGTCCAAACCATAGAAGCATGCCCTTTTCAATCTTAGCCACTACATCTTAATTCAAACAGCAACCTTCCCTTATCACACTATTTTTAATTCCATCATTCAAGGTCACTCCTAACATGCTTCTCAGTGACCGTATTTCGACGGCATTGATTCTACTTTTATGCTTCTTTTGCCATACCCAATTTTCACTACCATAAGTCAATTTTTGAACCAGCACAGCCCTATGAATAGCCATACGTGCCGATTGAGAAACCAATTGGCTACCCATAACACTATACATAGCCCCATTAGTCTTATTACCTGTACACACTCTAGGTTCAATATTATATCTCTCTTACAATTTCCGTTATTAGTAAAAAGTGTTCCCAAATACACAAAATCATTAACTTGTTCGACTCTTCCATTATCTATATCAATCTTACACTCTGCCAAGTCCCTCCATAACCATTACTTTCGTTTTACTTACATTAAATTTCATTCCTTTCTTCCTACTAGTGAACACAGAAGCACGATGACGCAAACATTGGAACAGACCTCTCAATCGGCTGACCACCAAATGATGATCCGTTCCCACATTAACGCCCCGATACTCTCTGTTGTCCACCACACGCCTCCTCAATCGATCATCCACAATAACAAAAGGGTAATGCTTGAATGCACACCAATATGGATGGATTGTACACCAAAATAATACAGTCCCAACCCGAACCTAATCTTTCATACTCCTATCTACACCCCTTTTCCAAGTATACATGTGGGTCTTTATATGACAAAATAATGTATTGACCATAAAAAGACCCCTCTCCAGACATATTCTCGACATGTCACGAGCATATACTCCTTCCACAAACACAAGTTTGAGGCCAACCCTAAGCCTTAACCATAGGAGTCTGGGACTCACACATTTATGCTCTTTCACACATTTATTGATACGCTCTGATAGGACAATATCCCCTGGCACTCCAGCTTTTCCAGTCCAATACGTTGCGTACGTGCCATAAAGGGAGTGGCCCTTTCTCTTCGTTTCATTCACCCATAAAATATGTAATTTCTAACATTCCATCATCTTGTAAATTTCGTGTATCTTGCTCTCCACCGCTCCACATACAACCAATGATCCAATTCGAGTCTCTGTGACCCACACTCCAGCTCTCCAGAGAGCCGTTCGTGACGGATAGCGAACCTCGTTGCCGATTTGTCCCCCGATGAGTATTTGCGCCCCTGCTACATTTAAGGAGCGTCAGGGACTCGACATTTGACTATTCTCGCCCATGCAAATGTTTTTATTTTTATTTATTTTTTATTTCAAATATTTTTGTTTTTGAAACCTGAAGGTCTTCTTGCAACATGTCGTGAAAGACGTAAGCGGCAGCTAGACTTATTAAAAATTACCAACTTAATTTACTTAAATTAATATTTATTAATAATTAAACCTAAAATAACAACTTAACCTAGTGGATCTGCTCGAAATGTGAACAGAAGAAACAATTATTTTAATTTATATTTCTAAAGAACGAATATGATTTCGAAATATGCTGACTGAGACTTTCTGTTGATGTCCAATGTATCTATGTCATTGCTGCGCCCATCAAAAGAAGCACATATAGTCGAAGAGAACTTTCACATACTCTCTCGAATACAGGAACCTAACTAATTTATTTTCAATTCGTTCGAGACTAAATCCTAGCACTACTTTCTAATGTACTTCCAATTCTACCTTCATATTTGGCTTGATAGATTCCTTTTGTAACCCTCCATTCAACTATCTGCTTCATGTGCCCAAACCACCTTAACATACCTTTCACTATTTTCGTCACTACATATTCCTTCAAACCGCCTCGTTCACGAATCACACTATTGCGTACCCTATCACACAATCTTACATTACAGATTTTCCTGAAGGACCTGGTCTCTACCGCATTAATTTTACTTTCATGATTTTTATGCCAAACCCAGTAGTCACTAACATACATAAACGTTGAAACCAGAACACCGTTATGAATAGCCAGCCTTGCCCGTTCCGACACCAATTGACTAGACATCACACCGCTCACGGCCCCATTCACAGCATACTACAAAAGTTGGTAATATTTAGAACGTTGGATTGGGTTGAACGAGGAATAAATATCAAAATGGGGAATACATCTCTCAGGTTGGCCGGCATTAAATGTTTGCGATCGGCCACTGACAGGAAGAAGTGGCGTCATTTAAGGGAGGCCTATGTCCGAAAGTGGGTTCAGCCAGGATGATGATGGTAATATTTGTATCATAATTCATTCAACATTCATAATTATGAATGTTTACAACAGCTGCACATTATTTCACATAAATTTTCAACTCCTATCATCGAAGGTCCGAAAATGTCTCTCATTGTATTAAAAATAAGGGAACTATATTTTCTATCACCAAAATTTATATTTGTCATCAAGTTGTATCACCTAATAAATAGATCTATCGCCACGAAATATTTTTGTTCTCAGATAAACAAAAATTGTTCCCAGGTATGAATTATCAAATTAATGTTAATATATGTGTAAAATAAGAGATCGATGACCAATAAAATTATATTGCATTACATGAATATAAACTTCGTTCTTATAATAACAGTTTTGTTACTTAAATAATAGCTCTGTGCTCAGAATGGTAGATCTGTCACCAAATAAATCGATTATCGATCCCTGACTGCGACTCCTTTTTATTTGATATTTTGTCACCAATACAGTAGTAACATTTTATTTCGTTCAGATATTAAATTAATAGTATTCGTTACCAATTTAATACATCAATTTATAATTTTAATGAAAAAATGATCAAAGCGGCGGAGACAAATTGGCGCGCTTTTAAAATTGAGCAATCCGGCCTAAACGATGGGTAGTAGGTAACTAGGTTCGATCACACGATGCGCGACGCGAACGGGTTAGGTTAGGTTTTTTTTTTAAAGAAAAACTACACACTACAGGCTTTGTTCGCCCGTACCATTATTATAAATTTAATTTTTTTGTATCTTTATTCATATCTTTTTTTTTTAACATGAATACTCATATAGTCCAGTTTTATTATACTACCAAATTAATACTTAATTACTACTTACTACTTAATAAATTTCTTACATTATACATGAAATCAGTATTATGATCCTTTATACATATAATTATTTCTATACTACGATTATATATTATTAATCACTTAACTGGTTAGGTTAGGTTAGGTTTTTATTTGCACTTAATGCAATTTTCTAGTAACATAATATGATTTATTGGTGATCTCTTTAAATTAGTTTGCTTAAATACTTATTAGGACACACCCATTATAATACATACAAAAACATTTATTTGGTACTAGACCTTATATCTCAGGATTTTAGGTGATTTATTGTGGAACTGATTTTGCATTGTTTGGTGACTACATTTTGGTGACAGATCTACTATTTTGAGGACAAACCCTATTATTTAAGAAACACAAAACTAATTAAATTGGTGATAGCTTAAATGATACCCTAAAAATAATAATGAACATTCTTAAAAAATAAAAAAAACAAATATGAAAAATACAATTTTGAAATTCATAATATCGTACAATTAGTTTTGCTATTATTTGAATTATATATTTTAATTTTTATACTAATGATATTTGTTTATACTAATGAACGAAGTTCTATTGCAGTACGCATCCTGCTGTTACGTTGCTGGCGTCACAGAATAGGGCCAATGGTGAGTTGTACGAAGGACAAGTTAGTAAAGCTACATTTTGGGAACAATCTTTGCTTGTTTCGAACGCTATCTGCGCTTTGTTTGACCATTTAGGCATTTCATCTTTGCGTTTTGCGATGTGTATGTATGCGTTGAGTGGACGGCAACATGTTCGGTAGAATTTGCTCATACGTATCAATCGTTTTAGCTCTTCTAATGTTTTTTGGAAGCGACATCTCGAGAAATTTTACTTCAAATTCGCCTACTACACACTTCGAAGTGTTAATGGTATTACCGTCCGTGCTCTTCTAATCGTTACGGTACTTTTCTTGCGTGAAACCGATGATCATTCTCGTTTCGAGAAGCGACTAGTTCGTAATGGACGAATGCGAATGCGTATTCAAAATTGCGTAGAACTTCGTGGATATATTTATGCAACTTTTCGTCCGTGATCCCATGGGTGTGATTATGGCTGTCTTCTTCATGTCTTAGGCACGTATACTGACTTGTTGATACGTTCGATTCAATTCCGGGAAGAATGTTTTACTTTAGTAATAATGTTTTAGTTGTTAGGTACATAAAATCTTTGATGTTTACGATCAGGTTTCGTAACCGGTCTTTGCCTACGGTAGTCACTACATATAGGTATATCGCTTTTCTTTTAAGGTACGACATGGAGAAGTGAGTTGATACCCAGGGACTATGCTTGATCAGCATAATCGTGGTTACTTTATGTTCTCGAATACTTTCTTGGCTTCTTTGTATCGCTGAGTAAATATGGCTATTTCGAAACAGTATGCAGTAGACAGGTACGCAATTAGTCTTGACGTTGAACTTGAGAGACAGTTACCTAGCGCTTAGGTTGGCAATCCCTGGGAAATTGCATAATAAATCGTGATATGATTGTTGAACATCTTTGGCACGTGCAACTGCTGGAATAATATAACGTCACGTATCAGCAATGTTGCGTCTATCCTAATCCCTAACTTAAATCCTATCAATGAACCTTAACTTTTATAAACCTTAATAAATATCAAATATAGTATAAAGGGGAATTAGCGTCAAAAGTACATTATGCATTTAAAATCGTTGTTGAATTAAATAATAGTTTTAACTGTAAATATATATAATAAGTAAGTTTAAGTAGGAAACTAACGAGTGTATGCTTCTACACATATACATCTGGTCTGATAATGATGAAGGAGAGTGGACTCATCAGGGGGTTAGTCTTCTTTTATTTGAAAGGATGGCTAAGGGTATGAAATGAGTTTAATTGTGTGAGTCCAAGGCTACTATGGGTGAAATTGAATGTGGAATTGGTCCGAATGCGAGTCCTTTGTGTGTATGCTCCGGACATCTGTAAACCCAAATCAGAAATAAAGGAGTTTTGAAGTACGTTAGGGAATGTTTTTAATGGATGTTTTGCTAATGAAAGAATAGTTGTTAGAAAATTTTAATGGTTGAGTTGGAGTGAAGCGCAACGCAGCTGCAGCAGTGAAAAGATGTCAGGAAAAGTTTGGGGAAGTAAGAGTTAATGAACATGGCTAAAGTTTGATTTACGTACGTTTAGATCGGAATTTATGTGTGACAAATACAATGTTTGCACATAAAGATGTCCACATGTATACTTGGGAAAGAGCAAATGAGAGAAGTATCATTGATTTTGTTTCAGTTTATGTTATAGTTTATAAGATTGAGATTGAAAGTGGTGGATACTCGGGTTCATATTGGTGCTAACGCGGTAAAGTACCCTTTTCTCGTGGTTTGTTGTTAAAGAAATTCGTTAACACGTTGACCGCAACGACCAAAGGCATCAACCACTGGAAAAAGTGTTGAGGAAGAGTATATATAGAAAGAAATTTGATGAACGGTTAAGTTGCCTACAGCTGATGGAGAGAATGGAAATTTGACAAAGATGAGTTGTTCGATGGTAGCATAAGCATGGTTGGATTTGCTAGCAATTCGGGCTAGCAAACAGGTGAATGCAGATGTGACAGATGATGAAGTGCTAAGAGTAGAAGAGGAATAAAAGAATATAAAGAGTAAGGTGAAGAAGAAGTGGAACAGAAAAAGCGAGATGTGAAAGAAAGCAATGAGCTAAAGCTCTCCTACGATTTTTATAATAACTAGATAATGTTACGCTCGGAAAGGGGAGGTTAGTGGGTATGACAGTGAATAGCATAAAAGATAATAAGTGTGAAAAGGTATTGGAAAGTGAGGGTATAAAAAAAATTCGAAGAATAATTTTGAGTGCTTGTGAAAAATGCACAGATGCTGATGGGTGTTGTGGGGACACGGGCGATAAGAGTGGCAGTGAGATAAGTATGGAGGAAATTCTGAAATCTATGGAAAATATGAAAGAAGGAAAGCGGCTGGGTGTGACAGGATGAACGTTAAGATGCTGCGAGCTGGTGGTGGTTTGATGGCTTCCCGGTTGTGTTACCTCTTGCGGAAGTGTTGTGCCCGAAGATTGGAGGAGGGCCATCATCGTGCCTTTGTATTAAGGAGAAGGGGTTGCGCCAGGAGATCAGTAGTTACAATGGCATCAGTCTTATAAGTGTTGACAGCAAGCTGTGTGCAAAAGTTTTGATTGATAGAGTGAGGACAGACACCGATAGTAAGATGTGCAAGCTAGATTCGGAAAGGGAATGGGTGGATCACATCTTTTCGTTAAGAAGATTCTAGAGGGAGCCTTTCGGGTGCATTGCTCCTTCATAAATTTGGAGAAGGCGTATGATAGGTTGGTTAGAACGGAAATGTTAAAGGTGTTGTCTCGGTTTGGGGATCTCAAACTAATTGATACTAATTGTATTATCAAAAATATGTTATATTTTACAGGAGATACTTACTATCTCAACAATAATTGTAGGAGACAAATAGCTGAAATGCTACAATATTGTTTAAATGCGGATAAAACCACTATGGCCACTGATGTTGCCTCTTTTGGGCAAGAGATTTGCATTGCTTCAAAGGAAGCACATGCAAAGACCTATTGAAATTAGTCAAATGACAGCAGTGGATTTCCCTGGCATTAGTAAAGATGTTTGTGTACGGCCTGCTTCCACACAGAGCTTAAATATTGTTCACCAAAATACATAAAGCTAGTAAGGAGCCAGAAATAGCATTATTCTTAAACAATAATAACATAAGTGTACTTTGCATTTGTAAACATTGGGCCAAAGATTATACTAATAAACTAATTAACTATTTTAAAAACCACAGTCTGATCAGTCCTTTTTGTCGTAAAATGTCAATTCATGGAGGCTTATTAATCATTGTTAACAAAAATTCAAACTCTAAGGTGCGAGTTGATATAACTTCACTAAGTGTACAAAGAGTTTTAGAGGTATCATGCGTGCAAGCGGATGCATTCATTGTCTGCTGCTTGTATTGACCACCTAGTTGTGATTATAATGTTTATAAGGCTAACATGTCTGTCTTGTCTGGCTAAAATGATTGAGTAGCTAAGTTATGCACCTCTCTACGCCCAATTTAAACACTTAATAACCAAAAAGCAGCACGTCTTTCTTAAAAAGAAATCCACGTTGACAAATTTTTTGTAGATTAAAAATGATATTTGCAGTGCTCAAGCTTACCAAGGGTCAGGTCGATTCTATTTAAACAGATTTCAACAAGGCTTTTGACAAAGATGGCCATGTCTTTTAGCGCACAAAATCTCTGAATATTACATTCATGGCTGCCTCTTCCGTTGGATCATATTCTTCCATTAGTTTTATTAATTTAATTTATTTTAATAATTAGTTTATATGATTGACATATTTTTTTATAAACATTTTTTTTTACTTTCAATAAGTGATTCTATGATATTTAATAAAAAGATTTTCATTTTCATTTCATTCATATCTTATTTGAACAGCAGGTCTCAGATGGTTGCAAATAAGGGATATTTGTATTACCCTAAATGAATTCCCTCTAGAGTTTGTAGAGTTCGTCCCTGTCTTTTGTCTACTGACTGGTGTGACAAAGAGACCTTGAAGTGTCAATCTCATATGATTGGTGTAGAACAAACAAAATCTACCTGAACTCTGACAAATTCTAGGTGATTTCTTTCTCCGGAAAAGAACACAAGATAATCCACTCCTATACAATTATCGATGAAGCACTCTTGCAAGTTCAGATAGTTAAGGACTTAAGGATACTTTTCGATGAAAAACTCATTTTTTGAGATAACTATGACAGCATTGTTGGCAGATGTGGCTGGTGACTGGGTTTTGGCTTGAAGTCTTTGAAACAGTTTAAAAACCATCGTCCTCACTCACTCACACAGTTACTCTGTTCTTTTGTCTAGTACATAGGAGTATTGTTGTCCGGTGTGGTTCCCTATTTTACTCTGTCCATAGTAACAGAATTGAGTCGATACAAAGAAAACGTCTCAGAATACTGTCTTAAAGGTTTAAATACGATTAATCACTTGGCGGTTATGTTGCTCGGCTACGGGAATTTAAATCGTTGTCCTTTTTAGAACGACGAAGACGATACGACCTGTCAGCTGCTGTTGGACGTAGGCCTCCTCAAGGTTACGCCACAAAACGCATTTACTCGTGGCCCTCAGCCAATTACTACCAGCGACTTCTTCTTTTTTTCGTTTCTGACTCATCTCTGCCTGCCGGTGAGTATTGATACCAAGCTATTGGGCGTTCGACGGGCGGTTGCTGATGATATGGAGGTGAGGATGGAGCGTGCTATTTCTACAAAGAGGGGAGTTGGACAAGGCCGTTCACGCTTTCCGGAAGGAGGTGCGCTCGCTTCGAACCGGTGTCTCTTTTTTTTTATAATATAATATTGTAGGACGTTATTACACCAATTGAACTAGCCCCTTGGTAAGTACATTTAAGACTTGTGTTAAGGGTACTAGTCAACGTATATTTAAGAAATATATACTTATTATATATAGATAAATACATATATAGCATATATAATCAACGACCAGACTGGAAAGCAGTAGAAAAGCGTAGTTCTCAACTCTGCCTCCACCGAGAATCGAACCCGGGCCTCACGAATTAGCGTTCAGGTGTCTAACTGATCGCGCCACGGAGGTCGTCAAATCTCTCGGTCGGTCTTTGCTTTAGAGGAATGGGTGCAGCGCTTGGAGGATGTTGGAGTGTGTGGTGATGTGGGTTCCTCGGGGGACTTGCTCGATGCTGTTGCTCAGCTTAGGTCTGAATTAAATGACCGGGACCAGCAGCTTCTTGTAAACGACTTGGAGATCACCGGCATACTCGAGGCTGATGGCGAGTCATGAGGCAGTTGTCCGTGTCGCTGGATGAGAGTGACGTGATGTCCTGTGTCCGGATGGGCCCGCGTCTTCTTAATGCTGTGTCTTCGGATGGGCCGCGCTCTCACCCGCGTCCCATGGTGGTTCGGTTGGCGCGCCTTGCCGCACGAGACCACTTTCTTCAGCAGGCGCGTGTCTGTCGTGGAGCCACTACGGCGGACGTTGCGGGCCTACCCGAGCATGAACCGGTCCGTTTTTACGTCGCCGAGCGGCTCACAAAGGTCAACCGCGGCGTGTTGGGCAGGGCTCGTGAGTTGGCTCGTGTACACGGTTGGAAGTATGCTTGGTCGCACGAGGGGCGCATTTTAGTACGGAAGCAGGATGGTTCGCAGGTTTTCCGGCTTCGTGCTGTCGTTGACTGCGATTGAATCATTGTCCCTGCGCCTCAGTTGGTATCTTAGCTTTCTTTATTTTAATGTATATGCGTAGTAACGTACTATTTTGTGTTTATGTATTGGTTCCATTTGCTTGTGCCGTAATGTTTAGAAATATTCTTGTGTTTCAATATTGTCTTAGTGTATGTTTTACTTTTTTATGATTGTGTTATTAGTTTTATTGTTGCTTTAATCTGTTACATTGCCTTAAATTGTAATATGATAAGCTCCTCCACATTGCGTATAACTATTATTTTATATTCGTATTTATGATAGTAACTATCGCTATAATTCAACAGTACTTATGCTCATCTATACTATTACTTTTTATAAATGTTATACGGGAACATTATACAAAACTCTACATGAACTAATGATGGGAAAAAATCTATATTTGATATGATTCTCTATTTTGGAATGGCTAACGATATAACTGAACTGTTTGACACCATAGACTCGCACTCTGTAGCCAGGGTATACACTTGCCTTCCCGAGAAATGTACCGACTATGTTGGGAATCAGTCAACGCAAAGTGTCTCCATACTATCCCTCAACATAAGATCACTTAACAGGAATTTCTCAGAGCTGCAGACTTTGTTGCTTCGTCTCGGTTTGAGTGTTGAAATCTTGGTTTTGACCGAATGTTGGCTTGAATGTAGTTCTAACATTTATCTTCCGATTTTACCAAATTACGCAGTCGTGAAGACAACAAGGCATCTCAACCAGAGTGACGGAGTGGTGATTTATGTGAGGAATGATTTGACTTTCGATGCCGAAGAGCCTGAATTTGATGGGTCGGCCTCCGGTATGGTGATAAAGCTGCACGTGGGTTTAACTGTCCTTAGCATTTATCCCTCGCCGTCGGCTACCAATATAGATGGTTTTTTAACTTATCTGGATGGTATAATTTCACCCCTCGCGAGTCATAAGGACGTGGCAATGACTGCAGACTTAAACATCACATTGGCGGGTCCTCATCTGACTCACGAATACCTTAGCAGGATGGCGTTTCATGGGATTTTACCAGTACACAATGTGCCTACGAGAGGTGATCGTTGCTTTGACCATTTCCTAGTTCGTACACACTTGACTGCGACAATGATGATCCTTAAATCACTGATAACTGACCACTATCCCAAACTACTTACTTTTAATTGAAAACGCCCCCGCGAGTTTGCTCATACGTTGATCACTAAAATCCAATACTCTAAATTAGACAACCATATGAGCAACTTAAATTTTAATTCAATTTTATCTATGACAGACCCTAGTGAGGCCATCGAGGCTCTTGTTGACTCGCTCTCATCATCCATTTCTGCTTACATCTCAACGGTCACACTAAGGAAAAGAGACAGAATAATTAAGCCTTGGATCACTCCAGGTTTGCTCAGATGTCTCAGAAATAGAGATCGTCCCCATAAGCAATGTAAGCTGGATCCTGGTTACGATGACTTAAGGCTTACTTACACTAGGTATCACAACTTTTGCAACAAAAGGATAAGAAGCAATATGACACTGATCAATTCCAGAATGCCAGTACAAATAGTAAGCGTTTGTGGGATTATATTTGAAAGATTACCAATACATCAAAGCCTATAATAAATCCTGACGAACTTATATCCTCTTCTTCCCCTAAACAGTCGTGTAATACAGTGAATGAGTTTTTGTAAACATTGGCTCTTGCTGACAACTTATCTCAGAGATGTAACATTTCCTCTTTGTCCAACTCTCAATTTGTTCGTAACGTGACTCCCCATTCTTTTGTTCTGCTCGCAACTGATGAAGCAGATATTATAGGTGTAATACAGTCGCTGCGAACCTCTTCGTTTTTGAAGCGTTATTGTGTTCTGCTGGCTCTTATTATTTCATCTGTATTTAATCTTTGTATAAACTGTGGAGTATTTCCGAGATACTTCCAAAATGCAATCGTACATCCAATTTTTATACACGGTGATAAAACTCTAGCAATAAACTATCGACCTATTGCAGTCTTGAGTTCATTATCAAAGGTGTTGGAGCGTGGCATTAATAAACAATTGCTGGAATACCTTGAGATAAACTCCCTGTTATCACCAAACCAATAAGGTTTAGGAAACATAGGGCTACGTCTGATGCCCTCTCGAGCTTAATGGACAACGTGGTTAAGCAATTAAATAACCGGCTGTTTAAAACCTATCAATATTCCTTGACTTGAATAAAGCATTTGAATTCATTTCTATTCCTCACTTGCTCGATGGGCTACATGCGGTGGGCATCAGAGTTGCTCAACATGACCTTCTCAGATTGATCTTATCTTGATGACCGAACTCAGGTTATCAGGATAGAGCAGTACGTGAGTGACGAGCTGACGTTGGAATTTGGAGTGCCTCAGGGTCCCACTGTATTTATCATCTATATAAATGGCTTGTGTGATCTTCAAGTACCTAACTGCAAAATTGTATCATATGCAGACGACACTGTTCTGTCTTTCACGGCTCGCTCTTGGGCAGCTTTGGAGAAGGTTGCGCAGGAGAGTTTTAATATTGTCAATTTGTGGTTGCGGTCTGGCTGCGGACTGGACTGGCGTGCTCGCCCTAGGAAGACTAGGGAGTGCGTGCCACCGCTCGTGGTGCCTCGGCATCGGACGGTGGCTTTCAGAGGCGCTTTCAAGTAGGTACATGGCGACGAAGCGCTGGAATGACATCCCACCACCTATTAGGCAGTTGGAGTCTAAATCAAGCTTCAAAAGACTTTTGAAATTAGAACTTCTTATCCAGCAATATTAAATACACTCCCATTATTCATTTATTTATTTATTTACCGACCGATATATGTAGGTATGTGTGCATGTATGTATATATGTGATGACATGTATATATGTATGTGTTTATATGTGTATGATTGTGTATATGTATGTATTTATATATTATATATATACATATATTTCATCTTTATTTTAGTTTATGTATCTTTTAAAGCTAAAGCTCTTTTAAATATATGTTTTTGTTTATTTGTATACATATGTATGTATTTGTTTAGGTGCAACAAATATGCGCGGCTCAGGCGGAGGATCGGCGTTGTGGTGTTTCTGCCCACGACATATGCTGAGTCTGGGCCCTTTCACAGTGGCAATAGTATACACAATATCTTTTTGTTTTAAATGTTTTCGTTATTATTTTTGATGTGTTTAGTTTTATATTTAAATATTTAAAAATTTGTGCAGTTATTATGTGTTTGTATTGTATTGTCCCTGTAAATATATGGTTTTCAATTTCACATTCACCAGCAATAATATTAAAATTAATATCTCCCACTAAAGCCAAGTTTTAGGCCGAATTGAATTTCGTCAAATAATCTTCTAAAAATATGAAAAAGCTGTCTATGCTCGTTTGTCTCGCACTATAATCCTTATGAAACGCATGATGACGATAAATAGCAAAAATAGTGATTTCATTGGATTTCAGGATTAAAATATTACAGGAAGGAGTATCAGCCTCTTCCACTATGAAATTCAGGTTTTCTCTTAAAAATACTACCACCCCATCATTTGTGTACCTATTTAATTTAGTTGCTACGCTTTGAAAACCTATTATAGTTGGGAGATTAGGACTTGAATTTAGCCAACACTCTGTCAAAACAAGTATATCACATTCAACCGTCAATCTGTTCAGAAACAGTGTGAAGTCAGTAAAGCGAGTGTCCTCACTAATGCTCGTAATATTAAGCGTTAAGATCGTTAATCCTGCCTGGGAGGAAATATACCTAGAGCAATTCTGTGGTACACATTCAAAAGCTTTAGGTACAATGAGGTTATCAATCTCATTTATTAAATTATAGGTATCGAATCCTTAAGGCAAATCGACAGTGGCTCAAAAATGATACTTCAAAAAATCTAAGACTTTTAAAAATGAAAGTTTGAGACACAAAATAATAAAATCCCTGTCCACGATCACGTGGACATACCGTGTTTATTTTCCACCCCTATGGTGATACTATTTTACTTTAATTGTTTTAATTTGAATAATTAATTAAATTGTAACGTAACTTTGAATTTACTTTAACTTAACTTTAAATAATAACTTAACTAAAACCGCGATGACAACACGAGACCAAACGCGTATCCCCCTTAGGGTAGAGGATAGTTTTGGTGGTCGCAAGGTCACGGCTCGGCGTATTAACCGCGTCGGGTTGTGGCTTTGTTAGACACAATAGTACGTGCTGAATTCTGTAGACATCTCTCGCCGGGTGAGAATTGGCTAGTTGGCTTGCCACAAGCGGCATCCCCCAACTAGCAGAGTAGTCGCAAAACCCGGGCCGAGGGGTGCAGGAGACAGCAGTACTTGTAAGGTTAGTTATTAGTTGTAAGATAGGGACTGAAGGCTTCGAAAACGTAGAGAAGAATCAAGATGGAAGTGGATAACAAAAACGGCCTCCTACAGTAACAAGACGAATATGGGAAAAACGTACATATACCTGGACCAACAAAAACCCTCTGGTGAGCAAATTTAACCACAGGGAATATCTATGACGACTTACACTCCTTAAGGTGACGCAAATAGACGCTGCCTACAGGAAAACCAGTACCAAAAGAAGACAACGACAATCCGATAGGAAGCGTAGACAAGCGGCCTTCGGAAAACCTACAAAGGGAAACTACCCCGACAACCCGGGAGGAAGCAAATAGAAGCAACCCTCGGAAAACTTACAAAACAGACTCGACTACTACAATCCGAAAGGAAGCATACACGAGTAGCCTTCGGAAAAACTACAAATGGGAAAACTACCCCGACTACCCGGGAGGAAGCAACTAGAAGCAACCCTCGGAAAACTTACAAAACAGACTCGACTACTACAATCCGAAAGGAAGCATACACGAGCAGCCTTCGGAAAAACTACAAATGGGGAAACTACCCCGACTACCCGGGAGGAAGCAAATAGAAGCAACCCTCGGAAAACTTACAAGACAGACTCGACTACTACAATCCGAAAGGAAGCATACACGAGCAGCTTTCGGAAAAACTACAAATGGGGAAACTACCCCGACTACCCGGGAGGAAGCAAATAGAAGCAACCCTCGGAAAACTTACAAAACAGACTCGACTACTACAATCCGAAAGGAAGCATACACGAGCAGCCTTCGGAAAAACTACAAATGGGGAAACTACCCCGACTACCCGGGAGGACGCAAACAGACGCAACCCTCGGAAAACGTACAAACCAGACACGACGACTACTTGCCGGGAGGAAGCATACAACGAGCAACCCTCGGGAAACTAATACTACTTAAACTAGACTAACTGCTACTAACCAGTGAACTACTTAAACTAGACATGACTTCTACAATCCGCAAGAAAGCGTACATGAGCATCTTACGGAAAACTGACAAGCCAACCAAGACAAACCGCAAGGAAATGCACATAGCCAGCTTGCGGAATATGATCATACTATATACTCATACAACACAAACCAACCGCACTGCAAAACCGTACGAGCAGTTACTTAACTTTCTTTATTCTCTGTGTATACAGGACAACAAAAACGGTACGGCGAGCAGCGAGTGGCGGGCCAGATGCTGATGCTGAACATCCGCAGCCGCCCCCGCCGGAGGAGACCGGCAGCGTTGGAGCCTGCAGCCACGCAGCCGGACACCGCTCCACCTGCCTCACCACCGCCTGGGAGCCCCGGGCGGCCTCTACCAGATGCAATCCATCTCTGGCGGGGCCCAAAATGTCCACGATTACGTGGACATACCGCGCCGGCCGAGGTCAGTGCTCTTGGCCACAGTGTTAGAATGCTGACGCCAACCACAGAAAGGTGCCACCAAGATGCTGACGAGGATCTGGCGCAGTGACGGTGATGGCAGCGGTGCAAGACTGCAAGTCAGCAAATGCAGTGGCAGCAGCTCCGAGTCCACGGGGAGGCGGCGGCAGTAGCATTGACGTCAATCACTCGTTCTCGCATTGTTGTATTGTAAAAGGTTCTTGTACAATAAAGAATTTATCTAACAAGAGAAAAACCTTTTGACATGAATTACAATTTATTTTTCAAAATATGTTAAACCAAATTCAATTAATTACACTTAAAGTCTTTTAGGTTGGCACCGCGCACTGAATGGGAGAAGTACCTATGAAAATCCTTTGCGTAGATCGCCGTCACCAGGGGCTCTGAATTAGCCCTGGCCTTCGCCGTCACCAGGGGCTCCGAGTTAGCCCTGGCCTTAATCTCTCAGCTGGCAAAACACCTAATTGTGTCTTGGCTGGCACTGCATCCTTTTCGCTGATGTCCCGTCCACTTCTCAACTGATAACCTTCGGGTATTCCTCGAAGTCGGAATCACTTGCTCCGATATATGCGGGAAGACACAACACAATATTAGTTTAAAGGAATACTAAATTATTCACCCGCGCAATGCGGACGACTTGTTCGTTGGGCAGATCCCCAAGAAGGACCCCGATTTCTCTTCTTTTCGTCCCATGAAGCTTTTGTCACAATCTTAATGAGAATCCTATTCTTCTTTATCTTTTGACACTCTAGATCAACAATCAGGTCGAACCAATCCTCTATGGCTTCATGGTAGCAAAATAAGAAAATACTCTATGGCTTCATAGTAACAAAATAACATTACATATAGTAGCAAAATAACATCACAGTATATAAAGACTGATACTTAACTCAATAAACTAGATCGTTACGAACCTTGTAGCGTTCTCATTTCTTCACCTCTCCTCCCGTAGTGGCAAAGACACCTTCAGTCTCAAATGGTGACGCTGAGTCTGGCTCACCAGCTACGGGAAAATCCTCACACCTAAACCTTGTTCCCCCAACCTAGGCTCCCGGCCGCGCCTTTAGGTCTAGAGGCGTAGCTTTCCCTACCGTTAGGCACTACACACGGCTAGGCACACTTTATGCCTGTGGCTCCGGCTGCCTCACATCCACGCGCCACACGCCTGACACACCATTCCACATTTATTATAATTAAGTATATATTCGGGTTAGGCTATAGGGACTTAGGGCCAGTCAGGTACACACACCTTATTAGTGGCTAGGTTCGTCTGTAGGCTATCCCCCATATCTTCCCACACTGCAGGGTCGGGACCCCTCTGTTACGACTCTGCGGTGTGTCCAATCCCCAACATAAAAATCGTCTGCCATAATGTTAATAATCACTAAGAAAATTATAACGTGCGTATCGCTCTGTACAATTCTAATTAGTAACACAAAAAATAGAAAGCCGGAAAACAAAAAAATGATACCTGCGTTTAAATCTGAAAAAGTAAGGTTACCAAAAAGCCTGCCAAAAGACTTTATCCACGTTAAGTTATCCACTAAACAATTAAGTAATTTAAAAACTAAAATCATGACATAACAAAAAGCGCTGAGATCACTAAACATAAACAGTTTAAAGATTTTTGACACTTTTGACTCTGCATTTTCTTTAAGTAACTTTCACTGACAATCCTTGTAAAAGGGGCACCTTCAGACTTTCGCAGGTAAATTACCCCTCTGGATGTCCAGCAAAAAGCAAAACCATTGTCCCTCGCAAACAATCGACAATTGTAGTAAAGCTGACGCATTCTGGACGGCAGCAATTCAGAAATGTAAATAGGTCTAACTGGGTCATTTTTATTCTTAAAAATTTTGGTGCTCATCTTTTCATCCTTGGGCCGCCCATTATTAAACCTCTTAGCTGCTAAAAAGAACTCCTTCATCTGTAGAACCGATCCAAAATCGACCACGATCGGTGGCAGCGACTTCCTCTCAGCAGTTCTCGGTCTATAAACATCCCTAATGTCCGAGTTGGAGAGTTCAACTTCAATAACCGAAGCTATATTGTTTATAACTCCGCAGAGCTCTTGCTTTGATAGCGGCCTGTCTAATGGGACATTGCGAACTTCAACACTGGAGGCGCAAGCCTTAGACTCGAAATGGTTAATCTTTTGTTCCAATTTTTGTATATGCCTCGCAACTTCAGCTCGTTTTGTCTCCAAGTCTCCAATAGGCTATTTGACTGATTTTGAAAAATTGTTTCAAATTATTCGTTGGTATATGATTAATACACCACATGTATATTTCTGCAAATTTTGCAGTATTTTCCGTAAAATATTGAGTTAAAATTTAAATTACAATATTCGCGCGAAAAACGCTGTTTCTGTAATGGCGGACGCCATATGATCTGCGTGACGTCACAGGCAAGTAAACACAAAGATCAAGTACGACAAACAAAAATAATAGCTAGTTTGCGGATTCACATAGTGTGTAATAAGGCGTATCAGAGAATTCCATATGTTTAAGCAACATTCAGTAATTAATTTAAATATACTTTGTGTACTTGACCATGTT
This sequence comes from Leucoptera coffeella, assembly GCA_030578115.1. NCBI lineage: Eukaryota > Metazoa > Arthropoda > Insecta > Lepidoptera > Lyonetiidae > Leucoptera > Leucoptera coffeella. The sequence goes on from JAMBLF010000002.1 coordinate 6,424,693, forward strand.
ATTATTCTTGCATGTGCACTTTTTGAAGGGGATTAATAAACATAACCTATATATTTTGTGAAACAGCGACGGAAATTAATATAAAAAGTAGCTTTATAAATAAATACTTAGATGCTTACATACCATCTTTTATATTTTTGAGCTCTGCAGCATAATAATCAGAGTTATTTTTAAAGAAAAGTGCAACCATAAATGCGTCATCTTAGGTAGATTTCTATTGTCGACTTGAACAAAATTCTTGTCCATTTTGACAGCAAATACTATTGTTTATATCACTGGTTAATAGTGTCCTGCGGAATTCTTGTAAAAATAGTACAAGAAACGATGGAAATATGATAAAATCACACTAAGTGCATAACAATAAACAATGTTTACTTGCCTGTGACGTCACGCGGAAGTAGCCAATCACAGAGCGTTCTTGTGAAGGAAGAAATTCAAAAAATTATATGAATTTATTATGTTTATTTTGCAAAATCAATAAATATTTTCGGATAAAATAGAGCTAAATATGGTTTTTTATATTATTACCTAATAGGATGACCACATTTAGTAACATATTTTTAATAGTGTCAAATAGCCTATATTCTCTTTGTAAATGTCGTATGACTCAAAAAGAAAGATCACGCTAGCCTTCAAATCATCATTTTAAGCCTTTATATCTGAGACCGATTGCTGCAGAGAGATTAGGCTCCTTTTGATATCTGAGGCAAAAGATTCGAACATATTCTGCTAAAACAACTTTATGTCATTGCCTATAGTAGTGTTTTTCCTACGCGTGACATTATTAAAGCCTGAAACATTTCAGGCAATTTGGCAACAACAGATGGCACTAGTGGTTGTTTTCAAATCGTACTGATTTATATCAGGATTGATATGTTGATAGTAACTTTGCAATCACTTACGAAGTTCTAGATTCCACAAACAGATGGCACTACTGCACACTTAGAACTTGCAACAGGTTAAATTTACAGGTTGAACTACTCTTATACTACTTATAACTCTGTAGACACGTCCACTCACAACGAGATCCGAGAGGGAAGAGGATTAAGTATACTGTAATATTGTGTCATATATGTAAAAAATTATGCAATGTGAAACTCTGTTTAAGTTAAGTTATGTTTTATTTGCGTATATGTGGAGCTGGTGAGATTACGGTTGTCACTATTTGAAAATTCTAGATGCTGTTTTGACTTTGTCAATTGTGGGCTATATTCCTTGAATCTGTAACTATAGAATAAGCTTTACACTGTGTGTCCAATGGTTTTGAGCCTGCTATCATCGATACAGGTTATCTCGGTAATCTAGTGATGGCAGTAAGGTATTTGTTATTATGTTGCCTCTTTTATGAATACAGATATTATTATATTATATAAAGTGTATGATTTTACCCATATCAGTAATTTATTTCACTGATTGACTGAGTGAAAGCACTGTGTTATTGGAATGATCCTTCAATTCAATAAATTATATTTTTACTATAAAAGGGTGACATTAGAAGTACTTACCGCCACGTACGTTTGAAGAGATGTATAGTTGTCAACGAAGCGAAAGCGTTATGACAAATGGGGAAAAGGGATCACTAATCTCTGTCAACCAGTGTTTAAAACAATCCTTGTAATTATTATATTATAGACGATAAATTGATACATTTGTGTTTGCCTTTACAGAGTTCTGAGTGGCATGGACAAGATGAGTTACAAAAAAAACATGAGGAATTACAACAAATGATAATCAGACAGCAAGCGGAATTGAAGCAGGTGAAAGAGCAGCTCCTCTTAGCAAGACTTGGAATTCTGCCACCCCTTTCGGATGTAAGTGCAATGTCAATGTCACTCGTGCGGTTTTTTAGGTTGTAATAGCAAACGAATCTGAGGGTGATGCGTATATCCGTGACGGTATCAAATCACATCATAATAACGATTTTAAATGGGGGCGTTATGTGAACGCATAGCAGTGGCAGTAGCTGTACTGATTTCGGGAATTTTTTTTTACCATGTACCTAGAAATGTTCACTATTCCGAATCAAGATGACTCCAGATAATCATCATAGTCATAGATAATCATAGCCGCATCATAGATATATCATAGTCATAGTAGCATATCATAGATAATCATAGTCGCACGTAAAGTAGCTCGATTGCAAATGCATCGATTAACACAAGCACTACGCGTCCCAAAACGTTTCCAATATAAACTAAATAAGGTGTCAGTTCCATCTGTGTCTGTCGAAACCACATAGTTTGGTGAATGACACGATCACTTATACTTTATAAAAATGTCTTAATTTTTATTGACGTCGTGTCCGTGCCTTTTCTTTTGTGCGACTATCTGAAAACAAAGATTTTGTATCGATATACCAATTCTATCACGTGTCCCTGAGTTATTTTCTGCGCGAGTTTTTCACCTCAAATTCTGTCCCGTCCGAGTTTCCAATAAGGGCGTTATAGTAAACAAACATGATCACTGCCACAGAGCGTTAGGATAGTAACAACAAGTCGTTATAATTAGTCTTAAGATAAACATGGGGAAGAGATATGTTACTAATAATGTTATTTTCTCATGACTGGGAAAATCGCTTAGAGAGCTCATAGGACTACTTAGTTTAGAATCATAACAATTACTTGTCGAGTCTGTTTGGGAGACTGTGCATATACAAACTTAAAAACACAGTTTTATCCAGTGGCTTCACGATAACGACTAATTGCGTGCGACTATGAGTCCGAGAATGATAGTTTTTATACTTTAACTTGCGGCATTCGTTTATCGAGTTACCGCGGTTCTTGCAATAACTACAAAAAATAGGAGTATTGAATAATAATCCTAATAATGTTAACAATAGCTGTTAACATTATTTTATTTTTTCAAGTAGGTTTAAGATTAGAATGATGAAAATTGGTATTATTATTATAATTCACACGGTTATTTTTTTTTGTTTATGTTGAAATTGAGTGTTATTCTTGAAACAGTCTGAACTTGAGCGACCCACCTTATAGCATATTGAGCACTCGTTGAATGACTTTTGTGTTAATTTAAAAATTGCAAAGAGTGTCTTCCTCTATTGCATGTGTGATACCTTCTGATAAGATAGTGTTAATATTTGAGTTAAGACCTAACATGAATGTGTTCAGTGCAAGGTCTTCCATGGTGGCTACATGGCCAGGAAATTCTGTTCTATCTGAGCAAGAGAATTGGATGTCGATAAGATACGAGTTAAGCATGAATCTAACCTAAGAGAATATTGCGTCACATCTTCTGATGATAAAATATTACATAACATACGTTTCACTACTTGTGTATACACACTCCCTTTAAACTGTGAAGGGATAGTCGGAGGCTAGAGTGCTCATCTCTGGAATTTCGGAGGCATGTTACGTATAACACCCTCAAAGCTCGCGTTTCACTAGATAGACAGCGCCAACGTAATAGGTAGTGAACCGTATTGCCGTAAACAGGCCCTGGCTTTTACCTATCCCGAGAGATAGGCCCGTTTCTTCACGAAGTTTTTTGATGATAATTGTTTACAATTTTGAAAATCTACTAGGAACTGAGAGTTCGATTGCCGAAAAAGTAAAAGAGAGCCGAATGCGCTGGTATGGCCATATCCTCCGCCGGAATGGAGACCACCCGGCCCAGAAGGCCTTGGACATCGCAGACCGCCCGCGAGGTAGAGGAAGACCACCCGCCACCTGGTGGACAAACATGCACAAGAAGATGCAAGGTGAGAACTTGAGCGCTCAGACAAGCCAGAACAGAACTCTATGGCGCAAGTGTACGAGGAGACCCGACCCCAGATAAACTGGGAAGAAGGTTGGACAAAGAAGAAGAAGACTAGGAACTGAGAGTGACGCTTTTTGTCCCCAAAAGTTTTTTTTTACTCCATTCTTTAAATGATTTAAGAGAGCATGCTAATTGTACTTTGACTTCAAGTTGTGATAGTATGTACATAAAAAACGCTGTTCATCGCTAGTTAGTTACATTCATCAATCAACCTCTAATAGTCCACTGCTGGACGAAGGCCTCTCAAAGGGTACGCTACAAAACATTCGATGCCGGTCAACCTGCGCAGGTCGTCTTCCCACCTTTCCGGGGGGCGCCCCACACTACGTTTACTGAAAAGCAGTCTCCACTCTAGGACTTTTTTGCTCCAGTGACCATCAGTCCTTCTGCATACGTGACCAGCCCAACTCCACTTCAGCGTGCTAATTCTTTTCATACTAGCGTATCACCTCATTTCTGATGCGATCTACCAGAGAAACCCCGAGTATCTTCCGCTCCATAGCACGCTGAGCGACCTTGAATTTGTGGGCTAGTCCCGCACTGAGTGTCCACGTCTCAGATCTGTACGTCATAACGGGGAGCACACCCTGATTGAAAACCTTAGTTTTCAGGCATTGTGGTAAAGACGACGTGAGAACATGCCTTAGTCTTCCAAATGCTGCCCATCCCAGCTGTATTCTTCTGTCCTCCTCCCTCCCGAAGTTGTTTCTGCCAAGCTGTATAATTTGGCCTAAGTAAGTGTATTGGGAAACAACTTCTACGGGAGTGCCCCTAAGGGCAACCGGTCTCGGGACTACCAAATCATTGAACATGATTTTAGTTTTTTCTAAATTCATCCCGAGTCCGATGCGTCGAGAAGCAACATCTAGTTCGGACAGCATTTCCTCCAGATCCTGCAGCGACTCTGCCATCATGAAGACATCGCCAGCAAAGCGGAGGTGCGAGATGTATTACCCATTTATATTTATTCCTCGTTCAACCCAATCCAACGTTTTGAAAATATCTTCCAGTGCACTCGAGAACAGTTTCGAGGACATAACATCCCCCTGTCTAACACCTCCCTGCAACTGGATAGGTTTCGTGCCGTGGCTTTGGAGTTGAAGGGTCATCATGGCGTAATCATAAATATATGTCTCAGCACACTCATGTATCATCAGTCGAATTGAGATCGCTGCAAGGATTCGATGACCGCCCAGATCTCGACCGAGTCAAAAGCTTTCTCATAGTCCACAAACGCAAGGCAGAGTGGCTGGTTATACTCGTTAGTTTTTTGTATAACTTGCCTCAACGTATGGATGTGGTCTATGGTACTAAAACCCCGTCAAAATCTGGCTTGCTCTGGAGGCTGAAAGCTATCTAGCCTGGCTGAGAGTCTATGGGAGAAGTCCCTCGAGAACAGCTTATAGATGTGGCTCAGAAGTGTTATCGGCCTGTAGTTCTTGAAGAGAGTTTCATCTCCCTTCTTAAAGAACAGACCAGCCACACCTCTACCCCAACATTCTGGAGTCCTTCCGGAGAAGATGACATTGTTAAAAATTCTCTGGAGCTCTCTCAGAACCGGTCTTCCACCAGATTTCAGGAGCTCAGAGGTGATTCCATCCTCTCCCGGAGCTTTCCCATTTTTAAGCTGTTTTAAGGCCATCTCAAGCTCATCCAAAGCTATTTCAGGAATGTCTTCCGTGAAGTGGCGTGTCAATATGGCCCTTGAATTGGAGGGGTCAGGAACCGGATTTCGGCAGCGCGAGCGGTATAACTGGCCGTGAAAATCTTCTGTCTCAGACTAGATCAGAAGAAGGTTTAGAGGTGACCATGTCTCCACGAGCAGTCCTCAACTTCGTCATGTGGCTACGTCCCAGTTTTCGACCGAATACGTGCATTCCCACGTCCCACGGTTTTGCTCGATCAACTCTTTTATGAGGAGAGCATTAGCCTTACGTAGGTCACGTCGTGTTGCCTTCTTTATCTGTTTGTTTAGCGTAGCTGTTTGCGAAGGAGATGTCTGTGGAGTTTCTCATCTTAACCTCATAAGGTCCAAAGTCTCACCCGAGAGATCCAGTTTACGGCTCCCAGCTCGAGCCCTGCAGAACCGGCTCCCTTCCTCGCCGATTATTTTGGTCACATTTTCGAGGTCCTCGTCAACATTGTTCACGGTGTGCAAAATGGCAAAGCGGTTCTGGAGTTCCAACTTGAACTTGGAGAAACCAGCAGCCATTTGCAGTCGGGTAGGTCGGAGCGTGGACTTCATCATGCGCATCCTTTCTAGCTTATAATTGATATTCAGGATGCGGATTCTATTCTATTCTTCAGATTCTAACCATGCGGTGATCACTTCCGGTATTAAACCTGTTCATCATGGAGACATCCCTGAATATGTGCTTTTATCCGCCATGATGAAGTCGATCTCATTAAACGTTTTCCCGTCGGGACTTTTCCAAGTCCACTTCAGTTGGAGCTTTTTCTTATAAAATGTGTTCATAATATACAGCCCCCGCGATTCAAGAAAGTGGACCAATATGTATCCCCTGGAATTCCGATTGCCAATGCCGTGTGGCCCCATCCTCGATTCACCACTCTCCCTTTGACCAACTTTAACGTTGAAGTCCCCCATCACAACGTTGTAGTGAGCGGACGTGCTATGATGCAAGGCCCGTTCGATATCATCGTATAGGGCCTCTACCTCTTGGTCTGAGTGTGCCGATGTTGGGGCGTACACCTGGATCATTTTGACATGCCTTTGTTTTGGCTGAACTTGACAAGAAGCGGAAGGGGCCAGTACAATAACACATTGTGCACCGGCCGCTGAAGAACAGTGCCTTGAACCAATTTAACAATTACTTGACTGAAATAGACTGGACTAGTATGTCAGCTCACGATAACGTTGATAACATGGTAAATTTCTTGACGAACAATATAACACGACTTTTTAACAAACACGCCTCGGACAGGAGTATTTTGGTGTAGGATGCTCCTAAACCTTGGTTGACGAGCACTGTCCTGCTTATGATGCGGCTACGCGACAACGCTTACAAGCGTACTGGAATCGAGGCACATAACCAGTACTATAAGGACCTGAAACGACTTATCATTCAGGCTGTGCGTTCTGAAAAACAGGCATAAATTGACAAGACAATAAATATCAGGACTAATTCAAAGACATGATGGAAACACTTAAAAAAGTTAATTCTTACTGACAATAATCAAACTGACTTGCCACAACACGATCTTGACTCTATCAACAGGCATTTCCTGGACATACCTGGAAAAACAGACGTGACTATTAGTGACCTGGCATATTATGAATTTCACCGGTTTGGTTCTTCCTCTTTCTCGTTGAAGCCGGTTTCGGCTGCAGCGGTGACAAAGATTGTTTCGGCGATCAAGACGAGGGCCAAGGGTGTTGACGACATTGACATGCTATTATTGACATTGTCAGTGACTATTGACGTATTGACAGCGATTGTGAACAGAAGCCTCAGCACTGGTATCTTTCCGACCAGTTGGAAATCGGATTTGAATTGTTGATTGATTGATGTTGGATTGGAAATTGATATCTCCCACTTCCGTCCCATAAGTATCCTTCCATGTGTGTCAAAGATAGTGGAGAGGATTGTCAGTGATCAGCAGCAGCACCTTTTCACTACATCAAAGTTTATCATTCTTGATGTTTATTGTTTGTGTTAATGTAATTTGAAACAGTGAATAAAAAAAAATTATCTTTCTTTCTATATTATTGCACTTTAGCGTGGAGCTTTCAAGTACGGGACTAAGGTTAAGATCAATATTCCTATAACTATCCATAACTAAATGACGTCGATTCTGATTCGATACAGAATCGCGTTTACGTATAAAGCTAGGACGAAAATTTTTGGAAAAAAGAACTGAGAACTCACAACATAAATAACTATTCTATGTACTCACAGCTCCTCCATGCCGGTTTCTTTCTTCACGCCGATTTTCGGGACGCTAGGTTAGTGCTGCCACCTGCGTAGATTATGGATTCTCGTGTGATCGCGACTCGACGCGGGAGTATTTGGGGTTTTTTCCGGAATCCCACCGACTGCGCCAAATACCTAAGCGGCAGCTAGCTAATTGAACCTTAAATATTAATCTAGTGGATCTGCTCGAAGTGTGAACAGAACTAACAATTATTTTTATTTATCTTTCTAAAGAAAGAATATGATTTCGAAATATGATGACTGATACTTCCTGTTGATGTCCAATGTATCTAGGTCGTTGCGGCGTATGCACTACATATGTAGGTGTAACCTATAATTAGCGTATATATGTTCATTTTAAGAAGTATTTTACTTAATGCGACACCTTATTTGACAATGTCAAATTATTCATGCCTCAGTCCTGCTGACATCAATTCAATTTTCTTTCCAGTGGGCAGGCAGAGAGTGAACCCCATTGTAAATAGGTTATTTATCCCTTCAATAAATTTTAGTTTTCACGCTGTACATAACTTACTATGCATAACGACCGTAATCCCATCCAGGGCAGAGCTTGAATATGCATTTCTGGTCGTCTTTAGCCGCTTGAATTCAAGCGTTTAGCGTAATGCAGAAAAAACGTGGCAGGCAATTACAGATCGGAGTAGACAGAAATTCGGAAACATGATTGCTAGTCTATCGCCGAATAGATTCCATTCACCCCTGGTACCCTTATCAGCTCCTTCAACATGACGGGAAGGAGGGCAGCTACTGCATTTCATTTTATTCCATTGCCATTGTCATGGTTATGCCAACGCCGCCAGCCGCTACAACTAAAGGAAAACGAGGTTGAAACTCCAATTCTTCTTTTCCTTGTTCTTCGGTTCGTTCTAGTTGAAGATACAAATCTTATCCCCAAGCGAATGTATTTAGCCAGTTTGGCATCACATTTGACTAAATATTCTGCCGAAAATAAAAAAAAATGTAATTTCAACTTTCACTAAGCTGCTGACTTTATTGACAATCCATATTATTTTGTACACAATATTTTGCTAAAAGCTGGTAGTATTGAGATAGGATGATAGTTAGCAGGGGCAGTGGTACTACCAGATTTAAACAATGGAATGATTTTACCGTACTTCATCTGATCAGGACTGTCCGCATTTAATACATTGATTAAATATAATGTTTAACTCAGGTGAAACCAAATCTACAATGGATGATAAACCTTTACTGAATGGCCTCATCACATCACATGTTTTCTTTTTCTGGAGCGATTTAAACATTTTATGACATCTTTAGTACTGATTTCTCTGAAACTAAAATAACTATCACATTGTAGCACATTATTTTCTATTAAATATCTAGCACTCTTTGAACAAGCATTTAGTGGCTTAGTTATTGAGACTTCCTGTATAAGAGAAAAAAATCCTGAAACACATTTAACACCTGCTGATGGTCTGTGATTACATTATTATCAACTATAACTTTTGGGTCATTCATGTGAGAGACATCTTTACCACTTTCAAGTTTAATTGTGTCCCAGATTTCCTTCCCAACATTCGTGGCATTTTTTATTTTATTCTGTATATACAGGGTGAAATTTTCATCACTGGCAATACTTCAAAGATAGATTCTATGGTGAAAAATATGCGGCTTGACATGATTATTTTAGTACCCTCCGGTACAAAAATTTTGAGAAAAACCTCCTCAAAATTTGGGAGCGTATTCAGACTACATGTACACCCTACATTATTTCATTCATAAGTTCTCATCCAATTAAACATCTTTCAACACCCAAAACAAAAAACTATCAACAACAAAACAAACAAATTTCAACAATAAAACATCCAAGTAAAAATTTAAAATTTTTAACTAAACTCTACTTCTGGTGTACCCAAGTCCGTTGTAGGGTTTGAAGATAAGGCGTCATCATCATCACTACGGCTTACCTGCTGTTTCATACCCAAAAACATAAAAGTTTTTTTGTGGTCGAACATCACATGCTTCAAATGAAAATTATCAAAACACATCACACATACATGGTACACGATGACAAATACAATTCCATTTTACTAGTTCTTCAATCTTTGTTCATTTTAATCTATATCGTTAATTATTAGAGATCGCGCCATATAAATTGTCAGTTGGGGCGTCGCCACAGTCGCGTAATTCAGTGTTACCAGTAAACACGCCAAAACTAGCACTCACTGTGCCATACGGCTCGATACACTATAGGTTTCATTTGTAACGGTCTTTGGTTGCAGAGCTATAAACTCAAATAAAACAAATTAATATATCAAAGTCAAAATATGTTTATTTAAAATAGGCCCTATCACAAGCTCTCTTTGAATGTTATCTTATGATCTAAGTATAACAACAATAAAGATTATTATTTTTATAATTAACAAACATAAAGATTACAAAGGAAGTGAGCAGTGTGCCAGTTTTTCCTTAACAATAATTATGATCCATATGGATACGTTTATCGCCTAACATGGTAAACGGTAAAAAGTGGCTTTGTCCAGCTATCCTCAAAATAAAGATTTTTGCTTCTTAGCCACTCTTGCATCTCCGATTTTCGTGACGATATTGTTGGCAAACTTGGAACTAAATTTGTCGTTTCCGCCATTACGTGTTATTTTGTTGTTGTTTACTGTTTGTGCTTGATTCGATTTAATTCATTATTCGTGGTAAAACCGTTTAAAATGGAGGAGAAAACTATCAGAAGTGCTGCCAGAGAAATCATATCAAAGGTTTACTCATTTTGTGAAAGAGAGAAGGAGAATAAAGCACCTTGGAGAAGAACTAACAAGAAACTCCGGAAATCAATTTATTATAATCACCCTTAACAAACATAAAAATTACAAAGAGTGGGCAAAAAACACAACGCTGGTAATACTAAATTTACCTTTCATACAAAATAACACGCAATGGCGGAAACGTCAAATTTAGTTCCAAGTTTGGCTACTGCCAATTTATGTGGCGGGATCTCTATAACTAATAACAAATAATTTCAAAACTTATTATAATCTTGCGAATTTCGTTACAAATTTTTTTACAATAAACAATTCAACAGAGTAATTCTATATTTTAAGTATCAAGTAAAAAGTACTTGAAGTACTTTTAGTGACAAAATATAAGTGAAATATACAATTTTATTATTATTGATTTACTTTTCATTGTTTATTCTTCATCTCATGTATATTAATTAATTAGTCACACAAAATATTTAAATATTTATGCTCGTAGTATGTCGAAAGTATGAAATGTAATGCACTTCACCCTGGCTATATGACGCAACCTTAACATTATCTGTAGCTAATTTATTTATTTGACTATGTTTGTTGTCATTTTTACAATGCTATGGAACAATGTTCAATATTTTAAACCTTTATAAATATTATATAAGTTTATAATAAGTACCATTGGAAAGATCTAACTTCTAGATTATATTAACTTGTTTTATTGATTATTTTATGTTTTGTAAACAAATTTTAGATTTAAGAAAAAAAAACAATTTATAATGTGTAATGTTATCGTAAGTGTAATATGGACGAATATGTAAGTAGTACATAAGTTTGATTACGACTGTATGGACTAGTTACCGTGTCAAGTTCAATAAATAAAAAAAAACAATGCTATGGCGGTTAGAGATCGCGCCACATAAATTGGCAGTAGGCAAACTTGGAACTAAATTTGACGTTTCCGCCATTGCGTGTTATTTTGTATGAAAGGTAAATTTAGTATTAGAGTACCCGCCACATAAGGTGGCAGTTGGAGGCGTCGCCACAGTCGCGTAATCCAGTGTTGCCAGTAAACACGCCAAAACTAGCACTCACTGTGCCATACGGCTCGATACATTATATTGAGGATTCATTTGTAACGATCTTTGGTTGCAGAGCTATAAACTCAAATAAAACAAATTAATATACCAAAGTCAAAAGTCAAAATATTTTTATTCAAAATAGGCCCTATCATAAGCTCTCTTTGAAAGTTATTTTATGATCTAAGTACAAATTAAAAAAACTAGGTATATATTGACAAAAGGAATATATATGAGTGAAGTGGAAGGGCGATTACGTAGGAGCCGGCCTAATAAGACATATATGTAACAGTCAGATAGACGCTATATTGAAAAAAGGTGACGTTAGGAGTACCTATAACCGCCGAGAGTGTATTAGAGAATGTATGAATGTCAATGAAGCGAAAGTGGTCTGTCAGGATCGGGACATATGGGGATCCGTGATCTCTGCCTACCCCTCTACAGGGAATCAGGCGTGATGTGTATGTATGTATGTAAAAAAACTATTTCAAACATGGCACTGAGCATTGTCTTTACATATTTTTACTGAGGTTAGTTCACCAACCATTTCGGCTGCTCAAGATGCCACGTCATGAAGACCACGACCGCTCTGATAAGAGCGTAACGATTGAGAAGAAGAAGTTCAGCGGAGACCCTTGGAGAAGAACTAACAAGAAACTCCAGAAATCAATTTATTATAATCACCCTTAACAAACATAAAAATTACAAAGAGTGGGCAAAAAACACAACGCTGGTAATACTAAATTTACCTTTCATACAAAATAACACGCAATGGCGGAAACGTCAAATTTAGTTCCAAGTTTGGCTACTGCCACCTTATGTGGCGGGTACTCTAGAGATCCCGCCACCTAAGGTGGCAGTTGGAGGCGTCGCCACAGTCGCGTAATTCAGTGTTACCAGTAAACACGCCAAAACTAGCACTCACTGTGCTATACGGCTCGATACATTATAGGTTTCATTTGTAACGGTCTTTGGTTGCAGAGCTATAAACTCAAATAAAACAAATTAATATATCAAAGTCAAAATATGTTTATTAAACTATTTCAAACATGATTAATAATTAACGGGACTTATCCTTCTTATTATATATTACATATATTATGTGTTCCTTCACTCTGTCCGCAATAGACCGTTTAGTGTGTTCGACGTAGGATTTCCCACAGCTGCAATCAATCTTATACACACCCTTATATCTTATATCATGAGTATAAATCGCGAATCTCTTAAAACTATTATTTCAAACATGGCACTGAGCATTGTCTTTACATATTTTTTACCGAGGTTAGATCAGCGGAGACCCTAGCTTGGAGAAGAACTAACAAGAAACTCCGCAAATCAATTTATTATAATCACCCTTAACAAACATAAAAATTACAAAGAGTGGGCAAAAAACACAACGCTGGTAATACTAAATTTACCTTTCATACAAAATAACACGCAATGACGGTAACGTCAAATTTAGTTCCAAGTTTGGCTACTGCCACCTTATGTGGCGGGATCTCTACCAGCGTTGTTTTTTGCCCACTCTTTGTAATTTTTATGTTTGTTAAGGGTGATTATAATAAATTGATTTCCGGAGTTTCTCGTTAGTTCTTCTCCAAGCTAGGGTCTCCACTGATCTAACCTTGGTAAAAAATAAGTAAAGACAATGCTCAGTGCTATGTTTGAAATAATAGTTTTAAGGGATTCGCGATTTATACTCATGATATAAGATATAAGGGTGTGCATAAGATATAAACGTATCCATATGGATCATAATTATTGTTAAGGAAAAACTAGCATACTGCTCACTTTCTTTGTAATCTTTATGTTTGTTAAGGGTGATTATAATAAATTGATTTCCGGAGTTTCTTGTTAGTTCTTCTCCAAGCTAGGGTCTCCACTGAACTAACCTCGGTAAAAAATATGTAAAGACAATGCTCAGTGCCATGTTTGAAATAGTTTTTTTAATTTATACTTAGATCATAAGATAACATGAGCTTGTGATAGGGCCGATTTTAAATAAACATATTTTGACTTTGTTATTTTATACAGAGACACTAAAATAATGACACTTGCACAACTATATAAGTATAATACCTGCCTTCTAATCAAGAAAATACTCCAGAACGACATTCACACTAACATCAGATTTCCTAAAAACAACGAAGTACTCACATATACAATGAAAACAAGACAAGCTAACAACTTGAATTTACCCATATCACGCACTAACTATGGTAAAAAGCCTATTACTTTTGAAGGGGTACAACTTTACTATAGCTTACCTGTCGACATAAAGGAGTCATCGTATAATGCATTTAGAACATCTTTAAAAAAGTATATAATGTCGTCTAAATAAATCCCTACAAATAAATAAACAATTAAAATAGATGGGTAACAACTTTTGTAAATAATTGTACTTTTGAAGTCAATATTTTTTAATGTTATCTAATGTAATTTTATGTTTTTGTTCACATATTTCTTGTATATGTACATATGATATTCTCAAATGAAGTGAATGTAATGTTCTTTTTTGAGAAATAAAGTTCTTTAAACCTTACTTCAGAAATGTAAGCGCCTCATAGTGTGTGGTGACTTCAATGTTAATATACTTGAGGACACTACGGTTTGTATAAATTTTCTAACTTTACTTTTAAGTTACAATTTAAGACATAATTTTGGTCAACCGACTAGAAACACAAACACCTACTCTACTTGTATTGACAATATATTTACCGATTTTAGTTAGTCACATACAGAACTTGTTACGGACATTAAGTTTCGGTGTCACCGAACGGTCCAGCCTATGAATGTTACTTGCATTTCTGTACCCGGGACTCCCTTAATTAATTTCAGGGAAAACGTTTTGAGGCGTTTCTCTATACAGTTGGAAATTGATTCTCCAAATAATATGTATAGCTCATAAAAATAAAAATAAATACAACAAAGAGTTTTAAAATAACCAGTAAAAGATCTTTCTATGATTGGGCAACTAGAGGTATACAAATTAGTAGACAACGATTATTTGAACTATATAAAGAAAAATCTGTTAATTATAGCCCAGATTTTCAAATATATATATAAGAAGTTATTGTAAAGTGTTCAAAAAAGTTTGTGCTGAAGCAAAATAATATACAGGGTGACAGATTCATCACTGGAAAAATTTTAACCTGGCTATCAGTAGCACCTGTAGAACCCATTTTCATAATAAAAAGGGTACAAATTTTTTGGAAATTTTGGACAATTTTTTTAATTTGCATTTTAATTTTTCAATAACATATGGGTACCCCATTTACGTACTACTTACCATGGTCATGTTCATTCATTAATTGTAAATTTACATTCTATGTTATTATCTATGGTAATCTGGTATTTGTGGATCAGGATAGCATCTTGAATGAAACTTTTTTCATTATTGAGACAGTGTTTCCACAGGTCAGGAAGCCAATAGAACATACTCAAGTGGTTTACTTTAAACATTAATTACGACAATGTTACGCACTATTCTTTTATTTAATCCAAACAATAACACAACATGAACATTAGCCGGTTATGGATTGTACTTAATTTAAAGGCGTGAGTAAGTATTCGATGCCGGTTACTAATTAAGCTCCTTTTAGTTTATTCTTTGATAAGTTCTTTAAAACATTTGATTCCATTAAAATTTCTATGTTTTATTTCGATAATCATAACCTCGAAAACACTTCAATCATTAATTTCATTTAATTTCCACTAAAGTATGAATTTACATTCACATAACTAAACCAAGTTTTACTCTTACATCATTAATAAACATCATCCACTATTATTTTACTGTAAAATTGCAATTTAACATTAAATTGTAAATAGAGATCGCGCCACATAAATTGGCAGTAAAAATTTTGTACCCTTTTTATTATGAAAATGGGTTCTACAGGTGCTACTGACAGCCAGGTTAAAATTTTGCCAGTGATGAATCTGTCATCCTGTATATTATTTTGCTTCAGCACAAACTTTTTTGAACACTTTACAATAACTTCTTATATATATATTTGGAAATCTGGGCTATAATTAACAGATTTTTCTTTATATAGTTCAAATAATCGTTGTCTACTAATTTGTATAGAGTACCCGCCACATAAGGTGGCAGTAGCCAAACTTGGAACTAAATTTGACGTTTCCGCCATTGCGTGTTATTTTGTATGAAAGGTAAATTTAGTATTACCAGCGTTGTGTTTTTTGCCCACTCTTTGTAATTTTTATGTTTGTTAAGGGTGATTATAATAAATTGATTTCTGGAGTTTCTTGTTAGTTCTTCTCCAAGGGTCTCCGCTGAACTTCTTCTTCTCAATCGTTACGCTCTTATCAGAGTGGTCGTGGTCTTCATGACGTGGCATCTTGAGCAGCCGAAATGGTTGGTGAACTAACCTCGGTAAAAATATGTAAAGACAATGCTCAGTGCCATGTTTGAAATAGTTTTTTTACATACATACATACACATCACGCCTGATTCCCTGTAGAGGGGTAGGCAGAGATCACGGATCCCCATTTGTCCCGATCCTGACAGACCACTTTCGCTTCATTGACATTCATACATTCTCTAATACACTCTCGGCGGTTATAGGTACTCCTAACGTCACCTTTTTTCAATATAGCGTCTATCTGACTGTTACATATATGTCTTATTAGGCCGGCCCCTACGTAACCGCCCTTCCACTTCACTCATATATATTCCTTTTGTCAATATATAGTTTTTTTAATTTGTACTTAGATCATAAAATAACTTTCAAAGAGAGCTTATGATAGGGCCTATTTTGAATAAAAATATTTTGACTTTTGACTTTGGTATATTAATTTGTTTTATTTGAGTTTATAGCTCTGCAACCAAAGATCGTTACAAATGAAACCTCAATATAATGTATCGAGCCGTATGGCACAGTGAGTGCTAGTTTTGGCGTGTTTACTGGCAACACTGGATTACGCGACTGTGGCGACGCCTCCAACTGCCACCTTATGTGGCGGGTACTCTAGAGTACCCGCCACATAAGGTGGCAGTAGCCAAACTTGGAACTAAATTTGACGTTTCCGCCATTGCGTGTTATTTTGTATGAAAGGTAAATTTAGTATTACCAGCGTTGTGTTTTTTGCCCACTCTTTGTAATTTTTATGTTTGTTAAGGGTGATTATAATAAATTGATTTCTGGAGTTTCTTGTTAGTTCTTCTCCAAGGGTCTCCGCTGAACTTCTTCTTCTCAATCGTTACGCTCTTATCAGAGCGGTCGTGGTCTTCATGACGTGGCATCTTGAGCAGCCGAAATGGTTGGTGAACTAACCTCGGTAAAAATATGTAAAGACAATGCTCAGTGCCATGTTTGAAATAGTTTTTTTACATACATACATACACATCACGCCTGATTCCCTGTAGAGGGGTAGGCAGAGATCACGGATCCCCATTTGTCCCGATCCTGACAGACCACTTTCGCTTCATTGACATTCATACATTCTCTAATACACTCTCGGCGGTTATAGGTACTCCTAACGTCACCTTTTTTCAATATAGCGTCTATCTGACTGTTACATATATGTCTTATTAGGCCGGCCCCTACGTAACCGCCCTTCCACTTCACTCATATATATTCCTTTTGTCAATATATAGTTTTTTTAATTTGTACTTAGATCATAAAATAACTTTCAAAGAGAGCTTATGATAGGGCCTATTTTGAATAAAAATATTTTGACTTTTGACTTTGGTATATTAATTTGTTTTATTTGAGTTTATAGCTCTGCAACCAAAGATCGTTACAAATGAAACCTCAATATAATGTATCGAGCCGTATGGCACAGTGAGTGCTAGTTTTGGCGTGTTTACTGGCAACACTGGATTACGCGACTGTGGCGACGCCTCCAACTGCCACCTTATGTGGCGGGATCTCTACCAGCGTTGTGTTTTTTGCCCACTCTTTGTAATTTTTATGTTTGTTAAGGGTGATTATAATAAATTGATTTCCGGAGTTTCTTGTTAGTTCTTCTCCAAGCTAGGGTCTCCGCTGATCTAACCTCGGTAAAAAATATGTAAAGACAATGCTCAGTGCCATGTTTGAAATAATAGTTTTAAGAGATTCGCGATTTATACTCATGATATAAGATATAAGGGTGTGTATAAGATTGATTGCAGCTGTGGGAAATCCTACGTCGAACACACTAAACGGTCTATTGCGGACAGAGTGAAGGAACACATAATATATGTAATATATAATAAGAAGGATAAGTCCCGTTAATTATTAATCATGTTTGAAATAGTTTAATAAACATATTTTGACTTTGATATATTAATTTGTTTTATTTGAGTTTATAGCTCTGCAACCAAAGACCGTTACAAATGAAACCTATAATGTATCGAGCCGTATGGCACAGTGAGTGCTAGTTTTGGCGTGTTTACTGGTAACACTGAATTACGCGACTGTGGCGACGCCTCCAACTGCCACCTTATGTGGCGGGATCTCTACATTTTCTTCGTTTTCGTTCGTTCTTTGATTGCTGTGTTGTTGTGGTGTTGTTGGCAGCACTGTTTCGATTGCTGTTGCAAATGCTATTCGATGATACATAATACGAAAGTCGTGTTTGACAGCGAAAATCGCACAATTTTCGTCGTTTGCTTACTGATCGCAAGATACATAATAACCCTACCGGTAGGGTTATTATGTAAAAATTTGCAATCAGCAGTGATCGCAAAGTGATCGCGCGATCGATTGCTATTCGTTCATACAAATTGGTATTATGTAAGGTGTTCGCTCGCTGGTCGCGTTCTTACTGCTATCCAAAACCATACCAACATAATCAAAATCATTCATTCAAATTGACACGTAGAAACTAGCGCCCTAGCAATCAAGTAGCAATCGGTGGAACTAGCAAGTTTGTTATTGTTTATGTTTGAAAATGTTCAATAGGTTAGAAATTTTTAACTTGAAATATTTGCTACATTGTACCACAACTGTACACGTGGAAAGTCAAGAGCTGGCGTATAAGGCATAATTTGAAATAATGGTAAGTATTTTACACTAAAATCAATAGTGAAATGAACATAAATGTGGAAATATGTAATTTATTACTTGAGCACTAAAAGTTTATGTTTTTTCAGGCTGAAAACTTCGATATGCCAGGCCATATCAAGAGCAAGAAGAGGAGAGCTAGCCATATCACTTTGAAAATGCAGGTATTGTCTTCTTGAATAATATATTTTAGTGTAAAAACTTATAACACATAATAACAATAACAACTATACCACAGTTACTTGGACCATCTGAGTAACTTACTTACTAAAATACACTTTACTCATTCTCGCTACACACGGTAAAACAGATATCATGAATTCCCATTGAAAATAATCATGGAAAATAACTCTTACTAGATCTACATCATACACCTTTATTCTTTACCCTACATTACTCTTGTCATAGTCATCATTGCACTTCCACGGGCATATGCACGCTAAACCATACCCATAGGTCACACAAATAAGCATGTTAGGAGTGATATTGAATGACAGAATTAAAAATAGATGTAGAGGCTAAGATTTAAAAGGGCATGCTTCGATCGTTTATATATGTTATGAGGATAAAGGATAGTAGATTGACAAAAGATTTGAATTGAACAAAAGATTTGAAATTGAAGAATTGAATATATGTGTGTGAATTGGAAGGGCGATTACCCAATGGGACAAATGACAGTTAGACAGACTCCATATTGAAAGTGATGTTAGAAGTATATATAACCACTGAGAGTATATAAGTGTATAATGAAGCAAAAATGGTATGTCAGGGTGGGTATCTGTGATCTCTGACTACTCCTCTACAGGGAATTGAGTGTGATGTGTATGTATGTGATTAGTCAGGATCATTTGAGTTGGCGATCAATAGTCTCTGTTTGTCCCCTTAGGGACATAGGAGGTGTGAATATATGCATGTACTACAAATATTGTTGTTTTCATCATAACATAATATGTATTTAGAAGGTCAGGCAGTAAAAAACATTAAAATCTACCAAATTGAATAACTTATGACTTCTGGGTGCTAATAAACTAATTTATTTGGAGTTTGATTTCTGGTAGAAAAAAGGTACAATTTAATGTCATATGAATTTTTATGTGTTTCCATAATTGTGTATGATTTAACGTTGTTACTGTGTTTATTAATTTATGCATTGTTTATATTTACTAGGTGGAGGCTTCTTGTGTGTTGAAATCATTGATTAACATGGAGCAAAAGAGAGTGGCAGCTAAAGAAAAACCTGCCAATGCTACCATGACCACTGCTGAAGCAGCTTGCATCCAAGCCAAGTCAACTTAATGTATAAACGAAAATTTTAAACTAAATTTAAAAATTAAAACTACATATTTGAATTTTCTATAATATTTTTTATTTCTTCCTTTTGCCATCTACATCA
Organism: Leucoptera coffeella; assembly: GCA_030578115.1. NCBI lineage: Eukaryota > Metazoa > Arthropoda > Insecta > Lepidoptera > Lyonetiidae > Leucoptera > Leucoptera coffeella. The sequence goes on from JAMBLF010000002.1 coordinate 6,444,631, forward strand.
TTTCAACGATCAGGGCTCACAATTTCATCCACATTCTAAATGATTCACTTGATCTGAAAATAAAAAAAATATTTACAATGAGATTACAAATATACCCACAATATCTATCCTTCCAGGGAAAAACCTAATTACTTTCTATCTTAACGCTACTTTTGCCTCCTCGACATACATTCATCTTAACAGACATGTATGACATACATACAGACATGCCCACTGGTTGCACATATGAGATGAAATATTAATATGGATACATATATTCATGGCTCTACGTCCCTAACGGGATAGACTCTTTTATTCTTCACGCTGCGTACACCCACCTTGACAAGAATGTTTCTAATTTGATCAGTATATGTTCTACGCAGCCTAACTTGTCCTCCTCTACCTTCCACTTTAGCTCTATAAATTATAAATCCCTTTCGTAACCCTCTTCTCATCTATCTGCTCCATATGCCCAAACCTCATAACATACCTTTCTCTATGTTTGTAATTACATATTCTCCCATACCACAGTATTCATGAATCACACTATCATTGACAAAGCGTTCATGAATCCATTCTAAGCTATCACACAATCTTGCATAATACATTTTTCTGAGGGAGATCATCTCTAACTATTATTCTTCATTCATGACACTTCTGCCAAACCAAACACTCACTACCATACATAAGTGTAGGAAATAGAACATCATTATGAATAGCCAGTCTTCTGTTTCATTCTGAATCAACTAACTAGACATCAGTCTGCTCACAGCCGCATATTAATATCTTAAATGATGGAAGTGATATGCACAAATATTGTGTAGTGTAAAGGGTAACAGTCAAATTATAATACATAGACATGTTAAGCCCGTTTCTCTCTATGTACATACATACACATCACGCCTGATTCCCTATAGAAGGGTAGGCAGAGATCACAGATCCCCATTTGTCCCGATCCTGACAGACCACTTTCGCTTCATTGACTCTCATACATCTTCTCATACACACTCGGCGGTTATAGATACTCCTAACGTCACCTTTTTTCAATATAGCATCTATCTGACTGTTATATATCTTATTAGCCCGGCCCCTACGTAACCGCCCTTCCACTTCACTCATATATATTCCTTTTGTCAATCTGCTATCATTCATCCGCATAACATGTCCAAACCATCAAAGCATGCTCTTTTCAATCTTAGTCACTACATCTTCTTTCAAACCGCAACCTTCCCCCATCACACTATTTTTAATTCTATCATTCAATGTCACTCCTAACATGCTTCTCAGTGACTGCATTCATGCTTCTTTTGCCATACCCAACTTTCACTACCATAAGTCAATGTTGGAACCAGCACAGCCCTATGAATAGCCATACGTGCCGATTAAGAAATCAACTGGCTACCCATAACACTATACATGGCCCCATTGATCTTATTGCCTGCACACACTCTACATTCAATATCTCCCTCACACTTTCCTCTCTCTATGTAATAAAAATAATATAATTCTATTAAATTATTATATAATACTGACCTTCAAACTATATACATCCAGTCTGATTGACCCTGAGGAAACTATAATATTTCCTTGATATATTGTTATTGTTAAGTGCAGCTGTAACTTCACGCACAGAGTTTGGGACACTGGGCTGGTCCAAATGTTATCTGTAGCTCATCCCAATAGATTTGTGGTCTGAAGCAGTAGCGAATAAATGCAAAAGCCGCGAAAATCTGTAAAGAAAATTATGTTTTAGTACATAAAATTATGACAACCAAATGATGGAAATTTATATTTGAATATAAGTTACCTTACCTTGCGTTCAAAGCTCAAACTTGTGCAATGACTTTGTTATGGACATAAAGGGCCTTAAATCATCGAAAGGCTGAAGAAACTCCTCGTCAGGCAGAGAATTAGGAGTTTTCGTCTTCTCAATTGTTACGCAGTTTTGCTCGCGCTTTCGCCGATATTCGCCTGCGTTGTGTTTCCCTCTACTATCTCCTCACTCTCCACACTTATAATTTACTAGTGCGACTGCCTAAACTACTTTTTTAGCTTGTTTAAAGTTGCAAAACTTTCTAACAATCTGAAAGCAACCACCTTTTCACTGATCGCTGTTTGACATTTGAGTTTGCAAAATTTTCGCTCGTGATTGCTGTCAAAACTTCTTACATAATACCAATTATTATTGCTTTCATACATTTTCTTCGTTTTCGTTCGTTCTTTAATTGCTGTGTTGTTGTGGTGTTGTTGGCAGCACTGTTTCGATTGCTGTTGCAAATGCTATTCCATGATACATAATACGAAAGTCGTGTTTGACAGCGAAAAACGCACAATTTTCGTCGTTTGCTTACTGATCGCAAGTTACATAGAGATCCCGCCACATAAGGTGGCAGTTGGAGGCGTCGCCACAGTCGCGTAATTCAGTGTTACCAGTAAACACGCCAAAACTAGCACTCACTGTGCCATACGGCTCGATGCATTATAGGTTTCATTTGTAACGGTCTTTGGTTGCAGTTTGGTTTAGTTGCAAATAAAACAAATTAATATATCAAAGTCAAAATATGTTTATTAAACTATTTCAAACATGATTAATAATTAACGGGACTTATCCTTCTTATTATATATTACATATATGTATTATGTGTTCCTTCACTCTGTCCGCAATAGACCGTTTAGTGTGTTCGACGTAGGATTTCCCACAGCTGCAATCAATCTTATACACACCCTTATATCTTATATCATGTGTATAAATCGCGAATCTCTTAAAACTATTATTTCAAACACGGCACTGAGCATTGTCTTTACATATTTTTTACCGAGGCTAGATCAGCGGAGACCCTAGCTTGGAGAAGAACTAACAAGAAACTCCGGAAATCAATTTATTATAATCACCCTTAACAAACATAAAAATTACAAAGAGTGGGCAAAAAACACAACGCTGGTAATACTAAATTTACCTTTCATACAAAATAACACGCAATGGCGGTAACGTCAAATTTAGTTCCAAGTTTGGCTACTGCCACCTTATGTGGCGGGATCTCTAATAACCCTACGGGTACAGAAATGCAAGTAACATTCATAGGCTGGACCGTTCGGTGTCACCGAAACATAATGTAAAATCGGTAAATATATTGTCAATACAAGTAGAGTAGGTGTTTGTGTTTCTAGTCGGTTGACCAAAATTATGTCTTAAATTGTAACTTAAAAGTAAAGTTAGAAAATTTATACAAACCGTAGTGTCCTCAAGTATATTAACATTGAAGTCACCACACACTATGAGGCGCTTACATTTCTGAAGTAAGGTTTAAAGAACTTTATTTCTCAAAAAAGAACATTACATTCACTTCATTTGAGAATATCATATGTACATATACAAGAAATATGTGAACAAAAACATAAAATTACATTAGATAACATTAAAAAATATTGACTTCAAAAGTACAATTATTTACAAAAGTTGTTACCCATCTATTTTAATTGTTTATTTATTTGTAGGGATTTATTTAGACGACATTATATACTTTTTTAAAGATGTTCTAAATGCATTATACGATGACTCCTTTATGTCGACAGGTAAGCTATAGTAAAGTTGTACCCCTTCAAAAGTAATAGTCTTTTTACCATAGTTAGTGCGTGATATGGGTAAATTCAAGTTGTTAGCTTGTCTTGTTTTCATTGTATATGTGAGTACTTCGTTGTTTTTAGGAAATCTGATGTTAGTGTGAATGTCGTTCTGGAGTATTTTCTTGATTAGAAGGCAGGTATTATACTTATATAGTTGTGCAAGTGTCATTATTTTAGTGTCTCTGTAAAGTTTATCGGTGGAAGTGAGAAAGTCGTAGTTGAAAAGAACTTTGATAATTTTATTTTGAGTCACTTGTAGATCGTCTTGTACTTGTAGAAATGTTGTCTTAGGAGCTGAACCCTAGACTGGAATTAAATAATTGAAATGCGATGGAACAAGGGAATTGTAAATAATATATTGCTTTGAGGTATGAACGGTGCAAACCTACGAATAGCTCCAGTGAGGCAAGTTATTTTGGTTTGAATGTGTTCTATATGCTGTTTCCAAGATAGGTCTTTGTCTAATATAAGTCCAAGATATTTTTCCCAATTCACTTGTTGTATGTCAATATTATCAACTTTTAAAGATGTATGTGGTTGCATTAATTTATTTTTTGCGGCAAAGATAATGTAACTAGTTTTGGAAGGATTTATAGTGAGAAGATTGTACTTAAACCATACTGTAATTGTGTTCAAATCATTCTGACATCTCTTTAATGCTTCCTGTAGATTACGTTCATAATAAAACAGACAAGTGTCATCTGCATAGTGTCAAATGACCGTACAGTGGGTTTTTGTCAATATTGTTGATGTAGAGTAAAAATAACAACGGCCCCAGTATCGACCCTTGTGGTACACCATAGTTTATAGTCTGGACACTGCTTATTGCATTATCCAGGTGAACTAATTGGGTGCGGTTCTCTAAATATGATTGTAATACTTTGTAGGCAAGGCCCTTTATACCGATATTCTTTAATTTGTTCAACAATATGACATGGCTAATAGTATCGAAAGCTTTTTTTAGGTCGATAAAAATACCGACGGCTATGTTTTTTTGATCAATTTGCTGCTTTAACTTCGTTATGAGATCGATAGTAGCCGTGAGTGTGTTAGATTTGGACCTAAACCCATATTGTTTGCTATTTAAGATGCTATTGCTGTCAAAGTATTCTATTAATCTGTTGTATATAACGCGTTCGTAAATCTTGGACAGTACTGGTAAGACAGATATAGGTCGGTAATTTGAGGGATCAGATTTACTACCTGATTTAAAAATAGGCGTGACTTTAGCGATTTTCAATTGATCTGGAAAAATACCTGTATTTAAGCAATTATATTTATGTGTTTATGTATAATAAAATTACCTTTTATTAATCCGACGTTTCGGCTACGTTGCAGTAGCCATGGTCACGGGCAGACTGTCTTCGACGTGGAATACCGTAATAGATCCCCATTCGGCTCAGCATGATCGTGTGAAGCCACAAGATACTGTGAGTGTAGTGTGTAGATCGCGTGTTATTGATAAAAACGTTGCAGTGATGGTAGTCGGAGAAGAATCTGACAGAACACTGCGATGAAGACGAAGAAACATAAATCTTCAAACATAAATCGTCAGTCTGCCCGTGACCATGGCTACTGCAACGTAGCCGAAACGTCGGGTTAATAAAAAGTAATTTTATTATGCATAAACTTACGCGATAAGTCCCGTTAATTATTAATCATGAGTATAAATCGCGAATCTCTTAAAACTATAATTATTAATACTGTTTGTAAGATCTGTCAGTATAAATTGTTTATATATTTTACCGTTTTTACATTTATTTTTTCAATGCCGGAGCTAACATTATTGTCTAATTTATCAATATAAGTACTTATTTCATCTACGGAACAGGGTCTAAATTGGGTTATTGTATTTAATAAATTGGGAGAGCTACATGTATATGTTTGTGTTGTGTCTTTATGGTATAGAACAGGAATTTTTTGAGCCAATTGATAACCTATTGTTGAAAAGTAAAAATTGAAGTACTCACATATTTCATGCTGGTTTGAGATCTTCTTGTTATTAACTATTAGATTTGAAATGGTACAACCTGCTTTGACTTTATTACAAGTTAAATAATTAATTATTTTCCACATGTTTTTAGGTACTGACTGACACTTGTGAAATACGTTATGATAGTATGCTTTCTTTAGTTTCTTTTTGTATACTGTGACATAGTTTCTTTGAATAATAAACTTAAGTTTTATGTTTTCGTTCTGAGAGTCCTTTTTCAGTTGGCGATGCGGTATGTTTCTTTTCTTAATCTCTAATAGAAACTCTTTGTTTATCCAATCATCTCGTGGTAGATTCATTATTTTCGTTCTTCTTGTGGTACATCTTTTAATATTTAATTTCAGGTTATGTTCAAGATCAGTGTAGTTAATATAAATGTTTTTACTTTTAGTGTATGTAGATTGTAGGTCATGATTAATAACTAGCGGGACTTATCGCATACTATCTACAGAAAACCTACACACACAGATCGGTACCTCCATGGATCCTCACATCATCATCCGAAACACATGGTTTCTGTGGCGACGTCTCTTACAAGCAGGGCAAAGGATTTGTGCGACCCTGAGCATCTGGACGAGGAGCTGCAGTATGTTCGGAATGTACTTAGGAGAAATGGTCATTACGTAGGTACTACGTTGGTAAGCCGTATATCCAAAAGAGAGAAACCCCCGTGTGTGGATCGCGTGCCGGTGTTCCTGCCTTATGTGAAGGGTGTTACAGACAAAGTTGGAACAGTCTTGAAGAACTACTCGATCAAGCATATTTTCGTTCCATCTTCGAAGGTAACAGACTTTCTGAGAACACCTAAAGATGTAATCCCGTATCAAACACCGGGTGTGTATAAGATTGATTGCAGCTGTGGGAAATCTTACGTCGGACAGACCAAACGGTCTATAGCGGACAGAGTGCAGGAACACATTGCAGCGGTCAAGAAATTGGATACCAATAGGTCAGCAATAGCCGAACATCTGCTAAACGAGGGTTCAAATCATTGGATTGAGCTTCATAAACCTACTGTGCTCTCTAATGAACACCGATACTACAGTAGAATTGTAAGCGAGGCGATTGAAATAAAAAAGCACAGTACATTCAATCGTGAAGGAGGTTAGAAACTGTCTTCGGCGTGGAATACCGTAATAGATCGACATGCGGTTCAGCATGATCGTGTGAAGCCACAAGATACTGTGAGTGTAGTGTGTAGGTCGCGTGTGTTTAATAAAAACGTAGCAGTGAGGGTAGTCGGAGAAGAATCTGACAGGGCGCTGCGTTGGAGGCGAAGAAATATGCGTCGTCAGTCTGCCCGTGACCATGGCTGCTGCAACGTAGCCGAAACGTCGGGTTAATAAAGGTAACTATTATATAAAAACATACGCGATAAGTCCCGCTAGTTATTAATCATGAGTATAAATCGCGAATCTCTTAAAACTATAGATTGTAGCTGATTGTAATTTATTGCATCATATTCTTGTCTAGGTTTAGACATTAGTTGTATTTTTTCAAGTTCAAGAAACATATCTTTGTGATCCGCTAAGCAAGTATTCATAATTGAGAGGTGAAATGTAGAATTTTCTAGGTTTGTAAGGATATGGTCTATAATCGTGGCAGTGTTTGCAGTTTTTCTTGTAGCGAATTCATTTTTTACTAGGTTGAGAGTTTTGTAACCCGTTTCTTCTAGTAATCTTTTATATTTATCTACGGGTTTGCTTTTTGTAAGTAAATCAAGGTTGAAATCACCAAATACTTTACCCTTTTTTTTCGTATTTAACTGTTTTTCAAGAAATTGTAGAAAGTTATTACAACTGCTACTTGGTGATCGATATATGACAGCAATATCTATATCAAGAGCTATTAATTGTATCCATAAATAATGATTTTCATCCAGATAAATATTGTCTGTAACTTTGTGACTGATACTATTATGGACAAAAATGGACACACCACCACCCCTAGAACTGTCTCTGTAATTGTAAATATGTTTATAGTTTGTAATTGTAGTTAGTTGGGCATCTTTTTCATTTCTTATCCACGTTTCTGTTAGTAGTATTATATCAACTTTATCAGAGAAGCTTTTTAATGTACATCTCAGTTCATCGAGTTTACCAGAGTTATTTATACTTTGAGCATTGACGTAGAAGAATTTCAGAGATGACTTCTTAGGGTGAAGATCTTGAGGATCATCTATTAGACTATGTGAGACAGTTGTTGCGTAATTAGTTTTGCTTTTCAGTTTTTTTGCAGTTTAGTTACGATTTTAGGACACCTTTGATATATTTAATTGTAAGATTGGTCTTTCTCACTAAAGTTTGTTTATCCGGTGATCTCAACAAACTCATTTTGTATATGCTATTATAAATATTTTTGTTGTTAAAATATTATATGTTTCTGTAACTGCGTGCGCGCGTATTAAGAAGCACTTCTTCTATACATTTTTCAAACTCTAAATAGTTTGAATTGGGCCGCTTACTACCCGGTAAGGTTTAATGGTCGTGAGAGTTTTTGTTTCGTTGTTTTGTTCGAAGTTCTGTCATTAGTCATGATGTACTCCTTAAATAATAACAATTATTGTAATCGTAATTAACCAGTGCCTACCAGTCCTTTTTGGTCTTCCTTAGCTATTGTGGCTTAGTGTTTTCTGTACGCCTGTATCAGTCTGCATTGGCCTCCCAGAAGTGGGTCACCCGGATATAGATTGAGAGGACCAGAACCAACAGAAAATTTTCTAAAACATTCAATAGCCGACCACGGCAACCTACCTAAGAGTGAAAACTTTGTGACTTTTGTTTCTTGACTCAAGTGAACATTAAAGTGACAATAATTAATATGTATGTATGTAATTGTACATTAATGATAAAGAGTGCTAAATAAAAAATATTCAAAATGGAAAGTCTTTTACAATGCCAAGCCGATATAAACGAACAAAAATTTAAGTTTTTTTAATGTTTTAATTTTAACACATTTAGTTTTATTTTGTTTAATAAATATAATTAATACAAAAAAAAAATATCTAAAAATCAAACTGATAGAGAATAATTTCGGCAAGGACTAAAAATGCATATATCAACGGTTGGACGCCTTCGACAAGATCTGGGGTGAATTCATAAACAACAATCACAAACTTATAGCATACGTTACCGCATTACAGCCTTACTTTTCTGAAAACCAATACGAGAAGGCTCGGCTAATATTTTAACATGGTTCGCAATAAAATCGTTTCTTTCTAATCAGTTGAGGATGCACCAAGTGGCACCAAACCGTCAACTCCTAGAGCTGTCGAGTTTCAAGTTCAAAAGATTGAACTCAACCTACCATCAGGTTCCTAGCAAGTCGCTGACTTATTGTCCTTCCAAAATACTAACTGCAGAGACATCTCTCGCCAAATACGAAGTATCAATTAAGAAGTGTTGCAAGACAAATGAGAGTTAGAAGATGAGCTGCGCAACCTGCAGTACAGGTGGAATACCATTGACGCCTTACATCTTCAAATAGATAATGTCTTTCAAGAATCTGACGAATCCTACGTAGAAACTGCATTTCTTGACTAACGAAGGAGTCAAGAAATGCAGTACAAAGAAATAAAGTGGGCACTCCAACAGAAACTAGATTCCCGGATCCACCAGATACAATCTAGCTTTCATCGGGAAATACTAAGAGTAGCCTAGTTTTTTTCAACTATTCACGCAAAGCATTCACAGCAACATCTGAAAAGTAAACAAAGAGCAGAAGCAGAACGCATCGTCCAGCATCTCCAAATCACAGCTCAAAATTATGATACCTTATGTCAGCAATTTAGTAATCGGTACCATATACCCATTACTAAGCAAATAGAGCTGTTCCTGAGTCAGCTTTCAGTGCAAACACAGACCGAATATAAGATAAGGCGACTTTATGACACGAGTATGGAGTGCATTCACGTTATACAAAACCTAAACATCGACACCAGTACATGGGACCCCTAACTAGTTCACCTTATAACAAAAAAGTTAGACAATGACACCTACACAAACCTACTTACGCCTACGCAACAAATACTTATACATCGTGGAAATGATTGGTTAAAACGTTGCTATCAATTTAAAAGACTTACGCAAGAAGCTAAGTTAAAAACAATAGATAAATTAAACATTTGTAGTAATTAATTATATCAGCGCAATGGAGAACAGTGTCAAAGTACCAAACGATGTAAAACATGCAGCGAATATCACCACACAGCTCTGCATGACGTCATGAAAATAATAAGTTCAACACTGAAAAAGTCTCAGAAACAAACTTCAAACTTTGATTATCAAAAAAACTCGCTAGAAAGCATACAAAATACTTCATGGCACAAAAACCAGTACAATGCCATGTCGCCAATGATGATTAAGAGAAACTGCTGACTACCAAGGCTATACGAGTCAAATCTGAAAACGGATGCTACGTTACCCTGAGAGCTTTATTAGACATGGTTTTTTAGATTTCACACATATCTGAACGAGCGACAGAGCTTTTGAACCTACCTAGATACTGCTACCATGCGTCTGTGTCGGGAATCAGATATGGGTCGAAGGAAGGGCGCGGAATCGTCAAACGGGAATGCAGGTCGATTCATGATGACTACCAAATGAATACCGACACCTTAGTGATAAACACAGCTATCAAAAACCTACTTAATATGTCGTTCAGTAAGAAGAAATGGGAACACCTGAACCATATTCAACTAGCTGACTGCCGTAGATAACCTGCTTGATGCTATTACGCTACCACGGGCCCACCGACATCACCCGTTTACATCTTGAGCAACTGGACCAACGATTAGAATTTCGATGAATCGAGTCCATAAAAACAGTCGGTTTACACTGGAACCCGAAAACCGATACCTTCACATTTTAAAATAAGTTCGAGGGTGAAACCAGGAAATCTACCCAACCTTTTTTTTAGCGTCAGGAAATCCCTACGGATACCATTCCGGCCCCGAGGGACCATAGGGTAATGTTGGACTCGCAAGATATATGCAGGTGCTGAGCAGCCTATATAATATGGCAACGATATCTGTTCAAGACCAAAAGTAGAGTCCTATACAGTTTCTCAAAGAAATGAAACAGGGGGATGTTATCTTCCCAAAACTGTTCTCAAACGCACTAAAAGACGTCTTCAAAACTCTTGTTTGGACTTGTTGAGACAGCGCTTCGCTGATGACACAGTCTTGATGGCGGACACTGAAGGATTAGCAGAGAATGCTTCACAGTTTAATCGCTGTCTCGCGGTCGTTCGGAACTTAGACAAGACTACAGTCATGTTCAATGAACTTGTGGTCCCGGAGCTGATTAAGATCAGTGGAGAGACGCTCGAAGTTGTATATGTCTACCTGGGCCAAGTATTGCAGTTGGGTAGGGACAGTTTCGAGCGGGAGGTTTACAGAAGATTGCAGCTTGGCTGGGCAGCATTTGGGAAGTTCCGTCATATCTTCTCGTCGCCATTACCTCAGCGCCTGAAAACCAGTGTTTATAACTAGTGTGTCCTACCCGTAATGACATACAGACCCGAGACGTGGAACATGACAGTCGGCGGTCTAGCTCACCGACTACATGTCGCTCAGCGACCAATAGAGCGTTCAATGCTGGGTATCTCGTTAAGGGACAAAGTCTGGAACGAGATTATCCGGCAAGGAACCAAAGTGATTGACAAAAATGATCCAGGTGTACGTCCCCACATCGGCACACTCAGACCAAGAGGTAGAGGCCCTATACGATGTTACTTCCCACATTGTTGAATAGGCATGTTAACATGTTTACAAGGTCTTCCTTACTTTCACTTTCTCGCTTAAGCACGTTTTTTATTTCAAGGTAAGTTTTGCGACTGCCTCTCTGTAAGTCTTCTATTTTGTCTTCAAGTGTGGTAATGCGTGAGCGGTCTTCTTACGCACGCTTTTCCAATTGGTCAATTTTGCCCTTCAACTCTTCATTTTGGGCTGAGAGAAGTGAAATACAGTTCTCTGTGTTGGCATTATACTCTCTCAATTCTCTTTGTAGATCTGTGATGCCTTGGAGTTTCGTGTCCTGACTTGTAAACAAGCTTTTAATCATTTCCTTCACTTCATCCTTGAAACTATTCATTTCTTGTTTAAATTCTTCATAGAAATCCTCATCCCTTCTCCTTTTCAATCTCTGGGACACGTAGTTATTTGGTGTAGTATCTCCTCTCATTGTGTTGATTTCAGAGTCAGAGGTCGATTTATCCATAAGCGAGTCCATTGTTAGTTGTTCCAAATGCAAATATTTGTTAGGTTCGAAGTTTCCGTAGTTAAACCTCAGCGATCCAAATACAACCAGCTTATGTTGGTCTCCGTTGACCGTTATCCAGTACTCCGCCAGAGGTCTTTGATCACTGGACTATTTGGACAGGTAAACACGTTGAGCTCAACGTATTGTTGACCAGTTACACTTGAACTGGTCGACAGCACAACGTACACGCACTTAAGGGTCTTCGCACACTGGTTTACTGCACTATTAAATGACGGTGATTTTAAATTATTATTGTATGATTGTAATTATTAATTGACGGACGCTGACGACACGTCCACTCGCCAAGAGCGCTCGCGGGGAAGGGGAAATACGAATATATTTACGAAATTATTTAAAATTTAACTCTTGTCACTACTTCAATCACTAATTTTAGTATTGAATAAAGCTGCCGTGAAGGTATGAAAGATGTCAGTAAGTTTTAAATACGTTTAAACTAAAAAATGAAAACACTCGATTCGCTCATTTCTGCGAACAATACCCTTAACCCAATTCGATGTGGACAGAACATTGAAAACCTAAAGTATCCTTTGTCACTTGTAGCATATACCTAGGCACAGCTTAGTAGCCCATCGCCTAATTGATTTCAATAACCCCTAGTCCTTTATTCTCCTACTATGACATACCGTAAAGAACGGCAGTAAGTTAGGAATCGTTTACATCTCAGATATACACATCAGGCCAATCTCCCTCAAGAGGCGTAGACCGTTGGAATCGGACAATCGGGGCATTTTTCAGTGAGGCGAAGGAGCAGGAGGTCGCACTAAAACAACAAGTCTTATGCAAATCCTGTCCCTTTACTAAGTGTTTGCCCCGTATAAGCGCAGTATCATACTAAATACTACAATGTATTTATTTACAACATACCGACATACCTAAGAAACCTAAGAAGATTATTTCATTTTTCACAAGAAGTATAAAATGTTATGTAAATCCACTAAGTTCGATAACAATCAAAAGCTACAGGGTTGCCAGACAACGTAAATAACTACAAATTTAAGCAATAATTATTATTTTACAGTAGTAACAACACCGTACACACATTATACCGTATTTCACGAGCTATGTACCTACGTAAATAATTAGACATAAATAATATTTTTATACTTTAAAAAAGAAACATAAAATATCTTATTTTATTTTTATCAAAGTTTATGCTAGAAGTAATAAGAATTGGAATGAAATTGTGCGAGATCTGTGTTACTGTAGTACATCTGTGCTAGTGCCTCTAAACATACCAGAATAGCTGACAGTTATAGTATCTGAGCGCTAATAATCATCTTACTACTCACATTTTAAATTCTCCAGTCTATTGCTAAATATTATCAAATTAGCAAACAATAAAGTAGGTAGATACGATTTGTTAGGTACTCATCAAACAAATCTCAAGTTTGTGTGTGATTGAGTACGCCAAGAACATAATAATAATATCGACACTGGAAAGGAAAAACGAATGAAACGCCACTTTTGTCGAAAATGAGTTATATATACAGTTCGATAGATTTTTTGATTTCCTTCAAAAAATCTATCGAACTGAGGTTTCAAGCCGACCAGACGACTTTTTTGGCGTGTCATTTAAAGTAAAAATAGGGGTGATTGAAAAATATCAGTCAATCAAACGACAATTTTACAGTTAAAATTTTCAACAATGTCGCATGAATTATTCTTATAATTTTATTACTGACTGTTAATTTATTGAGCTTACTAATTTTTGTACGAGCATGGTATAAAATGCATTTTACCATGCCAAGTTTATTTTAAACTTGGCTTTTGAACGTTTCTTCCCTACAAAATAATTTTTAGACATGTCGCAACACGCGTTCTTCCTGACTTGAAAAAAAACAACGGTGGCGTATAAGTTATTTTTCCCGACTACCTATTACCCGAGACTGTCGGAAAAGTTAGTTTTCCTGATTAAAATAAAGTTTATTTTTCTACTTTTTTTGATTATTTATTATATTGATTATCCCGTCTTATATTTGATTATTTATTTAAAAGTACATATATTATCACAACATTACTGCTTAATTACATGTCAGAATTATGATAGATAAGTCGTGAGATCACTGAAAATAGGCTTTTAGTTATTAACAATCTTATTTCCTTTTAAAATCATGACATAACTAATTACTAATGACGCGATCTTTAAATACAAAATCAATAGAATGTAGGTAAGAGCATGGATATCAGTTAGAGTACCCGCCACATACGGTGGCAGTAGCCAAACTTGGAACTAAATTTGACGTTTCCGCCATTGCGTGTTATTTTGTATGAAAAGTAAATTTAGTATTACCAGCGTTGTGTTTTTTGCCCACTCTTTGTAATTTTTATGTTTGTTAAGGGTGATTATAATAAATTGATTTCCGGAGTTTCTTGTTAGTTCTTCTCCAAGCTAGGGTCTCCGCTGATCTAACCTCGGTAAAAAATATGTAAAGACAATGCTCAGTGCCATGTTTGAAATAATAGTTTTAAGAGATTCGCGATTTATACTCATGATATAAGATATAAGGGTGTGTATAAGATTGATTGCAGCTGTGGGAAATCCTATGTCGAACAGACTAAACGGTCTATTGCGGACAGAGTGAAGGAACACATAATATATGTAATATATAATAAGAAGGATAAGTCCCGTTAATTATTAATCATGTTTGAAATAGTATAATAAACATATTTTGACTTTGATATATTAATTTGTTTTATTTGAGTTTATAGCTCTGCAACCAAAGATCGTTACAAATGAAACCTATAATGTTTCGAGCCGTATGGCACAGTGAGTGCTAGTTTTGGCGCGTTTACTGGTAACACTGAATTACGCGACTGTGGCGACGCCTCCAACTGCCACCGTATGTGGCGCGATCTCTAAACTAATGACGAAGCCTATGGTGATCACAGCTCATAAAATGTTGTTCCGAACCAAGAAAATACTGAGTAAGATATATCAATGATTCTTCCCAACAGATTTTATTTCAACAAAGTCGTATAAATTAGTATTCTGGCTCTACTTAAAATTTGATTTGACTAATCAAGTATTTTTCCACACAAACATTTTTTTAAGGTTGGCGTCTAAGATAATTTTCCCTTCCGATTTTTTTCTATTGATAGCGTCGAATCCGTTTTTCCCTTCTCATTTTAAATCTCATAAAAGTGAAACGCCACATTTTTTAAAAACTATTGGCAAAAATCTGATAATTCAGGAACCAAAATATAGGAAAAAATAAAGATAAACTGCACACAAAGTTTCATCAAAATTAGTTGACAGATAAATAAGTTATGAGCTTTTTTCTATTTTTTTTTCTTTAAACGGTTCTCCTGAACAATTTACTAAATGGCGTTTACCGTGTTTTTCCTTTCCACTATCGATATGTATTCACAACCGTATATCCTTTTTCGCTGTAGTTAGGGGTTGAGTGTCAACTAAATCATATAATATTTTTTATTATATTTGGTCAGTAGAAATCAAAATTTTTAACTGATAATAAAAATCCAATGTGATAATCCATGTCCTAATATAACCAAACCAGGTTCACCCATTCATTGCGTTGTTTTACTTCGGTGATCAAACGAGAACCGGTGTATAAATGCGGCTACAAAATGATCACAACTGTAAAATCCCATATCTATGATCACAACTACATAATATCGATAATTATAGTGCAATACCTCACCACCAACAACATTCAGAAAAAGAAATGGAGTTAATATAATAGCAACGTCGGAAAGTTGGTAATACATACTGTGGCAAAACCTCACAAGTCAAAAATAACAGGGTTTGATGAAAAGTCATCTTTGTATCGCATGCTGGTATAGAGACAGAATTAAACAATTATCAATTTCCACTCAGATAATGGCGGTCTAACCACTCTTCTGTGGACTGCTAAAAACAGAGGTCAATCAACAAACGATTCGTCAAAAACTTTAGGCATTTACTCGTATTGGCAGACAAAAAGGACATTATACCATATTCAATTAAAACAAATTCATTATCTTACAACGACATAACAAAACGACTTACATTGTCTACAATTGGACAAATATTTGACCCACTGGATTTAATGAGGCCGTGCATATTAGAAGCAAAATTAATCATACAAAGGTGTCTTCTTAAGGGTATTGTATTTGTATTTATATTTATTGTATGTATTTGGTGGGTGTGAAGCTGCAGTGCATGCTGCGCGCACTTTTTGCGAGCATGGCTCGGGTGAGGTCCTTTTGAAGGTTGATGTCAAGAATTCTTTCAACTCGGTAGATAGGGCTGCCTTGTTGGAACAGGTGAAAGAGAAAGTACCCAACATTTATAATTACATTTGACAAAGTTATGGAAATCCATCAAAATTAATTTATTTTAAAAATTTAATATATTCGTGTACTGGATGTCAACAAGGTGACCCTCTTGGTCCGGCTTTGTTCAGCCTGTCAATCCATCCACATATTAAGGCTCTTACGTCGGGCTTCAATGTGTGGTATCTGGACGATGGTACTATAGGAGGCGAAGCGACTGCATTTCTAAGGGATTTAGAAAAAAATCAAAACAGTTTCTCTATATATATCTCTATAGGTTTATCTCTAAATTCATCTAAATGCGAAATTTTCATCAATGGTGCCATTCCAAACGAGACAAAATTTCACATCATCGAAAAATTTGGTATTAAAATTTTGGATAAAAGTTCGCTTCTCCTCCTTGGTGCCCCTTTGAACTCCGATTCATCTCCTGCATTCATTGATACAAAAATGAAAAAAATCCTCGAATCGACTTCAATTTTAGAATCCATTAACCCTCATTTGGCTTATACAATCATAAAATTCTGTTTATTCTTTCCTAAATTCACATATTATCTCAGATGTTCGGAACTTTGGCGAAATATATCTGCTTTAAATCATTTAGATTCCCTTCTACGTGAAACACTTTCGAAAATTCTAAATTAAAATTTTGATGATGGCAGTTGGACCCAGGCCACTTTACCAATTCGGTTTGGTGGTCTTGGGATTCAGAGTGCGTCCAGTGTTGCTTTGCCAGCATTTCTGTCTTCGGCGCATGCTACTCAGGGTCTGCACGCAAAAATTATCCCCGGGTTTTGGGTTCGGTGCAGACGTCGGGTTTGTCCGATGCCGGAATTGCTTGGCTGCTGGGGCAGGATGCGAAGCTTCCGTCAGGAGCTGTTTTTCAGAGGTCCTGGGATGATCCACTGTGCAAGCAGATTCAATTGTCCATAATTAATTCTGCTTCTAGTCTTGCACAGCGGGCGCGTCTCCGGGCTGCGGCTGAGCCTGAATCGGGGCTTTGGTTGAATGCATTGCCGTCTGAGAAGATTGGGACGCTTCTAGATGGAACTACTTTCTGTCTGGGAGTGGGTTTGAGGCTCGGCGTAAGGATTAACGAAGCTCATCGCTGTGGTTGCGGGGCACGTGTTGACGAGTTTGGCCACCACGGGTTGTCTTGCCAGCGAAGCGCTGGTCGTCTGCCTGGACACTCAGCATTAAATGATATAATTCGTCGGGCCCTTGTCACCGCTCGTGTGCCGGCGGTGCTTGAGCCGAGTGGCTTGGCACGTGAGAATGGCAAGAGACCTGATGGAATGTCTTTGATGCCTTGGAAAAATGGCAGGGCACTTGTTTGGGAAGCCACGTGCGTCGACACTTTGGCGCCCTGCAATTTGTCCAAGTCTGAGGTGGAGGCGGGAGCTGCGGCGGCGCTGGCTGAGAGTTTCAAGCGGCGAAAATATGGCAACGACTAGTTTTTCGTTCCTTTCGCCGTTGAAACTCTTGGCACGTGGGGAGGCGAGGCACGACGTTTTGTAAAGGAGGTGTCTGTTCGCCTCTCCGAGGCCTGTGGTGATCCAAAGGCTGGCACTTACCTTGGCCAACTTGGCCAACGCATTAGTTTGGCCATTCAGAGAGGTAATAGTGCCAGTTTGTTGGGGACCGTGCCTTTCTCTGACAGCGATGAGCTAAAGGAGATATTTTTTCTTTTTTTTATTTTATTTGTTTTCTTTTTTTTTTATTGTAAATAATTGTTTTATTTTGAATTGATTAAATAAATAGTAGATGTTAAAAAAAATGTTAAAAGAATTTCAAAACATCGTTTTCGGGAGTTTTATATTAGTAATAGAGTTGATTTGTAAACGAAATAGTGTATCAATTGAAAGAAAATTTTATTAAATGCTAAATATAACATACATTGACTATCTACCATAAAATAAACATTGTGATGGTTTTTCGACACTCCAGACCGACTTTATACCAGATTTTCACTATCGAACGTGACAGATAGTTTTGATCAAACAGTTATATCAAGAAGTACGGATCGTTTCCATACGATGCAACGTATAAACTGATACTCTCACCCAAATCCAGATGGTAATCAATCCAACACGAAATAAATTCAAGCTTTCTAGTGTTTGTAATGATGCTAGTACAGATTTCATTATGTCGGTATACAACTACCTAACCAATTATTAATACTGACTCCGAAAGGTTACCGAATTTGTAAAACTATGTATTTGGATTATAGTGCTTTTGAAATAAAATGTGTTCTTCACGGAAAGGCCGGCTGTAGTAATTTTTCATATGCGTAAGTATTATGATTAGAAAAATCTGAAAAAGTCTCTTTCTTGGACGACAGTCGGTGTAGCATTGTGAGAGTCTTTTATTCACAATAACTTTTCGTAAGGTGGTTGAGTTCATTCAAGATAAAAATTATATATTTTACAATACTTTTTAACAAATTGTAGATATAGTAGTCATACCGTTTATTAGTGACATTTATCTACACTACTCTAGATGAAATGAAATGAAATGCTTTTTATTCAATATGAGGATTATAAAATCACTTACTGAAAGTCAAAAAAATTTTAATTTTGCCCCAATACTGTTTGATTTTGTGATAAAAAATAAAATTATGCATAATACATAACATATGATTTAAAACACATCTAAAATACAAGCGGAAGACCAGGGTCACAGACTTTTATAAAGGATAAATGATTGAAAATTAATAAAATTTTCTTTCAATCGATACTCTATTTCGTTTACAATTGAAAGAAAATATATAATATAATAATTTTAAATACTATATAATCATTTTATTAGAAAATTTTATTAATTGCTAAGTATAACATTCATTAACCATACTATAATACCATAATAATACAATAATATATACCATACAATAAACATTGTGATGGTTTTTCGACACTCCAGACCAACTTCTTATCAGATATTCACTATCAAACGTGACAGATAGTTTTGATCATGTCAACGCGCCGCCGCGGCGTGTAAATGGCAAACAGTTATATCAAGAAGTACGGATCGTTTCCATACGATGCAACGTATAAACTGATAATCTCACCCAAATCCAGATGGTAATCAATCCAACTCGAAATAAATTCAAGGTTTCCAGTGTTTGTAATGATGCTAGTACAGAATACATTATGTATGTATGCACGAGTAGGTTTGCAACTGCCCAACCAATTATTTACTGACTCCGAAAGCTTACCGGATTTGTAAAACGACATATGTATTTAGATTATAGTGCTTTTGGAATAAAATGTGTTCTTTACCGAAAGGTCGGCTGTAGTAATGATTTTGTGACTAAAAATAATAATATGTAAGTATATTTTACATAATACTATATATAATTAAAAAAACATCTGAAATACTAGCGAAATACCAGGGTCACAGACTTTTATAGGCGGGTAGTCGTACTAAAAATGTAAATGTCTCGATTCCCATACAGATTTCTCTTGATCCTGATAAACTACTATTATACAGCCAATTATTAGTTTATTTGTTATGTAAAGTCAATAATGTGTTTGCAAAAATTTTGTGTAGGTATTTGAATCGTGCTTATGAAAACTTATGATGTGTAGTTGTGATCATAAATATAGTATTTTACGGTTGTGATTTATGCACCGGTTCTCGTTATATCACCAAAGTTAACCAACGCGGGCGTGGGAAGTAATTGAATGGGTGACCATTTAAATTGTTCATGTGCTGTTGTTTGACTCCGAAAGCTTACCGGATTTGTAAAACGACATATGTATTTAGATTATAGTGCTTTTGGAATAAAATGTGTTCTTTACCGAAAGGTCGGCTGTAGTAATGATTTTGTGACTAAAAATAATAATATGTAAGTATATTTTACATAATACTATATATAATTAAAAAAACATCTGAAATACTAGCGAAATACCAGGGTCACAGACTTTTATAGGCGGGTAGTCGTACTAAAAATGTAAATGTCTCGATTCCCATACAGATTTCTCTTGATCCTGATAAACTACTATTATACAGCCAATTATTAGTTTATGTGTTATGTAAAGTCAATAATGTGTTTGCAAAAATTTTGTGTAGGTATTTGAATCGTGCTTATGAAAACTTATGATGTGTAGTTGTGATCATAAATATAGTATTTTACGGTTGTGATTTATGCACCGGTTCTCGTTATATCACCAAAGTTAACCAACGCGGGCGTGGGAAGTAATTGAATGGGTGACCATTTAAATTGTTCATGTGCTGTTGTTTGACTCCGAAAGCTTACCGGATTTGTAAAACGACATATGTATTTAGATTATAGTGCTTTTGGAATAAAATGTGTTCTTTACCGAAAGGTCGGCTGTAGTAATGATTTTGTGACTAAAAATAATAATATGTAAGTATATTTTACATAATACTATATATAATTAAAAAAACATCTGAAATACTAGCGAAATACCAGGGTCACAGACTTTTATAGGCGGGTAGTCGTACTAAAAATGTAAATGTCTCGATTCCCATACAGATTTCTCTTGATCCTGATAAACTACTATTATACAGCCAATTATTAGTTTATGTGTTATGTAAAGTCAATAATGTGTTTGAAAAAATTTTGTGTAGGTATTTGAATCGTGCTTATGAAAACTTATGATGTGTAGTTGTGATCATAAATATAGTATTTTACGGTTGTGATTTATGCACCGGTTCTCGTTATATCACCAAAGTTAACCAACGCGGGCGTGGGAAGTAATTGAATGGGTGACCATTTAAATTGTTCATGTGCTGTTGTTTCGGTAAGGGAACCTGGCTTGGTTATGTAAGGACATAGTTAATCACTTATTACATTGGATATTGATAATCAGGTAACGATTGAGTTTCGATTGACCAAAGATTACAAAAAAACTTAGTTGCCACTCAACATCTGTCTACCTCCAAAGGGATGTAAATGCATTTTTTTTTATAGGATTTTTTTGTTAGTCTGTCGGGTAACGACACGACGCGACGTAGACATATCAATCGGGGTCGGCTGCGGCGACATAATGTAAGCACAGTATTATGTAGACACTAGCACCAGATTAAAGTACCTCTTTAGGTGTTAAAATTTACAAACACACATCGTGTATTGATATATAATTAACTTCTTATAGAAGCTACTGAAATACGCTATAATGAATGTAAGTAATGGTTACTGAAAATTAATTTTGTTTGTTAAATTACCTATCATTTAATTTTATAAGTGCACGCATTAAGGTTGCTTTACACTTTGATTAGTGACTAGGTTTGGACAGCTACTGATTAGTGCAACTGATTTCTTGTATAGGGAAGTGAATAGAAGTGTGTTCTATTTTTTTGCGAGTAACCTCGTCTAGCGTGCCCTAACTGCCCCCTCACTTGCAGCGAGCCTGCCACTTAACAGATCTGGTTTAGTCAATAATCTGGTCTGGTCAAAGTTTAGCGTTTAGTGAGCGTCGACGCTTGTTGTTGTATAAGAATGGCAAAGTGGAACGAATACATAACTTATAAATTTGTGTAGGAGTATATAAAACATGAATACCTTTACAATTTTAAATCCTTATTTTATTATCCTTAAATCACCTAACCTCGCACTCGCAGTTTATTGGAGGCTACTCGCACTACACACTTACTCTCGCACTAATCAAAGTGTAAACCAGCCTTTAGAACAGAGAGCGACTTGCGTCTGCCGCCGCGCCCTTTTGCCACGATGCGCTTGCGTCACCTATGTGTACTTCTGTGCCGCTTATCTAAAGCTGTTTTACGTCACAGAAAATTATATAGGTATAAACTCAACTTTGAACTACAGAACTACCAGACAATAAAAATTTGTGTTTTAATTTAATAAACAATATTTTGTAGCAATAACAATTGACCAGCTAAAGCACCTACACACATTATACCGTAATTTGCGACGGTATGTATGTAAATAATTATATATAAATGTTATTATTTAGATGAAGAAGAAGTTATTTTCAGTGTATTCTCAGAGATACCTATTATTTAATTTTATTAGTGCCCGTAATAGCGCAGAGAGCGACTTGCGGCGACCTAGGCGGCGGCGGCAGCGGTAGCTGGTGCCTCGCTCCATGCTCTCGCGTCGACTATGCCTACCCAATAGTTTAGCATAATTAATCGTTATAATTGAAAACTATACATTTGATATAAGACTACTATACTAGCTACTTTGTCGTTTTGACGTATATAACATAAACTAATAATTGGCTGTGTAAAAGTGGTTAGTCAGACTCAAGAGAAATCTGTATTGGAATCTAAAATCTTTTAGCTTTTATTTGTTATCGAACTTAGTGGATTTCCATAATATTTTGTACTTGATATAAAACATCAAATGATTCCATAAAGGTGTCGGTTTGTTGTAAATACTATGAATTCATTTGATATCATGTCTAAACAGTATGCGTCAAGTTAGTTCACAACAAAGTCGATGTTTTGTTAAAGATACAAGTCCGGTGTAAAACAATTGCAGCCCCTAGTTTATCTCAGGGATCAATATTTTTGAGGTTACCTTTCTGCTTTATTAGTGGCCAAGTATGTTTTTATATCTAAAATCATCATCATCATCAAATCAGTAAGTATGATGAATTAGATTTGTTGTAGATAAGTTTTTGTTATTTCATTTGTAAATTCTTATGCTATGAATGACGAAGCATTTTTGTATAAATATCGATTCGCAAAGCACATTGGGCGGGATAATAGCGGATATTTTATGTAATGTTACTTATGTTTGCAATATAAACAGGTTCCACACTAGGATAGTTTCAAAAACACTGGAATAAATCACATCAAACTTGATATAACAAAATCATAACAAACTTTATTGTCATGGTGTATCAATTAAGTTGTAAACGAAACAAACAGAAATAAATTATAATCAGATTATTGAACAACTTATTATTTATTAATATATATTAAAAACATTTTAGTCATAAATAAATAAAAGTAATCAATATTAAAATAATTCATCACTTGTGGTAAATAATTGTAATTTCTAGTAACATTAACCAAATAGAGTGTAATGGAACGTACTTGAGTGAATACCCTAACCCGACGTCCTATAGGAGTCTGTGACCTAACTACCTACTTACCTACTGCGCTTGTATTTTCGTATGGTTTTGAGCTGAAAAGAACTTCAAAAATTTAAATTCTTCGATTTACGCGTACAGTTTGACGTTTAACCTACAGACTACTGAGTAAAATTTTGGGCAGCGGGATATGAATAATAAATAGGATAATTTTTTGGTGTGACCTCCTCCTCCGTCACGAGAGCCTAGTGACTGAATTCGGATTTCCATTGTAATTTCAAAGTATTGTCTTTAAAAAATTGCTCTGCTTATCCGTATACATCAGTCTACCCTTCTTGAGAGAGATTGGTGTCTGAGCCGTAAAAAAATCAAAATCTAACTAGCTGCCGTTCTTTCCGTATGTCTGTCCACTGGTATAATTTCTTCTGCATTACGCTAAAAACTCTAAGTTGCCAAAGAGCATCCCAAATGTATATTTATGATTTCGAGCGTCACAAATCCATACTCAACCTCTGAATACCCTGAATACGGTCACGGGCGTTAAACTCGCTACTCGCGGCGGACGGGTAAATCGTCCATATAAAAATGTATGAAAAGATGGCGGCCCAACATTGGGCGTTTTATACTTGAATAAATATAATATATTATATTATATAAATAATATATAAATAAATAATAAATATGAATAAAACAGCACCTTATATGTTTTTAGTCAAATTATTTAGTATTTAGAGAAACCATGATTGTATATTTTGATTTCAGATCTTACTCCATGACGAAATAAACGAAAAAATATTTTCCGCCATTTGCGCCATTTTTCGGTTTTTTTATCAACTTTATACGTATATATTTACGTAATTATGGATATTTAACTCTTAAAACTACTTCAGTCATCAATTTCAGTCTTTCATTATGCTACCTTGAAAGTATGATAGGTGTCAGTAAGTTCTAAATAGGTTTAAACTGAAAAATGAAAACACTCGTTTCGCTCATTTCCGCGAACAATACCCTTAAGGATCCAAGTGACGAATGCAAAAAGAGTATTCAATAACCGACTATCTTGAGGATGGAAATCAGTAAAATGTGCTTTTGGAATGGCAAGGACAAAATTTCACGCATTGAGCCTGTTCCTAAGCTGCAACCTTAAAGCTAATGCAATAATACAAGCTATGGGTATATTGCATATATCCATATATCCAAAATACGTTGGTTGGAACAAGAATTGTTTCACAATCCCCATACACCGCGAAAGACGATGTCAGGGAATACCTTACTTATTACTTCGTGAATCGGGCTCCTGTCCACTATAAAGATAGACATAATGTATGAAATCTGCATATTTCAACAAGTTAACACATACTGGGGGTCAGTTACTTAGTTTCGAATGCCACTAGCTACTATTTCAAGCACTTTGTGAGCATTTACGTAAACATTTGAGTTTAATAAACAATATTAGGTATTTACCTGTTTCATTTAATGGCCCTGCAATTTAATGAATTAATTAACAAAGCTTTATCTTGGACATTTCTGTTACAATAATCGGGTCTATTATAATTAACTGAATTATTTTCATTCAAAGCACAAAACTGAACGTTAAATTCAAAATCTTCACGCATTTTAACGTTCGTTGTAACTACTCTGACATAAATGGCACAATGGAGAGCGGGCGAGAGAGCTCTTCGCGTCCTTTCCGCTCCTGCTTGCGCCCGCGCCCTGAAAGTTTAACGGATGCCGTGACTGCGACGGGTTCGTGTCTTGCTGTGGGGCCGGCACCTAACTAATTCTAATATAATTTCTAATTCTCAAATAGCGGCGAGGCGAGGATATTCTTTTAATTTCTCTACAATATGGTTTAAACAATTCAAAATTCTGTAGGACCCACTGTATCCTACAGGAAAAAAGCTATAGAAAAGATAAAGAGGAGCTTCCTACCTGGGCTGATGTTCATCCATTGTTCGTTAATTATTGCGATTGCGCGTTCTAGGATATCGATTTTAATGCTGGCGCCATCTGTAGTATTGTATGTTAATCTAATTACAACGAAAGTTTCTCTCTTTCTCCTCTTGAGCATTTGAACGTCCGACAGAAATCTCGTGGACTGCATGAATTTGTCAGCCGTAAATCCCAAAACACTGCACAAACTTTTCAATCGCTTCCAATAATATGTTCCCAGCTTAAATCTTTGCAGCACCGCACTTCGGCACCAACCCTTCACTTGTACAAAGATGAATGTATGATTGTTGAAGATTAAGGTGATTTTCTACTCGTTCATCGTATTTTTTAACAGACGTTCGTATTTGAAACAACAAGCTAAAAATTCAACATACCACTCTTTCGGCAACAATATGGGCAACACCGAGGGGCGCGCGGGACACGCGCACACCACCTCTAGGCCGAACGCGAAAGAGCGGCAAGCCCCAGCTTACCACCCCACGGCCCTAGGAAGGGGAGAGAGGAGGTCATCACGAAGGGATCGTGACTCCCCCTCCCCACCTCCCAGCCCATCTCCAGAGCCCGGTTTCCCGGGCTCCAGTAATTTTTTATAGAGGTTTTCTTCCTCGTGGTCCAAAGAGCAAGCCCCTTAGACCCTCGGCCCTGACCAGAGAAAAACTCCAGAACAGGGTTACGAGATTTGACGGTGGCAGCGCAGAAGCTGCCTGCCCAGCAATCGCGTCGATTGCCGCCCCGGGGCAATTGGTTTCACGGCCGGTCCTCCTCGACCGCTACTCACAGGGTGGGCCACGAGAAGGCTTGCCCCATCCACCCCTTATTAGTAACCCTTACTTTATTAAAAAAAATTTTTTATTAAAAAACGTGGCTATGGATAGTACTGTAGCCCCAGTGATGGCCCAAATTTGGATGGAGCATTTTGAGGAGAGGCTTTGAATAGTGGAGCTCAAAATATTAAACTGGGGGTAAGATATGTCGATGATATCTTTTGTATATTGAAAGGAGACGCACAGGAAGTAGATAAATGGTTGACATGGCTGAATGCTATTCATCCGAATATAAGGTTCACTTGTGAGATGGAAATTGATAGATCACTTGCATTCTTTGACGTTAAGGTTATGGTGAGACCTGATGGCACATTTTCGCACACTATCTACAGTAAACCTACACACACAGATCGGTACCTCCATGGATCCTCACATCATCATCTGAAACACATGGTTTCTGTGGCGACGTCTCTTACAAGCAGGGCAAAGGATTTGTGCGACCCTGAGCATCTGGACGAGGAGCTGCAGAACGTTCGCGATGTACTCAGGAGAAATAGTCATTACGTAGGTACTAAGTTGGTTAGGCGTATATCCAAAAGTGAGAAACCCCCGTCTGTGGATCGCGTGCCGGTGTTCCTACCTTATGTGAAGGAAGTTACAGACAAGGTTGGAACAGTCTTAAAAAACTACTCGCTCAAGCCTATTTTCGTTCCATCTTCGAAGGTAACAAACTTTCTGAGAACACCTAAAGATGTAATCCCCTACCAAACACTGGGTGTGTATAAAATTGATTGCAGCCGTGGGAAATCTTACGTCGGACAGACCAAACGGTCTATAGCGGACAGAGTGAAGGAACACATTGCAGCGGTCAAGAAATTGGTTACCAATAGGTCAGCAATAGCCGAACATCTGCTAAACGAGGGTTCAAATCATTGGATTGAGCTGCATAAACCAACTGTGCTCTCTAATGAACACCGATATTACAGTAGAATTGTATGCGAGGCGATTGAAATAAAAAAGCACAGTGTATTCAATCGTGAAGGGGGTTAGAAACTGTCTTCGGCGTGGAATACCGTAATAGATCGCCATTCGGCTCAGCGTGATCGTGTGAAGCCACAAGATACTGTGAGTAGTGTGTAGGCCGCGCGTTATTGATAAAAACGTAGCAGTGAGGGTAGTCAGATTAGAATCTGACAGGACGCTGCGGTGGAGGCGAAGAAATATGAATCGTCAGTCTGCCAGTGACCAAGGCTGCTGCAACGTAGCCGAAACGTCGGGTTCATAATAAAGGTAACTTTATTATATAAAAACTTACGCGATAAGTCCCGTTACTTATTAATCATGAGTATAATTCGCGAATCTCTTAAAACTATGAAGTTAAAGCTTTCGGCTTTGCACATCTATAGATTTTTTGTGTTCATACACAACCGTCATACGCATTACCGACATTAGCGTACTAATAAGGCAGGCTTTAAGCCTATCTACTTTAGGACATAAAACTGACTTAGATAGTAAACTAAAATATCTACCAATAGATACAAGAGGTCCGCTTTTGGATCATAGAAACATGGAATTTATTACTTAAAGATTTAATTTTCAATTAGTTTTTTTTCCCATGAATAAAATTTCATGCACCTGCTCTCGTTAGATCATCAAAGTTAAGCAACGCGGGAGTGGTAAGTATCTGGATGGGTGACTATCGACCTTTTCCATATTGATTATCTGGTAAAACATGGATTTCGAGTGACCAAAGACAATACAAAAAAAACTTTATGGTGAACGCGCAAGCTCTGACTATACCAAAAGGTTGCACCTGAGTCACTGTTGCAAGGAAGCTTTTTATCATGCGTATTGAAAATTATTCTCATATACCTATATATTCACGTTCTTTTATTAAGTATATATGTGTCACAAGTGTCAAACTGAGTGGTCGAGCTTTTAGTTGCGTACGCAAATTTAATTTCAAAAAATTGTGTTTATGCGTCTAGTATCCTTTCTAAACACCAGAGTTGAGTTTATATATAGTGTATTGTGTTTGTCATAGTGTTCTTTTAAGGATTTTAGTGCTAAACAAAAGGGATATATATCATGCTCACACATTTATGAAATTGTGGTTAGTTAACAAAAATCATTAATTAAAAATCTCATACTAGTATAATATTTCGCTATCGAATGATATGAAACAGTGGCTCAGTTGGGGACAGTGAGAGAAAACAGTGCTTGTTTAGGTGGTTCGAAACTCACAGTGGTCTAAAATAATATTATTCATTCTTTCAAGTACTTTTTTATTTGAATTTTTTTTCGTGTTATCATAGTTTTTTGTTTTACTGTTTTATTTTTAATTATTACTCTTATTGTTTTTTTTTTAATTTTAAAAATGAACTGCTTGGCGTGTAATAAAGCTGTATCTGCCACGAAAGTGATGGAGTGCGGCGCCTGTAGTGGTAGCTACCACTATAAGTGCTTGGGGATGTCTTTGAGCGTATACAAGACACAATCAAAGGCAGCTCGCAGCCGATGGACCTGCCCAGAGTGTGCCCGAGTACGGCCTCGGGTGGACGAGGGGCGCGGCCTCCATTCCCGGGTACCGCCTGCGCCATGTGCCGCGGCCGCGCTCCGTGCGTGCCCGCGGGGTTGGCGTTGGGTTCTATCTGCGGCGTGGTTTGCGTGCGTCCCTGGTTTCCCACCCCGTGTCGCCCACGGTGGAACAAATGTGGTTCCGCGTCGTAGTTGGAGGCACCCGGCTCGTGGTTGGGACGGCTTACCGGCCGCCTGGGCATGACGCTGACGAATCTTTTGACGCATTGACTAACTCCGTGACATCTTTTAATAATTATGACAAACTTGTTTTAGTAGGTGATATGAATATTAATATTCATGACATACATGACAGAAATCACAAATCATTGACTGACTTTATGACTACTCTAAAACTAACTCAGCATGTTCAGAAACCGACGCACTTTACTAACCATTCACAAAGCACAATTGACCTAATAATTACTGACGCACTGGTTCGGTCTGTGGACGTTCAGCACAGCCCTGACTTAGGCAGGCATGCCTTTGTTTTGGCTGAGCTTGGCCTGAAGCGGAATAAACCAGTGCCAACGCACATTATATACCGACCGCTAAAGGACATTAACTTGGACAAATTTAACACTGACTTGATCGAAATAGACTGGAGTACTATGACAACTCATCACAACGTTGATGACTTAGTAACTCTTTTGTCTGAAAATATAACAAGATTATTTGACAAACATGCCCCCGTCAGGAGTATTTTGGTGAAGGATGCTCCTAAGCCTTGGTTGACGAGCACTGTGCTGCTTATGATGCGGCCACGCGACAATCGTTTTAAGCGTACTGGAATTGAGGCACATAAGCAGTACTATAGGGACCTGAAACCACTTGTCGTTCAGGCTCTACGCTCTGCAAAACAGGCATATTTTGACAAAACAATTAATGACATGACTAATTCAAAGACAATGTGGAAACACTTAAAAAATATAATTCTAACTGACAATAACCAAACTGACTTGCCACAATTTTTTGACGGCCCTGACGATATCAACAAGCATTTCCTGAACATAGCTGGAAATGCAGATGTAGCTGTTAGTGACTTGACGTATTATGAATTTCACCGGTTTGGTTCTTCGTCTTTCTCGCTGAAGCCGGTTTCTGCTGAAACGGTGATAAGGATTGTCTTGGCGATTAAGACAAGGGCCAAGGGTGTTGACGACATTGACATTGACATGCTATTATTGACATTATCAGTGACTATTGACGTATTAACAGCGATTGTGAACAGGAGCCTCAGCACTGGTATCTTTCCGACCAGTTGGAAAGCTGCCAGGGTCCTGCCGTTGCCCAAAATACCTAACCCGACTGATATATCCCACCTTCGTCCTATAAGTATCCTTCCATGTGTGTCAAAGATAGTGGATAGGGTTGTGAGTGATCAGCTTACGAAATATCTAGAAGATAACGGTATTTTGCCCGAATATTAATCGGGATTCCGGAGGGGCCGCACTACTGCGACCGCCTTGGCGAATGTGGTCGACGACGTTCTGCAAGCCCAGGGCGATGGCATGAGCACCCTAATGGTATTACTCGATTTTTCTAGAGCTTTCGATAGTCTGAGCATACCCTTGCTATTATCCAAGATGTCGTATTATGGATTTTCTACCGGTGCTGTGAAGTAGTTCGATAGTTATTTATTTCACCGAACGCAAGTCGTTTGGTTGCGGGGGATGGACGGTGGAGCTCGGTGGTCTTCACCTCGTGTGTTGACGAGGGGAGTGCCATAGGGTTCTATCTTAGGTCCTTTGCTTTTTATACTGTATAGCGCGGATGTTGTTAGCAGTATCGAAAGCAGTCGATTTCATCTCTACGCTGATGATTTGCAGCTGTATGCATCTGCCAAGCCTTCGGGTATGTCGGAGTGCATACGGAGCATTAATTCTGAGCTCGAACGAATTGCGTGTTGGTCTGATAGAAATTGTCTTACGCTTAACCCTTCCAAATCTAAGGTTTTAGTTCTTGGAAGTCGGTCGCAAATTCGAAGTACGATGGATGTGCTGTCCACCAATGATAATAATAATAATAATATCTTTATTGAGACATCAATTACATAAAATATTCAACATACAATAGAATTCATAGACAATAATTGAATCACACGATACACAACACATAAAATTACATTTCATTTCATTTAACATAAATTCATTTATAAATTCTATTTAAATTGTATTACAAGAAATTTAATTTACATTTCAAATATGATCACACAGCTAGTTGTGGTAATCTCAAAAGGCGTCCAGCTCGCCGGTTGTCTGTAGAGCCCTCAAGGCTCCACAGAGCCGCCGATTTTCAGCTAGCCCACAGAGGGTAGATTTATAATTTTACTTGAAATAAACATACATTCGATATTCAAAATAAAAGTGAAATATAAAAAGTGAGAAGTGTTAATATTACATGAAATAAGTACATGAAATAAGTAATATGAAATAAGTAATAGTGTAGGTGTTGGAGGCGAGGGTGACTTTCACTGCGGCAATTCTTGTTGTTTTATCAACAGAATATTTTGAAATTTCAGTTTAAAGGTGAGTTTATTTTGTAACTGTCGTAGGGGGGGGCGGGATATTATTCCAACATTTGGTCGCTGCATAGTGAAAACCACCCTCGAAAGCCGCTGTGTGATGTTTGTGTAGTTCAAGAGGAGCCCTCGCCACTCTCTGTACACAGGTGCGACCGCTTCGTGCGAACTTGAGCCTATCGAACAGGTAAGGCGGCTCCCGGTACTTCACAATATCGAATACCAGACAGGCAAGATGCAGCCGTCGTCGGGACTCCATCTTTAGCATATTTGCTCTATTCAAAAAAGGCGTTACGTGAGCTCGGCGCGGCACGTTGAAGCAATATCTGCAACAGGCGTTCTGCACTCTCTGCACAGCCCTCGCGGTATCAGCAGTGATACGAGGCCCGTAGACCACGTCGCTGTAGTTGAGCTTGGATAGCACGAGTGCCTCGCAGAGGGCCACCCGGGAACTCACGGAGAGCATATCACGCACAGAATATAAGAGCTTCAAACGATAGAAACAGCACGATATCGTCCCTACTATGTGCGACTCAAAACGCAGCCGCTCATCGAACAGCACGCCCAAATTCCTAGCCTCAGACACCCGTTCAAGTAGATTGTCCCCGATCCTTAGAACCGGAGCAACAGCCCCCCTGGCATTAAGCTGCGACCGACAGTAAAACGAAAAATGAAGTAGTTCTAGCTTTTGAGCAAATTTTAAAAGAAGGACGAAGACCTGCAAATTTGCAAACTGACAAGGGAACAGAGTTTTACAATGACCTTTTTCAACGTCTTATGAAAAATTGTAGTATCAATCATTATTCAACTTACTCATCAAAAAAGGCATCAATAGTGGAAAGACTTATAAGGAAAACTTTTTAAAACTTTTAGTTTTGTTGGCAACTATAAATGGTTGGGGAAACCTTAGAGTGATGTAGTAAATAATTATAATAAAACCATTCATCGCTCTATACAATATAAACCAGTAGAGGTAAATAAGTCAAACGAATCACAGGTCACAAGTAATATACAAAAATGTAATAGTAAACGTAGTACTAAAAACAAAAATAAATTTCAAAATGGCTATATCGTTCGAATCAGTAAGTACAAAGGTGAGTTTCAAAAAGGTTATACGCCGAACTGGTCTACGGAATTATTTACAGTTTTAAAAGTAATCCAGTCTCAGCCTACTACTTATTATTTACGAGACCAACATGGAATTCTGATAAAAGGATGTTTTTACGAATATGAACTCCAAAAAACCAACCATCCTAATATTTATTTAGTCGAAAAGGTAATAAAAAAAACTGGAAATAAGGTTTATGTTAAATGGCTTGGTCTCAGCTCAAAAGAAAATAGCTGGATCGACAAAAACAATGTTATAAATAATTAAAGTAGCTATATTACACTGATTCGAACTATTTATTTTTCATTACCTACTTAGTGATAAAAGGGAAAGGTCTTATCAACACATTAATAAATAATTTACCATTCGAGTTACACTTACCAGGCTACCAATACTGTGGCTCTGGTACTAGTTTAGAAGAACGTCTGAGAAGAGGGGATAGAGGAATCAACCCTTTAGATAACGCATGCATGCAACACGACATAGCTTACACAAAATTTCAAAATTTGCAAGACCGTCATAATGCAGATTTAAAGCTCAAAAATATGTCAAAACAAAAGCTGAAATCAAGTGATGCTAGCAGTGGTGAAAAAGTAGCATCTTGGTTGGTAAATAAAATTATGAAAGCAAAAATTAGGACAGGTTCTGGGATTAAGTCATTTAAATCTTCAATTGCTAAATTAAAGTCGCATCTAAAGAAAGTAAAACCAAGAAACATGCCATTGAACTGGCACTATTAGCAGCAAAAAAAGTTTTTCATAACAACAATCAAGTGAAATTACCTAGAATTATTCCCATCCCTAAAACTGGAGGTTTACTTCCTCTTATTCCAATTTTTGCGGGCCTATCAGCATTGAGTGCCTTAGCTGGTGGTGCAAGCGGAATAGCTAAGGCAGTAAATGATTACAAGACGGCTAAAAAAAATTTTGTGGAGTTCGAGCGCCACAATAAAACGATAGAATCAATTGCCTTGGGCAAAGGGTTATATAAACATTAAACCGTATAAAAAAGGTAAAGGGTTATGTCTCCATCATTCAAAAAACTAGTTTTGCGGTTACCTAGGCGAGCTCTAACTAATATTGATATTTTAAATCACACTCATGATATACCTTATTTTCGCGGTGTTTATATGAGAGATACTTTGCCTAGTAAGCCTAAAAATATTGAGAGCGGCATTGTAAATTTAGATATTTCAAATAATTATGGAACTCACTGGGTAGCCTATGTATAAGTTAATAATTACACAGAGTATTTTGATAGTTATGGCTTAAAACCACCTAAGGAATTATTGAAATATTTAACGGAGAATACTGATGTATTTTATAATTATGAAAATTGTCAGAATTCCAACCTCTATAACTGTGGTCACTTATGTTTTAAGTTCGAAAATCATTCTGGAAATCATTTAAATTAAGAAGTTGATTAAGAATGTCATCACTATTACAATGTCTTCCACGCTATCAATTACTGGTCGTAAATCTGCTTTGACAACACATTATTCTCCGGCTTTGCAACTCGCTGGTGAATATGAATGCGGACTTGTGCACTTTTCAAGCTTCAACTCGATACCTAACATAGATAAAACTAATAACAAGTTTTACTATGGTGATAATAAAATGATTGAAATTCCTGAAGGGTCTTATGAATTGTTGGATATTCACGATTTTTTAACATCCCATTTATCAGATTGTACATTTAAACTGATGTGTAATAATAATACTTTGACCACAAAGATACTTTGTTCTAAAGACATTCATTTTGAAAAACCTGGTTCAATCTCTAGGATGTTAGGTTTTAGAAATTAACTACTTAAATTTATTACTACTTAAATAATTATGTTAGCATTCTTTCGACAACCATCGTGCGCATCGAATGTGATATTGAGAGCGGATCTTTTATAAACGGAAAACCAAGCCATATTATTTACGAATTTGCGCCTAGTGTGCCGCCAGGGTACCGCATAATAGAAATTCCAAAAAACGTAATATATTTTCCTGTTAACCAAGACACTATTAGCGAAATTAATATAAAGGTCCTAGACGCAAACAATAATTTAGTTAATTTACGCGAAGAAGAACTGCAACTTTATTTGCATTTGAGAAGAAAATGATTGACTTTATCAATAAAAGGTTTGAACCGCAATATGAAACTCGCAGTATATTACATACAGTGCAACAGCAACCACCTGCAAAAAGGAAAAAGCTTACAAAAGAAAGTAAACAATTTTCGAAGTCCACAAATCTTCTAAAATGACCATCTTAAACATACTTGAACCTATAACTCACGACAACAGCATTGAAAGCTTTGAAGTACATTCGTACAAGCCGAACATAAACAGTTTTAATCTAAATGATGAGATTCGTATTCCCATTAATCAGCAAGACTTATATGTTTTGTCGTCAGCAAGTACACTATACATAGAAGGCTCTGCCACATTATCCCGTTCTGTTGGAGACAAAAAAGAAAAAAATTGCAGTTTCGAGCTTGTAAACAATGCTATACTCTTTCTTTTTCAAGACATTCGGTATGAACTTAATGGTGTAGAAATAGATAAAATAAAAAATGCTGGAATCACAACAACTATGAAATCTTTTTTATCTATGAATCAAAATGAATCAAACATATCGCGGTTGTGGGGGTGGGATATTGATGCTATTAAACATACATCTGCACAGTTTTCTGTTTCTATACCGCTAAATAAAATTCTTGGTTTTGCCGAAGACTATACAAAAATTATATATGATTGTAAGCACGAATGGGTGCTTCTACGTAGCAACACAAATCTTAACGCATTAAAATTAAATACTAATGAAGTTTTAGAGGATGTAAGCATAAAAAAATGTATGGAGAATGCCACATATAAAAGTATCAGATCGTGAGCGAGTTAACCTGTTGAGATATTTAGAGAAAGACAGAGCTATCAGCTTAGCATTTAGGAATTGGGATCTTTATGAAAATCCTCTATTACCGAGAAGTACAAAACATGGTCAATAAAAACGAGCTCGCAAATGGAAAAACCTCGATTTGTTATCATAGGATTACAAACTAATAGAAAAAGCAAGGCTGCTTCAAATATGTCACAATTTGATCATTGTCATTTACGCGATGTTAAAGTGTTCTTAAATTCAAACTATTTTCCGTATGAAAATCTTGATATAAAATTTGGAGAAGACCGCTATCTATTAATATATGAGCAATACGTTAAATTTCAACAGTTATATTTTGGTCGTGAGTTGGGAGCGTTGTTGAGTTTGAAACAATTTAAAGAAAAAGCACCTTTATTTGTAATTGACTGTTGTCGTCAAAACGAAACTTTGAAAACCGGTCCGGTAGATGTTCGCCTAGAAATAGAGACGGATTTAGAGATTCCTGATCAAACCACCGCTTACTGTCTTATTTTAAACGATTGTGTAATAGAATATAAACCACTTTCTAATATCGTGAAAAAACTGACATGAGTACTGACTTATTGTTTTTTTCTTATTGTGTTTTCAAAATTAACAGATAGTGAAAAAAAAACAAGTAAAATGGTTAGAAAGAGATACTGGGGCATTTACTGGCGAGAGGGGTTTATAGATTATAATGAGTTTAGAAGAATAGTAAAACCTCTGTTAAAAAATTTAAAGTTTATGTTAAAGGTTCTAAAAAATGTAAATGGGTGAAAGAGTTATCGCCTAATTGTGAAGTTATAGATATAGGAGAGAGGGAATGTCCTAATTTGAAATCATTATTTGCGAGTTACGAAGGAAGTGAGAAATTATGTTGTTTTAATCATGAAAAGTATTGCGCTTTAAAAACAGTGATTTGTATTAGAATGGCATTTAAATAGTGTATGTATAAGATATTATTAAAGTGTTAAGAAATAAAATGAAGTTTTATAATCAAGTGTTTTAATTATTTATTTACAACATAACATAAATTTAAATAAGCCTAATTAAAAAAAACTACATTGAATTATTACTACACATATTTTTTGAATTTTTTTGTTTTTTTGAATTTGAAATCTAAAATTTCATCCACTGGCTCCACTGAGCCTTAAGCACTACATACTCACTATCACTGGAACTACGATTTAAATCGATCACTTCTATCTTATCGGTATCCAGGTCGTGGATTTTTGCTTATAACGAATGAAGTGGTGGCATCATCATCCGCCCGACGTTTTTTAGATGCCCTTAATGTAGTTTTCTTCTTCACAGTAAGTAGAGGGCTCGGCGGTCGCACTACTTATAAATTTTATTATTGTGTTATAAATATTAAATAAATAAATACCTAAACTTATACATTTTGTTTTAAAGAGGGCTCGGCGGTCGCACTTCCTCAACATCACTATCAAACCAATTTTGAGCACATTGTTGTGGTTCAATTGCTGAAGAAGGTTCAGTAAAGATCTGAAAAGAAAGAAAATAATATGAACATATAATTTTTACCACTTGATCAGTAAACATGTTTTTTGCGTAGGTGAATAGACAAAAACTTACCGATAGAGACATTTTTGTGGACTTCTTTGAGAGTTGTACGCGGCGTGTTGACGATAGAATGAATGAGTTCAATAGTTCGACAAAAGTACGTAGACACAATGTGCACCAATAAGCTGACGTCATGTTTTACCAAGCGTTCCTTTTCCCACTTACACATTTGTTTGCGTTGCAGTTTTGACAGGTATTCCGCCGCCAGTATACATACCAGTTGAGACTTGACTTTTTGAAGACGTAGACACAAGTTGACACGTGTAACATTTTTGTGTTATAATTTTAATTTCGCTTGAATGCAATATTTTTCCAAGTGACATACAGAATGATATAAAACATTATCATGTTAGGAATTATGCAATATTGATTAAAACAAAATCTATAAGTTTAGGTATTTATTTATTTAATATTTATAACACAATAATAAAATTTACAAAATTACTTATATCTAACCTATTTAAATAAAAAAAACTTATTCGTACTTAATCAACAGATCAGAAAATGTTTTTGCTACCCCAGGCTGTCGTACTTATTTTATCACTGCGTATGAATCTCTTGTCGTTGTGAGATAGAGCCACTTTATTAACGCTTTTCGTAATTAATTCGTGACGGATCGACCTGAACAAAACATTTCTTTTGCGGATGATGTTACTTTTAAAGAGAACAGATTTGTAGTCTGAATCAGTCAGATCTCGAATTATATACGATTTGACTCCTTTTGCTTTTTTATAACCGTATCCTGAGTTTTCACACAGTAAATTTTAGACCTAAGACCTACAAACTCTGTTATTATTCGTCCACCCATCTCATCCTTGAACAGACCCGGTACCTTTTTATTAATTAAAGACAAGTTATACTTGTAATCAATGGTGTAGTTGCTAGTATCAAAATATTTTATGAAATGAGATTTCAAATCGTTATAAAAATCTGATGTTTTTATGTCATAAATAAAACTATCAGTATCTGTGTAGCACATTTTAACATTGTCTTGGTAATATGGCTTTACGACATCGTAATGAAAGTGATACATGTGTGCTTTCGATAGCTCAAGTACAGAGAACCCGATATATATCGGTTTGTCCAAAACAATGCGTTTTGGTTTCATTTGAATAGCTACCAAGTTTCCACTAAAAACAGAGACACTGTGGAAATTCGGACTCGCAATAAGCCTATCTGCACACGACTTATTTTTGGTTTTGTTTGTTGTATCATTCCATTGCTTCTACCTCTTCTATCTCTCCTCTAATACCGCTTTGAATCATACGGATCATAGTTAAATCGGTCAAAAGTTCTAGTTTAACACCTGTTTTTAACAGCATAGCATCAAATGACAAACTAGGCGCGGTGATGTAAAATTGTAGTGTCGGGTGTAGTTGGTAATGAAGTTTACATGTCTTTCGAAAACTTTCAAATATATCCGTTAAATTAAAACATCAGTTTTAAGATACAAATCCGTATATTCACCCAAGTCCTGAATTTCGAATTGAGTCCAAACTTTTTGAGCATGTTTGTAATCTTCCGCTGAAATGTGTTCATTAGTTAAAGAATTGTAAAAAATTGACTTGGATGGTAGACTGTATCCTAAATAACTGCTCCAACTAGTTATGTAATTATAAGGGTATACTCCTTTTCGCGTCAAAAGACTGAAGTCATCTTCTTCGGGAAAATGTTTTCGAAGAGAATTAAAGTCATCTCTGGTCAAAGTTTTGGCTAACTTTTCTAGGCTGGTTGGCAAAAATTTGAATGAATCTGTGAACCTTAGCCGAATGCATTCTCCGTCGCCAACAGGCAGAAACTTAGTAAAAGAAATGTAATTTTCCTTAGTTTTAGGAATTAATTCCACCTTTCCAGGAAGTTCACCAAGTTCCTTTATGAAAAGATGACAATCATATCCAGCTAAATTATGAAAAAATATTGGAACAAAATTAGGTAGTTTATATTTCAAATTGCAGTAAGAATGCGCTGCTCCGTGGTAACGACCTGAGATGTGGCAATGATCCTTTACTTTGTCATTCAATAGGAAGTGCTCTCAAATATGACAGAGCATTGCTTTTTGAAAATTCACACCGTCTAAATCTGTGAAAATCATTGGTTTGATAATACTAAACGAATCGTAAATTTTTTTACAATCAGATTGTAGCGATTGAATGAACTTTGAAACACAGTCCCTACCGCGATAGGAAACAAAATGGTTTTGAGTTTCATCCACTGAACAAATGATATTGTATGCAAAGGCAACCGGTATCTGACGGTGTAAGTCAGTTGTGTTAGCAACATTCGGATCGGGTTC
This sequence comes from Leucoptera coffeella, assembly GCA_030578115.1. NCBI lineage: Eukaryota > Metazoa > Arthropoda > Insecta > Lepidoptera > Lyonetiidae > Leucoptera > Leucoptera coffeella. The sequence continues at coordinate 6,483,496 of JAMBLF010000002.1, forward strand.
ACAGCCATGGACTGGTTGCAACATTGTTTCAAAGTCTGCGTAAATAACATAGGGCACATCTTGTTTTTTGTCATAATTTTTGAATTGAAGATATGAGCCTTCTTCAGGCAAATAATAAGTCGCCTCACTACAGACATGACTAGTTAAGTCTTCTTTGTAATCGAAAAAATGTTAAACACTTATCACAAAAAAATATATTTCCGTGATGCTTTGTGATTTGACTTCTCACGAGTCGAGGTAGGTTTTTAATCAAACAGGAATGGGATGTATTCCCGTTTTCAACAAGCAATAAATAAATATGAGGTACTTTTTTACTTATTGATTCAGACCTGTATAATGGTCCCGCAATATATTTGTTTTCGTTCAAACCGTAAACATTAACAGATATATTTTGATTATTTTTCTCAAAGCAAGTTATGTCTGCGAAACTTACTGGAAAATTCATGTTTTCAATATTAAAGAGATCCTGAAAGTGTGGGTAGGAGGATACCTGTTCAGGGTGGGACTTTGTTGGATGTAAAGCTGCTGTAACACACCAGAGAAAACAGTATTCATCGTTGTTTTGGATATGTTAAACAACACTTTTTATTTTTTTTAAATTTATGTATAGCTGTGTATTTTGAGCCGCCAAGTGGTTGATATTTATTTATGTTAATATCAATATGCGAGTTGTTCAGGAAGGTCCAGCCGGAGTCCCTTTTCTCAAACTCTTCCATTTTCTTCATCAAGATGGATTCTATTTTAGAGAATGTTTTATTTAAATCATAATTGCAATGGCGAGGTATATTTTTGGTGGCAAACGACTTCATTTCTTGGTTGTCATTGCTCACCATTAAGAATGTTGAAAAAAGTTCTAAATTTACTTTGATACTAGTGTGTTTTTGTATTCATTGATCTAAAAGGGATTTTACTTTATTCTTAATGTACATGAATAAAGTTCTTCACCTTCAGGAGCAACTATTCTGTAGGTAGCAATTCTACCCTGAAAAGCAGAATTAATTTTTTGCACTCCGTCCTCCACAACTTCTACAACGTCATTTTTCTTATGAGAATTACTTCGGAAATGGCCAATCCACTTCCTCTTATCAACAGTTACCTTACATACGGTGCAAAATGGCATTTTTGTGATCTGTTGATTAACTTACTGAGTACGTACTTATAAGTGTCTAGTAAAGATAATGCAATCGGTAAAGGTAGGTATGTCACTTTTCCTGTAACAAATTAAACTATAGGATTGAATTAAATGCTGTCAAAAGTTTAGGATTTAATTTTGTGAAAAAATAATATTAGTAGGAAAGTAGCCTTATTAAACGTCCCACTGCATGGCACAGGCCTTAGGGCTCAGGGAGAGATTTAGTAATTTCGATAAATCAATTAATAATTCCAACTATGGATTGAACAAAATGCCTTTCAGGCTTACCAATCAAGTAGTTTTACCTCTACCGGTCTGAACCTTAACCAAATACCTTTGCCAAATGACCTATTACTTTTACCATTACAATTGCCAATACCAAACACTTATTAGTACCTACTGGGTGTAAATAAAGATACTTTCGAAAATAATGAACAATGAATGAAATCCGCTTAATTAGCTTCTTTCATTTTGAAAATATCAGGGTTATAATACGAAGGCGTACTGTCCTGGAATAATATAGAGGCCTCCTTAGCGAAGCGATGCAGCTGCTTCCACTGGGGCGATCCCTCCTCGAGGTAGCAGTTGACTCGAAGGAATGCCTTGGTCCAGCGGGTGTTCCTCGGAGTGTCCTCGGCGTCGTGACGCGCGTACACCTTTTGCTCCGCGTAGAATTCGCCTGACGTGGCGGCGACGCAACGTTGGTTGCCGTTGGCCACGCGGTTCACGATGAATGATGGCAGACTCTTCGTCACCACCACCCCTTCGTTGTATTCGTCCTCGTTGCAGAGTCCGAATACGTCAACCGTCTTCGGTTTTTTCTTCTGATTCCTGTGCAAAAAGAAAAAAAAGACATTAGTTACATAAGAATGATTATGAAAACTAATATCTGAAAAAGTAATTTATTTAAACACTGGGTGTGTTCTGAGACCATTTGCGCAAACAATACTTACTTACTATATGGGAAATTGGGAATCTAACCCACGACATCTTTTGAGTAGGCACGCACTCTCGCTATACGCCACTTAAGCAATGTGAAAATCAAATCAATGTTGAAAATATTTTAATTCCTTAGTAAATTTAGTCATTAGACCAAATATATTTTTAAAAAAGAGTAAAGAAAATACTGCTATGCACTAGGTCGGGAATCACAAAAAAATCTCTCATAGACATTAAACTAAACCCGCTTGAAGAGCGCAAAAATAATTAATAAATTTTACCTACAGAACAACACGATGTATTTCATGTATTCTCATACTTTGAATAGTAATACTACTATATTATGCGCATAAGGCTTATTTTATTCACAGCATTAACTTGAAAGAGTAGTAAAGTAAAGTGAATAATTAAATTGAGGTAAATTTCCTTAACGTGCTGCTATGCGTACTCGATGTACTGGCGCTCGACTTCCTCTTGCTCGCAGCTGTCTTCTTTTTGGCGGCGTCAACCGGCGCGACGAAGATTGAATCGCACTCTGAGTCAGACCTGAAAAAGTAAACATTAAACATTTTAGACGTGTTACAATATTGACATTGCCGACTTAAGGAGGGTCACAAATTTACATTTTTAGAATAAAACCGCATTGTGATGCTTACTGAATTACTAAAAACCTTACGGAAGTCAAATAAAAAGTTTTTGAAATTTAAATTGAAAGAAAAAAGATGGAATCTGAAAATGTAATAATTTAATACTCACTTACATTTCACAATACGGACGATCAGTGGTGAGTGAGAACGAAGGCAAGCTTACGGCACGCAGCGGCGGTAATGTTCGGGTGGCGGCGGTGGCGGCGGCTCGGTGGGCGGCGAGGGCAGCAAGGGCGACCGGGCACGCTGGCAGGGCTGGCAGTGGCCGGCGGTGGCGACGGCAGCGAACAGCGAGGGCGGGGAGCGCGTCACGGTATGCGAGAGCAGGTTATCGATACCACAGGGCTCAACTCAAGTTGGTTGCTCGAAGCGCGGAAACAGGAATGATCGATGCCGGGCAAATAACCGTTTTATACCCAATAAAACTAAAACGCAGGCAAAAAAAGAAATGCCATAAAATTGAACTCTATTGCTAGCACATTAATAATGTGTTAATAAACAACGTCGTATAGTGCGCGTCACGCGTCACCCGTACCGCTTACTCGAAAATGGCAGCTAAGCTTTTTGTGTTTATAGCGGGGTGCAGTGCACAAATGGTGTTGAAATGAAATATCACAGTAAAACTCAAAACCTAGTGCTAAGTTCTAAGTTGATTTTGATCAATGAGTTCGGTCAAAATAAAATTTTACTTACTGATACCGTCAAAATTTTATTTATGATTACAATCAAATGTTTCTACTACCTTTACGTAAATAGATAGAATAAAAGTGTAGAGGTTCATAAAAAATCATTGTGAAAACAATAAGTAATGAACATAACTGACTGTACCTCTGCAATAAGATTGGAATTTTAGTGCATAGATTAGGTAATAGTACCTACATCGTGTTAGTCTTAAAAAATCGCATCGAACGGAAATGATGACGCGATTCGCGTTCGTATCATATAACTTCACATGCTTTGTAACAAGAGTTTTCGCCGCCACCGGTTGTTGACAGGGAATTGCTCAATGCTCACTGACGTATGATGACTATTTAACTTTTTATGTGAAATAATATTTTATGCGTTGTACAAGGTGTTTCAGAAAGGTCCAGTCAAACTTTGGTGGGTTGTTATTACCATGAATATGAACAACTTTCAGTATTAACAAACTCTGAATTCGCGAAAAACTCAGCTATTCAAAACTAATCTTCGTAACCTACAGCACCAAAATGTATAAAACTGTCTATAATTTTTTGACCGAACCTGTCTAAAACACTCTGTATTGTAAGTCTAATGGTTCTACAACGTGTTACAGAAAGGTCTGGTGTAACTTGTGTAACTCTGATTCTGACCATCAAAACCAATAACACCAATGAGGTAACTCTGTAATCGCGAAAATATATCAACTGTTCCAGTGTTCAGTTCAACTGTTCCAGTGTTATGTTCAAATGTTTATTTTGTTGGAATAGGCATCGACGATAAGACCTAATTACATAGAATGAATATCTGATTGATTGTGGGAAATAGTACTTAGATCTCGGTAAACATTTTTACACCATATAGATCGTAAATGATGACACCTATCGCGATCGTATCCAGGCATTGTAATTTGAGTTCGTCGTCGGCGGTGGCTGACAATGAAATCGTTTTGCGTCAGTTCAAGTCATTGCATGTTACGAAATTTACTGTCATGGAACTGTATCAACTACATAAGTTTTAAACATAATTTTACCTTCCTTGCGCCTGAATGAATCAAAGTTATCGAATTATTGGGAAGGATATCACACTCAAGTGAGCATTGACGCCGCGCGGAGCGGCGCGGCGGTGATGCGAGCGTAGATAGACTTCCCAATAATTCACTACTCCCTACTCCATAATATTGTAGTTTCGAAAGTAACAATTCTATATTTAATGAGTCAAACGCACGTGAATAATCTAATAAAGTCAAAATAGTTCCCAGTCCCCTATCCTGGTTCGTCAAAATATGGTCGACAACATCCAATAAAGCCGTAACCGTTCCCTGTCCCTTCCTAAAACCGGATTGAAATTTAGGAAGGATCCCTTCAGGATTTACGAAACTTGAAAGCTGCGTGTATACAGTCTTTTCTAAGACCTTAGAAAGGAATGGCAGAATACTGATAGGTCTCAGGTCCTTACGCGCTGAAGCCTTGTCATGCTTGGGAATCGGAGTAACCATGTCATGCCTCCAACGGCGCGGAACCTTCCCAGTTGATATTGAGACGTTTATCATGTGTGTTATAACTGAAATATTCGTGGCAGTTTACGTATGACCATATCTCTAGTGATGCTATCTACACCCATAGCGTTCGATTTAATCGACATAATGGCCTTCAAAACTGTGTCTTCCGGAACCGCACGTAAGTTTAGCTTATTTAATCCATAGGTTTGCAATGTAAATTTATCAATTTCACTAGTATGTACACGGTTTGAGCCTGGAGTTTCAATAAAATGTCTATTGATTTCATCAGCGCTCGTGAATCTATCTGTGATATTATCATGGTTTAGACTATTGGGAAGTTTTTACTTGATGTTTTTCCAAAAGGATGCATTATCACTCCTGACATGTTGGTTTAAAAAGTGATCAAAGTATGCTCTTTTTTCGTATTTCACACTCTTGGTCACCAATTTCTCTAAATCCAACCAGTACGCTCTATGGCTATCTTTCTTACTTATGTTGAATCTGGTAAAGGCCTTGTTACGCAGAGATATCATGAGTTTTATATTGTCAGTTAACCAAGGCGGTGCACGATCAGTTTTTACTTTAATTTTTTTAACCGGAGCATGAATGTTAAACAAAGTTTGCATACAATATTCAAAATATTGTCCGGTTTATTTATGTCTTTTACACGAGCATTAGTACATACCAGGTCAATTAAGGTCTCATTATCCGATGTCAAGTGAGTTGGTTCTGATATCAGCTGTTTCAGGCCCATATTGCTGAGGAAATCTGTCCCCCATAAGTATAATAGAATCAAAATGTCCAAAAAAAATAAAAAAATCGGTTAGCGACTCAACGCAAAGATCTACCCCAATCCAATTTGGCCGATAAACCAACCCAATGACAACTCGATGGCCCCCTGCACTCGTGGTGAGCCACATCTGCTCCAAGCCATCACCCACGTGGGGCAGACGGCGCACACGCAACCCATCCCGGACAAAGAATGCCAAGCCTCATCCCCGTCCCCCTTTCATGGCCGTCGGTCTCGGCAGACTATAGAGCCTATAGCCAGCCACCACTGGTGCCACCGCGTTGCGGCCAGACAACCAGGTCTCACAAATTCCCACCAAGTCAGCCCGATGCAGATTCATGGAATCTATAAAGTTATCATGACCTGTGTTCAGTGAGCCCGCGTTGTAAAGTACTAATTTCATTAATTTTATCCTAACAGACATATTTAATACTAAAAGTCAAACCATAATCAGAATACATAATAATTAATGTTAAATTGAAATGTTGTTGCTCAGTAAACACTTCTATCACAGGATTTAATGTCAAGAGTAAAAGAAAATAAAGCATGCACAAAAACAATTCTAATAAATTTGCTAGTCTATGGCGTACATATGTTATGTCAAATTTAATGTCAGATAAAAAAGTATTGTATTTGTGGGTAGTGTGAAATGATCGTGCAGTGTTATGGTATTGAATGTGATAAAAGTAAAATAGGATAAAAATAATACTTATATAATTAATTGTTAGTGATAATATAGAATATATGTTAGTCACCTCAAATGAGCAATTCGAGACCACCACATCAGTAAACTGAATATACCAAATAAGCTGAATATAAATGAAAATCTGGTAAGTACGTAATATATAACTCAAAATCTGTACCTTGATTAAATTAACAACGTGATTACTAAATATTGTTTTTTGTTTCAGAGCTATCGGAGACACAGCCAAAAACCCGGAGCAGATCAGCTTCCGTGCGCACCCGAAGCCGTGGCGAGTCATCCGCCCGCTTTCGCACGAAAATCTTCCCGTCGCGTGTCCATACGTACCGGAATCCTAGTTTGAGTCCCAGCTCACGTGCCCGGCGGAAGATCTGGCGATTGCACCGAGTCAAACGTTCGTTGACGTAGAACCTACAGGGCTTGCCAGGCAGATCAAAGCCCTCGGTGGTAGCTCCTCGTCGCACCCTGGCCTGCTGGAGCAGCTGGTCCCGGATGGCGCAGCGCGCCATCCTCACCACGATCACTCGCGGCTGCGCGGGACCCTCAGCCACCGGGAACACACGGCCAACACGCGCAACGTGCACCACGTCGTGCTCCTGCAGATCGGCGCCCAGCTTCGTCCCGACCGCTCTCACCACATGCTGCAACCTCTCGCCCTTCGCCTCCGGGATGCCACTAATGTCGACCTCGTTGAGAAGCAGCTCCTGGTCGCGATCGTTGAGGTCTGTCTTCAGCTCGTCCACCGTCTGCACCAGTGCCTGAACCTTCGCTGATGACACCTCCTCGAACCTGCGCTCCAACTGGTCGAATCTATCCGCGAGCGCGTCAAGTTATGGATTCGATTTTAAATTTTTAACGGCTGTGATCGTGCCAAATTATTAAAATGTGCAGTATAAGTGTTTGTGTCTTTTAATGGGTTGCGAAAACAGGTACGTTTTATATTCACTGATCACGAATGATTCACGACTTATTTTTGTATATGATACGTAAATCAATTTTTAATGCAAGAGCGAATTTAAACACAACATTCACAAATAAATGCTAATTACCCTCTCGATATAGCTTTTAGGGGCAACGTGATAGAGGCGGTGGAGGAGGTTAGGAACCTGGGCTTGCTGATGAACACGTCCTCATTATGGTTGGGAACTGCTTCTACCGCTTAAGGGTGCTCTACAGTATCCACGAATATCTCGGCATAGACTTGCGTGTCTGTCTGAGTGAAACGTTGATACTGTCGAGGCTTAACTACTGTGATGTTGTTTATGGTAGCTGTATACTTAGTCGAACTAGGAAGCTGATACAGCGGGTACAAAACGCATGCACTCGTTTTTGTTTTAATATACCTCGACGATCCCGCATCACTCCGTACTTGAACGACGCGAACTTGCTGAACATGCAGTCACGTAGGTGGCTGCACTTCGCGGCGTTGTTGTTTGGTGTCATTCGGTCGGAGAGCCCTTCTTACTTGTACCGTAAATTCAAGTGCTCGGCGAACCCCCGTCATTTTAAGGTTAGGGCTGCTTTGCCGTTTCGGGGGTGTTTCAAGTTCGCTGCCTCCAAGTGCTGGAATGATATACCGCCACCTATCCGCGACGTTGGGGAGTCTTCCGCCATAAGTTTAAGACTTATCTGCTGGAGCGACAGAAATCCTTACCCTAAATCCTACCAATGTCTTACCATGTCGGTGCAAATACCATATATATATGATTGTGTGTATGTATATGTAACATATGTTTGTATGTGTGTGTGTGTATATATATGTTTTATATGTAAACTTGTTTGAATTAATATGGTCGTATATGTTTATGTGACGTAATTGTTCTTATTGTCTTTAACTATATTAAATATAATATATATGTGTAAAATGTATGCGAGTGTCTATGTATGCCTATTAGCGATAATCCCAGTTATATTAATTATGTTTATAAATTATAGATTATCAATTTTATGTACAAGTTATATTATATCTGTTAGTGCTATGATGTTTTATTATAAGTATATTATTTTGTTTATGTTTATTATTTATAGCTTGTGACAGATTCCGAATCGGGTGCTGCCGGAGGACCAGCGATGCAGCCTAGCTGCATCGTATACTGAGGCAGCACCTTTTCACTGCATCAAGGTTACCATTTTATTGTTGTAATGTTTGTATTGTGTCCTAATGTAAAATGCAGTAAATAAACTATTTTTCTTTCTTTCTTCTTTCTTTCTTTATTCAGGGTGGACAAGGCCTTGGAGACATGAAAACATAACCTTCCTCAGTCATTAGTATGAATATTGGGGTTGTGATGTTAAATGAACCATTGGTGATAGGTTGCTTGCATATCGCTTAACAGATTCCATTGACACCGAGTCCCTTAAGCGGCTCTTACGACTTGTCTGGATGAATGGTGTCAATAAGCATTCTTTTTACGTCCCACCTAGCACGGGGTATACTCTTATATCTTATAAATATTTAAAATACAAAGAAACCAGAAGCAGATTTTTGACAAGATATTCCTAGCATGGACAGGTTGTGACCAATTGTGATCAATTACTAAGAGGAGAGGGCCTTGAAACAATATTTCATGTTCGCACATTGTCTTTCATAAGATACGTAAATAAATAGACGCGTGAAACACTGATTCCACTTTCAAGCGGACGGTTAAGCCCCGTCCCCATATACAACTTCTTGATAACCATGTTTCTCCACTGCATTAGTCTTCAATTATTTAGAGGTGTGCCTTGCAATTAAATTGTAAAAATACATACAGATACATTCACGTCCATTAATCCCTGTCGGAGTGGACAGAATCTCGGAGATATAATATGTTTTAGATAACTTTTTAGCATGAATATTGGGGTTACAATGTCATAATGGAACAATGGTGACAGGTTACCAGCTAATCGCCCATTAGATACAATTTACCCCTAGTCCCTTAGTCGCCTCCTACAACATGCCGGAAAGATCGGCAGCTACTTAATATTTACGTCCTAGCTAGCACAAGACAATAGGAGAGTTTTTTTTTCAAATTATCATGTAAATTTATTAAAGATACATCTTCTTCTTCAGGTGCCATCTCCCAATAGGAGGTCGGCGAATCGTATGGCTTGATTTTACTTGAGGTTTTTAATCATCAAGGCAAGCTGGACTTTATTGACTGCTGCACGAAACAGTGATCTTGAGCTCATATTGAACCCACTGCCGAAGGTTTTTTAGCCATGAAGTTTTTCGTCGGCTAGGTCTTCGTTTGCCGTTTATTTTGCCTTGAATGATTAGTTGGAGTAGATCATATTTAGTATTTCGCATGATGTGTCCTAGGTATTCCTAGGTAGTAAAGATACATATACGTCATTTAATGCGTTCTTGACCAATTATAGAATTAATATCTATGTCAATGACAAAATCTAGCAAATGGGAACATGTTGCTATTATTCCCTACTCGCTGCCTTAGACGGGAACAATAGAAGCTAGTTACTGTTCTACTTAAGTTGCATAGGTAACCTTTTATATCATTTTACGCCTTTAGCCAACGTAATAGTTCATACACTTATGAGATTTATGAGTATGCTGTGGATTATTATTTTAATAAGTCTCAATAATTTATTGTTCCAGCACTCACCATATCTTGTCACTGAGAATCTCCAACCAATGACATCCGCTATGGCATCTCAAAGCGAATATGCAGCTGCGCAAGCGGCGGCCGCGGCGTTGAGCGATTTCATTCCTCACCAGTCGCAACAGCCGCCGCAATAATTATTCTCTCTATATAAATATGCAATAGTGATACCAGATTTTAATGACAATTCACTACCATGTGCTTTAAATTGAATAATTTAAATTATATGTATAGAAAGAAATAAAAACTTTGTTCACTTGATACATTCGTACATAGTATATAAGATAATTTATATTAAGTTCGATTCTGTATTTACTTATAGTTAGTAATAATATCTTTATTGAGACATCCACATCAATTATTACATACAATATTCAACATTTACAATAAAATTCAAAGACAATAATTGGATTACATAATATACAACACATAAAATTACATTTCATTCAATTAAATTACATTTCAAATATGGTATTACACAGCTAGTTGTGGTAATCTCAAAAGGTGTCCAGCTCGGCGGTAGTCTGTAGAGCACTTAAGGCTTAATATTATTCCAACATTTGGTCGCTGCATAGTGAAAACCACCCTCGAAAGCCGCTGTGTGATGTTTGTGTAGTTCAAGAGGAGCCCTCGCCACTCTCTGTGCACAGGTGCGACCGCTTCGTGCGAACTTGAGCCTTTCAAACAGGTAAGGCGGCTCCCGATACTTAACAATATCGAATATCTATGTGAATAAAGTGAATTTTATTTTATTTTATTTATTATTTTATATCAGACAGGCAAGATGCAGCCGTCGTTGGGACTCCATCCTTAGCATTTTTGCTTCATTCAAAAAAGGCGTTACGTGAGCTCGGCGCGGCACGTTGAAGCAATATCTGCAACAGGCGTTCTGCACTCTCTGCACAGCCCTCGCAGTATCGGCAGTGATACGAGGCCCGTAGACCACGTCGCTGTAGTTGAGCTTAGATAGCACGCATGCCTCGCAGTGGGCCACCCGGGAACTCACGGAGAGCATATCACGCACAGAGTATAAGAGCTATAAACGATAGAAACAGCACGATATCGTCCCTACTATGTGCGACTCGAATCGCAGCCGCTCATCGAACAGCACGCCCAAATTCCTTGCCTCAGACACCCGTTCAAGTAGATTGTCCCCGATCCTAACAACCGGAGCAACAGCCCCCATGGCACTAAGCTGCGACCGACTACCCAGCATCATGAACTTGGACTTGAGAACGAGGGCATTTCGGTCAGACCACTCCCATATCCTCCTTAAGTCTTCGTTTAATCCCGTGACGCTCAAAGCCATTTCTCCTGGAGGTGCAGACATATAGAGCTGCACGTCGTCAGCGTACAGATGGTAGCAACAGTTTTGTATCTCGCGTGGCAAATCAGCCGTGTAGATGATGAAAAGAAGAGGCCCCAGGACAGATCCCTGTGGAACACCCCGATCAACATCACACAAACGCGAGTATACAACCGAGCCGTCATCCCGAGTTAACTTTACCATCTGCTTCCTTCCATTTAAGTAACTGTTAAACCAATCAAGTGAACTTAGCCCTATTCCGTAATATTGTAGTTTAGAAAGTAACAATTCCATATTTAATGAGTCAAACGCACGTGAATAATCTAATAAAGTCAAAATAGTCCCCAGTCCCCTGTACTGGTCCGTCAAAATATGGTCGACAACATCCAATAAGGCCGTAACAGTTCCCCGTCCCTTCCTAAAACCGGATTGAAATTTAGGAAGGATCCCCTCATGATTTATGAAACTTGAGAGCTGTGTGTATACAATCTTTTCTCTGACCTTAGAAAGGAATGGCAGAATACTGATAGGTCTCAGGTCCTTAAGCGCTGAAGCCTTGTCATGCTTGGGAATCGGAGTTACCAAGGCATGCCTCCATCGGCGCGGAACCTTCCCAGTGGATAGTGAGACGTTCATCATGTGTGTTATGACTGAAAGTGTCCGTGGCAGTGTACATATGACCATATCTCTAGTGATGCTATCTACACCCATAGCGTTCGATTTAATCAACATTATGGCCTTCAAAACTGTGTCTTCCGGAACCTCACGTAAGTTTAGCTTATTTAATCCACAGGTTTGCAATGTAAACTTATCAATTTCACTAGTAAGTACACGGTTCGAGCCTGGAGTTTCAAGAAAATGTTTATTAATTTCATCAGCGCTCGTGAATCTATCTGAGATAATATGATGATTTAGACTAGTGGGAAGTTTTGACTTAATGTTCTTCCAAAAGGATGCATTATCACTCCTGACATGTTGGTTTACAATGTGATCGAAGTAGGCTCTTTTTTCGCGTTTCACACTCTTAGTCACCAATTTCTTTAAATCCAACCAGTAGCTCTATGACTATCTTTCTTAGTTATTTTGAATCTGGTAAAGGCCTTGTTGTGCAGAGATATCAGTTTTATATTATCAGTCAACCAAGGCGGTTCACGATCAGTTTTTACTTTATTTTTTTTAACCGGAGCATGAATGTTAAATAAAGTTTGCATACAATATTCAAAATAATCAATCATGTCATCAATGTCAGATAATGTGAATAAATGTTCAAAGTTAATATGATATAAATCATAATTAAATAGATTCATGTCAATATGTTTCAGTGGTCTGTAAGTTATATACCTAGGAGTCTATTTAGGTTTGGGAAGACAAACGGAAAAGCTGACCATCAAATGTCCATATTAGCCAGTTACATTATATAGATTAATGTCTTTTACACGAGTACATTAGTACATACCAGGTCAATTAAAGTCTCATTATCCGATGTCAAGTGAGTTGCTCTGATATCAGCTGTTTAAGGCCCATATTGCTGAGGAAATCTGTAATTTTTTGTGTCCCTATTATTGATAAGGAAATTGATATTGAAGTCCCCCATAAGTATAATAGAATCATAATGACCAAAAGAACTAATAGAATCAGTTAGCGACTCGACGCAAAGATCGACGCCAATCCAATTTGGCCGATAAACCAACCCAATGACAACTCGCTGCCCCCTCGCACTCGTAGTTAGCCACTTCTGCTCCAGGCCATCGCCCACATGGGGCAAACGGCGCACACGCAACCCATCCCGGACAAAGAATGCCAAGCCTCATCACCGTCCCCCTTTCATGGCCGTCGGTCTCGGCAGACTATAGAGCCTATAGCCAGCCACCACTGGTGCCACCGCGTTGCGGCCAGACAACCAGGTCTCACAAATTCCCACCAAGTCAGCCCGATGCAGATTCATGGCAGCTATAAAGTTACCTTGACCTGTGTTCAGTGACCTTGCGTTGTAAAATGCTAATTTCATTAATTCATAATTAACAGGCATATTTAATACTTAAAGTCAAACCATAATCAGAATATATAATATGAATTAAAGTTAAATTCAAATGTTGTTGCCCAGTAAACAAATTTATCACAGGAAATAATGTCAAGAGTAAAATAAAATAAAGCATGCACAAAAACAATTCGAATAAATTTGCTAGTCTATGGCGTACATATGTTATGTCAAATTTAATGTCAGATAAAAATGTATTGTATATGTGGGTAGTATGAAATATTTCTGCAGTGTTATTGTGTTGAATGTAATAGAAGTAAAATAGGATAAAAATAATACTTATATGATTCGTTAGTGACTATAAAATACATGTTAGTCACCTCAAATGAGCAAATCGAGACCACCACACCAGTAAACAAAAACTGAACATTAATGAAAACTAGGTAAGCACGTACTAAATAACTAAAACTGTGTACATTTATTGAATTGACAACGTGATGATTAAATATTGTTTTTCGTTTCAGAGCTAACGGAGACACAGTCAAAAACCTGAAGCAGATCAGCCTCCGTGCGTAACCGAAGCCGTGGCGAGTCATCCGCCCGCTTCGGCACGAAAATCTTCCCGTCGCGTGTCCATACGTACCGGAATCCTAGTCTGAGCCCCAGCTCACGTGCCCGGCGGAAGATCTGGCGATTGCAGCGAGTTACACGTTCATTGACGTAGAACCTACGTGGCTTGCCAGGCAGATCAAAGCTGGCCTGCTGGACGATCACTCGACGATCACTCGCGGCTGCGCGGGACCCTCAGCCACCGGGAACACACGGCCAACACGCGCAACGTGCACCACGTCGTGCTCCTGCAGATCGGCGCCCAGCTTCGTCCCGACCGCTCTCACCACATGCTGCAACCTCTCGACCTTCGCCTCCGGGATGCCACTGATCTCGACCTCGTTGAGAAGCAGCTCCTTGTCGCGATCGTTGAGGTCCGTCTTCAGCTTCTCCACCGTACTGGTACAGCGCCTGGACCTTCGCAGATGACACCTCCTCGAACCTGCGCTCCAACTGCTCGAATCTATCCGCCAGTGAGTCGATCCGATTGTCACAGGCGGCCAGACGATCCAGCACAGTAGACATGGCCGCAGTGAAGGTGCCCATCTCCTGACGCCGCGACACGGATCTCGGCGCGAAGCAGGTGCATCTCCGTCGCCATCGTGCCACACTCCTTGTCGCCGCCGGATCCAGTTCCCACCACTGCTGCAGCCTGATCAGGACTGGGGACGGCGCCACGGCGGCGAGTGCACACCGACTCCGCTGCTGCTCGCACGGGCGTCTCGGTGTTGTCCGTCCTGGGCGCCCTGCTCCGGCAGCCGACGCACTCCCAGCTGGACCTCTGCTCCCTGGTCATCTCCCGGAAGCGCTTGGTGGCGACGTTTGCGCACTTCAGGTCGAAGCGCTCCCGGCACAGATGGCATGCGAGGAATTGCCGGTCCACTATGAGCCGCGGGCAGCCCGAGCACTTAAACCCAGCTGAAGAAGACATCTTGTAATTTTAGTAGTGCTCAACCAAGTTAACCAAATATGATTTTAAATTTATAACGGCTGTGATCGTGCCAAATTATTAAAAAGTGCAGTATAAGTGTTTGTGTCTTTTATTGTTTTCAAAACAGGTACGTTTCTATATCACTAATCACGAATCACTTATTCACAACTTATTTTTGTTTATAACACGTAAATCTATTTTTAATGCAAGAGCGAATTTAAACACAACATTCACAATTAAATGCTAATTACCCTCTTTACTAACTTAACTCTTAATTTCTAATTTATGAACAATATGTGTTTTTTGCACAGACCTCTATAACCTAGATACCGCAAGTGTACGTACTTTGCGTGTCAAAAAGATTACAATTGATCAACCTTTTGACTGCGATCATTTAGTTCCGTCCCGACCGTCATCGTTAGCGAACGTGAAGTGCTCCTCAGAAAAATGCCTAATTGTGCCGTAATATCTTGTCAAAATGATTCAAGAAAAATAAGCCGAGATCATAGAAATATTTCTTTTCACCGGTAAGTAAATTTGTTATTTAATTGTGCGTATTTTATTTATAAATCAATTATTTTATCTTATTTGTGTCTATTACTATGTAAACCACCAAAATACATGTAAATGTGTACATACTACGTGTTTTAATTACATTGCTGCATTTAGTTCCAAAGGTGTTGTATCAGTTCATATAAAGCAAGCAGTGAACACGGAATCGATCGATACTTTCAGTGGTAGTTGCGCTTCGTGGTACAGAGGTTATTCTCATTCATCTTACTAAATAGGCAAATAGTGTTGTGCACATGAATCGATTCCAGTTATGGTTGTCGATTCGAATCGATTTCAAAACTACAAATAGGTACTCTAACTGATTAAAATTATAAGAAAATTATGTTTGTAAAATTTGTTCATGTTGTATTTATTTGTTAAGAATTAGAATAACGTAAAGTAAATTTTCATTACAGGTTTTCAAGCGACCCCTATATTAAAGAAAGGTGGATTGATGCTACGGGGCAAATTAATTGGTTTCCAACAAATTACAGTAAAATTTGTTCTGTACATTTTATTTATAATATATATATTTTTATTTATAAATATATTGATATTCGGTTTCATTATTTAACCAAACACATAAAATCTTCAGTAACCAAAAGACAATTATACAATAAGCTTATTTTATTTCAGGGAGAGTAATTAGAGATATTCTGTTTTACGATGTCCGTTTGATTTTGAATGTGTGCCGGCATGCACGTGCACCTATACATTGTTTGGTGTAGGTAGGTGCCAACGATCCCCACCTTAACGCACACAATCGAACTACTTGTATACACAACTACAACCAAAGTTAAACGGACTTCGTGAAATATAATTTCTGTAAATAGTATTTATTATAAGTAATAAAACGACGATTTGATTTAAATTTTTATTATGTTTTTTGGTCAAAAGAATAATTAAATAAGTCTCATTAATTAGATAAGTCACTTGTGTGTACCACTAAGCCAATCATATACCTACTTAATAGTAACTTTAGATTAACTTAAAACTATATTACATTTGAAGTTTTATTTGGCACCAATAATTTGTACTATTATGCGTCGCACTCCGTTGAATCGTTTTGATGCGCGAGTATTTTCCCATCACTAAATCGCCGCTGTAACGACATAATACCTACGCATATTTCGGCACGCGCGGTTTTCATAGAAATGAGTGCATTTGCGGCATCTAGGGTTATAGAGGTCTGTGGTTTTTTGAGTAATGTGATTGATGAATGGCATCGACCGGAGGCGACGTCGCCCACTAGTTCGTCCCATACATTCTAAACCGAATAAATTCACTATCTATTTATCATTTTATTATATTACCATTTACAAATTACATGACCTCAAAAACGTATTTCTTAATCACCAATCGCCACCCACTATTTATGAATGAAAGGTAAGTACGATAATAACAATTTCAAAATCATTATATATTTAGTATACTGAGGCAGCACTTTTTAACTTCATCAAGTGTCCCTTTTATTTTAATTTGTAACGTCTGATTTATATGCAGTGAATTAAGTGTTTACTTTTCTTTCTTTCTTATTTCTGTACACTGTAGTAAACATCGTTTTAAACATTTTCGAAGTTCTCAGTGTAATAAAAAAAATGGATCGAGGTATTTTCTTTTTTATTCTTACAGTTGTACACGAAAAATTCCTATACATGTACCACAAACACAACTTTATCCATAAAAATTAGACAGTAAACACTTGGTATATCTTAATATGAGTATACCCTTGTAAGGTGATCAAACCGAGCTTATATAAAAGCTCTTGTATAGTTTCGGAAACATTGGTTGGTTGACTTCGCACGCACTTTATAGGACATGCCGTCGAAATTCCTTTACTTGTTCTTTTTCGATGTTTGATCTTCAGTGTCGAAATCAGAGCGAAATACTTAACTACATACTTATAACAACAACTGACAACAAATCTATCCACAAGTTAACAAACATAAACTTTTAGTTGTCATCTTAAAGAAATGGAAATGAAATATAATAATAATATAAAAGAAAGGATTTATTTAGAGCCACAAAAACATACACAATATAAAAAGTTTACAATCAAACTTACAAACTAGACGCCCTTATGGGGTAGTCAGAGGGTCGAGTGTCCATCTCAGATATTTTGGATGAATGTTAGGTATACCACTCAAAACCAGCGTTTCACTAGATAGAGGAATGTTTCCTCAAGATTAATTTTAATATATATTGATCTCGAAACTACAAAGACGGTGATACTTCAGACTAAGACGAGACTACAGTAACCTTTGGTGACGAGGGAGAAAGTACGCGGTCTTCTTGAAACACGAGGCGCTGACGCATATGGCAACCAGGACTACCCGATCCCATACTGCAGCGGATTACATCAGTGGGACTAATATGGTCATATGAAGCAAAGATGAAATGAATCCTGTTTGAAAGGAGAACGAAAGCAGAAGTTGCTAATTGGCCGTAATATTGACCCTTCGCCTTTCGTTTCATCATAGCCGGGTCCAGATCGGGTGAGCTCGACTCACGAGCCGCGCTCGGACTTCCTGCTCGCGAGCCGTGGCATTGTGAAAAGTTCCGAGCCGGGATCGCGAGCCAAGGTGAGCCGGTTTGAGCATGTGGAAGACATCGAATATTTGTGCTCCTTAGTGGCTGTGAAAATACAAAAATGTGACACTAACTAACGTCCGTCCACACAAGGCGCGCAGCTCAGACAGACTGAGCCGCCTTTGAGCAGCGGCAAAAACCGACACCGCATATGGCTTGCGGTCGAGCGGCGCTCGGACGAGCCAATGTGTGCCCGAGGAAGCCCGAGCGCCGTCCACACAGGCCGAGCTATTGGATCGCGAGCGGGACTCGCCAGCCGCGCTCACCCGGTCTGGACGCGGCTATTCGTTCGGATATCTTTCGTTTCATCATTCATTCCTCTTTTTGTTTGTGTTACCGTAATTAAAAATCAATAGCGATACGGGACACGAAAACCTGTACCGATTATTATAAAAGCGCATTTGGTGCATTTTACTCACTAGTTTTGATAAAATAAATTGTTCTTATTATGCTTTCATAACATTTTTATTAATTTATTGTAGGTATATATACTTATTTAAATTAAATTTTTTTCGTTATAATGGTAACACCATTATAATGGGCTATCACCCCGTGATGCATATAAATAAATAACAAACTTGGATTGTCAAAGTGGTTAGAACTTGTTTCGGTTTGAAAGTTTTTAGTACCTATATTATCCAATATTTGTAAAGTAATCTACATAATGAATGAAAAGAGGTCCTAGCAAGTTTCCCACTACCAGTGGGAAATCATTTTAGAAGAGATTTGCAAAGAGCCAGCCATCATTGCTGGATATAAAAACTCATCAAAGGGGCGGCAAAAGGTTACAAGTGCTGGCTGTTATTAAATTTATGTATAATAGTCAGAATTACTGAAAAAAACTCGAACAACCGGCTAGGGAGAATCAAATATGAACGTATATACATTCATGCTTTTGTTCCTCTATTTTGACGTTTGAGGTGAAAAGTCCGAACAGCCATATTACCATTTTACGTACAAAAACAAATTCATCTGTCAAAAATTCAGAGTGAATGATGAATGTTTGTTTTCCGTTCTCAAAAATGAACGGCCATATTACCAAATTAAGATTATTCATATTATGAAAGGAATATGTTCATCTAACGTTCTGCTTCATATGGCAATATTAAGCCACAGGTCCGTTTTGACTCGTTTCAAGAAGCCAGGCAGCTTAGGCGGGAACAGAAGCAGTTTCACTCTCAATGAAATATTACCGATCTAAATGACAGAATTTAGTACCCAACTAAAATGGGGCAAAATTTTGTTTGTTATTTTATTTGTTTACCAGTCTTGTTAAACTGTGTAATAAGCTGTTCTGCTTTCTTATTATTATGATTTTAATTAATGTTATGTTCTCATATTCCTTATTATTATTCATGGCCCCGTTGATCTTATTACCTGCACATACTCTACGTTCAATGTTACCCTGACACTTTCTGAATCCTTCGCATCGGGCGGTGACCTCAGAGCTTGTGCGGCGTATAAATCGCTGTAAAAGCTCTCAACCTTGACAAGAATCCCTGGAATTGAGGTAACTGTTTTGCCGTCTGAGATCTTTCAGCTTCGTCAGATTAGATCTATCCAATCTTTTATTAAAGACTTATGGCCCCCGACTTCTCTCAATGTCTTCTGGAATAAGTTGCTCATTGTAGCTTCAGAGGTCACGTCTCACTGGTTCCCGAACGGACTTGTTGAGAAGTTGGCGTTAGATGTCTGACAAACTTCTCTCTGGTATTTCGCGTCAAATCCGAATCAATTATAAGGTATCTCATAAGGGCGTGGATGTCCAGCTGCCACGTCGAACCTTAAGGTATCTCCAATCCACTGTACGAAGTACCGTTACCCCACTTTTATTTGTAATTTGTTAGAGGAAGGAAGTGTGTTTCGGGTCTGGTGGTATTAAGTTGGTTTGGGTTTCGGTAAGGTTTAAAGAAGTGATAATACTAATGAGGCGTAGGCGATGTGGCGCACCCAACCGCCTTGGCGAAGGACATAAAGAGTTCGGGCCGTGTAGTCGATGTCCGGGGTGTCAACTTTTGGGTCTTTTTCCGGTTCTTCGCATAGGAAGTTAACGATTCACAGTTATATATCCTAACCATTTATCGCATAGATGGCTTTAAAGGATCGGACCAGGCATCGAGTCCTTGGCGCTCCTTAAATGGATTAGGGCTGCGCAAAATCTTCAGGGGTCAACTCGGCGACAAGGTTCAACGCCTGTCACGACCGGCTCCTCGGAGAGGCGGAGCGTGGATCACGGAGGCTAGATTTGAAACTTTAAATGTATGTGGAGTATCATAGTAGGCATCGTAGTTAAAATTGTCATAAGCTTCCATACCGGTGTGAAGTTATCTGCCAATATAACCCGACCAAATTAAATTTTTTTTGTTCGAATTTGGTTAATCGATGTATTGTATTAAAAATCCATGTTAAATAGGCTAATTATAATAAAAAAACACTTCCTCAATGATTAAAGATGCATTATAATTGATATGTATGAATAAATATACTATATTATCGTCATAATGACTTGTTCTTCATGCACTATGTATTTATGACCGTAACATAGTGAAACTACACATGTGACTTAAAAATCTATATGCAATAGCACGTGCTGAAAAAATGCTATCACGCCATAGCATATTCACCCCCTGCTATTAAGCAAAGGGTAGACAATAAGCTGAAGAAACAGAATAACAAATATTTGAAATATGTTTTCCAATATAACATGACATCTGGCCATTTAGCCACCTCGTACACTATATCGAATATAAGTCTAATTCAGGGCTATCCATTGGTATAAATATCATCCCCCTGTGAAGGGACTGAGGGGTCGAAATTCAAGTTGGAATGTATCTATAAAATGATTTTCGTTCTTTCCTCACAAATATTCAAATAAACCTTGTGAAAATCACATCTAGTCAAAAACAACTAACAGCATAGGACTACAATAAAGCAACTTATCTAATGACATAATATTCATCCCCCATAGTGGGGTATGGGGATGGCAATACGCAAATGATATAAAAATGGCCAATTTTCGAAATCACTTTTTCCGCTATATCTCAAAAACTGTGTTTTTAGCCAACATAGGCGGCTCACGAGAGATAGATCTTGTCATTTGCTATCGATTGACATATAAATCATCAGCCTATCTAGGAGCTGAGTGGTCGCCATCAAACTTGGAAAGTTATCTGCCAATTACGTTGCACGCTGAATAGCCTGTATCTCCCTAACTGTTTATTTAGCCATTATCATCTTTTGACTGGAGTAAACCAACTAGTAGTGCTATGTAATGACATAGACTTCATTCCCTTTCAGTGGGGTGGGGGGTTGGTAATACATCGAGGAAATAAAAATGACGATTTCTTAGGAAATTAGTTTTTCTGTCATAACTCAAAAACTGTGTTTTTAGCCTACATAAGCGGATTATCAGAGATAGATCTTGTCATTTGCTATCGATTGACGTATAAATCATCAGCATAACTAGGGGCTGAGGGGTCGCCATCAGACTTGGAAAGTTATCTGCCAATTTCGTTTTGTCATTCGATCAGATTCGTTCGTCTGCCCCTTCTAAGCCGCTCATTCAGCCAACAAAAGCTACAGTCATACAATCAATATTACTCTGCCCTATCTTATGACATAGGTTGTATCCCCTATAGTGGGGTATGGGGGTGGCAATACGCAAATGATATAAAAATGGCCAATTTTCCAAATCACTTTTTCCGCTATATCTCAAAAACTGTGTTTTTAGCCAACATAAGCGGCTCAAGAGAGATAGATCTTGTCATTTGCTATCGATTGACATATAAATCATCAGCCGATCAAGGAGCTGAGGGGTCGCCATCAAACTTGGAAAGTTATCTGCCAATTACGTTGCAGCGCTGAATAGCCTGTATCTCCCTAACTGTTTATTTAGCCATTATCATCTTTTGACTGGAGTAAACCAACTAGTAGTGCTATGTAATGACATAGACTTCATTCCCTTTAAGTGGGGTGGGGGTTATACATAAGCGGCTCATCAGAGATAGATCTTGTCATATGCTATCGATTGACGTATAAATCATCAGCATATATATAAATGCTGATGATAGCTTATGTTGGCTGAATGATTGGCTCAGAAGGGGCAGACGAAAGAATCTGATCGTATGAGAAAACGAAATTGGCAGATAACTTTCCAAGTCTGTTGGCGACCCCTCAGCCCCTAGTTATGCTGATGATTTATACGTCAATCGATAGCAAATGACAAGATCTATCTCTGATAAGCCGCCTATGTTGGCTAAAAACACAGTTTTTGAGTTATGACAGAAAAACTAATTTCCTAAGAAATCGTCATTTTTATTTCCTCGATGTATTACCAACCCCCCACCCCACTTAAAGGGAATGAAGTATATGTCAGTACATAGCACTACTAGTTGGGTAACTCATGTCAATAGATGATAATGGCTTAATAAACAGTTAGGGAGATACAGGCTATTCAGCGCTGCAACGTAATTGGCTGATAACTTTCCAAGTCTGATGGCGACCCCTCAGCCCCTAGATAGGCTGATGATTTATATGTCAATCGATAGCAAATGATAAGGTCTATCTCTCATGAGCCGCCTATGTTGGCTAAAAACACAGTTTTTGAGATATAGCGGAAAAAGTGATTTCGAAAATTGGCCATTTTTATATCATTTGCGTATTGCCACTCCCATACCCCACTATGGGGGATGAATATTATTTTATTAGATAGTGGCTATATTTTAGTCCTATAATGTTTGTTGTTTTTGACTAGATGTGATTTTCACAAGGTTTATTTGAATATTTGTGAGGAAAGTACGAAAATCATTTTATAGATACATTCCAACGTGAATTTCGACCCCTCAGTCCGTTCACAGGGGGATGATATTTATACCAATGGATAGCCCTGAATTAGACTTATATTCGATATAGTGTACGAGGTGGCTAAATGGCCAGATGTCATGTTATATTGGAAAACATATTTCAAATATTTGTTATTCTGTTTCTTCAGCTTATTGTCTACCCTTTGCTTAATAGCAGGGGGTGAATATGCTATGGCGTGATAGCATTTTTTCAGCACGTGCTATTGCATATAGATTTTTAAGTCATATGTGTAGTTTCACTATGTTACGGTCATAAATACATAGTGCATGAAGAACAAGTCATTATGACGATAATATAGTATATTTCTTCATACATATCAATTATAATGCATCTTTAATCATTGAGGAAGTGTTTTTTATTATAATTAGCCTATTTAGCATGGATTTTTAATACAATACATCGATTAACCAAATTCGAACAAAAAAAATTTAATTTGGTCGGGTTATATTGGCAGATAACTTTTGGCAGATAACTTCACACCGGTAGCATCTATAATATAAATGTCAGTCGTCTATGGTTCGTCAACAAAGTCAGCAGCTCAGTGAAAGTTGAAAATACTAATATTTATTTTCAGCCGAATATTTAGAGATCGCGCCACATAAGATGGCAGATGGAGGCGTCGCCACAGTTGCGTAATTCAGTGTTGCCAGTAAACACGCTAAAACTAGCACTCACTGTGCCATACGGCTCGATACATTATAGGTTTCATTTGTAACGGTCTTTGGTTGCAGAGCTATAAACTCAAAACAAATTAATATATCAAAGTCAAAAGTCAAAATATTTTTATTCAAAATAGGCCCTATCACAAGCTCTCTTTGAAAGTTATCTTATGATCTAAGTATAAATTAAAAAAAACTATTCCAAACATGGCACTGAGCATTGCCTTTTCATATTTTTTACCGAGGTTAGATCAGCGGAGACCCTAGCTTGGAGAAGAACTAACAAGAAACTCCGGAAATCAATTTATTATAATCACCCTTAACAAACATAAAAATTACAAAGAAAGTGAGGAAAAAACACAACGCTGGTATTACTGAATTTACCTGTCATACAAAATAACACGCAATGGCGGAAACGTCAAATTTAGTTCCAAGTTTGCCGTCTGCCAACTTATGTGGCGCGATCTCTGTCAATTGTGATGCCAAACTGGCTAAATATGTTTACTTTGGGATTATATTTGGGTACTCAACTGGAACGAATCGAAGAACAATAAAAAGCAGTATTGGAGCTATGACTTGTTTTTCTTCGGTTGTAGCGGCTGGCGGCATTGGTGTTACCATGGCGACAGAATAACAAGAAGTGCAAACGCCGTGTCATTAGTGTTTGTACTTGAGCCGGCATAACCTTAGTGGTGAATAGCTTATTAAAGAATTAAAATATAGAAAAAAATATGAATGTCACCTAAAAGAATTATATGTTCGTACGAGTTAAATGTGGTCATAGTTTCTGTCAATGCGTTAAAGAATGTGGCCGCGTTAATTCAGCTAGGCCGATAGGCGGTGCTCACCAAAACCCTGACGGTGCCGATGCAGACCACAACTGGGATGGGACGACGGATGACGCAACATTGTAGCCCTCAAGCATGTCTTAGTGTAGAAGCCCAGCCCGCCTGCCGCGGCTGCGGGATGTGCGAGGGGTTGTAGTCCGGGAGGCGCGGTGCCCCGGCGCTGTGCCGCACCATGGGAATATAAAGTACTTACCGTGCCAAAAATAGGTTTTACAAATGCTTAGGTATGAATTAACTATGCATGGTTTTATGTACATAAATAAACGTTCTTTCCAATGGTAAAGTTTTTTTTATCATATTTTTAGTATTAATATGTGTTTAGAACACCTAAAGTACAAACTTTGATTCTACGTAAAATCACATGAATAAAATTGTTGACTTCATGATACGTTTCCGACCCTATATACGTCTGAAACATATACATATTATATATTTTTATAAAGCTCATTTCTTAGTCTTTTAAAGAAATAAAAATCCAAATAATCATGAAAAAATAATTATACATATCAATAAAGAATGAGAGCTGATTTCAATTACTCCGATTTTTTAACAGAAATATCATTGTTATTTCCAGCTGCCTCCGTTGATTTTTTTACAGTTTTGGATGCTTAATCTATTAAATTATAATAATCGAAAATAAAATTTTGTGCAAATTTTGCGTAAAAGGATTTATTAGGTAAAACACGCAAAAGGGAAGGGAATCGTAAAATCTCGATTTTATGGGAAATTGCTATTTTAAGTATTAACTAATATAAAATGAAGCTTTTATCAATAAATATTAATTGATTATAGTTTCTGATGAGAATACAATTACTTACTCTTTGTTGTTACTTAGTATTTAAGTAGTTATTTTAGTGTAATGTTTGTCGTTTATGATGAAGCAAGATAGACACTGGATATCACTAGTGGTTTCAGATTTGTGTTAACAAATGATAACGATGTTAAAAATAATGTTGATAATAAAATAAAGGAAGGTTATGCAGTTTTGCACTCGTTAAGTTTGCATAAAATTGAGTGCAATTGCTGTTACTGTTATAAAAAGTTTCCAGAAGCAATTGTTATCCAAATGGTGGAATAAGGCCCAAAGGAAATAAAATCGTTTTGAGCAGGAGAATTTGGAATGGTTAAATGTTAAATTCAAATGTTTCCATAACCGTCGAACCCTGCACTCATGACTCTTCCAGTGCCCGTGGTCGGCCGTCTAATAGTTATGAAGAATGTTCTGAAAGGACAAAGAAGCGCAAAAATATGGAGCTCATCCAAGAGCATGGCATGGGATTTGTGCATAACGCTTATTTTCAAGGGCTGAGATCGTCAGGTGAGAATAAAAAAGCTTCAATTGTGAGCATCGTGCAAATCATAGAGAAAGACGAAAAACGCAATGTTTTGCAAAACATACTGCACAAGTCAGAGCACTTAACATTCGATTAAGAAGAAGCTCTTGCGTTATACATAGATATAGATTTGTCACAAGCTCAATACAGTTATTTGACAATAGCTCTCATTCAGAGGCACTTAAGAGCTATTTTACCGCCTTAAAGTCAGATAAATGAAGCTTAAAAGGAATGAACCCACCTAACATCATTGTTACTAATATCGGTGCTAACGTAAAGTTGCAAAATCTTTTGGATCATACAGTAAGACACATTTTGAAAATAAATTCAGTGACAACAGATTCGAAGCACCTTCAGCTGTATTGTAAATGGGGATGTGATGGTCCATCAGGACAAAGTGAACACAAGCAAATTTTACGGGAGGGAAACGAGGAAAAGTATCAGACGCCAATCTATTTATTGTATCACTCGTATATTTGAGACTTATTGACAAAAATAATAATAATAATAATAAAAGCGTTTATTTACAGCCACAAAAACATACACAATACAAAACGTTTATAATTAAAACTTACAAACTAGGGGATTAAACTTGTGCATGTTATTGTCGCAGCAAAAGGGTTCCAACTCAGCTGGGTATGTTGCGTTTGATAGCAAACGCAACGCTGGTCTTATGTCGGAACCATTGAAGGGCAACGTTTATATTATGAACAATAGTGAAATAGTGTATAAATTAAATATTCAAAAAAAAAAATAAATAAATATGAAATTGAAAGATATGAAAACCGATATACATTCTATAATGTGGTTAGTTAAAAATATTATAAATATATTTATATAGATGATTTATAATTAATATATACAATATATTATAATAAAGTCAAGTGGCAACACGAAATCAGTGGCTAGTCCGATGGGCAACAGAAGGAGCAGCCGCCTCCCTTTGCTGGCAGAGCAAATAATCCCGGACGGAACGTTTGAATGTTGATTTAGACTTCAGGTTTCTAATTGGTGGAGGAATATTGTTCCAACATTTGGAGGCGGCGTACCTAAAAGCTCCTCTGAAAGTGGTGGTGCGATGGCGAGGCAGAACAAGCGGTGGTACACAAGCACGGGTCGATTTCTGTTGCTGGTAAATAATTATGTTGTAGTATGGAGAAACCCAACCTATTCCTCTGTAAGGTTTCCAAGGAAACTCCGCAAAAACCAGAATCTACAGTTCGAGAGATCGAAAACGACATTAACGAATTAGCTCCAACACTTATAGCTCACAATGAAGATGTCATACAAGTGGAACACAAATTATTCTTGACGATGATTGATGGAAAAGTTGCACAGGAACTGACTGAAACGCGGTTTAGCGCTTCTTGTACGGTTTGTGGTGCCACTCCTAAACTAATGAATGACTTAGCCAAAGTCATAGCAAGAGATGTGAAGGAAAATTCTTTTAAATTTGCCCTCTCCACCTTACACGCCTTGATCAGGTGCATGGAGATGATTCAGCACATTTCCTACAACTTGACATTTCAATCGTGGTCAGCAAACAACAGATGAAAACAAAAAAATGAAAGAAGAGAAGAAAAAGCAAGTTCAATTACGTTTCCGGGAATTACTTGGCTTAATACTGCTCGTAGGTTTTTTCGGCCGAAATTACTGGAGTTGATATTGGAGTTGAGTTGAATTGATAAAACGATTGTATATTATTTTACAAGTTATGTCTTCTGGTTTTTCTAAAAATGTAACAAACTTTGGACAGTATACATTGGATACAGCTCGATTATATGTTAATAAGTATAACTGGTACTATATGCCCTCATCTGTACACAAAATTCTTATACATGGCGCAAAGATTAATGAATGTTTTGCTGTGTTACCAATCAGTGAACTTTCTGAAGATGCGCAAAAAGCGCGTAATAAGGATTACAAGAAATTTCGATTGCATCATGCCAGCAAGTGTTCGCAATCGGCTACAAACGAAGATGTTTTTCATACTTTGCTCTATACTTCTGATCCGTATATTACAAGTTTAAGCAAGCCGAGTGTTGTGATAAACAAAGGGTTGCTTGAAGAAGCGAAATCTCTCCTTGAAGTTACAAGTTAGTCAATTCGTACCTCCGAATATAAATTAATATTAGCAATAAGGCACATCATTTAAATAAATAAAATATTTTATATAAAATTATAATGTAGTCTTATATTGTAAGAAATTTTTTATGTTTAATTCTATTTTGAAACTTAGTTTTGAATTCATTTCTCGACATAAAGTACGAAATTTTACATATTTAAAAATTTATTATCAAATAAATACAAAACTAGATTAAAAAACTAATATTAGCTGCATTCATTCGATGGAAAATTTGTTAAAGTATATATGGGCCAAATTTCACAAAAAAAGGAGGTACAGAAAGAAAGATACAGAATTTCGACACGGAGAGTACCTTATATTCCCATAGTGCGCCGCTGCGGCGTATAAATTGAAGACAGATATATCAAAAAGTCCGTATCGTTTCCACACGATGCAACGTATCAAACTCATATTCGGCTGTAGTAATTTTTCATAAGCATCAGTATTATGATTACCTAAAAATCTGAAAAAATATCTTTCTTGGTCTTATTTCTTTCAAATTGTAGATAGAAGTCATACAGTTTATTAGTTACATTTATCTACACTAGCAAAATTGAGTGTTGTTCGTGAGGCTATTGAAATTAAAATACATCCCAATAATTTCAATCGTGAGGATGGTTTGCGGATGTGTCTTCGGATAGTGTGTCGTGCTATGAATTAACAAAAATATGTAAGGGTAGACAGACATTAGCTGAGACGGACGCTAGTCTTCCGGCGACCACGGCCTATGCAACTGGGTCGAAAAGTCGGGCAAAATAAAGGTAATCAGATATCTTTATTAATTTATCGTGATATGACGTATATTGGATGTAAGGGGGCACTCTATCACCCTAGTGCCCCAAGCCAACCTCACCTGCCCGTGGTGCGTCCTGCTGTCCAACTAACGAGGCTCTGGCGACCGACAAATGGCGGTATAACCATTTCTTAATCAAGCGTGGTTAAATGCAACAGACCAGTGACGGGCAGCAGCGTCACTGGTGCGAAGACCTACGTTCTGCGCTCACCAACCCGCCTGCCCAGCGTGGTGAGTAAGGGCAATACCCCCCATGAAAAAAGCGAGAAACACATGGCCCCCAGTTCCCGGTCGCCCTACTATTCCGGCCCACGGCAGGGGTCTCGGTTACGGTAGGGCAGGGGGTGCTAAGAATCCCCGGGTTACGGACAGCTGCCACAAATTGACCCTGGCGACGTACAATGGACGCAGTCTACGGCTGGACGAAAGCCTGGCGCAACTGGAGGTAGAACTGACTAATTTAAGGTGGCATGTTCTGGGGATATCGGAGGTCCGAAGACCTGGTGAGGACACCATTACCCTAGAATCAGGCCATCTGTTCTACTTCCGGGAGGGCGACCAGAGGTCACAGGGTGGCGTGGGTTTTCTCGTCAACAAGGTTCTCCGAGACAACGTGCTGGAGGTTTCGAGTGTGTCGACCCGGGTAGCGTACCTTGTACTGAAACTGACCAAGAGATACTCTCTCAAGGTCGTGCAGGTATATGCGCCGACGTCGGCATACTCAGACAGTGAGGTCGAGGTGCTTTATGAAGATATCGCTAAGGCGATGCATAACACCACCAAGACCCACTACACCGTTGTCATGGGGGACTTCAATGCCAAAGTGGGAGTGCGCGAATGCGATGAATCGCGTATCGGAGCGCACGGGGTTGGATGCAGAAATGCCAGGGGGCAGATGCTGGTCAACTTCCTGGATAAAGAGGGGCTGTTCTGCATGAACACATTCTTCGAGAAAAAGCCCCATAGGAAGTGGACCTGGCAGAGCCCAGATGGTAGGACGAAGAACGAGATCGACTTCATCTTGGCAGACAGGAAGTACGTGTTCAGGGATGTCTCAGTGGTTAATAGGTTTAAGACCGGCAGTGACCACCGCCTAGTGAGAGGCACCCTGAATTTCGACTTCAAGGCCGAGAGAAGCCGATTGAGACGGTCCGTTCTTCGCCCAACGATGCTCCAATCCGTGCACAGCTCTGAAGCGTTCCAGCTGGAACTGCGCAATCGCTTCGAGGCACTGAATACCACGGCAAGTGTTGACGAGAACCTCGATGATGTGGTGGGGGTACTTCGCGAGGTGGGTCAGAGATGCTTCAAGGGAGGGCGAGGCAGCCGAAAGTCTAAGCTCTCAAGCGAAACCCTGGAATTGATGCGGATTCGACGTGAATTGCCAGAGGGAGCTTCGTCAGATACCCAACGTCTCAATAAGACTATCCGGAAATCGGTGAGACGCGACCTCCGTAGCTACAATGCGCAAATCATTCAAGAGGCCATTGAGCAAAATCGGGGGTCGAAAGTCTTCAGCAAAAGAATGGGTACATCTGATCTGACGAAGCTGAAAACCTCAGAGGGCAGAACCGTCACTTCAATTCCGGGGATTCTTAAAGAGGTTGAGGGCTTTTACGGCCATCTATACGCCTCGCATGCCCCGAAGCCTCCACCCAATGCGAAGGACCCAAGGGCCACATTGGCGCGCCACTACACTAATGATCTCCCGGTCGTGGACGAAGACGAGATTGGGAGCGCTCTCAAACAACTTCGTAATGGGAAGGCTCCCGGCGAAGACGGAATAACCTCTGAGCTTCTAAAGGCGGGAGGAGTTCCAGTCCTGCAAAAGCTCAAGCACCTATTTAATTCCGTCATAGCTAATGGGACTACCCCGACGGCGTGGAGTGAGAGCGTGGTGGCCTTGTTTTTCAAAAAGGGAGACAAGGCCCTATTGAAGAATTATAGGCCTATCGCGCTCCTAAGCCACGTCTACAAGTTGTTCTCGAGAGTGCTCACAAATCGTCTGGCCTCAAGATTTGACGCCTTCCAGCCGCCGGAGCAGGCCGGATTTCGAAAAGGTTTTAGTACCGTAGACCACATCCACACAGTGCGGCAGGTTATACAGAAGTCTCATGAGTATAACCGGCCGCTGTGTCTTGCCTTTGTGGACTACGAAAAGGCCTTCGACTCCATCGAGATCTGGGCTGTTCTGGAATCCTTGCAGCGATGCCAGGTCGATTGGCGTTATGTGCAGGTGTTGAGGAGCCTATACAGCGTGGCATCGATATCTGTTCAAGTCCAAAACCAAAAGACAAGTCCTATACAGTTGCTCAGAGGAGTGAGACAGGGGGATGTCATATCCCCGAAACTGTTCACGAACGCACTGGAGGACGTCTTCAAAACTCTGGATTGGACTGGGATGGGTATCAATGTCAATGGCAGATACCTCACACACCTCCGCTTCGCTGACGACATTGTCGTAATGGCGGAGTCGCTGCAGGATTTGCAGGGAATGCTGCACAGTCTTAACGCTGCCTCACGGTCGGTCGGTCTCCGGATGAACTTGGACAAGACGAAAGTCATGTTCAACGAACTCGTTGTCCCGGGGCCGATCACGATCAGTGGAGAGGCGCTCGAAGTGGTCCAGGAATATGTCTACCTGGGCCAGGTTCTGCAAATGGGTAGGGACAGCTTCGAGCGTGAGATTTCCAGAAGAGTGCAGCTGGGCTGGGCAGCATTCGGGAAGTTGCGTCATATCTTCTCGTCGCCACTATCGCAGTGTCTTAAGACCAGGGTTTTTAATCTGTGCGTCCTACCTGTAATGACATACGGTGCCGAGACGTGGAACATGACGGTCGGGCTGGCTCACCGATTACATGTCGCTCAGCGAGCAATGGAACGTTCGATGCTGGGTATCTCGTTAAGGGACAGAGTCCGGAACGAGATTATCCGGCAGAGAACCAATGTCGTAGACATTGTCTATCGATGTTGCAAGCTGAAGTGGCAGTGGGCCGGTCACGTCTGTCGCAGAACCGACGACCGTTGGAGCAAAGCGGTTCTCGAATGGCGACCGCGTCTCGGTAAACGTAGTGTAGGACGCCCCCCTGCCAGATGGACTGATGACCTGAAAAAGGTCGCTGGTAGTGGTTGGCTGAGAGCCACGAGTGATCGCGTTTTGTGGCGTTACCTTGGGGAGGCCTACGTCCAGCAGTGGACTGTCATAGGCTGATTGATTGATTGATTGATTGATATGACCCGGTCTCTTATAGTCAATAAAATGGAGTAAATCCAATAGCAATTGAGAAATATTTGGCGAACAACTATCATTAGATCCCCAATAATGTAAAGACTGTTATAAAAAGTTTCCAGAAGTAATTGTTA
The DNA here is from genome assembly GCA_030578115.1 of Leucoptera coffeella. Taxonomy (NCBI): domain Eukaryota; kingdom Metazoa; phylum Arthropoda; class Insecta; order Lepidoptera; family Lyonetiidae; genus Leucoptera; species Leucoptera coffeella. The sequence goes on from JAMBLF010000002.1 coordinate 6,515,435, forward strand.
TCCTGTAATGACAGGTGGAATAAGGCTCAATGGAAAAAAGATCGTTTTGAGCATGAGAATTTGGAATGGTTAAATGGTGAATTCAAAGTTTCCTTAACCCTCGAATCCTGCACTGATGACTCTTCCAGTGCCCGTGGTCGGCCATCTAAGAGTTATGAAGAATGTTCTGAAAGGACAAAGAAGCGCAAAAATATGGAGCTCATCCAAGAGCATGGCATGGGATTTGTGCATAACTCGTCAGGTGAGAATGAAGAAGCTTCAATTGTGAGCATCGTGCACAATATTGAAAAAGACGAAAAACGCAATGTTTTGCAAATCATACTGCACAAGTCAGAGCACTTAACATTCAATAAAGAAGAAGCTCTTGCGTTATACATAGATACAGATTTGTCAAAAGCTCAATACAGTTATTTGACATTAGCTCTTATTTAGAAGAACTTAAGAGCTATTTTACCGTCTTATAGTCAGATAAATGAAGCTAAAAAGGAATGTTACCCACCTAATATCACTGATACTAATATCAGTGCAAACGTAAAGTTGCAAGATCTTTTGGATCATACAGTAACTTGCAGCTGTATTGTAAATGGGGATGTGATAGTTCATCAGGAAAAAGTGAATACAAGCAAATTTTATGGGAGAAAAACGAGCAAGTATCACACGCCAATCTATTTATTGTATCATTCGTATCTTTGAGACTTATAGACAAAAATAATGATGTTGTAGTATGGAGAAACCCAACCTGTTCCTCTGTAAGGTATTGCAGGCCAATTTCAATTGAATTTTCAATTGTATTTTACTGTAGATGTTTGTTTGCCTCGTCAAACTTTACGCATAAATCGAAGAAATTATATTTTTCGAAGTGCTTTTCCAGCTCAAAACCATACGAAAATACAAGCGCAGAACTAGGGTCACATACTCCTGCAGGAGGTCGGGTTAGGGTATTCACTCAAGTAATAATAAATCACTTGTGGTAAATAATTATAATTATATAGTAGGATTAAAAAATAGTATAATGACGTTCCATTTTATATATATTAATAAATAGGTAATAAATTGTTGAATAATCTGATGATAATTTATTAGTGTTTGTTTCGTTTAAAACTCAATTGATACACGGAACGTGCGTTCCACCATGACAATAAAGTTTGTTATGATTTTGTTATATCAAGTTTGATGTGATTTATTTCAGTGTTTTTGAAACTATCATAGTGCAAAACCTGTTTATATCGCAAACATAAATAACATTACATAAAATATCCGCTATTATACCGCCCAATTGCTTTGTGAATCAATATTTATAGGAAATTTCTTCGTCACTCATAGCATAATTACAAATGAAACAACAAATTTATCTGCAACAAATCTAATTCATCATACTGATTTGATATTAACTTATATTAGCTTTGATTTTAACTTATTTTAGATATAAAAACATTCTTGATCACTACTAAAACAAAATTTTTAGGTAACCTCAAAATTTTTTATCCCAGAGATACACAAGGGGCTTAAAAAAGGTAACCTCAAAATTTTTTATTCCAGAGATACACAAGGGGCTGCAATTATTTTACACGGGACTTGTTTCTATAACAAAACATCGACTTTGGTTTGGAATAAGGTGGTAGGTATCTGTGAGAACATAGTAAACTAACTTGACGCATACTGTTTATAAATGATATCAAATGTATTGATATTATTTACAACAAACCGATATAAAGAATGATTTGATATTTTATGATATCAAGTACTAAATATTATGTAAATCCACTAAGTTCGATAACAAATAAAAGCTAAAACATGTAAGAAATTCTAGATTCCCATACAGATTTCTCTTGAGTCTAAAAAACCACTTTTACAGAACCAATTAGCATGTTATTAGTTTATGTTGTATAGTTACGTCAATACGTAAAAGTAGCTATTATAGTATACTTACATCCAAGGTATTGTTTTTAATTATTACGATTAATTATGCTAAATACGCAATAGGCATAGTTTACGCGAGAGCATGGAGCGAAACGGCGCGCGCAGCGCTGCAGCTCTCGCCGCCGCCGTCTAATAAAATTAAATAATAGGTATCTCTGAGAATACACTGAAAATAACTTCTTCTTCATCTATGTAATAACATTTATAAAAATTATTTACATACATAACGTCGTAGAATTCCGTATAATGTGTATAGGTGGTTAATTGTTATTGCTATAAAATATTGTTTATTAAATTAAAACACAAATTTTTATTATCTGATAGTCCTGTGGTTCAAAGCTGAGTTTAAACCTATATAATTCTCTGTGACGCAAAAAGCTTTAGATAAGCGGCACACAAGTGCACATAGTTGACGCAAATCGCTCTCTGCTCTAAAGGCTGGTTTACACTTTGATTAGTGCGAGTGTAAATGTGTGGTGCGATTAGTGTCCAATAAACTGTGAGTGCAGGTGATTTAAGGATACTAAAATAAGGATTTAAAGTTGTAAAGGCATTCATGTTTTATATACCCCTTTACAAATTTATAAGTTATGTATTCGTTCCACTTTGCCATTTCGTATAACAACAAGCGTGTACGCTTTCTAAACTCTGACCAGACCAGACGTGTTTAGTGGCAGGCACGCTGTAAGTGAGGGGGCAGTGACGGCACGCTGGACAAGGTTTTTTTTTTTGTTCTTTAGTAAGCCATTCACCACTAAGGTTATGTCGGCTGAAGTACAAACACTGATGCCACGGCGTTTGAACTTCTTGTTATTCCATCGCCATGGTTACACCAACGCCGCCAGTCGCTACAACCGAAGAAAAACGAAATCGAACCTCCAATTCTTCTCTTTCTTGTTCTTCGGTTTATTCCAGTTGAGGATCCAAATATAATCCCAAAGCAAACATATTTAGCCAATTTGGCATCACAACTGACTAAATATTCAACCGGAAATAATTATTTGTATTTTCAATTTTCACTGAGCTGCTTACTTTGTTGACGCACCAGAGACGACTGCTGGACGAGGTTACTCGCAAAAAATTAGAACTCACTTCCATACACAGGAAATAACTTGAACTAATCAGTAACTGTCCACACCTAGTCACTAATCAAAGTGTAAAGCAACCTTAATGCGAGCATATATAAAATTAAATAATAGGTACCTATTTTTACAAACAATATTTTAATGCAGTAACCATTACTTACATACATTATAGTATGCTCATTTCAGGAGCTTATATAAGTAGTAAATTGTATATCAATACACGATGTGTGTTTGCAAATTTTAACCTACAGAGGTACTTACATCTGGTGCTAGTTTCTAAACCAAAGAGCTATTATACAATTATATACAAAGGTTCGTGGTCTAAACCATATTTAAACGAAAAAAAATAGCTGACAGTTACAGTTTCTGAGAGCTAATAATCATCTTACCACTTTCATTTTAAATACTCCAGACTGTTACTATATCAAATTAACAAATAATAAAGTAGGTAGGTACCTACGCTTTGTCAGGTCAGGTGTATGTGTTTTGAGTATGCCGAGAAGACACATCATCATGACAAAATGCTTATTACATAGTTATAATTACATAGTAGTTACTAAAGTAACTGAAAACTATCTAAGAGTGCGCGGGATCTCTGTTTATAGTTTTATAATCCTGAATAGGTACAAAATACTGTGCTCACATTACGTCGCTGCCGCCGACCCCGATTGATATGGCTACGTCGCGTCGTGTCGTTACCCGACAGATGAATACAAAATATGCATTCACATCCCTTTCGGGATAGTCAGATGTAGCGTGGCAACTAAGTTTTTTTGCAATCTTTTGTCAATCGAAACCCAATCGTTGCCTGATTATCAATAGCCAATAGGTGATTAACTAAGTCCTTACATAACCAAACCAGGTTCCCTCACTAAAACAACAGCACGTGAACAATTGAAATCGTCACCCATCCAATTACTTCCCACGCCTGCGTTGCTTAACTTCGGTGATAGAACGAGAACCGGTGTATAAATCACAACCGTAAAATCCTATTATTTACGATCACAACTACGCGATAGCGCGATTCAAATACCTACCCAATATTTCAGCAAAAACATTATTGACATTACATAACACATAAACTAATAATTGACTGTATAATACTAGTTTATCAATATCAAAAGAAATCTGTTTGGAAATCGAGACATTTACATTTTTCGTACGACTGACCGCCTATAAAAGTCTGTGACCCTGGTACATATTCCGTTTGTTAGTCGCAAAATCAAGCAGTATTAGGGCAAAATTAAAATAGGTTTTATGCATTGTAACGAGTTTACAGTTAAATTCAGGTAAATGTAACTAATAAATTGTATGACTACTATATCTACTATTTGGTAAAAAGTATCATAGAATAGGTATATAATTTTACCGTGAATAAACTGAATTAACCTAGGTAATCATAATACTTACGCATATGAAAAATGACTACAGCCGATTTTTCGGTGAAGAACATATTTTATTTCAAAAGCATTATAATCTAAATATATAGTTTTACAAATTCGTTAACCTTTCGGAGTCAGTAAATAATTGGTTAGGTAGTTGCATACCTATATAAATACAGAATGTAATCTGTACTAGCATCATTACAAACACTGGAGAGCTTGAATTTATTTCGTGTTGGATTGATAACCATCTGGATTTGGGTGAGAATATAAGTTTATACGTTGCATCATATGGAAACGATACGTAATTATTGATATAACTGTTTGCAATTTACACGCCGCGGCGGCGCGTCGTCATGATCAAAACTATCTGTCACGTTCGACAGAGAATATCTGATCTGCTAAGAAGTCGGTCTGGATTGTCGAAAAATCATCACAATGTTTATTTTATGCTAGATATATAATGTACGTTTTATTTAGCAATTACAAAATTTTCTTGCAATCGGCACACTATTTCGTTTAAAAATCAACTATATTATTAATATAAAATTCCCGTAAACGTGTCGCGATGTTGTGAAATTCGCGCCTTTTTATATTTCATATTCTGTCCGGCCGTTAAAAACAGCACTGACCCACATGGTACTCAGCGCCGCTGTGCTAGAAATGTCGGATTAATGACAGTTCGTGAATTTATTTTTGGAATACAATACTTAACTATGTTTATTACTACATCTTATCTCATACCACTACGTTTATGAATCACACTATCATTGACACAGCGTTCATGAATCTATACTGAGCTATCACAGAATCTTACATAATACATTTTCCTCAGGGAGATCATCTCTAACTATTAATTCTGCATTCATGACACTTCTATCCAGCACTCACTGCCATACATAAGTGTAGAAATAGAACATCATTATGAATAGTCAGTCTTCTGTTTCATTCTGAATCAACTGACTAGACATCAGTCCGCTCACAGCTGCATATTAATAACCTAAATGATTAAAATAGAGTTTTATTGATGAATGAATATGCTCAAAATGTATTTCTATATAATTTCACTGTTACCCTTTACACTATGTAAAGGGTAACAGTGAAATTATATACATAGATATGTTAAGCCCGTTTCTCTGAATAAAATAGTTAAAATATAATTCTATTTATTATATGTATAATATTGACCTTCAATCTATATACATCCAGTCTGATTGACCCTGCGGTAACTATAATATTTCCTTAATATATTGTTATTGTTAAGTGCAGCTGTAACTTCACGCACAGTGTTTTAAACACTGGACTGGCTCAAATGTTATCTATAGCTCATCCCAGTTGATTTGTGGTCTGAAGCAGTAGCAAATAAAAGCAAAAGGCAGCTAATATCTTTAAAAAAAATATGTTTTTAGTACTTACAATTATAACAAATAAATGTTTGCAATTTTATATTTGAATATGAGTTCTTACCTCGCGTTCAAAGCTCAACTCGTGCAATGACTTTATGATGGACATAAAGAGCCTTAGATAATCGCAAAGCTGAAAAAACTCCTCGTCAGGCAGAGAATTAGGAGTTTTCATCTTCTTAATTGTTACGCAGTTTTCGTTACGCTTTCGCCGTCTTTCGCTTGTGTTGTGCTTCCCTCTACAGTCTCCTCACTCTCCAGACTCATAATTTAGTTGTGCAAGTGCCTAAATTAGTTTTTTGCTTGTTTAAAGTTGCAAAACTTTCTAACAATCTGGAAGCAACCACCTTTTTATTGATCGCTATTTGACATTTATGTTAGCAAAATTATCTCTCTCGATTGCTGTCAAAACTGCTTACATAATACTAAATATTACTGTTTTCATATGTTTTTTAGTTCTCTGATTGCTTGTTGATGGCAGCACTGTTTTGATTGCTTTTGCAACAGCGATTACATGATACATAATACGGAGGTCATGTTGGACAGCGAAAATCTCACAATATTCGTCAATTGATTACTGATCGCAAGATACATTTAAGCCCTGGCGAGCGCAGAGCTATCTAGGTCCTCGCAGAACGCCACCGACAACCCGATGCAGCCGTTGTGGAAGGGCGCGTTGCACAGCACGCACACCAGCACCTCCTCGCCTACAACCGGTGTCTTGCGCGCCTCACAATTCATTTTTTATTATTAAATAAACGTAGAAACGTTTATCTCTTACTCACAGAATTTAATTTTTAAAATATATAGAGATCCCGCCACATAAGGTGGCAGTAGCCAAACTTGGAACTAAATTTGACGTTACCGCCATTGCGTGTTATTTTGTATGAAAGGTAAATTTAGTATTACCAGCGTTGTGTTTTTTGCCCCCTCTTTGTAATTTTTATGTTTGTTAAGGGTGATTATAATAAATTGATTTCCGGAGTTTCTTGTTAGTTCTTCTCCAAGCTAGGGTCTCCGCTGATCTAACCTCGGTAAAAAATATGTAAAGACAATGCTCAGTGCCATGTTTGAAATAATAGTTTTAAGAGATTTGCGATTTATACTCATGATATAAGATATAAGGGTGTGTATAAGATTGATTGCAGCTGTGGGAAATCCTACGGCGAACACACTAAACGGTCTATTGCGGACAGAGTGAAGGAACACATAATATATGTAATATATAATAAGAAGGATAAGTCCCGTTAATTATTAATCATGTTTGAAATAGTTTAATAAACATATTTTGACTTTGATATATTAATTTGTTTTATTTGAGTTTATAGCTCTGCAACCAAAGACCGTTACAAATGAAACCTATAATGTATCGAGCCGTATGGCACAGTGAGTGCTAGTTTTGGCGTGTTTACTGGTAACACTGAATTACGCGACTGTGGCGACGCCTCCAACTGCCACCTTATGTGGCGGGATCTCTACGTTCACACTTGCACTTAATAATTACTACATTTACATTTATATAATTACTACATTACTAATTACTATAACACTTCACATTTAATAATTACTATACTTTTAACAAACCGCTTAACAACACAACAACTTACAGTGAATAGAAATAAAAACGTTTTGAGATTTAACAGAATATTTATTTAGAGCTAATAAAACACGCTAATTGCTATTGATAGTCGCTTACCCTCATTGTCACTACATAGTATAAAACAAAGTCGCTTTCTCTGTCCCTTTGTATGCTTAAATCTTTGAAACAACGCAACGCATTTTGAAGCGGTTTTCTTTAATAGATAGAGTGATTCAAGAGGAAGGTTTATATGTATAATAACATCCATTAAATAGTGGAGTAGGCTTTATATTTTATACCCGTGCGAAGTCGGAGCGGCTCGCTAGTTATAAATAAAAATTACAATATTAATTAGCTTCAATGCACGTGTAACAGCATCTTTTGAAATTCAATGGCTCAAAATCTTTGTATGAGATGACTCTGTGACTTGAGCCATCCTTACAGATAAACGAAAACCAGACCCCAGACGAGTCCGCTCTCAGTCTTCAACACCAGAACAGATGGCTATCCGACAGAAGTCAAGTGGTGTGATCTTCTTTCCCTTGGGCTTCGTCTCATTCACACACATCAAATCCAAATACCTCTCTTTCATTATCAATATTTCCTCTAACTTTTTATGCTTTCATTCATCATCGCAAAGCGGGTCTCTTTAGCCAGCTTGCAGTCTTGTGAGATGCAGTGGCGTGACAGGTAGCAAGTACAGTCTACGCCTCTGTGTCATACATTGTTTCGACACATTTTGTTTTCAAGATTACCAATCATATAGGTACCTTTATTTAGTTAAAGCCATTGGTACTAGAAATGAATTAATTATCTCGTAATATTTGCCCGTCACTCATTTTTATCGACACACATGTGTCAAAAATATTAATGAAATGGTTAATAAAAAATATTCTAGCAGTTTCTATAATTATCTGATCTGTGGTAAATAGGTAACAAAAATCATTTCGCGTGTTAAAATTGTATCAAAGCTGGGCCCTTACTCCACTAATTCATTTTAGCCACAATATTACTTCAGTATCGATACTGTAATACCTCAGTGGCCGTAATTTGACACTTTTGGCACTTCACTAACAAATTTTGGCCACTGAAGCGCTATTGAACTACATCTGAAGTACAAAAAAACAACTCCACTAATCAAACGTCCGTCAATATCAGTTCAAAAGCCTTATATTTGGTACTCCACTATTGACATTTCTATACTTGAGTTGCCACTGAAGCACCACTGACTCGCTATTGAGGTACAACTGTGGCAAGTCAAAATATTAGCAGAGTGCGACTTTTACAGCCGAGACGCAGTCGTAACGTAGTAGCGACGCAGTTGTGTGGCTGTCAAAGTTAATTATTGGAGTAAGGCCCCGGATGTTCGTAAATTATTCCCATCGCTCATTCATTTATATAACCAGTTTGATTCATGTCATTGTTTAAACCCATAATTTTGTGTCAGAGAATCAGAATTGCACAATGTTCTTACTTTTTCATATTATCCATTTAAACACTTATAAATATTCTTCCAACTCACTTTGAATATTAATATAATTACCTTCCATTTCAATATTATTCTTATATTGAAAGAATGAAGAAACCTCATTATGAAATTTGTGTAGTATAAATTAATAAAAGGTTATTATTTATGGACAGGCAAACTCGTTAATGACCTGTGACGTAGGGTACACTGAACGAGCGAGAAACTACACTTGGCGAAGGTGCAACATGCGAGGCGCGAGTCTTTTGTCACGTGTTGTAAACTTTGGCCAAGAACTTATGTTTTTACTAGTCAGTCTGATCTAGCTATGGGAAGATGAGAGATGACGTGCACGAAATAAACAAATACCAAGAAAAAATACGAGTTTTTGAATTTGTATAAAAAATTAAGATTATACCCAACCTCTAAAACAAACTGTATACTTGAATGAACATTTGCCTGCGTTCTAAGTAATAAATAGGTAGTTTTAATTGAATTGCACTTATAGACTGTTTATTATTTACTGCTAGTATAAAACAAAAATTTTGCAAACGCTCAATCGCCAAGCGACAAAACCAAACATGTTTAAACCACGTGAGCGTTCATTCACTTGTTGACTTGGCACGAAATGTGGCCTCAAACGACTGTTCGAAAAGTATATTTGCTATACCTCTCGTTTCACTATCACGAATCAAGTACTCACAAAGAATATCCAAAGACGCGAATTGAGGGAAAATGCCGTCAGTGACGTCATCAAACAGCTATCTAAAGGACGGTGTTTACTAGTCCGTTGTGTCGTGGTTAACCTCAGACGTCCCTAGCCTCACCACCACGCCATGTCACGTTAATGTTTATTCAAATATGGCGTAAGGCCCACTCCTCTTAGTCGCTCACAATTGGTCTCAGCCTGCCCATGTTAAGAGCTGAGTATCTCATATGTAGTATTAAGGAAATACTTGTACTACTGTGTAAAAGCCGTGGGTTAATTGCAGACGTCAAACCCGCGTAATACCACTCTACTTTCTATACAAATTTTGCGCTAGGCCCACCTCTCTTCGTAATAGTACCATGGTTACAACAGTGTGGCCCCAGAGGGGCTTTTACATACGTTTGATATTTAGCGCCCGCTTGTCGCCAGCGCACTAGGCTCGCAGTGTGGTTGCCTATTTTCCTATCTGATCATGTCACCTTCACTTTGACTGATGTTTCGACTTCAAAGAGATTCCTGGTATTTCCCGGGCCCCTCACTCAGTTTTTACTCAATTTTCAGAACCATGTTCTGGAGTCATCAAATTTTCACTTACACATTACCATCAATAATTTCTATTACATTCTAAATTTAATTGATAATTCAGATAATTCTACAGCTAGGGAGAGCATCGCGTCAGCAACATATTTCTGTTGAATGTCGAAAATAGTCGCATGCACTTTTTGGCATGTAATGAATTAAACCACTTAAAATAAATGTTTGCTCAGTTTTTTTCTGTACTTACTTTTGTTTTCATTCACTGCAATCCTCGCAATAGGGATAAATTGATCGAAACATAGCCTATCTATAGATAATATTTAACAGCTGTCGGAAAATGGTGTATATTATATAGATTACTTAAAAATATTAAACATACATACATATACATCACGTCCTTTAAACTTTTTCGGAGTCGGCAGACCTTCAAAGTTGCCATGCCATTAAAATGAAACATTCACGACTCTAGCCACCTATAGTCCATCTACCAATACATTCCATTGTCCCTACTCCCTTAGTTGTAACATATTCTTCGACACGCCAACTTAAATCGATACCTAAAATGGTAGTTAGTTAGAAATCTAGTTACGTCCTAGGAATTTCGTCATTTATTTATCAATATATTATACAAGTACTAATTTAGATATTTGTAAATACTAGTCTATAATTGCAATAAATATGTGACCCGGTAAGTACATTTTGAAGAGCGCGGCGCCTACTTTGCGTAAAGGCGCATGAGCATCTCACTACTGAAGGACTTGGGCCGCTCGATGGGCAGGCCCAAAGCGCGCGACCACACCAGCTGCGCCAACACGCCCAGCGCTCGTGACACGCCGAACATCACCGTGTAGTAGTTCATCTCTTTCAGGCCGTAGTACTGAAACACCAAATATAATCGTGTGAATTTTTGTTACAGCAAAGTAACAAAAACGTATACATGGCAATCAATCGGTCTTATACAAACGCTTATCACAAAGAATAATAAAATTTCCTCCACATATTTTTCTTCGCTATAAAAAGGATGTTTTTTATAATGAAATAATATATGACTTCTTGACGTTTCGATAAGAAAGGAAAAAAACTCATTCTACCGTCGAAAATTTATTCAGCTTAATATGAGTAATCTCAGTATTCTAGATATAAAAGAAAACATAAGGTAGACTCGACTCGTCCATTGACCCTTGCGGATGGTTCAGGTTTCCATCTCCGCAATGGCGGAGGTAGTAATTCTATGGTCACCTTGAACCCAAGTGTTGACCAGATAGTCAGTACTCAATGTGTGCTTAAAGCTAGCGTTCCGACGGTTACGGTTAATAACCGAAATGTATCTGTTATTAACCGAAACAGGTATGTGTTAACAGGTAAAGAAAATAACTGATATTAACAGTATCCGAAACAATGCCGGTTATTCGTACTTACTTAAAGTTCATATTGGCATGTTTTAAGACTGTAAATATTGTATACTAATAATTTTATGATTTTAAATTTTAGACTTTATTACATAAGCAGAAACATTAATTTTCAATAAATTTTACAAAACCATGAAATATTTGTTGAAAATGGTTTTTCGACTTGTGTAATAAAGTCTAAATTTCAATATTCATTTTTATTAAATGTTTTGTACATTGCAATTTGTGTTCATTTTGTATTTCCTTTTCTTTGCGTGGCGTGGTCACTATGTTGCGTTAAAATCAATCGACTTATTTTAACGAATAAAAAACGACAATGATAATAATAAGCATAGCTAGGTATACAGGTATATAACACATTAAAAAATAATAAACAACTGAAATATAAGGATGATACATTATAATAATAACATACCTACAACCACCAATATATTTCAATACTTTAGTTGCGATTTGCACCTCTATTTGCATTAAGTAGTAACCCCCGCCATAACTTAGTGCCAAATAGACTAGTCTTTATGACGACAAGTTCGGTCTTGTCGTTATTAATCCTTTAATAATATGTTGTAATTGTATAGGGTCACAGCGGTGAAAAAAAACGTTTTCTTAAGGACGGAAGAGATTTTATTCTGCACGATCACACAAACAAACACATAAAAGCTACTGTAACCACAGAATGGATTCCAGGTCCATGTCCCAACAGGTGGAAGCACTACCTTGCCTCCCGAATATAGCTATATTTGCTTGGCGCTTCAAAGTGCTCGACCCAGTAGATGTGAATGCAAGAATTTTGCACGCAAGCAGAGCTAGAACTAACTACTTTCTCTCCCTTCTTCCTAATTAACATAATATTTCCTGAGACTATATAACGCGCGATGATACAGACATCCAAGAGAACTGATGTATCGGTGGCGCCATCTCGTATCGATCAGTCATAATAATGTTCTCTCGTTACAATGTTTATTACTCCAATTTCTCTTAAGCATTCAGATTCGCATTGTGTAGGTATATATGACGTGTTCTGTACAAATTATATACAGAACTATAATCAAATTGCTCCATTAAAAAAAAAACAAAAAAAAAACAAACGCATTCACGACCATTAACCCTTGCGGGGTAGTCAGAGGTTCAGATGTCCATCTCCGCAATTGCGAAGGTAGTAATTCTATGGACACCTCGAACCCACGTGTTAACCAGATAGTCAGTACTCAATGTGACAGGTGGTCAGCCATGTCGCCATTTACAAGCACTAACTATTACTTGTTCGACGAACAGGTAGGTTTCCTCCACGATGTTTTCCCTCACCGTATAATTCGATGCATTTCGTAAATGTGTTTTTATTACGAAAATGTACATAGAAATTCATTAAAATTCATTTCCATTGGTACATGCTCAAGCGGGATTTGAACCCTGTACCCACTGATACAGAGCCAAGCCCCAAACAACTGAGCTACGTCGAATTACTGAGCTACGTCGAATTTGCTCCATTAAACATTCAACTTAGTTTGAGGAATAGTTAATAATAAGTACCTACCTTTACCTATGTATAATATTATGCCAGGTAGAACAACAAATGCCGTACACAGACATTTGGAGCAGCTAGAAAACTCATACTCAAGAATAGTTGTAATAGTCAGTGCTAGTAAATGGCGGCATGGCTTACTACCTGACACATTGAGGAATAATTATCTCGAACATTAATGGTCGGGAAAGCATTTGTCTTTTTTATAATATCACTTATTATTATAATTCTTGATAGGATGTCCTAATCCGTATGTGTGGGGCTGAGGTAAGGTGCTAAAATATATGTGCCACATCATTGTCGTTGTCAGTGGGAGGATCAGTTGGGATACCACGGGCTGTCGTGCCCGAAGAGCGCCAGGCACCATAAGCGTTTCAGCTGTTTTGGAGCAGATGGGCATCCTCAGGAATGATGGCAAGAGGCCTGACAGGATGACAGTGGTTCCTTGAAACGATGGGAGAGCATTGTTTTGTGATGCCACCTGCTCCGATACTCTGCCGCCCTCTCATCTATCCGGTAGCTACGGAGGCGGGTTACGCGGCATCGGATGCGGCGGCATTTAAGCAGCGAAAGTACAGTGGTGTCACTACTGACTACTATCTTGTACCTTTATCATGTAAATATTTAAACATAGAAATAATATCACTTAAATCATTATGTCAACAATTATTAATTAGATTATAATCAATGTGATTTGTTGTTTAATTGCATAGATAAATAAATGATTCATCTTAAGCAAAACTTTTAGTTATTATTTATTCTAAACCATTTTTTCCTATTTAGTGGCGCCTAAGACACATTCCATCGTTCTTGCTTATTACTATTCCATTTGAATTTTATCTCAATAAAATTATGGATTTTATCTGGAAACCAGCCGCCGCTGTTTAGACTGTCCATGACCTATCACGAAAGAAAAGTAGGTTTCCTCGCCATGATTTCCTCCCGCCTAGTAGTACATCTATCACAAGCTCAATTAGTTACATGATAATCGCATTTCGTCTTCATCAATGCTTTACATTACAATACGGACATTAAAGCGCAAGCAACACCGGTTCACATGGCAAGCTACAGAGTCTGTGTGGCCAAATGGTCTGCGCTCAAAGCAGTCCTACCTATTAAAACTTGATAGAATGGCACTTATCCTATTATCCGACGACATTTAAAATGTATGTACATATGTGTATATATATATATATATATATATATATATATATATATATATATATATATATATATATATATATATATATATATATATATATATGTACATATGAAGAGTTTATGAGGATATGAATGAAACCAAAGAGTTGTGTAAGAAATGTGAGAGATTAGCCAGGTTGTCTCAGTCTTCCGCTGGGAATACGGGTGTGATTTACTGTTTAATATATGTATAGCCCAGGTTATTTCTTACATCTTGTACATTACATTTCCAAATCTGAACTATATCGAAAGTAAAAACTACCATTAGGAATTTGAAATTTATACTGAAATTGCTGATTTTGCTTATGTAGAAACAAAGTCTTAAGAATTTTTAATATTTACCAAAGACTCACACCCTATAACTCTTTATTTCCGATAATCTTTTAATACGGTTACCCGTTTATTTCGATTAATCGAATGGGATGTTAACCATTTATATGCTCACAGCTATGTCGCCATTTACAAGCACTAACTACACAGTTCGGGAAATAGGTAGGTTTCCTCGCGATGGTTTCCCCACCTTCATTCAATTTCATTTCAGTGTATTCTATGTATATTATTAAATAATGTTCAAAGACACCTGAAGCTAATCGTTCATTTAACATGTTCATCAATTTTAAAACCTTTAACCAGGTCGCATTGTAAAATAAGAACATATTATGTGTAGTCTCTCAATCCTCACACCGAGGCCTACGGGGACCAATAGGTTTTTTGTGTTTTTATAGATTTGTAAAAGGCCTATGATCGTGTACCCCAGAACGATTTGTAGAGGGCGCTTTCTGCGTTTGCTTTGGGCAGTACCTTCATACGGACTCTAAACTCTATATGTGGATTCGGGAGCCTGTGTTAGGGTTAATGGGGCCTACTCAGACTGGTTCAGTATCCGAAAGGGTGCGAGGCAGGGCTGCGTAGCGTCGCCGTGGCTGTTTAATCTGTTCATGGATAGTAATTTGGCTGATTTGAAAGAAAGTGACAGAGGATTGCGTATGGGCGAGTTGATCATTAAATGCTTCTTTTACGAAGACGAACAGGTTCTTCTTGCGTCATCAGCGTGTGAGTTGCATGAATGAGTCCCTTAAGAGGAAAGATGTGAAAGTTAATGTAAGTAAAACGAAAGTAATGGTTATAATTATGGATGGACTTAGCAAGACAATATGTAAGATTGAATTAGATAATGAAAGTGAACAAGTGAATCATTTTATGTATTTGGGAACTTCATTTCCTAGTAACGGAAAGTGTGAGGAAGATATTAATGTAGAGTGTGTGCAGGAAATATGTTTAATGGGCGATGAATATTGTTATGGGTAAGCAGTAAGTTGCTATGGCAAAAAAAACATGGAAGTAGAATCAATGCCGTTGAAATGCTGTCACTGAGAAGCATGTTAAGCGTGACATTGAATGATAGAATTAAAAATAGTGTGATTAGGGAGGGTTGCGGTTTGAAAGAAGATGTAGTGACTAAGATTGAAAAGGGCATGCTTCGATGGTTTGGACATGTTATGCGGATGAATGATAGCAGATTGACAAAACGGAATATATATGAGTGAAGTGGAAGGGCGGTTACTAGGGGCCGGGCCAATAAGACATAACAGTCAGATAGTCGCTATATTAAAAAAAGGTGACGTTAGGAGTACCTATAACCGCCAAGTGTGCATAAGAAGATGTATGAGTGTCAATGAAGCGAAAGTGGTCAGTCAGGGTCGGGACAAATGGGGATCCATGATCTCTGCCTACCCTTCTACAGGGAATCCGGCGTGATGTGTGTGTATTTATTATCAATCGTCTGTTGCACATTGTCGACAAACATTGAGATTCACAAAATTATTTGTTTGTCTAAATGTATTATTATTGCTTAATTTTATGAAAACAATAAAAATTCATGATGATAATACTGAATTGATTTTAATAAAAAAGGTAAGGAGTAACATCTCTAATGACTTGTGGTTTTTTTTCAGCCTTTGTAGTAATAGCGGTGATGTTTATTCATTCATAGTAGTGTTTAAGAGTTAAAAATCGTAATTTATTTCGATAATCGGTTATGTTAAATAAATACGAAAATCGGCAATGCGTACAATGCAGTAAATGTACACATTGCCTGGGCAATATATGAAAATAAATTCATTTTATAAATTATAAAATTTGTCTAAGCAATGTTTGTAATAGATATATTGTATTTAAAGAGAAGGGAGATTATTAAAAAATTATAACCCACTTATTAACCAACTATTTTTTCAATTTCTTTTCTTCACTATAACATTCGGGACTGCATAAAATAACTTAACTACTAGAAAGCAACTTTTGCAATGTATTTGATTGCAATTAGATATTCTTTAAAAACCTTTGGCGCTTATTAAAAAATTGTAGTAGGTACTAGATATAACGATAAGTTATAAATTTTTATCTTCCGCGGCTATTACTTAGCGAATTGACATTACTTCATTACCTTAAATTTAATGTCTTTCTGAGTCCTAACTTGTATTAAACAAATCATTGTGCCATGTACTAAGCATGGTGATACGACCCGGTCTCATATAGTAAATAAGATGGTATAGTGCGCCATTAAGAAGATCTGATACTGGTCAATTACAAAAAAATATTATTTAAAATATATAGTACATTTAGTAGACGCACTAGCTAGTATTGCCTGAAAAAGTCTCACGAATGCCTGATGTATTGTCTGTAACGAATACTGTACCACATTTTGATGACCTGCCAGTAGCTGGCCCACTTAATTCAACAACAATTTCAAGTGACTGAAGAGAATTATGGTGAGAATTATAACGAGGAGTTTTCAGTTCCAAGTACTTCCAAAATTCCACAATTGATTAAATAAATCGCAATTAATTAATTTAATTAGAGATTTAGATTTGTCAAAAGAGAAAAAAAGAGTATTAGCTTCCTCCTGCAGCCCGGTGATAATGTAATTACATACCGCAAATTTCACGTTTTTTTCATGGACTGTTATTCAACGGATAGATATTAAGTTAATTGTTCTGATGTGGACGCTTTAATGCAACTTTTCTTTAAAAATACAGAAAATATAGTTTTTTGATTGACTGTTTTTCCACAAAATAGGAGAGATATGAGTGATTAACTTGGTGAGCGATTTCACCAAGATATCGCTGGTATTGAGGAACAATATCAAGGTAAATGGAGCCCTGCATTGCTGGCAAACTACTCTTGGTTCTTAAATAAGGGAAAGTCCTAGCACTAGTTCCATCGAAATACAAATAAAATGAAAAAAACATGTTTAAAAGAACAAAACTAAAAAGTCCAAAATAGTGTTTAAGTTTACCTCAAAAATAGTAAAAAATTCATTATTTTAAAAATATCATAAAACCCTGACGTGATAAATATATTACATTTCACATCTTATATTATATAAAGATTGTAAAACAAGAATCAGGTGATAGGATCTACGATATAAAAAAAAATTTTTTTGTTCACCTGTGATATATTTATTACCTATTCTGAGTAAAAGGTAAGTTTCCTCGCGATTGTTTTCTTCATCATAGTTGGTGTTTCCCGCAAATGTTTTAATGGAACCATGGTATAAAAAAATTCAATAGTATTTTTTCCTTAATACTAGTTGACATAAAACAGTGGTTTTATTTACCTACACTCTTCATCTATGATCGATAATATTTTACACATTGCCAGCTTCCAGCATTCTATACAATGTCTAGGCAAAGTATGAAATAAATAATATTAAGGCAATGTGTATAATAAAGCATTATATGCAATGACTGGTGACTGGTCAAAAAACAACAATATACAATATCTTAACATACCTTGTATTTTAAATGTTATGATGTCGACAATTTAAAATATAATACATAATAAAATAAAACTATTATTTACAATGAAAAAATTAAAAAAAAATCTAAAAGAAAAATATCTCCTTTAGCTCCTCGCTGTCGGAGAAAGGCACGGTTCCCAACAAACTGGCAACATTACATCTCTGAATAGCCAAACTAATGCGTTGGCCGAGGTAAGTGCCAGCCCTTAAATCACAACAGGCCTCGGAGAGGCGAACAGTTACCTCCTTTATAAAACGTCGTTCCTCGCTTCCCCACGTCCCAAGAGTTTCAACGGCGAAAGGAACGAAAAAGTAGTAATTGACAAAATATTTCAACGAGTTAAACAGTACAGTATTTTCAAGTAAGAAACCTACCTACCTAAGGATGGTATCTTAAGTCGATGAAAAAATTTAAATTTCGAAAATATTTTGCTACAAGAGTAATCTTTAAAATATGTTATTTTTTATTGCAACCTGGATAAATTTTTAAAGATTCATGAACGAGTTAAGCTAACGATTAGCCAAAAATCTAAATCATTCTACATTATTTTGTTTTTTCTAATATTTTGATATGAATTGGTTAGGGCTGAAGAACTACATAATTATTATTTCGAAAACCCTACTTATATGAATTCCAAGACAAAGTCAAGTAGTCAAGACTACGACGATTTTCACCTCCAGGGCAAGACAAACTAGCTCATTCATATTTCAATAGTCTTTGATAATGTTCATTTTCGACCTAAATGTTGCAATTGACGGATATACATATACAGGGTGGCGCATTCAAGACGGTCAGTATGGGAAAGTCTAAAACTATAAGAGATACGAGGGTTTGTTTTCAGGAACCATGTCACCGATTTTGATAAAAATAAAAACTGCATTCATACTTTCTTTGAAAAAACAACTGTATCCAGTACGGGAATCGAACCCGGTGGCTTCGAAAAAATAAACTTGCCCTTTTCACTTTTTCTTTTTAAATATCGATTTTGTAGGTCTTAACCTGTAAGTGTCTCTATGAAACATGATGTCGAAAATGAATAAAATGCATTGTTTTGTCATACTTTAGTTTATCATTTTTTATCACATCATTTACATACACCGTTACAATATTACCAAGTTCAGACATGTAAAATTGTCTCTATGGCTGTTTGTAGTTTTGTACCGCCGCCACCCTGTATATACATTCTTCTCTAGCCTAAGCAAAATTTCTCGAGGCCAATGCCCACATCTAATGCCTATATGCACAGAATTATATCAAAACAAGCTCAAGATTTTATAAAAATAAAATGAAATAGCTGTATCCTGCAAGATAATACCTAAGATGTACTGTAGATTATCTACAGCAAAATGCCAAGTCGATTCTTTTTTGGTACCATGGAGATGGCGACTCTCTTATTTAAAGTGTGTGTGTTTATATGTTTTTTTGTTGTGATCTGTCTCAGTTTTTTTTTATTTGTTACGAAAATGTAGATAGAAATTCATTAAACTTCAATTCCATTCGTATATGCTCAAACGGGATTTGAATCCTGTACCCACTGATACAGAGTCAAGCCATAAACAACTGAGTTACGTCGAATTAAAAATACATTTACGATATGCGTCGAATACTACGGTGAGGAAAAACATCGTGAGGAAACCTAACTGTTCCCCGAACAGGTAATTTAGACGACCCCCGTGGCGCGATCGGTTAGACACCTGATCGGTGAGACCACGGTAATCGTGGGGTCCCGGGTTCGATTCCCGGTGGAGGCAGAGTTAAGAACTACGATTTTCTACTGCTGTCCAGTCTGGTCGTTGATTATATATGCTATATATGTATTTATCTATATATAATATGTATACATTTCTTAAATATACGTTGACTAGTACCCTTAACACAAGTCTTAAATGTATTTACCAAGGGGCTAGTTCAATTGGTGTAATAATGTCCAAATATTATTATTATTAATAGTCATTGCTTGTAAATGGCGAAGCTTACCACCCGTCACATTGAAAACTAACTATCTGGTCAACACGTGGATTCGAGGTAGCCATAGAATTTCCACCTCCGCGATTGCGGAAATGGATACCTACACCTCTGACTACCCCACATGGGTTAATGGTCGTGAACGCGTTTTTGTGTTTGGTCTGCCTCTGTGTCCAAATAAATGTTTTCCTTCTAACTTTTTTATAAGACTTTTAGACCATACATAGAACAATGTGTAATGCCATAACAATTAAGATCAGAAGATATGTAAGTAAAACAGCAGCTGTAGGCAAGAGGACAAGAACTCTGTCTCATTATTAGAGGTCCTAAGGTTTGAATTAGAGGTCCCGGCTCTGGCGTGTACCAGTTAATGAAATGTGCGTACATAATTTACAGTCACTGATGCCTATCCCTCGAAATGCTGTATATATATAGTGAAACAAGAGTTTTGAATGGCTCATACCTAACATCTCTCAAAATTACGGAGATGGACTACCCCGCCACGATAAAAAAGAGAAATTCAGCAAAACACTAATCATTTGAATTGCCCGTTTATAATGGACCCTCATACTGAATGTTTATTACGCTGATAAAAATAGTTAAATAAAAACAACAACATAACAGCAAATAATCTGTGATATTAATCTAAAGTTAACACGAGTTTTTTTGAATATATTTAAAAAAAATGCTTAAGATAATTTAAAGGAGAAACCGTAAAGTGTTACTAATGAACAAAATAGTGCCTTATCTTAATTCACAATGACTTTGAGTTTATTATTATTTCCATTCAAACTCCATTCCTACTAACTAATAAACTAACAGTTATCTTAAAAAGATGTTAGCGTTGGTACAACATATTTCTTGCAACATAGTTCTGTTCTTAGTTGGAAATAATAATGAAAATTAGTTAATTACACTATGCAACACTAAAAAAATCACCGAGACCCCGAGTGATGATTCGTATTAGGTATACTTAGTAAATAATAGAAAACGAATTTATAACTTTGTATCACGTCCCAAAACATAAATAATAGAAATCTTACTTTATTTACGTTCCGCAACATTTAGTTAAGGATAGTTATAAAATTTTAATAATTTTGATGGATTAATGTCAGCATCAGGTCACAAACATATTTATTATATCAGAAGAAAGGAGATTGTTTATTGACGGATCAAAGCGAAGTTTAAAGGCAGTTTTACTTCATAATGGTAATATACTTTCATTTTTGCCTGTAGCATACGGCGCTAACTTAAAAGAAACTTACGATATTTTAAAACTAATCCTAGAAAAGATTTAATTACGTAGAACACAAATGTCATGTATGTGCAGATTTAAAGGTAGTGTGGCTTTAATTTTAGGGTTGCAAACTGGCTATACAAAATATTGTTGCTTTCTCTGAGAATGGGATAGCAGAGCGCGTTCAGAACACTTCATTAAACCAAATTAGCCTATAAGATCTGGTTTAGTGATTGGTCAGAAAAATGTAAAAAGCTAACCATTAGTATCATCTGATAAAATCATTTTACCCCCGTTACACATCAAACTTGGTTTGATAAAGAATTTAGCAAAAGCACTTCGCAAAGACAAACCTGTATTTTAGTTTCTTAAAACAAAATTTCCTAGCAACCTGAAGCGAATTTTCATCGGTCCTGACATAAAAAAATTAATCAATGATCCTGCTTTTTTATCGAGTTTTAGTCCTACTGAAGAAAATGCATGGATGGCTTTTGTCGATGTTACAAGAAATTTCCTTGGCTATTACAAATCACCAGATTTTCATGAAAAAATTAACAGGATGCTGGATGCGTATCACAAAGTAGGATGCAATATGTCATTCAAAATTCATTTCTTACACTCCCATTTAAGTTTCTTTCCGGATAACATGGGTTCAGTAAGTGATGAACACGGAGAAATATTTCATCAAGAAATAGCAGACTATGAGAAGCGTTACCCAGGTAGATGGGAGCCAGCGATGGTTGCAGATTACTGTTGGAGCCTCCAGAGGGATACTGACACTACTGACCATAATTATTAATTAATGTTTTGTACTTAAACATACCATATACCCGTGAGGAAACAATGTCAGCAAACACACAACCCCAGTGACTTTTTTAACTTCCGACGTTTTTAGGCGCTATGATCAGTTCCATAGCATAAACATGTTTCCTCATGATATGTATCTTTAAGGGTCCAAAAAAAATAAACCATAGAAAATTCCCAGTGATACGTGCGTGCTTCGAGTATGGATTAAAACATCAAGTTTCTGTTTCAAATCCTTTGTTTGAATATATATTTTAAAATTAAAATATATTTGATTTATTTCCTGTAAAACTTTAGCCCTCTAAGTTGTGCGTCTCTTACATTTCATATTTTGACAGAGTGGTGGCACGATGTATGATCAGAACGTTCCAGTTTCAATTTCACGCCAGAACAGCATAAAAAACAAGGTTAGATTAGTCAGTTAGTTTCCAGGGTTAGGGAAAAAACAGGCAAACGTGCACCACTTCGCAGGATGTGTTCGCAGTACAATGCATGTTTCAATGACATAGATATGTTTTCGGACTCCTATCGCACCTTTAGAAATAAGCTTTTTACTAACCTTTTATCTTGAACAAAGAATAATGTTACAAATGCACAAAAGTTATTTATTAACGTTGGTTTTCTTATTATTTTTCCAAAAAATTTGTACTACTTTGCGTCAAATGTCCAAATTGTCAATTAGTTCATTATTTCCTATTTAAGCAAGTATTTATTATCCATCAAATATTATTTACAATTTCGTTTTTTCGCATTCTCATTTTGTGTTCTTTGTGAGGCATATTTATGGAAATGAGCGCATCTATTTTCTTATGTATCCTTGCTATATTTATTTTCTGTGTTCATGGCTGTTTTGTTTTGTTAAATAAATAAATACGCTTCACGACTTGTGTATGCACATTCTATCTTTTGAGGCGGGGTAGTCAAGAGGTTTTGAGTGCCCATCTCAGATTTTTTTATTTTTTTTAATTTAGAATGGGATTGCTCTTGGCCCGTACTAATCCAAGTAGTTGGATTGGTCAGGCCTAAGGTGGACCGAGCTCTCCCAGAAAGTGCTTGTGCACCCGCGATTTGAAAGTCTGTGGACTGTACCCTTCGGGAAACACAGACGCAGGCAGGGAATTCAACTTCTTGCCGGCCCGTATAATAAAGGACGCTTTAAAGCGATTCGTACGGGCACTTGGCAAATTCACAATGTGTATTTTGAAGGTATGTTAAGTATGGGTCACTCAAAGCCCGCGTTTCACCAGATAGACATCACCCAACGTGATATGTGGTGAGCTGTATCGCCGTATATAGGCACTGACTATTACCTATCCTGAGACTGTAAATTATGTGCGTAAATGAAAAACACATATTTACATTTCATTCATTGGTACATACCAGAACCGGGACTCGAACTTAGAACCTTTCTCATGAGAAGTCGGAGTTCTTACCCACTGGGCAAGCCGCTTATACAGCCAAAACATCATGTGCAAAATTATATCGTAGGTATTTAAAATAAAATACCTATATGTATTTCCATTTTCATAATATAATGTAAAACTCCACACTGTGGTAATGGAAAAGGCCGTTTGAATATCTACCTATTCAGTGTCTCGATAGTCAGTACCTTAACATGGTGATATGGTTCACCATTTTTTACATAGGATGCTGACTATCTGAAGAAACTAGGTTTCAATGTATCGATGAACTTGGCAATGGCCGATACACGAGCTGTTGCCGCAAGGAGCTAGTTACATACGCACTCGACATTGATAACGATGACGCCGCTTGACCTCAATTCATTTCTGAATAGTTAGTCTCATAATGCAAATTAAATAATAATTCTTTTACTAATTTGCCACATTACTTAATAAGCATTAATCTTATACACTCCTAACTTCTGCTGTACTTAGATCTGAGTTATTAGAATAAATTAAGTAATAAAAACGTAATTGGCGCAGTCGGTAGGATACTTGCGGGGTCGGTACGCGACCGCGAAGAAGATTTCCGTCACGAATCGTCCCGAGTGGCTTTCAAGTCCCTTTCGAGTATCCAGAACCACGTGAGCAATCGACGTTTTTGAAAATCAGCACAGAGGGCCAGTGATGTTCCTGTATATATAAGTCAGATATATTCTTAGTTGCTTCCTTTAGCCTGTGTCTATTCATTTGTCTAAAATTGCCTTCTATCCAAATGGTAAGGAATTGAGGAGAGATAGCTCCCGAAATAGGAATAACCAATTTCGGGAGCTATCTCTCCAAGATCAAGAAAAAGAAAAAAGAGATAGAGAAGAGCGTCTACATAAATTAAGAAATTCATTTAGTCAGGATTTAATAGATTTAAGCTTAGATGCTTCTAGTACTAATTTTATTTCTAATTCAGTAAACATGACTTCGACTCGACATACAACAAATTTATAAATCTTTAAGAGCGGATCCAGAATTTGATGGAAACCCACATATTCTGTACCGATTCTTAACAATCTGCGAAGAAATTGTCATAAAATTTGTTAAAAATCGAGAGACAAATCCAGAAGAAAAGCTGTTAAACCTTTGCGTTCCGAACGGAATGTTAAATAAGATTACCGGACCAGCCGCATGGTTAATTAACGCAAATGGTATCCCAAGTAACTTTCCCGAAATCAAAAACACCCTAGTCAATAACTTTGCCGACCAGAGAGATGAAATCTCTCTTTATTCCGATCTAGCTTCGTTATCATAAGGCAATCCCAAGCCACAGGAATTCTACGATAACATAGACTTTTTATCGACTCCAATGACATATATTAACTTACATGAAACACTTCCAACCACTGTAGAAGGAAAAAGAACAGTGTATAAAAACTTAGCAAAGCAAGCCTTCATTAGAGGAATGAGATGCATGAGACCGTAGACCCTCGAACAAGCAGTAGAATACGTTCAAGAAGAACTAAACGTTCTTTATCTCCAATCACGAACAACACCCTATAAGCCATATACCATTTACACAAAAAAGCCTTCCTGCTACTCAACTGCTACTGCTGGGGCAGAACAATTTTTCTAATCCTAATAATTTTAAAAATTTTATACTTTCACAACCTAGACATTTTCCTAACAGAA
Source organism: Leucoptera coffeella (assembly GCA_030578115.1). Classification (NCBI taxonomy): domain Eukaryota; kingdom Metazoa; phylum Arthropoda; class Insecta; order Lepidoptera; family Lyonetiidae; genus Leucoptera; species Leucoptera coffeella. The sequence continues at coordinate 6,540,532 of JAMBLF010000002.1, forward strand.
CTCAACAAATGTTCGCTGCACCTCCACCTACAGACCGAAACTACAGTACCACAGTAAAAGAACTGTTAGCTATAGTTTGAGCTACAAAATACTTCCGTCCTTTATCTTTTTGGACGCTAATTTTAAATTTTCATCTATCATAAACTTTTAGAATGGATATGAACCTTAAAGAATCAAATTCCCACCTCACTTGATGGAGATTAAAATTATCTGAATATGATTTGTATAATAATAATACACTAAAAAAAGGTAAAAATAATACCAACACCGATGCACTTTCCCGTATTGAATTACACAATAATGAAACCGGTTGTCTAATAGTTAACACTCCAGAAAAACCAGCCTCTATTTCAGGCTCCATCACAGTCACCGTTCATACAAGTCAAACTAATCCCATTCTTAAAATACCCATCACTGACGAACCCTTGAACAAACTTCATACACAGATTTTCTTCACTATAACAGATAGTAACAAACGTCATAAATCCACAGTCACGAAACCATTCGACGAGTACACACGAACACATGTAGAACTCTCAGAACGCACATTAACAGAAGACGTCATTTCTGCCATTAAAGAATATGTTAACCCTAAAATTAAAACCGCAATTATGATAGAACCCATTTTTGCTATGTACACTATAATACCTATTTTACAAGAAACCTTTCGAAGTTCATTTATGAGTTTCGTTTTATGCACAACAGAATCGGAAAATGTGAAAGAATATTTGTATCAACAAGAAGTTATTAAATCTTACCGCGAAGGAATTACGAATTATAGAGGTACCTAGCACTTTTAAAGAAACATTATTGGCCGAAATTAAAAGAATCCATAACGAAATTTACTAGCGAATGTTCCATATGTGGACACACAAAATACGACCGTAATCCCATCAGACAACAGTTTCACGTAGTTCCACCACCCACACATCCATTTCAAGCCATTCACCTAGACTTATTCACCGCTCAAAACGAAAAGTACCTAACACTCATCGACTCATTCTCTAAGTACGGTCAAGCCTTTCTCTTGCTAAATGGAACAGCAATATCTATCCTTAACGCACTACTTTTATTCTGCATACATCACGGATTACCCCTTAGCATAACCGCAGACAACGGTACCAAATTTACAAATCAACTTTTCTTTTTCAATTTTGTCGACTATATAAAATGAACCATCGTCGAACCCTAGCACATTCACCTAACGACAACGGAATGATAGAAGGATTGCACTCAACACTATTAGAACATTTACGAATACAAAAACTTCAACATAAAAACGATCTCACATCAAACCCTATGCCATAATTGCATAACATTCATCCATACACAGCTTTACCAAATGCCGACCTTATGATGACCTAAATAACGAAACATCATTACACAACCGAACTAACTTAACTTCGAATAGAAACAAAGACAGCGAACCAGAAGTTACCTACACACTTCACCAACAAGTATACCTAACCCATTATCAAATCGACAAATAATTGCACCATTATACACTAAAAACACAGTATTAGCTAACTTACCTATTCACATCTAAACGTCACGCAAAATGAACCCAATAGCCAAGTACAGACAACCCTGATTTAGACGCTGTCTAGCGCTGAAGCAGCTGACATATGACTTGATTCCCTAGCCTAGACGATGGTCCATGACTCTTATCTTTCAAAAATGGACAAGCAAAAATGACTGAATTCTATCATAACTTTTTACAGTAAATCGATTTGAATGATATTGAAATCAGATTCGATGACGTAGAACGACAACTTGACTCCTTTAAACAGCGCATTGATAAAAGCAATTATAATTTATTGGGATATCAGCTTAAGTACCTATTCAATAAGTTAGTTAAGACACGCTTAGCATTAAGTAGTTTAGAACCAGATAGACATAACCGACGAGGATTAATTACCGGGTTAGGTAGTATTATTAAGAGCATAAGTGTTTTGACTTTCAATGAATGTACAGTACTTGTATGTACTTATGTTGAATAAAAACATTTGACTTTGCCTTTATAGGAGTGAATAATCTTAAAGTATTGATTCAAACCGTCAAAAAATTATATGGTAGTGAAAACATACTAAATTTAAAATTACGTAATTACTATGATGTCCTACAATCAGGATCTTATTATGTTGATAGTAAAATAAATTTAGTATTTAGATTTCCAATAATCCCTTTCGATACTTACGATTAATACCGAATTTCCATTGTTCCTAATTCTCACAACCTTATCTTTATACTGCCTCTTCCTTACCTAACAACTAGCGAAAGAAAGTTCCTGTACCTAGAAGAGAAATGCCCAAAGTACAGTGACACATATCTCTGTGAAGAAAAACCGAACAGTCATCTGAGAAGCAATCCTGACTGTGTAAATAACTAATACTTGACGATGAATGCTGTTTACCCTGTCGTTCCCGAAGCCTACCAAAGTAGAACTGCAATGTCAACAAGAAGACTATGTCACAATGAAAGGAAGTTATCTTGCAACCATACCTATAAGCTGTTCCCCGAAAACCGATGAATTCACTATCTACAACGAACGAGGAAAAATGAAGGACAACCTATCCAGATTATGCAAATCCCGTATAATCTCACATCAACGTCGACTATGAACCCCATCCAGCATCTGAAACTAGAAAGCATCTATCTACTAAGACTACATAATAAGGATTATCAGTAGAACGACTATCTCATCTGCAACACCGCGAAGATAGCGACACTATCTACCATACCGTTCTATACCATATTGAGCTGCATAGCAGTTACCACCCATCATCATCTTTGTACGCCGCCAGTATCTAAGAACAAGAACACTGACTATCTCACCATCAAGTACAAGCCAAGACGAGTCGAGCTACGCCGTTCCTGCCAAACTAGCCAGATGTCCAGATTCTGCCACCATAGTTCCAGCCAGCAGGATATTCCCTTCGTTCATTAGTTGCTCCTTTTGGGATGGAGGAGTTACATACGCACACAACATGGATAACGCTGAAGCCGCTTGACCTCATTTCATTTCTCAATAGTTTCATATCGCATATTAATATTTCTGTTACTAATTTGTTAAAGTAAGTTTTTAAGAGGTTGCCCTGTGGCTGCGAAACGTTTTTAGCTATGGACGTTAATTGTATATTTTTGTTTATATTTGTGTCACAGTCTAGTCTCAGAATATATTGTTTTATTGATGATGTTATAGGGGCATGGATGACGTCATCATGCAATGTCTAAATGTCTAATTAGGGCAGGCACGCTGTTCTAGCGACGACATGACCCACCTGGAGAAGGACGCCCGAGTGCGCATCCACGTTCGGCCACGGGTTCTTCACCTTTCCCAGCTCTGTCAGAATCGGTGGAACCACTTTATATACAGTCGACACCAACTTGAATAGAGGATCGTTCGGCAGATGCTTCAATGCAAATTCTCGTTGGCACGTGTATCTGAAAAAGAATCTTGCGTTATTAAGTGACACTATTTTTAAGACCTTAAAAATGCTTCTTATGATTAAAAGGACCAGAATGAGACGAACACAACGCAAAAATAACAGCATAATGACATTTTATGTTAGCAAATATTAGCATTTTGGAAGTACCCATAAAACGAATTGAAGGAATTTGGTGGTGGTTCTACCTGTCACTGTAGTATCCCTAAGAAGGTTTCTTTCTCTTGCCATAGCCAATTTACGAGATTACAGAAAGAAGTTACACTTAAGTGTCCGACTATCAAAACTATAGAATAAAACATCTAATAGCACATTTTTACATTTATTATTATAATTAGCACATAAATTGTTTTCATTCCATATTCCTTAATTTCATTGATGGGATTTTAACCGGCCTTACATGAAACGAGCAACGTTAGTAACGTAGGTCGTTGTTATTTAATATTTTTACAGAATATTGCTTCTCAATAGTAATAATTTAGTTCTTTTTAAACACTCGCGAATCATACTAATTTTATTTACTATAAGAGAAGAAGAATGCAACTGGCTCGAAACGTCGAGGAATATAAAGGTATCATCTTTATTAATTTATCGTGAAATGACCCGTTCTCATATATTAAATAAAATGAGTAATAATATAATACGTACTTCTCAGTGTTAAAGATTGTTTGTGCTAAATATAAGTATAACATAATAATCATAAACCAGCTTGGCTCTTCAGTAAAAAAAAAAAATTAAAACTTTCAAAGCTGCAATAATCTTGACACGTAGACTTATAAAACAAATAATTTTTTTTTAAAAACTATTACTTTACTGTTGATAGAATAAGAACCTGCTTCAATAGATAATCTATTTGATATTGTGGGCGTTCATTATTTAATAGTTCAGGTGAGGACTTCTCTACCGAATATCACATGACTGAAATCAACATACCTTTTAGGATTCTAACTAGTACAATTAAATTATTTGTGTTATGTAAGTGTAAGTTATTTTGTGACCATTAAGACTACGTGTTTAACGATGTCCTTCATCTTACACTCATACACAATACAGGTAGCAATTAATAATATCAATAACAAGTTTATTAACGTTTGCAAGCAATAGATTAAATAATACTGTATGTAGTTGGACGGCAAAAACATAATTGTCATGTATTTTCAATCCCAAGTTTTTTACTAGATGTAAGGTAGGACAAAAGTGTAGGGCCGAAGCTCTGGCGTCCATAGCCACACTCCACTACCACTCACGTGATTTTGCAGCATTTTCAAGCAAATATTTCTCTGTGTAATTACTCCATATGAGTCTCAGTGAATCGCAATTGCCGTAATATGGTGTTAGAAAGAATTGGAGATAAAGGTGTAAAAGTAAGATGATTTTTATAGAAGTTTGTTAAAAAAGGAATGTGTGATAAACACAATATATAACGCATAATATACGCATAGACAGTAAGTAATACTAACATTTTGTATTGTATTATTATTATTAATTTCAATTTTATTTATCATTATCATTTTTTCTAATGTATGGATCTTTTGTTGTCCGAAATAAATGTTTATTATTATTATTATAAAATATCAACACATCGATATGAAATCTGGTACTATACTTTGTGCTAGTTGAAAAAAGGTTGAGATTGCTAGGTAGTTGAAAAAAGGTTGACATTGAATTTGGAATATCACATTTTGTAGGAGTCTTAGGTTTCAGTCGTCATAGTGCTGGAACGAAATCCCACCTTCAGCGCATTTAGTAACCGGGTCATCTGTCTCAGATCAAGGATTTAACTGCTTGCGCTGCAGAAATCCCATCGTTCCTAGGCAAATACAGTACTGTACTGTATTTGTATTTATAAATTTTGGTATATGTTAATTATTTATTTACACAAAAGTATCACTGATATCAATGACACTTAATGCTTGTATATTGATATGTAAATGCTTTTTGTTCATATGTGAAGATATTGTATGTGAAGATCACTTTGACGTAAGTATTTCCTTTTTTATTTTGTAGAATTTTGTTGCCTAAATTTATTATAAGCTAATTTTATGGGAAGAAGTAAACATTGATATACCTACCTACAAAATTTTTGGAGGATATAATTCTCTTACTCACTGTTACTTATTAAAATCAAATCCTCAATAAATGTTTACCTACATGGAAGTTTTAACATTATTAATTTCTGCTGAACAGAAGTCTTTGTTTGATGCCAGAAACGTTCCTAGCATTATCAAGTCGATTCTTGGTAAATTTGCGTTGAAGCTTTTATAAATCCTTGTTCCATGACTCAATTTAGCGTTTAATTTACACTTTGAAGTTAATAAAACATTAGCGGCGTAATTAATTAAAAAAGCGAGCGAGTGTGTAGTAATACAAATGTAAACAAAGAGAAAGAACTCTGATGTGACGTCATGCGCTCTGATTGGCGTTCAACATGTCATGGCGGATTGCCGTATTTAGCTATTTTATTTTATCGATTATTATATTAATCTTGGTTTTAATTATGAAAAGAATCAGAGTTTTAGAATTAGTAATTTTGTAATAATATACACACAAAATATTTTAATGAAATTCACTTGTTGTCATCATGCCTATTGTATGCCGATAATGCACTGCCTCTGGATGTGCTGCAGCCAGTGTGCGGAGCGAGTGGCCGAATAATCAGTCAGCCACCGTTAGATAAATTTATAAACACAATCAACATGATTATTCCGGCATCCTTCCACTGCTGGTAATATTTGATTGTTTTGTAACTTTTACTAACTTTCCCTCGTTCGTTAAAATACAGAGAGTGTATATATATATATATATATATATAAACTGCCAAATGAGATAAGAAACTACCCAGATAAAACATATTAGCTTAAGATTTTTTTTAAGATATGTTGATACATACATTTTACTACAAAGTCAAAAATTATGTGCAATTATATTATCTAATACGGATAGAGAGATTTGTCAAGATCGTCATGGTCATGGCATGGTCATGACATATTGGTATGTGTATAAGTAAATGTACTAGGTAATTTAATAATATATTAGTGTAAGAATATGTTAGCAATGTAATCAGAATTTATATGTACTTAATATTCCAAACGTCAGCTTATATGACTTATATATAAGTCATATAAGCTGAAACAAATTTGATTTGATTTTTTGAAAGATTGTCCTATTTACGCATGTGACACAAATAAAGTTTTTTTCTGTTGTGCAATGAATATAACGGTTCCTCCTTTGTTTCTAATTAAGAATGACTTTTTTAAGCTGGATTTATTATCAGCTGTCTTAATCAGTGGATTCTTGTGTTCGATCGTGTAAGCACTCTGGTAATGAAAATTGGAAATTTAACCATGTGGTTAAGCCCCTGGTTGTGCCGTTTCTTCAAATAATATTTGGTTAAGGGTGCTGTACCTGAAGACCATCAATGTCAACTTGTATAGAGCAACGTGCAACATCAGGGTTATCGGCAAACTATATAAGGAATTGGGTATATTGACGGTTGACTGTCAATACATATGAGCGTGGTAAGAACTTAAATGTTTAAAAGCGAAAGTGTTGTTTGGGTTGAAAAGTTAATTTGCCTTTAGGTCTGAGCACTTCATGCTGGTTCAGTTTAGCGTACTTGGAAGATTGGACGATGATTAAATGAACTGGTTCAGTATCCTTTAGAGAGTACGTCGGCGTTACACCTGTTCACTTACGGTAGGAAATTTCTCTCGAACTTCAAATCATTCTCTTCATTGCCCTCCATTCATTTCTTCATACTTAGTACGTATTTTTATATTCACTTAAATACACCAGAACTATTTTGATTAACTCTTAATGGATATTATCAATGACCTTTATTACAAATTACGCAATATGTAATGGCCGACGTTATAATAATTTGTTGACAAGCCGATCAACGTGAACCACACCATTCGGCTCATCGGCGAGCGGTATCTGACGCATTTTATAGATGGGTATAGCGGTCTGGCACAACATTCTTTGGAGCTATAGGATGACTGAAGGTGAGATTAATGTGAATAGAAGTTGTGAGACTTTACATGTTGATAGGGTTGGCCTATAGAATTAGTTGATGGATAGGCACTATAATATATCAATACTAGCTGTGCCCGCGACTTCGTTCGCGCCGAATAGTAATTTGGGCTACATATTTATTTTGGTGGCAACCTCCTAACAGCCTTTATAAATTGTAGCTGTTACCGACGACTTCGTCAGCATCAATTTTCGTTATTTAATACGATTGTAAAATGAAGTGACTGAAGTAGCACTGGGCCAGGCATATCTGCAGAAGAACCCATGGCCGCTGGGGCCAGAAAGTGTGTACGCATATCGCGAAGCGTAGTATGGGGCGCCCCTTCAGCAAGGTGGACTGATGACCTGCGTGAGGTTGCCGGCAGACATTGGAAGCGTACGACCCTCAACAGGAAGGAGTGGCGTGCCTTTGAAGAGACTTATGTCCAACAGTGGACGAAAATAGGCCGATGCTGATGGTGATTTTTAAAAGATCATAGGTATTTTAAAGTACTTCTTCGTAAATTATATTTTTTGTTTTATTTTCATGTGGCAGAAGAACATACTGATTTATTCCGCAACCCGATCTTGACAATGCGACATACAGTTGGCCGTGTGAAAAGCAGTGAAGTGGAGTAAATCAATTCCTACGTATTTAAATGTTTGCCCCTGTGATTTATTAATTGTAACGGCGAAAGATAGCTTGACTGGAAATTGAATTCTTTTAAAAATGAAAGGTAAATCATTTGGTATCATTGGGATGCGAGGTATTAGGACTGTTTGACCAACTGCTGGACCAGTCAAAACTATTGAAACGATCACGTTATTAAGTTATGTAAGAAATTTGACTTGAAGTCGGGTCCCGTTACATAAAATGATTGGGGCACTTATTTTTAACTTGAGTGAATGTAGGGCAAGTCCACTTGGGTTCAAAGAATTAAGAAACTCCTGTGGGTAATCTTCTTGATCCATTACATTATCGATAGCTGAGTAGGTAACTATACCTCCTGGAAGTTTACTTACAATGAGATCGTTAATTTCGTCCACGCTACTGTTTCTCGCCGCCAATATTGCCCTTTGACACATCCATTGATGATCCTTGTTTTCTATTTCGCTGATTTCAGGGTAAACTTTTGATATCAAACACTCAATGTTACTTACTCTTTCATCGCCCGCACACACAACGCAAATCGTGTGAATTTTGTTTCGGAGTTACATATTATAAATTGTAATGTCTTCTAAGATGTTCATTGAAATATATGATGTCAACGGCAATTTTATTCTCAATTAAATACTCTATATGAACAACACATATTTTGGATAATGATTGATATAAGTTTGAAAAATAATTGGCAATAATTCATAACCTTGATCAATTTTAATTCAGTACCATAACAATGGTATTGTGCGTTAATTTCAAAAAATCATTTCAAGAGGAATAATTCTTTCATACATATGTTTTGAGTATCTCGAACCATTATCGCAGCGGACAAAACCAAAGCCCTCAAAAATAAATTTTCCCCCCATTTTATCCACATTTTATGCTGTTTCTTCGCTCCTATTAGTAGCAGGGTGATGTTATATAGCCTATAGCCTTTCGCAATAAATGGTCTATCTAACACAAAAAGAATTTTGGTATTCGAACCAGTAGTTCCTGTGATTAGCGCGTTCAAACGAACAAACAAACAAACTCTTCAGCTTTATAATATTAGTATAGATACTCTAATTTCTAAGATACAGACAATGTATAATATATGTTAATTCCTATGTTGTGAGGTACAAATCAACCATACATACAGAGCCTATAAAATAATTGTTACTAGTTTGTATATCATTGAATGTATAATTGTCATCATTATTGTATATATTTTGCATAGGGCTTCGAGTAGCCAAAGATCTTTGTAATGAAGACGGAGATCACTCAAGCCTCTGACTAGCTCAAAAGGGCGAATAATCTAGTACTGCGTGTATTTATTACCATGGTACAATTACAACAGTGTTTTAACTTCATACAATCCGACCGCTTCCCGTTGAAATGTGTACGCGCGTACGTATAATAATATTTCTAATAATAATATTTAAAACACTATTACACCAATTGAAGTTGCCCCTTGCTAAGTTCATTTAAAACTTGTGTTAAGGGCACTGATCACCGTAAATCAAGAAATATATACATCTTCTTCTTCTAGTGGCACTCCATTACTGGAGGTCTGCCGTCAGCCTGCTGAAACGCTTCTTGTCCCTGGCCATCCGGAACAGCTCTTCCACAATGGCAATTTCGGTCCACTCCCGGATGTTCCTTAGCCAAGATTTTTTCCTCCTGCCAACGCGTCTTTTCCCCTCTATCTTTCCCATCATTATAAGCTGCAGTAGTTGGTATCTGTCATGAAGTAGAATATGCCCCAAATAGTCAACTTTTCTTTGCTTAACAGTTCGCAGCATCTCTCGGGTCTTCTTGACGCGTTGGAGGACTCTTTCATTCGAAACCTTCTGTACCCAGCTAATGCGAAGCACGCGACGATAGCACCACATTGCAAATGCTTCTAGGCGTCGCCTGGTTTCTTCTTTAATAGTCCACGCTTCACATCCATAGATAATAATATATAATATAATATATACATATTATATAGATAAATACATACATAGCATTTGAAAGGCACACGAAAAGAAGGGGCTGATCGGCGTTTTTGTTAAAATGAAACCGAGTGTGCTTCGGTATACTTTTTTTATTGGACCTCACGTTTTCAAAATAAAACAAAAAGAGCTATTATGATGAGCTACAGGGCAAATTTAAAATCCGGAAAAAAAGAAAATAGGGGTTATTGCTTCGAATACTGAAATATAACAAAATAAATATATGGAAATTTTGACCTAATTGTTAATTGTCGTGAAAGTTTTTGATTCATTTGTTTTTGTAAGAGATTAAATGGAAATAGTCACTCAAATGAACAAATTACATTTTTGAGAGATGTGAAGAAGCAAAAGTGAGGACTGAAATAACAAGTTTCCGGCTGACCATCAAAATGTTTCGGAAAATGGTTAACTCAGCAAGAGGATTCTCAATAAAGTACGATTCAATACGAGTGCTGTTAAAAGTAACGGTGAATATTAGAGTTGACATGTCTGTATACATAAACCTACAGCACACATGTTGATGGAGAAGGAGATGGAGAGATCTAGATCGTCTACGAATAAGCATTTAATAATCAAATCACCCATACGCTATCATTTCTCACTCTCCTACAATTCAGCCATATTTGATAAAAACGAAAGTAATGGTCATGGAGGGACTTAGCAAGACAGTGTGCAAGATTGACATAGATAATGAAAGAGTCGAACAAGTGAATGATTTTGTGTATCTGGGAACACTTTTTACTAATAACGGAAAATGTGAGGGAGATATTGAACGTAGAGTGTGTGCAGGTAATAAGATTAATGGGGCTATGTATGGTGTTATGGGTAGCCAGTTGATTTCTCAATCGGCACGTATGGCTATTCATAGGGCTGTGCTGGTTCCAACATTGACTTATGGTAGTGAAAGTTGGGTATGGCAAAAGAAGCATGAAAGTAGAATCAATGCCGTCGAAATGCGGTCACTGAGAAGCATGTTAGGAGTGACATTGAATGATAGAATTAAAAATAGTGTGATAAGGGAAGGTTGCGGTTTGAAAGAAGATGTAGTAACTAAGATTGAAAAGAGCATGCTTCGATGGTTTGGACATGTTATGCGGATGAATGATAGCAGATTGACAAAAAGAATATATATGAGTGAAGTGGAAGGGCGGTTACGTAGCGGCCGGCCTAATAAGACATATAACAGTCAGATAGACGCTATATTGAAAAAAGGTGACGTTAGGAGTACCTATAACCGCCGAGAGTGTATGAGAGGATGTATGAATATCAATGAAGCGAAAGTGGTCTGTCAGGATCGGGACAAATGGGGAGCCGTGATCTCTGCCTACCCCTCTACAGGGAATCAGGCGTGATGTGTATGTATGTATTGATAAAAATAACAGTCACAAAGACGCTACACATTCTTCCCTCTTACTCTGTCGGTTACTGAACCAGTTAGATTACACCCTAATTAATCTTAACACCCTATTGACAAACGCAGACAATGCCGCCCAAAAATTATTTTCTTTAACCTGCCGTAAAGAAAACATCCCGTAAGTACATACAATCCCATACTCCTATTCTAGAACCAATCGACACACCACTTATCATAGTTTTAATCGCGATTTATACTCATGATTATTAACTAACGGGACTTATCGCGTAAGTTTTTATATAATAAAATTACCTTTATTATCCCGACGTTTAGGACACGTTGCAGCAGTCATGGTCACGGGCAGACTTTTTATGTCTTCGTCTTATTCATATTTCTTCGTCTCCACCGCAACGCCCTGTCAGATTTTTCTCTGACTACCCGAACGTCGAGTTAATAAAGGTAACTTTATTATATAAAAACTTACACTACTTATCTCGTTTTCAGGCACAAGTTACCCTCTTTGGATAAAAAAATCTGCATAGTGTTTCATAATCATCATTTAGAAGGCTGATTCCCCGGGCAATCTCATACGTTTGCAAAGGGTTGGCCCCTTGTACATCGTGTGTGGAGAATTACCACACGGACACAGTTTATTGTACGGTACACTGACCTGGGGTCCGTCTTGCGCAGCACGGCGTGACCGTATCCGGGCACCACTTGGCCGGACTTCAGGGTCTTCCAGATGAAGTCCTTCATCTTCTCTTCGGTGATGTCGTCGCCGATTTGTTTGTGCAATTTTTGTAACCATATTAGAACCTGAAAAATATTTAGATTTTTTAACCTTGGATCGTATGTATCTGCGTACGTAGACATCTATCTCTTATTTTTGGTTTGCTTTAAACATTTAATTCGAAATGTTATGCGCTATTCATTCATTAAAAATAAGTCGAATACATTAACACTGCCCACAATTACATAATCCAAACATTAGCCGGTTATTGTGTTGAAGTTAATTTGTTCGCATGATTCTCAGTGCATATATGTATAAATGGAAAATAAAATAAAAGTCGTGTCGGCGCTGCGATCGAGTCTTTACTCCCTACTTCTCAGCGTATACCAAATGTTACGTGGTGGGTACTATCTGGAAATAATAACCCCGAGCTCAAGAAAACAGTACATGCACATGTACTAAAAACTAATTCTGGTACTGCTTATTCTTCGCTAGTTAGGCATGCCTTCGCTTCTATCGCTTGGGTCTTCGCTTTTGACATTGACTATCTATCGATTCTATCCACTATCCATTCCCCAACCGAACATCTATGATCAGAATCCCTATCATTTAAGCCTTGCCACGGTTGGACTTCTATTTTCTGTCTACCCCCTTTCATTTGTAGCATAGATGGCGCTGGTTCTGAAGCCATAAGCACGAACGGACGGGAAGAGTGGCGCGGTAGCTTGCTGGTGGGCTTTTCTCGTTTTGAAGGGGAAGCGCGACTCTATATGTAATATACATCAACACCTGGAACTTTAATTATTTTGCAATTGTGGAGATGGACTGGGGTACCTATAAGTACCACATAAGCCATTATCTTATTATGAAATATGTGTATGTAAATATATGTTTTTACATATATGGTTCATAATCATATAAGACGATATGCAGAGAAATAAACATAAAACGACAAATGTAGAATACAAATACATTAATGTTCTATAATCTTTTTCGAGGTGAACAGCACCCTGGGGGGCACGAAAAAATATCTCAAATAACTTTCCATTAATATTGAGGTTACAATTCATATTGAACATTGGTGGCAAGTTGTTAACTCATCGCCTAATATACTTAGTCGCCTCCTACGACATTCCGGGAAGAACGGCAGCTAGTTAACATTATTTTTGCACCCGACACTATCACGGCAGTATAATAACTACAATGTTGGAAAGCGTGGAAAGTTACCTCTTGGTTGGCTAAACCATGCAATGGGCCGGCCAGCCCATTAAGTCCTGCGGCGAACGCCAAATAGGGGTCGCTTAAAGCAGAGCCCACCAGGTGGGTTGTGTGTGCTGACACGTTACCGCCCTCATGGTCGCTGCAACAGAAACAGTGGTCACTTTCCTGCGTTACGAACAATTATTTAAGATTCATAGACAGTAATTGCTATATAAATTCCAGAGTATTTTATTTTCGTGTCAATATTTATTTTACAGTAATTTTCGTTTTTTCGAAGACAAATACCGTGAAAATGTAGTCAATAAGTTTACATGCAAACATTTTTATTATTATTTTACTCTACGCCACCAAGCTGAAACCGACTCTGAAGACCGTTAAATCGTTTCGACAATCTTAGCTGCACGCTTAAATCAATAATAAGTGAAAGTTTTAAAAGGGGTTTGTGCAGCTCTTGGACACTCTAAGAGGCAGCAGTCTACTTCAATCAATTAATAAAATATTATTTTAGTCAAATTAATACTTAAATCAATATGTAAGATAGTACCTTTATTATTGTCGGTACTTTAATGTAATTATAAAAAATAATTTATATAAAAGCTTTAAAAGGTATAACCGAATTAGTTATGGATGATAAAGAAAATGATATTAAAATTTAAGGTACTTTTAAAGCTTTAAAAGGTGTGAAAACTGGTAAGGCAGCAAGTTATGATAGATTTTCCGTGGAAATGTAAAAACTTGTCGCCAGATGGTTGCCAACCACTTGTACTTGCTATTAATTGCATATTGCCGGTATGGTTGGTTGCCTGAGATTGGTACAGAGCTGTCAACGTACAAGGATAAGGGTAACTTGCTAGACTTTATCAACGGTCTTTTGGGCGTTATCGGGAAATTGTATGCAAAAGTATTGATTGAGATTAACTTACTTAAGATTGACTAAGAAATGGGTGCAGGCAGGTTTTCAACTTTTACATAATAACTTAACTATAGGTACTAATAATACAATGAAAATCGGGAAAGGTATGTTGAGGTGGTTTGGACATATGGGGCAAATGAATGAAAGGGAGGGTTACGAAGGTAATTTATAGTAGCAAAATGGAAGGAAGAGTTGGAGTTGTTTCCAACTTGGATTTATTCAGATCAAATGGAGACAATCTTGTCAAGGCGGGTGTAGGTAGCGTGAAGAACAGAAGAGCATCTATGAAAAGGTTTATGGGTGTGAGTGAAGCAAGAGCAAACAGGCGTAAATATATGTATGTAACGAATAATAATAATAGTTTAAATAGTGGTAATGGTTAGTGGCTTACCACTTGTAACATTGAGTGCTGATTATCTTACCGCGTAAGAATTTATAGTCCCAAACTGCTTATTAACATGTGAATGAATGTGATTTATTGTTTTATGACATGGATTAATAAATGTTTCTCTTAATCAAACTTTATTTTTTATTTAATCTAAACACTTTCCTCCCAATTAGAAGCACCTAAAACACATTTCACAATTCTCACTTATTACTGTTCCAGTTTAATTTTATCTAAACAAAATTATGGATTTTATCTGGAAACTAGCCGCCGCTATATACCAAGACTATCCCTATCTCGTATGAAAGGTAGGTTTCCTCGCCACGTCTCCCTCCCCGTCTAGTAACTCATCTATCACTAGAATAATTAGGAATACAGGTGTGATGTATATGTAATATATAATATATCTCGTTTAATATATAATATATATTAATCGAGTAAATATATATATATATAGGTTAATTGTTACAAGATTATTTCCAAATTATAACCATATCGATAGTAAATAATACCTTTAGGGATTTGAAATTTATAGTAAGATTGTTTTTATTTTCCTCATGTTTAAAATAAGGTCTAGTAAGGTCTAGTAGTATTAGGATTTTAAATATATACCTACTAACCAAAAATTCACACTCATTAACTTTTTATTTCCGATAAAATCTTTTAATACCGTTATAATAACCGATTATTTCGGTTAACCGTTTAATTCGGTTAACAGTTTATTTCGGTTAATCGTTTATTTCAGTAAACAGTTTATTTCGGTAAACCGTTAAGGGTGTTAAATAAAAACACATTTACGAAATGCATCGAATTATACGGTGAGGGAAAACATCGTGAGGAAACCTAGATGTTCGTCGAACAGGTAATAGTTAGTGCTTGTAAATGGCGACATGGCTGACCGCCTGTCACATTGAGTACTGACTATCTGGTTAACACGTGGGTTCGAGGTGACCATAGAATTACTACCTTCGCAATTGCGGAGATGGAAACCTGAACCTCTGACTACCCCGCAAGGGTTAATGGTCGTGAATGCGTTTGTTTTTGTCGTTTAGGGTGTTAACCGTTTATATCTGTTAACCATTTAAATGGGTTTTCCGAACACTGCTCACTAGCCTATATCCCTAAGTCAGTAGCAATACATACGGAACAGTGGTGACCCCTTCTACTATAATATATGGGGGTAGAACACAAGTAACATGATATGTTTTAATCTCCGCTTAGTTGTTTAATATTCGTTTAATACATATTATACATTAAAAGATAATTTTAAAATTAAGTGTATCAGTATAAAAAGTGTTTTAGTATAAAAAACAGTAAGTAAACGTGGCACGGACAACAAATGCAGCAATCGAAAAACTGACGACGGTTATTTCAAACTTCGAACAGAAATTTGAGGATATCGACATGGAATTGAAACAGTATCGTAATATTGTATGCAAACAAGGCTTGCTTATAGAGGAACAACACTCCATGATTGAAGCAATGATGCATATGATGTCAGCACAATCAAGATCCAAGAGTGACAATCGTGAACCACACTCACCTGACATTATCTCCTATGCCGACATAGCCCGCAGCACAATGCCAGCCAGGTTCAGCACTCCACCAACGCTAAACGAACTGGCCCTTTGGCCCTGACCACTAGTGAACCACAAGACACTGACATTGGCACCTCCATCATGGGCTTGACATCAAGATCAGCTCCTAAATCTTCGACCTCAAGAAGCACTAGGGCGCGTGTTCGTGCTTTGGGTCGGCTCAATGAACAAGTCGTAGTTTCAAATGTGGACCGGCAACAGAAACAAAATAAGAAACTACCAAAACCTGTGTGCGTCTCGACTCCAACTTCGGATAGTTCCAAGATAAGGACTGAGGATGGTGAAACCGGATCGCCTCGCCTCGCTCCAAGTGCCAAAGCTTCGGCTGGAACCCTCCGCGCTGCAGCCCCACGCATCTGTAGCCTCCATCTATTCAACTTCAGCAGCGAGACCACCTCTGAAGATATCATGGGCTATCTTTCATTTACATTAGGCGTCGGTGATGCTTCGTGTGAGAAGTTGCAAACGAGAGGTGATTACGCATCCTTCAAGCTCGATGTACCGATGGCGAAATCGATATCAATTCGCAATCCTCGATTCTAGCCCGATGGTGTTCAAGTACGTAATTATCATGTAATCCTTCCAAAAAACTTAAAAACTCATCAAGTACCGGGTTTGCACTGAAATATGGTGTAAAAACAGCGATATTCAACGTGTGCGCTTGTCTAACTATGAACTGGCAAATTATTATTGTCATTCGAATATCAATCACGGAGGCGTTGCCCTTTCTGTTCGCAACGCATTCCAATACAAGCCACGCCCTGACTTACAAAGTATTGCAGTCGAGTATCATTTTGACTGCACCGCAATAGAACTTATCACAAGTAAATTAATTGTTGTTGGTATGTACCGTGCTGGAAAAAGTGACTTAAAAATTTTCTTGTGTTCATTTGAACTTTTATTATGTAAAATCATAGGCGAAGGCAAGAGGTTTCTGTTGGTCGGTGACATAGAAGTACATTTTTTGAAGGATAACTACGAACGCCGTAGTTTAAATGATTTAATGCATTGTTGCGAACGACCCAAGAGCCACATTGGTGCGCCACTACACTGATGATCTCCCGCTCGTGGACGAAGACGAAATTGGGAGCGCTCTCAAACAACTTCGAAATGGGAAGGCTCCCGGCGAAGACGGAATAACCTCTGAGCTTCTAAAGGCGGGAGGAGCTCCAGTCCTGCAGAAGCTCAAGCACCTGTTTAATTCCGTCATAGCTAATGGGACTACCCCGACGGCGTGGAGTGAGAGCGTGGTGGCCTTGTTTTTCAAAAAGGGAGACAAGACCCTATTGAAGAATTATAGGCCTATCGCGCTCCTAAGCCACGTCTACAAGTTGTTCTCGAGGGTGCTCACAAATCGTCTGGCCTCAAGATTTGACGCCTTCCAGCCGCCGGAGCAGGCCGGATTTCGAAAAGGTTTTAGTACCGTAGACCACATCCACACAGTGCGGCAGGTTATACAGAAGTCTCATGAGTATAACCATCCGCTGTGTCTTGCCTTTGTGGACTACGAGAAGGCCTTCGACTCCATCGAGATCTGGGCTGTTCTGGAATCCTTGCAGCGATGCCAGGTCGATTGGCGTTATGTGCAGGTGTTGAGGAGCCTATACAGCGTGGCATCGATATCTGTTCAAGTCCAAAACCAAAAGACAAGTCCTATACAGTTGCTCAGAGGAGTGAGACAGGGGGATGTCATATCCCCGAAACTGTTCACGAACGCACTGGAGGACGTCTTCAAAACTCTGGATTGGACTGGGATGGGTATCAATGTCAATGGCAGATACCTCACACACCTCCGCTTCGCTGACGACATTGTCGTAATGGCGGAGTCGCTGCAGGATTTGCAGGGAATGCTGCACAGTCTTAACGCTGCCTCACGGTCGGTCGGTCTCCGGATGAACTTGGACAAGACGAAAGTCATGTTCAACGAACTCGTTGTCCCGGGGCCGATCACGATCAGTGGAGAGGCGCTCGAAGTGGTCCAGGAATATGTTTACCTGGGCCAGGCTCTGCAAATGGGTAGGGACAGCTTCGAGCGTGAGATTTCCAGAAGAGTGCAGCTGGGCTGGGCAGCATTCGGGAAGTTGCGTCATATCTTCTCGTCGCCACTACCGCAGTGTCTTAAGACCAGGGTTTTTAATCAGTGCGTCCTACCTGTAATGACGTACGGTGCCGAGACGTGGAACATGACAGTCGGGCTGGCTCACCGATTACATGTCGCTCAGCGAGCAATGGAACGTTCGATGCTGGGTAACTCGTTAAGGGACAGAGTCCGGAACGAGATTATCCGGCAGAGAACCAATGTCGTAGACATTGTCTATCGATGTTGCAAGCTGAAGTGGCAGTGGGCCGGTCACGTCTGTCGCAGAACCGACGACCGTTGGAGCAAGGCGGTTCTCGAATGGCGACCGCGTCTCGGTAAACGTAGTGTAGGACGCCCCCCTGCCAGGTGGACTGATGACCTGAAAAAGGTCGCTGGTAGTGGTTGGCTGAGGGCCGCGAGTGATCGTGTTTTGTGGCGTTGCCTTGGGGAGGCCTACGTCCAGCAGTGGACTGTCATAGGCTGATTGATTGAATGCATTGTTATAACTCGCATAACATTGTCGACTTCCCTACTCGCGTGTGTAGCTCATGCCAGACCTCTTTGGACTGTGGGATTGTTGCTCGTGATGATTGTGCCGACACCGTAAGGCCCGTTCAGTGACCACGACGCTCAGTATTTTACAGTGGAAACGGTACCGGTCGATTGTAACAGTGATAATAAGTATACGTTGAAACGAATTTTTAATAATGACTCCATATCTAACTTTTATATTGACATTGAGGATTGTAATTGGACATTTATTAACAAACATGACAGAAATATAAATGAGAAATTTGATAAATTAATTATAATTTTGACATCACTAATTGACATTTATTTTCCATTAAAAAAGATTAATCATAGTAAAACAAAATCACCTTGGGTAAGCAGAGGGATCTCAGAATGCTTATCGAAATTCCGAGAGGATGAATTAACACTTTGTTGGAAGAGATTGAAACTGTGTGCCAAAGCCAATCTGTCAGCTAACCGCCTTGCCCAGGCAAAGACAGGAGGTGGTGAAAAACCGCCATCACCTTCTCCTTAAGACTTAGCAATTGTAGAAATTGCTCCAAATGATTTCCTTGTAGAAGAGAACAAATATGACAGTGATGCACTGGTAATTATGATATTTAGCTACAGTCAGCATCTTAATGTTACTCCAGTCACATACTGAAGTAAAAAGTTATGTTTTATGTTATTTAATTGAAACTCACACCTCTTACAATACTGCCAAAGAATACAGGTAGGGTAGCATGCAATGTATTTAATTTTCAAATGAAGCTATTGCAAAAGATGTATTCTGAGGCTATTAGCGCTGCAGACTAGTAAAACAGCCACCTGTTGTCAATTCCAATATATTATCTTATTCATATTGGTTGCTTGACTGTGGTAAGGATGTGACTTGAATGGAAAAGAATCGATTTGATAATAATCGATTATATTTTATTAAATATTAATCGATTTGTCAATAATCGATTTTAATGAAAATAAATAATCGATTTTTACGTAAAAATCGATTTTTTTCCTATTATTTAAAATCCTTCATGCTTTCATATTCCAATATTATTATTAAAAGATTCATTTTAACAATTAATCAGATTAAATGAAATAAAGTAATATGAATAAAAAAATAAACAATTCAAAACTAAAAATCATAGCAATTAATATCCTTTTAAACTTTCAAGGTAAGGAATAATAAAACCAAAAATCATTATTGATATAAATTCTCAGTATCATGAAACGTTTTATTATAATAGAAATTATATGAGCACCTCAACAAAATGATAACTTTATTATCGCAAAAACTAAAATATAAATCAAATAAAAAAATGGCACAAATGTCCAGTCTTATTTTACTTGTGACTTGCATTAAAATAAAATACTTAAAATGACAATAAAAAAACTAAACGACGTTACGGCCTTCAAAATAAAAATATTAAACAATTCTTATGTAAAATTTTTAAAAATTAACAATAACAAAATTAAAAATGAATATTGTCACAGATGTCCGGCCCTATTGTACATTTGACTAGTACCTATTAAAATAAAATACTGAAAATGACAATTAAAAAATAAACGACGCAGTTATGGTCTCAAAAACAAAAATTTAATTCTTTTATTAATCTTTAAGTTTAAACAATCAAAAGACGATAAATAAATAATTATTGGCACTAATTTTCACTCTCGTTTTATGTAAGAGTAGTATTAAAATAAAATTAAATGCTAAGTAAAAATAGCCAAACGTTAACATGTTGTCGCATAATGCTAAAAAATAATAAGAATAATATTATTCCCATAATTTTTCCGGTAAGCAGTTTAAAAACAATAATTTTGATAATCTCTTTCCAAAAATACGGTTTCGTGTTTTCCTCACCAAATTTCCCGCTTTGGAAAATAATCTTTCGGATGGAGTAGAAGTGGCCATCACAGAGAGATGCTTCAGCGCCAATTCGCTTAACTTAGGAGTAGTCCCTTCGAAGCTCTGCCAGACATTGAGGGGATCTACCATAAGATCCGATAGCGGTACCGCAAAGTATAACTCCAATTCGGTATTGTTTACCATTGACGAGTTACATGCCAATGCCTTTATTTGTTCATAATGAGGCTGCCAGATATCTTGTCCCTCGACCGTGGCTTTCAATGGAACTGATGTTTCAGAACTAGGTGCTCCCAAATTATCATCATTTTTAGTATGACAGTTTATATATGTCTTGATATAATGTATTGTTTTCGATAAGGATAAAGGGTCATCATCTAAATGAATTTTTTTGAATCTAGGATCCAAAAACGTTGCAACTGAAAAAAGGTGCACTTTTTGGATGTTTTCGAATCTTTTATTAAATTCTGATAGTAAGGACTGTTTCAGTTGTTTCGCCAAAACACTTGTTGGTGTAACTGTATCTAACGCAGCTCTCAAACATTTGATATTGGTATAGCTTTGCTGGAAGTCACATATTTTTCCGCACTCATTTGTTCAGTGACGCTATGAAAAGGCTGTAAAATTTTGTCAATTTCTTTGAGCACCACAATTTCATTTGCTTGAAGCATTGGAGGCGCATTTGGGTGATTTATCAAAAATAGGATCTGTTTTGCTGCTCAGTAAAATGAAACGTTCAATTATGTATAGAGTACCCGCCACATAAGGTGGCAGTAGCCAAACTTGGAACTAAATTTGACGTTTCCGCCATTGCGTGTTATTTTGTATGAAAGGTAAATTTTGTATTACCAGCGTTGTGTTTTTTGCCCACTCTTTGTAATTTTTATGTTTGTTAAGGGTGATTATAATAAATTGATTTCTGGAGTTTCTTGTTAGTTCTTCTCCAAGGGTCTCCGCTGAACTTCTTCTTCTCAATCGTTACGCTCTTATCAGAGCGGTCGTGGTCTTCATGACGTGGCATCTTGAGCAGCCGAAATGGTTGGTGAACTAAACTTTTACATACATACATACACATCACGCCTGATTCCCTGTAGAGGGGTAGGCAGAGATCACGGATCCCCATTTGTCCCGATCCTGACAGACCACTTTCGCTTCATTGACATTCATACATTCTCTAATACACTCTCGGCGGTTATAGGTACTCCTAACGTCACCTTTTTTCAATATAGCGTCTATCTGACTGTTACATATATGTCTTATTAGGCCGGCCCCTACGTAACCGCCCTTCACTCATATATATTCCTTTTGTCAATATATAGTTTTTTTAATTTGTACTTAGATCATAAAATAACTATCAAAGAGAGCTTATGATAGGGCCTATTTTGAATAAAAATATTTTGACTTTTGACTTTGGTATATTAATTTGTTTTATTTGAGTTTATAGCTCTGCAACCAAAGATCGTTACAAATGAAACCTCAATATAATGTATCGAGCCGTATGGCACAGTGAGTGCTAGTTTTGGCGTGTTTACTGGCAACACTGGATTACGCGACTGTGGCGACGCCTCCAACTGCCACCTTATGTGGCGGGTACTCTAGTTGCGAGTTCCACCATGTTGAGACGTCCCCTACGAGATGTTTTAATTTTCCTTCGGAAACATTTTGAATGGTTTGCGATTGTCTCAGTTCCTCAGCACCAACACCGCTTTGGTGGAACCAAGTTACTATTTTTCGGACCTTATCCAAGAAAATTTTAATTTCTGGTATATTTACTGAATTGTCTACCACTAAATTAAGGGTGTGAGCTAAACACCGAACTTGCTTAGCTCGACCGAAAGTAATCTCAACGGCGTTAACGATGTTACTGCCATTGTCAGTAGTAATACAATTTTATCGTGGGACAAACCCCAGACATCACAAATCTTAATAATCATCTCTGACAAATACTCTCCTGTATGATTATCGTGAAGTGGTTCACATGCAATGTTAATTGACTTAATAACAAAAGTTTTTAACTAATCGTAATTTTTGTATGACAAGGGTTTTTTTTCTTCATATTTAGTATCTATGAGATCTGTGATAGTTTTAGGGCAGGGAACCTTGTACAATGGAGCTACGGTCTTCATTAATTTCTTGAAACCGAATTCTTCTACTATACTAAAGGGCAAAAGACTGTCCCGGCATATCATTTCCGCTATGTTTTGAGTTATTTCCTTATTTTTTTTTCCAGCTGAGCCATATTCAAAAATTTTCGCAAAAGAAGATCCAATACTTGTTCTGGTACGCTTTGAAGTTGAAGGTCCACCTTCCAGTTCTGTTGCTGGAGATTGCATCGGTGCATTTTTATTCCCAGATATGCTGATATCTTGAATATTATCTTCACACAAGTTCTACGACATTAAAAAAACAGCTAATTTCACAAAAAAAAAATATTTCCGCGAACCTATTTTGTATTTCTGGATTTTCTGGCAACACTAAAACAAACATCAATAAGACAAACAAACTTTTTCGTAATTCTTTTAAACTCTAAACACCGGTCAATTTCAATACTCAGTTCGTGTCTCTTTAATCACTTGACATTGGTAGAGTTAGCGCCACGCTACAAGCCATAAAATGGCCGTATAAGCTTAGATTCTTTTGCTCGTCTCAATTGGGAATAATAAAAAAAAATCTATTCCTAAAATGTCAACTTAGAGATCGCGCCAAATAAGGTGGCAGTTGGAGGCGTCGCCACAGTCGCGTAATTCAGTGTTACCAGTAAACACCCCAAAACTAGCACTCACTGTGCCATACGGCTCGATACAGTATAGGTTTCATTTGTAACGGTCTTTGGTTGCAGAGCTATAAACTCAAATAAAACAAATTAATATATGAAAGTCAAAATATGTTTATTTAAAATAGGCCCTATCACAAGCTCTCTTTGAATGTTATCTTATGATCTAAGTAGAAATTAAAAAAACTATTTCAAACATGATTAATAATTAACGGGACTTATCCTTCTTATTATATATTACATATATTATGTGTTCCTTCACTCTGTCCACAATAGACCGTTTAGTCTGTCCGAAGTAGGATTTCCTACAGCTGCAATCAATCTTATACACCCCCCTATATCTTATATTATAAGTATAAATCGCGAATCTCTTAAAACTATAAATTCAAACATGGCACTGAGCATTGTCTTTACATATTTTGTACCGAGGTTAGTTCAGCGGAGACCCTAGCTTGGAGAAGAACTAACAAGAAACTCCGGAAATCAATTTATTATAATCACCCTTAACAAACATAAAAATTACAAAGAGTGAGCAAAAAACACAAAGCTGGTAATACTAAATTTACCTTTCATGCAAAATAACACGCAATGGCGGAAACGTCAAATTTAGTTCCAAGTTTGCCGAATGCCAATTTATGTGGCGCGATCTCTAGATAATTTGTTTGTTTACATTTGAGTTTGGGTGTTATTTCTATAGTGTTTATTATAAATTCGTGTTTAAAAACCATTAATATCAACTATTATGAAGGATTTAGTATGATTAAGAGTTATGTTTAAGTTCAACGCCATACAGTCTCACTGTTGGGAAGTTACACAAAGAGTAATCGGTTTGAGCACCTTCACGTCGACATTGTGGGTCCTTTGAGTATTGTATTGGCTATCGCTATTTACGAACCATGTTGGATAGAAACACAGGATGGCCCGAAGCGTACCCAATAGAGGACATTACAGCGGATATAATGGATGGATGGTGTATTCCGGATGGATAGCAAGATTTGGTTGCCCTTGTAGAATCACGACATATCAAGGTTGTCAGTTTGAGTCCAGCTTATTCAGCCAACTCACTAAAAGAATGGGCATAAATAAGATCAGAACTACAGCTTATCACCCACAATCGAATGGCGCTGTAGAGAGATGGCATCGCGTAATTAAGAGTGCATTCATGTGTAGAGGGAATACAGATCAATGGATTACTGAGCTACCAAGTGTATTGCTAGGCTTAAGAGATGATACGCAAGTGAGTGCTGCAGAACTAGTCTATGGGGAAACGATTAGGTTATCTGGAGATTTCTTTGAGCCGGAAAGGCCAGATATCTCGAATGATGCATCGTTTGTGCAAGAATTGAGCAGAAAGATGTCGAATTTAGCATCAGTTCCTAGACGAGAGTTACGATGAAAAAGAAATTCTTGTACATCCGGATCTAGAAAGTTGTACACATGTTTTTGTACGGTGTGATAAAGCTGTTAGGCCCCTGACATCACCATATACAGGACCATTTCGAGTGTTGGAACGAACAAACAAATATTTTATAATTGAACAGGGAGATAAACAGAAAGCCACTAGTATAGATCGATTAAAGCCTGCGTTCATGTTACAAGTCACTGACACATCTAGCGCTCCTAATATAGAAAATCGGAATGCTGAAAGAGCCCATGACTACTAGATCGGGACACATTGTCAGACCTGTAGTCCGATTCACGACATAAGCACATCATTTCACGAATTTCACGAAAATCCAAAGATTTCTAATTAACTACATGCGATGGGCAAACAAACGAGCAGAGAAATAAACGAAAACATTAGTCATCGCGCAAAACGGCGCTGGGAACTGTGCTGAAGCACGAGCAGGGAACCAGGAAAATTACAACAGTCGCATGGAGATGTATCTGCTGGCAATTGTTGCTACGTTGCTGTTTATTATTGGCTACTGCATATGGACGCGCTGTAAGGTGCAGTATGGGCAGTACATGAGACGGGAGTTACAAGAAGTGCCAGTGGTTGGAGTCCGGACAAAGTGGTGGATCGCTTAACCAGCACATCATAGTGTAGTGATTGTGAATGCAGTGTACCCAATAAAAACTAATAAACAAGTTTGTTGAATTCGCGTGCCATATATGTAACGAGTGCGTAATGGGTAATCATGTATCCAATGTCATTTTAATTTAAGCTTGTAATAATAATATAAACAGTGAGCGCTTTTGATAATTTATTTACAGGATTTTATGTTCTATTTAGACGTTTTATTGTATACCTTTTTTATTCTTGTTTAAGATTTATAGTATGATTTATTTGGTCTTCTTGGAAATTTTATTCAAAATATTATTGTTATAATTTCATTTGTATTTTTTTTAAAAAAGGGGGAAACTATGTGCCGTACTATATGCGCAATATGTTGTCATTAGATAGATTACCTTTTATGTATCAGTCATTCTATGTGCAACCTAATAAACGCACGTACAATATTGTACTGCGAGTGTTATTATTCCCATTAGCCTATATCCCTAAGTCAGTAGTAATACATACGGAGCAGGCTCAAAGGAGTCACTCCGCTAAAAAGTTTAAAGAAATCGATATTTTGGCGTTTGTTGCTCAGTACATATATGAGGTCTCATTAATGAACATAAACATATAAATAACTTTAAAAGAAACTGTCATGTTCATAAAATTAATACTAGGTACAAACATACACTGTATGAGCGCCCTCGAGGCTTTAAAAGCTCAAGAAATCTTTTGATCGGAGTTGCTTGCATTTTTATAATCATTTACCGGACTCGCAATTGCCCTTACCGAAATTAAGTCTATAGTTAAGGGCTGACTAGTCCAGGGCGCTTAATACGCGCCGGAGACTGCCTTGCCGATACTCCGGGTTGGCAATGAGTGCATCTAAGCTATATGTGCAAAAATAATCAGAAAAATTTATGTTTCTTTTTAATTTGGTTTTGTAACTGGCATAGGGCAAAAAATCCTGAAAGCCGGAGTTTCTTGTTGGTTCAAAAATTCTCCTGCAACATATGCAATACATCAACAGAAAAAAAATTATATCACTATAGAAAATACAGTTTCTTTATCAAATATTAAATGAAATTTTTCATCACTAGTTAATTTAACCGATTTTTGGTTTACTTATTGCTAGATAATGGATTCCTTAAAAAAATATTTTTTTTAATGTAGTTTTTTATGTAAGTTCAAGTCGAATAAATAGTATTTTCAACTGTAACACCGTTCTGTAGAAAAATAAAGTAATCAGATTTATTTTCATTGTAGTGCTTTGTGATATACTTTTTCTTTGTTTTGTTTATCTGACGCATAGACAAACAAATCTAATGGTTTTCCAACACGGAAATAGGCAACATACAAAAACCTTATGAGAAAAATTGGTTTTCTAGATTAATACCACAAACGATTAATTATTGCATTTATTTATGGTCATTCCAAAATCAAAGCTCACTGGAAACTGTAGTTGTTGAAACTCAAATGGTACATCAAAGTCAAAGTCAAATGTTTTTATTCAACATAAGTACAAGTACAGTACATTCATTGAAAGTCAAAACATTTTCCTGACACTGGTTGTCTCTTAGAATTTAAATTTTACTGTTGGCATTGAAATTCTACCGTGGGTTCGGAAGCCCTGGCTCGGAGAAGAACCAACAAGAAACTCCGGCTTTCAGGATTTTTTGCCCAGTGCCAGTTACAAAACAAATTATAAATAAACATAAAATTATCTTTGCACATATAGCTTAGATGCACTCATTGCCAACCCTGAGCATCGACGAGGTAGTCTCCGACCGCGTAGTTAGCGCCCCGGACTAGTCGGCCTCTAACTATAATCTTAAATTTACGTAAGGGCATTCGCGTAATCCAGTCCGGTACATGATTATAAAAACGCACGCAATTTCCAACAAACGATTTCTTGTTCTTTTGAAGCCTCGAGGGCGCCACATACAGCTTATGTTTGTTCCTAGTATTAATTTTATGAACATCACAGTTTCTTCTATAAATATTTATATTTTTATGTATATAAATGACACACTCATATATGTACTGAGCAACAACCGTCAAAATATCAATTTCTTTAAATTTTTCGCGAAGTGACTCTTTGGGGCCCATTCTGTAAATGCAGCAAACAGCCGCCTTCTGCAAAACGAATATTGTGTTTATGTCAGCAGCACAACCATCAGTCTGAATCATTAAGATGCGTGATATCAAAACATCTTCAAGTTTATACTTGCATTTCAGTATAGTTCTATAGGCTTGTTCGGTAATTCTTTGTCACTTACCGTGTCCCGTTGCCAAAACGCGGTTGTTTGATATTTCACAATATTATAAATTATTGTTTCCAATAGCTGGTTTTGAAACCGCGAATAATAACCCAAATAGACGATTCAAAATAATGCAGGACTTCAAAATAAAACTGATTTAGGTCAATCATAATAATCAGTATTAATATAGCCATAATAGTTTGATCCAAAATGAAGGTCACAGTTATCTTTTTATGCGTAGGTCATTTAATCAAAGTCTTCGAGCATAAATGCTGAAAGCATTATCTACTGGTCACTTTCAGTGGACACTTGCGAGGGTAGAACTAAACATAACCGTGTGTCCCCCAAATTCCTCAAAATCTAGCTACGAAGCGGAGCTACTGCAATACAAAAACCGCAATGAGTGGATAACCTAAATAACTTCAAGATCGTAATCGATCGATCGATCGAATATGATACGAGATGATGATGTATGTGCACCTTGAATAGAAACTTCCTCATGGCAAATGTAACTGCCGACGTGACTTACCTGTGAATGGTCAAGTACAATCTCATAAGCTCTATGAATTCTGGGTTATCATAACCCAGCATTGCGCAGTAGTTGGCAGACCAGTCCTTGTTACTGTCGATGGCGCCGATTCCCTTGCCGTCTCTGTAGCTGTTTCTGTAGATAGTGGCCGCGACCACGGGCAGTTTGGCGATCAGATCCATGCTGTCCTCATACACGAACTGTGGAAATGACATTGCAGCTTAGTCAGTTATTAGAATTACGTCAATAATAATGCACCCTGCAAATTGTTTCTAGCAGTTTCATGTAAATATAAACACTAGAATAAGAAAAGCCGTGGCAGTATTGAAATATCTGTTTTCGTTGTGTAAAGCGGGCTTAGAAAATTGTGCCTTTTAAAAAAACTTAATAACAATTACCAAAAAAAAATTTATTTAATATATACAATAAAATTTATGTATCGTTAAAATTCTTTTTTTAAAGCAGTAAGTCAAGGTCCGCCTACATCAGAATCTAATTTACAAAAATATACACGACCAAGCAGATACAATTTAGTGGCATTAAACTACCACTTGTAGAAAAAGCTTATTACGGAATTAATCTCACACTTTCTTTCTTAAAGATGATGCAAACTATGGACTGAAACCAAATTTTAACTTTGATAGTAGATTAACCTTGGTAATCGAAAAACAAAAATAATTATATAAAAAACATATTTATTGACAACACTGTTACAAAGAAACATTGTATGGCTACGTTCACCATTTAAGTCCTATGTTATCGGGACTGTATTTGTTAAACCCACTTCAGTGTTTATATTGATTTAATTGCTTTACCACCTTAATAAGATTGGCTTATATCTCAAATGATTTCTCTCAGCTTTGAAGTCAATACTCAGGATGCCTCTCAATAGTCGGTGGTCACTACGGCTTTTGAACCTATTGACCACTGAGGCATGCCTGAATACGTACTTTTTTCCGCTAAGATAAAGGCGATCTCATTCTTCGTCACACCATCTGGGCTCTGCCGGCTCCATTTCCTATAAGGCTTCTACTTAAAGATTGTGCTCATGCAGAACAGCCAGTCTTTGACCAGGAAGTTGACCAGCATTTGTTCTCTGGTGTTTCTGTGTCCCATTCCGTGCGCCCAGATACGCGACTCCTTGCATTCGCTCACTCCCACTCTGGCATTGAAGACCCCATGACAACGGTGTAGTAGGTCTTGGTGGTGTTATGCATCGCTTTGGCGATATATTCATTAAACACCTACACCTCACTATCTGAGTATGCCTAAGTCCGCGCATATACCTGCACGACCTTGACTTCCTTCCTTTACCTTCACGAGTATCTCTTGGTCAGTTTCAGAACTACATACGCCACCCAGGTCGACACACTCGAAATCTCCAGCATATTCTCACGGAGAACCTTGTTGACGAGAAAGCCTACACCACCTTGAGTCTGCTGGTCGCCCTACCGAAAGTAGATAAAAGCAGATGGCCTGTCCCCAAGAGATGGTGTCTTCACCTTGTCCTCGGGCTTAAGATAATCCTAGAACATGCCACCTTATGTTAAATAGTTCCAATTCCATTTACGCCACACTTTCGTCAAGCTGTAGACTCCGTCCATTACAGGTCCCCTGGGTAAGTTTGTGGCAGCCGTCTGTTGCCCAGGTATTCATAACACCTCCTGCCCTACCGTAACCGAGACCTCTGCCGTCGCCCATAATAGTAGGGCGACCGGCGAGTGGGCGCAAACATTTTGTGAGGGTTATAATTGAAGGCTGTTGTTAGTACTCACCACGCTGGGCAGGCGAATTGGTGAGCGCAGAGCATATTTTGCTGCTGCCTGTCACTAGGCTGATGTATTTAGTTTTGTCTATTTAAGAAATTATTAAAGCGCCATTTGTTGGTCGCTAGAGCCTCGTTCGTTGATCAGCAGGGTGCATCACGGGCAAGTGAGGTTGACTTGAGTCACTTGAGTAATGAGTGTGCGGAGGCAACCGCAATAATATTCAGTGCTAGTAAAATACGCTACGGTTCACTACCTGACACATTGGGAGCAATCTACAGTGTGTTTGGTTACAAGGTTAAGGAATTTAATTTTTTTTTTTATTATTATTAATTATTAATAATACATTATTATTATGTTTATGATGTTATTAATAATAACAAACAAAACTTTGACTAATAACCTTAACTTTGTTTAATGGTCGTGAAATGTGCGATATGAAAAATATTAGTTGCCACATATTATGAAGAATATAACTTCATACGTTCTGTAAATTATTTAATATTTGACAATACTAAATATTAAAAATGGAAAGAATAAAAGCGCATTGTAAACAGGCCTACCTCCCAATACTTAGACTTGTGCACTCCCTCAGAGTAGGCCTTGGCAAACTTGCTGTCGGCGTTGAGCGCCGTCACGGCGGCGGACAGCTGCGTCATGGGATGCATGCGCGCTGGCATGCCATTTAGCATGGCCACCACGTGCGCTGGCAGCTCCGCCCTGCGAACGCATAACATAATCATCATAAGAAAAAATTACAAACTCAAAATACATTAATCATTGTACACCAAACATTAAAGCTTTGGATGAGTGCTTATTTGTTTTGCAGAGGCCGTGGAGTGGTCAGAAAATCAAGGTCCATACTCATAAATCCATAATACCACGAATTAAACAAAACTTTTGGAATGTCTTAGGAATACCTCTTTATATTTCATATTCGAGTATAGAGGTTAACAGAGACACCACGAGTGAGATTTTTTTTTTTTTTGTATGGGAAAAAACACTTAAAGTATATTTTTAAACTAGTTGCCGTTCTCCCTGGAATATCGTAGGAGGCGTGTAAGGTACTAATTAAGGGTCAATGGAATGTGTTTGGCAATGGGCTAGCGATTTGTCACCAATGCTCCATTTATCATTACAACCCACATATTCACACTGTATGTACTTCAACATCACCCATTTTAAATATCGCGTCTATCTGACTGTCATATGTCTTATTGGGCCAGCCACTACGTAACCGCCCTTTTTATTCACCCACATATTCCCCTATATCCTATATCGAAGAAAATTTACAATCTTAGTCTTCTTCTTTTCATCTTCTTTTAAACCGCAACCTTCCCTTAATATTTAATTATATCATTAAATGTCACTTTTAATATGCTTCTCATTGACCGCATTTCGACGGCATTGATTTTACTCTCATGCTTCTTTTGCCATACACACTCGGCGGTTGCAAAAGCACATAATACATAATAATAATACATAAAAGCACATATTCAGGGATGTCTCCGAGCTCAACAGGTTTCACACCGGAAGTGATCACCGCATGGTAAGAGGCACCCTGAATTTCAACTATAAGCTAGAAAGGATGCGCATGATGAAATCCACGCTCCGACCTACCCGACTGCAAATGGCCGCTGGTTCATCCAAGTTCCAATTGGAACTGCAGAATCGCTTTGCCTTTCTGCACACCGCGACCAATGTTGACGAGGACCTTGAAAATGTGACCATAATAATCGACGAGGAAGGGAGCCGGTTCTGCGGGGCTCGAGGTGGGAGCCGTAAGTCGGATTTCTCCGACGAGACTTTGGACCTTATGAGGTTAAGACGAGAAACTCCACAGACATCGCCGTCGCAAACAGCTACGCTAAACAAACAGATAAAGAAGGCAATACGACGTGACCTACGTAAGGCTAATGCTCTTCTCATAAAAGAGTTAATCGAGCGAACCGTGGGATGCGCGCATTCACCAGAAAACTGGGACGTAGCCACAGAACAAAGTTGAGCTCGTGGAAACATGGTCGCCTCTAAACCAGAGATCTTGTCTGAGATTGAAGATTTTTACGGCTAGTTATATCGCTCGCGCTGCCGAAATCCGTTCCCGACCCCTCCGATTTGAGGGCTACATTGACACGCCACTTCACAGAGGACATGCCCGAAATAGCGATGAGATTGAGATGGCTTTAAAACAGCTTGAAAATTGAAAAGCTTCGGAAGAGGATGGAATCACTTATGAGCTCCTGAAATCTGGTGGAAGACCGGTTCTGAGGGAGCTCCAGAGAATCTTTAACAGCGTCATCTTCTCCGGAAGAATTTCGAAATGTTGGGGCAGAGGTGTGGCTGTTTTGTTCTTTAAGAAGGGAGATAGAACCCTCTTGAAGAACTACAGGCCGATAACACATCTGAGCCACATCTATAAGCTGTTCTCCAGGGGTCATCTCCAATAGAATCTCAGCCAGGCTAAATAGCTTTCAGCCACCAGAACAGGCCGGGTTTCGGCGGGGTTTTAGTACCATAGACCACATTCACACGGTGAGGCAAGTAATACAGAAAACTGATGAGTATAACCATCCACTATGCCTAACGTTTGTGGACTATGAGAAGGCTTTTGACTCGGTCAAGACCTGGGCGGTCATAGAATCCTTGCAGCGATCTCAAGTCGACTGGCGATACGTAAGTGTGCTGAGACATATTTATGATTCCGCCATGATGATCGTTCAATTTCAAAGCCACGGCACGAAACCTATCCAGTTGCAGAGAAGTGTAAGACCGGGGAATGTTATATTCTCGAAACTGTTTTCGAGTGCACTGGAAGATGTTTTCAAAACGTTGGATTGGGTTGAACGAGGAATAAATATCAATGGGGAAAACATCTCGCACCTTCGTTTTGCGGACGATATCGTCCTGGTGGCAGAGTCGCTGCAGGATCTGGAGGAAATGCTGTCCGAAATAAATGCTGCTTCTCGACGCATCGGACTCGGGATGAATTTAGAAAAAACCAAGATCACGTTTAATGATTTGGTAGTCTCGAGACCGGTTGCCCTTGGGGGCACTCCCGTAGAAGTTGTGTCCCAATAAACTTACTTGGGCCAAATCATACAGTTTGGCAGGAACAATTTCGAGAGGGAGGCGGACAGAAGAGTACAGCTCGGATGGGCAGCATTTGGAAGGCTAAGGCATGTCCTCACGTCGTCTTATCACAATGCCTGAAAGCCAAGGTTTTCAACCAGCGTGTGCTCTCCGTTATGACGAACGGATCTGGGACGTGAACACTCACTGCGGGACTAGCCCACAAATTCAAGGTCGCTCAGCGTGCTATGGAACGGAAGATGCTCGGGCTTTCTCTGGTGATACGCCAGAGAACTAAAGTTACCGATATTATAAAAGAATTAGCATGCTCAAGTGGAGTTGGGCTGGTCAGGTATGCAGAAGGACTGATGGTCGCTGGAGCAAAAAAGTCCAAGAGTGGAGACCGCGTCTCAGTAAACGTAGTGTGGGGCGCCCCCGGCAAGGTGGGAAGACGACCTGCGCAGGTTGGCCGGCATCGAATGAATGCGAACGGCCACTGACAGGGAGAAGTGGCGTCATTTGGGGGAGGCCTATGACCAACAGTAGGTTCAGACAGGCTGATGATGATGCAGATACTTCTAACATTAACATTTTGAATATGTCTTCTATCTAACTATCGTATAACA
This sequence comes from Leucoptera coffeella, assembly GCA_030578115.1. Classification (NCBI taxonomy): domain Eukaryota; kingdom Metazoa; phylum Arthropoda; class Insecta; order Lepidoptera; family Lyonetiidae; genus Leucoptera; species Leucoptera coffeella. Next base: position 6,574,304 of record JAMBLF010000002.1, read on the forward strand.
TATTGGTCTGGACCCTTTCAACTCACTAAGATACATATATTCCTTTTGTAAATCGACCAATCTGCATACCATCCCATCTATCGAACCATAGTCACTGCATGTTCCAAATCGCAACCTTCTTTTATCACACTATCATCAATTCCATCATTCAATCTCACTGGTAAAATGCTTCTTCTTTTGCCATACTTAACTTTCGCTACCATAAGTCAATGTTAGAACCAGCACAGCCCTATGAATAGCCATACGTGCCGACTGAGAAACCAACTTGGTACTCAGTACACTGCACACAACCTACGTTCAATATCTCCTTCACACTTTCCGTTTTGGTAAATAGTGTTCCCAAATTCGCAAAATCTTACACGTTGTCTTGTTAAGTACCTCCATAACCATTACTTTTTCTTAACCTACATAATTTCCATTACTTTCTTCTCATGGACTCATTCATGCATGTCACCATCTCCTGCAACTCACACACCCACGACGTAAAAAACGTAAAAAAATCGTCCGTGAACAAGGGTTATTTAATGATCAACGCATCCGCAATCCTGCCCCCATCCCTGCACCCCCTGCATCTGGGTAGGCCCCATTAACCCTAACACAGACTCTAGAGTTCACATATAAACTTTAGAGCCCGTATCAAGGCGCTGCACTATTGGAATAAAAGGTACTCTCAGTGTCGAAATTCTGTAACTTTCTTTCTGTACCTCCTTTTTTGTGAAATTTGGTCCATATATACTTTAATAAATTTTCCATCGAATGAATGCAGCTAATGTACTGGTTTTGTATTTATTTGATAATAAATTTTCATATTTGTAAAATTTCATTCTTTATGTAGAGAAATGAATTCAAAACTAAGTTTCAAAATAGAATTAAACATTAAAAATATCTTTCAATATAAGACTACATTATAATTTTATATAAAATATTTTATTTATATAAATAATGTGCCTTATTGCTAATATTAATTTATATTCGGAGGTACGAATTGACCTAAGGTAAGCGTCCATATATCGGTATCGTAAGTATCGCACGCAACGCACGCAGCGGATTGTATTATTCTTTGTATAGAATCTCATACTAGAGCGTCCACTATGTCCGCATCGTACGAATCGCATTAAACTGCTTATCGGAAATACCGGTGATGTTGTTCCGAGGGGCAACTTTTACGTTGCGTGCCGATGACGTCATACGGAATACCGATCAGGTGGACGCGCCCCCGAGATTTGGCATTTTTTTCTAGATTTGGCATTTTCCTCCTCTTCTGCTAAAACACAGGCAATGATTATTTCTTCTTCGCTATCATCCATGTCAAATTTTTAACACAGAAACACGTACACTTTATGTCACAAATCCGAACAAGTGGCGGCGGCATTGACGGCATTCCGATTGCTGGAACTTCCATCGGGAAATCCGATCGCTGCGTATACAGTGGACGCACAGTCAAAAAATAATCCGTTTAATGCGATTCCTCCGATACTCACGATACCGATATGTGGACGCTTACCTTAACTTGTAACTTCAAGGAGAGATTTCGCTTCTTCAAGCAACTCTTGGTGTATCACAACACTCGGCCTGCTTAAACTTGTAATATACGGATCAGAAATATAGAGCAAAATATGAAAATCATCTTCGTTTGTAGCCGATCGCGAACATTTTCTGGCATGATTCAATCGAAATTTCTTGTAATCCTTATTACGTGCTTCTTGCGCACCTTCAGAAAGTTCACCGATTTTCAATAATCTTTGCTCCATGTAGAATTTTGAGTACAGATGATTGCATATAGTACCAATTATACTTATTAACATATAATCGAGCTGTATCCAATGTATACTGTCCAAAGTTTGTTACATTTATAGAAAAACCAGAAGACAATCATTTCTATATCAACTGCAGTAATTTCTGCTAAACATTAATAATTCTGTAAAAACCTACGAGCAGTATGAAATGAATTGCCTCCAAATGTTGGAACAATATTCCTCCACCAATTAGAAAACTGACGTCTAGACCAACTTTCAAACGTTCCGTCCGGGATCATTTGCTCTGCCAGCAAAGGGAGGCGGCTGCTCCTTCTGTTGCCCGTCGTACTAGCCACTGATTTCGTGTTGCCACTGGACTTTGTTATAATACATTGTATATATTAATTATAAATTATCTATATAAATATATTTATAGTATTTTTAACTAACCATATTATAGAATGTATATCTGTTTTCATATCTTAGTTAAATTTCATATGTATTTATATATTTATTTTGAATATTTAATTTATACACTATTTAATTATTCTTCATAATACAAACGTTGCCCTCCAATGGTTCCAACATTAGACCAGCGTTGCGTTTGCTATCAAACGCAACATACCCAGCTGAGTTGGAACCCTTTTGCTGCGACAATAACATGCACAAGTTTTATCCCCTAGTTTGTAAGTTTTAATTGTAAACGTTTTGTATTGTGTATGTTTTTGTGGCTGAAAATAAACGCTTTTATTATTATTATTATTAATTGAAAAATGAAATGAAAATCTTTTTATTAAAAGATATTAAAATCATTTTTCATAAAAAATGTCATTAACATAAAACTCATTCTTAAAATAAATCAATTTAGATTAATAAAACTAAAACTAATGGCACTTCGTAAAGACAAACTCTGCAGAGAAGAAATGCCAAGAAACTCTGCAGACAATCTGTACATAAAATTTTATAATAATTCATTAGACATGATCAAAGCTTCACATCCAACAAATAGTATTTTATAACAAATTTACGGGGAGTCCCAATAAGAACCGGAACGTGAAGCTATGACCACACAAAAATAAAACGTCACAAAACATCATTTATATAGTCTTTCACGGTGTAGTAGCCCTTCGCCATTAGCATAGCTTTAGTGCCAACTTTAAATTTGTCTAAAGGTATTACCGTCATTACTGTTACCAGCACCTTATCGTGGCTTATCTATATGTAAGCCAAGTAATTCCCGGAAACGTAATTGAACTTGCTTTTTCTTCACTTCTATCATTTTTTGTTTTCATATGTTGTTGCTGACCACGATTAAAATGCTAAGTTGTAGGAAATGTGCAAAATCATCTCCATACACCTGATGTGTAAGGTGAGAGGACAAATTTAAATGAATTTTCATTCACGTCTCTTGCTATGACTGTGGCTAAGTCAGTCATTTGTTTAGGAGTGGCACCACCAACCGTACAAGAAGCGCTAGACCAAGTTTCAGTCAGTACCTGTGCAACTTTTCCATCAGTCATCGTCAAGAATAATTTGTGTTCCACTTGTATGACATCTTCATTGTGAGCTATAAATGTTGGAGCTAATTCGTTAATGTCATTTTCGTTCTCTCGAACCGTAGATTCAGTTTTTTGCCGTGTTTCCTTGGCAAATTCAATTGAAATTGGCCTGCAATACCTTACAGAGGAACAGGTTTGGTTGCTCCATACTACAACATCATTATTTTTGTTTATAAGTCTCAAAGGTACGAGTGATACAATAAATAGATTGGCGTCTGATACTTGCTCGTTTTCCTCCTGTAAAATTTCCTTGTATTCACTTTGTCCTGATGAACCATCACATCCACATTTACAATACAGCTGAAGGTGCTTCGAATCTGTTGTCACTGAATTTATTTTCAAAATGCGTCTTACTGTATGATCCAAAAGATCTTGCAACTTTACGTTAGCACCGATATTAGTGATATTAGGTGGGTAACGTTCCTTTTTAACTTCATTTATCTGACTATAAGACGGTAAAATAGCTCTTAAGTTCTTCTGAATGAGAGCTATTGTCAAATAACTGTATTGAGCTTTTGACAAATCTATATCTATGTATAACGCAAGAGCTTTTTCTTTATCGAATGTTAAGTGCTCTGATAAGTGCAGTATGTTTTGCAAAACATTGCGGTTTTCGTCTTTTTCAATGCTGTGCACGATGCTCACAATTGAAGCTTCTTCATTCTCACTTGACGATCTCAGCCCTTGAACATAAGCGTTGTGCACAAATCTCATGCTATGCTCTTGGATGAGCTCCATATTTTTGCGCTTCTTTGTCCTTTCAGAACATACGTCATAACTCTTAGATGGCCGACCACGGGCACTGGAAGAGTCATCAGTGCAGGGTTCGACGGTTATGGAAACATTTGAATTCACCATTTAACCATTCCAAATTCTCTTGCTCAAAACGATCTATTTTCCTTTAGGCCTTATTCCACCTATCATTACATTTGGATAACAATTGCTTCTGGAAACTTTTTATAACAGTCTTTACATTATCGGGGGTTAAATGATAGTTGTTCGCCAAATAATCCTCAATTGCTAGTGGATTTACTCCATTTATAATCAAATTACACAAATCACGTCGAGTACAAAGGAATTCACTCATATTGAAAACTTTTTCTACAAAGACTTGTTATTTTTATAATTTTATCAAATTATTTGTTAGGTTGCTTCAAACTGGTATTCCTATTTATACCTTTGCAATTGCACTCAATTTTATGCAAACTCAACGAGTGCAAAACCGCATAACCTTCCTTATTTTATTATCAACATTATTTTTAACATCCAGTGTCTATCTTGCTTCATCATAAACCTCAAATATTTTACTAAAATAACTATTTAAATACTTAGTAGCAACAAAGAGTAAGTAATTGTATGAAACTAAAATCAATTAATATTTATTGATAAAAGATTCATTTTATATTAGTATTTAAAATACGAAAAAATTGTCGTTAACGATAAATTCGAGATTTAACGAAAAACGCCTCTTTGCGCGTTTAAAATAAAATTTGCGCAAAATTTTATTTTGGATTATTAAAATTTAGTAGATTAAGCATCCAAAATTGTAAAAAAATCAACGGAGGCAGCTGGAGCTAACAATGATATTTCTGTTGAAAAATTGTACTGAGTAATTGAAATTAGCTCTCATTCTTTATTGATTTGTATATTTATTTTTTCATGATTATTTGGATTTTCATTTCTTTATTATTTAAAAGACTAAGAAATGAGCTTTCCATAAATATATAATATGCTTGTATATGTTTCAGACGTATAATTTTTTTTTCAACAATTTTATTTATGTGATTTTACGTAGAATCAAAGTTTGTGCTTTAGGTGTTCTAAACACATATTAATACTAAAAATATAATAAAAACACTTTACCATTGGAAAGAACGTTTATTTATGTACATAAAACCATGCATAGTTAATAAATACCTAACCATTAGTAAAACCTATTTTCGGCACGGTAAGTATCTTATACTAAAACAGTGCGCTGTACTAATCAAACGCAGACAGTGCCGCCCCTACAGGCCCATGTCATTTCTGAAGTATAGAAACGCGAGTTTGACGACATCCAGCTACAAAACCAAGACTGATAGCGAATGATCTTATATCTTAATTTCGTAATTGATTCTGTAAATCTGAGTTTGTTGTTTTTTTCACTGTGAGCCAGTGTTTATACATAATTAAAATTTTCATTGTTGTATCTGATCCGATGATGTAAGAAGAACGTGATCCTCCTCGATACGCAATCCTCTGTCACTTACTTTCAAATCAGTCAAGCAACTATCCATGAACAGATTAAACAGCTATTGCGACGCTACATAGCCCTGCCTCATACCCTTTCGGATACTGAACCAGTCTGAGTAGGCCCCATTAACCCGAACACAGGCTCCCGAATCCACATATAAAGACTTTAGAGCCCAAGAAAAGAAGAAAAACATTTTTTCTTCTTTTTTTTCTAAAGATTTTTACCATACTAAAATAAGTTTCATTATCATCCACACCATCCATCCATGTTCCTTCCCGAGTTGATAAATCCACACTCTAAAATAATTCTTCCAAATATTCCTTCCTTCTTAGCCAAACACTCAATCATTAATCAAATCGCAATTCCTATTCCGTAAAGCACTCATTCTGGATCTTCCAGACAGTCCTATGGCTATTTTCACCATTCTCTGAAACAGTTTAATGTTTTGATGGAAACTTTCGCAGAATTTTATTTCAGTCTCTCTCATGTTTTTTAATTCTATCGCTTCACTATCTCTGTCACACTGTAATTTTTCGTTCAGAATCCCTAACATCGGTTGCTTAAATTCAAGAACTTAATAATTGGGAGGAACTCTTATGTACTCCACATTGTTCGACCCCCGCCGTTTTGACCATTTTCCAAACAGTTTCATATTTTGACTGTTCGAGAATTTATACTTTCTTTTTACTTCTTTCGCTCCGTTATCTCTTTCACACTCTTCTTTAATTCTTCTAATTGTGTATTTTTTAATGATGATCCTCTCTCATATTAAAGCCCCGATTCACTCCACCACCCTTTCTTGCGTCTCCACTTCCTTTTTGAGGCGTCCACCACACGCCGCCCTAAAAAGACCCGCCTCCAAATATATCTTGAGAAGGCTTTACCTTTCTCGGTGTCTCTTTCATATCCGTGCTTACCTAAAACACACTCGTGATACACAAATCTCGCTGTATTTCTACTCAACCACCAATCAAACAACTTTTTCATTCTGTTTGCATTTCTTTAGTAACTACTTTCCTTACATATTCCCATAACACTCTCTGCTCGTCCGTTGGCCTCGACATGTTAGGAGCATATACTTGTAACACGAACTTAACTTTGAGGCTAACATTAAAAGTTTGTAAGTGAGGAAGACACTCTATCACCCTAGTGGCTCGAGCCAACCGCAACTGCCGCTGCAGTCAAATAAATGAGACTCTAACGACCCAAAAATGGCGGTATAAACATTTCGTAATCAAGCTTGGCTAGATGCAAATGGCAAAACGTATCGTCACAATTGTTCCAGTTACAATAGGTCTGATCAACTAAAAATAGGAGGAGTAAGCTGCAGGCATCTATAGCTTTATACAATAAAAAAATGAAGGAATGAAAATCTATGATATACGTAAATGAATTGAGGGTAACATAGTACATTAAACCATTTTTTTCATCGCAACTGACTACCCGTTTTTGTGAGATAACTGCGAAATAAGTCTAATGAATGGTTTATATAATAATAAATTTCATTTATTGGGCATCTAAGACCTACATTATTAGTAACCGCAAGATAATATAATAAAACAAAACAAAAGTGTGATAGTAAAAATAATAAATTATAATAAAATTGGCGGATGATGAGGAACTGTAAACAGGCGGCTATTTATGTACGTGTAAGTAGATCTAGCGTCCCAGCATAGGGCAGTCCCACTTGTCCACCAGTATGCCCAGGATGGCGTTGGAGATACACAATGTCAGCACATTTTGGAGAGAAAACCGTCCACTCGTGCCTCCGTGAACATTCTCGATGCACTGCAATGGCGCGGCAGCCCCATCAGCACCCTGAACCCGTTATATTATTGCACGCGCAGTGCGTTATATACACTTTGAATATAGTTATACCACATGTAAAAGGTTTGATAGAAAGCCCTAAACAACGTCTACACCTGCTTGGTACAACTCGCGAATCTACGGGCCAACATATGTCTTACACCAGACGAACAACGCCCTGCACTCTCTCTCTCTCGATATCTATATTATCATGTAGATCCTCAGTCACCCAGTGACCTAGGTATTTAAAATTACACAACTCTGTTTAAGGGCCTGTTAAAGGATAAAGGACTTGAGACCATGAGCCACTGCGTAATTTTATGCTAAGTAATTTACAAATGCTAAGGAGGCTGTAACACTGTAATCGATGGTCTCAGCAGCAACATGTCGTCGGCGTAACTAAAGTTATTCATACAAACGGCATCACATGATAGTCGACACCGGTGCTGCTAAGCTCGCAAACCAACCCATTTATATATACATATATTAAATCAGTTATATATTGTTAAATCAGTTGATTTTGTTAGAGAGTTTATTGTCCTATGTCCCCCGGGTGGGGCAGAGGGCGTCCACAACAGTCTTCCATCCCGATCGGTCTTGAGCTTCGCGTTTTATCTCGCTCCAGGTCTTCCCTATTCTCTTCGCTTCATCTGTAACGGTGCGCCGCCAGGATTGCTTGGGGCGACCACGCTTGCGCTTTCCCTGGGGATTCCAGTCCATCGCCTGCTTTGGAATGTGACTTGGGTCTCTGCGCAGCGTGTGGCCAATCCAATTCCATTTCCGGCGTTTGATCTGATGGTCGATCGGGGTTTCGTGGCAGCGTTCCAATAGTTGTTCGTTGGATATTTTCTCGGGCCAGAATATACCGAGAATTCGGCGAAGGGAACGATTCACAAAGACCAGGACCAAAGACGGTGCGAGATGGCTTTTGTAACCTTCCACGTTTCGCACCCGTATAGCAGTACGGACTTGACGTTTGAAGCGAATATTTTGAGCTTGACTCGCTGGGTCAATTTCCGTGACTGCCACACCGGCCGAAGTTGTGCGAAGGCTGCTCTGGCCTTGGCAATCCGCGAAGCGATGTCCTCTTCGGTACCCCCAGTTTCCGACACGACGCTACCGAGGTAAGTGAAGTTGTGGACGCGCTCCACATCCTCTGCACCAATCCGCAGCGGAGTGTTGTTCCCGACACCAGCGCGCATCTCCTGGGTCATCCGCATGTTAATATTTAGTCCCGCAGTAATTGCCTCCCTGTTCAGGTCGTCCAGCTTAGACTGCATATCGCGGTGCGTGTGGCTCAGCAGGCATAGGTCGTCTGCGTAATCCAGGTCCTCAAGAACATGGGTCACGCCCCACTCTATCCCACGTCGCCTGTCGAGGTACGCGCGATGCATAATCCCGTCGAGGACAACCAGAAAGAGAAGCGGCGAGAGCAAGCAGCCCTGTCGGACGCCGGCATGTACTGCGATGTCTAAGGACAATAATAAGTAATAACGATGTCAATTATTTAAACACATATCCGATTTTGTTAGAACACCCTGCAAAAGTTTAAACATTAATGACTCCCAGTTTCGGTTTCGATCAGGATTGTCAGATAATGTGACCACGTGTCTCAAGCAGACTGTCTAGGCATACGCCTGTCGAAGGCCAAATTGGTTTTATTCAAACTATTATGGAAAAAACATTAGTTTGAATCTACCTTGTCACCACGGTTATTGTCACTGTTTAATTATTGGTACGAAAATCAGAGAAACACTGAAAGATGCGCGGGTACTCACTTTGATGTATATAGGTTGGAGTGCGCCATTAGACAGGAAGAAATGACCTGGCCGGTTCTCGGAAAGTTCCATACGAAAATACTACTTGCTCAAGCATATTGTAGTTCTATCTTCGAAGGTAACAAGCTTTCCCGTACCAAACACCGGCCCCTCAATTCTTGAAAACAACATTTTTTTCAAATCGGTATTGATAGCGCTGCAGTGCAGGTGCAGTGCAGATTTACTTTCGTATCCTTGAAGTCCTCTTACAAAGCTGCACCATTATTGAATCGCAGCGCTCTCGTTTTATTCCTGCACCAAAACCGTTTCAAAACCTTACACTTTTGTGTTACCATAATTTCACTTTTACAAAACTACCAAGTTCGTTTAGTAAAAGTTACGTCAATGTGCGATATTTGACGTATATTTGACACAACGTTTTGGTTTTGCCAAGCACTCTGCCTTCAATATTTCCCTCACAGTTTCCGTTACTACTAAATAGTGTTCCCAAATATTGTTGGTTTTATTTCGAGAATACCGATTCATGCCGATAGTGATTACGTTTTGACTCAATTTTTTTTCAAGAATACCAAATTGAGCGTTAAACCAAAACAAAACTGCAATCGGTAAAGTGAGTGCATTTGACGTTTCAAGAATACCAAAACCAAAAAACAAACCTGTTTTGGTATTGTTTTACTCTTAACTTTTTTTCAAGAATCGCACGGCGGGTGTGTATAAGATTGATTGCAGCTGTGGGAAGTCTTACGTCGGACAGACTAAACGGTCTATAGCGGACAGAGTGAAGGAAAACATTTCAGCGGTCAAGAAATTGGATACTAATAGGTCAGCAATAGTCGGAAATCTGCTAAAGGTGGTTTCAAATCATTTGTTTGAGCTTCATAAACCCACTGTGCTCTCTAATTAACGCCGATATTACAGTGGAATTGTACGCGAGGCGATTGAAATAAAAAAGCACAGTACATTCAATCGTGAAGGAGGTTACAAACTGTCTTCGGCGTGGAATACCGTAATAGATCGCCATTCGGCTCAGCATGATCGTGTGAAGCCACAAGATACTGTGAGTGTAGTGTGTAGGTCGCGTGTTATTAATAAAAACGTAGCAGTGAGGGTAGTCGGAGAAGAAATTTACAGGGCGCTGCGGTGGAGGCGAAGAAATATGCATCGTCAGTCTGCCCGTGACCATGGCTGCTGCAACGTAGCCGAAACGTCGGGTTAATAAAGGTAACTTTATTATATAAAAACTTACGCCATAAGTCCCGTTAGTTAGTAATCATGAGTATAAATCGCTATTCTCTTAAAACTATAGTTTTCAATATGTGGACAAAAAAAGATTCTAGATTAGTACACCCAGCGGAATGAAACTTTAAACTCAAATTACAATTAGGCTGAGAGTTGTTTCTAATTGATAACGCTATACACTTAGTCTTACTAATATTTAAAGTTAAAACGTTTTGTTTGAGCCAGTACGTTGCCATATTGAGACCGATTTGGGCTTTTCGAAAAGCATCCTTCCATGTATCACCAACGAACAATAGGTCAGTATCATCCGCGTAAGATATGATTTTGACAGAGAGTGGCAAAGAAAGTACATCGTTTATGTTTATCTAAAACAGCGTGGAACCCAAAATACTCCCCTGGACACCGTAATGAATTGATAAATCACTGCTAAGATACTGACCGATTCTCATACATTGTGTTCGACCTGATAAGTAATCAGAAAAAAGATTCAGAGCCTTATCTCGAACGCCAATAGCTTCAAGTTTATATAACAGCAAAGGTATATAAACAGTGTCAAACGCCCAAGATAAATAGAGGAAAACTTCCAAACCTTTCTTTTTGGAATCAAAATTAGATACTATAAATAAAGTTAACTCTAAAACTGCTTCAGTCGTTGACTTTCCTTTCCTGAAACCGAATTGGTTATTGGATAAAACACCTTTTATTTCTATGAATAAGGTAAGCCTACAATTTAGGAGCTTTTCCAATAATTTGGAAAGTGCAGGAAGAAGTGAAATCGTATATTATTTATGTGTAAGATTCAAATGGTAGTTTTCAATTAGCCTCCATTGCGACAGTCGGTTAGATTTAACTGCGCTCCGCTATGTTTACGACCGGGCATTAGGGGGTGGGCAGAACTCGTGCGTGAAATGGCCGAAAGCTTCGGGACCACTTGGAATTGCCAAAATCCATTTAGTGGTGGTCAACCTCTTGATTTCTATTAGTTACCTTACTACTTTGCTATAAAGTGAAAGTCAAATGTTTTTATTCAATATAAGTACAAGTACAGTACATTCATTGAAAGTCAAAACATTTGCCTGACACTGGTTGTCTCTTAATTATGTGGCGCGATCTCTAAGGTGGCAGATGGAGGCGTCCGCGTCACTGCAGTAGCGTAATTCAGTGTTGCCAGTAAACACGCCAAAACTAGCACTCACTGTGCTATACGGCTCGATACATTATAGGTTTCATTTGTAACGGTCTTTGGTTGCAGAGCTATAAACTCAAATAAAACAAATTAATATATCAAAGTCAAAATATTTTTATTCAAAATTAGGCCCTATCACAAGCTCTCATTGAAAGTTATCTTATGATCTAAGTATAAATTAAAAAAACTATTTCAAACATGGCACTGAGCATTGTCTTCTAGTTTTTTTGAGCCGTATGGCACAGTGAGTGCTAGTTTTGGCGTGTTTACTGGTAACACTGAGTTACGCGACTGTGGCGACGCCTCCAACTGCCAATTTATGTGGCGCGATCTCTAGATCTTTTTGAATCCTACCTTACCGGCCTTTCACAAATTGTTAAAATAGCTTCTCATTACAGCAACAAAATGACTACTACTCACGGAGTACCACAGGGTAGTATATTGGGTCTTACTCTTTTTCTTATCTTCGTCAACAATCTGTGTGATCTAACTCTCGAAAATGACTCTATAACATCCTATGCGGATGATACAGCACTGCTTTTCTCTTCTGACTCTTGGTCGGAATTACTGACTCATACGCAAAGGGGTTTTGATCAAGTATATCGATGGTTGCTTACTCATAAACTAACTCCTAAATACTGACAAAACCAAATACTTAACATTCTCTATATCTCCTAGAACTCAACCAACAACTCCGTTTCTAATAGTTGCTCATCTTTCTATTCCTGTTCATGCCCTATTATTTCCCGCACAGATTCTATCAAGTATTTAGGTGTAACACTAAATAAGTTTTTAGACTTTAGGACACACATTGGTCACCTAACTTCCAGGGTTCGCAAATTAACGTACGTTTTTAAAATCCTTAGAGATATAGCAACTCCTTCCATTCTACAAACAACCTACTGCGCATTGTGTCAATTCATCATTACATACGGCATTACTTGCTGGGGAGGCGCCCCAAAAACTACCTTGAAGCCTTTAGAGGTGGCACAAAGAGCTGTACTAAAAGTTGCCACAAAACGCCCAATCAGATACCCTACATATGATCTCTACCAAAACTGTAAGGTTTCAACAGTTCGACAATTATTTATCCTTCACACAATCTTGCAACACCACACAACAACAACATACACACCTTCAACTAAGCGCAGAAAAGAAAAGATATCTGCTGTCCCAATTACCAAATCTGCGTTTATTCGACGTTTTCACTTCTATCGTTCACCCTCGTTATATAATAAATTGAATCGTTTTCATTATATATACCCTCTTCACTTTAACGCATGCAAACGAAAAGTAAAAAGATTTCTATCCACTCTCTCTTACCCTGACACAGAAAAACTTATAAACTCTATGTGATTATACGCGTGTGTGTATGTTTATATATATATATATTGAAATTGTTATGGATATTTATTTAATTAATATTTATAGTTACATATTTCATTTGAATCTTTTATTGTATATATTTATTCATATGAATATATAAGTATGTTTATACTCACTTTAATTATTAATACTCCATTAATTGGTAACCTATTTTTGGATGTTTATTTAATTACTTGTTATGTTTTTAAGGGGATGGACCTGCACCCTATCTATTCAGGTTGCTATCGCAACTTATTGACGGGTGCAGCTTACTATATTTTTAAGTCAAATATTGTTAGACTAATAAAGAATTTGTTTGTTTGTTATATTGATATGCTTAGCGGAAGGGTTAGAAATCTCACAAATGTATTTAAAACACTACGAAACATATATTATTTACAGCATTTCATCGTGGGGTCGAGCTGCCAAATGTAGTCTGATAAAAATAGAAAGAGCTGAAAGGGTCATCCTGAAAGTCATGTCATTCTTTCCACCACCACTGTTTTTTTTTTTACTGAAATGGGCTCACTCTTGACCCTGTTTGCAACTCAAAGGAGGCGACAGAGAGTCTAAAATGTAGCGAGCTTGCCCAGAAAATGCCTATGCACCCTAGTTTTTAACATCTGTGGATTAAATACCAGGAGTTCCATTCCTTACCGGCCCGCATTATGAATGACGCTTTAAAACGATTTGTGCGGGCACACGGTAGCTCTACCAAATGGGGATGGTATCCCGCCGTTTTCCGGGAGGTTCTGTGATAAAAAGGCGAAGGAGGTACGAGCCGGTGAAGCTCATTCGCACACTCGCCATAATAGAGCCTGTAAAACACGCAAAGACTGGCAACCTTGCGTCTATACGCTAGGCTATTCAGACTGGACGCAAGTTTTTGGTCGCCAATCATGCGCTTGGCTCTACGCTCTATAGAGTCAAGGGAATTTAGCTGGTACTTGGCAGAGCCATCTCATAGGTGACTGCAATATTCCACACACGACCGCACTTGTGCTTTGTAGAGAACTAAAAGCTGCTCCGGTGTGAAATATTGCTTAACCCTGTTCAGGATACCAAGTTTCCTCGCTGCAAGCTTGGCCTTTGACTCTATATTTTCACCAAAGTTTAGGTCGTTTGTAAGCTCGATACCAAGCATACTCAAACGACTGGTGACTGGCAACTGCGTTCCTCGAAAGAGTGGAGCAATACTCATCTGAGATTTCTTAGCAGAGAAAAGGCATCCTTGGGTCTATTTGGCGTTGAAACCTACGAGTTGAAACGATTTTATTACAAATGCCTAGTTTTATCATTTTGCAAACTGTTTATTTTAATTGTAATTTTTAACATTATTTAAACCATTCCACGCATCGCAATTCAAAACAAAACTAAGAAACCTGTGTCCTCCAGAAGCTGTTTCCTTACGATTGGCCCAACGGTTTGTTATATTTATAGGTATTCATCCTAACGATAAAGCTAACGATAATACTAATATTTATAATTCCACTAAATATAAATCTCAAGATAAAATCATTACATGGTTAATAGATTATGAAGAATCTCTTAATCAATATATAGTTACGAGCATTGTCTTGAACATTCTGTGCACAGCAGCGGCATGGAATGTTTGAATCAAGGAAGGCACTAGAAGCCCATCGCAAACAATAGTTAACAATAAAACAACTCAGAAGTGTAAGCGAATCTGGGCCTTATGATAGGCACATAGGGGCCAAAGTGGCTTGCATATACAGTTAGTTTTTTAATGTATCGTTCCCATTGTTCTCCCCTCTCTTTCCCGTACTATTAGCTTCCACGAGCGGCATGAGAAGTTGAAGTTGAGAAGTGAGAGCAACTTAAAGCGAAGGAATACCAACTCAGCGAAGGATAAGCAGTTCCAGTAGTGGTTTATGGTACGAGTGCGTGTACTGTGTGTGTACAAATAATGAAAATTCTCGAACTCAGAGTTATTATTTCGGGGTAGAACCTTAGAAAATACTTTTTTCTATTACGGTTGGTGACTTTAATGGTCGAGTATAACGAGATGTGGATTATTATGTTTTAAGTAAATATTTAGATAAAAGAATGAACGAGAATGGTAAAAGCCATCTCGAGATTTGTTTGGAGAGGAGGCTTTATTGTTCAAAGAGCTTACCTGGCAGCCCATTCCTGAGAAAGTGCCTCAACTTGCTTGTCGGTGGGGATATCACCTGTCACCAACAGCCAAAACAGGCCCTCTGGCAAAGGTTCGCTGCCACATTTAGCCTGCAACAAATCATTTTTAAGCAATAACGATAAAATCTGAATTATTTCTATTTTATAAAAGTTTTAGCATACATTTTTATCCGACATTAGGTATATGTAAAGAACTTCAATTTAAAGATAAACTAAGAAATAAAAACCTACGAAATTTTCAATCCAGTGTCTTTTTCTCAATGTAGGTTTTGGTTTTATATGAATGAATCTGCACATGTTAGCTAACTTTGTATTTCGGTCAATGAGAAATCAGAGAAAGAAACGCATTTCGATGAAAGCGTTGACCCATGAATATGGCTGAAACGTCGGGTAACAAAGATAATACTTTATTTATAAAATTTACGCGTCAAGTCCCGCGTTCTCGTAAAATTAATAAAAATCGCGAGTCTCAGAAAAATATTAATAGACATGGTTGTATACCAAGTATTAATTGATTACAATTGTAGTTAGTTTGTATCTATAATAAAGTAAATGCTTCAACATCATTCCCATCGGAGTTTCAGTTGCACTTTAATAGCTACCATAAATCATTGAAATACCTACTAGCTCCACGCGTTGATATTGCGATGGAAACTTGTCATAAAAATATCTGCGTGACGTCATCCGTCCCAAAAAACGGAAAGTAAAAATAAATTGTATTAATATAAATAAAATTCTGTTCATTTTGCTTGAATTTTGCATTTGCTTTGGCTATTTTGTTTTTTTAGATATTTTGTGCGTATTGTTACTAAAACGAGAACGAGAGAGGGCTGTTCATGACCATAGGTATATTACGAAGAAATTTCGGCACCATTAAAGATGATTTTGGTATGCTGCTTATAAAAAAACAATGACACCTATAAAAATTAATTTATAAAAGTAATTTAACAAAGTAGTAAAACAAGAAAACAAAACTAAATAATGAAACAGGATAACAAAACATAAAGCTTATTGTAACAAGTACTCGATCTGCGTGAGCAAGTACGCGCGAGCTGACCTTGCGAACGTTACAAGATGGCCGCCAATCGCAACATCAACTTGCAGGGCATATATTTCACAAGTATTCCCAAAACCATATTTAAAATCTTAAAAATATCTTATCTACCTACTTAGAAATATTTGAAGGTTATAATTGCTATTTTTTACACACGATTGCTCTCTAAGATATATAAAATTTAAATCAACCGTATAAAATTTTATAAGGCTTAATATCCGAAATATAATGAAGTTTGGTTCATCAGTATACGCGTTCTTTGTAGTGTTGACTGCATTAATAACGATTATCACCATATATCAATGCCATACACAATTTTCTTTAACATTAGTCAATCAACGTTATGATATCATAATAGGTAGAAAAACTCGAGACTAGGTCTTGCAGGTCATGCAATCAATAATATTTTTTTTGTGTGTAGTTGAGGCATGTGATGTAGGTCACATCACCGACGATGATATTAATGCTATAGAAATTGACATTTCTCCGGAAAGCATGTCCGAATTATTTGAGATATTGGAGTCAGTGCATATGAGTCTTTTTGGCATTGGTTCATGTTTTGGGCGCAATTCTTAGCAACTTAATCAGTGCCACCACAAACAATGTATGCACTACAAAGATATGTTCTTTACTTTGTTTCGTCTAGGGAGATTCTTCTCATGCTCAGCAGTTACGTACAACTAGCGCCTGAAACTCATTTTATGTGAGTTGGAGACCAGAGTCTATCAAGTCCTTGTCTCTAGAAAAAATTAACATTAGGACTAAAGCGATATTTATGAGTAAGGGCTAACAAAATAAGACTATTTTTATATGTTATGTGACGTTTCTTTTTTGTGTAATAAAGACTTTAGAGCCCGTATCGAGGTGCTGCCCAAACCAAACACAGACAGCGCCCCCCACAAATCATTCCAGGGTTCATGATTATACGCGTTTTCCGAAACCATAATAGCACCCAAAACCTTTTGATTCTTCGCCTAAAACTTTTCTGCCCTTCCGAAAACCTGCCCGTACATACTATATCTTGGTTTCTATTTCCTAATATAGATGTTTTAGTTTTAGAGAAATCAGCTTGCGAGATATTAACAAGAGTGTTAAATTGTTACAGAAAAACTAAACTTCTGATCCGTGGGGCCATTAAGTTATGGTGTATTCTGCCATTATGGGATCTAATTACACCTGATCACACCATTAATTTTAATCAATGTATTGAATGTGGTCAGTTTCCTGATTCCCTAAAATTTAGTAGAATTATCCCACTATTTAAATCTGGTAGTATCATTGACCCAGCTTATTATCGTCTAATCTCGGTACAACCAGCTTTTAGAAAAATATTTAATATAAAAATATAATATTTTAATTAACTACAGTTTGTACTATGAAATGACAAATGAAATGAAATGCTTTTTAACAATCCATACATTCCACGACTATTATCATCGTGAAGTGTATCTATGTATTTATAAGCTTTTGTAAATAAAAATCTGCATGCCAAGCTATAACCTTAAATTTTAACGATAAAAATTTCATTAAAACACAAATACTTTCATGACGCTTGGGTGGGTAGTGAGAGGTCGCCGCGTCTATCTATGCAATTATGGAGGTATTGATTCTACGATCATCCACGTATTAACCAGATAAATGTAACATCTAGTAACCCTCGTCGTCTCGCTTGTAAATAAGCACTGACTGTTATCTGCTCAGGAAACTGACAGATTTCTCTTTATTGCATTTAACAAATGTAAATTTAGTTTTAGTTCCATTGGAACAGAGACAAGCCAAAAATGCTAAGCTACACCGAATTTAAATTTCTTCCCAATATGAATAATTTTATATCGTAGCTCTAATAGCTTTGCTAAATAAGATAGCAAATGTCTTCATTTGCACGGAAGCATATCTGTAAAAGCAGCAACTGAGCTTCGACGTACCTTGGGCAGGCGCAGCTGGCAGTCAGGGATAGATAGGCCGCGGAAGCGGATCCCCTCCTCTGGGTCCAGCACGGATGGCTCCCATACTAAGCCCTTGATGCCACGCATGCCGCCATACATCTGCAACCGACAACGAGAGTAATATAAATAAGGCGAAGGTAGGGAGAGGTGATTAATTAGGCTGCTCCTGACCGATGTGCTGGGATTTTTTTCGAATAAACCCTAATAAAATTGAAAAATAATTAAGTTTTGTAAATTTTGTTGCTCACCATGTCTATGGTTACGTCTCCGATTTTAGTGCCACCATGCTGCTTGCGGAAATCTCTTATCTTCTGTTGCTCTAATGGTATTTTTTCCTGCAGAACGCTTTTGAGGTTGGTGGAGGAGCTTGAGCTTGACGCAAAGGCACGGACTATGGCAGACTTCTGTCAAGGAAAAATTCAAATTTAGCACATTTTCAACAGTGAAGACATAGAATTACACTAAGAGTACTTATCTAGATATCAATAGAGCACCAATTTAGTAATAGCCAAATATCGTCCCCGAAAGTGTGATTCGAATGTAACTTTCGCTAGGTAAGAAAATTTCCTAGGAAATTTATAAATTTTCGAATGATTCTAAACGGGAAATAAAATGTATTATTTTATGCCCATATTTTCATAAATTTACAAACTGACTAAACTCATACGTTAAATAATAAATAAGCAATGGCACTCTCATTGGTTGATTAAGTCAGCTGTTCCTTCTTTTCCACAGATGCATTAAATATTGTGCAGGCCAATATTTATCTATAAGTGGAATTGTAAAAACGGTAATATTTTGTGTAATTGTTAGGTTTATAGTTTCTTACATGTTTTTAACCACATTTTTATAAAACTATACTAGTCTTACTTAGATTCTTTTTGAAAAAAAAAATTATTTTTTTTGTTTTAAATTATTATTATTTTTGTTTTTTATGTTATTTCTCTTTTTAATTAACCGCTTTAAGGGTATTGTTCGCGGAAATGAGCGAAACGTGTGTTTTCATTTTTCAGTTTAAACCTATTTAGAACTTACTACCTATCATACTTTCAAGATAGCATAATGAAAGACTGAAATTGATGACAGAAGTAGTTTCAAGAGTTAAATATCAATAATTACGTAAATATAAACGCATAAAATTGATTAAAAATCAGAAAAATGGCGCAAACAGGGTTTTGTATTATTTCGTTTATTTTGTCACGGAGTAAGATCTGAAATCAAAATATACAATAATGGGTTCTCCAAATACTAAATAATTTGACTAAAAACATATTAGGTCCTGTTTTATTCATAATACTGCAGTTTTCGTAAGTATAAAACACCCAATTTTGGGCCGCCATCTGTTTCATACATTTTTATATGGACAGTTTACGCGTCCGCCGCGAGTCGCTAGTTTCAATAGATCGCGTTCAGAATTTGGCGAATGCCAGCGTGGGGAGCACGTCCATTTTGTTGGCGATCACAGCTAAACCGCTAGATAATCACACGAGATCAGTTATTTCTTAGTTCAATAAGTGAAATTTGGAAAACAATGTGTAATCACTTTGGTGTTTGAGGTTATTGCT
Source organism: Leucoptera coffeella (assembly GCA_030578115.1). Taxonomy (NCBI): domain Eukaryota; kingdom Metazoa; phylum Arthropoda; class Insecta; order Lepidoptera; family Lyonetiidae; genus Leucoptera; species Leucoptera coffeella. The sequence goes on from JAMBLF010000002.1 coordinate 6,593,928, forward strand.
TATTATATTACAAGCGATTTTTTTCTTTCGAAGGGAACTGCTAAAGTTGATTTATTCTATATGTATATTTTTAGAAGTATTTTACTTCATGCGACGCCATATTTGATATAAATTTATTCTTGCGTCATTTATGCCTATGACAGGTATATGTCAGACATGATATGAAAAAATTATGATAATTAATGTAAATAATTTTGATTTACCGCTTGATGTTTCGGATATTATGTCAAGAAGTTCAGAATATACATACATGATACCTACTGACATCACTTCAGCTTTCTTCCCAGTAGGTAGGCCACAATTAGTGAACCCCAGGATAGGTTGTTTATGGTGTATATATATATGTATGTATGTATACACACACATATACATAAATATATATTATGCATAATGACCGTGACCGAATTCAGGGTAGTCAGAGGTTGAGTATGCATTTGTGATGCTCGAAATCATAAATATACATTTGGGATACTCTTTGGCAACTTGAATTAGAGTTTTTAGCGAACTGCAGAATAGGTTATACCGGTACCGGACAGATATACGGAAAGAACGGCAGCTAGTTAGAATTTGATTTTTTTTTTACGACTCAGACTCGTCTCATGGTTGCTATGGAAATCCGAATTCAGTCACTAGGCTCTTATAACGGAGTTGGAGGTCGCACCAAAAAATGACCCTATTTATTATAACTATCCTGCAGCCCAAAATTTTACTCAGGTATATGTACTTTTACTGTAGGTATTTGTTTGCCTCGTCAAACTTTACGCATAAATCGAAGAAATTATATTTTTCGAAGTTCTTTTCCAGCTCAAAACCATACGAAAATACAAGCGCAGTACCAGGATCACAGACTCCTATAGGAGGTCGGGTTAGGGTATTCACTCAAGTACGTTCCATTATACTATTTGTTAATCCTACTATAAAATTACAATGATTTATTATTCAAATATTGGTTACTTTTATATATATATGACTAAAATGTTTTTAATATATATTAATAAATAATAAGTTGTTGAATAATCTGATTATAATCTATTATTTTTTCTTTAGTTTACAAATTGATACGCGGAACGTACGTAATGCGATCCGCCATGACAATAAAGTTTGTTATATCAAGTTTGATGTGATTTATTTCAGTGTTTTTGAAACTATCGTAGTGTGAAAACTGTTTATATCGCAAACATAAATAACATTACATAAAATATCCGCTATTATACTTCCCAATTGCTTTGTGAATCAATATTTATAAGTAAATTCCTTGTCACTCATAGCATAATTACAAATGAAACAACAAATTTATCTGCAACAAATCTAATTCATCATGCTGATTTGATATTGACTTATATTAGCTTTGATTTTAACTTATTTTAAATATAAAAACATACTTAGCCACTACTAAAACAGAAAGGTAACCTCAAAATTATTTATCTCAGAGATAAGCAAGGGGCTGTAATTGGTTTACACGGGACTTGTTTCCATAACAAAACATCGACTTTGTTTTGGAATAAGGTAGTAGGTATTTGTGAGAACATAGTAAACTAACTTGACGCATACTGTTTAGAAATGATACCAAATGTATTCATAGTATTTACAACAAACCGATATAAAGAATGGTTTCATATTTTATAATATTAAGTACTAAAAAAGAAGAAAGAAATCCACTAAGTTCGATAACAAATAAAAGCTAAAACATGTAAGAAATTCTAGATTCCCATACAGATTTCTATTGAGTCTATCAAACCACTTTTACAGAATCAAATATTAGTTTATGTTGTATAGTTACGTCAAAACGTAAAAGTAGCTATTATAGTATTCTTATATCCAAGGTATTGTTTTTAATTATTACGATTAATTTTGCTAAATACGCAATAGGCATAGTTTACGCGAGAGCATGGAGGGAAACGGCGCGCGCGGCGCAGCGCGGGAGCTCTCGCCGCCGCCGCCGCAAGTCGCTCTCTGCTGTATTACGGGCACTAATAAAATTAAATAATAGGTATCTCTGAGAATACACTGAAATATCTTCTTTTTCTTCATCTATGTTATAACTTTTATATATTCACATTATTCACATACATAACGTCGTAAAATATGGTATAATGTGTATAGGTGCTTTAGGTGGTTAATTGTTATTGCTATAAAATATTGTTTATAAAATTAAAACACTAATTTTTATTATCTGGTAGTCCTGTGTTTCAAAGCTAAGTTTAAACCTATATAATTTTCTGTGACGCAAAAAGCTTTAGATAAGCGGCACAGAAGTGCATATAGTTGACGCGAGCGCGCTGTGCGCCGCTGCCGCCGCCGTTGCAAAGGGGCGCGGCGGCAGACGCAAATCGCTCTCTGCTCTAAAGGCTGGTTTACACTTGTGTTACGAGGGTAAGTGTGTGGTGCGATTAGTATCCAATAAACCTTGAGTACAGGTGATTTAAGGATAATAAAATAAGGATTAAAAGTTGTAAAGCCATTCATGTTTTATATACTCCTTTATAAATTTATAAGTTATGTATTCGTTCCACTTTGCCATTTTGTATAACAACAAGCGCGCACGCATTCTAAACTCTGACAAGACCAGACGTGTTTAGTGGCAGGCACGCTGTAAGTGAGGGGCAGTGAGGGAACGCTGGTCGAGGTTACTCACAAAAAAATAGAACTCATTTCCATACACAGGAAATAACTTACACTAATCGGTAGATGTCCATACCTAGTCACTAATCAAAGTGTAAAGTAACCTTAACACGAGTATTTATAAAATTAAATAATAGGTACTTACCTATTATTACAAACAATATTTTAGTGCAGCAACCATTACTTACATACATTATAGTATACTTATTTCAGGAGCTTATATAAGTAGTAAATTGTTTATCAATACACGATGTGTGCTTGCAAATTTTAACACCTACAGAGAAAGAAGAAAAAAACTTTATTCACTACATTAACAAAACACAAACATGGAAAAAATATATTTTTAAAAAATACCATTGATGCAGTGAAAAGGTGCTGCCTCAGTATACAATGCAGCTAGGCTGCATCACTGGTCCTCCGGCAGCACCCGATTCGGAAACCGTCACAAGCTGCATATAATAAATAACAAACATACACAAAATAATTTATTTATAATATACAAATACAGATATAATACGAGTTCGGCTGTAGCCCAGTGGGTAAGAACTCGGACTTCGTATGAGAAAGGTCCTAGGTTCCTATATTAAAGGTTACTATATCAAATTAACAAATAATAAAATAGGTAGAGATCGCGCCACATAAATTGGCAGTAGGCAAACTTGGAACTAAATTTGACGTTTCCGCCATTGCGTGTTATTTTGTATGAAAGGTAAATTTAGTATTACCAGCGTTGTGTTTTTTGCTCACTCTTTGTAATTTTTATGTTTGTTAAGGGTGATTATAATAAATTGATTTCCGGAGTTTCTTGTTAGTTCTTCTCCAAGCTAGGGTCTCCGCTGATCTAACCTCGGTAAAAAATATGTAAAGACAATGCTCAGTGCCATGTTTGAAATAATAGTTTTAAGAGATTCGTGATTTATACTCATGATATAAGATATAAGGGTGTGTATAAGATTGATTGCAGCTGTGGGAAATCCTACGTCGGACAGACTAAACGGTCTATTGCGGACAGAGTGAAGGAACACATAATATATGTAATATATAATAAGAAGGATAAGTCCCGTTAATTATTAATCATGTTTGAAATAGTTTAATAAACATATTTTGACTTTGATATATTAATTTGTTTTATTTGAGTTTATAGCTCTACAACCAAAGACCGTTACAAATGAAACCTATAATGTATCGAGCCGTATGGCACAGTGAGTGCTAGTTTTGGCGTGTTTACTTGTAACACTGAATTACGCGACTGTAGCGACGCCTCCGACTGCCAATTTATGTGGCGCGATCTCTAGGTACGCTTTGTGAGGTCAGGTGTATGTGTTTTGAGTATGCCGAGAAGACACATCATCGTGACAAAACAACAACAACAAGCAACAAGACAATTTCAATGCATATAATTAAATCGTAGTTACTAAACTAACTGAAAACTATCTACGAGTGCGCGGGATCTCTGTTTATAGTTTTATAATCCTGAATAATAGGTACAAAATACTGAGCTCACATTACGTCCCTGCCGCCGACCCAGATTTATATGGCTACGTCGCGTCGTTTTGTTGCCCGACAGACGAACACAAAAAACCTATATACAAAATATGCATTCACATCCCTTTCGGGGTAGTCAGATGTTGAGTGGCAACTAAGTTTTTTTGCAATCTTTCGTCAATCGAAACCCAATCGTTACCTGATTATCAATACCCAATGTAATAGGTGATTCACTAAGTCCTTACATAACCAAACCAGGTTCCCTCACCAAAACAACAGCTCGTGAAGAATTTAAATGGACACCCATCCAATTACTTCCCACGCCCGCGTTGCTTAACTTCGGTTATAGAACGAGAACCGGTGCGGTGTATAAATCACAACCGTAAAATCTTATTCTTCACGATCACAACTACACAACATAATTTCTCATAAGCGCGATTCAAATACCTACCCAATATTTTAGCAAAAACATTATTGACATTACATAACACATAAACTAATATTTGGCCGTATAATAGTAGTTTATCAGGATCAAAATAAATCTGTAGTGGAATCGAGACATTCACATTTTTCGTACGAATGCTTGCCTATAAAAGTGTATATAAATGTAACTAATTAACTGTATGACTACCTACTATATCTACAATTTGGTAAAAAGTATTGTAGAATATATAATTTTATCGTGAATGAATAATACTTACGCATTTTAAAAAATACTTCAGCCGATCTTTCGGCGAAGAACATATTTTATTTCAAAAGCATTATAATCTAAATACATAGTTTTACAAATTCGTTAACCTTTCGGAGTCAGTAAATAATTGGTTCGGTAGTTGCATACCTACATACATACATATTGTAATCTGCACTAGCACAAACACTGGAAAGCTTGAATTTATTTCCTGTTGGATTGATTACAATCTGGATTTGGGTGAGAATATCAGTTTATCCGTTGCATCATATGGAAACGATATGTATTTCTTGATATAACTGTCTGCAATTTACACGCCGTGGCAGCCCGTCGTCATGATCAAAACTCTCTGTCACGTTCAACAGAGAATATCTGCTAAGAAGTCGGTCTGGAGTGTCGAAAAAATCATCACAATGTTTATTTTATGCTAGATAGATAATGTACGTTTTATTTAGCAATTAAAAAATTTACTTGCAATCGGTACACTATAAAATCAATAAAAATCATCTATTATTATTAATATAAAACCCCCGTAAACGTGTTGCGATGTTTTGAAATTCGCGCCTTTTTATATTTCATATTCTGTCCAGTCGCTAAAAACAGCCCTGACCCACGCGGTACTCAGCGCCGCTGCGCTAGAAATGTCGGATTTTTGACAGTTCGTGAATTTATTTTTGAAATACAATACCCTTAATAATATCTAATTAATAACTACCTCGTGTGGGAATTGATTCCTTTCAATCCTTTTTATAATAATCTACTATTACAAAAGCAATACACTTCTGGCACTTCGCCGGCCGCTGCACCGGCACGCTTCGGTCGGCTCGTGCGTAGTTTATTATACATATACTAACTTAACCTAATCCACTTGTATTTCTGTTGATAGGTAACATAAGGTATTATATACCCTGTTTATCATGTTTTTCAATATTCTGAACTTTAGATAAGTATTAGCACTTAAAAAAAAAACCTTGACATTTCGGATTTTCATTTAAAATATTACGAATTTCGGTATTTATAAATTAGACTTCATTAATTTCCATCCAATTGTCATTCGTACCCGTTTTTTCATTTTAATATATAAAATAACTTAATAACTATAGTGAAACATATAGTTCAGCAAGTCTAATTGTACCCAGTTCTATGGATTGTCATTAGCGTTGACCAATTAGAGAGCTGTGTGTTATTTTCCGTGTTTTAAAGAAGCGTAAACTGAAAAACTCTCTTCAGGTTTCAACTATCTCATAATTGGATCCACGAAATTAAAAACTTCACCTGACCAACGATCAGTAGATTGCTTGCATCATGCGAGATATTTTGAGTCATTTGTGATACTCGAATGTCCTTTAGCAACATTTTATATTATGTATCGAGAAAGACTGCATTCTTTGTCATTTATTCAAGTCTCGGATTGGTTCAAGATTTATCCGCTGTTGTTTTCGCAAATCACATCCCGTGTGTGTACCCAAACGAGTATAGAATTACAGTCGAAAGGATTTTTAAGGATATGATCTAAAGTAACACACCTAAAACAGATGATGATAAGGCCTTTGATCGTGTGGAAACTTGAACTGTACTGTAGTCAATCGAGAGGTGCCAATAATAATAATACAAATTTTTGGACACTACTACACCAATTGAACTAGTCCCTTGGTAAATTAAATTATGAATTGTGTATGGGTCACTAGTCAAAATTTAAGGTATATATACTTAATATAAATGAATACATATAATGAACAACGACTCTCTCTGGATCCACCGGAAATTGTACCCGGGACCTGACGATAGATACGAGTCAATTCTTTAAAACATAGCTAATAATGAATGTGAATCGACAATCAGTCCGTGCCCTTTATCGCCTTACTAATAAGCACGTAAACCGGTTATCTGCGAGTTACATACCCATAATCCCACACGAGGTCATCTATGAAAAGTTATCCCAAATGAACATTCAGCCAATGTCCCCAATCACATTTCTCAAGGTCGGGATTCCTGACAGTCTTTTCACACATATTAAGCTTTAGGCGTCAAGTATATGTGGCTACGGAGGACGAATACAAACTACCGGAATCCATATAAGTAACGTATTATATATACATAACCAACGAATCCTGAAAGTGTTTTGCTTGTGATGGCATGGAGGTTTTTGGCTATTAAATGTCGCCAGTCCTTGCAGAAACAGCTTGTTCCATCTGCATGTGCATCATCTGAAGAACGTGAAACACCATAGTGATTACCATCAAATAAAGCTACTTTAACGTCATCTCAATCATCTCCCAAGTTACTAAGCGAAAAAAGGAACAAAGCGCTTAGGGCCGAAACTGCGTTAAGCGGGCGCCCGCGCGGGTTCATACAAAATTGCTACGTCACGTAGACACGCGCGGGCGTCCGTTGCGGAGAGTATGGCCCCGCACCCGCGCAGCGTGGCCCGTATCCGCGCGACACGTCCGCACGGGGGTATCGACACGACTGTACTTGCAAACCCTAAGGGCCGAAACTGCGTTAAGCGGGCGCCCGCGCGGGTACCCGACGCGTCACACCGCGCGTGGACCCGCGCGTCGACCCGCCGGCGGGCCCCGCGGGCACGTGACGGGAAACCGTCGCGGGGACCGCATATCGCAGCGTCGCTAGTTCAATTTTAAGGGTTTGCAAGTACAGTCGTGTCGATGGAGAGCTTAATATATTATTACATAGTAAAACGACGATCAATGGCAAAAAAGAAACGGCAGCCAGTAAGCCCGTTTATTGAATCGAGGTTGTTATGTAGAAAAAAAAGGGTCAACTAGCGTATTGGGCCGTGTACCGATACAGTCAAATCATAAACATATATACATACCCATTTTTTAAAAGTCAAATATCTCTGAAAATTTTTAAGATAATTTCGCCCTATTTTGTGTATTGGAAGATAGGTTAATGTATCTTTTAGTAAGCAAAGTTTTGCGGTGTTGCTTAAATATTTTCAGAGATATTTGATTTTTAAAAAGTTTTTTTTAGTCTACTAATACAAGAGGGTATCTGAAGGAATGATGACTTTACTTTTGAGGATGTTTTAAAAAATACTACGATCTTGCCACGATACTTTACCACCTGCGACGAAGTAATCAGAGAATTTGTCGCGTATTGTATACGCGTCTCTTTGAGTGTTCCCAAACCCATATTCGACATCACGAATATGGCGTGAATTTATGACAACATCGTTGACATTGTAGTCATCTTGTCTAGATCTAACAAAATTATGTAGAATACATATCGCTTTAATAAAAGAAATAGCGTTCTCTTTTGAAACATTTAAGGGACGATGAAGAATTTTGAATTTATTAGCCATGATACCGAACGTTGACTCAATATAACGTCGAGCTCTTGTTAACCGACTCACTCTACTCTTCTACAATCACTCTTTCTGTGTCGAAAGACATTTTTCTTCTTGCCTTTCTCCGTGCGTGCTACCCGTATCACACAGCGTTACTGACTGAACAAGCCCGCGCGTACTCCCGCTGCCGGGTTCCCGCGTGTACCCCCGTGCGGACGTGTCGCCCGGATACGGGCCACGCTGCGCGGGCGCGGGGCCATACTCTCCGCAACGGACGCCCGCGCGTGTCTACGCGACGTAGCAATTTTGTATGAACCCACGCGGGCGCCCGCTTAACGCAGTTTCGGCCCTTAAAATTGAACTAACGACGCTGCGATATGCGGTCCCCGCGACGGTCCCCGCGACGGTTTCCCGACACGTGCCCGCGGGGCTTAACGCAGTTTCGGCCCTTACATTCGCCCTCAACCTCGTCTGCGTCTCAATGTCCCATCTCACGGTTAAAGCAACTGGCTACTCAAGACAAATGTACGAATGGGGAGGAGATTTATAGTTTGATCTTGCGTGAAGAAGAACCAACCAAGCGTAAGAATATGAAGAAGAAAGCCAAGATCATTACACATGATAGCGTAACTTGCCTAACATTAAGTAAAAATCACTGAAATATACAATAAGGCATCGATACCGTTAGGTTGGTTAGTTGCTGGAATTATAAGTAGAACTAATAAAATACTATACTTACAACACAAGTAAACTGACGCACATGTATGACAAACTGTATCCTTTACTTAACAAAACATTAAAAAGCAAGATGTCTCGGTTCTTAGGTAAGTTGCAGGAGGTTCACGATAAGTCTTAAATAGAATCTGATTTTAAACTTTTTTACTAAGTAAAAAAGAGAATATTGCAGAAGGACGAGCGGAGAAGTGGAGTAAATAATTAATTTAATGTAGTTGCTGTTAAAATTAAGTTTCCAATAAGTGTAACTATATGCAACATATACCCACTGAATAGTTATAGCTTAACGAAAATTTAATTAAAAAACGCGATATCTTAATTGCCCAAACCGTTCTCGTTTTTCAGGGATTTTAAAAGTCATCATAATGGATGAGCTATGACAACTTTGACGTAGGGTTCTTAGCAGATTTCGTAGACACGCAGAAAGATTTCTTATCGATTAATACCGGAGAATCTAAAAATTTCAATTCTGCAAATGGAAACATATCGAAGTATTTCGAATAGAATGTCATGGATAATTTAAGGGATAGCCATCATTTTCCAATTGTTATAAGCTCTAATTTAGTTTTCCAAATTGCTTTTCCAACGACGAAGTATGATATCAATCATGATGGAAATTCCAAAACGTGGACTGGAAATTACTGCAAAACGAACTGGATACAACCTTGTAAACCTTACCAGATTTAATATAAGAATGACGAAGGTTAAGGTTATTGTTCGGAAAACAACTCAACAGATGGCGCTAGGGGTGCTTTTGAACTGGAAGCAAGTTTCACGTGAGATTTGATAAATAATCGTTTATGCTGTCTGAATGTTAGGAAAGAAGATAAGAAGTGTTCAAATTCAGTGGTGAGTGACAAAGTGGTGAAGTGAGTGCTAACCAGTATATACAGTAAAGTGTTTAAATCAGCAGTGAGTGACAATAAAGGTAATTTTATTATATAAAAACTTACGCGATAAGTCCCGTTAGTTATTAATCATGAGTATAAATCGCAAATCTCTTACGGCCGAATACTCAAACGCTTCTTAGCTATTTAAGGTCTCCTTAAGTTCGTAAGGCCACCTCAAATCATATTCAAACGTCTTTTTCCTTAAAATTTAAGGTCTCCTTAAATTTAAGGACTACTTAAATTAAGGCCTCCTCAACCCATACAAAATTCCGAAATTAGCATACTCAAACGTCCTCCACTGCTTGACAGGAGTTTAAGATGTCGTCCAGCTAACAGCTGACGACTTTAATTTAAGGACGGATAATGCATCCTTAAATTATTTTGTGTTCTCGGTGTTTTTAGTTAAAGTGGAAGAAACGATACATTCTTGTAGAATTATGTCAGATTCATCACTTTCATTACTCTCGGACCCTGAAGAACTGCCAAGAAGGAATAATCCGCCTAAATTCGACGCATTTGAAGCGTACAATGATGTGCAATTAAAACAAAGGTTTCGTCTACATAAAAAAACATTACTGTATTTAAGTGAATTGATTAGCGATTCTTTAGAGCCAAGCACCAGAAGAAATCACGCTTTTGGAGTGACAGACCAACTCCTGATTACTATGCGTTTTTACGCAACAGGTTCTTACCAAAAGGTTTAAGGAGACTTGTTTCATGTACAGCAACCGACTGTGCATAGAATAGTTCACAGGGTGTCAGCAGCCATCGCAGGCTTAAACCCATGTTTTTAAACATGCCTGAAGCTAACGAAGTCCAAGATGTAGTTGATGGGTTTTACACCATTGCTGGTTTCCCAAGAGTTGTTGCTGCTATCGACTGTACTCATATTAAAATTACATCCCCAGGTAATACCTTTCGATATACTGGCTATGCCTAAATTATAATTTTTGCCCAAAGTCCACTGCAGGATATTGGCCTCCTCCAAAGTAGTAATAACCTAAAAATTATTACATCCATCTATCCATCAGCCATTTGACTACCGCTGCCGGACATAGGCCTCCCCCTATGAGTGCAAAGTTGACAGTTCTTGTAATGCTCACATCTAGTTGGTATCGCCAATCTGCACCAGACTGAGGAACCACCTAGTTGAGGGTATTCCCGCACTGAGCATCCCTAAAAGTCCAATGGTCCAAATATCAAATATCATTACTTTAAATATGTATAAAACATATTAAATTTATTTTCTCACCAATAAATCGCTTATAAATCATCTTTTGACCACATAATTTATATGACAGTATTTTCCCGCCATAAAATACAACTGCGTGCAATGAAACGTACTAAAAAAACATCATTTTTCGTGTCTATGGTTAGTTTGAAGAGTGCTTAGCTGTGGAGAGATTTGAAATGTTTAATGGGCGTTTGAGTATGCCGCTTAACTTAAAGGACTGCTTAAAGTGAAGAACTAGACAGTTAAGGTTAGATTTTAAAGACGTTTGAGTATTCGGCCGTTAAAACTATAATTACAAATCGATACGGGCCGGAAGTCGTAAACAAAATTAAACATCTTGAATCACTTTGTAAAAAACGTGTACGCATTGAAAGTTCGTTGTTTTTTCTTTTGAAATGCCGTGATCATAACATAATTCCAGTTTGTTTGAAATTGAAATCTCGTAGTGATATTGTTGGCTCTAAAGTGATACTACGTGACGCAAGTATTCTTCTTTTAAAACGTTTAATACGTAACCACCATTGTGAATCAAACAAAGTGCATAGTGATTTTTTTTAAACGAATACGATGAAATACAACATTTCAAGTTACAACACTCACATTTGGTACTGCAAGTGCGCCATACTTAGCAGTACAATCCCTATAATATCTTGCTACTATAGAGGCTAAAAGATACCAGTTGCTTCAAAAAATAAATAAAACTGATTATTATATGGATGATCTGATGACGGGGTGTAAAACAGAAGAAGAAGCAATTGATATTTACAATGAGATTAATGAAGTCAAATGGTTGATTTACACTACAGAAGTGGAGTAGCAATAATGAAAGAGTAATTCATTACATTAACACAAACAAAGAAGAGAGTAATGAGATGCATATTGAGTTAGACGACACAATTTGGACGACGTTTTTGATTCAAATGGAACAGAAACAAAGACACATTTGAATACACGGTAACATCAACAGAAATGATATACCCAATTACAAAAAGAAAGGTTTTGTCTGATGTTGCTCGACAATATGATCAGATGGGCTGGATCTCCGGTGTTTATACAAAAACTTTGGCAGGCTCAATTACAGTAGGATGATCGTCTACCAGCCACACTGAGAGAAGAATGGCAGAATTACAAAGAGACTTTACAAGACGTCAGAAATCTGCAGATCCCATGATGGACTAACACGACAAAGTCATCCGAGGTAGAACTGCATATGTTTGCAGATGCTTCTAAGGTTGCATTTGCTGCCGTTGTGTATACTAGAGTGATCGATGAACATGGAAACGTATCTACTAGTCTCATTACTGCCAAGACAAGTAGCTCCCTACACTACGTTTACCGAGACGCGGTCGCCATTCGAGAACCGCTTTGCTCCAACGGTCGTCGGTTCTGCGACAGACGTGACCGGCCCACTGCAACTTCAGCTTGCAACATCGATAGACAATGTCTACGACTTTGGTTCTCTGCCGGATAATCTCGTTCCTGACTCTGTCCCTTAACGAGGTACCCAGCATCGACCGTACCATTGCTCGCTGAGCAACATGTAATCGGTGAGCCAGCCCGACCGAAATGAGCCGAATGCTGCCCAGCCCAGCTGCACTCATCTGGAAATCTCACGCTCGAAGCTGTCCCTATCCATTTGCAGAACCTGGCGCAGGTAGACGTATTCCTGGACCACTTCGAGCGCTTCCTCACTGATCGCGATCGGTTGCGGGACAACGAGTTCATTGAACATGACTTTCGTCTAGTCCAAGTTCATTCGGAGACCGACCCACCGTGAGGCAGCGTTAAGACTGTGCAGCATTCCCTGCAAATCCTGCATTGACTCCGCCATTATGACAATGTCGTCAGCAAAGCGGAGGTGTATGAGGTATCTACCATTGACGTTGATACCCATCCCAGTCCAATCCAGAGTTTTAAAGACGTCCTCCAGTGCGTTCGTGAATAGTTTCGGGGAGATGACATCTCCCTGTCTCACTCCTCTGAGCAACTGTATAGGACTCGTCTTTTTGTTTTGGACTTGAACAGATATCGATGATACGCTGTATAGGCTCCTCAACACCGGCATATAACAGCCCAGATCTCGATGGAGTCTGAAGCCTTCTCGTATTCCACAAAGGCAAGACACAGCGGCTGGTTATACTCATGAGACTTCTGTATAACCTGCCGCACTGTGTGGATGTGGTCTACGGTATTGAAACCTTTTCGAAATCCGGCCTGCTCCGGCGGCTGGATGGCATCAAATCTTGAGGCCAGACGATTAGTGAGCACTCTCGAGAACAACTTGTAGACGTGGCTTAGAAGCGCGATAGGTCTATAATTCTTCTTGGGCCTTGTCTCCCTTTTTGAAGATCAAGGCCACCACGCTCTTACTCCACACCGTCGGAAGAGTCCCATTAGCTATAACGGAATTAAATAGGTGCTTGAGCTTCTGCAGGACTGGAGCTTCTCCCGCCTTTAGAAGCTCAGAGGTTATTCCGTCTTCGCCGGGAGCCTTCCCATTACATAGTTGTTTGAGAGCGCTCTCTATCTCGTCATCGTCTACAAGCGAGATCATCAGTGTAGTGGCGCACCAATGTGGCTATTGGGTCCTTCGCATCGGGTGGAGGCTTCGGGGCATGCGAGGCGTATAGATGGCCGTAAAAGCCCTCAACCTCGGTAAGAATCCCCGGAATTGAAGTGACGGTTCTGCCCTCTGAGGTTACAAGTAACCAAGGTAATACTTTATTTATAAGAAATTAGCTGATCATCTTCCAATTATTTTACTTGTATTCTGAGCAACCATGTAGAGGACATAGGAGGGATGACGCCAATACTGGAACAGATCCCCCTTTGGTTGCCCATCAAAAGTTGATCCATATCCACATTGAAGCCCCTATACACTCTGTTGTCCACTATATGCCACCTCAATCGTTCATACGTAATGACAAAATATCGTAATCTATCATACTAATACCCAACGCTTTCCCAAATAATCGTATGCATGTGGATCTTTTTATGACAAAACATTGTACTTGCCACAAGAAGACTTCTCTTCAAACATATTTCGAGAAAGCTTTCACCATTCTTGTTCATTGTTTTATCTCCATATTTACCTAAATCACAATAATTCCAATGTCGATGTACCCCGCCATTAAAGTCGCCAACCGTAATGGAGAAAAGTATTGTCACGAGCTTGGGTTCTATGCGGAGATGATAAATCCGAGTTCAAGAATGTTTTTTATTTGTTGACCAGAACAAAATGCGTATATTTTGAAAATCACTTTTGTTTTGTTATTGGTTTGGCTACAATTGGTGGGACAATTATGACACAACCAAGTATCAAGCATTGCAAACTTTTTTTTTAATTATTTATTTTATTTTTTCTCTTCTGCTTCTTTATGTATACAGTATATGCATTTTAACCTGTTCACATATTATCATTATTTCTTTTTTACTCATATATTTATTTACAATACAGGTACGCATTTTAAGGGTCTATCAGAATATCAGGGTTGATTGTGTGTCATTTCACACTTCAACCATACACTGAGATGGGTCCATTTCGCACAGGCACATATTTGACAATTTAAGATAGGTTAGTTTTAAGTTTTTTTGTTAATGTTCTTGTCATTTATTTGTGTCAATTGTGTGCTTTTGTGAATAAAGGTTTATTATTATTATCATTTGTACACACACAAACACATAGTAAACGCAGTTGTACTAAAAACCACTACTGTTACTGCTTATCGCTGGGCTGGTATTCCTTTGCGTCTATCGCTTGGGACTCCGCTTTCAGTTAATCTTACTTAACTTCACTCTGGCGCTTAGAGGGTCGGCTTAAGGTTATAACCCACTTACACGACTCTGCTTCCACCCCGCAAAAATAATATAAATCAAATATCAATCAGCCTATACTAGTCCACTGCTGGACGTAGCCCTCCCCAAGGGTACGCCACAACACGATGATTCGTAACTCTCATCCAGCAACCTCGTTCAGGTCATCGGTCTACCTGGTAGGGAGAGATCTTACACTACGTTTGCAGAGTCGCGCCTTCACTCAAGAACCGCCTTACTCCAACGGTCGTTGGTTCTACGACAGACGTGACTGGCCCAGTGCCACTTCAGCTTACAACAGCGACAGACTATGTCCATGACTTTGGTTCTTTGCCGGATAATATTAAAGAATTAATATCGACAAGACTGAACATGTCGCAAATAAAGACAGATGGGTACTGAGCTGTCGCAGGGTTACACAAACTCTAACACAAAGATAGGTGCAAGATGCCCCCTTTGACTGATGACACATCCCTAATCTTTAAAATTAGTAGGAAGATAAATGAGTCGCAATCAATAAACTCGGTGATAGGAGACGTAGTTCAATAGTTTCAATATAACTATTTAGTTCTTAATAATAATAAAGCTAAATAGTAATTACTCTAGGTTTATCACACTATACCAAACCTTGCGCGTTCGACCAATGGATTCGCATCCATGTTATACTATTGTGTACATATTGTATTTCATAACACTCTTTTCAGTACTACGATTAATTATTAAAACTTGGTATAATTGTTACTGGTACAATGGCGGAGTCTAATTTGAGTTTCATATACCAAAATGTAAGAGGCCTCAGGACTAAAACACTGCAGTTCTACCAGAGCACAATGAACTCAGACGCAGATATCATCCTTGTGATGGAATCGTGGCTGCATTCCGGTATTCTGGACTCTGAGCTCTGTGACAGCAGTTATGATGTTTTCCGAAGTGATAGAGATACACCTACACAGGGCGGGGGAGTCATGATTTGCGCAAAAAAGCACCTTTTGGCGCGGCCACGCATTGATTGGTCTGGCGGATCGAAGATATTATGGATTACTATCCCACTAGGTTCAATCGATAGTCAATCTTCTGGTTTGCATGTCTGTTTGGTGTACATGGTGGGTGGTAAAAGCGATCAAGCCGCTCAAATCAATAATCTGATTGCATCAGTCTCTAATGTGGTATCCACTTATCCAAACGATTTTATAATGGTTGTAGGTGATTTCAACCTACCTTGTATTAAATGGGGTGGCCCAAGTCCATCTGTTCAGCATAAAGGATTCGTGGATACACAGTTGGCCGCCAGTCTACTTCTGACGAAATTTAGTACGTACGGGCTAACTCAATACAATCACAACATTAACCCTTTCGGCAATGTTCTTGATTTAGTGTACACGAATTTCTTCATAAAAATCAAGTTATCTTCTGCCTCACTAGTAAGCAAAGAGGACAAAAGTCATAATACCTTAGAATTTGAAGCTACTGACATTCTTCTCCCACCTCTTAATAATATACCCGTAGCCAAGTTTCGATTCTACAAGGCTGATTACAAGGCAGTTAATTATAGCATTAATGGTGTGGACTGGCATAACATTCTTTATCATGGTAGCATAGAGGAAGTCACGTCTAGATTCTATTAAATTCGAAATATAATAAATTTACTGGTTCCATGCTATTCAGATGGATACGTTCAGCAATTTCCAGTTTGGTATACAAGGACTCTAATGAAGCTCATTCAGGAGAAAACCAAAATTCATAAAAAAATGAAAAAGTTTAAGAATCCCCGCGATTATGATGAGTTTTCTTTACTCCGCCGTAGACAGAAACTATTACAAGAAATATGTTACAATAACTTTATTGAATTATCCCAAACTAAAATAAAACTCCAACCAAAGCTATTGTTGAATTTTGTTCACACGATGCGTGGCAAAAAAAAAGAAGGTCTAATTATCCTAACGCCATGACCGGTGGTCATAATACATTTAGTAACGGGAGATATCAGCCAGGGTTTCAGCGATTTTTTCGAGGTGTTTTTATTTCGCCTGCGTCTAATTACCCTGCATCTTCAGAGTTGCCGAGTCCTGCCAGGGGCGATTGTGGCCATGTTAGCACTCTGGACATCACACCTGATCTTGTTGCGAAGTATATTAAAGCACTGGACATTAATAAAGGAGCAAGCAGTGACAGAATTCCGCTAATTTTTATCAAAAATACTGTTAATAGCATACCAGTTCCCCTATCTATTCTATTTAAACGCTCTTTGCGTGAAGGCACGTTCCCGGAATTGTGGAAGGAAGCACATGTCATTCCTATACATAAAAAAGGCTCGAATGGAATAATTCAGAATTACCGCTCTATCTCTATATTGAATGCAATGTCCAAACTCTACGAGAAGATCGTCTATGATGTAATATACCCCACTATAGTGTCTAACGTGAGTGACTTTCAACATGGATTCCTACGAAAAAAATCAGTCAATACAAATTTATGTATTTTCTTTAACAAGGTAATGCGCTGTATGGATCAACGTTCTCAGGTGGATGCAAATCACACAGACGTAGAAAAAGCCTTTGATAGAGTGGACCACATTATTCTTCTTAATGAACTTTTCACATTAGGTATACAGGGTGATTTGTATCGTTTGATCTCCTCTTATATTTCTAACAGATCACAAACGGTTGTCGTGGCGGGATTCAAATCGGATTTCATTACAATCACCTCCGGAGTCCCACAAGGGTCCCATTTGGGGCCCTTATTTTATAACGCATATCTCTATGACATGCATACATGCTTTGTACATTCCGAACACCTCTTGTACGCAGACGACACCAAAATTTACATTAAGGTGAATGACTTAAATGATTGCCATAACTTACAAAAAGATTTGGATGAACTATTCAAGTATTACATTACAAACAGAATAAATGTCAATGTAGATAAATGCGCGCAAATATCTTTTACACGTAAAAGAAATCCATCACGGTCTCTTACAAAATTAACAATAAAACTTTACAAAAAGTCGATCAAATCCGGGATCTGGGTGTGCATTTGGATGATAATAACAAAATGTACAGTGACATCGACATATTCTTCCTTTCCAAAGTAAACTTTAAGTCTCAATTATTGTTACGAATGTCAGATTCCAAATCAAATGCATAATCAATCACATATTACTAATACGAGATGACATGCGTGTGTATGTGTTTGTGTGTGTGTGTGGATATGTGTATATGTATGGTGTCTGTTTGTGTATGTATGTATATGTGCATATATTATAATAAAACTATATTATAATATGATAATTTAATTAAACGTATCTGTTATTGGATGTTGTATATATACGAAATACGATCAGCGCAGCAGGAAGACTCATAAAAAACCAAGTTGATTTATTTAATTAATATTTATTACAAACTATATCTTACTTCTGAACTACACAAGTGATTCCGTTCGAAGTGGGAACAAGAATGAATAATTGTGAGAATAAAAATATGAGCTGACATAAAAATGCTGACGACGATTCCGTGTAATATGTTTTTTGGCGGTTGAAGTAGATCGAAAATGCTGACGAGGATCCGGTTGTGCAATAATCGTTAGCGGTCGATGAGGTGTGAGCAACTTTGTAGATGGTCGGATTATGTAAGTCCTCCACCCCCAGATCAGCAACTATTCATTTTCAAATGGAAAGATGCTGGCGTGTTTCTTGTTATCTTTAGCGGTTGTCCTTCTATTCGATCATGTATGTTGGTGATAGTCAATTGAGGTGTTCGTAGTAGACATTTGTTCGGTATCGGTGCTAGGTAAGTTACTTCTTCTTGGGTATATGATTGTTTTTCGCAATATGTTTGGATCTTGGTGGTTTTCGGAAAGCTGATTACGTATGTCCTGTCGTCTAGTTGTTCCATTGCTTCTTTTGATTAGCTATTTTATTATATTATTTGATTAGATTGATTGGTGCGTGATGATTTCATGGAAGCAATCATGATCTGTGCGAATCTGCTGCTGTGTGGTTTCTGGGCAGAGATAGTGCTCTTCTATCTTCGGGCATTCCTCCTTCCTCCAAATGAGTCTATGAGTATATAGTCAAATGAGGCTACTAAAGGATGGGGAGGAATAAGGATTTGGTTTTGTTTGTTAGGGGCAATGGTAAAGGGTGTATATAGTGAGTGAAATTATTGGTACTTTGAAAATTATAACTACTTGCTTATCTATATAAAAATATCCTGACTTAATAATATCATAATACTTCCTAAGTTCTATATCAAGAACACGATCGTTCCCGTATAGTTTTTCATCTTAATTAACATATTCCTAAGGGTATTTAAATCTATCATCGAACGATGAGTGCTCTGAGAGCGTATAAAAACTAAATTGTTTTCTAATCTTAATAATTCATTAAATAATTCATCTATATTTTCACTAATCACTGTCATTACTTGAGAAAATCTAGCATATCTTAATATATCATTAGAAATCGTTAAATTCATTGTCTTACTAAGCTTACGTTGATTTTTAATAATATCCGATAGTATTTTATTATGTTCTAGCATTAAATCTTTATTTAAACTTATATGACTATTAATTTCAGAAGCAAGTCTGTCCTGGTTAGATTCTAGCATTTCAATTGCTGAGTTATACTTCATTGCATCTGTATAATCGAGGTTGCCTGTAACGCTTTTTATAACAGATCCTAGTCCGTCAATAAGTCCTCTTTTTGCTCTTTTGGGTTCTAAAGTGTCAAGGTGTTGAGACATTTTATCTAATTTCGAGTGTAAGTGTCTAAGTTGGATTTTGTAAAGGTCGTAAGTTTCAGAGTCGAGTTTGTTTTCGTAGTCAATCAGTTCGTTTGTCAGAAATATCGTCAAGTCTAATATAATGGATAAAGGTATGGTAATGTATAATAAGATTAGTCGGTCCTTTCTTGAATGGTAAGATTCCTGGTCCATTGTCTAAACTGTCAAGGGTTATCTCTTCAGTCTTGATTAGGAGGGGGGACAGCGTCAGAAGTATTATTCTGTAATAAAACGGGTCGTTTAGGTGGTCTTTTAAATCTGGCTTTCGCTACTGGGTTTCGTTTCTTTGATGTATATATGTGTATAGGTAAGTTTTTAATTACTTTGTCAGATGTGTATCGAGGTGCTGTCTTTTGTCTGCTGGCGAATGGGTTTTTAATGAAAACTTGTTGGTTAGGTGAATATTGAATTTCAGGTTCTCTGTCTGCGTTGCGACGGTCTATGATATGAGTTCTGTCTTTGAGTGCTGTTTCGTCAATTGTGTTATATACTATGTTCATTCGTTCTTTATGTGTTTGCATGTACTGTTGTAGTAAGGTTTCAGTAGGGTTAAAGTCAATAGGGTTTCTAGGGTCGAAATGTCCTGTCATTAAATCAAAAGGTCTGCATTTTGTAAAAGAGTGTATAGAACTGTTATATGCTATTATTGCGTATGGTATGAGTTGTGTCACGGGTTTATTTTTGTGTGTGAGTTTTAAAATTCTAATGTGTTCAATTAAGGTGTTTTGCCGTCATGGTATTGTCTAATGATATCCTGTTGTCGAAAGTATTCTTTGACGTTTTCTATTTCTTTTTTAGTTTAAATAAGTTTCATAGCCGAATTTATACATAATTTTTGTAGCATTACTGATATCTGGTACATAGAAGAAATGGGTTTTACTAGAAGGGCTGTTCTTATTTTAGGGTGTACAAATTCCTTGATTGCTTGAACAAGGTCCTGTTCAAGATTGTTTTCGGATAATTGAACTGATACTCTTGTATGAGTTGGGAATGGTTTAGATACTAAAGGCTTTCTTTTTACGTCGGGTACAATTGTAAGGATTAATTGTCTATTAAATCTATTTAAAGGGAATTCGGAAATAGGAATATTCAGAATAGGGTCTTCTTCGCTTGTATGGATAGTAGGGTCTAAATTCACTTCAAGGTCTTCGTCTAATTGCATCGGAATGGGGCTGCTAAAAGCTCTACTAGTTGGTGCTGTGTCTGTTTCTGAATCACTTATTATTGGTTTTTCGTCGGGTGCTGTACGAGTGGATTCTGAATGATCTGATGAGCTTATTTCAATGGTGGTACACGAGTTTAAATTAACAGCAAAAGGGTTTGTATATTTTCCTGAGATTTCGATACGGGATAGGGCGTCTGCATTAGTGTTAGTTTTACCTTTTTTGTATATAATTTCGTAGTCGTATTCACTAAGTTTTAATCGCCACCGTGTAAGACGTGAATTGGGTTCTTTGAGATTCATTAACCATTGAAGGGGTTTGTGATCAGTAAGTATTTTAAATTTTCTGCCAAAGAGATAAGGTCTAAAGTATTTAGTTGCCCAAACTATTGCTAAAAGCTCTTTTTCTATTGTACTGTAGTTTAGTTCGCTATCGTTCAGTGTACGTGAAGCGTATGCTATGGGTTTATCATTACCTATTGTTCCTTGAGATAAAACAGCGCCTAATGCAAAGTTGGAGGCATCTGTGGTTAATACGAATTCTTTTTGGAAATCGTGGTACTGCAATATAGGGTCAAGGGTTACAAGTAAAGATTTGAATTTCTCAAAACAGTGTATATAATTGGAATCTAAATTACTTTTACTACCTTTCTTTAAACATTGTGTTAGTGATTTAGTTATTCTTGCGAAATCTGGTATAAATTTTCTATAATATCCTAGTAATCCTACAAATTTTTTAATTTGCTTAGGAGTTTTTGGAATGGGATACTGTTGTATTGCTAATATTTTATCAGGATTAGGTTTTACACCTTCTCTACTGATAATATGGCCTAAATATGCTGTTTCGAGTTTTAAAAATTCTGATTTGTCTAATTGTATCTTAAAGTTTGATGAACGGAGTCTTTCAAAAACTTTACCTAAATTAACTATATGTTCCTGAAGGGATGTACTGAAAACAATTATGTCGTCTAAATAAACTAAGCAAATGTTATTTTGTAAGCCTCTGAGAACATTATCCATTACTCGTTGGAAGGTTGATGGGGAATTTTTTAATCCCATGGGCATTCGAAGGAATTCGAAATAACCATGTTCTACGTTAAATGCTGTATTTGGTGTATCTTCTGGATGCATCTCTACTTGATAGAATCCGCTGGCTAAATCTAAAGTGGTGAAATACTGGCATTTTCCTAATTTATCAAGAACGTCAGCTATATTGGGAATGGGATACTTATCGTCTATTGTTTTTTCGTAAAGTTTTCTAAAATCTACTACTAAACGCCATTTGCGTTTCCCTGAAGCGTCTAATTTTTTAGGTACTTTCCAGATAGGAGAACTCCATGCTGATTCAGATGGTCTAATTATGCCTTGTTCTAACATTTTGTTAATTTGGTCTGATACTTCCTGTCGGTGAACAAATGGATATCTATAGCTTTTTGTGTAAATAGGAATTTCATCTGAAGTTCTAATACGGTGTTTAATTTGGTTTGTGAACGTAAGTGGTTCGTTTTCTATATAGAATACGTCAGCATAGGATGAACAAAGTTTAACAAGGTTAGCTTTTTCTTCAGGATTTAAGTGATTTGTTCTTAATTTAGAGATAACTTGTTTAGCTCGGTCTATAGTTAAATGATCTATGTTTGTTTCGAAATTAAATATATTTGCCTGTGCAGGGTGGTCTAATGAAAAAAAAATGTCGTTAATTGATGGATTACGTACTTCTATATAGCCTCTATTGTTATTTACTGCTGTAAGACATTCGCTTATTATACAATTACAAATAGTTTGTTCTGGGACGTACACTTCTCCGTCCTTAGAATTTATTGGAACTCTAATTATCTTTGAACTGTAAGCTGGTATAATATCTTCATGTAAGTTTACATTTTTGGAATCGTATAGGTGTATAGGGTTTATTGCAAAGAGTGTAGTTAAAGTAAGGTTTTTTAAGTCAATTTTCGCTTCCCATTTAGTTAATAAGTCTAGTCCTAATAAACTGTCGAAATAATCATGGAAATTGTAAATAAAAAGTTTAATCTGATCTGTATCATTAAATTCTTCGAAACATGGCAACGAAATAGAATAGTCGTTTCTAGTTGTTGCATGCACGTTAGTTACTTCAAAAGGGTCGTAATTAAAATCATAATTTTTGAAATATAGTTTAACAGCATCTGGGCTAATAAATGATTGATTAGCTCCAGTGTCAATTAACAATTTCAATGGAGGGTTAGCTAATTGTATATATGGTAGTTGACGTTGAGTTTGAAGGTTTAATTCTATCTTAATTTGTCGGAGTGGCTGCGTTTATGAAAATTTCGGTTGTTAAACTGTGAAGTAGAAGGAATCGCTTCTTGTTGTTCGTATGAATTTTGGTGAGTGGGAAAGTCGTTATGTAAGCTATCTGGTGTGTCGCAAGGTGTTGGTTCTATATAATTGTCATAGTTATAGTCATAAGTAGTGTAGTCATTTGAGTCATTCATAATAGTTACAGTCATTTGTATAGTCATAGTTATATTGTCCGTCGTCATAGGGATGGAATTCAGTCAAATTCATTTCGCGTGTTTTAAAGTAGTTGGTGGGAGGGGGATTTCCATTTTGTCGCCAATCATGTGTAGTAGGTGGGAGGTTTCTATTAACAAAAGATTGTACACCGCTCATCGGTTGGGGATACGATGGCTGTGGTCTGGGTTTGAGTCTAAACATGTTACTTTGTGGGTTATAATTGGGAGGTTTTGCACCGAAAGTTTGTTGAGTGCGTGTTGGCATACGATATTGGGGTTGATTAAATCTAAAAGATGGTTGTGACTGTTGTGGGCGTATGTTGAATGGCTGTGGTTGTGAAGTAGGCAAGTAGGCATAGCATTAAATCGTGCTTGAGGTGGTTGTGTATTGAAAGGTACTTTAAATGGTAAAGACCATGCATTCTTAAACTGATGTGTGGATCTAGTTAGTGGTATGGAGTGTGCTGGCATTGTACGTGAAGTGTGCGGTTTGTGATCGTTCCTCTGCTGGAGATACGTTAAGTTCTTCTTGTACGAACTTTAACGCTTCCTCTATGGAATTCGGTCTCATGCACCGTATGCGTGAGTTTCTTGTACAATGTACGTTTGGCTTCTATTGTGGAGTTAAGTGTTTCATGTAAGCATATGTAAGTCATCATGGTACTGAATAACGTTTGGCAGTATTCGAAAAACTGCTGTGGGGACCTATTTCCTTGAGTGGCTATAGCGAGATCGTTGTATAACGCCGTCTCGTCTCGTTGGTCAGCAAAATTATTTATTAAAGCGTTGCGGACTCCCGCCCAATTATCAGGTAATCCATTAGAATTTATAAGTGTGGCGGCTGGGCCAGAAATTTTATTTAATATGCCATTAATTAAGCATTGGTTTGCTAATTCGCTACCAGGATCAGTGCTAGCGTATTTAAGTACTATTTGATCGCACAAATTTATAAATCGGGTTAATACATTTGGGTTGCCGTCAAAATCTGGCAACGGGCGTAAGGCCTTAAAGATAATAAGGAGGGGTCATAAGGAGCCATATTTTCCGATATGGTATCTAAACTTATCCTACTTGTATCAACTAACTTATGTCGGCGATTCTGATGCGATGCAGAATCACTCAACGACTTACTATTAGGACGAAAAATTATGAACTATTTTATAAAACTTAAAGGATAAGATAGGATAGGATTAATAGCACACAATACAATGAATCGATTTGAGTACTCACAGTATCATGCTGCTACCTGCTACCGCTTGGTTTTCCTGGCGTATCGATTGTTGGATACTATCTTCCTGTCTGCTTGCTCGTAGTTCGGATATTCGTTTCGGGACTTGAAAGTCACCCGGCGTGAGAACGCGATCGCGGGATCTTCCGAAAATCTTGACACGTTCGCGAACCGTACCGCGAATATCCTACCGACTGCGCCAAATACGATCTGCGCAGCAGGAAGACTCAAAAAAAAACCAAGTTGATTTACTTAATTAATATTTATTACAAACTATATCTTACTTCTAAACTACACAAGTGATTCCGTTCGAAGTGGGAACAAGAATGAATAATTGTGAGAATAAAAATATGAGCTGACATAAAAATGCTGACGACGATTCCGTGTAATATGTTCTTTGGCGGTCGAAGTAGATCGAAAATGCTGACGAGGATCCGGTTGTGCAATAATCGTTACCGGTCGATGAGGTGTGAGCAACTTTGTAGATGGTCGGATTATGTAAGTTACGCACACGTTTATTTGTGTATGTAAGTTGCTTTACGATTGTAATGTGATTGTGTGGATGAATTGTATGTGTATTTTGCATTGTCTTGTTTAGCTTAGATCAACAAGCGGATGACGAAATTGTTTCAACTCATTGCCTAGCAAATATTTGTAATTGTACATGTTCATTGATTTGTGTAATACTCTTGTAAGGATGTCCTGCAATTGGCTACTTTTAATGGCTTCTTAGTTTTAAGTTCTTGAACTGTTATTTTGCTGTTGGATGTCTTTATAAATAAATAAAATAAAATGTATTAAATTTACTTTGCCACATGTTAATAGTGTCGTAACCAATTTTAAATTAATAAGGAGAAAATAGATAAAATAAATACTACTGTCTTCCAAGGAATAATTTTAGACTCAAGGCTGCAGTGGGAAGACCACATTCGCATTTTATCTAAAAAACGAAGTTCCGCGGCATATGTTGTTAAACGGATTAGTGAATATACGGACGAGTACACGGCTAGGGTTGTTTATTTCAGCTACTTTATTAGCATTATGTCTTGTTGTGGGATGGTGCTACTGACATAAACACAAAATGCGTTTTGCAGAAGAGTCCGCTGCATTTACAGAATGGACCCAAGGGAGTCACTCCGCAAAAAATTTGAAGAAATTTTGACGTTTGTTGCTCAGCACATATACCTACTAAGTACATAAAATATTAATAATTTTAAAAGAAACTAATATGATGTTCATAAAATTAATACTAGGATTAGCTGTATGTGGCACCCTCGAGGCTTCCAAAGAAATCTTTTGTTGGGAGTCGCTTGCGTTTTTATAATTATTTACCGGACTGGATTACGCAATTGCCCTTACCTAAATTTAAGACCTTAGTTAAGGGCCGATGCTCAGGGTTGGCAATGAGTGCATCTAAGCTATATGTGCAAAAATAATCAGAAATAATTTTGTTTCTTTTTAATTTGGTTTTGCACTGGGAGAAAAATCCTAAAAGCCGGTGTTTCTTGTTGTCTTTGTTTTAATCATTGTCTTTTTTGTATTCGAAAAAATAGTCTATTGATTTTAACGCTACACAGAGACCAAGCCACGCAAAGAAATAGAAATATAAAATGAATACAAATTACATTTTAATTGAATTTTGAAATTTAGAATTTATTACACAAGCAGAAAAAAAAATTATATTTTTTCTGCTTATTTAAAATTCATTGAAAATTTATGTTTCTGCTTACGTACTAAATTCTAAAATATATACTTATCATAAAATTATTAGTATATTTACAATCTTAAAACATGCTAATATGAACTTTAAGTTCGAATAACCGGTATTTTTCGGTTACTGTTAACCGCTAATATATCGGTTATTTTTTTTACCTTTTAAACCATATCTGTCTGGATTAATAACAGATACATTTCGATTATTAACCGTGACCGTCGGAACGCTGCTTACAACGTCATTTTTTTTTAACATAGCGTATATCTGACGGGCATTTGTCTAATTGAGCCGGTCTTCCATTTCACCCAGATATATTACTTTTGTCAATCTACTATCCCTCATCCGCATAACATGCCTAAACCATCGAAGTATGTCCTTTTCAATCTTAGTTTAATTGTATCATTCAATTTCACTCTCAAGATGCTTCTCAGTGACCGCATTTCGACGGTATTGATTCTACATTCATGTTTCTATGGCCATACCCAACTTTTGGTACCATGAGTCAATGTTGGAACTAGCACAGCCCCCTATGAATACGAGCCGATTGAGAAACCAGCTACTCATACTCTACTACTCATAACACTATGCATGGGTCTATTAACCTTATGGCCTACACACACTAAACATTCAATGTTATCCTCACACTTACACTAGTTAAAAATGATCCCAAATACACACCATCATTCACTCATTCACGGCTCTTTCATTTTCTATATAAATCTTACACCATATTTTGCCAAGTCTCTCCATAACCATTACTGTCGTTTTACTTATATGAACTTTCATTATTTTCCTCACAAGGGACACATCTCCTGCAACGCACAAGGCGTCGTAGAACAAATTTCATTATGCTCGTGCAGAGGCATTTAATGATCAACCCGCTTATACCCAATCCTCTGTCACTTTCTTTCAATCCAAGCAAGCAACATCCATAAACAGATTGAACAGCCACAGCGAAGCTTCACCGCACTGCCTTGAATCCTTTAGCATACTGAAATAGTCTGAGAAACCCCCATTAACCCCCTAACACAGAATCTTGTGTCCACATATAAAAACTTATCCGTTTCATATTGGATGTAGAGCCCGTGTCAAGGCGTTACCCAAACCGAACGCAGACAGTGCCGCCCACAAATCATTCGATCATACGCCTTTTCCAAATTAATAAATGCACGGAAAAACTTTTAGGTCTTCGCCAGAAACTTTTCAGTCACCTGGCATTAAGAAAAGACCTGATCTGTACATCCCATTCCCTTCCGAAAACCTGCCCCGATATCTTGGTTTAATCTCACGAATAAACCTTTTTTAATCAATCAATAACTTTGCATATATCTTCCGTTGCAGACTATCAAGAAAACCTTTCCCTTGTACAGCGGGACGATAACGGACCTGCAATACCTTTGGTACACGGCCATATCGTCAACATGCATTTTAAAGCCAATACAAGAGGTTGGCAGCCAGCGGTCCTCAACATTATCACGGAAATCTTATCATACCCTGCAGTTTTACCAGTATTCATGCATTTCAAAGCTTTGAAGATTTCTTCCATACTTATATCACTGTCATTATCGTCCATACATAATTCGGGTGTACCACCCAAAATTGATACACCCGCACTCTCAAACAATTATTCTTCAAAGTATTCCTTTAATTTTTTTAAAGCCACTCATTAATCAAATCCCTATTTTTATTTCTAAAAGGATTCATTCTGGATCCTCTAGTGTCATCTGGCCGTATTGACCGATTTCCAAAACACTTTAAGACTCTCTAAGAATTAACTTTCAGTTCGCTGTCTTGCTTTTAACTTTCGTTCGACTCTCTTTCACTGTCTTACTTAAATTCATTAAAATTTTTATTGCGTTGCTTTTATAATGTTGCAGATTTCGGTTTATCTATCCCTTTGAATTAATAACCTGGAACGCGTTAACCGATACAGATATCTTGGTGCGTTAGTGAATGACAAAGGAGATAACAGCCTGGAAATAAGATGCAGAATTGAGCAGGCCCGAAATGCATTCCGAAAAATGGAAAAAATTCTCTGCGATCGCAGGTTAAACCTAAAACTGCGCATTAGAACCGCTCGATGCTACTTGTTCTCTGTACTTCTATATGGGGCTGAGGCTTGGACGCTCACCAAGGCCATGAGCGACAAAGTGGACACCTTTGAAATGTGGGTGTATCGGAGAATGCTGAAGATTTCGTGGGTACAGCGGGTCCGTAACGACACGGTGCTGCAGAGGATGGGGAAAGGTACAGAGATTCTGACCACCATAAAGACTAGGAAACTACAATATCTCGGACACCTAATGAGAAGTAGCAAGTATGACCTTCTCCAACTAATCCTACAAGGGAAGATCCAGGGCAGGAGAAGGCCTGGTAGAAGAATATCTTGGCTGCGAAATCTACGCGATTGGTACAACAAAAGTACTAGATCGCTCTTCCGTGTGTCGGTGTCCAGATTGCAAATAGCCCTAATGATTGCCAACCTCCGGAAAGAGACGGCACCTTAAGAAGAAAATGCCTTTGAATACCCTTATTACCACAACAATGCAGGGCCCTTACTCCACTAATTAACTTTGACAGCCACACTACTGCGTTACTTCTGCGTCTCGGCTGTAAAAGTGGCACTCTGCTAATATTTTGACAGCCACAGTTGTACCTCAATAGCGAGTCAGTGGTGCTTCAGTGGCACTTCAGTCAGCCAGTCAAGTATAGAAATGTCAATATTGGAGTACCAAATATAAGGCTATTGAACTGACATTGACTGACGTTTGGTTAGTGGAGTAGCTTTTTTTGTACTTCAGATGTAGTTCGATAGCGCTTCAGTGGCCAAAATTTGTTAGTGGAGTGCCAAAAGTGTCAAATTAAGGCCACTGAAGTGCCACAGTATCGATACTAAAGTAATTTTGTGGCTAAAATGAATTGGTGGAGTAAGGGCCCAGATTGAATGTCTCAAAGACGTTTCATGGCTAACATGGCACCAAGACAAAACTAAACTGTACCAGTAATCCTAATCTGAAGCCAAAACAAAATAAGAAATTTCAAAAATTACTGCATAAAAATAGATTCTACATTCATTATTACAGTGGCATTCCCTTTATCAGCTTTGAGAACTAAAACGTCTTTGTTTTTTCTAAGGTTCATCAATGCTTTTCGCTCACCTGCAGTAACGTTTGACTTAGGCAATTTTGAGCAGAAGGCTTTGAATAGTGGAGCTCAGAATATTAAACTGTGGTTAAGATATGTCGATGATATCTTTTGTATATTGAAAGGAGGCGCACAAGAAGTAGATAAGTGGTTGATATACCTGAATGCTATTCATCCGAATATAAGGTTCACTTGTGAGATGGAAATTGATAGATCACTTGCATTCCTTGACGTTAAGGTTATGGTGAGACCTGATGGCACACTTTCACATACTATCTACAGAAAACCTACACACACAGATCGGTACCTCCATGGATCCTCACATCATCATCCAAAACACATGGTTTCTGTGGCGACGTCTCTCACAAGCAGGGCTAGGGATTTGTGCGACCCTGAGCATATGGACGAGGAGCTGCAGTATGTTCGGGATGTACTTAGGAGAAATGGTCATTACGTAGGTACTAAGTTGGTAAACCGTATATCCAAAAGAAAGAAACCCCACAAAATTATGTGAAGGGTGTTACAGACAAAGTTGGAACAGTCTTGAAGAACTACTCGATCAAGCCTATTTTCGTTCCATCTTCGAAGGTAACAGACTTTCTGAGAACACCTAAAGATGTAATCCCGTACCAAACACCGGGTGTGTATAAGATTGATTGCAGCTGTGGGAAATCTTACGTCGGACAGACCAAACGGTCTATAGCGGACAGAGTGAAGGAACACATTGCAGCGGTCAAGAAATTGGATACCAATAGGTCAGCAATAGCCGAACATCTACTAAACGAGGGTTCAAATCATTGGATTGAGCTTCATAAACCCACTGTGCTCTCTAATGAACGCCGATACTACAGTAGAATTGTACGCGAGGCGATTGAAATAAAAAAGCACAGTACATTCAATCGTGAAGGAGGTTACAAACTGTCTTCGGCGTGGAATACCGTGATAGATCGACATTCGGTTCAGCATGATCGTGTGAAGCCACAAGATACTGTGAGTGTAGTGTGTAGGTCGCGTGTGTTTAATAATAACGAAGCAGTGAGGGTAGTTGGAGAAGAATCTGACAGGGCGCTGCGTTGGAGGCGAAGAAATATGCGTCGTCAGTCTGCCCGTGACCATGGCTGCTGCAACGTAGCCGAAACGTCGGGTTAATAAAGGTAACTTTATTATTTAAAAACATACGCGATAAGTCCCGTTTGCTATTAATAATAAAATGGTAGTCAGGCAGTCTCTTCTCCATATGCGAGCCTAGTATTTTTGATGATGAAAAAGACTAAAGAGAAGATAATGTGCAACTAAAAAGTATAATAAAATATAATAGAGAATCAACTAGATGTATTGGCATACTTCATTTTATTTTTCTTGTTTGATCAACTAAAAACCTTAAGGCAAAGCTGCTTTTGTGACACCTGACTGGCAATATATATTTAATAAAACAAAACACGAGGACCATGAACTAAAATTTTTCAGATATAAAAGTAAACAATGGCATAGTGTATATGGATAACATATTTATGTCATCAAAAAATTTTGAAGAAACTACAAGAAGAAACGAAACGAAAAAAAGAAACTACACTACAAGAAATCTTGAGAAATGTCCAAAAGGGTGTTGAAGAGTAAATGACATTTCTTTCACAAATTAACTGACTTTTTGGGATATTTTTAATGGGATGTGATAAGTGCAGTAGGCATCCATCCAGAAAGTAGAAAGATTGATGCTGTCACAAAGTTTCCTCAACCTAAATACTAGTGAGATAGTTCTTGGCCTTATCAGGGTTTTTCCATTGTTTTATCAAAATCTGTGCACTGGTATCGGCTCCACTAAAGGACTTTTTGAAAAAAGATAAGCCCTGGATTGGCATATGACTAAAAAAATACTTATGGCTGTTAAAAACTTTGCTAACAAAAAGATCAATCTTGCAAGAATAGCAGGATATACACAAGAAATTGTTTTCTTTTGAACTTGAAGCTCTTGCCATTGTGGCGACACTTTACAGATTGCGTAGTGGTTCTGAATAAAAGGTTATTTTAATAGTTTCCATTGAAAAAAGGAATTTTACTTGAAGATAAGGGAGACAAGGACTTGAAAAACTTTCAAAGAATTTTGTGAAAGACTT
Organism: Leucoptera coffeella; assembly: GCA_030578115.1. Lineage (NCBI taxonomy): Eukaryota > Metazoa > Arthropoda > Insecta > Lepidoptera > Lyonetiidae > Leucoptera > Leucoptera coffeella. The sequence goes on from JAMBLF010000002.1 coordinate 6,625,340, forward strand.
CTCTTTCTTCACTCTACTCCATGAGTTATGAATCCAATTTGATTTTAAACATGAACTCTCAAGCCATTCTTTTATCAGTTGCCTGGATATTCCCCTTCTAAGACACATGAGGAGGAAATTTGACCTAGCTCAGTTGTTTGGGGCTTGACTTTGTATCAGTGGGTACAGGATTCAAACCCTGCTTGAGCATGTACGAATGGAAATTAAGTTTAATGGATTTCTATGAACATTTTAGTAATAAAAATACATTACATACGAAAATGCATTGTGAGTGAGGGAAAACATTGTGAGGAAACCTACCTGTTCCTCAAACAGGTAATAGTTAGGGCTTGTAAATAGCGACATGGCTTAACACCTGTCACTTTGAGTATCTGGGGCCTTTTTCCACTAATTAACTATGACAGCCATACAACTACGTCACTTCTGCGTCTCGGCTGTAAAAGTGGCTCACTGCTAAAATTTTGATCTATCACAGTCACCTCAATCCTAAGTCAGTGGTACTTCAGTGGCAACTCAACATACAGAAATGTTGTTATTGACTATGGATTACAACTATTTAAAAAAAAACTATGTGGCAATGCCAAGTAATACAGATTTCATGAATGATTTAGCACTTTAAAAGTTTTAAGCTATTAAAAATATATTGGCGGTTGAAACTTTATTTTTTTTACTTTATTCTACTATTATTTTGTAAATATTTTATTATGTAAATAACATAACTTGTATTGATATCAAAATAAATACTTAAAAAATGTAGCACAAAACACAATAAGTAAAAATGTTGCGCTTCACTACTGAAGTTATATTGTGCCTAAAATGCCCTAGTGGAGTAAGGCCCCTGGTCAACACGTGGGTTCGAGGTGGCCATAGAATTACTGCCTTCGCAATTGCGGAGATGGACACCTGAAACTCTGACTACCCCGCAAGGGTTAATGGTCGTGAATGCATTTGTCTTTTTGTTTTATGAGGAGGAAGGCAGCTAGTTACAAACTTGTTATGCCATCTATGTTTGTTTGTATTGGCCAAATTTCCTAGAATAGTAATCTCCATCTACTTTCTAAGGACTCATATGTAGCTTTGAACTGGTAAAAAACTATGCTCCACTTTTATTGTAGTAGGTCCGAAATGGCTTCAGGCATAACATATAACACCCCCATGCAGACGTAAAAATTAGTTCATAGGAACTAGAAATTAGTTCATAGGAGAAAAGATTTGTTCATAGTGACTGGATGAGGGCTACAAGTCACCATGTTTTGAGTTATACCCTTTGGTAGCCATATATCTAGCAATAAAGAGAAACAGGATTGATGAAACCACATAGTAATCCAGGAATAAAGTATCACATTGCCATCTATCAAATAACAAATTACACTATGCAACACCGAAAAAATCACTGATACCCCAAGTGATGATTCGTATTAGGTATACTTAGTAAACAACAGAAAACAAATTCATAACTTTGTATCACGTCTCAAAACATAAATAATAGAACTCTTACTTTATTTACGTTCCGCAACATATGGTTGAGGGAAGTTATGAAATTTTATCATAGATGTGTACAAAAGTCATCAGAACATTTAGATTACTTATAAATCTACAAAATGCAATGTGTTTGTATCAATTCTCCTGACTTATTTTGTTATTTTTGTGGTCAATTTACTCCTAAAAGTGAAGAAAACCCAATTTTTTATGCTATGAAGCTTATTTTAAAATTGCCATTAAAGAAAAGACAAAAAGTGGTGCAAAATATGTTGTTTAAAATGCTCCAAATATTTTAGGGTTGCAACCTGGCTATACAAAATATTGTTGCTTTTTCTGCAAATGGGATAGCAGAGCGCGTTCAGAACACTTCATTAAACCAAATTAGCCTATAAGATCTGGTTTAGTGATTGGTCAGAAAAATGTAAAAAACTAACCATTAGTATCATCTGATAAAAAAATATTTTTTTAATGTAGAATAACAATCTATGTCCATATTTCATACAATTTAAAATAAAATCAATAAATGCGTTTCACTAATAAACTTGATGTGATACAACAATTTCATTTCAATATTTCAAACAGTATTAAGGTGGTGAATCATAATTACATACTGTAAACCCAGTGAATTTTTTTTTTAATTTGTTGCATAGTGTATTAAGATAATTTCTTTGAAATACTCTGTTCTTAAAAAAAAATAATGGTCACATTACAATATAATGGATTAATCGGTTACTAATACCATTTCAGATTAATAAATTATAGATTACTTAACTGAAGCCCCAAAACTTCTCTAAATAAATAATCTATTTATATTTTACACACATTACCCATCAATCTAAATAAATTATTAAAATATTGGCTATTAGCAATGAATGTAATGAAATTTAAAATAAAATATACATATTCTTAATTTTATATGAAGTGTTGGTGTTTCTATATGCCAAAAATTCCATATCACCAAATATAAATTAAAAACATAGCTAGTGTCTGAAAAACACCAACTTACATTAAAGATACACTATTGGTACATTTATGAATAAAAATCATATTGGCCTTGATTTCAGCTAATTATACTATAATAATAAAGGTTTTTTAACCAACACATACTTTGGGAATTTATGAGATAATATTGATCTTAATCATTTATTTGATAGATTAATTAATATGTCCCTTCAAATTCACATGGTATATGAAGAGTATGACCTTTAAGACTGAGGCAATGCAGTTCATTGAATAACCTATATGATAAAAATTACGTGCAAAGTAATAATTGGAAAGGGGAATTCATTTGGGTATTAAGAGGAAACAATGACTAGTCATAGGCGTCAGGCACGTTCGTGATAGTATTCACTTGAAACACATTGAGCGAGAACATTTACCATAATTACGGTAACGTTACATAAGCTAGGCCGTGGTCCACGAAGGTTAGTTACAAACTGATAAAAGTCAGCTACAAGATGCAGCAGTTTATCTTAATCTCACCTGAATCCCCACAAATTTAGAACTGGACATTCTGGACAAAACCATACTTATATTCGTTAAGTCTTACTTTAGCCGAAAAGCCTAAGGTTCACTAATAAGAACAACCCTCTTCTACGACCGCGATTCAATGAATGAAAATTGAGAACACTAGAATCTTAATGAACCACAGACGACGATGCGATGTAGTGATGGGACTCGAGTTGCTTTTCACTCGAGTGACTCGAGTTATTTTCATGTTCCGCTCACTCGTATTGTTTATACCGAGTATGATTAGAGATCGCGCCACATAAGGTGGCAGTTGGAGGCGTCGCCACAGTCGCGTAATTCAGTGTTACCAGGGCCCTTACTCCACTAATTAACTTTGACAGCCACTCAACTACATCGCTATAGCGATAATTCTGCATCTCGGCCGTAAAAGTGGCACTCTGCTAATATTTTGACAGCCACAATAGCGCCATAATAGCGAGTCAATGGCACTTCAGTGGCCACTCAAAGAAATTATTGTTTATGGATTACAACAATTTAAAAAACTGTTTGCACTGACAATGCAGCAATGTCAATTAATGCATATTAATTTAGCAGTTAAAAGTTTTAAGTTTATAACGTAAACGTAACTAAAAACGTAACTGAAAAAAATATTTTATGTTTTTAATTGAAACTAAAACTACTAACTGAGTGTGTAAGTGTACATTAGATATTGACCATAGACAAAGAAAGCTGTCAAAACAATAGTAGAGTACCCGCCACATAAGGTGGCAGTAGCCAAACTTGGAACTAAATTTGACGTTTCCGCCATTGCGTGTTATTTTGTATGAAAGGTAAATTTAGTATTACCAGCGTTGTGTTTTTTGCCCACTCTTTGTAATTTTTATGTTTGTTAAGGGTGATTATAATAAATTGATTTCTGGAGTTTCTTGTTAGTTCTTCTCCAAGGGTCTCCGCTGAACTTCTTCTTCTCAATCGTTACGCTCTTATCAGAGCGGTCGTGGTCTTCATGACGTGGCATCTTGAGCAGCCGAAATGGTTGGTGAACTAACCTCGGTAAAAATATGTAAAGACAATGCTCAGTGCCATGTTTGAAATAGTTTTTTTACATACATACATACACATCACGCCTGATTCCCTGTAGAGGGGTAGGCAGAGATCACGGATCCCCATTTGTCCCGATCCTGACAGACCACTTTCGCTTCATTGACATTCATACATTCTCTAATACACTCTCGGCGGTTATAGGTACTCCTAACGTCACCTTTTTTCAATATAGCGTCTATCTGACTGTTACATAGAGATCCCGCCACATAAGGTGGCAGTAGCCAAACTTGGAACTAAATTTGACGTTACCGCCATTGCGTGTTATTTTGTATGAAAGGTAAATTTAGTATTACCAGCGTTGTGTTTTTTGCCCACTCTTTGTAATTTTTATGTTTGTTAAGGGTGATTATAATAAATTGATTTCCGGAGTTTCTTGTTAGTTCTTCTCCAAGCTAGGGTCTCCGCTGATCTAACCTCGGTAAAAAATATGTAAAGACAATGCTCAGTGCCATGTTTGAAATAATAGTTTTAAGAGATTCGCGATTTATACTCATGATATAAGATATAAGGGTGTGTATAAGATTGATTGCAGCTGTGGGAAATCCTACGTCGAACACACTAAACGGTCTATTGCGGACAGAGTGAAGGAACACATAATATATGTAATATATAATAAGAAGGATAAGTCCCGTTAATTATTAATCATGTTTGAAATAGTTTAATAAACATATTTTGACTTTGATATATTAATTTGTTTTATTTGAGTTTATAGCTCTGCAACCAAAGACCGTTACAAATGAAACCTATAATGTATCGAGCCGTATGGCACAGTGAGTGCTAGTTTTGGCGTGTTTACTGGTAACACTGAATTACGCGACTGTGGCGACGCCTCCAACTGCCACCGTATGTGGCGGGATCTCTAGATGTCTTATTAGGCCGGCCCCTACGTAACCGCCCTTCCACTTCACTCATATATATTCCTTTTGTCAATATATAGTTTTTTTAATTTGTACTTAGATCATAAAATAACTTTCAAAGAGAGCTTATGATAGGGCCTATTTTGAATAAAAATATTTTGACTTTTGACTTTGGTATATTAATTTGTTTTATTTGAGTTTATAGCTCTGCAACCAAAGATCGTTACAAATGAAACCTCAATATAATGTATCGAGCCGTATGGCACAGTGAGTGCTAGTTTTGGCGTGTTTACTGGCAACACTGGATTACGCGACTGTGGCGACGCCTCCAACTGCCACCTTATGTGGCGGGTACTCTAGAGTACCAAAATGAAGGCTATTGAACTAATATTGAGGCACGTCAGACGCAGAAGTATTTCGATAGCGCTTCAGTGGTCAAAATTTGTTAGTGGAGTGCGAAAAGTGTTAAATTACGGCCATTGAACTGCCACAATGTCGACACTGAAGTAATATTGTGGCCAATATAATTAGTGGAGTAAGGGCCCAGTAAACACGCCAAAACTAGCACTCACTGTGCCATACGGCTCGATACATTATAGGTTTAATTTGTAACGGTCTTTGGTTGCAGAGCTATAAACTCAAATAAAACAAATTTAGAGATCGCCGCACATAAATTGGCAGTAGCCAAACTTGGAACTAAATTTGACGTTTCCGCCATTGCGTGTTATTTTGTATGAAAGGTAAATTTAGTATTACCAGCGTTGTGTTTTTTGCTCACTCTTTGTAATTTTTATGTTTGTTAAGGGTGATTATAATAAATTGATTTCCGAAGTTTCTTGTTAGTTCTTCTCCAAGCTAGGATCTCCGCTGATCTAGCCTCGGTAAAAAATATGTAAAGACAATGCTCAGTGCCATGTTTGAAATAATAGTTTTAAGAGATTCGCGATTTATACACATGATATAAGATATAAGGGTGAGTATAAGATTGATTGCAGCTGTGGGAAATCCTACGTCGGACAGACTAAACGGTCTATTGCGGACAGAGTGAAGGAACACATAATATATGTAATATATAATAAGAAGGATAAGTCCCGTTAATTATTAATCATGTTTGAAATAGTTTAATAAACATATTTTGACTTTGATATATTAATTTGTTTTATTTGAATTTATAGCTCTGCAACCAAAGACCGTTACAAATGAAACCTATAATGTACCGAGCCGTATGGCACAGTGAGTGCTAGTTTTGGCGTGTTTACTGGTAACACTGAATTACGCGACTGTGGCGACGCCTCCAACTGCCAATTTATGTGGGGCGATCTTTATGTATCAAAGTCAAAATATGTTTATTTAAAAAAGACCCTATCACAAGCTCTCTTTGTTTGTTATCTTATGATCTAAGTATAAATTAAACAAACTATTTCATACATGGTACTGAGCATTGCCTTTACATATTTTTTACCGAGGTTAGTTCAGCGGAGACCCTATCTTGGAGAAGAACTAACAAGAAACTCCGGAAATCAATTTATTATAATCACCCTTAACAAACATAAAAATTACAAAGAGTGAGCAAAAAACACAACGCTGGTAATACTAAATTTAACTTTCATACAAAATAACAGTGTAACACAACAAATAACAGTGAGTGAACCGAGTGACGCAGTCTCCGGCTGGATTCGCATCTTGCCAAACTGGAAGTAGAACTTACAAAAATCAGGTGGCATATCTTGGGGTTAACCGAGGTCCGAAGACAGGGCGAGGACTGCTTAACCCTAAGCTCTGGCCACCTGTTCTACTTCTGGGAAGGAGACTGCAAGTCCCAGGAGGGCGTAGGCTTCCTCGTCAACAAAGCTCTCGGATCAATATTCACTTAAAATGATCCAGGTGTATGCCCCCACATCGGCACACACAGATCAAGAGGTAGAGGCCCTATACGATGACATCGAAGGGGCCTTACATCATACCACGTCTGCTCACTACAACGTTGTAATGGGGGACTTTAACGCTAAAGTTGGTCAAAGGGAGAGTGGTGAATTGAGGTTGGGGCCACACGGCATTGGCAGTCGGAATTCCAGGGGACACATGCTGGTCCACTTTCTTGAATCGCGGGGGCTGTATCTTATGAACACCTTTTATAAAAAAAAGCCCCAACGAAAGTGGACCTGGAAAAGTCCCGACGGAAAAACCTTTAATGAAATCGACTTCATCATGGCGGATAAAAAGCACATATTCAGAGATGTCTCCGTGATCAACAGGTTTAACGCCGGAAGTGATGGTAAGGGGCACCCTGAATATCAACTATAAGCTAGAAAGGCTGCGCATGATGAAGTCCACGCTCCGACCTACTCGACTGCAAATGGCCGCTAGTTCACCCAAGTTTCAACTGGAACTCCAGAACCGCTTTACCATTCTGCACACCGCGACCAATGTTGACGAGGACCTCGAAAATGTGACCAAAATAATCGGTGAGGAAGGGAGCCGGTTTTGCAGGGTTCGAGCGGGGAACCGAAAGTCGGATCTCTCGGATGAGACTTTGGATCTTATGAGATTAAGACGAGAAACTCCACAGAGTTCTCCTTTGCAAAGTGCTACGCTAAACAAACGGATAAAAAAGGCAATACGACGTGACCTACGTAAGGCTAATGCTCTGCTCATAAAAGAGTTGATCGAGCAGAACCGTGGGATGCGCGTATTTGCCCGAAAACTGGGACGTACAGAAGACGTACAGGGAAAGACAGCTCGTGGAGACATGGTCGCCTCTAAACCAAAGATCTTGTCTGAGATAGAAGATTTTTACTGGCAGTTAAACTGTAAGCTCGCGCTGCAAATGTCCGGATCCTGACCTTTCCGATTTGAGGGCCACACTGACACGCCCCTTTACAGAGGACATGCCCGAAATAACTATGGATGAGATTGAGATGGCCTTAAAACAGCTTAAAAATGGAAAAGCTCCGGGAGAGGATGGAATTCTTTCTAAGCTCCTGAAATCTGGTGGACGACCAGTTCTGAAGGAGCTCCAGAGAATTTTCAACAGCGTCATCTTTTCCGGAAGAACTCCAAAATGTTAGGGCAGAGGTGTGGCTGTTCTTTTCTTTAAGAAGGGAGATAAAACCCTCTTAAAGAATAACAGGCCTATAACACATCTATAAGTTGTTCTCGAGGGTCATCTCCAATAGAATTTCAGCCAGGCTAGATAGCTTTCAGCCACCAGAACAGGCCGGGTTTCGACGGGGTTTTAGTACCATAGACCACATACACACGCTGAGGCAAGTTATACAGAAAACTGAAGAGTTTAACCAGCCACTCTGCTTCGCGTTTGTGGACTATGAGAAAGCTTTTGACTCGGTCAAGACCTGGGCGGTCATGGAATTCTTGCAGCGATCTCCAGTCGACTGGCGATATGTGAGTGTGTTGAGACATATTTATGATTCCGCCATGATGACCGTTCAACTCCAAAGCCACAGTACGAAACCTATCCAGTTGCAGAGAGGTGTCAGACAGGGGGATATTCTGTCCCCGAAACTGTTCTCGAATGCACTGAAAGATGTTTTCAAAACGTTGGATTGGGTTGAACGAGGAATAAATATCAATGGGGAGTACATCTCGCACCTCCACTTTGCTGACGATATCGTCCTGGTGACAGAGTCGCTGCAGGATCTGGAGGAAATGTTGTCCGAATTAGATGCTGCTTCTAGACGCATCGGACTCGGGATGAATTTTGAGAAAACCAAGATCATGATCAATGATTTGGTAGTCCCGAGACCGGTTAACCTAAGGGGCACTCACGTAGAAGTTATTTCTCAATACACATACTTGGGCCAAATTATACAGCTTGGCAGAAACAACTTTGAAAGGGAGACGGACAGAAGGATACAGCTGGGATGGGCAGCATTTGGAAGGCTAAGGCATGTCCTTACGTCGTCTTTACCTCAATGCCTGAAAACGAAGGTTTTCAACCAGTGTGTGCTCCCCGTTATGACGTACGGATCTGAGACGTGGACACTCACTGCGGGACTAGCCCACAAATTCAAGGTCGCTCAGCGTGCTATGGAGCGGAAGATGCTCGGGGTTTCTCTGGTAGATCGCATCAGAAATGAGGTGATACGCCAGAGAACTAAAATAACCGACATTATGAAAAGAATTAGCACGCTGAAGTGCAGTTGGGCAGGTCACGTTTGCAGAAGGACTGTTGGTCGCTGGAGCAAAAAAGTCCAAGAGTGGAGACCGCGTCTCAGTAAACGTGTTGTGGGGCGCCCCCCGGTAAGGTGGGAAGACGACCTGCGCAGGTTGGCCGGCATCGAATGGATGCGAACGACCACTGACAGGGAGAAGTGGCGTCATTTGAGGGGAGACCTATGTCCAACAGTGTATTTATACAGGCTGATGATGATGATGATACTCTTAAGGGTTGTGATGCATTTTCGCCAAAGCTTATGGTGCGATGATTTAGGGGTTAATGCAGCTCTGTAAATTTTGCCACCAATAACTTTACTAAAACTACTATTGACAGAATCACTGGTCATAATAACTGGTCAAAAATCAGTAGCACATCTGCAGTTTCTTTTGCTTCTTTCGGCAATTTTCCATTTTCTTAGAAGTTGAGCTTTTTTTGGTTTCTTGCGGGGTAGGAATATTTTGTGTGACGAAGTATTGGGCGACGTCCTATCAATTAATGTTTGGTTGTGGAGCCCACAACGTCGCAAGTTCATATTGTAGGAACAGTGCAATTCGTGGGGGCTCCCTAATATTGATTCATAATGATATTAAATTTAAAGAACGGAAAGATATTGTTAGTTTCTCTATTGAGCGAGTAATAGAATTGTCATGTATAGCGATGGAGGATGTTATAATTTTGTGTGTTTACAGACCGCCCAATTCAAACTATTTAGACTTTGAAAAATGTATGGAGGAAGTGCGTCTTAGGCTACTTCAGAAATGTAAGCGCCTGATAGTGTGTGGTGACTTCAATGTTAATATACTTGAGGACACTACGGTTTGTATAAATTTTCTAACTTTACTTTTAAGTTACAATTTAAGACATAATTTTGGTCAACCAACTAGAATCACAAGCACCTCCTCTACTTGTATTGACAATATATTTACCGATTTTAGTTTGTCACATACAAAACTTGTTACGGACATTAGCTCTGACCACCATGGTCAGATGATTAAGTTTAGGTGTCACCGAAAATCCAGCCCAGGAATCTAACTTGCAATCCTGTGACGGGGACTCGCTTAGTTAATTTCAGGAAAAACATTTTAAGGCGTTTACCTATACAATAAGAAACCGAAACTCCAAATAATATGTATAGCTCATTTTTCAAAATTATTGATATTGAATATAAAAAAATTTTTACAACAAAAAGTTTTAAAATAACCAGTAAAAGATTTTTCTGTGATTGGGCATCTAGAAGTATAAAAATTAGTAGACAGCGATTATATGAACTAAATAAATAAATATCTGTTAATTATTGCCCAGATTTTCAAATCTATACAAGAAATTATTCTAAGGTCTTCAAAAAAGTTTGTGCTCAGGCCAAAATATTGTACATACAGAATCAAATAAAAAATGCCACTACTGTTGTGAAGGAAACCTGGAACACAATTAAACTTGAAAGTGGTAAAGATGTCTCTCACATTGATGAATCAAAACTTATAGTTGGTAAAAATGTAATCACAGACCATCAGCAGATCTCAAGTGTGTTTCAGGATTTTTTCTCTAATATTCCTGTCTCAATAACTAAGCCACTAAATGCTTGTTCAGAGAGTGCTAGATATATATTAGAAAAGAATGTGCCATAATGTGACAGTTGTTTAAGTTTCAGAGAAATCAGTACTATAGATGTCATCAAATGTTTTAAATCGCTCCAGAAAAAGAAAACATCTGATCTGTGGCGCCATTCAGTAAAGGTTTATTCAGCTATTGTAGATTTAGTTGCACCTGAGTTGAACATTATATTTAAACAATATATTAAATGCGGAGAGTTTCCTGGGCCCTTACTCCACTAATTCATATTTGCCACAATATTAGTTCAGTGTCGATATTGTGGCACTTCAATGGCCGTAATTTGACACTTTACGCACTCCACTAACAAATTTTGGCCACTGAAGCGCTATCGAAATACTTCTGCGTCTGACGTACAAAAAAGTTACTCCACTAATCAAACGTGCCTCAATATTAGTTCAATAGCCTTCATTTTGGTACTCTACTATTGTTTTGACAGCTTTCTTTGTCTATGGTCAATATCTAATGTATACTCACACACTCAGTTAGTAGTTTTAGTTTCAATTAAAAACATAAAATATTTTTTCAGTTTTAATTTACTTAATTTGATACCAATACGATTAATATTATTTACGTAATAAAATATTTACAAAATAATAGCAGAATAAAGTTGTTTTACTTACATTAGCGGAAAAAGTTTCAACCGGCGAGATATTATTAATAACTTAAAACTTTTTAACTGCTTAATCATCAATGCAATATGCATTACAATTAATGCCAATGCTTTGCCACATTGTCAGTATACATAGTTTTTTTATAGTTGATTAATAACTCATCAGTATACAGTTTGTTGCTGATAATGACCTTATTATCACCAACAGTCAATTTCAGCATCATCCGCGAAGGCTTTGGACCTGGAGGACACCAGATGGCAAGCATAGGAATCAAATTGACTACATCTTAATAAGGTCACGATGGAGAACCTCCATACTTAATGCGCATACCCTCCCCGGTGCAGATTGTGGTTCTGACCATCAGCTTCTGGTTGCGAAGCTGAAGTTGAAGCTTAAGTCTGCAAGACATCCTAAGAAGCAGAAGAGATTAAATATCAGTGACACCTCTAAGTTTTATGCTTCGGCTTTGCAATGTTGGAAGTCTTCGTGCACCACCTACAACGCGGAGCAGTCAGCGGATGTTCTCTGGAGTCAAGCGAAGAACCTTATCTTGAAGGCGGCTGAAATATCCAATCCACCTATCAAAACACGTGCACGGCAGTTATGGATGACTGAGGGGACTCTGGAGCTTGTTGAAGAAAGGCGCAAGTTGAAGGCTTCTGGAGCAAGCATTCGGGACCAGAACCGACTATCAGCCCGGATCCAGACAGGATGTAGGCGGGATCACAATGCCTACCTCAGCAAGATCTGTGACGAGATCGAACAGCATTCCCACAGACATGAGTCCAGAGATTTGTACAAAAAGATACAGTCAATAACCAAAACATTAACTTACAAGTCCTGGGCCATCGAAGATAGTGAAGGTAGAGTGCAAAGTGTTCCAGAAGACATATCTAAAGTTTGGAGAGAGTATTGTCAGTCTTTGTTCCTGGATGAGAGTTCTGAAGTATTTCGTCCGACTGAACCCTTGAACGAAACTGAGATGGAACCCAGCATTTTGGAATCTGAGGTTAGAGCGGCCATCAACCATCTGAAGAGTGGCAAAGCTGTCGGAAAAGATGAGATCCCAATAGAAGCCATTAAAGCTCTGGGAGAGATTGGTGTTGCCATTTTCCACAGACTTTGCAACATTGTATGGAAAACTGGTATCTGGCCAAAGGAATGGACTCATACAGTATTTGTTCCTCTTCACAAAAAGGGTTCTACCAGGAAGTGCAACAACTATCGTCTTATCGCACTAATATCCCACGCCAGTAAGATCGTGCTGCACATCCTTAATGAACGGTTGAAAGGCTTCTTATCTAAGGAAATTGCACCTGAACAGGCAGGGTTCGTAAGAGGCAAAGGGACCCGTGAGCAAATACTTATTGTCCGCCAAATCATTGAAAAGTCTCGGGAATTCAACAAGCCTACAATCATCTGCTTTGTTGACTTTTCAAAAGCGTTTGACTCAGTGAAATGGCCAAAACTATGGGACACACTTCTGTTAATGGGAACCCCGAAACACCTTGTGTATATGTTGCGGCGCCTCTACGAAGACGGAACAGCATCGGTGCGGGCAGATGAGCTCTTGTCAGACGGTTTTCATCCTAGCGCTGGAGTCAGACAGGGGTGCATAATATCGCCGCTTTTGTTCAACATATACACTGAACTCATTATGCGTATTACCCTAGAAGACTGGACGGACGGTGTTACTATTGGTGGATATAAAATTGCCAACTTGCGCTATGCAGACGACACAACCTTATTTGCCACAAGCAGTGACCGCATGGAAGAACTTCTCCTTAAAATGGAACGTGTCAGCATGGAGTTTGGTTTAAAAATTAATCGCAGCAAAACCAAGATTATGGTGGTCTATAGGGCGAACAACTTGCCACAGCACACCAAGATGGCCAATTGTGACGTCGTTCCGTCTTATACATATCTTGGGGCTCTTATCTCGAACCAAGGCGGCTGCATCGATGAAGTTAAGCGACGGATGGCCATGTCTAGAAATGCAATGGATAAGCTGAAGAAAATATGGAGAAACAAACGCATAACTAAGGCTACGAAAACCAGACTAGTAAGAACCCTGGTGTTTCCCATTTTTCTGTACGCTTCTGAAACTTGGACCTTGCGGCAACTAGAGTCCAAAAGGATAGATGCTTTGGAGATGTGGTGCTGGAGGAGAATGCTCGGAGTGTCATGGACTGAATTCCGCACTAACGCTTCAATCCTTGAAGAGCTAGGCATCCAGCAGCGTTTATCTGCATTGGTCCGTGGGCGCATTTTAAGCTTCTTTGGCCACATCAGTCGACGCGGGAATTGCTCCATTGAACGCCTCGTTGTGCAAGGAAAGGTGGAGGGAACAAGACCTCGTGGTAGGTCGTCGATGCGGTGGACAGACCAGATCAAGGCTGCCGTTTGTGCCCCGGTACACGAATGCACCCGCATGACGGCCAACAGGCAGAGGTGGCGGGAGGTTGTGCGGCGAACCATGTCGGCTGCTCAAGATGCCACGTCATGAAGACCACGACCGCTCTGATAAGAGCGTAACGATTGAGAATAATAACTCAAACGGGACTCTTAAAACTATAATTTTAACCTATGTTGTGTTGTTGTTGTTGCCGACTTACGTTATAAACTTAAAACTTTTAACTGCTAAATCAATATGCATTAATTGACATTGCTGCATTGTCAGTGCAAACAGTTTTTTAAATTGTTGTAATCCATAGACAATAATTTCTTTGAGTGGCCACTGAAGTGCCATTGACTCGCTATTATGGCGCTATTGTGGCTGTCAAAATATTAGCAGAGTGCCACTTTTACGGCCGAGATGCAGAAGTATCGCTATAGCGTCGCAGATGAGTGGCTGTCAAAGTTAATTAGTGGAGTAAGGGCCCTGATCAGATGAAATACGGTAAAATCATTCCATTATTTAAATCTAGTAGTACCACTGACTCTGCTAACTATCGTCCCATCTTAATACTACCAGCTTTTAGCAAAATATTTGAGAAACTTATTCTAAATCAATTGCTAGTACATTTTAACCGTTATAATATTTTTAATAAGCAACAGTTTGGTTTTACAAAGGGTCGATCAACAACAGATGCTGGAGTTGATCTTATGAAATATATATTTGAGTCTTGGGAGGAAGCAAAGGATACTCTGGGTGTCTTTTGCGATCTTTCTAAGGCGTTCGATTGCGTGGACCACAAAACACTGACCATAAAGCTTAAGCATTACGGTATAGGAGATAGGGCACTGGATCTAATTGCATGCTACCTGGGGGGAAGGGTCCAGAGTGTTGAATTCGGCGGAGCTAGATCGAGCGGCAGCTCGGCTGCTATGGGTGTTCCGCAGGGTTCCATTCTTGGGCCCTTCCTTTTCTTAGTTTATATAAATGATTTACCTTATTTAAGTCAGGGCCGTTGCTACATGGTTTTGTTTGCGGATAACACGTTTATTTTGTTTAACAGAGGAAAAGACGAAACAGAGAGGATATGTGGGATGATTTCAGAGGTAGAACAATGGTTTAGAATACACAATCTTCCTTTTAATTATAATAAGACAAAATGTGTACGGTTTACTTTGCCAAATGTTAGGAGCTCAACTACTAGCATCGTTATTAATAATGTGGCTTTAGATATTGCGGGGTCCACTACCTTCTTGGGGGTCACAGTGGACTCAAAATTACAGTTTAGTGAGCACATCGGTGGTCTGGCGAAAAGGCTAAGTTCTGCAGCCTATGCGTTTAGGACAATAAGACACTTGACTGACGTGAATATAGCGAGACTTGTTTATTTTAGTTATTTCCAAAGCGTCATGTCATATGGGCTATGATAACTTAGTCATATATATATATATATAGCATCATATTGAATAAAAAGCATTTCATTTCATTTCTTAAAAGAAAAAATAAAACAATTACGTATAACATAAGTTTTCTTCATTTAACTATTAAAAATTACTTTCAATCACTGTATAACACCATTATTCATAAATTCTAATACTTATTTTTTTCTTACTGTGAGTAATGGTTATTTGACAACCTCCGTGGCGCAATCGGTTAGACGCCTGAACGCTAATCGTGAGGTCCCGGATTCGATTCCCGGTGGAGTCAGAGTTAAGAACTACGCTTTTCTTCTGCTTTCCAGTATGGTTGTTGATTATATATGCTATATATGTATTTATCTATGTATGATAAGTATATATTTCTTAAATATACGTTGACTAGTACCCTTAACACAAGTCTTAAATGTACTTACCAAGGGGCTAGTTCAATTGGTGTAATAACGTCCTACAATATTATTCTTATTATATTATTTATTAAGGCCTATCTCAAATAACATCAAAATTGGTTCAGTAGTTGCAAATAGATTAAGAAATCTTTCTTTATTATTCAATTAGCATAGAAATGTTACTATTACATATAGAGTTGGCTTGATAACCTGTAATACGATTCCTTATGTTTTATTCAGAGAAAAAGAATGATTGATCAAACATACAATCTACTTGGCAAAATAACTTACCAGCCACATATCCCATTGCAACTCCAACACTGGAACTAAATACCTGGGTACTATGTTTGACCTTCATTTTTGGTATGAATTTAGGTATAACATGCCGAGCTGTAAGCTTAGGTACCATTCGTACACCGTTGTACCCTGGAGCTCTTATATATAATTTCACAACATGGTCCCATATTGCTGAGCATATTTTTCCCTCATGTGAATATTGGTTTGTTCAATAAATTATTTCTGATCCCTTTAATCAAACGGGGAGGGTCATAAATTGGAAATATTTTTTCACCATCTATTTCAAAATATTCACCTCTCATTTCTTCGTCCTTTTTTATGAGAGATGCTTTTGTATCATTAATTAATGAATTTATGGCTGCTATATTTGAGGCCCCCTGGTCACTTACAGTAGCCACGACTTTAAATGCACATGCTTGCACTGCTTTTATTACTTCTATCAATTGACTCTTTAATGATATTGTCTTGGTGGACCCGTGGCAGAAACTGTATGATACAACCTGTTTATATTTTTTTATAACACCACTGACCATAAATACAAGCACATGGTCGCAAAATTCTTGATGTACTTCTTTGCCGTCATCTATCAACCCAATAATGTCTTTTTTCACATCATATTTAAGGCCGGGAGATATGGCCATCTCATCAAAAGTGACAATACATATTCTGTGTTGTATAGGCATTGTATTTACCCTTTTTTTTAAATCGGCAAACATTTGATTGTTTAAGCCAGTATGTATATCTACCTTTTCCAATATTTTATGCAAAGTTTTACGTTTCGGTAAAATGCATATTTGGCTCAATATTCTATATGCCTTTGGGCTGGGTTTATATAATGACAGTGCTAAATTTTTTTCATCTAGCGTGTACCGCCGCCCCTTGTTCTTCTTACCAGCCAAAGATAGTTGCATTTTTATAAATGTTTGGGCAGCTGGAGATAATTTTGTGCTCAAAGCGAATGGCCTGGTTTTTAGAGCATTCCTTGCGATTTCCAGTCTTTCTTTAAATGTATTTTTCTTGTACTTTAGCTGTCTAATTTGTCTCTTTAATGTTGAGAGTGAGTGTAGTGTAGATAGGTACTTGTAAGTAACGTGTGTGGTCAATTCCTAGAACTGATATTGTAAATTAAAACAATTATTAAATATCATATTACCTACATTGTTTCGACAGAAAGATATCACACGAAACCTCTCCAAATAATTGTTAGCATTAAATACGATATTGTAACTTGATATTAATTTAAGATAAATCTAAGATAATTCTAATCCAGTATATAAAACCTTGAAAATTCATTAAAGAGGTTCATTTATTATGCAGTATTCAACAAAGTTCTACGTTTTATTTAGTCCCTACACCACACATCACAAGAGGTGTTTTATGCTTTTGCCTTCTAGAGATCCCGCCACATAAGCTGGCAGTAGCCAAACTTGGAACTAAATTTGACGTTTCCGCAATTGCGTGTTATTTTGTATGAAAGGTAAATTTAGTATTACCAGCGTTGTGTTTTTTGCCCACTCTTTGTAATTTTTATGTTTGTTAAGGGTGATTATAATAAATTGATTTCCGGAGTTTCTTGTTAGTTCTTCTCCAAGCTAGGGTCTCCGCTGATCTAACCTCGGTAAAAAATATGTAAAGACAATGCTCAGTGCCATGTTTGAAATAGTTTTTTTAATTTATACTTAGATCATAAGATAACTTTCAAAGAGAGCTTGTGATATTTATAATTTTGAATATATTATGGCAGATGGAGGCGTCGCCGCAGTTGCATAATTCACTGTTGCCAGTAAACACGCCAAAACTAGCAATCACTGTGCCATACGGCTCGATACATTATAGGTTTCATTGTAACGGTCTTTGGTTGCAGAGCTATAAACTCAAATAAAACAAATTAATATATCAAAGTCAAAAGTCAAAATATTTTTAGACCGTTACAAATGAAACCTATAATGTATCGAGCCGTATGGCACAGTGAGTGCTAGTTTTGGCGTGTTTACTGGTAACACTGAATTACGCGACTGTGGCGACGCCCCCAACTGCCAATTTATATGGCGGGATCTCTATTACCTGCAATTAATAAAAATATTTATTTATTATTAAAAGAAAGCAGATTTTGGAAAAGTGACACAACATAAAACTATATAGTGCTTACCAGGAGCATACTTTATTTTCAGTGAAATATTCTACTTCTATCATAGCATCAGAATTATCTAGAGCGGCTGATGTGGTTGAAGTTTCAGGACCAACTGAAAGTTATAAAATGTTTAATTAAAAAATGAAATAAATAAAGTAAAAAATAATTAAAGCATGGAGGAGTATACTCTAATCTTTTCCCTCATTAGTATAGATCGGAATTTTGGACGCCTTCTGTAGGGTGAGTATACAGTCGTAACAGTTTTTTTATCTATTCACTACATATAGAATTCTCTTATTATTTTTTGGTAATAATGGGTCCAGTTGCTAAAAATATAGTTTAGAACCCAAATGGAATATTGAACTTTTATTAAAATCCAGTATTTCCTACTTTTAGTAAATTGAAAATATATAAATGTCCCAGATTCTATAATCTAATATACTCACTCTACAAAAAGCGCCCAAAATTCTGATCTATACTCATTACAGTGGAGGTCAATAGTCAACTAGCTATGGATTTGTCGCTTATTTGATGCTACATGGCCGAGACAAAGAAATAATGACATGTTTATTGTAATTTTTTAATTCAAATAAATTTAACATGAAGAGATATTCACCAGGTAGAAAAAGCGTAGGTACTGCTGTTAAGCTCAATTTTTCATTCGGAAAGAACTTCTTTTCAAAATGAATTGAGCAAACCCTTCTGTTTCTACGGATAAAAACTTGATCTAAGTTAGATATATTAGTGCCCAAATTATTTATCCATGTCCGAAACATATCCAATTTCTTTTCAGGATCCGGAAAATAATGTAGTTTAACACCTGAAACACAAAAGTATGATAGTTGCAACAATAATTAATACTAGTAGGGAAAGCTCTCATAACAAAAAATAATAATATTTGAAACAGCCGTCTCCAATTAAACCATGAGGCAATATTAAACCACATAGGAGTAATTCTTCTTCGTCGGAAGACGGAGTTTCTAGAGACATGCTGCACGTAAATAACACAAACATAATTAGAACTTGGACTTTAGAATTCCGTCTGTGTGTAATAAGAACTCTATAGCGATCAACGGTCACCAGAACTCGATACTCTGGCTTAACGCTGACCGCGCTCTGTGTGCAGGCTCTCAGGGAGTAAAAGTATTTTAATTAGTTAAGTAGGTACCTTGGCCTATCATGCTGAAGCATTTTTCTACACAGCAAACATGGATAGACATCTTGCTTAGAATTAAAACTATGAACACACAGAGTCTTTTCTCACTTATAACTATAAACTGAGTCTATTTCTCGCTTATAACTACACACAATGAGTCTCTTTCTCTAAAACACTTTCACACAGTCTTTTCTCGTGTAAATCAAGGTAACCGGCGCGCCGCGGCGTAGCTAAATTAAGCTTTGAAGGTGATGATAATCCTGAGGAACATAAGCTCAACTCGAAGGATTTTACATAGAAGGGCAAGAAAAACACAAATATAAAGATATTCAATCAAAATTAACAAGTAAAAACCGTTAACTCATTCGGAGCCAACGACACGCCTCGCGTGTCCATAAGTTTTCGATTATATCTCGAAAAGTACATGAAAAAAATTAATAAGAATTTGTGTACATGGTATTTACCACACGAATAACCATATATTCACGTGGTTTCTACTTTGAAAGAAGTTATGTTTATACTAAAAACGAATACCTTGTGTGATGCCAAGAGTCCACTTTGAGTATGCGACCAGAGGATCTAAAAGTTTGTTTAACTTTCCATGAAACTCACTACGTTAGCTTGTTTATTATAATATTAGTACTTACACAATAATATGTTTCTGAGTGATTTTAGTCGATAGATGAGTAAATAAATGGGGATCCGTGATCTCTGCCTATCCCTCTACAGGGAATCAGGCGTGATGTGTATGTATGTAGATGAGTAAATAATTTATATACTATATAAACAACAAAAACTATTATAAATTTAATAATATATAAGTAAGTTTGAGAATCACATCATATTTAATTTACCTATTTACCTAAATATCCATATTCCGCCATAATTCCTGGTTTAAAATCACTATACTGTTGCCACAACCTTATCTCTTTCGTTGCACAAACAGAACTAAGGAAATAAACTACCACAATGTATTATTAACGTATTTAGAAACATTAAACTTCGCGCAGAGCCAGTGGACACGCGTGGCGTGTTAATTTTTTCTTAGTCGCAGAGCCGCGGACACGCCTCGCGTGTTCATGACCGTTTGTATGGCGGCTCCGCTAGTAAGACGCTGAAAAATGGCGCGGCGTCGAATGAGTTAATTAGAATTGCAAGATAGTCGCATGCGCATCAGAAAATGGCAAAAATGGCAGACATATTTTTTTTATTGTGACCATAGTAAAAACAAAATATTTCTCAAACACGTCACACATCCTAAATATTATTCATTGATATTAATTAAAACAATACAATTTTACATACAAATATCACGGTAAATCTAAAGATACTTCATTCAATAATTGATCATTCTTTTTTGTTTACACAATGCAATGTAATTATTTCCAATGTTTTATAATTTTTGTATACTGGCAATTTTAATATTTCTTACCTTACTTTTGTTTCGTATATTGAAACAGATGGCCTTAGTTTCCATACATTATTGCCGTTTCATACATTTATTTTCTGCAGACCATAGCATGAGCCAAATGGCGTGTTTTAATTGGTGCGGAGTCTAAAAATGTGTAGTAGAAAGAAGATACCTAATTTGATTGGCCGATGCCGTGTTTTGATTGGTTGTAATATCCCTCCTCCATCACGCGTACCTCGTTTCACCCCGCGTAGTGCCACGCTAGGTTCCATACAAATATTGCGTAAGGCCCACTCCTCTTATTAATTACTCCATGCGGCAGACGCTCGCTATCTGCTCTAAAGGCTGGTTTACACTTTGATTAGTGCGAGTCACGTGATTTAAGGATAATAAAATGAGGATTTAAAGTTTTAAAGCCATTCATGTTTTAAATACTCTTGCACAAATTTATAAGTTATGTATACGCTCCACTTTACCATTTTATACTACAACAAGCGTCGACGCTCACTATCAATATGATATTATGTATTGTTTCATTTTTGTGTGGTCTTGGCTTCACGTTACAAATGGATTGAACAACAAGCATCTACGCTCACTAAACGCTGACCAGAACAGACTACTGACTAAACCAAATGTGTTTAGTGGCAGGCACGCTGCAAGTGAGGGGGCAGTGAGGGCACGCCGGACGAGGCTACTCGCACACTAATCAGCAGCTGTTCACACCTAGTCACTAATCAAAGTGTAAACTAGCCGTAATGCAAACACTTATAAAATCAAATAATAGGTATTTTAACAAACAATATTTTAATTTATTTACTATGTGAGACCCGTTTCACGATAAATTAATAAAGATATCTGATTACCTTTATTTTGCCCGACGTTTCGACCCAGTTGCATAGGCCGTGGTCGCGGGAAGACTGGCGTCTCAGCTAATGTCTGTCTACCCTCACAATGGAAGTTTTGTGTATTCATAGCACGACACACTACACTCACACTATCCGAAGACACACCAGCAGTCTCACCATAACCTTAACGTCAAGGAATGCAAGTGATCTATCAATTTCCATCTCACAAATGAACCTTATATTCGGATGAATAGCATTCAGGTATATCAACCACTTATCTACTTCTTGTAGTGGTTGGTTGTAGTGGTTGATATATCTGAATGTACTTATGGAATGTACTTAGGTGGTCATTACTATTGTAAATTAAATAACGCACATAGGTTTCACTAGATTTATTCGACCAGTCTTGATCAGAGTTACACGAAAAACTAACTTGCTGTCTTGTGATGCCCCACACTATAACTCGCATTTAGAGCGCCACCTAGTGGCAGTTTGTATTTCGACCAATCACGTTGCTGTATTTCAGGGCATCACAACACAGCTTACAAAAAGCAGCCGTAAATCATACAATTTCATCTTGGATTGCTTATAGGAACATCTTAAATATGCTTTTAATTTAAATTATGTATATCAACATGAGGATATCATCCATTATGTAGGCTTACCTTTTTTTAAACTTGATAGCGATGTTCAATAGTTGCGCTACGCCACCGCAATCGTGGCTTAGACTCAACAAAACAATATAAAAACAATGAAACATTCTTCTAAACTAATCAAATTCACAACATTCGGCCATCCTACTGCGTGCTATCTCCGGAGCACGCTTCACAACATTCGGTCTCGATAATAACATTTCCTACTACTATAATTTTTAATAAAATATTAATATATTTATGCCAAAAATATTAATCACTAATCATAATAAAGACAAAAATGCAGAACACTCAGATTATTACTAATTACACTTAAGTGTGACACATGTGTCGTTATTAAATCATCCTAATCTTACGTGTATATTAAGGTTATTATTGTAATTTAATTCGAATTTGAGTGATCACTATCAGATTCTGTTGTAAGTGTGGATTCGTTTTCATTCCCTACACTAATCCAAGGTCTAATCCTGTCGACAGCAAATGTAGATTCATACTTTTTTGAGTTAAATCCTGGTATGTTAGCTACAACATAACGGTCATTACCGAGTATTTTTATGATTTTCAATGGACCAACGAATTTAGGCAATAGTTTTGTGCTTTTCCCGTCATTTTTGAAATTGGTTTTCGTTACCTTGACTAAATCTCCTATTTTGTACACAAGTGGTTTAACCCTTTTAGAATTATACAATTTTGTCTGTGTCTCTTGACTTTTTCTTATGTTTTGTGCAGCTTCTTTACGTATAGTTTCCAATATTGAAACTTCACCTTCAGAACTATGCTGTAATGTTAAGTCATTTTCAACGTCTTTGTCATGTTTATTTACATTCTCATTACTTAGAGTACTAGAGTTTGTTGTGTTATCATCGGTTATTGATAGCATGTTGTCGATTGAGTTGTTGGGTGTAAAACCAAACATTAATTCAGTCGGTGTCTTTTTAGTAGTAGCGTTAATGGTGTTGTTTACTCCCCATTGAACCCGTTTAAGATTGTCATCCCAAACACGCTCGTCTTTGTTAACATTTTCAGCTGCAAGTGCGGCAAGAATTGTCCGATTGTATCTCTCCGCCTGTCCATTTGCCCTAGGACACGCGACTGCATTTAGCACATGTCTTATGCCCTTTTCGGTGCAGAATTGTTTGAATTGTATGGATGTAAACGCAGACCCTCTATCAGATATAATTCTGCGAGGAATCATGAAATCAGTAAACAGATTATCAAGAACTTTGATGACGTTTTTAGTTTTGGTATCTTTTACAGGTCGAGCAAATGTATATTTAGTGAAGCCATCGACTATTGTAAGAATGTAACTATTTTGTGATTTACTTTTAACAAACGGGCCCAGATGATCTATGTGTAGAGTATGGAAAGGCTGTTCTACTTTCATTATAGGATGTAATAATCCACCTCGAGATTGTTTAGTATTATCTTTGCTATAAGCGCATTCAATACATGAATTTACATACTTTTTCACGTATCGGCGCATCTTTGGGAACCAATACTTGCTTTTAATGCTTTCTAATGTTTTGGTAGGACCAACATGTCCTACGTCATTGTGATTTGATTTGCAAATTTGCCATCTGGCGTCTTTGGGAATCACTAGTCGTAGTTCATTGCCTACCTTTCGATGTAAAGAATGGTTTTTAATCGCGTAATTTTTTTTTATTTCTAAGATCTCCTCATTGTTTTCAGGCTTGAGAATTTTGAAAATACGTTCTAGTTCGGAATCTTTCATTTGAAGCGCGAGTAGCCAATTTTCAGTTGTGATATTTAAGGTGTTTACGGTAGTTGGTTCTTCTATAGATGACGATGGAGGATTACGACTCAACGCGTCTACGTGGGCCATGCGACAGCCTGGACGGTACTCAATTTTGAAGTTGTATTCGCTCATTTGTAGCCACCAGCGAGCTATACGAGGTATTAAGTCGCGTTTTGTCAGAGTTGTTCGTAATGCATTGCAATCTGTGTAAATTGTAAAATCCATTCCCAACAGATAAGGTCGGAACTTTTTTAATGAACAGACCACTGCCAGAGTCTCTAACTCATATGAATGAAAGTAGCGCTCCTCAGGCGTGGTCTGCCTGCTAAAATAAGCAATGGGTTTGAGTACCCTTGGTGAAGATTGCCATTGCATTAGAATCCCACCGAGTCCTAACGAGCTGGCATCAGTATGTAGCTCCGTTACAAGTTCTGGATCATATAGCGCTAAAATTGGACGTGCAATGAGACGTTGTTTTAAAGTTGAAAAAGACAATTCTTCTTGATCTAACCATTGCCAAATGGATTCTTTTTTAAGTAAAGATGTTAACGGTCTAGCAAGTTCACCAAAACCCTTAACGAATCGGCGAAAATAGCTGGCAAGACCTAAAAATTGTCTTACTTCATGAACATTTCTAGGTGTTGGAAAGTCTTTAACAGCTGTAATTTTCTGTTCACTTGGTTTTATCCCATCAGCCGATATTTCATAACCTAAGTAATGTATTTCGATGTCAAAAAAACTACATTTAGAGAGTTTTAGTGTCAAACCTGCGTCTCTGATGAGGTCGAGTACTTCTCGAAGTCTTTGGAATCCTTCTTCAATAGTAACGGACGGTATAAGAAGGTCATCCATGTATGCTAAGGCTGTCTTGTGTCGCCTAGGACCTAATAATTTGTTAATCATTTTTTGAAAGACAGCAGGAGAATTAGCAAGACCAAATGGCATTCTCTTGAATTGATAATGCCCGTCAGGCGTTACAAAAGCAGTAAGATGTTGACTACCTTCTGCGACTCTTACTTGATAGTAGCCGGACGCCATATCAAGTGTAGTGAAATATTTGTTACCACTGAGATTAGCTAGCTGATCGTCTATCAACGGTAAAGGAAATCTGTCCTTAATAGTTTTGTTATTTAGTGCTCTATAATCAATGCAAAGACGAGACTCTCCATTCTTCTTACGTACTAACAATATAGGACTGGCATAGTTAGAATTTGATTCTTCAACAATATCGTTTTCTACCAGTTCGTCAACCAATTCCCTTACTTTCTGTCGTTCGTTAAAGGACATCCTGTAAGGTCTGTATACAACGGGCGTTTTATCAGTAAGGTCAATAGTCATGACCGTCTCCTTAGAGCAACCAAGATTACTCAAATTAGATGAAAAACAGTCTTTATACTCAGTTAACAGCGTCCATAGGCGTTGCTTAAAAGAGGGATCAATTAATGGATTCACTTTTATGTCTTTCTCATCCAAATTGATCTCGTTCAGGTCTAATTTCTTATTTGCAAGTAAACATCTTACCTCATTAATCGCAGTTGCTCTAGCAATTAGCATATGAGCCTTAAGGGATACATTAGACTTAGTCAAGGTAGAAACGAAGATTGTAGCATGATTTTGATCAACTCTGTAGCATCCTTGATGGAGTTGATATGCACGATTTAATTCCATTCGCGTACTACCATTAATGTAAATATCACCAGAATAGTCTTGTTTAGAATAAACATCCACTAAACCACCTTTATCGATCGTCACATCATTGGTGACAAAAAGATCAACGGTTGGCCTGTCATCAACAAACGTGTTGCATGGAGTATGATAGAAGGACAATTGATCGTTATTTTTCAGCACAGTTACTGAGGGAAGCTCAGTAAAATTTTGGCCAATTAATATAGACGTGTTTAAAAGGTTATCTTCCACAATCAAAACTTTCAACTTTGCCTCTATCTCATCAATTTTCACATGCACTACAGATTGGAAAATTGGCTTTGTTGCTGTATTACCAAAACCTGTGATAGTTGGTAAAGGTCCAATTAATTTCGGGAGGTCTAGTCTAACTGCTAATTCTAACCTTACAATGCTGCATTCACTTCCGAAGTCAATGTATGCATCAACTACGCTGTTATTTACCTCAATATCTTTGTGAAACTTTTTATTGGCAGTTTTGGAATCGTTAACTGACGCGCGGTGTAGTGTCATGTCATCGATAGTTGCTACAGTCAGTACTTTCTTCTCAGGGCAAGTATTTTGAGTTTCATTTGTGGCCCCATTTGTTAATGGCCCGTTCCTATGTGGTAGAGTGCATGAATCAGAAGAATGACCTACCCGCCGACATTTGTTGCATCTCGTAATTGGTAATTTACAATGGAAGTAAGTGTGCCCTACCTCTTTACAATTAAAACACAATACATTACTGTTACTCGGGGGGTTAGGACGTGTTTGATTACTTTGGCTACTTTTGTAACGATTGTCACGTCTTGTGGCATTGGTATAAGAACTGAATGTGAAATCTTTAGTGCGTATAGGCTGTTGTGAAGACAGGTAATGCAACAAATCTTCAGGCTCTGTGCATCTAAGTGCTTGTGCACCATTGCGAATAGAGGCACTAACAATACCGTGTATAATGCAATCAACTGCTTTATGACCGACAATGTCGCACCTGCTCAATAAAGTTAATTTATCATAATAATAGTCACGTAGAGATTCATCCGTGCGAGTTTTCCGGTTGAGCATTTCTTCCAACAATTTTCCGAAATTAATATTGCTAGGGAACGCCTTAACTAACATTTGTTGCCAGTTTTTCCAGGTATGATCGAGCGATGGTAGAGATTCATACCATGTCTTGGCTACCCCTTTCAATTTTTGTAGTGCATAATGAATTGTCTGTACATCATCCCAACCATAAATTACCGAACATTCGTTTACTTTTCTCAACCACCGATCAATATCCTGAACCTTACTGTCGGGATCGAATTCAGGCACAACGTTAGTAACAGTTACGTTCTTTCTAGAATTACTGTGAAAGGACTCAAAAATTTTCTTTAAATCTTTCGCTGTTAAATTTGTACGACGACGTTTAGCTTTCTTACGTCGTTGATAAGAAGAGCTGTCTGAGCTACTACTTGATGAAGATGACGATGGAGATGACGAGGAGGAAGAAACACTTCGACGTCTTTTCTTATGTCTCCTCTTTGGGGCTCCGGGTGGTGTATAACCTCCGTTGTCAGCAGCTTAAGAGAAGAAACGTAATGGTAAATGAAGCTTTCTAGCTTTCATTCAAATCGGTCTAAGTGCATTGTAAGCTTATGTGTGGTGAGTAATGTGTCTCCGATAAACTGGTGCTGATAATACAAGCACAAATCTAACAAGCGAGCTGACCCCGATTAAAATGGTGCAGATAATACGTACACAAATTTAACTACCGGGCTGACCCCGATGAATTGTGCTGATAATACAAGCACAAATCTAACAAGCGAGCTGACCCCGATTAAAATGGTGCAGATAATACGTACACAAATTTAACTACCGGGCTGACCCTGATGAATGGTGCTGATAATACAAGCACAAATGTAACTACCGGGCGTACCCCGATAAAGTGGTGCAGATAATACATACACAAATTTAACTACCGGGCTGACCCCGATGAATGGTGCTGATAATACAAGCACAAATCTAACTACCGGGCGGACCCCGATAAGGTGGTGCAGATAATACATACACAAATTTAACTACCGGGCTGACCCCGATGAATGGTGCTGATAATACAAGCACAAATCTAACTACCGGGCGGACCCCGATAAAGTGGTGCAGATAATACATACACAAATTTAACTACCGGGCTGACCCCGATGAATGGTGCTGATAATACATACACAAATTTAACTACCGGGCTGACCCCGATAAAGTGGTGCAGATAATACATACACTATTTAACTTTCGGGCTGACCCCGGTAAACTAATGCTATTATTACAAGCACGAATCTTAGTACCGGGCTGGCCCCGATACATTATAGGCCATGCCTATATAATATAGTGTATTTTATCTTGTTTGAATAGTAGTAGTAAAATGTGGTGTTTTGTTACCAGACTAAATACAGAGTAAAGAACGGGTCACAGATCAAAATGTTTTTGATCTACTGAAAAAACTGGTCAAGTAGGACATATAGGTTGTTCTTATTTTAACCCCTTTATTTCACTTATAAGGAGCACTGTTTACAATTTGTACTGCAGTGCAAACTTTTGGACCACGCTCACTTAACGTATCTACCTATATCTTAAATCTGTGATCAAAACTCTGTCAATAGTGTAAACCGTTAAATATATCAAGTAAAATTCTACTATTCTCTTAGAAATTCAGGACAACAACTAGAAGAAATCACTGCGTTTTATTCGCTTGCGTCCCCACATAACTACTTTATCTTGGAAAAATCGAGCGACGTTATAACGACTAGGTATTTTATCAACAATCATAAACGAAATAGTGCTGTTCTATTGAGAAGAAAAAAAAATATGTCCTTAACCGAATCCACAGCTCGGATAGTACCCAGCTTCATCGGATTAGGTGCCAGAGCAGTGTAACTACAGCTACCAAGGAGTAGCCTCGGCCAAGCTTTCATACATGCTCATCCTACACCGTGCTTATGATCTATCGTTCCCCACAGATCCACAGCTCTGGTATATACCAAGCTTTATCGGATTTGGTAATCAGTTGCACCGTGACAACTACCAAGGAGTAGCCTCGGCCAAATTGTCCTTTGCACTTCATACCACGGAACAACATCATAAGAAGGGAGCTCCACGCGCCACACGCATGACCGTCAAGTCAAAACGTAATACGCGGGACCGATCCCAAGTTAATGACACATTTTTCTCAAATTCAAGGAAATAAATAAATAGCATTGACTTTTTAGTGTCGTTTGATAACGTCGTTTAAAGCAGAAGTAAAAATTACTTACAAGTACCAGCTTTATCCGACATGGCGCGAGCGGAACGATGCGCGCGGTTTTATCCCACTTCTGAATTATTGTAAATTAAATAACGCACATAGGTTTCACTAGATTTATTCGACCAGTCTTGATCAGAGTTACACGAAAAACTAACTTGCTGTCTTGTGATGCCCCACACTATAACTCGCATTTAGAGCGCCACCTAGTGGCAGTTTGTATTTCGACCAATCACGTTGCTGTATTTCAGGGCATCACAACACAGCTTACAAAAAGCAGCCGTAAATCATACAATTTCATCTTGGATTGCTTATAGGAACATCTTAAATATGCTTTTAATTTAAATTATGTATATCAACATGAGGATATCATCCATTATGTAGGCTTACCTTTTTTTAAACTTGATAGCGATGTTCAATAGTTGCGCTACGCCACCGCAATCGTGGCTTAGACTCAACAAAACAATATAAAAACAATGAAACATTCTTCTAAACTAATCAAATTCACAACATTACGTAGGTACTAAGTTGGTAAACCGTATATCCAAAAGAGAGAAACCCCCGTGTGCGGATCGCGTGCCGGTGTTCCTGCCTTATGTGAAGGGTGTCTCAAGCCTATTTTCGTTCCATCTTCGAAGGTAACAGACTTTCTGAGAACACCTAAAGATGTAATCCCGTACCAAACACCGGGTGTGTATAAGATTGATTGCAGCTGTGGGAAATCTTACGTCGGACAGACCAAACGGTCTATAGCAGACAGAGTGAAGGAACACATTGCAGCAGTCAAGAAATTGGATACCAATAGATCAGCAATAGCCGAACATCTGCTAAACGAGGGTTCAAATCATTGAATTGAGCTTCATAAACCCACTGTGCTCTCTAATGAACGCCGATATTACAGTAGAATTGTACGCGAGGCGATTGAAATAAAAAAGCACAGTACATTCAATCGTGAAGGAGGTTACAAACTGTCTTCGGCGTGGAATACCGTAATAGATCGCCATTCGGCTCAGCATGATCGTGTGAAGCCACAAGATACTGTGAGTGTAGTGTGTAGGTCGCGTGTTATTAATAAAAACGTTGCAGTGTGGGTAGTCGGAGAAGAATCAGACATGGCGCTGCGTTGGAGGTGAAGAAATATGCATCGTAAGTCTGCCCGTGATCATTGCTGCTGCAACGTAGCCGAAACGTCGGGTTAATAAAGGTAACTTTATTATATAAAAACATACGCGATAACTCCCGCTAGTAATTAATCATGAGTATAAATCGCGAATCTTTCATCTTAAGTGCATCATTCACACACGTGACCATTTCCTGCAACTTGACGTGACATAACCCAGCAGACGAGGCAAGTTGAACCTGGTCGTTCATTCGGCTCATCCGTTTGCTATCTCAAGGCTATCTTCTTATTCCGTAGCCTATCATACAATCTTACATTATACACTTTCCAGAGGGACCTCATATTTACTACAATAATTCTGCTTTCATGATTCTTCTGCCAAACTCAGCACTCATTACCATACATAACCGTATTTGCCAACACTTTTTAGAAAGAGGTCATACACAACAAGGATACAGCATACATGTCAGTCAATATAGTCAATTAAATCAGTGTGCTTACGACGGCTATACAAGTGACTTCAACGATGTTCCTTTATTTTACCTACCTACCGCGGTTCAGACTAAGACACTCATACCAGAATTTTGGGATCATGCACCGTGGACTAGCCCTTTATACACAACTTTATTTTGTCAAAATAGTTAAGTGCGTGTTTTTTTCTTATGATTGCAGTATAATGGAGGAATGAAATGAATCAGTTGACCCGTGATCACGGCCATTGTAACATGGCCGAAACATTGGGCGGCTAATTTAATATTCTGTTTATAAAATATACTCGAAGGTTTTGTTTATAAAGGTTTTGTTTCGTTTGTAAGGTTTTGTTTATAAGTCCTCTCTTCTTGTAGAATAATGGAATGAAGATATACCGTATCGGCTTACATTATTTTAATGGAATCCCAGCGCTGTGCTACGCTGGTTTCTATCACTGTACTGGAATAATATAAGCCGCGCATATATCAAAACCTTATCTGGTGACATCACATAATACGTTAATTTTTTTTATTTTGTGATTTTACATTAAAACAGTTTAGTCTCTAATTAAAAAAGAAAATCGGCTGATCTCCATACATTGCTGATTCCAGGCACAAAATTCAAACGTACAAAAATATGTATAAGGATAGAAAGGTCCTAGGTTCGAATCTCGGTTCAGGCATGTACCAATGAATGAAATTTAAATATGTTGAAAACAAACGAGTTCACGTCCATTACAACTGCGTCGCTACTGCGTCACTTTCTGCGTAACCCAAATACTAGTGAGACAGTTCTTGGCTTAATCAGGGTTTTTTCCATTTTTTTTTTAAATTTGTGCACTGGTATCGGCTGCACTAATAGACTTTCTGAAAAAAGATAAGCCCTGGATTGGCATATGACTAAAAAAATAATTTTGGCTGTTAAAAACTTTGCTAACAAAACGATCA
Source organism: Leucoptera coffeella (assembly GCA_030578115.1). Lineage (NCBI taxonomy): Eukaryota > Metazoa > Arthropoda > Insecta > Lepidoptera > Lyonetiidae > Leucoptera > Leucoptera coffeella. The sequence continues at coordinate 6,656,598 of JAMBLF010000002.1, forward strand.
AAACTGGAGATTTATGACTCAAAGATAATTATCGAGCTTCATACCAATGCTCAGAAGTTCGGAAATAATTTTGCAAGAATAGCAGGATATACACAAGAAATTGTTTTCTTTTGAACTTGAAACTCTTGCCATTGTAGCGACACTTGACAGATTGCGTAGTGGTTCTGAATAAAAGGTTATTTTAATAGTTTCCATTGAAAAAAGGAATTTTACTTGAAGATAAGGGAGACAAGGACTTCAAAAACTTTCAAAGAATTTTGCATGAAAGACTTCTCTTTCTTCATTCTACTCCATGAGTTATGAATCCAATTTGATTTTAAACATGAACTCTCAAGCCATTCTTTTATAAGTTGCCAGGTTATTCCCCTTATAAGACACATGAGGAGGAAATTTGACCTAGCTCAGATGTTTGGGGCTTGACTTTGTATCAGTGGGTACAGGATTTAAATCCTGCTTGAGAATGTACGAATGGAAATTAAGTTAAAGGGTATTGTTCGCGGAAATGCGCGAAACGAGTGTTTTCATTTTTCAGTTTAAACCTATTTAGAACTTACTGACACCTATCCTACTTTCAAGATAGCATAATGAAAGACTGATGACCGAAGTAGTTTCAAGAGTTAAATAACAATAATTACTTAAATATAAACGCATATAGTTGATAAAAAATCAGAAAAGTGGCGCAAACAGAGTTTTGTATTTTTTCGTTTATTTCGTCAGGAAGTAAGATCTGAAATCAAAATATACAATAATGGGTTATCTAAATACTAAATAATTTGAAGTATAAAACGTCCAATTTTGGGCCGCCATCTTTACATACATTTTTATATGGAGAACTTACGCGTCCGCCATGAGTAGCGAGTTTCCATAGATCGCGAGCAATCTTTGGCGAATGCCAGCGTGAGAGCACGTCCATTTTGTTGGCGATCACAGCTAAACCGTTAGATAATCACACCAGATCAGTTATTTCTTAGTTCAATAAGTGAAATTTGGAAAACAATGAGTAATCATTTTTGTGTTTGAGGTTATTATTGCTTATTATATTACAAGCACTTTTTTCACACCTAGTCACTAATCAAAGTGTAAAGCAACCTTAATGCAAGCACCTATATAATAAATAATAGGTACTTATTTTCACAAACAACATTTTAGTGCAGTAACCATTACTTTAATACATTATAACATATTTAATTATAGTTAATTGTATATCAATACACGATGCGTGTTTGCAAATTTTAACACCTTAAGAGGTACTCGCATCTGTTACTAGTGTCTAGACCAAGGAGCAATTACAAAGGTTCGTGGTCTAAACCATATTTAAACGTAAAAGAATAGCTGACAGTTATAGTATCCACATAATAGTCATAATAGTATAATAATCATCTTACCACTTTCATTTTAAATGCGCCTGACTGTTACTATATCAAATTAACAAATAATAAAGTAGGTAGGTACGCTTTGTCAGGTCAGGTGTATGTATTTTGAGTACGCCGAGAAGACACATCATCGTGACAAAATGCATATTATTAAATCGTAGTTACTAAAGTAACTGAAAACTATCTTTGAGTGCGTGGGATCTCTGTTTATAGTTTTATAATCCTGAATAGGTACATAACTACATATTACTGTGCTTACATTATGTTGCCGCCTCCGACCCCGATTGATATGGCTACGTCGCGTTGTTAGACTAACAAAAAAAATCTATTTTCGTAGTTTTTTCTATTACGAAAATGTACGTAGAAATTCATTAAACTTGCTTTCCATTGGTACATGCTCAAACGGGATTTTAACCCTGTACCCACTGATACAGAGTCAAGCCCCAAACAACTGAGCAACGTCGAATTCATTGAGGTGTCTCGCTCTCTATGTGAAACTTCATTGGCGGTGCACATGACATATTTAAATGTGTTTTTAATTTACGTACATAATTTAGTCGCTAACGGTGAGGGAAAACATCCTATCCCTCGGGATAACTAATAACCAGTGCCTTTATACGGCAATATGGTTTTCTACCTAACGGATGTTGTCTATCTAGTAAAACAGGGGGTCTAGTCCACTAATTAACTAAGACAACGATACAACTACGTCGCTACTGCGATACTACTGTTAGTGTGTCTTTAAAAATTTTGAGCGCTGACAGTGGTATTTGTGGTAAACATAGTGACTAATAGCACCTCTATAGCAAAGAAATATCAAAATTGTCTATGGACTCCATCCTTTAAAAAAAAACATTGATTGTTTTTCATTGATACTATTAAGCTTTGACCATACTGTACCTTTTTGGGCTTACTGGCTCATGGGAAAACTAATGCGTTAGCAAGGCATAGTAGGAGGATCGAAAACTTAAGCTTCTACTGGAGTGGAAGAAACGCAGTCAGTCTAAGCCAGCATCTGGATCCAGTGGGATAGCCTCATATTGCAGAATGGCATACTGTGTAGGAAATGGGAGAACTCCAATGGCAGAGACTACCAGTTACAAGGTTGGAGACATCCTGCGGGAGATACATGACTGTGTGTCTTTTGGGAACGAATTGGGAACGGGTGGCTGGATCGTTTCCGCGAACAAGTATTTTATGGCCGTAATGGACTACTTCGCTAATTGACCCGAAATGCTCGCCATCCCGAATCACGGTTGACGAAGTGATATGCCGTTTTGGAGTTCTTTTGGAAATTCACTCGGATCAGGGCAAGAATTTCGAAGCCCAAGTATTTCAAGAAGTGTGACGACTTATGGGTATGCACAAAACGAGGACCACGGCTCACCCTCAGTCAGATGGAATGGTTGATCGATTCAACCGGACGATAGTTGAAGTTGACGGTAGTTGAAACACATCAGATGGACTAGGACAGGTATATACCACTTTTTTTCTGGCGTACAAAACTGCTGCCCATGAATCTACAAATACTACTCCAGCGTTCAGTAATTTTGGTAGAGAGTTACGATTACCAGTTCAACTTTTGACTGGCGGGACACCTTCTGATCCAATGACTCTTCAGGACTTTACAACTTCTTTGAGGGAAAGGATGCGTGCCATTTACGCCTTGGTGTTAGAAAATGGGCACCAGTCGAGTGTGAGAATGAAGGCAAGGTACGATCGTGAGGCTAATGTTGACGGGTTTGCAAAAGGATCTTTGGTGTTGTTACCCAACTTGTTTCGCCGGAAAGGAAAGTCCCCTAAATTACAAGGCCGTACAAGGTAGTTACTAAACTGAACGATGTGACTTACCGAATTCAAAAGTAGCCACGGGGTGCGCTAAAGATTGTAAACATTGATCGACTGGCAACGTATCAAGGCAATAATAATAATAATAATTGAGACATCCACATCAATTACATACAATATTCAACATACAATAGAGTTCATAGACAGTAATTGGATTACATAATATACAACACATTTCATTCAATTAAATTACATTTCAAATAAATTAAAATATGATGTCACACAGCTAGTTATGGTAATCTCAAAAGGCATCCACAGAGCCGCCGATTTTCAGCTGGTAGCCCACAGAGGGTAGATTTATAATTTTACATAAAATAAACATACATACGATATAAAAAATAAAAACGAAATATTAAAATATATAAGAGTGAATAAGTGAGAAGAGGGACATTACATGAAAAAAAACATAATAGTAGTAGGTCTTAGAGGCGAGGGTGACTTACACTATGACAATTGTTGTTGTTTCATCAACAGAATATTTTGAAATTTAAGTTTAAAAGTGAGTTTATTTTTTAACTGTCGTATGGAGGGCGGGATATTATTCCAACATTTGGTCGCTGCATACTGAAAACCACCCTCGAAAGCCACTGTGTGATGTTTGTGTAGTTCAAGTGGAGCCCTCACCACTCTCTATACACAGGTGCGACCGCTTCCTGCGAACTTGAGCCTATCGAACAGGTAAGGCGGCTCCCGGTACTTAACAATATCGAATACCAGACAAGCAAGATTCAGCCATCGTCGGGACTCCATCCTTAGCATATTTGCTCCATTCAAAAAGGCGCTACGTGACCTCGGCGCGGCACGTTGAAGCAATATCTGCAACAGGCGTTTTGCATTTCCATAGACCACGTCGCCGTAGTTGAGCTTAGATAGCACGAGTGCCTCGCAGAGGGCCACCTGGGAACCCACGGAGAGCATATCACGCTCAGAGTATAAGAGCTTCAAACGATAGAAACAGCACGATATCGTACAAACTATGTACGACTCAAAACGCATCCGCTCAACGAACAGCAAGCGCAAATCCCTAGCCTCACACACCCGTTCAAGAAGACTGTCCTCGATCCTAACAACTGAAGCAACAGCCCCCATGGCATTAAGGTGCCACCGACTACGCAGCATCATGAACTTGGACTTCGCCTAGTTGAGAATGAGTGCATTCCGGTCAGACCACTCCTGTATTCTCCTCAAGTCATCGTTCAACCCGTGATGGTCAAAACCATTTCCCCTGGACGTGCAGACATATAGAGCTGAACGTCGTCAGCGTACAGATGGTAGCGATAGTTTTGTACCTCGCGAGGCAAATCAACCCGTGTAGATAATGAAAAGAAGAGGCACAGGACAGATCCCTGTGGAACACCCTGATCAACATCACACAAACGCGAGTATACGACCGAGTCATCATCCTGTGTCAACTTTAACATCTGCTTCCCTTCATGATTAATAACTAACGGGACGTATCGCGTAAGTTTTTATATAATAAAGTTACCTTTATTAACCCGACGTTTCGGCTACGTTGCAGCAGCCATGGTCACGGGCAGACTGACGATTCATATTTATCCGCCTCCACCTCAGCGCCCTGTCAGATTCTTCTCTGACTACTCTCACTGCCACGTTTTTATCAATAACACGCGGCCTACACACTACACTTACAGTATCTTGTGGCTTCACACGATCATGCTGAGCCGAATGGCGATCTAGTATATAAAAACTTACGCGACAAGTCCCGTTAGTTATTAATCATGAGTATAAATCGCGAATCTCTTGAAACTGCTTCCTTTCATTTAAATAACTGTCAAACCAATCAAGTGAACTTAGTCCTACTCCGTAATATTGTAGTTTAGAAAGTAACAATTCTATATTTTAATTAGTCAAACGCACGTGAATAATCTACTAAAGTCAAAATAGTTCCCAGTCCCCTATCCTGGTCCGTCAAAACATGGTCGACAATATCCAATAAAACCGTAACGTATTTCCCCGTCCCTTCCTAAAATCGGTTTGAAATTTAGGAAGGATTCCCTCATGATTTACGAAACTTGAAAGCTGCATGTATACAATCTTTTCTAAGATCTTGAAAAGGAATGGCAGAATACTGATAGGTCTCAGGTCCTTAAGCGCTGAGGCCTTGTCATGCTTGGGAATCGGAGTGTCTAGCTAACGAAAGTAGATACTGAAAAAGCGCAGCAAATTTAAAAAATATTAGCATTGCAACCCTAAAATAAAAAGGAAAGTTGGAACAACTCACTTTGATACTTTAACATTTATTTTTATTTTACTAGTGGATGCTAGCAATTTTGTCCGCGTTATGACGTGATTAAAAGTAGCTTATATAACTTGTTATCTCTTTATTAACACCATACCAAACATCACACGGATACGTCGCTCCATTGTAGCGTATTAAAGGAACAAACAGGCTATCAAACACTATCATGCATGAGTATCAACATTATCATGAGTTTAAATATTTATAAATCAATTTTTAATAATTCTCTACAACTAGAGATCGCGCCACATAAATTGGCAGTTGGAGGCGTCGCCACAGTCGCGTAATTCAGTGTTACCAGTAAACACGCCAAAACTAGCACTCACTGTGCCATACGGGTCGATACATTATAGGTTTCATTTGTAACGGTCTTTGGTTGCAGAGCTATAAATTCAAATAAAACAAATTAATATATCAAAGTCAAAATATGTTTATTAAACTATTTCAAACATGATTAATAATTAACGGGACTTATCCTTCTTATTATATATTACATATATTATGTGTTCCTTCACTCTGTCCGCAATAGACCGTTTAGTCTGTCCGACGTAGGATTTCCCACAGCTGCAATCAATCTTATACACACCCTTATATCTTATATCATGTGTATAAATCGCGAATCTCTTAAAACTATTATTTCAAACATGGCACTGAGCATTGTCTTTACATATTTTTTACCGAGGCTAGATCAGCGGAGACCCTAGCTTGGAGAAGAACTAACAAGAAACTCCGGAAGTCAATTTATTATAATCACCCTTAACAAACATAAAAATTACAAAGAGTGCGCAAAAAACACAACGCTGGTAATACTAAATTTACCTTTCATACAAAATAACACGCAATGGCGGAAACGTCAAATTTAGTTCCAAGTTTGGCTACTGCCAATTTATGTGGGGCGATCTCTACATCGTACCTTGGTTACCCAAGATACAGGCTGCGCCTAGTTTGGGAACGCCTGAACAACTCTTTCTAAATAATCTATTTAATTACTAATAATCTAGTTATCATTATCTAAATATATATAACTCGAAGGCGACTGACTGACTGACAGTGATCTATCAACGCACAGCATGTTATGACGTTCAATTCTACCCCCAAGGGGACAAAAAAGGGGATGAAAGTTTGTATGAAAAGTACATTTACACTCCTTATCCACGCGGGCAAAGACGCGGGAATTACATATTTTAGTTTTAAGTTTATTGTATCTAATAACAAATAAAGAATTTTCATTTTCATCTAAGAAAACAACACCATATATTTTTATACTGTTTTGAATCACTATAATCAAAATCTGAATCTAAAAATTCAACATGGAGTGAATCGTCAAAATCACTGGAGTCGCTGCTGTCTCTTAAATTGATGATGAAGCTTTCTAAATTATTTTCAGTTATATTGTCTCTTCTTTTGTACTTGTCTTCCACATGAATGACAGGGTATGTCATTATTTTTCCAATCATCTGCTGTAATACACTCAAAAGATTGTTTTATGAGATCTTCGAACTCTTTTGGAGTTCGGCTTACATTTTTGCTTCCCACATATCTTTTTGCTAGACTTCATATGAGTTCTATAGCAATTAGGTTACACTGATATGGAGGAAGTCTTAGCACTTCGTGTTCATTTTGGCTTAACAGTTCATCAGCTTCATAAATAGGTTCTGGTGTTCTGAATACTAACAATGAGTTTGGAACAGGGTCTTTCTCTGATTCTGCATGCACAATAATATATCGTTTTCCTGTCGATATGTTTTCAATTATTCCACTTGTTGATTGATGACCTTGCCAATATTTTTTAGGCTTATAGGTTTGGTGGATATACGTTTCATCTAAGTAGATTATGGCTTGCCTTCTGCACGTTTCGATGCAATGGCACGCAAAAAGCGATGTCTCCATGCAGCTATATCATACCGTTCAATTAATAATGAACGTTCATTTTTCTTTTTCTTAATTTCATAACCATTGGCTAATAATATGCGACGGAGAGTTTCACATCCACCAAATTCTATACTTTCTTTTAACTCTACCAACAAAGATCTTAATGTTGGTACTTGTTTCATTTATTTTAAAATTCATTTACTTTATTACAAATAACATCCATATCGAATCTATCTAAGTTCGACACTTTTTAAGGGTGAGGTCGTTTTTTACCTGGAGTCATCCAGACCCCTTCGTTCACCGCACCTTCTGTTTTAATCCTTTTAATGTACACTTATATCTGTAAAAAGAATAAAATAAAATGACAATTAGAAAAATTACAATTTCAGTCTCATAACTAAGAAATAATTCATTCATCAAGTACTGGTTCTGCGATTTCATCATATCTTTTTGATCTAAATCTGTTATCTTTTTAATTGCTTGTTTTACTTCAGCAGTTCGTGTATTATCTTTAAGACTATCTGTAAAAGAACAAAAAATAACTAAAACGAATATGTACTTATTTAATTAAAATAAAAAATATCAAGACATTTTGACAGGGCCCTTACTCCACTAATTCATTTTCGCCACAATATTACTTCAATATCGATATTGTGGTACTTCAGTGGCCGTAATTTGACACTTTTGGCACTCCACTAACAAATTTTGGCCACTGAGGGGCTATCGAACTACATCTACGTCTGAAGTACAAAAAAAGCTACTCCACTAACCAAACGTCAGTCAATGTCAGTTCAATATCCTTATAGAGATCCCGCCATATAAAATGGCAGTTGGGGGCGTCGCCACAGTCGCGTACTTCAGTGTTACCAGTAAACACGCCAAAACTAGCACTCACTGTGCCATACGGCTCGATACATTATAGGTTTCATTTGTAACGGTCTTTGGTTGCAGAGCTATAAACTCAAATAAAACAAATTAATATATCAAAGTCAAAATATATTTATTTAAAATAGGCCCTATCACAAGCTCTCTTTGAATGTTATCTTATGATCTAAGTATAAGAACAATAAAGGCGTGTTTACTGGCAACAGTGAATTATGCAACTGCGGCGACGCCTCCATCTGCCATAATATATTCAAAATTATAAATATCACAAGCTCTCTTTGAAAGTTATCTTATGATCTAAGTATAAATTAAAAAAACTATTTCAAACATGGCACTGAGCATTGTCTTTACATATTTTTTACCGAGGTTAGATCAGCGGAGACCCTAGCTTGGAGAAGAACTAACAAGAAACACCGGAAATCAATTTATTATAATCACCCTTGACAAACATAAAAATTACAAAGACTGGGCAAAAAACACAACGCTGGTAATGCTAAATTTACCTTTCATACACAATAACACGCAATGGCGGAAACGTCAAATTTAGTTCCAAGTTTGGCTACTGCCAATTTATGTGGCGGGATCTCTATTTCGTAGTCCACAATTGACATTTCCAAACTTGAGTGGCCAATGAGGTGCCACTGAAGTGCCATAATATCGATATTGAAGCACAAGTGTGGCTGTCAAAATATTAGCAGAGTGCCACTTTTACGGCCGAGACGCAGAAGTGACGCTATAGCGACGCAGTTGAGTGGCTGTCAAAGTTAATTAGTGGAGTAAGGGCCCTGTACTAACCTAAAAATCAGTCACAGTACTTACTTAAACAATCCTGTTTTTCTAGCAATACGGCTTGTTTCATAAACTTTTTCTCTTCATATTTCGTCGTTTATAATAGTTTTCGCACTTCACTCTTTATAGTTTTATTCATTTTTATAGCATTAACACGCATATATCACAACAAAACTATACGCAAGTCAACCACAATGAAACATCAACAACAACACGCCATCTTGTAGCGTCAGAAATAGGGATACCATACAATTATTCTGATTTTACCAAATTTTTCGGAAAACAGCCAAAAATTAATTTCTTTAAAATACAATTGCCAAGTTTTTCTCTACCTAATTAGTTAAGCTATAGTGTACCTAATTACTAAAGCTATTTATTAGACCAACGTAAGGCTTAGTGTAGCTCTTGAAATGATCCAACACGTACTTATTTTCGATTAACACAATCACAACAATTTTAGCACATCTACTAATTTATGAAACTCATTTTATAAAATGTTTAAAATGAATTTGTTTTAAAAATGCCTTTTTGGAATTAATTGTTCCTAATTACTTTCTGCTTAAAATTAAATTACGCCACATTGTAGGGTAAATATCCGATGGTAACAATTTAGTGTTGTCATATAAAAAGTATGCAAAAAAATCCAGTATCTAGAGTACGCGCCACATAAGGTGGCAGATGGAGGCGTCGCCACAGTTGCGTAATTCAGTGTTGCCAGTAAACACGCCAAAACTAGCACTCACTGTGCCATACGGCTCGATACATTATATGTAGGTTTCATTTGTAACGGTATTTGGTTGCAGAGCTATAAACTCAAATAAAACAAATTAATATATCAAAGTCAAAAGTCAAAATATTTTTATTCCAAATAGGCCCTATCACAAGCTGCCTTTGAAAGTTATCTTATGATCTAAGTATAAATAAAAAAACTATTTCAAACATGGCACTGAGCATTGTCTTTTACATATTTTTTACCGAGGTTAGTTCAGCGGAGACCTTAGACTTACTACTACTTGGAGAAGAACTAACAAGAAACTCCGGAAATCAATTTATTATAATCACCCTTAACAAACATAAAAATTACAAAGAAAGTGAGCAAAAACAACGCTGGTATTACTGAAATTACCTGTCATACAAAATAACACGCAATGGCGGCAACGACAAATTTAGTTCCAAGTTTGCCGTCTGCCACCTTATGTGGCGCGATCTCTACTTTCGTTAGCCAGACTCTACCAAGGCATGCTTCCATACATATCATGAGTGTTATGATATGACTCAAAGTGTCCACGGCAGTGTACTTAAGACCATATCTCTAGTGATGCTATACCCATAGCGTTCGATTTAATCGACATTATGGCCTGCAAAACCGTGTCTTCCGGAACCGCACGTAAGTTTAGCTTATTTAATCCATAGGTTTGCAATGTAAACTTATCAATTTCATTAGTAGGTACACGGTTTGAGCCTGGAGTCTCAATAAAATATCTATTAATTTTATCAGCGCTCGTGAATCTATCTGTGATAATATCGTGGTTTAGACTATTGGGAAGTTTTAACTTAATGTTCTTCCAAATTGATGCATTATCACTCCTGACATGTGGTTTACAAAATGATCGAAGTAGGCTCTTTTTTCACGTTTCACACTCTTAGTCATGTATAAAGGCCTTGTTGATGTGATACGCAGAGATATGATGAGTTTTATATTGTCAGTCAACCAAGGCGGTGCTTGATCAGTTTTTACTAAATTTTTTTTAAACGGATCATTCATATTAAACAAAGTCTGCCTACAAGATTCGAAATAATCTATCATGTCTTCAATGTCAATACATGTTCAACATTAATATTATATATACCATTTTTCAATAAATTAATGTTAATATGTTTCAGTGGTCTGTACGTCATATACCTAGGAGTCGACTTAGGTTTGGGAAAAACAACAGGTTGGGAAAAACAAAAAAGCTGACGGCAACCTACAAAAATATAAGCGCGTGTACACGTGCCGCGGCTGTGCACTGTTTTTACCAAGCGATGCTCGTAACAATAATATAAAAACTACTCTAGGCACTCTAGTGACTTTTTTCACTCGAGTCACTCAGTCCACTCTAGTGATTTTTTTCCATCAACAACAAACGAGCCCCCCACAATGACCCGCGGGTAATCACACTGGGTATTAATCACTGGAGTCAAGTGAGAGTAATATAAAAATGACTCAAGTCACTCGAGTGAAAAGCAACTCGAGTCCCATCACTAGTTCATCTTTACATTGAATCCATCATTAGAGTACGCGCCACATAAGGTGGCAGTTGGAGGCGTCGCCACAGTCGCGTAATTCAGTATTGCCAGTAAACACGCCAAAACTAGCACTCACTGTGTCATACGACTCGATACATTATAGGTTTCATTTGTAACGGTCTTTGGTTGCAGAGCTATAAACTCAAATAAAACAAATTAATATATCAAAGTCAAAATATGTTTATTTAAAATAGGCCCTATCACAGGCTCTCTTTGAATGTTATCTTATGATCTAAGTAGAGATCGCGCCACATAAATTGGCAGTAGGCAAACTTGGAACTACATTTGACGTTTCCGCCATTGCGTGTTATTTTGTATGAAAGGTAAATTTAGTATTACCAGCGTTGTGTTTTTTGCTCACTCTTTGTAATTTTTATGTTTGTTAAGGGTGAATATAATAAATTGATTTCCGGAGTTTCTTGTTAGTTCTTCTCCAAGCTAGGGTCTCTGCTGATCTAACCTCGGTAAAAAATATGTAAAGACAATGCTCAGTGCCATGTTTGAAATAATAGTTTTAAGTGATTCGCGATTTATACTCATGATATAAGATATAAGGGTGTGTATAAGATTGATTGCAGCTGTGGGAAATCCTATGTCGGACAGACTAAACGGTCTATTGCGGACAGAGTGAAGGAACACATAATATATAATAAGAAGGATAAGTCCCGTTAATTATTAATCATGTTTGAAATAGTGTTTTTAATTTATACTTAGATCACAAGATAACTTTCAAAGAGAGCTTGTGATATTTATAATTTTGAATATATTATGACAGATGGAGGCGTCGCTGCAGTTGCGTAATTCACTGTTGCCAGTAAACACGCCAAAACTAGCACTCACTGTGCCATACGGCTCGATACATTATAGGTTTAATTTGTAACGGTCTTTGGTTGCAAAGCTATAAACTCAAATAAAACAATAGGGTCTCCACTGAACTAACCTCGGTAAAAAATATTAAAAGACAATGCTCAGTGCCATGTTTGAAATAATTTTTTTAATTTATACTTAGATCATAAGATAACATTCAAAGAGAGCTTGTGATAGGGCTTATTTTAAATAAACATATTTTGACTTTGATATATTAATTTGTTTTATTTGAGTTTATAGCTCTGCAACCAAAGACCGTTACAAATGAAACCTATAATGTATCGAGCCGTATGGCACAGTGAGAGCTAGTTTTGACGTGTTTACTGGTAACACTGAATTACGCGACTGTGGCGACGCCTCCAACTGCTAATTTATGTGGCGCGATCTCTATAAATTAAAAAAACTATTTCAAACATGGCACTGAGCATTGTCTTTACATATTTTTTACCGAGGTTAGTTCAGCGGAGACCCTAGCTTGGAGAAGAACTAACAAGAAACTCCGGAAATCAATTTATTATAATCACCCTTAACAAACATAAAAATTACAAAGAAAGTGAGCAAAAAACACAACGCTGGTATTACTGAAATTACCTTTCATACAAAATAACACGCAATGGCGGAAACGTCAAATTTAGTTCCAATTTTGCCGTCTGCCAACTTATGTAGCGCGATCTCTACACTTCATACCTAGAGATCCCGCCACATAAATTGGCAGTAGCCAAACTTGGAACTAAATTTGACGTTTCTGCCATTGCGTGTTATTTTGTATGAAAGGTAAATTTAGTATTACCAGCGCTGTGTTTTTTGCCCACTCTTTGTAATTTTTATGTTTGTTAAGGGTGATTATAATAAATTGATTTCCGGAGTTTCTTGTTAGTTCTTCTCCAAGCTAGGGTCTCCGCTGATCTAACCTCGGTAAAAAATATGTAAAGACAATGCTCAGTGCCATGTTTGAAATAGTTTTTTTAATTTATACTTAGATCATAAGATAACTTTCAAAGAGAGCTTGTGATATTTATAATTTTGAATATATTATGGCAGATGGATGGAGAATCTGAGATGCAAGAGTGGCTAAGAAGCAAAAATCTTTATTTTGAGGATAATTGGACAAAGCCACTTTTTACCGTTTACCACGTTAGGCGATAGGGATCATAATTATTGTTAAGGAAAAACTGGCACACTTTTTTTGTAATCTTTATGTTTGTTAATTATAAAAATAATAATCTTTATTGTTGTTATACTTAGATCATAAGATAACATTCAAAGAGAGCTTGTGATAGGGCCTATTTTAAATAAACATATTTTGACTTTGATATATTAATTTGTTTTATTTGAGTTTATAGCTCTGCAACCAAAGACCGTTACAAATGAAACCTATAATGTATCGAGCCGTATGGCACAGTGAGTGCTAGTTTTGGCGTGTTTACTGGTAGCACTGAATTACGCGACTGTGGCGACGCCCCAAACTGCCAATTTATATGGCGGGATCTCTATCATATTATTAAAGAAATTGGTGAAAGGCAAAAGATACGAGATTGAAACAGACCCAAGAAAGCGCAGTTCGCTTAGCTAAACAGTTTAAAATGCACACTTGTGTTTCGTGTGTGATGATTTGTGCGTGTTGGGCTTCTGTCGCGTTGCTTCTTTTTTCTACGGCAGTTACAGCCCAAAAAATCGGTCTAAGAAGCACAAGGAATGCAACATTCATTAATAGATACAATGCACGTAACCGGTTCGTTGTGGTTCATATATACTTCTCTTCAAAACCTTATAGGGTCTATTGAAATATATATCTGCTAAAGGCAGTAGTTTTAACCTATTATAGTGATTTGGTGATAAATAGTTGGGTAGGACCACATAGACATAATATCACTAATCACTCATAGCTAAAAATAATGGGAATGTGATGGCTAGTCCAATGTCCTATTGATTCCATTGATCCCAAACTTTTTACTGTTTCTTATGACTTTCCAGGAAGAATTGCAGCAGGGCGCTTACCCCACTAATGCATTTTAGCCACAAAATTATTTCAGTAGTGATACAGTAATACTTCAGTGGCCGTAATTTGACACTTTTAGGCACTCCACTAACAAATTTAAGTCACTGAAGCGCTATTGAACTACATCTGAAGTACTTCTGCGTCTGAAGTACAAAAAAGCTACTCTACTAATCAATCGTCCGTCAATGTCAGTTCAATAGCCTTTGGTACTCCACTATTGACATTTCTGTACTTTGAGTTGCCACTGAAGCACCACTGACCCGCTATTGAGGTACAACTGTGGCAAATCAAAATACTAGCAGAGTGCCACTTCTTTTCAAAGTTAATTAGTGGAGTAAGGCCCCAGTCTATTTACAGCCCAGACTATATTTATGGCATAAATTGCAGTTATATTATTGGATTAAGAACTGATAGAAAGTTGCTGCATTTATTAGTACTATGTTTCAGTAGTGTAAATATTTCAAACAGATGCTTTCTGTACATTCAGAAATATTAACTGAGTAATAATGGTAAATACATTATACTTTATTATCATATGGTTTAGCTATTTAAGTACACAGTAAAGAACTCAGATATGCAAGTGAAAGCCACTCCATAAATATATTTCTTTGAGTTACATCTTTTGGGATGATAATTAATTTATTAATAAAATTATTAACATAAATGCCATTATGTCTTCAAATTTGTGACTCAACAGTTAAATGTTTCACTGAATCACACAATTGACAGTTCATGAAATCAACAGAGCATTTGAATCAATAATAAAAAGAAGAAATAGTTTTTAAATTAATTAGTTAAGTATTTTTTGTACTCTTGTGCTCAAAATTTTAATAGAAAAAGCATTTCTGGAAACCCAATGTCGTTTCCATGCCAGTGGAAAAACCTATCTTACTTCCTCGGTCGTATCGGTTTGGGGCTGGTTACCCTGTCGGTAAGGACTATCGGAATTAGGAATGTAGTTATCAATAAAAGATTCAGTGTTTTAAGATTTAGTAGATTTATTCGACAAGTCATAAAAAGATTTTAAAAACTTATACGAGTTAGCAATGTAAGGTGCAGTGCACTTATCACTAAAAGAATTAGAATGATTTGGGTCGGTTATGTCCTTATATTTCAGCCGACACTTTTCCGAAACTAGGTTTCGTTTAAATGTTGTGCATTCTGTGCATTGATCATGTGCTTCTGGGAGCTGTTGGGATGATTGATCCCATTGGCGAGACAGTTCGCGCGCGGTTGCGATTGCTTATTTAAACAGATTGCAATTACACATTATTCTGATAACTTCGGATTAGATTATTATTGAACTGTCTCCTTTGACATTCATTTATGGTGTAACTCTTGTTCTTACTATAGGCACATGTCTTTGTGTTGTATGAGTTATTAGAGTAGTAGTGATTTTGTGAATTAAGATCAGACATAGTAGTAGTATTATATTGTTGGTTAGAAACATGAACTAGTGTTAGGCTTAGAATAAGAATTATGTTTAGGTATATGATAAGATTTATGAGAGTGTTCCTTTTTGGCAAAGCACTCTAATGAATTATGTCCATTTTTATGGCAATGACTACATGTCTTGGAGAAGTGGGCAGGCATCTTATTTAATTTATATAGGTTTTCTTCCTCAAAGGCGTGGTTAATCGCATCGTTGAGATCTTTAGGGTTACGACACCTCAGAATGTTGTACTGGGTGACGTCTATAGTACTGGACTGCTTACAGCTTTGTAGATCTACAAGGAGGTGTGTGGAATGTTACGTTTCCTCAAACGTTGTTTTGAGGAAAAGTTCTCTGCCCTCGCTCTACGTGTGCGTTACCCCAGCCAGAAAATGTCAAAAATCGTCATCCAAGTGCAATAGATTTTTAGATATACAGCTTCTGTAAATGGTATGAAGATTTTTAAATTTGGTATAGCGATAGTTTTTGAATTATTTGACAAAAACAGTTCCGGCTGGAGTAACGTTACCCCAGCCAGATCTTTTGTTTTCTAACTGATATTAATTTGAAATAAATTTTATCCAAATATTTAGATATTAATTTGAAATAAATGTTACAACTTAATTTGTCTATGTATTTGCTATGGCTGCGAAGATATTCAAAATCCTGCTGGGGTAACGTTTGCACGATTGCTGCATCTCCGAATTGACTTAGCGGATAATTATAATTTTTGTACAGGATATTTGGCTAATTAGTTATGATTTGATACGTAATAAAAGAATGCACAATAATGCACCGTTTTAAAGTTATTTCAGTAAATAGAAATGGGTCTTTAGTAGGACCTAGCACTTCCAATAGGCGCTCCAAAGACTAACTCAAAATGTTATTATATAGGTAATTACTGCCTATAAATGGTACTGAAGTTTCATTAGTATCGTATACGTAATTAAAAAGTAGTAAATAAAACTTTAAGGGTATTGTTCGCGGAAATGAGCGAAACGAGCGTTTTCATTTTTCAGTTTAAACCTATTTAGAACTTACTGACACCTATCATACTTTCAAGGTAGCATAATGAAAGACTGAAATTGATGACTGAAGTAGTTTCAAGGGTTAAATATCAATAATTACGTAAATATAAACGCATAGATTTGATAAAAAATCAGAAAAATGGCGCAAACAGGGTTTTGTATTTTTTCGTTTATTTCGTCACGGAGTAAGATCTGAAATAAAAATATTTATTTATTCTTCCACATAGAGATCCCGCCACATAAGCTGGCAGTAGCCAAACTTGGAAATTTAGTATTACCAGCGTTGTGTTTTTTTGCCCACTCTTTGTAATTTTTATGTTTGTTAAGGGTGATTATAATAAATTGATTTCCGGAGTTTCTTGTTAGTTCTTCTCCAAGCTAGGGTGTCCGCTGATCTAACCTCGGTAAAAAATATGTAAAGACAATGCTCAGTGCCATGTTTGAAATAGTTTTTTTAATTTATACTTAGATCATAAGATAACTTTCAAAGAGAGCTTGTGATATTTATAATTTTGAATATATTATGGCAGATGGAGGCGTCGCCGCAGTTGCATAATTCACTGTTGCCAGTAAACACGCCAAAACTAGCAATCACTGTGCCATACGGCTCGATACATTATAGGTTTCATTGGAACGGTCTTTGGTTGCAGAGCTATAAACTCAAATAAAACAAATTAATATATCAAAGTCAAAAGTCAAAATATTTTTAGACCGTTACAAATGAAACCTATAATGTATCGAGCCGTATGGCACAGTGAGTGCTAGTTTTGGCGTGTTTACTGGTAACACTGAATTACGCGACTGTGGCGACGCCCCCAACTGCCAATTTATATGGCGGGATCTCTACATCGATCATTACAGGTTAAACCTAATGCAATCGAGTAACACATTTATGAAAAATATATATAAAAAAAAACCTTAACTAATTAATTACTATAAATCACTCTTATAACTAATTATATACAATCCTACTGTTTTGAATTCGCTCAGAGCACACGAAAACAATATACAATAATGGGTTCTCTAAATACTAAATAATTTGACTAAAAACATATTAGGTCCTGTTTTATTCATAATACTGCAGTTTTCGTAAGTATAAAACGGCCAATTTTGGGCCGCCATCTGTTTCATACATTTTTATATGGACAGTTTACGCGTCCGCCGCGAGTCGCTAGTTTTAATAGATCGCGTTCAGAATTTGGCGAATGCCAGCGTGGGGAGCACGTCCATTTTGTTGGCGATCACGTCCATTTTGTTGGCGATCACAGCTAAACCGCTAGATAATCACACGAGATCAGTTATTTCTTAGTTCAATAAGTGAAATTTGGAAAACAATGTGTAATCACTTTGGTGTTTGAGGTTATTGCTTATTATTATACCGCCGCAAGTCGCTCTCTGCTCTATTACGGGCACTAATAAAATTAAATTATAGGTATCTCTGAGAATACACTGAAATATCTTCTTTTTATTCATCTATGTAATAACTTTTATATATAATTATTTACATACATAACGTCGTAAAATATAGTATAATGTGTATAGGTGCTTTAGGTGGTTAATTGTTATTGCTATAAAATATTGTTTATAAAATTAAAACACTAATTTTTATTATCTGGTAGTCCTGTGTTTCAAAGCTAAGTTTAAACCTATATAATTTTCTGTGACGCAAAAAGCTTTAGATAAGCGGCACAGAAGTGCACATAGTTGACGCGAGCGCGCTGTGCGCCGCCGCCGCCGCCGTTGCAAAGGGGCGCGGTGGCAGACGCAAATCGCTCTCTGCTCTAAAGGCTGGTTTACACTTTGATTAGTACGAGTGTAAGTGTGTGGTGCGATTAGTATCCAATAAACTTTGAGTGCAGGTGATTTAAGGATAATAAAATAAGGATTAAAAGTTGTAAAGCCATTCATGTTTTATATACTCCTTTATAAATTTATAAGTTATGTATTCGTTCCACTTTGCCATTTTGTATAACAACAAGCGTGCACGCATTCTAAACTCTGACAAGACCAGACGTGTTTAGTGGCAGGCACGCTGTAAGTGAGGGGGCAGTGACGGAACGCTGGACGAGGTTACTCACAAAAAAATAGAACTTATTTCCATACACAGGAAATAACTTACACTAATCAGTAGATGTCCATACCTATAGTGTATTCACATTAAGAAAATAGTGACGTGAACATGGCTCCACGATTTGACCAATGAGAAGTGACAACGATCGTCTGCAATTGGTCAATATGACTTTTCTCTCATTTACTCACGTCTAATTGGCCAGTTTAACCTTTGAATATCATTACGTCACTACTTACTAAACGCGAATAGCCTATTGTCACTAATCAAAGTGTAAAGTAACTTTGACACGAGCATTTATAAAATTAAATAATAGGTACCTATTATTACAAACAATATTTTAGTGCAGTAACCATTATTTACATACATAATAGTATACTTATTTCAGGAGCTTATATAAGTAGTAAATTGTATATCAATACGCGATGTGTGCTTGCAAATTTTAACACCTACAGAGAAAGAAGAAAAAAACTACATTAACAAAACCTAAACATGAAAAAAATATATGTAAAAAAAAACCATTGATGCAGTGAAAAGGTGCTGCCTCAGTATACAATGCAGCTAGGCTGCATCACTGGTCCTCCGGCAGCACCCGATTCGGAAACCGTCACAAGCTGCATATAATAAATAACAAACATACACAAAATAATTTATTTATAATATACAAATACAGATATAATACGAGTTCGGCTGTAGCCCAGTGGGTAAGAACTCGGACTTCGTATGAGAAAGGTCCTAGGTTCCTATATTAAAGGTTACTATATCAAATTAACAAATAATAAAATAGGTAGGTACGCTTTGTGAGGTCAGGTGTATGTGTTTTGAGTATGCCGAAAAGACACATCATCGTGATAAAACAACAACAACAAGCAACAAGACAATTTCAATGCATATAATTAAATCGTAGTTACTAAACTAACTGAAAACTATCTACGAGTGCGCGGGATCTCTGTTTATAGTTTTATAATTCTGAATAGGTACAAAATACTGTGCTCACATTACGTCCCTGCCGCCGACGCAGATTGATATGGCTACGTCGCGTCGTTTTGTTGCCCGACAGACGAACACAAAAACCTATATACAAAATATGCATTCACATCCCTTTCGGGGTAGTCAGATGTTGAGTGGCAACTAAGTTTTTTTGCAATCTTTCGTCAATCGAAACCCAATCGTTACCTGATTATCAATAGCCAATGTAATAGGTGATTAACTAAGTCCTCACATAACCAAACCAGGTTCCCTCACCAAAACAACAGCTCGTGAACAATTTAAATGGTCACCCATCCAATTACTTCCCACGCCCGCGTTGCTTAACTTCGGTGATAGAACGAGAACCGGTGCGGTGTATAAATCACAACCGTAAAATCTTATTCTTCACGATCACAACTACACAACATAATTTCTCATAAGCGCGATTCATATACCTACCCAATATTTTAGCAAAAACATTATTGACATTACATAACACAAACTAATATTTGGCCGTATAATAGTAGTTTATCAGGATCAAAATAAATCTGTAGTGGAATCGAGACATTTACATTTTTCGTACGAATGCTTGCCTATGAAAGTGTATATAAATGTAACTAATTAACTGTATGACTACCTACTATAACTACAATTTGGTAAAAAGTATTGTAGAATATATTATTTTATCGTGAATGAATAATACTTACGCATTTTAAAAAATACTACAGCCGATCTTTCGGTGAAGAACATATTTTATTTCAAAAGCATTATAATCTAAATAGGTACATAGTTTTACAAATTCGTTAACCTTTCGGAGTCAGTAAATAATTGGTTCGGTAGTTGCATACCTACATACATACATAATGTAATCTGCACTAGCATCATTACAAACACTGGAAAGCTTGAATTTATTTCGTGTTGGATTGATTACAATCTGGATTTGGGTGAGAATATCAGTTTATACGTTGCATCATATGGAAACGATATGTATTTCTTGATATAACTGTCTGCAATTTACACGCCGCGGCAGCGCGTCGTCATGATCAAAACTATCTGTCTCATTTGACAAAAATAACTGGTGAGAAGTCGGTCTGAAGAGTCGAAAAATCATCACAATGTTTATTTTATGCTAGATAGATAATGTACATTTTATTTAGCAATTAAAAAATTTACTTGCAATCGGTACACTATTTAGTTTAAAAATCATCTATTATTATTAATATAAAACCCCCGTAAACGTGTCGCGATGTTTTGAAATTCGCGCCTTTTTATATTTCATATTCTGTCCAGCCGCTAAAAACAGCCCTGACCCACGCGGTACTCAGCGCCGCTGCGCTAGAAATGTCGGATTTTTGACAGTTCATGAATTTATTTTTGGAATCAATCAATCAGCCTATGACAGTCCACTGCTGGACGTAGGCCTCCCCAAGGCAACGCCACAAAACACGATCACTCGCGGCCCTCAGCCAACCACTACCAGCGACCTTTTTCAGGTCATCAGTCCACCTGGCAGGGGGGCGTCCTACACTACGTTTACCGAGACGCGGTCGCCATTCGAGAACCGCCTTGCTCCAACGGTCGTCGGTTCTGCGACAGACGTGACCGGCCCACTGCCACTTCAGCTTGCAACATCGATAGACAATGTCTACGACATTGGTTCTCTGCCGGATAATCTCGTTCCGGACTCTGTCCCTTAACGAGATACCCAGCATCGAACGTTCCACTGCTCGCTGAGCGACATGTAATCGGTGAGCCAGCCCGACCGTCATGTTCCACGTCTCGGCACCGTACGTCATTACAGGTAGGACGCACTGATTAAAAACCCTGGTCTTAAGACACTGCGGTAGTGGCGACGAGAAGATATGACGCAACTTCCCGAATGCTGCCCAGCCCAGCTGCACTCTTCTGGAAATCTCACGCTCGAAGCTGTCCCTACCCATTTGCAGAGCCTAGCCCAGGTAAACATATTCCTGGACCACTTCGAGCGCCTCTCCACTGATCGTGATCGGCCCCGGGACAACGAGTTCGTTGAACATGACTTTCGTCTTGTCCAAGTTCATCCGGAGACCGACCGACCGTGAGGCAGCGTTAAGACTGTGCAGCATTCCCTGCAAATCCTGCAGCGACCCCGCCATTACGACAATGTCGTCAGCGAAGCGGAGGTGTGTGAGGTATCTGCCATTGACATTGATACCCATCCCAGTCCAATCCAGAGTTTTGAAGACGTCCTCCAGTGCGTTCGTGAACAGTTTCGGGGATATGACATCCCCCTGTCTCACTCCTCTGAGCAACTGTATAGGACTTGTCTTTTGGTTTTGGACTTGAACAGATATCGATGCCACGCTGTATAGGCTCCTCAACACCTGCACATAACGCCAATCGACCTGGCATCGCTGCAAGGATTCCAGAACAGCCCAGATCTCGATGGAGTCGAAGGCCTTCTCGTAGTCCACAAAGGCAAGACACAGCGGCTGGTTATACTCATGAGACTTCTGTATAACCTGCCGCACTGTGTGGATGTGGTCTACGGTACTAAAACCTTTTCGAAATCCGGCCTGCTCCGGCGGCTGGAAGGCGTCAAATCTTGAGGCCAGACGATTTGTGAGCACTCTCGAGAACAACTTGTAGACGTGGCTTAGGAGCGCGATAGGCCTATAATTCTTCAATAGGGTCTTGTCTCCCTTTTTGAAAAACAAGGCCACCACGCTCTCAGTCCACGCCGTCGGGGTAGTCCCATTAGCTATGACGGAATTAAACAGGTGCTTGAGCTTCTGTAGGACTGGAGCTCCTCCCGCCTTTAGAAGCTCAGAGGTTATTCCGTCTTCGCCGGGAGCCTTCCCATTTCGAAGTTGTTTGAGAGCGCTCCCAATTTCGTCTTCGTCCACGAGCGGGAGATCATCAGTGTAGTGGCGCACCAATGTGGCTCTTGGGTCGTTCGCATCGGGTGGAGGCTTCGGGGCATGCGAGGCGTATAGATGGCCGTAAAAGCCCTCAACCTCGTTTAGAATCCCCGGAATTGAAGTGACGGTTCTGCCCTCTGAGGTTTTCAGCTTCGTCAGATTAGATGTACCCATTCTTTTGCTGAAGACTTTCGACCCCCGATTTTGCTCAATGGCCTCTTGAATGAGTTGCGCATTGTAGCTACGGAGGTCGCGTCTCACCGATTTCCGGATTGTCTTATTGAGACGTTGGGTATCTGACAAAGCTCCCTCTGGCAATTCACGTCGAATCCGCATCAATTCCAGGGTTTCGCTTGAGAGCTTAGACTTTCGGCTGCCTCGCCCTCCCCTGAAGCATCTCTGACCCACCTCGCGAAGTACCCCCACCACATCATCGAGGCTCTCGTCAACACTTGCCGTGGTATCCAGTGCCTCGAAGCGATTGCGCAGTTCCAGCTGGAACGCTTCAGAGCCATGCACGGATTGGAGCATCGTTGGGCGAAGAACGGACCGTCTCAATCGGCTTCTCTCGGCCTTGAAGTCGAAATTCAGGGTGCCTCTCACTAGGCGGTGGTCACTGCCGGTCTTAAACCTATTAACCACTGAGACATCCCTGAACACGTACTTCCTGTCTGCCAAGATGAAGTCGATCTCGTTCTTCGTCCTACCATCTGGGCTCTGCCAGGTCCACTTCCTATGGGGCTTTTTCTCAAAGAATGTGTTCATGCAGAACAGCCCCTCTTTATCCAGGAAGTTGACCAGCATCTGCCCTCTGGCATTCCTGCATCCAACCCCGTGCGCTCCGATACGCGATTCATCGCATTCGCGCACTCCCACTTTGGCATTGAAGTCCCCCATGACAACGGTGTAGTGGGTCTTGGTGGTGTTATGCATCGCCTTGGCGATATCTTCATAAAGCACCTCGACCTCACTGTCTGAGTATGCCGACGTCGGCGCATATACCTGCACGACCTTAAGAGAGTATCTCTTGGTCAGTTTCAGTACAAGGTACGCTACCCGGGTCGACAGACTCGAAACCTCCAGCACGTTGTCACGGAGAACCCTGTTGACGAGAAAACCTACGCCACCCTGTGACCTCTGGTCGCCCTCCCGGAAGTAGAACAGATGGCCTGATTCTAGGGTAATGGTGTCCTCACCAGGTCTTCGGACCTCCGATATCCCCAGAACATGCCACCTTAAATTCGTCAGTTCCACTTCCAGCTGCGCCAGGCTTTCGTCCAGCCGTAGACTGCGTCCATTGTACATTTTTGGAATACAATACCCTTAAGAAGTATTTTAGAGATCGCGCCACATAAATTGGCAGTTGGAGGCGTCGCCACAGTCGCGTAATTCAGTGTTACCAGTAAACACGCCAAAACTAGCACTCACTGTGCCATACGGCTCGATACATTATAGGTTTCATTTGTAACGGTCTTTGGTTGCAGAGCTATAAACTCAAATAAAACAAATTAATATATCAAAGTCAAAACTCAAAATATGTTTATTTAAAATAGGCCCTATCACAAGCTCTCTTGGAATGTTATCTTATGATCTAAGTATAAATAAAAAAAACTATTTCAAACATGGCACTGAGTATTGTCTTTACATATTTTTTATCGAGGTTAGTTCAGTGGAGACCCTAGCTAAAAAAACTATTTCAAACATGATTAATAATTAACGGGACTTATCCTTTTTTATTATATATTACATATATTATGTGTTCCTTCACTCTGTCCGCAATAGACCGTTTAGTCTGTCCGACGTAGGATTTCCCACAGCTGCAATCAATCTTATACACATTCTTATATCTTATATCATGAGTATAAATCGCGAATCTCTTAAAACTATTATTTCAAACATGGCACTGAGCATTGTCTTTACATATTTTTTACCGAGGTTAGATCAGCGGAGACCCTAGCTTGGTGAAGAACTAACAAGAAACTCCGGAAATCAATTTATTATAATCACCCTTAACAAACATAAAAATTACAAAGAGTGAGCAAAAAACACAACGCTGGTAATACTAAATTTGCCTTTCATACAAAATAACACGCAATGGCGGAAACGTCAAATTTAGTTCCAAGTTTGCCTACTGCCAAATTATGTGGCGCGATCTCTACTTGATGTGACGCCATATTTGATATAAATTCATTCTTGCGTCATTTATGCCTATGACAGGTATAAGTCAGACATGATATGAAAAAATGTAAATAATCATGATAATTAATGTAAATAATTTTGATTTACCGCTTGATGTTTCGGATATTATGACAAGAAGTTGAGAATATACATACATGATACATTCTGACATCACTTCAGCTTTCTTCACAGTAGGTAGGCAGCAATTAGTGAACCCCAAGATAGGTTATTTATGCTATATATATATATATATATATACAGGGTGGCGCATTCAAAACGGTCAGTATGGGAAAGTCTGAAACTATAAGAGATACGAAGATTTGTTCTTAGGAACCATATCACCGATTTTGATAAAAAGAAAAACTGCATTCATACTTTCTTTGAAAAAACAACTGTATCCAGTACGGGAATCGAACCTGGTTGCTATGAAAAAATAAATTGGCCCTTTTCACTTTTCCTTTTTAAATATCCATCATGTAGGTCTTAAGCTGTAAATGTCTCTATGAAACATGGTGTCGAAAATGAATAAAATGCATTGTTTTGGCATACTTTAGTTTATCATAGTAGGTTTCCTAAGCGACCACCGTTGTTTTCAATACAATATTCAACACGTTTAGGTAACGATCTTACTATTGAATTTTCATGTGGTGAATTTGCGTCACAATTGACTTTATTGCTACTTTTAGGTCTTCAATGGTGTCATAGCTTGTTTGTAAAATTCATCCTTAACGTAATCCTACAAGAAATTTTCTAATATGGTTTAACACGTCACTTTAAGTGGACTTTTCTATAGATTGTTATTTTTTGATTACTGTAGATAATAAAACCTCCTGAAAGGATTAATGCAATGCTAATGCCACATGATATGGTGTATGTAACAAGTAGGGAAGTGCAAAACTACAGACAGCCATAGAGACTATTTTACATGTCTGTTGAATATTGTTACAGTGTAAGTAAAATACTATGATAAACTAAAGTATGCCAAAACAATGCATTTTATTCGTTTTCGACACCATGTTTCATACAGAAATTTACAGCTTAAGACCTACACAATAGATATTTAGAAAGAAAAAGTGAAAAGGGCCAATTTATTTTTTCAAAGCAACCGGGTTCGATTCCCGTACTGGATACAGTTGTTTTTTCAAAGAAAGTATGAATGCAGTTTTTCTTTTTATTAAAATCGATGACATGGTTCCTTAGAACAAATTTTCGTATCTCTTATAGTTTCAGACTTTCCCATACTGACCGTTTTGAATGCGCCACCCTGTATATATATATATATATATATATATATATATATATATATACACAGGGTGTAACAGAAGAGTGTAGTCATACTTTAGGCCTAGATTCTCTATCATCTACTTAGTGTAAGTACTTAAGTACAAATATTACAATGTCCCATCCCTTTTTTTTTTTTTTAACGTCAGGAAATCCCCACGGATACCCGTCCGGCTTTGGGGTGCCGGAGGGTTATGTCGACTAAAACCTGACGGTGTCCTCCGGGGCGCCTTACTCGGCGGGGTCGCGGGAACGCGTGAGCATAACATCACGCGACCCCACCGGCGCAGTCCGGCCGAAGCCAGACCCATCCCCGGCCAGGTGAAGGTCCCCCCACCCAGCCAACACCGAGGGGCGCGCGGGACACGCGCACACCACCTTTAGGCCGAACGCGAAGGAGTGGTAAACCCCAGCTTACCACCCCACGGCCCTAGGTAGGGGAGAGAGGAGGTCAAGAAGTATTCTATTCGTGACCACCCCTCCCCACCACCCAGCCCATCTCCAGAGCCCAGTTTCCTGAGCTCAAGTAATTTTTTATAGAGGTTTTCTTCCTCGTGGTCCAAGGAGCTAGCCCCTTAGACCCTCGGCCCTGACCAGAGAAAAACTCCAGAACAGGGTTACGAGATTTGACGGTGGCAGCGCAGAAGCTGCCTGCCCAGCAATCGCGTCGATTGCCGGGCCCGCCCAAAAGCCAGGGACGGACAACCCAGTGCTGGGACCAGGCACCAAGAAGCCTTCAACGGCACCCGCTGCTCCATCGACGGAGATGGAGCAGCCCCGGGGCAATTGGTTTCACGGCCGCTCCTTCTCGACCGCTACTCACAGGGTGGGCCACGAGAAGGCTTGCCCCATCCACCCCACAATGTCCCATCCCTAGTGCAACTGAAACCAACTAGTAAACAGAGAAAGACAAAAGAAAGTTCGGCGCCTTCATGATTACCGCAAGGAAATTCAATTCGCACTATTTCCTTAGCATTAAGTCTCATTTTCCTGAGACATCGGCATTCGTCAAAAGAAACGGCCGCGCAACTGCTACCTATTGCAGTACATTGTGTTATTGAGAATTGAACGTTATTCATTACGCAACAAGGCTCAAAATCTGTAGTAGTAGTAGTAAATATGGATTGGGATTTTTGTCGGCGATTCAAAGTTTGTTTACTTTTCAGTAGGTTATTGAGAATTGTAGTCCCGTGCTGGTCTGGCACTAAAATAGAATGTAACCGGCTGCCTTCTACCCGGCATGTCGTAAAAGGCGACTAAGGGACTAGGGGGTTTGTTAGGTATTTTGGGCGATTGGCTAGCCACCATCCCCAGTGTACCAAAATCTTTTATATCTTTGTCCCCCCAACGACAGGCTAAACGTGACAAAAGGATCTTTGGAATCTTTTGTTCTGTCCACCCCTTCGGGGATTATGGACGTGATGCATATGTATGTAGGTAACCAAACAAATTTATCTGACCTTTCTTTCACATACAAGATAATTTATTGAAGCCTGCCAACCCGGTTATTATTTTTCTCATAAACATCACGACTGTAATGCCTTGTTCAGTAGTTACCAGGTACCTACATAAAAACTAAACGTAACGGAAGAAGTTTTATGTTTTACCTCTTTAGGATTTGAAGTCAACGTTTAGCGTAACCTAATCATAAAACTTTCGCTCTTTAATAGGTAAGTGACAGGTAGTTAATCCTCGTAAGGGTAGACTGAACTTAGGGTGACTTAAGATAATTAGCATTGGGTAGCATTAGAATTTCAATAGAATCAATACTTAGGATAATAACTGTGACACGGAGTCACTTTAGAAATAAATAGAGATTGTCAGCCTTTCGACCAATGATAGTTTAGTCTCTTAGTCGCGTTTTAGGACTTAGGTACCGAAAGAATGAATTCAAACTGGATACGTATATAAACACAAGACAAAGTATTACATATCTTTATGTTTTAAGTAAAAACTATTTAAAACATAAATTGAATTTCATTATTTGAATAATCTTATTACCCTTCAAATTATGTTATTATTAACTAAGTTAGACTGACCTGTTGGTTTTTATTGAGTTAGCAAATTCTTGATAAGATTCCGTACAGTTTCACAACTTTCACATCAATAGTAGGTATCATGACACTGAACCACTACACTTCTTAGTTAATAATAAACTAAGATAATTATCAGCTATTTGCTCAAAACGGTCGGCACCAAACACTCCCGGTGCGGTGGGGCGGATCCACTTTTGCGGATAATTAGTTTACTTTCACGCACGAATCTCGAAAATTTCAATATGCAAAAACGTTGCCAACTGGACAGGTGGCAAAAATCAACTGAGTAACTAAAACAAACAAAATTAACAATAGGTAAATTTCACTCAAAATTCTAAGGGCGATTCCATACAAGCGTAATTTGATTAGGTACCTGTATTTGTGGTTACTTACCTACATTACATTTGAACATGAGAATTTTATTTAATTTAATGATCTACAACTAAAGATACTGAAATGATGGTGTTACGTGCCTACTGATAATGTATTATGAAATGCCCGTGCTAGTCCGGGACTGTCCAGTGCTGGTCTGGCATAAGTTAAATAGAATGTAACCGGCTGATTTCTTCCCGGAATGTCGTAAATGGCAACCAAGAGACCACATGGTCGGAATGTGTGGATAGATGGTATCCACATGGCTAAATCATACACACAATCGTACACGATATCTCCCATAATCCCCATAAAAATCAAAAGGAACGAGGAAGCCTCCGTCTCGGTAGGTATTTAGGTAAACAAAAAAGCCCATATAGCCCCTTAAACGCCTCTTACGACATGCCGGGAATAAGGCAGCTGGTTACCTTTAAGTCCAGACCATTACGAAGATAAATAGATAGGTAATAATTATAAAAATACCTATTATAAAAATGCGCAAGCGACGGAATGTAACGTAACTACGTTTACAGGTAGGTATAGGTAACATACCTAACAAACGCCGTAATCTTCTTAGGTTTGGACTTTGGACAGAATTTAGGCTTCTAGCAGTCTCCACGGTCTCATTTATTATGTGACGTCACGGGATATCGCAAGACTTGATGGCAATAGGTAATAAGTGATAAAAGGTAATTCTACGACGACCCTAAGCGACGACTTACGACATTAGGA